>CM033726.1:19529290-20811556 GCA_019671005.1 Hibiscus mutabilis
TTAAAGAACGATAATATGTAATTTAGGGACGAAATTGCGAAACAAACAAAACCTAAAAGGACCAGAATTGTAATTAGACCAAGGGGCAGACCCAAAGTGAAAAATCCAAAAACGCGGGATGGTTAAGGACGTAATTTTACCATTCAGAAACTAATTCGGTGTAATTTAGGGACGAAATTGTAACCTTTTGAAACATCAGGGGGACTGGGATTGTGATTATACCATGCGGCAAGACAAAAATGAAAATATTGAAAACGCGGTGGGATTAAGTGTGTAATTTACCCATTTAGCAAAATAAAAACAACTATAAAAACCCCCTTTTTAGGCCGAAATCAGATTTTGGTCATTCGTTTCATTTTTTTTATTTTTGTAAGAATGTGTTCTTCGTTTTCCTCTCGTCTGTTCTTACGAAACCCAGAATCCGGCGGCCGGCCGCCGTGTTCTCTGCCGCCAGCCACCGCTAACCGGCGCCGGTAGGCTCCCAAAATACACCAAAATAACCTTCTTTTCATCCTCAACATGAATCCGTGGTTGGATTCAGAGGATACGCCCTTATTTGTCATAGATCTAGGAAATACGAACCTCAAAAAAAAAATTTATTTTAGACCAAAACACAACTACAAAGGGTCTTCTCCTCCCTTTAGTTCACCAGATCTGGCTTGTAGAAGCCGAAAGGCTTATCACCGAGGGAGGGAAGACCCACAGACAACGCTGGTAAGACTACTTCCTTTTTTGTTTCTGTTTTCTTTTATTCTATTTCGTATATGCATGTAAAGAAACAAGTAAGAAAAAAAGACAAAAAATTTACCACTGGACTGTCTTTTGATTATCTTGGAAGTTTACAACTTTCAGGGTTTTTTTGTATTACAAGATCTCCGTTCTCTCTTTTTTTTCTTTTTACCTCCCCTCTCTTTTTTTTCGTCGTTACAAAAGTTCTTGTTTCATATATATTATTGCCTCTGTTTTTTGGTTGCAAGTTGCATCTTCCTTTTTTCAGATCTGAACTGACACTTTGCTTGTTGTCTTTGGCATAATCTGAACGCGGGGACTGAATATTGGCGCGGTGGCGGTATGGACGTTCTGCCAGCGGCCAGACGCGTTTTCGACCGTTAGATCAGATCTGATCTAACGGTCGAGATGGCTTGAAGAACGATCGGCCTGGATGAAGCCTCGATTTGATGAGACGGCTTCAGATTTCGCCACGTGGAGCTCCGCCGTCGAGGAGTTAGAACGCGTGGATCTTACGCGCGCGTGGGATGTTAAAGCGTCCGTGCGTGGACCACACGCGCGCGTGGCACTCGAACGGTCCATACGTGTGGAGCACGCGCCTGACAGATATTTTTGACTTCCATTGCATCGTGGCCGTTGGATCAGATCTTGATCCAACGACCCACAGTTACCTGCACATTGTAATTAGATAAGATTCAGATCTGGGCCAACCGGGCCTTGTAATTGGATTTGTAATTGGACTGTAAATTTTTATTTGGGTTTAATTTATTTAATTCTTTCATTTTGTCAGCCCAATAATAATAATAGTATAATTATAACAGCAATACATATACATATGAAAATATATACTTATATTATACAATCATTAATTAATATAATATTCTAGTATACGTATAATCATACATATAATTAACATAACAGCTATATATTAATCAAATACGCTTATACTCTAGATGCATACGCGACATACATACACCCCTAATACGTATACATAGCTTATACATGCACACATCACCTTATATTAGTAACATTCATATAATAAATATACATGCAATATTAATATATTTACAAGTGAAAATGAGTGATTACAGTTGCCCCTCTTTGCTTGTTCTCATGGAATGGGAAACAAAGCAAAGATTCATAAGCACTCATTTGATCAGACTTCCCTGTTTGTGGCCTTGGAAAAACGAATTCTTTTGGACATCTCCGCTCTTCCTTGGCTGAATCTTCAGGCTCGTAAGTTCTTCCTATATAGAGCTTTGTCACCTTCCGATCTTGGAGCTACAGGCTCTTCCTATATAGAACCATTCGCTCTGACATCCCGAATTATGAGTCCTTCCTTTCACTTTGAGACAATAAAGCTTGGAGTCCTTCCTATGTAGAACTCTTTGCTTTCAACGCTGGTTTCTCCTATATAAAACCTTTTGCGTCACTGATGGATTCTTCCGACTGGGAGTTCCTCCTATATAGAACTGCTAGTCTTCAAATCCTGGAGCCGTCAGTCATTCCTATATAGAACTTTTGGCGTCTGAAATCTCAGAGCTACAGGTTCTTCCTCTATAGAACCTTTCACCCTAAGACAATGAAGCTCGGAGTCTTTCCTATATAAGACTCTTTGCTATCGACACAATAGGTTTCCTATATAACCCTGTGTCATAGGTGAATTTCTTTGACCGGGAGTTCTTCCTATATAGAACTGCGAGTCTTCACCTTGGAGCCGTCGGTCCTTCCTATATAGAACTTTTTTCAAGCGTCTTGAAATCTTGGAGTTACGAATTCTTCCTATATAGAATCTTTCACTCTAAGACATTGAAGCTAGGAGCCCTTCCTATATAGAACTCTTTGCTTCCGACACAGCAGGATTTCCTATATAATCTTGCGTGTCATGGGTGAATTCCTTCGACCGGGAGTCCTTCCTATATAGAACTGCTAGTCTTCACCCTGGAGCTGTCAGTCCTTCCTATATAGAACTTTCAGCTTCTGAAGCCTCGGAGAGGAGGATTCTTCCTATATAGAACCTCTCTCTAGAGCTTGAAAACATGTGCCTTTATGTAAAAACATTGTCTTCTCATTTGGGATTCACATCGTGATGACCCTCGATGTCTCTTTGGATCTGCAGATACACATGCGAGATGAAAACAAAATGCTATGACAAATGAATGAATTGACATGCTCCTAATCCTAGTGATGTCTGACTATTCATGATGCATGAGATTCAATATCTTGGTGGGCTTGTTTTGGTCCTTATTTGATCTTGACGTTCGCTTTCTCCTTTCTTACGGGCATCGATACCCCGCTTCACTGCCAAGTTCAACCATCTCGACCTTTCTCTTTTTTCAATTCCGACTTGGAATTCTAAAGTGCCCTTTCGGGTTTTCACCTTAGAGATTTTTTTTAAGAGGGGTGCCCTTCTGGATTTCACCCAAAAGATCTCTTTTGTTATCTCGTATGCCTTTCTTGAATAGATAGGACATGTGCCATTGGTTATCCTACCAGGTTGTTTGAAGCTTCCCGCCTTCCCTATCGACAGCCATTAGGGAACTAGAGGACGGAGTTAACATCGTTTTCTTTGATCACCTGCATTTTCAAGGTTAAATCATAGTAATGCTTCGAAGTCTCTTGTTTCATTATAAGCCTATGTTATCTTATTTGACTGAAATTGACAAGAAGGCCAGGAATGGATGCCCAAAAACACGGTTTTATTATGATTAAGGGCTTGGGATATCTTAAAAAGAAAGGTATGACACACATGAGTTACGTATGAAAATACAAGATCCCTCATTATCTTCGATATGAATGATACATGATCCTGTCAACCGGTGTAGAATTTCTTGCCTGAAACCTTCTCTTCATGATGTTCATGGGGATACCCCTTTTTTTCGGATATTCAACTTTTCAATTTACCCAAGCCGCCCTTCGTGGGTTTTCAACTCGAGTCCTTCCTTTGCTTCAAGACGCCCGGTTTCGGGTTTTCGTCCTGAGCTCTCCAATTTTTTTTTTAGAGATAGTATTTCTTGACGGCATCAGAATTTACGGGATTTTTCAGCTCGTCCCCGTCCATTTCTGTTAGAATCAGGGCTCCTCCTGAGAAGGCCTTTTTTACGACGTATGGCCCTTCCCAGTTGGGCATCCATTTTCCTCGAGAATCTTTCTGGATAGGGAGGATTCTCTTGAGTACCAGATCCCCTTCTTTGAATTCTCTTGCGCACCTTTTTGTTATATGCCTGCACCATCCGCTTTTGGTACATCTGACCATGACAAATGGCCTTTAGTCTTTTTTCGTCAATGAGATTTAGCTGGTCGATTTTGGCCTGCACCCATTCAGTTTCTTCCAGTTTTATTTCGTTTAAGACCCGGAGAGACGGAATTTCTACCTCAATTGGGAGTACTGCTTCGGTACCATACACCAAGGAGTAGGGTGTTGCCCCTGTTGATGTGCGAATGGACGTCCTATAGGCGAAAAGGGCAAAAGGCAACTTCTCATGCCAATCCTTGTAGGTATCCGTAGTCTTTGCTATGATCTTCTTTATATTCTTGTTTGCTGCTTCCACTACTCCATTCATTTTAGGACGATAGACTGTGGAATTATGGTGTGTTATCTTGAATTGAGTGCACACATTCTTCATCATTTTGTTGTTCAGATTGGAAGCGTTGTCGGTGATGATCCTCTCTGGCAATCCGTATCGACAAATAATTTCCTTCTTTAAGAACTTACAAACTGTAGTCCTGGTGATATTGGCGTAAGACGCTGCCTCTACCCATTTAGTGAAGTAGTCTATGGCGACCAAAATGAAACGATGCCCATTGGAAGCTTTCGGATGGATCTGCCCGATGACGTCCATGCCCCACGCTGCGAAAGGCCACGGAGAATTCATGGTGTGTAGAGGCGATGGGGGTGCATGAATTTTGTCAGCGTAAATTTGGCATTTATGGCATTTTCTGGCGTAATCGATGCAATCTCCCTCCATGGTCAACCAGAAATAACCGTATCTCATAATTTTCCGGGCTATAGACAGCCCATTGGCATGCGTTCCACAGATCCCATCATGTACTTCAGCTAAGATTTCCTTCGCCTCTCGGGCATCCACACATCTCAGCAATGTTTGATCATGACTTCTCCTATATAGGATTTCCCCATCTAGGACATATTTTGTTGCCATTTTTCTGAGCGCTTTTCTGTCATTGTCGTTTGCCCCTTCTGGATACTTTCGAAGCTTGACATATTGCAGGATGTCATAGTACCATGGATTTCCGTCGATCTCTTCCTGTATATTATAACAATGAGCAGGCTTTTCAAACGTCTGCATCTCAATGGGCTTCATTTCTGCCCCGGTGTTTGTTTTAAACATGGATGCCAAGGTTGCCAATGCATCTGCCATCTGATTTTCTTCTCGGGGCAGGTAATTGAAGCTGACCTTTTCGAACCCTTTGATGAGCTCTTGGATCAATTCGTGATATTTGACCAACTTCGGGTCTCGAGTTTCCCACTCCCCGCGCAATTGGTAAATGACTAAGGACGAATCTCCGAAAACTCGAAGTTTTTTAACCTTTCTTTCGACGGCTGAGTTTAGTCCCATGATGCAAGCTTCGTATTCAGCTATATTGTTTGTGCAGAAAAATTCCAATCTGCTGGTGAAAGGATAATAGACGTCCTCAGGTGAAATTAGTACTGCCCCTATCCCATGTCCGAGGGCGTTGGAGGCTCCATCGAAGTAAAGTTTCCATGACTTATCATCTGAAATCTCTTCTTCGGTTGTAATGCACATCAAGTCTTCGTCTGGGAAACTAAAGTTTAATGTCTCATAGTTATCCGAAGCACGACTAGCCAAGAAATCTGCTACGGCACTCCCCTTTACAGCCTTCTGATTAACATATACGATGTCGAATTCGGATAATAGCATCTGCCATCGAGCCATCCTTCCCGTTAGTGCTGGTGCTTCCATTAAGAACTTTAATGGGTCTAGCTTGGATATCAACCATGTAGTATGGTACAACATGTACTGTCTGAGCCGCTTGGTAGCCCAAACTAGAGCACAACACAGCTTCTGTACTGGCGGGTACCGTGTTTCGCAATCATTGAACTTCCTGCTTAAGTAATAGATGGCTTGCGCCTTTTTTCTTGACTCATCGTGTTGCCCCAGTACACATCCCATTGAATTCTCGAAGACTGTTAAGTAGAGAATTTGTGGTCGACCAGGTACTGGTGCGACTAAAATTGGAGCATTTGTCAGGTACTTTTTGATCTTTTCTAGGGCTTTTTGACATTCTCCATTCCACACGCCAGGATTATTCTTTCTAAGAAGTCTGAAGATCGGGTCGCATTGATTGGTTAATTGGGAAATGAAACGAGAGATATAATTCAGCCTCCCCAGGAAACCGCGGACTTCCTTTTGCGTCCGGGGTGGTGAAAGGTCCTGGATGGCTTTCACTTTATCCGGATCAATCTCAATCCCTCTTCTGCTTACTACAAACCCTAAGAGTTTTCCAGAAGTAACGGCGAAGGTACACTTGGCAGGATTGAGCCTCAGTTGGTACTTCCGTAGTCTTTGGAATAGTTTTCTCAAGTTCTGTAGGTGCTCTTCCTCTGTTCGGGATTTGGCAATCATATCATCCACGTATACTTCTATTTCTTTGTGCATCATGTCATGGAAAAGAGTCACCATTGCCCTTTGGTATGTTGCCCCTGCGTTCTTTAGCCCAAACGGCATCACTTGATAACAAAAAGTGCCCCACATGGTTATGAATGTGGTTTTCTCCATGTCGTTAGGATCCATCTTTATCTGGTTGTACCCTGAGAAGCCGTCCATGAAGGAAAACCATGAATGTCCTGCGGTGTTGTCAACCAGCGTGTCAATATGTGGCAAAGGGAAGTTGTCTTTAGGGCTAGCTCGGTTCAGATCTCTATAATCTACACACATACGAACTTTCCCGTCTTTCTTTGGTACTGGTACAATGTTTGCAACCCATTCAGGGTATTTGGCTACCTCTAAGAATCCAGCATCAAATTGCTTTTTCACTTCTTCCTGGATCTTTAACAACATATCTGGCCTCATTCTCCGAAGTTTTTGCTGTACTGGTTTGCACTCCGATTTTGTTGGCAATTTGTGCACCACTATGTCGGTGTTCAATCCCGGCGTATCTTGATAAGTCCAGGCGAAGACATCCTTGAATTCCTGAAGTAGGGCTATCAGTTCATGCTTGGTTTTTGAGGAAATAGTCGTTCCTATTTTTATTTCTTTTCTCGCTTCTTCAGTCCCCAAGTTGACAATTTATGTTTCTTCTTGGTGGGGCATAATCTGCCTTTCTTCGTCGTCCACCATTCTCTTTAACTCTTCCGGGACCTCAATTTCTATTTCATCATATCCTTCCTCAATTTCCTCTGAGACCTCAGGGCATTCGAAGTTTACTCCAGGATTGGATCCGGTATCATTCATATTGTCAATCATGAGCGACCTGCATTAAATGAGAATGAATTGTATTGGGAAAGAGACGGCTTTACATGAAGGGAATGAATATGAAGAATGCATGAATGGAATAAATGAGACTTTGGTCATTTTTAAGAAAGTGGGGATATTTTCATTTCAATCAAAAAGTTAACATAGGTGCCCCATACAAGAGATCCCCATTGTTTATGGGCAAAAACAAAAGGTTGATTCGGAGCATTACTCTGATCTATTCCTAAAGACTACAGGTAGATCAATGCAGCTCCAGTTATCGAGTGTTTCCCCGGGATGGCAAGGGCGGATGTTGGTCAACATTTTGCTGTCGCGGTCCTTTTCAGCTATTATGTTGATGTACATCCCCTCAAATGATTTACTGAGTATTTCCTCCTGGTTAAGTTCATCATTTTTCTTCATTACCTCTCCAATGTCTTGACCTGGCTGGTAGAACCCTCCGGAGACGAAAGTGGCTTTCAAACTAGGAAAGGATATCGACCTCCACGGAATGTCCTCTCCTTTAGATCTGGCTTTTCTTTGCTCCTCCTTCCTCTTATACTCCTCTTTCTTCATTGGACACTTGGTTGATTGACCAAACGATCCTTCTTGGGTCTCAAGTTTCCTTGTAATTTCTTCCCACCCTTTTCCTATTTTGGCTCCTCGCCCCGAGTTTTGCGACAGTCATCTTAGTACAATTAGATAACCTAGGGTAGGGGATCCGCTTCCCTCTCAAACGAATGTGGCATTTACTAGTTCTAATGCTCGGAACGAGCATTCGCAAACATCTTCATCATTTTGAATGTGGGGGTGTCTGATGTCACGGAAGCAACAAATTCATGCTCTACTTCTACTGTGACCAATTTGCCTTCAACTACAAATTTTAATTTCTGATGCAATGATGATGGGACAACTCCTGCGGAGTGGATCCACGGTCTTCCCAATAGGCAGCTGTAAGATGGTTTTATGTCCATTACCACAAAATCGATCACATATTCAGTTGGTCCGATCAATAGGGGCAGCTCAATTTTCCCCATTGTTCCTTTTTGCGTACCATCAAAGGCTCTTACCGAGTTGTAGCAAGGCTTTAGGTGCGAACCATCTATTAACAATTTTTGCAGGGTTACTATAGGCAAGACATTCAATGCTGACCCGTTGTCAATCAGTACGCCTGGTAACACATACCCTTTGCAGTGAGTAGTGATATTAAGGGCTTTGGTAGACCCCATTCCTCCCTCTGGGATCTCATCATCACTGAATGTGATATGATTATAGGCGGTAATATGCCCCACTATCATGTCCGGGTTTGTTCGTAAATGTCTGGGGCACAAAAGTTTGATTCAGCACTTTCAATAGCGTCTCCCGATGCTTCTCGAACTCAAGAGTAATCCAAGCCTTTGTGATCCTTGGCGGTTGTTTTCGTAGTTGTTCCACTACGCTGTACTCGCTATGTCTCAAGAACTTTAGAAATTCTTTGGCCCGGGCCTCGCCACGGTTCATTTATCTTTTGGGAGGTTCTTCTCTAAATATCTGCGTAGGGCTAATCTTTGTACTCTTCCCCCTATCTTTTTCAGCCGCTTTCAAAGCTTCGGAGGAATAACATCGGCCGCTCCTTATGAAATGGCCTGCCTCACCAACGTTTACATCGTTCTGGCTTTGTTGGTCTTCCAGCGTAGGTTCTTTTACCTGTTCGTGTTCTGATTTTTCTGGCATGGTCACATTCACGGCATAATTCCAGGGAATTTGTCGCATATCTTTGAATGGGAATGGAGATGGTGCTGAAATGACGATCTTGGGATTTATTTTGCTGGTTTCTCCTTGGGAGACACCTGCATTCCCTATCCTGGGAGAGATGATAAAAGGTCTATCCTTCCCGTATCTAGTTTTGGGGCTATCTGTCATGTGTACGTCTGATCCCTTCCCCACGGGGTCCTCAAAGAATTCAATTTGTTTTTCATTCATCAACTTCTGCACCAATTTCTTGAACTCATCACATTCTTGGATATCATGCCCTTCAGTCTGATGGAATTCGCAATACTTTCCACATTCCTTCTGCCTTATTATCATGCCTTTGTTGATCATACGAGCCATGCATAATTGTTGAAATACCCACCGTAAAGGAGACTTGATTTCTGACACGTCATCCTTTATCCTCCTGGTAAAGCATTCTTCTATGACGTTTACCCCTCTGCTCCCATGATTAGGTAGCGGGTTGTTGGCTACACTCGGTTCTTCAAACTTCAATATCCCAGAATCGATTAAGTTCTGTACAAGCTTTTTGAAGGCAAGACAGCAGTTCTCGAGTGGGATGTCCAGGGTACCGCCGTGATAGTCGCAATGTGCGCTTGGATTATACCAAGGCGGGAAGGGTGGATTGACGGGAGTAACGATGTATGGCGGACCAGTCCGCTTCATAAATCGGGAATAAAGTTCGAGTCTGAAACAGGTAGGGAGTGAAAGTTCTCCTCTCTTTCTCTTTTTCGGTGACTCTCTCATCTCTTTGATTTGAATTTTGTGTTTTTCCCACAGTGCTTGTGGCTGTGAGACTGTGAAGTTCTTGGCGGTATAGGTGCTGGTGGTGTTTACTTCATTTCTCTTGTTGTACTTTCGAGACCCTTCCCCACCATCAATTCTCGCGCTCTTAATTGCCGATTCGAGAGATTCCCGATCCTGATCAAGTCGGGAAACACTTGTGTTGTGTTATTAATGAGGCGGTCAAAGAGTGCCCCTTTCGAGTATTGACAAATAATGGCGTGATTTCATGCTCCGGGATAGGTGGCTGGATTTGGGCGGCCACTTCTCTCCACCTTTGGGCATATTGTCGCAGGCTTTCATTGGACTTTTGCCCCATATTTTCTAACATAATTCTGCTAGGGATCATGTCTGTTACATGTTTGTATTGCTCGGAAAATGCTTTAGACAAATCTTTCCATGTCTTGACATTTGCCTTGCTCGGTGAGTGTACCAACGTAACGCCTCTCGATTAGACTATCCCGAAACAATGGATCAGTGACTTTTCATCTTTATGGTAAGCCGCCATTTTTCTACAATACATCGTTATGTGTGCAGAAGGACATGTGGTTCCATCATATTTATCGAACTCTGGCGTTTTGAATTTTGGCGGCAGGACAAGATCAGACACCAGACTTAGGTCACTAGCGTCATTTCCTAATTCTTCATTTGATTGTAACGCTTTAAATTTTTCTTCCATGAGGCGAAATCTTTCTTCCCACTTTTTTTCTACCTCGCTCCTGATCCTTTCGACCATGTTTAGGTCCGACACTTCTTCTTCATAAAGTGATTCAGTATCGAGGGGTTGAGTCTCAGGTGCCCCTATTTGAAAGCTGGAAGACATTCCTGCAGGGTCAATATACACCTTTCTAGCTTGGTTTGGTGCAGTTGGTTGAACCTTGAAGTGAGCCGAGGTACCTTCTGGTTCTGGAACATTTTCTCCTTCTACTCGTTTTCCAAGACTTTTTGCCAGCAATGCAGTTATGTCAGATACTATAGATGTTTGTGACTGCGCAATCTGATCACTAAGGCTTCTCTGGGCCTCTTCAAGCCTTGACTCGAGCTCTCTTTGCCCTCTTTCTAGACTGATTATTCTTTCTTCCATGAGCTTTCTTTGTAGCCGGGTAAAGTATAGGTGATGAATGATTGCGGGTTAACTACATACAATGCCACAATATTCATATTGTTAATATGGTTGTAAAAAATAAATGCATGTACAATGATGCAAATGTTATGATGCAAATGCAAGAATGCATGCAGACAAGGTACTGATTCCGCTGGTAATCACCCTTTTGAATTACTTCCACGGGAATTAAAGGGTCCTGATTACAACAAAATTCGTGTTACAAAGTAAAGATCCCTAGTACAAAAGATCTAATTATAACACAGAGTCTTATAGATAGACTCTAGCTCTATCTCCTAACTTTCCAATTGCCTTGAGCAGCTTGAGGAACCTAGGAGCTTCTTCCATTCCCGGGGCTATAAAAGGTCGGAGTGTCTCAGCCTCGACAGCTAAATCTTTTACATGTCTGGCGACCCGCTGTATGTCCACCATTAGGTTTTCGTAGTACTGGTCTCTGTCCTGTACCATTCGAGCAGCGTCACGCAATCTCTTCTGCCAATAGGTGTCTCCTCCGGCTGCAGCCTCCTCGAATACATTAATTCTTTCCTTGTAATCCTCCACAGTTGCTTTGAGGGACCCAATTCGTGCTTGTAACACATCCACTTCGCGTTCTCTTTCTTGCAGCTCCGCGAAGTTATTCCTGCGGCAGTACATTCTAAGTGAGTGTTCTACTTCCGCCATCTTTCCTTTTAATTCATCATTTTGACTTTGGCTTTGCCCCAATTTTTGAACAGTGTCATCGTACAGTTTTTGCACCTCTAACAGTCTATTTCGACTATTTACGGATTTTCTTTTCCATACGGCGACACTTTCTCTCTCATGATGAACAACCTGTTTTCCCTTGCTGATATCTTGTCTGAATCTTTCTTTCTCTTGATCAATGGCCTTCTTGGCGGACCGTTTTTCTTCCTCCATAGCCAAACGGTAGCTTTCAATCTCTTTCTCGATCGCTATTTTGTTAATTTCTCGTTCTTCTTCCACCAAACGGATGCCGTTCATTCTTTCTCTTTCCACAGCTATGAATTGACTTCGGCCGGCCTTTTGTATTTTTGCCTGTAATAGGAGGGCATCTTTATGATAAAGAGTATTCTTGTCATTCAAATATGCATTTAATTTCTTCAGTTGCCTAATGATCCCATCCCGCTCGTCAACTTCTAAGCTTGCTTTATAGAGTTCGCTCGCATGTTGGGTCTGTTGAATGTCCATTTTCTTTTTAACTTCCTCGAGTTCACTCCTTAAGATATCGGCTTCGGACGGTACCACCCTTGTAAGCTCTTCGAGTGACACTGCTGGTCCTTGATCAGATTCAGGAATCACATTATTAACCCTCAAACGTCTCCAAAGATCGTAATCTGGGGTAGTCATGTGCTCGGTATCTCCTTCCACCCTGATCCGATAACAATGATCCCAGGCCCTCATGATGGTCTGAATTTTTCCTTTGAACTCCCCTTTGAAAAGAAATTCAGTTTGGCTTAATCCGGCGGTATTGGGAAAGAACTGTCGTGATCCGAACTGCCGAGATACTAAAAGCGGGCACAAGCGATCCCTCCATGCAATCCCAACATCATCAGCCCGGTTGAAGTCACCACAATCAGTATAGAAAATAATTAACTTTACCGAGCCATGGGACCCTCCATGCTATGTCTTCATCTTGAATGTTTCTCAAGAACTGGTCCACATTTTTGTTTTCAAATCCTCTCGCCATTCCTTTGCTAAGTATTCTCGTAAAGGCGAAAAACCTTGGAAGGATATCCCGGCGGGACTCTTGTCGGCGTCTTCCACATGTGACTCGAATCAATACTTGTAATAGTTGTGCGCAGCCTCAAAACGTCCTTCTTCATGTTTAGGCTAGCGTTTAAGGAAATGAAAGTCTCGACCAAGATTCTTTGGTACTGGGTTTGCTTTTTGTTTCACCCGCTCAAACAAATCCAGAATGGCTATGTCAATGTTTCCGAGTACTCTGGGAAAGATCACCAAGCCATATATTCCTAAAGCGAATAGGTCCATTTTCTTTGCCTCGTCTGGATGTGTTGATATGATGTCCCGAATACTCTCCCATGCAAAGACTGTATTATCTCCTCGGATTTGAAGGAGGCCACTAACCCAATCGTCACTCATTCCCGCAAAGGTTTTGAGTTTCGCAGTGTAATTCTGATTCCTTGGAGGCTTCGCGTAGATCCAATCTTCCTGGATATTTTTCTGGTTAAGTAAAGCAGTGTATTCTTCTACCGTAGGCATCATGTCCTACCCATTAAAGGTGAAGCAGCAAAAAATCGGATTCTAGAACTGGACTATAGCTCGGAGTAGGGGCTGGTTAATCCGAACATATAACAGTTGTGCGATGTCGCCATAACTATTGCAGAACAAGTCTTGTAGTCTTCGGTCCCATCTTTCCCAAATGCTTTGAAGATCCCACAAGTCGTTCTGTTGAAGACTCACATATGTGTATCCTGCTATTATGCGTTCGTTTGGCAAACTGTCTCCTTGGATTTTCTGATTGACTTCTGACCAATGTCTGACTGATAAATTAATCTCTTCTTTCCTAAGACACCTTTTTTCCATGGTGAAAGACTTTCTGATCAGGCAAACCACTTGATCTAGTACCTTTATGTGATGCAAATGCAATGATGCATGAGAAAAAGAACAAAAAGCGAAAAGAAAACAAGTCAGCATACCAGATAAAATTGATAAATATATAAATAAAATGACAAAATTAAATGTAAATAAACACACAAAACAACCCTATTTATCCCGTCTAAAACCTAAGGTTATCCGTATGGCTCTAACAGGGTGGGTTTCTATGTTCTCTACATGCAGTTTTGGTTCTAGGAGGTACCCGAATTGTCCTTGCTGTCCCCTACTAAGGGTAGCAAGGCCCCCGATCATCACCCATTATAGGCTCCTTTCAACCGGGTTCAATTCAGGGGGACCCATTCGCTTATGCTCGTACGAAGGAACGATATCCTTACGAAAGCATAAGGTACTCGAGCCCCAAAGGTACTTGCTAGGCCCATACGGGAGAACGATATCTCCACGAAAGCATTAGCGTTTCCCCCCCACTTAAAAAGACGGGTTTATATGCCATATTTTAAATGCGTTAAAATAAACGCGCAATTATGACCGAATGTTAATTTAATAGTCACCTTAATCCGGAACTTCCAATATTAATAAAGCGGTAATTATTTTAAAAGCTTGACTCTCATTTGTTTTTTTTGAAAAAACAAAAAATGTCCCCAGCAGAGTCGCCATCTGTAGCGATGTCCTTTTTTCATATCGCTAAAATAAAAACGATGGGGTTTTCGAAGTGTTGTTTGAAAGGTGTTTTTTGAGAGGTGTTTGTGATTTTTTTTGGATAAAATATTTATTCCGTGGGGTTTACAAAAAACCTCATAAAAATGGAGTCGCCACCGGCCACTTAGGTAGACCGGACACCATAAAACCAGAGATTCAAAAAGACAGGGTTCGGGAGTCGGTTACGGATGGGGAAGGATTAGCACCCCCACACCGCCCAAGATTGGTACTTTAATAATTACCGCTTTATTAATATTGGATTTTCCGGATTAGAGTGACTATTTTAAAATTCGGTCATAATTGCGAATAAATTTTAAGGGTCCCGTTACCCGAGAATAAACGCCCAACCATTATCACTACGCTTGATGATCGGCCCCGTTTACATTTCGGATAAAAGGACTCGCATTAACAAGTTATATCTCGATATGCAATCTTAGTGGCAAAAACGTAAAACATGACAAAACATTTAAATATAATAAATATTGACATACGTAATATTAATTTAGCATAAATGATATTCTAGACTAAAACATGTATATATACATATTATTCTAAATAATAGATAAAAACAACTATAATATGTCAAAATAACAAGGCAGGAATAAGTACATATAGACAAACACATATTTCGAAAAGACATGCATACTGGTAATAAAACATATTCCAACATATACGGGTCCACATATCGTACAAAAGGGGTAAATACACTAACATGTAACCCTAAAAAAGGAAACATACAAATATAAAATACAAAATACGCCATGTACGAATTAACTAAAACATAACATGCTTGATATGAATAACCGGATAAAAAAAACATGAATATCATACTTAACACATATATACATAAAAACATGAAATACGAGTCATATACGAGGGACATAAAATAAAATAATATAAATATATACGATTATAATACGAACAATAATATTTACAAAGAAAACAGGACTGAAATGAAAGAAAAACAAAAGTCAGTGGCATAAATTAAAGAACGATAATATGTAATTTAGGGACGAAATTGCGAAACAAACAAAACCTAAAAGGACCAGAATTGTAATTAGACCAAGGGGCAGACCCAAAGTGAAAAACCCAAAAACGCGGGATGGTTAAGGACGTAATTTTACCATTCAGAAACTGATTAGGTGTAATTTAGCGACGAAATTGTAACCTTTTGAAACATCAGGGGGACTGAGATTGTGATTATACCATGCGGCAAGACAAAAATGAAAATATTGAAAACGCGGTGGGATTAAGTGTGTAATTTACCCATTTAGCAAAATAAAAACAACTATAAAAACCCCCTTTTTAGGCCGAAATCAGATTTTGGTCATTCGTTTCATTTTTTTTGATTTTTGTAAGAATGTGTTCTTCGTTTTCCTCTCGTCTGTTCTTACGAAACCCAGAATCCGGCGACCGGCCGTCGTGTTCTCCGCCGCCGGCCGCCGCTAACCGGCGCCGGTAGGTTCCCAAAATACACCAAAATAACCTTCTTTTCGTCCTCAACATGAATCCGTGGTTGGATTCAGAGGATACGCCCTTATTTGTCATAGATCTAGGAAATACGAACCTCAATATATATATATATTTTTTATTTTAGACCAAAACACAACTACAAAGGGTCTTCTCCTCCCTTTAGTTCACCAGATCTGGCTTGTAGAAGCCGAAAGGCTTATCACCGAGGGAGGGAAGACCCACACTTATAAGTAAGAAGACTTCCTTTTTTTTGTTTTTTTCTTTTATTCTATTTCAGTATATGCATGTAAAGAAACAAGTAAGAAAAAGAGACAAAAAATTTACCACTGGACTATCTTTTGATTATCTTGGAAGTTTACAACTTTCAGGGTTTTTTTGTATTACAAGATCTCCGTTCTCTCTTTTTTTTCTTTTTACCTCCCCTCTTTTTTTTTTTCGTCGTTACAAAAGTTCTGTTTCATATATATTATTGCCTCTGTTTTTTGGTTGCAAGTTGCATCTTCCTTTTTCAGATCTGAACCGACACTTTGCTTGTTGTCTTTGGCATAATCAACGCGGGGATGAATATATCGGCGCGGTGGCGGTATGGACGTTCGCCAGCGGCCAGACGCGCGCGGCCGTTAGATCGATCCGATCTAACGGTCGAGATGGCTTGAAGAACGATCGGCTGGATGAAGCCTCGATTTGATGAGACGGCAGATTTCGCCGCGTGGAGCTCCGCAATGAGGAGTCGAACGAGTGGATCTTACGCGTGGGATGTTAAAGCGCGTCGTCGTGGACCCACGCGCGCGTGGCACTCGAACGGTCCATACGTGTGGAGCACGCGCCTGGCAGATATTTTTAACTTCCATTGCATCGTGGCCGTTGGATCAGATCTTGATCCAACGGCCCACAGTTACCTGCACATTGTAATTAGATAAGATTCAGATCTGGGCCAACCGGGCCTTGTAATTGGATTTGTAATTGGACTGTAAATTTTTATTTGGGTTTAATATATTTAATTCTTTCATTTTGTCAGCCCAATAATAATAATAGTATAATTATAACAGCAATACATATACATATGAAAATATATACTTATATTATACAATCATTAATTAATATAATATTCTAGTATACGTATAATCATACATATAATTAACATAACAGCTATATATTAATCAAATACGCTTATACTCTAGATGCATACGCGACATACATACACCCCTAATACGTATACATAGCTTATACATGCACACATCACCTTATATTAGTAACATTCATATAATAAATATACATGCAATATTAATATATTTACAAGTGAAAATGAGTGATTACAGGTAGTGGATACTTGTTCTTAATAGTTACTTTATTCAACTACCGATAATCTATACATAATTGTAGAGAACCCTCTTTCTTCTCTACAAATAATACCGGAGTACCTCATGGTGATACACTCGGTCAAATGTAATCCCAATTTAGCAGTTCTTGCAATTGAGCTTTCAGCTTTCTTAGCTCAATTGACACCATCCTATATGGTGCTATCGATACTGGTTCAATTCTAAGATAGACATCAATCCCAAACTGTACCTTTCTATCTGGAGGTAATCCTAATAACTCATTCGAAAATACATTTGAAATTTTCACACAATCGGGATTTCTTTAATCTTTCTGGGTGACATTTGTATAATCACCATGTAAATTAAACACGCCTTACATCCATTTACTTAACAACCTCTGAGCTGTTGTCGTAGAAATCACTGACTCTAAACAGTCAGTTCTTTCTTTCACATTTACTTCAGAACCATCAGGTTCTTGAAGCACTAACCCCCTTTTTTACACATCACTTCTGCATCATATGCAGATGGCCAATTTATTCCAAGGATAACTTTAAATTCATGAAATGGAAGTTCCATTAAATTCGCTGGGAATTTAATCTATTGAATTACTAATGGACATTTTTATATATTCTAGTCACCCATACACTATGTTCAAATGGATTACTAAAAAAATCACATCACTAGAAATAGTTTCCTTAAAAATCTTTCTTTGTGCTATTATCTTAGTCCTAATGTATGAGTGAGTCAAATCCAGATCAGTTAAAGTAAATACAGGCTATCTTCATAGCCTTTGCTTTATTTAAAGAATTCTGATAAACCGATAAACTCATACCTAACAACATCTCTTTATTAAATTGATAGCCCATATATTTGGTTTTAAACACTTTTTAAAAGAATTTCCAAATCACTTCCTTAACAGGTACTAACTCTGTGGCATTAGACCACTAAATACGAGCGTGTTCCTTAGCAGGATACGGCTTCTTCTAACTTCTTAGTATATATGCAGTTTAATTCCTCTATAGCATGACTTTAACATCTTTATACCCCAAGTTGGCAATTATCGAACCATTTTCTCCATTAAATTCAGGAGCTCCTAACTTTTAAGCTCCTTAATAATCGACATCCTTACTGGTGCAGGCACAAGGGTCTCAATTCTATTAACCACAACCTTTAAAGCTCATACTAAGGTTGCATATTTTTTGTGTTAGAGTTCTCTGCTATATAAGTGGCTCTACTAAGGTAAGAGCTAGAGATGGAACATTATGTATTTCATTACTTCTACTTTAGACCTCCTTTTGGTCTCAATTATCAAATGTCTAACACAGTCCAACAATACTTGACATTACTTATTTATACTATAACTTATTCATGTTATTGAGGAGCATAATCAAGTTACACAACAGTACGTCAGTAAGAAGACATCCTAAGGGCATGTATTTAACATCAAATCATATTAAACTTGGTTTAGCCTCTAGAATCGGCTAAACATGTAGCTCTGATACCAATAAATGTAACACCCTTAACATATACTTGTAGACCGAATATACGTTAAAGATGTTATAGAATTTTTCAAATAAAACTTGTCATGTAATCATGGTAGAAATCTTGACTTGAAAATTTTTTATACCAAAATTTAATTTGTAGTTTAACCCTTTCTCGGTTTTAAATTTAAAACTATGTCGTCTAGGTGCAGCTAGTTTTGACCCTGAATTGGTTTACAAAATTTATAATTGAATTATTAAAATAAAAACAATATAATTCTAGGTGAAAACTACATAAGCTGCCTAGACCCTTTCTTGATTTTAAAATTTTTACTCGATTAGGGCTAAACAACATTTTAACCATACCAAAGATTTTGTTATTGTTAACAATTCGTATTTCTAAACTTATCCATCCATAAAAGCATATAATTATGTTGTAAACTTATGCTATAGACAGTTCAACTTTAAAATACTTACATGCCCACTAGTCTATCAAATTATGGTAAAGACGTACTTACTGAACTTATTGTAGTAACTTGATTTTTCCCAAGTTTCTGCTCCTCCTCGATAGACGATTTCTAGGAAACCTACACGCTAAGTACGAACTTAGTGAGGCAGTTAAACTTATTTATTTTAAAACCATGAAATAATGTAATATAGTATGTCATATATAAAAGTGCATTTCGTTTTCTCTATAACATGGCAAGTGTATCACAATGTACATATGTCATGTATCATAACTATCATATAAATCATGTTATTTTTTCATAATATATTCTCTATCATGGACATGCTTTCATCATGTAATCATTTACATATCATGTACTCTATCATGGTCATGCTTTCATTATGCAATCATTTGTATATCATGTGCTCTACCATGGTCATGCTTTCTTCATGCCATTATTTGCATAACATATAAATCAAGTATCATCAATATCATGTATATCATGTAGCATCTATCATATAGATCATATATCATTTCTATCATATGAATCATGTATCATCATACAGTCATTTGCATGCTCGTGATCTACCATGTAATCATCTTGTTATTATTATCATCGTGTCTAGCTAGAGGCCCATGGAAACCCCATAGCCTATCTGCACCGTAGTGCTATCTGAGTACGTACTCTGGAGGACGCTATTTGCTCCTTATATAAACACCTCGTTAGCGCACTTGACACTATGGGCTTGGATCCCCAGGGTGTATCTTGTTTCATTTTAATCTTGTCATTATCCATATTTCATGTATGCATAATGCATCATCATTTATGCAAACAATAATTTGTACCTGGTATTCCATCAAGCTTGCCTTGTCGAGCAATGTATCATATCATGTATTATAGAGAAATGCAATGCCATTTTCAATGTAATGCAAACATTTAGAAATGCACTCACCTTGGCCATTTATTAATATATCTCACTAAGCTCTATTGATCCTTTCCTTTATAGTACCTTGAACCTTCTTTTGATTCGGATCTAACTTCATTTATCACATGAATATAAATAAACATTTGTTAGATTCAAATCTAACAATAATTTAAACATGCTATCAAATCTAATCATTCGAATATACAAAATTTCCTTCCTTACTTATACTGTCCAAAATTCATTTTTTTTGGTCCCTAACGACCATTTTGAACTTCAAATAATTCCTCCAAGCTTGCTAACCAACATTAGACACAAATTGTCTCAATTTCCATTTTCTGTCAACTTGCACTACAACCAAAGATTTACTTCTACAGGGCAGAATACATACTGAATCTTAATCTCCTTTATACCGTAGAAAATAGATTTGATAACGGTTCTAACGGTATAAGCCACATAATTTAATAAAATCTAAAAATATTATGAAAATTCATCAAACTCCCGTTTACAGGCCCGTCCTTACAGAAACTGTGCTGTAATTTTTCTGACCTTCATTCGATTGAAAATTAAAATATTTTAACTCGGAAGTCAAAATCAATTTCCGTTTGTTGGAAACAAAACTACATTCGATAAGCTTTTCAACCATGTAAAATAATAACCCAGATTCAATTTGTACGACTTATGGCAAATTTTCGAAGTCGAATTCCAGTATTGAATTTCGGAAGAGACTGCTATTCTGTTTTTTTGACCTTTCATCACTTAAAAATTCATATCTTTTGATATATGAATCGAAATCAATCGCCGTTTGTTTTAAATGAAACTAGACGAATAAATTTTTACATCGATATAAAATTCACCATCTAACCATTTTTGTAGAATTTATGGTGAATTTTCAAACTTACTAGCAAATCCAGTTTTTCCTACACAACTTCCATAAATTACATCAAACTTTATACTTATTTCTCCTTACTTTTCTATTTGTCAATTTGGTCCCCTTACTTGATTCAAACCACCAATGTATCACTTTCTTCATCAAATAATTATTCAAAAATATTTCCCTCTATTTTTTTGTTTTTTTCTGAAATAGTCACTAAAAATGCAAAGATCCTTCAAGCTTCTTAAGTTTGCAAATTAGTCCTCAAATCAATATTACTACTTGAATTCTATTATTTCAACTAAAATCAGATTTAGTCCTTCTCTAAATCTTCATTTCCGAATAGGTCACTTAACTTTGACAATTTGTCAAAATGGTCACTAATTTGATTTAACATCGGTTTTGCATTCTAACTTCAATTTCACATCTCCAACATCATTAATAACATAAATACACTTCAAAATCATAAAAATTCAAATTAGTCCTTTAACTTTCAGAATTGCCGAAATGGTCCCTATACCTTTAATTTAGTGTTTTGCTTCCAAATAACAAATTCAAGCTTACTAGATCATTTATCCAACATCACAAACCCTAAATCAAACTTGAATCCATAAACCCTAATCATCTTCATACAAACTAAAATATGTAGGGTATAAATCCCAACTCAAAAACATGATTTTATCATCATAACAACTTAATTTCAACTTAAATTTCATCATGAAATCATAAAATTCCAAAAGCCCCAAACTTTTTCCATAAACCATAATTTCTTCTCATGCAAAATTATCATCAATCAAGCATGTTTTCCATGAATTATCTACACCAAAAGATAGAGCTTGAAGAGTAGAACAATTTTGTAGTTGAAGAGATTACCTGAAAATCGAGTTTTGGGGCTTGAATCGAGCTTGGAAAATTTCTCCCCTTTTTCCTCTAATTTTCGAAATTTATAAGATGAAGAAGACTTCATCTTTTGCCACTTGTAAATATAAATGAATTTTAAATTCATTTAAATAGTGAAATTACTAAAATGCCCTTTTAATCCAATGGTTGAGATTGATCATATCATCTATCAAGGGCCAAGATTAAATCTTCCATTTCCTTCTTCCAAAAATGCCCTTGTAACTTTTTAAATATTTCAAAAATGCCATCCATGGCAAATGACCAATTTGCCCTCCAACTAAACTTTATTTACTAGTTTACTTCAAAAATGCATTCCATTACAAATCCAACTAAAATAGTTCATTCCCAACCAGTCACTATTCCTTAAATATTATTTACTGCGATTTTACCTTTTTCGAACTATTGGATTTATTTAAAAAATTCCATATTTCCATATTTGGGAAATAAACTCTATTATCTCATAAAAACTTCATTTCCGAGAACTTAAACTAAATTTTCCTAACTCAATCTACTATTCCATAATTATCGAAAATCTCCATAGAATAAAATTTCTCTTAGAAATCTTTTATCGATAATCCATTCAAATATTCTTTACTTTTACTGAGTCCAAAATATCGATTAGAAAAACTTTATGGGACATTCCCGGAGGTTACCCATCCTAGTATTTCCCTGGCCTGAATAATTTTATTCGATCCAAATTCGATACCTTCTACTGTATCTTAATTCTCAAAACCGATATCAAGGTTCTTATTACGATCAAATTTACCCTTATGCTGAATAAAATCACTTATTGGGGAAATTTACACTTTAGTCCCCAAACATTTCCAAACTTTATACTTTTAACCCCAAAACTTTCAAAATTTACATTTCGATCACTGGCCAAAATTTGGGATATTACAAACACATGCGATTCAAAGCATGTGTTAGTATCATTCTAACATAGGCGCATATTCGGAATAAAATTCCTAAAAATCCTTTCGATATTAATTCGATACTAATTCTATTTCATAACGTCAATGTTAACCTCAATACTTCAAAACAATATTTCAAACCTATTACTATTCATATCCATCACTAATTCACAATACATTCTCAAATCTCATAATTTAACCATAAAATGAATTCTAAAAAGAGTTCATCTCAATATTTCCAAATTATTCAAAATGGTCTATTGCCATTGAACTTCAAATTCAATCACTTAATTACATAATCAAGTATTCCAACAATACATTAAAGCTTTATACATTAACTTCTAATCAATTTCCATTTCAATCTCATATTTCCCTTAGTATGCTATTTGGCCCTCAACACTTTGCAAACTTCCAAATAGGTCCAAACAACATTTTAAACCTTGTAGAATCATTCTTACATCATTTCTAGCCTTAGGGAAAATTTCCATAATTTTCTCCCTAAAGGTCGAATATGAAGGGTGATTATTCTCAACATTTCCAACTTGATTCAAGCATGAATTTAGCTTCTAAACAACATGTCCAAGCTTCTACAATCATTTCTATATCAAAATCAATCCAAATTCAATTTCATATCAAAACCCTAACTTTAACCAAATTGAGATTTAATCATTTTCAAGTGTTTCCAATCATCATACAAGCTTGGACATGATTCTACAACATCAACTTCATCAAAATATAATCTTAAATCATCAAAATTGAACATACCCTTCATCTATTTTATTCATAAAACTAAGGATTCAATCATGGAAAGCATGAATAATTGGTACCAAATGATAGAGAATTTCATTTAGATCAATTCGCTGTTTCATGCTTTCATCCAAATTCTAACTAAATTGACTTGAAAAATCAAAAAGAACTTGTCCATACCTTAGAAGAAACTCAAGAAATAAGAAGAAAAATGGAGAAATTTCATAAAATTTCAATTGTTTTTAATTTAGGACATTTGTCATGTATTTATAAAATTCAATTTAAAATTTATTTTATGGCAAAATGACCATTTTGTCCTTTTAATCCAATGCCTCTTATTTTTCCACATAACAATCTACTCATCCAAGGGTCAAAAATAAACCAAGAAGTTAGTGATTACCAACTTTGCCCTTGTAAATTTCCAAAATTACAATCTTGCCATTTTTCATCCAATGGCTCATATTTAACATGGAAAATCTACTTTAATCCAATGGTCTATGTTGAATCCTACCATTTTAAGACATGGAAATGTCATTTTTAACCTTGCTTTATCATTCTTCAAAATATCTTAATTATTCGATTCAATTCGATCATCCGAATATTTTTCTAAACTTTCTCACTTTATAGCCAATAATACAAACTCCGTACGAAAAATCTGGGTAACACGAAAACATCATTCTTGGGGGTAAACTATTCATTTACGGGACTAAAATACATAACTTTTGAAAATTACAATTTAGTCCCTAAAATTTTTCTAAGTTTATACTTTAGTCATCAAACTTTCATTTTTTTCATTTTGGTCACTACCCAAAATTTTGAGGTATTACACGGTAGGTCCCGTATAAATACGACCCTATTACTCTTAACTGATTTACCAAACTTCACTAAGCCGTATCGATACAGCCATAAGGCGTAGCAGTATGAGGTTAGTTGATTCTGTTAAAAGTGATTAAAAGGAACTCTTAGACTTTACAGATTGGTTTCGTAACAATGAAAGTTTAAAATTGGTCTAGAAAATTTTAAGACTAATTGTGTACCGATTCCTTAACGAATCATAGGCTAATGAATAAAACACTGTAATGAACACCGAACCACCTTCTGGTAACACACTCCGATCCGGTTCTTTACCAAGCCGAGAAAGAGGTGTTACATTTGTGGTATCAGAGCTAGAGTTTAGTCGATTCTAGGACTAAACTTTTGTCTATTGTATTGTTATTATTGCATTATGCCACCTAGGAGTTATTATTATATGGTGTGACTTGCCGACTAACCCGATCTCTTTCTTATAGATGTCTGACTCTAACGAAGCTAGCATAGATGAGCATGTTACCGGCTCCTCTACCCATGGTGAAGAGTTTAGAGGTGGAGGCCCTCTACCATAATAGAACCCTCCGGCACAAGACCTTGAGCCCGAGGCAATGACTGCTCAGGTTGAATGTTATCGGAACATGGTTGACATGTTCAAACAATTTATGACTTCAATGAGAGCCAAACAGGTTGTGCAACCTACTGCACCGGTTATCCAATATGTTCGAGCCCCTATTGAAAAGATATCGCAACATCGGGCTTATACCTTTACCGGTCAGGATGATGACAATCCTGAGATTACCGACTACTGGTTGGATAATACTCTGCAGATATTGAATAAGCAGCTACAATGTTCGGATGAACACAAGCTAGAGTGTGCCCTCGCGTTGCTGGCCGACGAGGCACTTCAATGGTGGGAGACTACTATTCTCACGGCCCTTGAAGAAGCTATAACTTGGGAATTCTTCCTCTGAGAATTCTGTAAGAAATATATAAGTGAGTATTACCTCGCAGAGAGGCGTAGCATCTTCCTCCATCTCAAACAAGGTGGACGACCTATAGAGCAGTATATCCATGACTTTGCAAGTAATGTTGATACGGAGCTGAATATATCAAAAAGAAGGAAGAGACGTGCAAAATGTTTATTGTTGGGCTCAGTGACGAGCTGTACCCTATGTTCACAGCACTGGGCATTACTAACTTTCAGGACCTGGTGAATCGGGTCAAGGCCACCGAAGCTGCTCAAAAAGCATAGAGGTTTGAAAGATCTAGCAGATTTGAGAAGAGGCAATATGATGATTCTCGTCCCTCAAAAAGCCTAACAAGAAAGGAAAATATTAGTCCGAATCAGAATGTTTATCCTCAGCCTTCCCGATCTGGGAATATTGGTAGACCGCAGACAATAACTCAGTTGTTCACCAAGGCTACTTCAGTTGAGAGTACTAGAGGTTTGGGGTGAGCCGTACACATCCAGTATGCATCTATTGCCAGAACAAACATCCTACGGGACAATGTCCCAAGCAGTTCAGAGCTTGCTATTTCGATGGTGAACAAGGCCATTTTATCCAAGATTGTCCATTGAATACCAACAAGCCTGTTGCCATACCAACCGCTATAGCATCACCTGCTTAATCTTATCGAGGTAAAGGATCAAAGTAGGGTTCTTCGGGAGCTGTGGGGAGACCCAGTGGTTCAGCTAAGGTGTCAAACAGACAAGATTCAAAGGCCCTTACTTAGATATACCATGTGAGGTGCCGAAAAGAGAAGGATGATCCTGATATCATTGCAGGTACCGTTGAGTTGTACTTTCATACTATTTATGCATTGGTTAATTTTGGCTCCACATATTCTTTCATTAGTATGAAACTAGCTAAGAAACATAAGATGTCCTTTGAACCCGTAGTATCTAAGATCATTGTAACCAATCCATTGGGTGATTGTGTCACCATAAGCCTTGTATGTAAGAATTGTCCCTTAATGATCTAAGGGATTCCTTTTTCAACCAACCTATTGGCATTATCGATCCATGAGTTCAATGGTATACTGGGACTGGATTGGCTCAGTGAACATCAAGCTTGGGTGGATTTCTCCAAGAAAGAGTTGTACCTCTGAGGCCTTGGCAAGGAGAGGGTCACCCTGATGAGTTTGAAGAACCCATCCTTGTATGCATTGACCTTGGAAACCAAGGATGAACCTCAGCTCCTCGATATCGATACTATTGTGAATTCCCTGATACCTTTCCTGATGAACTTTCGGGTTTACCTCTAACCCAAGAGGTGGAATTCAACATCAAAGTGCAACCAAAAATAACCTCAATTTTCATCGCACCTTACCGTATGGCTGCAGTTGATCTTAACGAGTTAAAGGCTAAGATTCAAGATCTACTTGACAAGGGTTTTATATGACCGAGCTCTTTACCTTGGGGAGCTCCAGTCTTCTTCGTAAAGAAAAATGATGGATCTATGAGGCTGTGAATTGACTATCGACAATTGAACAAGGTGACCATCAAGAATAAGTATCCCCTACCGAGAATTGACGACATGTTCGATGAGCTTAAGGATACTGCTATGTTCTCCGAGATCTATCTAAGGTCAGGGTACTATCAAATGAGAGTTAAGAGTGTGATGTACCCAAAACTGCCTTTCGTACTAGGTCCGAGCATTATGAATTCTTAGTAATGCCATTTGGGCTAACCAATGCACCGACAACATTTATGGATTTGAGGAACCAGGTTTTTAGACCCTATCTAGATAAATTTGTGGTGGTGTTCATCGATGACATATTGACCTATTCCAAGAATGCTGCGGAACATCGAAACTACCTTCAAATTGTGTTGCAGACCCTGCGGGAGAAGCAGTTGTTTGCCAAGTTGTCCAAGTGTGAGTTCTGGCTCACCAAAGTTGCCTTTCTTGGGAATATTGTATTGGCTTCAAGCATCCAAGTAGATCTGAAGAAAATCCAAGCTATCCTAGATTGGAAACCACCGAACATTGGAGAAGTAAGAAGCTTCCTTGGTCTAGCTGGCTATTACAGGAGATTCGTGAAAGGATTTTCCATAATAGCAGCTCCATTGACAAAGTTATTAAGAAAAGACACTCATTTTGTTTTGACCGAGGAACAACAAAGAAGCTTTGATCAGCTAAAGCAAGTATTGAATCATACACTAGTCCTAACCCAACCCGAGTCTTGCAAAGACTACACAGTATATAGTGATGCAACTCATCTCGGGTTAGAATGTGTTCTTATACATGAGGGATTATCTCTACGGGGAGAAATGCTACCTCTTTACCGATCACAAGAGTCTCAAATACCTGTTAACTCAGAAGGAGTTGAATCTTCAGCAATGGAGATGGATGGAACTCCTCAAAGACTATGATCTTGTTATTAACTATCATCCGGGCAAGACCAACATTATAGCTGATGCACTCAGTCGCAAACTGCAGCCTGGTAATTACCAACATCGATCATTGAACCTTATATTGTCATAGTATCAAACTCATTGAATAATTGTTGTGTTGTAGCCCCTCGTGCTATCAATGCTCATTTTTTACTTCGAAAACATCGTTGCCTAGTAGTTGAACTTCAGGTTTAGTCCATCATCGTATCGAGAATTAAAGCTTTACAGGATCAAGATCTTCAATTACAGTCCCTTATTTCCAAACTGCAAAGTGGAGATGAATCTGACTTCAAAATTAATTCTGGAGGTCTTTTGTACTATCATGATCGGGTTTGTATACCCAACAATGAATCTCTCCATATCGATATACTAAAGAAAGCTCATTCAAGCTCTTTTTCTATACACCCAGGTTCGGTAAAGATGTACAAGGACCTCTGAGAACTGTACTGGTGGCCAGGCATGAAACAAGCCATAGTTAATTTAATGTTTAAGTGCTTCACGTGTTAGCGTATCAAGGTTGAGCATCGTGCACCTACTGGCCTATTGCAACCTATCGATTTACTATAGTGAAAGTGGGAGAAAATCACCATAGACTTTGTCAGTGGCTTACCTTTGACTCCCGCTAAACATGATGTTGTGTGGGCCATTGTTGATCGTTTCACCAAGTCAGCACACTTCTTACCAATTAGAATAGACTACGGTCTTCTACAGCTAGATGACTTGTATATCAAGGAAGTTGTGAGACTCTACGGATTACCAAAGCCTATCATCTCCGATCGAGGCCCATGTTTTGCTTCTCGATTCTGGAAATCATTTACAGGGTGCTCTAGGTGCCAGAGTTAACCTTAGAATTGCTTTTCACCATTAATCTGACGGCCAATCAGAAAGGGTAATCCAGGTAAATATTGAAAACTCCTTCCATCGAACCAATGAAAACAAGCATTGTTACTGAAATCCTCCATTACAGATTTTGGAAGACATGCTTTGAGCATGTATCATCGACTTTGGTGAATCTTGGGAGAAATCCCTAGCTCTTATCGAGTTTGCCTATAAAAAAAGTTAATAGCTTCTGTCAAAATGGCACCTTATGAGGCATTGTATGGCAGATGTTGCCGAACTCCACTGTGTTAGACTGAACTTGGAAAAGGCAAGATTTTGTGCCCTAATCTACTTTAGGAAACTGAAGAATGGGTTGCCATCATCCATGATCGCTTGAAGGCTGCCTTTGACCGACAAAAGGCCTATGCTGACCTTAAACGAAGGAATATCCAATGCGAGGTTGGTGAAAAAGCCTTCCTCAAAGTATCACCGTGGAAGAAGATTCTGAGGTTTGGCAAGAAGGGGAAATTAAGTCCCCAATTTATTGGACCCTTTGAGATCATTGAGAAAGTTGGCCAGGTTGTATACCATTTGGCATTGCCCTCAAAATTAAGTAGGATCCATGATGTCTTTCATGTGTCCATGCTTCGTAAGTACCGATTCGACCCTTCACACATCATTGAACTAGAATCTATACAAATTTAACCGGATTTGACCTACGAGGAAGAACCGGTAATATATATAATATTTAATATATAATAATTTTGATTAATTCGATTAATTAACCTGTTTCGAACCGAATTAACTGATAATCGAATTTCCAAAAAATTATCTGTTAACCGAACCTACCTAAAATTAACCGAAAAAAATTCAGTTTGGTCGGTTAATTCGATTAAAACTGAATAATGTACACCTTTATTTACAATGATAAGCAAAGAGGGGTAGTTGTAATCACTAATTTTATTTGGGGTGTTAACCCGTTTTTTTATTTTTTGAAATAATGGGATTTGATTCTTAGTATGTCCTTTTATATTAGTTAATATGATTTATTAATGCAAAAAACCCAAAAATATTATTATTAATATACTATATTTATTATTAGTATTACTATTACTATATTATATATCACTATGTATAAAAACCCGAAAATATTATAAGTATTATTTCTTTATTACTACAATCTATTTATAATTAAAAGCCCAAAAAACATTATTAGTATATTCGGTTAATATAATTACTATACTTATTGCTACTAAATGTTACTATTTGATGGTACTATATGATTTGGAAAAAAATATTATTTTTATTTTATATTATTGTTTCGGTCTACTTTTTATTATATTATTCTATTATTATATTATTATATAATTATTATTATTATTATTAAACAAAAAAGCAAACAAAACATTCAAAAATAAAAAGCCCAATGTTTATTTTATGAACAGTCCATTTACACTATAAAACCCAAAATAAACTATTTTACATCGGCCCGTTTTAGCGCCTAAATGCCTAAAAAACCCTAAATCTGATAATGACCAGAACCCTAACTACCCCTTTTGTCTGTGCAGTCAGCTCCCAGCTGTTAGATCTGCGATAGATCTAATGGCCCAAGATTAACGCTGGGAACCTTCCAGAGCCAGCACGTGTCCACGCGCAGCCTCTCAATTCCCCACGCGCTCGTGGAGCACACGTCCCGGCAGTTTCAGATCTCCACGCGCCCACGCGTCTGACCCTTGGGCTACCACTGTCACCCTCCTCTACCGCGCATGCATCCGGCCAACCTTTGTCTCCCCCGTACGAGCATCACATACAACACCAACAAACACACAGATCAACAGTAACAACAACAACGATAGAATAAAGCTTTCATTTTTGTTTTTACCCTTATAATCGGTTATATAAAACTGCAACCAATCACTTTGTAACCCTAACGGGAATTATTCAAGAAAATCAATATAAAAGGCCTTTGAGGTATATCCTTTCTTTTTCTTCGGCATGCATGCTAAAAAGAAAAAAGAAAACAACACACAAAAAAATTGGGATTAGGGTTTGTTTTTACCTTCGGAGTACTGCCGCCGCCGTTCGAGTCTCTCTTACCCGGTTATAAGCCAAGGCCTTCGGGCCTTCATGATGAACTGGTGGGGAGCCCGACGTCTCTTTCGTATCGGATTAAAATCAAGATTTCAAAGGGGGCTTAGGCTCAGTTTTTGTAGATCTAGGAGAAATGGGTTTTGTTTTTAAAAAACTGGATTCGGATTTAGGCCGGAGGTGAGGAGAGAAAAGTTTTGGGTGTTTTCGAGTGGTTGATCGTCGTCGGAGCATGGTGGCCGACGACAGAGTTCGGTGGTGCACCCGCCAGAATCTAGAGGCTTAGGGGTGGGTTCCTCCTTGGCTTAGAGGATTTTCCAGAAACAGAGACATGTTTTTTTAAATTTTTTGCCCAAAATAGCCAATATATACCGGCCCTTATTTTTTTAAAGGTTTTATTGCGCTATAAACCCTTCGTGTCGCAGTATTCGCACGTAGAGGGGTCTCTGCAATTTTAAATTACTCCAGGGGTCCCCAAAGCTTTTCAAAAACTCGCAATTTTACCCCTAACCTCATTTAGATTAAGTTTTTCAAAATGATTTTATTTATGTCCAGTCCTTCCGTGTTTTCAAACTATTTTTCTATCCCTTCCGCATTTCAAAACCACCCCCACAGTCCCTGAACCTTTCATTTTCGTCCCTATTTCAGATTTATTCCGATTTTAAGTTCTCTAATACCATATTTAATCCATAAAACTTCATTTTGGCTCTGATTTAATCCAAATCCAGTGGTGAAATTCCCCTTTCTTTAATTTATTTGGTTTTCCATTTTGGCCCCTGGCATCCATATTTAATTTCTGCCCTTGTACCTTATTTTCTCGTATTTCGGTCTTACATGCTTAGTTATTTAACTGTTTGCTTGGTGATGCATGTACTTTACCGGTTCGAGTTGATGTTTAGTTATATATTTAGGCGAGCATGTTAGTTATGTTGCGCGTGTAATTTACATTTGTATATGCTATGTACTATTATACGTGTTATATGTATATATCCTACAAAAAAATATTCTATGGTTTTATAAAAAATATATATAATTTCTAAAAGTATAATAAAATAAAACTGTTTTTATATTATAAATTATATTATAAACTTTATTTATATATATATGTCATAGGTTTTCTCCTTTAAACTATATTTATAAAAGTTCTATCTATGTATATATAACATAATATATTTATATTACAAGTTTATGTATGTTATCCTTTTTGACTAAGTATGTATATATCATATGTGGTATGTATATATGTACGTATATTATATTCATGCGTAGTGTAGTATTTGTTTTTTGATGTTCGTTTTATTTTCGTTCGCTATTTTAGTGTTCTGATAGGTTAGGCCTTTTAGGATTAGTTCAGGATAATTTAATCTAATTAATTTAAATTATGTGCTCGGGTTATTGTGGCATAATTTTTAAATTAGTTAAATTAAATTTAGGAGTTTTAGAGTCGTAGTTGGATTTAAGGTTTGAATTAATTTAAATTTATCATTGGCTTATTGAGATAAATGTTAAATTCATTAAATTATTTGAACGTCTCTTAATTACTTTTAGGGATAAAATCGATATTTGACTTAGATCACCTAATTTAAATCATAATTAATAAATTCAATTCGTTTTAAATAGAATCCTCGGCTTATTGGGGTTCTAGTTTAAAATTAATCGAATTAATTATTATGATTCAAGATAATCCATAAATTATTAGGATTTTTTTTAGTTTTTAGGAATTAATTAATTTAGTGTTAATATTAGATTAACCTAATTAATAATTAGATCACTAATTGAACTTTCATAATTTAGGCCTTTTAAGTTAGAACTTTAATGGGCCTAGGCTTTAATTTCATCCAATTCTTTGTCATACATTTTAATTGTCATTCATATGACTTTAATATTTTAATGGACATGCATATGGTTAATTAATTTAAAATATAAAAAGGAGGTATTTATTAATTCCGATATTTGTGTCGTAACAATCCTGGCTCATTGGATATTGACCAAATATTCGAATTAATTCTTATCGTCTAAAGGTAAATGAAATTCGAGATAAAATTCTGACAAGTCATGACATCATTCTTAATTGCATGCATCATGCATAAAAGCTGGTGAACGAAGTTCGAAACATAAATTAACACGGCAGTCGGGCTTATTCGATGTCGATTTAATCTATGGTCTGAGGTATCGTCACCCTTATTAATTAAATGTTTAATTAATTCGAATTCACCAATTTGACAAAGCTTGTCTAATTAAAGTCTAAATTCAACCGCGAACAATTTAATTAAATTCAATTTAAATTTTGATAATTTCCATCAATTAAAAGCAACATATATTTTGGTACCGATTTCTAGGCGTGATGGGGGTGCTAATCCTTCCCCACATGTAACCAACTCCCGAACCATTTTTCGAGCGAATCTCTAGTTTTATGGTGTTCGGCCTATCTTAGTGGCTGGTGGCGACTCCAAGTTTTAATTTCAAAAATACGAAAAGAATTCCTCGTTTTTATTTTTTTTGAAAGAGAAAAAGCAAAAGAAAACTCGAATTAAGTTCCTTTTTAGTGATCTCAAAATTTGTTGGTCGCTACTGATACGGGACCTACCGTATCCATACACTAAGTTTAATATTAGTATTCAAGGATCCCAGTAATATTTTACCGTACCGGTGCGACCTATGTCGTTTCGGTACGCCCACTACGATAGTTAAAATGGTTAAGCCTGTACCAATACTGAGAATCGATACACGTAACCAACTAATTCATTCTCCTTCAGGTTCAACACACCGTATCGGTACACTACCTAGTTGTATCGATACGATGTTACGCTGAAATTCCAGTGATCAAAATCCGTACCGATACGCACTGTACAATATTGGTACACCCCTTTTGACCAGCATTGACTTGGTCCAAATATGCAAGACTGTACCGATACGCCATCACCCATATCGGTACGCCCTGGTCTGTAATGACAGATTTTTCTCTAGTTTTAATCAATTTTAACCCATCAAATGAAGTCCAAATGCAATGAAATTTTACCAGTGAGTTACTAATAGCCATTTATAATAGCATGCAAAATCTCAAGGCATTTTGAATCCATTTACCTAGTTTTCCACTTTTTAGCCCAATGTGCATGTTTTAACCCCTTTTTGCCATTACCAAAAGTCCATTATAGACATTTTAAACATACTACCATCACATATATCATACATGTATAAAAAAGGCTAAAAGGGACTTATACAACCATTATGCCACCATCCTAGGAGTACGTAGAATAGGTATATATTCTAATAACCTTTGGTGATTTGCCAAAAACCTTCAAAAGCTTATCCAATCTCCAACTCAATCTTGCTTAACCTGAAAATGCATGAAGATGAATGCATTAGGCACACTTTTCCTGGTGAGGTAGCCATAAACAATGTTAATAATCAATATGCATTCAAATGCATGTTTCATCAATAATCCAATGGTAATATGTAATGTCCAATGGCAATGCATCAATGTCTCATTTCAATGTATCAATGTTCAATACTTATGATCGATAACAATGCAACAACAGTCAATGATTACTTATCAATATTCAATGTCAATAATTCTTTAGTTCAATATTAACCCTTGGATCGACTCAAGATAGTGGATACACAGATTTCTACGCCTCGCCAAGTTAATAAAGGTCTAGTCCTTCCTCCTCGCCAATTGACCAACACGGCATCCCTCTGCCTCTCCAATATAAAGGTCGTAGCCCAAGGACCGTAGTCCACCCATACCAATGAGCTCATGAATCCTATAGCATGCCAATTGTATCCAATGTCCACTCGAATCCCAGGTCCGGTAATTTAGGCCAATATTTAATACATTATCAATGTCAATAAGTTCAATGATCTGATAACAATAAATTGACCCTTAGGTCCATTCAATGATCCGGTGAGTCCAATAACAATATCAATGAGTTCAATGATTCAATAGCAATGATCAATACCAATAGCAATATTTCAATAATCAATGTCCAATGATCAATGACATTATTCAATATTCAGTGACAATGATCGATACTCAATGTTTCAATAATTCAATAAGGAAGCTTACCGAAGCTTACCAATACACCTTCCAAATGGTTCAATGCAATAACCTTACTATTAATGTTAGCAATAATATATTCATTGAAAATGAAATTGGGAAAGGCACCTAGCCTAGTCCCGAGATTCTGACTACACTCACCTCAAAATCTGAAGCTACTACGACTCTCGGATGGCAATCCCCTTGCACTTAGCTTTCGATGGAGATGATGGCCTTTCCTCCAACACTTGAGCTAGGCAAAAATTTGGGGAAATAGTTAGAATCGAAACTGTTGATTAAAGGTCGATATTTAAGCTTATCAAAGCTTGTAGACAATATTATTATCATGGATTAAAGCTTTTACAACATGGGTATAACTTTGGTTTTCAAGACTTTAATCTTGAAATTAAACTTCAATGACCCATGGAATCGATAAATTGATTGGAGGATTAAACACAAGACAACAATGGTGGTGGTAGCTTATTTAGTTAGATGGAGAAGGTGAAGAGATTTGGGAGCTTTATCTCAGTTTGAGGAAAACACTATCTTTCCTTCTCTATTTTCCTTATAGCCGAATGGCTTACCCCTTATAATAGTTGCCTCCCAAGCTACCAATCAAATGGTTTCCTAGCTTGGGAGGAAACCTATTAATTAACACTAATAATTTCAATCTTTTTCCCAAATCAATTGTCATCTTTTATGAAAATAGCCACCATCTTCACGTGAATTAGACTAAGCAAGGAGGTGACTCACACCTCTAATTGGTATAATTACAAGAGTGGTCCCTCAACTTTCCAAGGTTTGTACTTTTACCCCTAAGCTTCCAATTTTTACAATTTAGTCACTAAATGACTTTAATTCTTTCCAACAAGATCCAAGATCAATAATTAGACTCAATTGAAGTTCATTACAATGCAATTAAGTACAAAATTAGAATTATTAAAATGATTTGACCATTTCGATACAAAATTTTCGATCACCGGAACCTAATTCTGACTAGACCAATTTCGGGGTTTTACAACTCTCCCCCCTTATGAAAAATTTTTCCTCAAATTTTTATCCGAACTGAAGAGATGAGGGTACTGCTTCATCGTCTCTTCCGGTTCCCAAGTGGCTTCTTCCACTGAATGGCTCCTCTAGAGTACTTTGACTAAAGGCACGGATTTATTGCGAAGCCTTGACTTCTCTCACCAGAATCTGCACATATATTTATTTTTTGTCATTTAAATTATAAAAATTATAAAATGTTCATTAAATTTTTTGATATATTATAAAATGTTCATTAAACTTTTATCAAATTAGTATAAAATGAAAGTTTAGTGACTAAAAAGGTCATTTTACCATAATTTAGAGACCAATTGTGTAATATACCCAAAATTTTATAACAAATTTTGGTTAATGCGAAAATTGATCGAATTAACTGAAATAATTTTGGTTCGGTTAATTCAGTTCGGTTAACGGTTAAAGTTTTAAAATTTTCAGTTAATTCAGTTATGGTTAATTCGGTTCGGCCACCAACCAAATTAACCGAATGCACATCCCTACTATAATGCCCCAGTTTTGGGCTTAGATGTTTTAAAGGTTGGTTCGGAGGTTTGGTGGACTGGTATTAGAGTTTCGGGTCAATTTTGGGATTAAACTGGTTTAAATATTTTTGAAGGTGATAAAATTTAGAGAAAATATTCAAAAATCATTATTAATTATATTAAGGATAATGGTGAAATCAATTTTGGAAAATAAGATTTGGAAATTGGACATTTTGGCTGGTGACCAAAATGCAAGTTTTGAAAACTACTTTTTAAGGTGACTAAAATGAAAAGTTTCAAATTCTTAGAATCTTTAAGGGGCTAATTTACCAAGTTTTTCAGATTATTTCTCCCTTAATGAAAGATATTTAATATGTGTTTTAAAGTTATAAAAATGGATTTCAGTTAAAAAGTTAGTTAATCTTTTTAAAGAAAATTCACGTAACTTTTCTCTCAACTTTTTCTCTCCATTCTCTACTCAGACTCAAGTTTTCATCAAAATCCAGAGGTGAGAAGTCTTTTAACTTGTATTTATGATTTGTGATTGATTAATTAATATTGTTTTTACAAAATCTCATCTAAATCTTGTGTTTTCTTAGTTTTTATCAAACAAATTGAGGGAGAAATCTCACAATAGGGTAAGTTCTGTGATCTCCTCTATTTTATGGTTCTTTACTGAAATTCCCAAGTATTTGATCCTTGATTTATGAATTGTAAACTGATTTTAATGTTTTATCAATGTTTAATTGGTTAATTGGGTAAAATTGATGAAACAAGGTAATTTTCAAAGTGGGTCTGATTTCCAATGTTTAAAGATTGATGTAATACATATTTTGGATGTATTATGATATTGTTAAGTTGTTTTTAACAATAAAATCACGAAACTCTTGGATCTCTAATTGTTTAGGTTGTTAGATTTGAGTTTTTGTGATGATATTCGAGTTTAATCTTTACTGGAAGTAAAAGGACGCTGGGAAAGGGTTTTTGGATGTTAATTGATGTTGATTAATGGGTTGAATCGTTGTTTTATGGCTGGGTTAAGTTTCGGAAACATTTGATGATGATTTCAGTTTGTTTCGGATGGTTTTTTGGCAGGCAACCTGAGAGTTGCGGGGTTTTGTTTTGAGGCAGTGGTTTGAATGCATAATTATGCATTTATCCTCTGGTTTTATGTGTTTAAAACTGGGGATAATCAAGGCGTCGAAGCTTGACATTGTTTTGTTGCTTGTCGGGAGCTTGTTTCGCGTGGGCAAGAAAGGTGAAGCGTATCGGTGAGTGGAAACTGGTTTTAAATGCTTTACAAAGGTTTGTAAAGGTTGTTGGGAGTTTAGGGTAAGCTTGAGACACTTACCTAAGCTCGGAAGTAAGTTTCCCTTATTTTGCTCTTGAATATCGGCTTGGATATGAGCATGTTGTTTTCATGTTTTGGTAATAAATATGGCATGATTTACTTATTGGAAATGCATGATTTTGAGTACATATGCAGGGGTTTGAAAGTATATTAAATGCTAATGAGCATTGGTTTTCATTCCGATTGGGAATGGTGTTATTGCTTTGGCAATGAGATTTGTATATGTGGTGTTTTGCATAATGCATTGCAAAACAGAAAGTAAATGGTTTTGGTAAATGATATATTGGCTATGTAACAAGGTGAGAAAACAATCGAATATAGTTGGCATGCCGTAGGATTAAAAGTGCACTATAAAATATAAACAAAATCGATCATGGCCATGGGTCCTTGAGGTATGGCGGTTTAACAAGGCCACTCGGACTGTTGGGGACCTCATTTGGGGCATGCGGTTTAACTAGGCAACCCAAATTGATGGTGATCTTGCGGATTAACTAGGCAAGATCGGTACACTTATGGTTTAACTAGGCAATGGTGGAATCTTACGGTTTAACAAGGTGAGGGTGTCAAATCTTGCATTTTAACTAGGCAAGGTTTGGGATATCATGCTGTTTAACTAGGCATGGTATGAGAGATCTGTGTATCTGGTATGTATAGGATAGAGGTAGTCTATCTGGGTCACTATAAATGCCAATATATGTGAAAGTTCATGTGTTGAACCTATTTTATAATGCTTTGGGATTTAAGCATGGTTTGTTTATAATGCTTTGGGATTTAAGCATGGAATGTATATGATGTTGCATAAAGGTTGTTATGCTTTGATTCGATTGGAATCATGGAAAATTCTTTGGTTGTAAACATGTTTTTGGAAAACAAGCTTATGGTTTTCAAATGGTTTTAATGCATCATTGTTGTATGAGCATCCTCACTAACGCTCTCTTTTTCCTAATTATGCAGAGCATTAAGGTTTGGAGGCAACAAGAGGCAGGCTAAGTGATCTAAGGACATTTACAAGTTTGAGTATGAACTCGGTTTATATTTCGGTTAATAAGGTTTGGGGGCAGAAAGAGGCAAGGCAAGGTTTTTGAGGACGGTTTGATGTTGCCAAGTTTGATGTTAATCCTTGCTTATAGTCGTGGATGGATGGTTGTTTAGGTATGCATCTAGAGCTCCCTTGGTGTTTGCCAAGTTGTGTTGGTTTGAACATGTTTAATATGTTGTGTTGGTTGTGTTGGCATGTTGCTTATGCTGAGAATGGTCTATTTGTGCATTTTAGTATGTTTGGCAAAGTGGTTTAGGAAGCATGCCTCTAGAGTGATCTTTTGGAAACATGAGTTTGAATTGGTTGTTTAACCTTGGCATAAATGTGAGCTTAGATATTTATGGTTGTTTGTATGCATGTGTGCAGCTTTCTAGGACCCAAATGCATCAAGATTCGAGTGAAAAACCAGTTAAATGTGACATTACAGGCTTAGGCGTACCGATACGCGGGGGACTGTATCGGTATGGCTAGGAAATTTTAGGCTGGGTGTTTTGGTACAGATGTAGGCGTTTCGATATGCTTTGTGGCTACTGGAATCTCACCTTTTTGGAACGAGCCCGCATACTGAAACACTAGATGACCGTATCAGTACGGTGTTTTAAGAAATTAAATAAGATTTTTTGTATTCGAAAAAGCGTACCGGTACGGTGCTTGGTGTACAGAAATGAGTTGCAATACCATACCGATACGGAGGCAGTTACTTTTGTTAATGTCATGGAAAGGCAGTTTTGGTTTATTTCGTTTTAGTCCCTGGATCTTGTTTTATCAATTGAATAAGCATGGATGATCGTATTAAGCTGATTTTTGACATGTAAGCATGAAATATATTTAATTAAAGGTTGGAAACTTGAGATTGAGAAAAAGTCCTTGTATATTGTTGAAATTGCAATTTAGTCCCTAAATTGCATTTGTGTCTAATTGGATATTGTTTCGATGCCCGATTGAGATGAGTTCTCACTTGTGAACAATATGTACATGTAGGAAAGTAATAATACATCTAGACAAGATAAAAGAAAAAAATGGCCATGTTTTAGGCTTTATCTTCCCGGTTTACTTTGGTAAACCTAATGTAGCCTGCTTAGTTGGGTCCTGCGACTAGGCCGGGTCAAGGGGGTTACATTTGGTGGTATCAGAGCCAGGTTTGCAAAAAGTTAGGATGTTGTTGTTTGACTAGTTGATGTTGTTTGAACTGCACGGTGATTATGTATATGTACAATGATTGTTTAATATCCTGTTAGGGTATGAATGGGGAACACATTGCCTATTATCGAGGTTTTAAAATGCGTTTTAAAGTTGACATGGATCCTTTGCCTGATGCTAGCCTAACTTTAATGTGTTTTGATACTTTTGATAGCATGGCTCGATGTGAGACATGATTGATTCCTAATACTGTCGGGGTTGGACAGAATAACGAAATATAAGAGAATCCTCCTCATATTTTACCTCATTCTCCTCCGATGGTTACTCCAATTAACGTCAGGGCGGGTGAAGTACCCTAGGTTCATCGAGTACCTGTATATGGTGATTTGACTCCGTTAGTTCAAGTAATAATGGGAGCTTTCCAAGTAACGATGGATGGAGTGCAGGTACAAGAATCGATGCCTGCTGTGGTGGAAAATCAAGGTTTACCCTTGGAGCGTCTTAGAAGTTTGGGAGGTGAGGAATTATAGGGTTTGAGCCCCGAGGAAGCCGAGGGTTGGCTGGAAAAGATGATTCGTATCTTGAATTAGATGGGATGAAATAGGAACGCATGTTGGGTTGCACTGTATCATTGCTACAAGGTGATGCATATCATTGGTGGGTGACCACAATTACTGCCGTTTCCTGAGGCAGATATTACTTAGGAGTTCTTTCGGAGAGATTTCAAGAGAAAATATCTTGGCACCCAGTATTTGGATATGAGAAAGCGTGAGTTTATGTCGCTGACACAGGGTGGCATGTTTGTTGTCGAGTATGAGGTGAAGTTTGTCTGGTTGAGTCAATATGCTCTGGAGTTAGTCCCAGATGATCAGTAGAGATGTGATAGGTTCTGTTATGGTATTGTTAAGGACATTAAGACGTATCTCTTGGCTGCAGATTACACAGATTTTGATGTATTGGTCAACTGGGCCAAGGATATCAAGCAGTTCTTGGGTGTACCAGTTCAGGCTGGGGGTGTGAGCTTGGGTAAGAGAATGGATGACTCTAGCTATTCTAGGAGGCATAATAGGAAGTTGGGGGATAAGAGACATAGGTCAGATCACAGGCGTGGTGGAAGAGTTGGCCAAGGTGCTTAGGGAGCTCGTGTTGTAGCGAAGTGTGAGTGATGCGGTAGGCACCGCACGGGTACGTGCTGGGGTAATGCTAGAGGTTATTGGATTTTTGGATTGTCAGATCATTTGAAGCGTGATTGTCCTCGATTTGCGAGGGATGCACCGGAACATGTTACTGCACCTGCATGGGTAATTTTTAGAGGCGTGAGGATGGTCAGAGGGTTATGGCTCATGCTGCAGCAGTGAGACTGGAGGATGGCAGACCGATTCAGGTTTTTGCTCATCACGAGGGTCGTAATGAAACGAATGTGATCGCAGGTACCTTTACCTTGCAATCCTTGTCATTGTTATCTTTGATTGATTGGGGGTCTACTCATTCATATATCTTGGGTGAACATGTACCTCTGTTAAATGTTCCTGTTGAGATCCTTGACGATGGCATGTTAGTAACTAGTTCCTTTGGTGAGACGATTACTACTAGGAAGTCGTATATGCGGTGTCCTTTAGTTATTCAAGGTTATGAGTTTGCCGAGAACCTAATGGAGTTATCATTCCATGGTTTTGATATCATTCTAAGTATGGATTGGTTGAGTGAGCACAAGGCAGTTGTGGATTGTGAATCCAAAAGGATTTCCTTGAGGTTGGCCGACGATTATGAAGTTGTGGTGGTTGGCTAGAATGTAAAGTTCTTGTCTAATGTTGTTTCGGCTACCCAAGCATAAAAAATGATGCAAGGAGGTTGTCAAGCTTATTTGGCTATTGTAATGAATCTTGTAGCCAAGGGTATTTGAGTACAGGACATTCGAGCTACTTGTGATTTTTTGGAGGCTTTTCCTGAAGAGTTGTTGGGTTTATCGTTGGATAGAGAGGTAGAGTTTAGTATTGAGTTGTTTGTGGGTACGGTACCAGTGTCCATTGCTCCATATAGAATGGCACCAAAGGAATTGAATGAGTTGAAGTCACAGCTTCAGGAGTTGTTGGATCATGGGTTCATTCGACCAAGTATTTCTCCTTGGGATGCTCCTATTCTCTTTGTGAAAAAAAAGGATGGTACGATGCGTATGTGCATTGATTGTTGGCAATTGAATAAGTTAATAGTGAAGAACATGTATCCGTTACCGAGAATTGATGACTTGTTCGATCAGTTTCATAGAGCAGCGGTGTTTTCCAAGATAGATTTAAGATCAGGGTATTATCAATTGAAGGTTACGAATGAGGATATGTATAAGACCGTGTTTCGCAGGAGGTATGGGCATTATGAGTTTTTGGTCATGCCTTTTGGGTTGACCAATGCCCCAGCCACGTTCATGGACATGATAAATAGGGTGTTCCATGAGTATCATGATTAGTTTATGGTGGTTTTCATAGATGATATTCTCGTGTACTCCCATACCAAGGAGGAACATGATCGGCATTTGCGGAAAGTGTTACAAGTGTTGAAGAATAATCAATTGTACGCTAAGTTGAGAAAGTACGAGTATTTACTTAGGGAAGTGATGTTCCTTAGTCATGTGGTTTCCACGGAGGGTATTCGTATTAATCCACAAAAAATTGAGGTTATCCTTAATTAGAAGCAGCCTAAGTTTGTATCAGAGTTGTGTAGTTTTCTTGGGTTGGCTGGCTATTATTACCGTTTTGTTGAGGGGTTTTCGAGTATTGCAGCACCATTGACAAACTTGTTGCGAAAGAATGTTCCTTATGTGTGGACGGAGAAGAAGTAGCACAATTTTGAGAAATTAAAAGAGGTTTCGACATATGCTCATGTGTTGATTCAACTAGAATCGGGGAAGGAGTTTGTGGTTTATAGTGATGCCTCGTATGCCAGGTTGGGTTGTGTGCTAATGCAAGATGGTAAGGTTGTGGCCTATGCATCGAGGCAGTTGAAAGTTCATGAGTGCAACTATCCAACTCATGATTTGGAGCTTGCGGCTGTGGTATTCACTTTAAAAATTTGGAGACATTATCTCTATGGTGAGAAATGTGTTGTTTTCACGGACCATAAGAGTTTGAAGTATTTGATATCCCAGAAAGATTTGAATCTTAGGCAACATAGATGGTTGGAGTTGCTTAAGGATTACGACTTGACAATTGAGTATCATCTTGGTAAAGCCAATGTGGTTGTGGATGCATTGAGTTGTAAGGTTGCAGTTAAGCTTAGAGCTATGTTTGCAAGGTTGAGTGTGACACGGGAAGGTGGTTTGTTGGATGAGTTGCAAGTTAAGCCTACGTTGTCACAGTTGATCAAAGCTAAGCAACCGTACGATAATTCTTTAGTTGAGCATGTTAAAGACATATCGGAGGGTAATCCGATAGATTTTCATTTTTGATGATGATGGAGTTCTATGTTTCAAGGGTCGAATAGTGGTTTCGGATGATTCAGAGTTGAGGCACACTATTTTGACAAAGGCATATTCTAGTTCTTTTGCTATGCATCCCGGTAGTGTTAAGATGTATCGCGGGTTGAAGGAGGCATACTACTGGGTTGGGCTGAAAAGGATGTGGCTAAGTTTGTTTCGAAGTGCATGGTGTGTCAGGGGGTCAAGGCTAAACATCAGTTTCCATCTGGGTTGTTGCAACCGTTGAAAATTCCATAGTGGAAATGGGAGAGAATCACCATGGATTTTGTGACGGGGCTGCCGTTGACACCAGTTAAAAAGGATTCCATTTGGGTGATTGTTGATCGGTTTACGAAGTGTGCGCATTTCTTGCCAGTGCACATGACGGATACCTTGGAAAAACTGGCAAACATGTACACTACTGAGATTGTGCGCTTGCACGTGGTACCTAAGTCTATTGTGTCGGATAGAGATCTGAGGTTTATGGCAAGGTTTTGGATAAGTTTACACCAGGCTTTGGGTTCGAGGTTGAGTTTTAGCACCACGTATCACCCCTAGACGGATGGATAGTCTGAGCGGGTTATCCAAGTTTTGGAGGATATCCTGAGGTGTTGTATTATTGAGTTTCAAGGAACCTAGGAAAATCACTTACCTTTAGTTGAGTTTGCATATAACAATAGCTACCAAGCGAGTATACAAATGGCACCATATGAGGCATTGTATGGTCGGAGGTGTCGTACGCCCTTATATTGGGCTAAGGTAGGGGAAAATCATGTTTCCTTGCCGGGTGTGTTGAAAGACACGGATGAAAAGGTAAAGCTTGTGTGCGGTCGCTTGAAAGTAGCTGCGGATCGGCAGAAGTCTTACGCAGATTTGAAGCGTAGGGAAATTGAATATGCGATAGGCGATCGTGTATTCTTGAAAGTGTCACCATGGAAAAAGGTAATGAGATTCGAACGTAACGGTAAGCTTAGTCCGAGGATTATTGGACTCTATGAGGTTATTGAGCGTGTAGGTCCTGTGGCTTATCGGTTGAGGTTGCCTCTCGAGCTGGACAAAATACATGATGTGTTCCACGTATTTATGTTAGGAGGTATCGATCGGATTCTTCGCATGTTATGCCTATGGAGCATGTAGAGTTGAGGTTGGATTTATCCTACGATGAAGAACCGGTAGAGATCCTTGATTCAAGTGGTAAAGTTCTTCGTGGTAAGACGATTGAGCTTGTGAAGGTTTTGTGGCGACACTGAGGTGTTGAGGAAGCCACTTGGGAAAGCAAGGCAGATATAATGGAGAAATTTTTGCATTTGTTTCCTCTAGGTAATTTCGAGGACAAAATTTATTAAGTGGGGGGAGAGTTGAAATACCTCGGTTTTGGGCTTAGATGTTTTAAAGGTTGGTTTAGAGGTCCGGTATTAGAGTTTCAGGATTAAATTGGTTTAAAATTTTTTAAGGTGATAAAATTTAGGAAAAATATTCTAAAATCATTATTAATTATATTAAGGATAATGGTTAAATCAATTTTGGAAAATAAGATTTGGAAATCAGACGTTTTGGCTGGTGACCAAAATGCAAGTTTTCAAAACATCTTTTTAAGGTGACTAAAATGAAAAGGTCAAACTCTTAGAATCTTTAAGAAGCTATTTTCCCAAGTTTTTCTGATGATTTCTTCCTTAATTAAAAATATTTTAACATGTGTTTTAAAGTTAGTTAAAAATGGATTTTAGTTAAAAAGTTAGTTAAGCTCTTTAAAGAAAATTCACATAACTTTTTCTCTCCATTCTCTCCTCAGCCAAACACTCAAGTTTTCATCAAAATCCAGAGGTGAGAAGTATTTTAACTTGTATTTATGATTTGTGATTGATTAATTAATATTGTTTTTACAAAATCTCATCTAAATCTTGTGTTCTTAGCTTTTATCAAACCAATTGAGGGAGAAATCTCACAATAGGGGTAAGGTCCGTGATCTCTTCTATTTTATGGTTCTTTACTGAAATTCCCAAGTATTTGATCCTTGATTTATGAATTGTAAACTGATTTTAATATTTTATAAATGTTTAATTGGGTTAATTGGGTAAAATTGATGTAATTTTTGAAGTGGATCTAATTTCCAGTGTTTAAAGATTGATGTAACACATATTTTGGATATATTATGATATTGATAAGTTGTTTTCAGCAATAGAATGCCGAAACTCTTGGATCTCTAATTGTTTAGGTTGTTAGATTTGAGTTTTTGTGATGATATTCGAGTTTAAGTTTTGCTAGAGGTAAAAGGATGTTGGGAAAGGGTTTTTGGTTGTTAATTGATGTTGATTGATGGGCTGAATTGTTGTTTTATGACTGGCTTAAGTTTTGGAAATGTTTGATGATGATTTCGGTTTGTTTCGGATGGTTTCTTAGTGGGAAACCTGAGAGTTGCGGGGTTTTGTTTTGAGGTAGTGGTTTGAATGCATAATGATGCATTTATCCTCTGGTTCTATGAGTTTAAAACAAGGGATAATCAAGGCGTCGAAGCTTGACGCTGTTTTGTTGCTTGCCGGGAGCTTGTTTTGGGTGGGCAAGGAAGGCGAAGCGTATCGGTGAGTGGAAACTGGTTTTAAATGCTTTTCAAAGGTTTGTAAAGGTTGTTGGGAGTTTAGGGTAAGCGTGAGACACTTACCTAAGCTTGGAAGTAAGTTTCCCTTATTTTGCTCTTGAATATCGGCTTGGATATGAGCATGTTGTTTTCATGTTTTGGTAATAAACATGGCATGATTTACTTACTGGAAATGCATGATTTTGAGTATATATGCAGGGGTTTGAAAGTTTATTAAATGCTAATGAACATTGGTTTTCATTCTGGTTGCATATGAGGTGTTTTGCATAATGCATTGTAAAACAGTAAGTAAATGGTTTTGGTAAATGATATATTGGCTACGTGACAAGGTGAGAAAACAATCGGATATAATTGGCATGCCATAGGATTAAAAGTGCACTATAAAATATGAACAAAATCGATTGTGGCCATGGGTCCTTGAGGTATGGCAGTTTAACAAGGCCACTCACACTGTTGGGGACCTCATTTGGGGCATGCAGTTTAACTAGGCAACCCAAATTGATGGTGATCTTACGGATTAACTAGGAAAGGTTGGTACACTTGCGGTTTAACTGGGCAAGGGTGGAATCTCGCGGTTTAACTAGGCGAGGATGTCAAATCTTGCGATTTAACTAGGCAATATTTGGGATATCTTGCGGTTTAACTAGGCATGGTGTGAGAGATCTGTGTCTCCGATATGTATAGGATAGAGGTAGTCTATCCGGGTCACTATAAATGCCAATATATGTGAAAGTTCATGTGTTGAACCTATTTTATAATGCTTTGGGATTTAAGCATGGTTTGTTTATAATTCTTTGGGATTTAAGCATGGGATGTATATGATGTTGCATAAAGGTTGTTATGCTTTGATTCGATTGGAATCATGGAAAATGCTTTGGTTGTAAGCATGTTTTTGGAAAACAAACATATGGTTCTCAAATGGTTTTAATGCATCATTGTTGTATGAGCATCCTCACTAACGCTCTCTTTTTCCTAATGATGCAGAGCACTAAGGTTTGGGGGCAGCAAGGGGCAAGGCTAAGTGATCCAAGGACATTTACAAGTTTGAGTATGAACTCGGTTTTTATTTTGGTTAATAAGGCAATTTGTTCACCATGGTTTTTGGGAGTTGTAATTCTGTTTCCTTATGGATTTTAAGTATGTTTCTATGCTGGTTTTTGACGATGGTTTGATGTTGATAAGTTTGATGTTAATCCTTGCTTATAGTTGTGGATGGATGGTTGTTTAGGCATGCATCTAGAGCTCCCTTGTTGTTTTCCAAGTTGTGTTGGTTTGAATAGGTTTAATATGTCGTGTTGTTTGTGTTAGCATGTTGCTTATGCTGAGAATGGTCTATTTGTGCATTTTAGTTTGTTTGACAAAGTGGTTTAGGAAGCATACCTCTAGAGTGATCTTTTGGAAGCATGAGTTTGAATTGGTTATTTAACCTTGGCATAAATTTGAGCTTAGATATTTATGGTTGTTTGTATGCATGTGTGCAAGTTGCTAGGACCTAAATGCATCTAGATTCGAGTGAAAACCAGTTAAATGTGACATTACAGACCCAGGCGTACCGTTACGCGGGGACCGTATCAGTACGACTAGGCAATTTTGGGCAGGGTGTTTTGGTACAGATGTAGGCATTTCGATACGCTTTATGGCTACTGGAATCTCACCTTTTTAGAACGAGCTCGCATACTGAAACACCGGATGACCGCATCGGTACGGTGTTTTAAGAAATTAAATAGAATTTTTGTATTCAAAAAGGCATACCAGTACGGTGCTTGGTGTACCAAAACGAGTTGCAATACCGTATTGATAAGGGCCTTAGCGTATCAATACGGAGGCAGTTACTTTTGTTAATGTCATGGAAAGGCAGTTTTGGTTTCTTTAGTTTTAGTCCCTAGATCTTGTTTTATCAATTGAATGAGCATAGATGATCGTATTATGCTAATTTTTGACACGTAAGCATGCAATATATTTAATTAAATGTTGGTAACTTGAAATTGGTAAAAGTCCTTGTATATTGTTGAAATTGCAATTTAGTCCCTAAATTGCGTTTGTATCCAATTGGATATCGCTTCGATGCCCGGTTGAGATGAGTTCTCACCTATGAATAATATGTACATGTAGGAAAGTAATAATGCATCTAGACAAGATAAAAGATAAAATGGCCGCGTTTTAGGTTTTATCTTCTCACTTTACTTCGGTAAACCTAATGTAGCCTGCTCGATTTGGTTTTGTGACTAGGTCGGGTCAAGGGGGTTACATTTGTTTGTATCAGAGCTAGGTTTGCGAAACGTTGGGATGTTGTTGTTTGACTAGCTGATGTTGTTTGAACTGCACAGTGATTGTGTATATGTACGGTGATTGTTTAATATCATGTTGAGGTATGAATGGGGAACACATTGCCTATTACCGAGGTTTTAAAATGCGTTTTAAAGTTGGCATGGATCCTTTTCTTGATGCTAGCCTAACTTTAATGTGTTTTGATTCTTTTGACAGCATGGCTCGACGTGAGACATGATCAATGGCTAATACTATCGGGATTGGGCAGAATAACGAGATAGAAGAGAATTCCCCTCATGTTTTACCTCCTCCTCCGATGGTTCCTCCAGTTGACGTTGGGGTGGGTTAAGTACCTCAGGTTTACCAAGTGTCTGTATATGGTGATTTGACTCTGTTAGTTTAAGAAATAACGGGAGCTTTCCAAGCAGCGATGGCTGGAGTGCAGGCACAAGCACCGACTCCTACTGTGGTGGCAAATCAAGGTTTACCCTTGGAGCGTCTGAAAAGTTTGGAATGTGAGGAGTTCCAGGGTTTGAGCTCTGAGATAGCCGAGGGTTGCCTAGAAAAGATGATTAGCATCTTAAATTAGATGGGAAGTAATGAGGAGAGCAAGTTGGGTTGCACTATATCACTGCTGCAAGGTGATACATATCATTGGTGGGTGACCTCAATTGCTGGCGTTCCTGAGGCAGATGTTACTTGGGAGTTCTTTCGGAGAACTTTCAAGAGAAAATATCTTGGCACCCAGTATTTGGATATGAAGAAGCGTGGGTTTATGTTGCTGACACAGGGTGGCATGTCTATTGCCGAGTATGAGGTGAAGTTTTTCCGGTTGAGTTAGTATGCTCTGGAATTAGTCCTAGATGCTCAGGGAGCTCGTGTTGTAGAGGAGTGTGAACAATGTTGTAGGCGCCACACGAGTACATGTTGGGGTAATGCTGGATGTTGTTAGATTTATGGATCGTCATATCATATAAAGTGTGATTGTCCTCGAGCTGTGAGGGATTCAGCGACACAGGTTGTTGCACCTGTTAAAGGTGAGGACGTGGCAGGGGTAATTTTAGAGGCACGAGGATGGTTAGAGGGTTATGGCTCATGCTGTAGCTGTGAGACCGGAGAATGGTGGACTGGCTCTGGTCTTTGCTTACCGCAAGGGTCGTAATGATACGGATATGATTGCAGGCACCTTTACCTTGCAATCCTTGTCATTGTGATCTTTATTGATTTGGGTTCTACTCATTCATATATCTTGGGTGAACATGCATCCTTGTTAAATGGTCCTGTTGAGATCCTTGATGTTGGCATGTTAGTAACTAGTTCCTTTGGTGAGCCGGTTACTACTAGGAAGTTGTATAGGCAGTGTCCTTTGGTTGTTTAAGGTCATGAGTTTGCCGCATATCTAATAGAGTTGCCATTCAATGGTTTTGATATCATTCTCGGCATGGATTGGTTGAGTGAGCACAAGGCAGTTGTGGATTATGAATCCAAAAGGATTTCCTTGAGGTTGGCCGACGATTATGAAGTTGTGGTGGTTGGCGAGAACGTAAAGCTCTTGTCCAATGTTGTTTCAGCTACCCAAGCAAAAAAAATTATGCAAGGAGGTTGCCAAGCTTATTTGGCTATTGTGATGAATCCTGAAGCCAAGAATGTTCGAGTGCCAGACATTTGGACTCTTTGTGATTTTCTAGAGGTTTTTCCTAAAGAGTTGTCGGGTTTACCGCCGGATAGAGAGGTGGAGTTCGGTATTGAGCTGTTTGTGGGTATGGCACTGGTGTGCATTATTTGGTTTTAACCGAATTAACTGACTGAACTGATTTTTTTTTGGTTAACTCGGTCGGTTAATTTTATGTAGATTCGGTTAATGGTTAATTTTTTTAGAAAGTCAGTTATAGGTTAATTCGGTTCGAAACTAGTTAATTAACTGAATTAATCAAAATTATTATATATTAAATATTATATATATTACATATATTTATTTTTGGTCACTGGACTTTTAAAAATTATAAAATATTCATTAAATTTTTTTGATATATTATAAAATGTTCATTAAACTTTTATCAAATTAGTATAAAATGAAAGTTCTGTGACTAAAAAGGTCATTTTACCATAATTTAGTAACAATTGTGTAATTTACTCAAAATTTTATAACAAATTTCAGTTAATTTGAAAATCGATTGAATTAACCGAAATAATTTTGGTTCAGTTAATTCGGTTCAGTTAACGGTTAAAGTTTTAAAAATTTTGGTTAATTCGGTTATGGTTAATTCGGTTCGGCCACCGACCGAATTAACCGAATGCACACCCCTACTTGTAGATCAAGGAAAAAGCAAATACCATATAAAAGGATTCATGTCAACTCGGCTACCAATTAGATCTACCACTTCTTTAGAAGGATTCATGCCGACACGACTACCAATTGGATCTACCTCTTCTTCAGGGGCTTCAGACCATATAAAATTATTCACGCCAACACGGCTAACAATTGGATCTATCTCTTCCTTGGGAGGCTTCATAACATGTAAAAGGATTCACGCCAATAAGGCTACCAATCGAGTCTATCTCTTCTTCGGGAGCTTCAGACCATATAAAAGGATTACCAATTGAATCTATCTCTTATTCGGGAGGCTTCAGACCATATAAAAGGATTCATGCCAACACGGCTACCAATCGGATCTATCTCTTCTTCAAAAGGCTTCAGAACATATAAAAAGATTTGCGCCAATACGGCTACCAGTAGGATCTACCTCTTCTTCAGGGCTTCAGACCATATAAAAGGATTCACGCCAACACGGCTACCAATCAGATCTATCTCTTCTTCGAAAGGCTTTAGACCATATAAAAGGATTCACGCCAACACGGCTACCAATCAGATCTATCTCTTCTTTGGGAGGCTTCAAAACATATAAAAGGATTCACGCCAACACACCTACCAATCGAATCTATCCTTCTTCAGGGCTTCAGATCAGATAAGGATTCACCTTCACGGCTACCAATCAGATCTCTTCAATAAATTACCCTAACTTCATATCTTTCGACATAAAAAGATGATCCCTACTCTCGAATAACCGAAGAACGAAAGACCTTTGGAAACCCTAATTATGCAAGCCGTAGAACTCTTGATTCTCGAAGGTCTAATTCTCCTCTTGTGAATCTATAGATCAAGCCCTTTATCAATCTTCGAATACCTGTTTTGAATAAACAAATGCTATGATGGCATGAGTTAGCATGCTCCTAACATAAGGACATCTAACTACAAATGAAGCATGAGTAGAATCATCTTTAAAATTGTTGGGGAAGAACTCTTGCTTTCTGGCCGGTCAGCCCTAGCTCCTATGGGCCCTTTGTCTTTGCAGAATCTTCATCTTTTGTCCCTTCTTGAAATGGTGCTGCTAGCTTGCATTGGTCGGAACACAATCTGTCACTTCTTGAAGTTCAACACTGGATCATTGCTCCCACTTCACTTGGTCTTAAATGTTGTCTCTTCTTTGACCTTTCGTGATGAGTCTCCTTCATTCTCAACATTAGGGTGAGCAGCGTGCCCCCAAGTTTCTAAGCTTTTCGTAATTCGATAAGGCCCAATTTTCAATTTCCTAAACCAAACAAAGTATTTCTTCTATCTTTATCGAATCTTCATTTTTCGTCTCATTCTGAAAGGCAATTGCTGCCTTACAGTAGTCATACAAAATCTATCGTTTTCCATCTTGTAACATTGCCCTCACTCAACTTGGGCTCTACTATCACCTCTTCTACAACTCTTCACAACAAGCCTTCTTCTATCTCAACGTTGGGGTGAACACTGTGCCCCCAAGTTTCCAAATTTTCCTTATCTCAATAATGTCCCCAAAGCTTCATTATTATGAACCATACAAAATATTGTGGCAGAAAGTTACTTCAAGTCCTTTAGCTGCCTAGCGTACGAAATCTTGCTATTATTCTTATTACATTCTCTGATAAATTACTCATTCATTCTAGGCCAACCATGCAGATCCTTGACCTAACACTCCAACCACAGGGCCATGCAGGAAGCCATTCTTCTCATTCTTTACCTTGGTAGTACCTCATCTCACCTCTGGGTTTCACTTTTGTTTTGCCCCTGACCCATCATTACGGTCTTTTTTCTGTCTCGCTGTTGGACTGAAAACATGCCCTCTAAACCTCCAAACTTCTTTTCTTCAATAAGGCTCAATCTTCAATTTGCTGATCCAATCAAGACATTATGGCAAACATTCATTTTGAGTCCTTGAACTATGCCGCGCACTGAGTCGTGCTATTATTCTCTTCAGAATCACTGACAGGTTTTGTAGTAGGCCGACCATGTACATCCTTGACCTAAAACTCTATTACAAAAGCCATGCAGAAGAACAATTTTCTTCTTTCTAGATCTTGGTAATAACTTATCTATCCTTTGGGTTTGGTTGTTATTATTTTTTTGCCTCTGATCCAACGAGATGGTTTTTCGTCCATCTCAACGGTAGGCCAAAAACATGCCCCCTATGTCTCAAAATTTCATTTCTTTAATAAGATTCAATCTTCATTCTTTTGAATCAATCAAGGCATTGGGACAGACACTCACTTTGAGTCTTTGAACTGTATAGCATACCAAGGCTTGCTATCATTCTTTTCTGGATCACTGACGGGTCATCGGTGTTAGGTCGATCATGTACGTCTCTATCCCCAAATTCTAAATTTTATTCTCAAAACAATACAAAGAAACCCTATTCTTCCTATTCATTTCTCTCTCTTTTTCTTTTATTTTTCTATTATTTTTTTCTCTCTTTTTTCTCTTTTTTCATTTATACGTCAGTTTGCCAATTAACATTTCAAAAGAGGATGCGTTTTGGGTTAATATACAAAATAAAAATCAATAGAAAAAGAATATAATGCCTCGGATATCATATACAAGAGCGTCTTAGACTAAATCCCCCTCCCCCCGTGATCAACAACGTGCCTTTGAAAGTTGTGGCGAAATTTGAAGTTGCGAAATTCCTCCAAGATCACTTGGTTCATCCTCATGATTAAGGTATTTGCTTGATCTATTTGAAAACTACTCCTTCTAGTTCTCATTGTTTTTCTCCATAGTATGTTTATGGTTCCCGAATTGGTTTAACCCATGGAGTGCAAAAATATTGATCTGAGAATTTTAGTACAAGTGGAGTCTTCCAATTAATATCGTGTCAGTGTCTTCAAAGAGTCATCTCTGACGCTAGGGTGTTGAGCAGGTGGAGTATATTTCCTTATTATATTTGTTCCCCCCCACAGCTCCATGAGGATGCTTCGAGACTTATTTGATTGTTCATTCATTTCTTAGTTTTTAAATGTTCTCTTTCTTCTCGGGAATTCAACTAATCACAGTCCTTTCACTCGAGAAAATGATGGAGCATACAACAATACCCTAAGTTACACAACATAGTCATGATTTGAAAACTTACTCATATAGCCAAGGCTTTTGACTCAATTAGAGTAAGTGGAGCAAAGCATCCTTATTTAGCCTTTTTGCTATAGTGGAGTACCTTCTAATTATTTTTTTTCAAAAATTCTCGCATTCAAGCAACTCCATTGGGCTTTTCTATAAGATCTTCTTATCATCGAACATTATCAAAGGAGTAGTAGTCTTACGTCTCGCGCTTTACCGACCGAAGTGTACAAAGCAGGGAATCATACTTTATCGTGATCACAATATTCGATTGATCTTCCTTTAGAATCAATGCCACATCATGCACGTGATATACGGGGATCTACGAGGGTAAGAAAAAATATACAAATATATATTTAATTAAAAGATGCATCCTTTCATTGAAATGAAGCAAACATAACATAAGCCCTAACAAGATTCTTGCTACTTTTGGGCAAACAGTAGCAAAGTTGGTTTGATGCATTGCTACAAAAGAAACGAACACAAGGAATCATCAAATGGATATCAGCACCTTCATAAAACTCATCCATATCATTCTATCTCTTACCACCTCAAAAGACCAGCTTCAATCAGACCTTGGACCTTTTTCCTTAAAGCTCTACAATTTTCTATCGTATAGCCTGTACTCCCTATGTGGTAGTTACATACTGCATTGATGTCATAATTCCTGGGATAGGGAGGACCTTTTGGCTTCGATAGGACAGGGGTCAGCAATTTTTTTCAACAAGCATAGAAAACAAATCAGTGTAAGAAATTGGTAGAGGGATGGCAGGCATTTTCTTCTTCTCCCATTTAGGACTCTTGATCTTCTTCTTACTCGAGCCTTTCATATTCTAGGGTATGGCCCATGACGAGGAGATTATCAGCTTCTTAGGGACCTTATAGGTGTCATTAACATCATGGTCAACTTGCTTTCGAGTTGGTTCTCTATCTATTGACAAAGGCCAAATTTTCAAGAGAGAATTCTCAATCTTACCCAAAGCCAATTCGATGGGACATCAAGATGCAGTACGGACTACCTCATACTGTTTGACAATGGCTTGTTCTTCATTAGACAAAGTCTTTTACACTATAGAGTCGTAATTCTAACTCTCATTTATCTTTCCAATCTCCCTTTGCCCGAACGAGTTTTCAGTCAAACACTTTCCTTTGGTCATGATAGCCATCATATCCCTTAATTCATTGATTTTCCCTATAGCTTCCTCTTGGAACTTCTTCACATATGCCCTAATCTCCTTTTGATTCCCAATCAAAAGTTCTTGGAGCTCCTCAAGCTTATCCACCGTAGCTACTAGGTCATTTATATTTCTAGAGCTGTACTGGCTCAGAGTCCTCCCTTTGCTCTCTCTATTTTCTGAGATGAATGCTCTTCTCACGCTGGCTTTCATTTTAGCAAAAATTCTTTCCATTTGATTTCTTTTGTGTAGGATCTTTGATCACTGGCACGAGATCCCCAACAATTAATTTTATTGTTTCATGAATTAATGCATGCAGTGCATCATATGCATGATAGAAATAATTAATTATAAACGAACACTTCGAAATGCACAAACGAATGCAAACATGAAGCACCAAAATTCTTCTATATGAAAACCTTTAATCAATTTTAATACATTGCAATTTTTACGAACAGATGCGACATAATGTAAACATGAATGGAAAGAGAAATACTGATCTAGAAAATATCCTCATTAAACAACTTGCACTAATAGAGATATCGTTCCATTACAATAATGAAAGAAAACCGCTGGACATACGACCCACACTAAGATGGCCTTTTGTTCCTTTTTCGACTCTTCCTTTACGTATTCTTAAAGTCCGATAGCATCCCGTACTAGGAACTGGAGCCATAGGGCAATTCCTCATACTTGAGCCATCAAGTTTGTCGTCTTTTGTCCTTGCCCCCGAATATTCTAAGCAACATCTCAGATTCGTCCTATCATCGGTATTTGATACTTTTGGGTTACCCCTTTGCGGCTTGCAACTTGGTCCTTGAGCTTCTGAACCTCGGTTTCTCTTTCCTCAAATCTACCCTTCGGCCAATCACTCTTTTGTGGGAATTCCTCAGAATTCTTCTCGTCGCTGTTATGTACCTAATCTCCCATTGATCAAGCTTTTAATTTCAGACTATTTTCAAATCAGTGTTTTCTTTATGATATGACAAGATAAAATTTTAGCAATGGAGGTTAGTAATGGACCGAACAAATAAATTAAACAATCAAGTGAAAATTTTAGCAAAGCGAAGTAACCAACAAAGAAAAGTGAAAACCTAACCACATGAATTCTAGCTCACTATGGTTGTCTGTATGGCTCTAATCGGGGTGGGCTTGCTAAATTCTCACGCATGTGGGTTCGGTTCTAATCAAGGATACCTGAACCTATCTTATTGCCTACTAAGATAATAAGAGCCCCAATTCTGGCCTGTTGAAGGCTTGCGAATTGGATTCAGTTTGAGGGAACACACGACTTAGTGACGTGGAGGCTGCTCACATGTCAAAGAGCGTGGATTCTGGAAGTGAATTACCGACCCGTGGAGGGCTACTCACGTGCGTATGTGGCGTTTTACTCTCACTCAAGGGACAAAGCTCGGGTATATAGCTTGATGATCATGATGCAACACATGTCGGTGATTCCTTAGAAATTAAATGAGCAATTAATTCAAAACCATCAATTATATAAGTCTGTGTAATTAAAGTTATATCTTCAAACAGAACCAATTAACAAAAGTCAATTTAAATTTCAAAATTTCCATCATTAAAAGCAGCATAGATTTTATTGGTTTAACTCTCTATTTTGTTTTGTAAAAAACAAAAATTTGGTCCCCAGTTATAGCAACAAAAAAATTTTGAGATCGCTAAAAGGGAACGTAATTCAGGTTTTCTTTTGCTTTTTCTCTTTCAAAAAATATAAAAACATGGAATTCTTTTCGTAATTTTGAAAATAAAAACTTGGAGTCGCCACCGGCCAGTAAGGTAGGCCAGACACCATAAAACCAGAGATTCGCTCGAAAAAGGGTTTGAGAGTTGGTTACATGTAGAGAAGGATTAGCATCCCCATCATGCCCGAAAATCGGTACCAAAATATATGTTGCTTTTAATTGATGGAAATTATTGAAATTTAAATTGAATTTAATTAAATTGTTCGCGATTGAATTTAGACTTTAATTAGACGGGCTTTGTCAAACTGGTGAATTCGAATTAATTAAATATTTAATTAATAAGAGTGACGATAGCTTGGATCATAGATTAAACTGACATCGAATAAGCCTGACTGTCGTGTTAATTTATGGTTCAAACTTCGTTCATCACCTTTATGCATGATGCAAGGAGTTAAGAATGATGTCATGACTTGTCAAAATTATATCTCGAATTTCATTTACCTTTAGAAGGTAAGAATTAATTTGAATATTTGGTCAACATCCAATGAGCCAAGACTGTTACGACACAAATATCGGAATTAATAAATACATTCTTTTTATAATTTAAATTAATTAACCATATGCATGCCATTAAAATATTAAAGTCATATGAATGACAATTAAAATGTATGACAAAGAATTGCATGAAATTAAAGCCTAGGCCCACTAAAGTTCTAACCTAAAAAGGCCCAAATTATGAAAGTTCAATTAGTGATCTAATTATTAACTAGGTTAGTCTAATATTAACCCTAAATTAATTAATTCCTAAAAACTAGAAAAATCCTAATAATTTATGGATTATCTTGAATCATAATAATTAATTCGATTAATTTTAAACTTGAATCTCAATAAGCCAAGGATTCTATTTAAAACGAATTGAATTTATTAACTATGATTTAAATTAGGTGATCTAAGTCAAATATCAATTATATCCCTAAAAGAATTAAGAGACGTTCAATTAATTTAATGAATTTAACATTTATCCTAATAAGCCAAGGATAAATTTAAATTAATTAAATTAATTCGAACCTTAAATCTAACTACGACTCTAAAAACCCTAAATTTAATTTAACTAATTTAGATATTTAGCCCCAAAAAGCCGAGCACATAATTTAAATTAATTAGATTAAATTATCCTGAACTAATTCTAAAAGGTCTAACCTATCAAAACACTAAAAGATGGAACGAAAATAAAACGAACATCAAAAAACAAATACTACACTACGCATGAATATAATATCCGTACATATATACATACCACATATGATATACACATACTTAATAAAAAAGGATAACATACATAAAACTTGTAATATAAATATATTATGTTATATAAACATAGATAAAACTTTTATAAATAAAGTTTAAAGGAGAAAACCTATGACATATATATATATATATATAAAGTTTATAATATACTTTATAATATAAAAAATAGTTTTATTTTATTATACTTTTAGAAATTATATATTTTTTTTTATAAAACCATAGAATATTTATTTTTGTAGGATATATACATATAACACATATAATAAAACATAGTATATACAAATGTAAATTACACACGCAACATAACTAGCATGCTCGCCTAAATATAGAACTAAACATCAACTCGAACCGGTAAAGTACATGCATCACCAACCAAACAGTTAAATAACTAAGCACGTAAGACCGAAATGCGAGAAAATAAGGTACAAGGGCAGAAACTAAATATGGAAGCCAGGGGCCAAAATGGAAAACCAAATAAATTAAAGAAAGGGAAAGGGGAATTTCACTGGTTTTGGATTAAATCAGAACCAAAATGAAGTTTTAGGGATTAAATATGGTATTAGACAACTTAAAATTAGAATAAATCTGAAATAGGGGCGAAAATGAAAGGTTCAGGGACTGCGGAGGTGGTTTTGAAACGCAAAAGGGCTAGAAAATAGTTTGAAAACACATAAGGACTGGACATAAATAAAATCATTTTGAAAAGCTTAATCTGAATGAGGTTAGGGGCAAAATTGCGAGTTTTTGAAAAGTTTTGGGGACCCCTGGAGTAATTTGAAAATGCAGAGACCCTTCTGCGTGCGAATATTGCGATATGGAGGGGTTTATAGCGCAATAAAACCTTTTAAAAAATAAGGGCCGATATATATTAGCTATTTTGGGCAAAAAATTGTCCTATGCCATTTAAAAAAAACCTGTCTCTATTTTTGGAAAATCCTTCGAGCCAAGGAGGAACCTGCCCCTAAGCCTCTAGATTCTGGTAGGTGCGCCGCCGAACTCTATCGTCGGCCGCCGTGCTCCGATGACGACCAACCACCTGAAAACACCCAAAACTTTTCTCTCCTCACCTCCAGCCTAAATGTGAACCCAAAATTTTAAAAACAAAACCTATTTCTCCTAGATCTACAAAAATTGAGCCTAACCCCCCTTTGAAATCTTGATTTTAATCCGATACGAAAGAGACGTCGAGCTCCCCACCAGTTCACCACGAAGGCCCGAAGGCCTTGGCTTATCATCAAGCAAGGGAGACTCGAACGGCGGCGGCAGTACTCTGAAGGTAAAAACAAACCCTAATGTCAAATCTTTTTGTGTTGTTTTCTTTTTTATTTTTAACATGCATGCTGGAGAAAAAGAAAGGATATGCCTCAAAGGCCTTTTTGTATTGATTTTCTCGAATAATTCCTGTTAGGGTTTCAAAGTGATTGGTTGCGGCTTTATATAACCAATTATAAGGGTAAAAACAAAATTGAAAGCTTTATTCTGTCGTTGTTGTTGTTGGAGTTAATTTGTGTGTTTGTTCGTGTTGTAGGTGCCGCTCATACGGGGGAGACAAAGGTTGGCCGGATGCATGCGTGGCAGAGGAGGGAAACAGTAGCAGCCCAGGGGTCAGAAGCGCGGATGCGTAGAGATCTGAAACTGTTGAGACGTGTGCTCCACGCACGCGTGGGGAGCTATGAGACAGATCGTGGACGCGTGCCGGTTCTAGATGGTTCCCAGCATTAATCATGGGCCGTTAGATCTATCCCAAATCTAACAGCTAAGAACCGACTGCGCAGACAAATGGGTAGTTAGGGTTCTGGTCATTATCAGATTTAGGGTTTTTTTAGGCATTTGGGCTCCAAAACGGCCCGATGTAATATATTTTATTTGGGGTTTTATAATGTAAATGGACTGTTCATAAAATAAATACTGGGCTTTTTATATTCTAATGTTTTGTTTGTTTTTGCTTAATAATAATAATTATATAATAATATAATATAATAATAATAATATAAAAAGTATACCAAAATAATAATATAAAATACAAATGATAATAACAATAATATTTTTTTCCAAATTATATAGTAACATCAAATTGTAACATATAGTAGCAATAAGTATAGTAATTATATTAACCGAATATACTAATAATGATTTTGAGGCTTTTAATTATAAATAGATAGTAGTAATAAAGAAATAATACTTATAATATTTGGGGGATTTTATACATAGTGACATATAATATAATATAGTAATACTAATTATAAATATAGTATATTAATAATAATATTTTTGGTTTTTTTTCATTAATAAATCATATTAACTAATATAAAAAGAGGTACTAAGAATCAACGCCCATTATTTCAAAAAATAAAAAACGGGTTAACACCTCGGATAAAATTAGTGATTACAGTATCGATACGATCCAATTACTCTTAACTAATTTACTGAACTTCACTAAGCTGTATCGATACGGCCATAGGGTGTATCAGTACGGGGTTAGTTGATTCTGTTTAAAGTGATTAAAATGAATTCTTAAACTTTTACAGATTGGTTTCGTAATAATGAAAGTTTAAAATTGGTCTAGAAAATGATAAGACTAATTGTGTACCGATTCCTTAACAAATCATAGGCTAATGAATAAAACATTGTAACGAACACCGAACTACCTTATGGTAACACACTCCGATCCGGTTCTGTACCAGGCCGGGAAGGGGTGTTATAGAACCTCAGCCGGGATGAGTGAAGATTGGGTCAAAGGTTTGATTCATAATCGAGGAGACAGTACTGCTTTTTTATGGGAGTGTATTCGAGATATCAAACCAATGCACCCGGATGAGGATGTGAAGACTGATTTGTTTGCTTTGGGGATATACGGTTTGATCATTTTCCATAGAGTCTTGGGTAACATTGATGTAGCTATCTTGGATTTATTTGAACGGTTGAAAAAGAAGGCCAACCCAGTATCGGAAATCTTGACTGAAACTTTCATTTTCTTTAACACCAGCCAGAAGCACAAGGAGGGGCATTTTAGGGGATGTGCACAATTGCTTCAGGTATGGATTTAGAGTCATCTTTGGAAGACATCGGCTAGGGTTCTACTCAGAATATTTTTAGGAGATTTTTCCCCTTTGCGAGAGTATCTAGCAAAAGAATGGTGCGAAGAGCTAGGGAAACAGAAATGGACGGGGATCTTCAAAAATATTCAAGATGAAGATATTGTGTGTAGGGTACATTGGCTTGGTAGTGTCCTTCATTTCTTGTATAGATGTGGGGATTACGATTGGCTAATGATGATAGGGTTGTACGGTGGAATCGCTTGCGCTCCTCTATTGGTATTGAGGCAATTTGGGCCACGACAATTTGTGCTTGTCACTGCCAGTTTGAGCACCACCGAGTTTCCCTTCAAGAATGAACTTAGGGCAAAGGTTCAAGCTATTTCTAGAGCTTGGGATCACTGTTACCGTATAAAGGTGGAAGAGAATAAAAAGTGAATGTTCACCCTAGACTATGCTTTTTGGATGCACAAGAGAATTAATAACAAGACTTCGGAGCCCGATCAAGGACTGACTATGTCACTTGAAGAGCATTTCAAGATGGTTCCTTCTGAGGCTGACATCTTAAAAAGCGAGCTAGAGGAGGTGAAGAAGCGGATGGATGCTTTGCAAACCGAGCATATGAGAAAGCTTTATAGGTTCAGCTTAGATATGGACAAGCGAGATAGGACTATCAAACAGTTAATGAAGGTTAATGCGAATTTGAAGAAAAAGAATGCTATTTACCAAAGCGATACTCTTAATCTTTAGGCTCTAGTAGGAAATACCAATTAAAAGAAGTTTTTAGCTATGGAAAAGGAAAGGATGAACGAGATTCACTTAGTTGACGAAGAGAGGGAGAAAGGTAAGCAAGTACTCAAAAAGAGATAGAGAAATGCAAGCAAACAGTTGAAACTGAAAGAAAGGTAGCTAGAAGTGCAATCCAACGGGGGAGAGCAAAGGCTAAATAAGAAATTGAGAAAGGCAAGCAAGTGATGGATGCTACCGCGTGGAAGAGAAAATCCCAAGAAAGAAAGAACCGACCATTTGAGCTGCAAGGTCTGTATAACTCTACCCTCGAGAGCTTGAGTAAAAGCCAAGCCCGGAATCCTCAACTAGAAGAAAGGCTTAGGGTGCTAGATCGGTCCCTTCTTGAATACCGTGCTCAAAATGGCTTTCTTGAGCTTCAAGCTACTCGGTAAGAGAATGAAGCACTCCAAGCTCAGATTGAGACATTAGAGTCCACTGTTCATGATTACCTAGGAAGGATTGTGGTGCTTGAAGAAGCTGCGAAAGGAGGAGACAATTATTGGTTGAGGTGCATTCGCGATGCTACTCGCATGATTTAGGATCGAGATCAGTATAACACTACCTTGATGGTGCAAGTGTAAGAAGTCGCTAAGCATGTAAGGAATCTAGCCAAGAAGTTGAAGCTCTCCGCCCTTTTATAGCTCAGGGCTTAAAGCTGCTTGAAGCTATCGAAGAGTTAGGAGTTAGGGTCAGGGCATATCTGTAGGAGTTTATTTTTCTCACTTTGTAATGAGAACCTTTTAATCTTCAATGAATGTTGTTCAAGGGTGATCACCAACGGATCCAATACCTTCTTGCATGTTATTTATCATTTGTCCCATGCATTGCATAACTCATATTTTGCATTAATTGATTATGCAATAAAATTAATAATGAGAATGTTGTGACAAAATTTGAAAGATAAATTACATTCATTCCACATATATATCAAACCTATTTACAAACAAGGATTTTTGCGAAATTAGAAGCCGATCTTAGAGGCCAGCTGGAACGAACACAACAAGAGTTGGGGGACACCATCATTAAGTCCCAATAGGATATGATGAAAGAAATATCTCAAATGCTATAGCTCAGTTGGGGAGAGGACTCAAGAGAGAAATATGCTGTCGAAAGCCCTGCTCAGAACCCGAAAGACCCTTCGTATTCTCCAATCTTTAAAAGCTCTATCTTCATCAATCTTACACCAAGACCCTTGCAAGGGGTAGCTTTATCCCATCAAGTCGGTGCCTCCGCCCTAGCTCAACTGGGCGTAAGCTTTACAAATACCAAAAATGTCAGATATAGTATCCCGAACTTTGATGAATTGGAAAAATTAAACCAAGTGAAGGCGTAGTTCTCAAATCCGTTGGAAGAAACTAGAAAGGATCTTGAAGAGACATTTCGGGTAAAAGAGGATGAGGATGGTTCTTACGGGCTAAACGCCAGAGATCTCAGTTTAGTCCCCAATGTAGAAATCCCGTACAAGTTTAAGACCCCAAAATTTAAGAAGTTCGATGGGACAACTTGCCCCACCGCGCATATAACCATGTTCTGTCGTAAGATGGCAGGGTTTATTAATAATAAGAAGTTGTTGATACATTGTTTCCAAGATAGTCGAGTGGGACCTACCACGAGGTGGTATAACCAATTGATGCAAGCTCAGATTAAGTCATAGAAGGATTTGGCCAAGGCTTTTACCATCCAATATAAGCACATAACCGACATGGTTCCCAATCAGCTTTTATTGTAAGGGATGGAGCAAAGACGTAACGAGAGCCTCCGTGAGCATGCCCAGAGATGGCGTGACATAGCGGCACAAGTTCAGCCTCATCTTCACGAGATTGGGATCTCTCTTATGTTCGTGGAAACCTAAAGGGGACACTCTATGATCGTTTGATTAGTAACCCTATTAGAAATTTTACTAACAGGGTGATGACCGACGAGCGTATTGAAGCAACCATTAAAAGTGAGAGAATTAACGGAGAGGAACGATCACAGAAGTAGTACATGAAAAAAGACCATGAGGTTAATAACGCAAGCACCTATGAGGCCGTCAAGAACCTCACCATATCCCATCCCCAAGCTACAACCAGCAATACCTGAAATTTCAACAAGAGAGAAGACAAGGGGCACAAGAAATAAGGTGGAGGTAGGTCTTTCACCCTATTGCCCATTTCTTACAAGGTACTATACTCATAATTATACAAGGCGGACTTGGTTCATCCCTACCATGTCACCCTTTTCTACCCCTTACCCAGCGTGGTACGACCCCAAGGCACATTGCGAATACCATGCTGACATTCTGGGGCATTCGATTCAAAATTGCATGGCGTTTAAGAAGTTTGTCGAAAACCTGATCAAGACCAGAGTATTACAGTTGTGAGAACAAAGTACAAGAAATAATCCCTTGCTGAATCATGAAGGTCAGGGTGTAAATGCTCTTGAAGAAGGGTACACCGGAAAAGCAAAGAAAAATGTGTCCGAAGTAAAATCACCTTTGAGATGGGTTTTTCAGCAGCTGTGTATGGCCTGCCTCATTGACCAAGGAATGGTAATCATGAAGAAGGGTTACAGCCCATATTACGAATATCATCAGTCTAGGGATCACGAGATTCAGGACTGTGAGAATTTTGTTAGGTGGTCCAGCAATTGATGGATAATAAAGAGATTGAATTCTTTGAGAAAGAATATAGAAGTAGCGAATTAGAAGTTTGTACGTTAGATGGTTCAGATACCAAGTATAGTGTAAAAAGGCACTTATCCTTGGTATCAAGCCAAGCGAAGAAACCACAGTACAAGAAAGAGGCCCTAGGGTGGCCCCTAAGATGATAATTTCTACCCCGACGTCCTTTCCCTTCAAGGATACCCAGATGGTTTCATGGAATTACACCGCCAACGTTTCAATTTTGGGGTGTTCAAGTTCACAAGAAGGTGAGAAGTCATTTGCGAAAATAAAGCTCGAGGAAGAGGAGCCAGTGAAACCAAACCCCAAAGGGATAAATGATGTGGGGCACTTTACAAGAAGAGGGTAATGTTACGCTCTAGAAACTTTAAAGGCAGTGGAAGAGCCAAGGGGTAAAGGCAAGGTAACTGAGTCTGAACCCATAAAGATATTTGGAGAAGAGCTACCTCCGAAATTCAATGAGCTGGTAACTGAGGCTCAAGTTTAAGAATTCCTAAAATTTTTGAAGCATATTGAGTATAGTGTGGCAGATCAACTCTGGAAACAGCCGTCTCAGATTTTGTTGCTCGATCTCCTATTAAATTTAGAAAAACACCACAAAGCACTGTTGAAAGTCTTGAATCAAACTTTTGTCGAAAGTGATATTTCGGTCGAAAAGTTAGATCAGATCGTCGGCCATATCACCACTGACAATTATATCACCTTTAATGATGATAAAAAATCGAAAGGAGGTATGGGGCCTTGAACATTACCACCCACTATAAAAGGACACGTGCTGCCAGGAGTACTAATTAATAATGGCTCCGCGTTGAATGTTATGCTTAACAACTCTCATATGAAACCTTGTCAAAATACTACACGGGCATTTGATGGGACCCAACGAGATATGGTCAGAAAAATTGAAGTACCCCTGCTCATTGGTCCAAGTGAGTATACTATTGATTTCGTGGTGATGGACATTCGGCTCTCCTACAATTGCCTATTGGGAATGACTTGGATACATTCAGTCGGTGCCATCCCATCTTTTCTACACTAATAATTGAAGTTCGTTATCTAGGGGAAGCTAGTAACGGTCAATGCCGAACAAGACGTCATTGCTTTCCTAACTTTAGACGCTCCATACATTTCGACCGATGAAGAGGCAGTGGAATATGCCTTTAGGGCCTTAGAGTTCGTCAACGCCACTTTTGTCACTGAGGGAAGCCGAATTCCTCAGCCTAAACTATCAAACTGTACCAAGATGGTGGTGTTAGAAACTCTAGGGAGAGGAGCAAAGAAGGGGAAAAGCTTGGGAAGGAATCTCCAAGGATGTATGTGACTTATGAGTGTTATCCACAAGAATGATCATTCTGGGCTCGTTTATAAGCCCAATTGTTTACAAAAGAAACAATAGTGGGAGAAAAGAGAAGAACAACAGAAGGCCCAGCTCAGAGGAGGGGATATTTTGTAGGCTCCCATCACTTATGCGAATCTCAAGAATGTTTTCGTATTTGGCAGAATCGTGAATCTCGAGCTGAAAGTCCAAGAAGCAGGTCAAGAAAGTGAGAAATGCCTCAATGAAGAGTTGATCTATGAAGCTTTGGAGGGGATGGATGTAAATGTGATCTTCAAGGGTGACAAGTCTGTCCAGCCTCAGGCCAAGATCCGCTCATGCTTCCCAGGAAAAAAGCTCAGCAATTGGACCAGTGTGGACATGCCTGTAGTTTTTAGGTCCAAATTAAAGTAATGCTCAGAACCACCCTGTTTCTTTTGCCCGAGAGCAATAGGGATCCTTTGTAAAAGGGCGACTATGTTAACTTTTATTTTCTTTCAATGAAAAAAGATGCTTTCCATATTTCTCTCTCAAATAGAAAACATAACGTTCATTTCATTCATTATTTATTTATTCATTTCATAAACTATTTATTTCTATTCCCAGTACATATTTTCAAACTTGTGCAGGCCCCTTAACATTAACTGTATGAATGATTCTTAATCTAATCCCGAGGTAGATTTTGAACAACCAACGTGTTCAGCAAAAATCGATGAAGAGGATGATAACGTAGAATATGAAGTCCCAGATGAATAGTTAAGACTGATGGTAAGTGAGGAGAAACAGATTCTGCCACATCAAGAAGAGTTAGAAGCCTTAAATTTGGGAAACGAGGAAGAGAGGAAAGAGGTGAAGATCGGAATGCAAGATGTATTTGCATGGACATACCAAGATACGTCAGGTCTAAACATGGATATTGTGGTTCACAAGCTTCCTATAAGGCCGGAATGCAAGCCCGTCTAGCAAAAGCTTCGAAGAATGAGACTCGCCATGTTGCTAAAGGTTAAAGAAGAAGTAAAAAAATAGTTCGAGGCTAGATTTTTGAAGGTTTCCAAGTACCCGGAGTGGGTAGCCAACATAGTTCTAGTGCTAAAAAAGGAAGAAAAGGTGTGCATGTGCGTAGATTATAGGGACCTCACTAAGGCAAGCTCCAAAGACAACTTCCCATTACCCCATATCGATACTCTAGTTGACAATACTACGGGAGACTCTTGTTTTTCCTTCATGGATGGCTTTTCGGGGTATAATCAGATAAAAATGCACCCCGAAGAAATAGAAAAGACAACTTTCATGACCATGGGAGGGACGTTTTGCTACAAGGTAATGCCTTTCGGGTTGAAGAATACCTGGGCAACTTATCAAAGAGCCATGGAGACCTTGTTCCTTGACATGATACATAAGGAGATTGAGGTATACGTAGATGACATTATATCCAAATCCCAGATCGAAGAGGAACACGCCCAAAATTTGTGAAAGCTATTCCAAAGGTTGAGAAAGTATCAGTTAAAGCTCAACCCGACTAAATGTACCTTTGCAGTCACTTCCAAAAAAATCTTAGGTTTTATTGTTAGCCGGAGGGGAATTGAGATTGACCTCGATAAGGTGAAAGCAATTCAGGATCTCCCACCTCCTCAAACTCAAAAGGAAGTTCGAGGATTCTTGGGAAGGTTGAAATATATCTCTCGGTTCATCTCCCAGTTGACCGATAAGTGTGACCCCGTCTTTAGACTACTCCGAAAGAACAATATGGGAGTATGGGATGAAGATTGTCAAGAGGCACTAGAGAAGATTAAAAGGTACCTGACCAATGCCCCAATTCTGGTAGCACTGGTGTCGAATAGGCCGTTAATTCTGTACTTGACAGTCTTTGAGAACTCAATGGGTTGTGTGTTAGGACATCATAAAGAGTTTGGCAAGAAGGAAAGGGTCATTTATTACTTGAGCAAGAAGTTCACCGAGTGTAAAACACGGTACCCACTAATCCAAAAGCTATGTTGTGCCCTAGTGTGGGCTACTAAGCAACTCAGGTAATACATGTTGTACCATACTTCTTACTTGATTTCTCGATTGGATCTATTGAAATTTTTGATGGAAGCGCCTGCACTAACCAGGCAAATGGCCCGTTGGTAAATGCTGCTATTAGAATTTGATATCGTTTATGTGAGCCAAAAAGTAGCGAAGGGAAGTGTGGTGGTAGATTTCTTGGCAAGCCGCGCCTTAGATGACTACGAGCCGTTGGATTTTAGTTTTCTGGATAAAGATTTGATCAGTGCGTTGTTTGAGGAAAAGTCTATTTCGGAGAATAAGTCTTGGAAGCTTTATTTCGATGAAGCATTCAAAGTCTTAGGTCATGGGACATAGGCAGTGTTAATTTCTCCCGAAGAGGTCTATTACCTCTTTACAAGTAGGTTGGAATTCTTCTGTACCAATAATATAGCCGAGTATGAGGCTTGTGTCATCGGACTTTGGGCGGCCATAGAAAGAAAGATCAAGGTGCTTCAAGTCTTTGGAGATTCGTCCTTGGTAATCTACTAGCTTCGGAAAGAATAGGAGATGAGAGACCAGAAGCTAGTCAAGTACTATGATTTGATTCAAGAGTTGGTTAAAATTTTTGAAGAAATTAGTTTCGCCTATTTACCAAGAGAATATAATCAAATGGCTGACGCCTTAGCAACTTTGGCCGCCATATTTGAGGCTAGCCCGAAGGTCAAAATAAAGCCAATTGAGATGTAGTTTTTTTAGGTGTCAGCCCATTGCAATAATTTGGAAGATGTGGGAGATTGCAATCCATGGTACCATGAATCCTCCAGTATATCAAGTTCCAGGTCCACCCAAAAAAGGCCAACAATAATGATAAAAGAACTATTAAAAGGTTGGCATCGGGGTATTTCCTCGATGGAGAGGTTTAGTACATGAGGAGTAAGGATCAGATACTGTTGAGGTGTGTCAATGCTCGAGAAGCTAAAAATATTTTAGAAGAAGCACACGATGTCCTATATGGAACCCACGCCAATAGATTCTCAATGGCTAGAAAAATCATGAGATATGGTTATTTATGGTCTACCATAAAGGGAGATTGCATCGAATATGCAAATAAATGTCATAAACGTAAGATCTATGCTGACAAGATACATTCTCTGCTGGTGCCACTTCACATCATGAATTCACCATGGCCTTTTGCTATTTGAGGCATAGACGGCATCGGTCAAATACACCTGAAAGCTTCTAATGGACACTATTTCATCTTAGTAGCTATTGACTACTTCACCAAATGGGTAGAAGCCGCTTCTTATGCCAACATCACAAGAGCAATAGTGTGCAAATTCTTGAAGAAGGAAATTATCTATCGCTACGGTCTGCCAAAAAGAATCATCACCGATAATGCTTCTAATTTAAACAACAAGATGATGACCGAAGTGTATGAACAATTTAGGATTGCGCACCACAATTCTACTACTTATCGTCCCAAGACGAATGGGGCAGTGGAAGCGGCAAACAAGAATATCAAGAAAATCATAGCAAAGACTACCGACACTTTTAAAGATTGGCATGAGAAACTACCCTTTGCTCTGTTCGCCTATCAAACATCTATAAGGACATCTACGGGAGCAGCACCATATTCCTTGGTTTATGGTACGAAAGCGATGTTACCAATTGAGGTAGAGATTCCATCACTTCAAATTTTGAATGAGGTGAAGTTAGATGTTGCCGAATGGATGTAGGCTAGGATTGATCAATTAAACCTCATTGAAGAGAAAAGATTGAGGGCCATCTATCATGGCCAAATGAATCAGAAGAGGATGATGCGAGTTTATAATAAGAAAGTTCACCCAAGGGAGTTTCAGAGGGGGATCTAGTGCTTAAGAAGATCTTGCCAATTCTAAAAGACTTTCGAGGAAAGTGGATGCCTAACTGGGAAGGGCCTTATGTCGTTAAAAATGCCTTCTCTAAGGGAGTTTTAATTCTAGCAGAGATGGATCGAAAAGAATTGAGCAATCCTATAAATTCAGACTCCGTCAAGAAGTACTACGCTTAAAAAGGGAGGGTTCAAGATGGAAACTAAAAAATGGGCGTTTTGAAATCGAATGAGTAGCTGAATTAAAAATCTAAAAAGGACAGTTCAGATAAATTTTGAGGTTTGATATCTAATTGATAAGATCTATTCCAGTTGAGGGGCCCTACTTTGATTTATGGTAGAATTCCTTTTGGTTATCAGTAATTTTAGTCAAGGGCAGCGAGTGCGAGATCTACCATGGTCGATGGGATCTCGCATCATTCATACAGTCGATGCTCGAGAATGTTGCACCCTGTACTACTTATATCTTTTTCATTTTCATGTTTGTCATGACTTTTGAATTATTCCAACATCTCTCTTGTTAATGAAATTTTATTATCTCCCTTCTTTTGTTTATTTTATGAGCATCCTACATATAGATTGACGTAGATTATTGAAAAACAAAGGATTTCTTAGCACTACTACGATTTAACCAATTAAGTGCAGGTTGTTTCAAGATGAAAATCGATTCGGTCAAAAGGAGTCTGCCAAAGTCAAGGCTAAAGGACATTGCATGCAAAGTTGACAGAATTTTCTAAAAAGATGGAAAATACCCTACGTGTCAAAGTCCAAGAGGAAAGATCCAGAGGCAAAAAATCGAAAGGGCACCCCAAGAAAAAGTAAAAAAGAAAGAAAAGAAAGAAAAGAAAAAAAGAACGAAAAAAGAAAATAAAATTCAAGGTGAAAAACTGAAAGGGCACTTTGGAAAAAGTCTCTAAAGTGAAAATCCAAAAGGGTGCTTTAGAGCAAAGTTTTGGAGAATATGAGCGTCGAATGGGGGTTGAATCCTGACACAATAAGAGACAACAAATATACAAAGACGAAGAAGAGAGCAAAAGAAAGCCGAAACAAGAAGCCAAGAAAGAAGGCATCCAGTGACCAAATTTCATTTGTCATGCATCATGAATAGTTTGGCATCCTTAAGGTAGGAGCATGCTAACTAGCATCATCAAATCATTGTGTTTGTTTTTTTCAAGTATTTGAAAAACAACAGAAAGTGGATTCTATGTTTCAGGAAAGAAGAGGTAGATACCAACAAAGAATCAAAGAATCTTTTAACTTGTCCAAAAAGCTCACCAATCTCCAACTGTTTGGAAGCAAGGAACATCTTAGGCCAAGACGAATAGAAATCAAGGCATTTCAAAAGTCTCTAAGCGAGATATCGTTCGATGTCATGGCGACCAAAAATTGGGACATCATCTGTCGAGATCCTCAAGGCGAGGTACCACCCCATGCCAAGGCGATATAGATCGAGGGAATTTCGGTAGTCTCTAAGCAAGATATCATTCGATGTCGAGGCGGTCAAAAATCGGGACATCATTTGTTGGGATCCTCAAGGTAATATACCACTCCATGTAAAAGCGATAAAGGTAGGGGCATTCTGGTAGTCTCTAGGCAAGTTATTGTTCAGTGTTAAGGCGACCAAAAATTGGGACATCATCTTTCGAGATCCTCAAGGCAAGATACCACCCCATTCAAAGGCGATGAAGATTGAGGGTATTTTGGTAGTCTCTAGGCAAGATATCGTTTGAGTTATAGACGGCCAGAAATCAACATCATGTTGAGGTTCTTAGCCTTCCATGGCAGTGAAAATCTTATGGTAGCTTCAAGGTGAGGTACTACCCTATGCCAAAGCGATCGAAGATCAGGGCATCATTTTAGGGCATTCTTTTCTTCAGGCCTTACATGGGAAGAATTCAGAGTTTTAGAATTTTTGGACGAGGAAGGGCGAACGGTTCTATATAAGAACGACTCGTAGCTCAGAATCTTTAGATAAGGAAGTCGGATAAAATTAGTGCTTATGGTCTTTGCTTTATTCTTGTTCCACAAGGATAAGCAAAGAGGGGCAGCTGTAATCACTCATTTTATCCGGGTTGCAACCCTTTTTACGTTTTTGTTAAGCATTTGAAATAATGGGCTTTTGCAAATATCTAGTATGCTATTATTATCTTATTATCCAATTAAAAAACCTCAAAACATTATTTGTATTAATAGTATATTATATGCTTATTATTATCTAGTATCCACTATGTTATATCATGATTACATTAATATTACCATATTATTATTATTATTAATATCATATTATTACTATTTTGGTCTTATTATTACTTAATTATTATTATATTTATTACTATTACTGTTACTATTCCTATTATTGTATTGTATTTTATTGTATTGTATTGTATTGTATTGTATTGTATTGTATTGTATTATATTATAGCATAAATGAAAAAAATTAAATAAATATTAAATAATAATAAAATAAAGGCTCAAATATTTGTTAAGTTTTTACAGTCCATTTACAATTATAAAAACCCAAAAACATTAGTACACTTGGCCCGGTTGGCTTAAAATACCCTAGACCTAATTTGATAAAGCAAAACATGCTCAGCCAATCCTGGACCATCAGATCTGGGAATATGATCAGACGGTTAAGATCACGCCAAGTGAGGAAGCCCTAATGTTGCCCTTGTCTCCTGGTGCCGCACTTCAATAGCCATTATATCGAGGACTGATTAGATGGCTCTGATCGTCTCTCAGGCGCATGACCATCACACCCGACAGTCCATCTTCACTCACGCGTGCATGGAACTACGACGCCCTGACCATTCTACTTCAGGCACGCGCCCATACGTCTGGCATTTTAGAGGTTCGCCACTCTCCAGTCCTCACCTCCCCCGTTCGAAGGCACCAACAACATGCAAAACACGCCATAGAGTGTCAAGAGTCTTAAAATAGCAAAAGAAATTCAAAAACGGCAGATGTAACCACAAACATAAATCTCAGAAATCAGTGCATGCTAATTAGATAGCAATGTTTCTAAAGGGCAACCGGAGCTAGCCTTTTTCATTTTTTATTTTTATCATTGTAGCAGTCAGTTATAAAAATTGAACCAACAACACATGTAAATCCTAACGGGGGATTTCCATGAAAATCAATCCAAAGCAAAAACGACAAAAGTTTGAGGTATCTTTTTTTTTATTTTTCATGCATCGTACAAAAAAGGGCAAGTCTAAAGGGGTTAGTTTTTTTTTACATTTGAACTGTGGTCACGACGGTTGGCCTCCTCATGTCCGGTAATAAACACTGACCTTCGTGTCATAGTGGTGAACTGGCAAAGGGGAGTCAGAAGTAAGGTTTCTAAACAAAAGGGACAACGAAATTTTTTTCCAGAAAAAAATGCTCTTCCGCTTCTATTTTAAACAAAGAAAGGGGTTTGGGATGTGTTTTTCTAAATCTGAAGTCGGATCTAGTTTTAGAGAGAAAAGATTAGCGTTTTGGTGGGTGGTTCGTGGTTTAACAGCGTCAATGTATGACGGCCGGTACGGTGGTTTTCTGTCAGATTCTAGAAAACCCGACGACATCAAGGCTTTAAAGATGAACACCATGGTTGTGTTCATCTGGGTTGGGGTTTTTTTTAGAGAATTTAGCAGAAATGGAGGGATGAAAATTTTTAAAAAAACAAAGGGTCTTTTTTTCCAGAAATGGCCTTTTCATATTTGCCTGCGTTTTTAAAATAGGCGTTTTACAACATAAACCCCTCCGTCATTTCTTATTTACATGCAGAGGGGCTTCTGTATTTTGAAATCCTTTCCTCGATCCCTTATAATTTTTGAAAACTCCTAATTTAGTCCTTAAATCTGATCAGATTTGGTTTTCAAAAACGGTTTTATCCTCCTCTAGTCCCTCCGCATTTTCTAAATTGTTTTTTAAAACCTTCTGCCTTTTTTAATTACTCTCCTGATCCTTCATATTCGTATTTACTTTTAATTTCGTCCTTTATTTCAATCAATACAGTTTTAAAAAGGGGTTAATTCCCTTAGTAGTCCCTAAACGGTTTGTTCTGTTTTGATTTGGTCCTTTCCAGTGTTAAATTTCCCTTTTTTCGTTTTATTTCTGGTCCCTGCATTGCATGTTTAAATTTTGTTTTAATTTATTGTATTTTAGTCTATATTTGTTTTTATTTATGTGTCATTTATGCCACCTTGTTTCTTCGATTCTTGTTTCCATATTCAAGCTTGTTAATGTTTATGTTCCTTTGGGCTATATCATGCTTATTTTTATTTACATTATGTTGTATGCATCAATTGGTAGTATGTACGTATTATTTTGTGTAAGTATGGGTTTTATGTTCGATCATGTTTTAATACATGTTTATGCGTTTGTCATCTCGTTCGTATGTACGTATGTATGCCAGTATCAAACGTAGTGGTGGTGGTTTTGATTTTTACTCTTGAATAATGGGGCCCTTAAAATTTACTCGCATGTATAATCGGATTTTAATTTAATAGTCACTTTAATTTGGAAAGTTTAATACTAACGAAGTGTAAATTATTTATTTTCTTTTTACGGTACCAATTTTTGGGCGGTGTGGGGTGCCAAAACTCTCCCATCCGTTACCGACTCCCTAACCGACTTTTAAACGAATCTCTAGTTTTATGGTGTCCAGCCTACCCTAGTGGCCGGTGGCGACTCCGAATTTTATTGTTTTCAAAATACGAATTTTTAAAGAAACTCCCCATTTTCAAAATATTTTCCAAAAAAATAAAAGGAAACCTATTACTCCTTTTTAGCGATCTCAATTTCAAATTTAGAAAAGTTTAGGTCGCTACACCCAGCGCTTTGCAAAATATGCGAGGAAGATTATGGGTTGAAATGTTTATGTATTTGCCATATCTTCTTATGTTCAAGTTTTAATATATGGTAGCGTCTGGTAAATTTTGATACTATAACTTTGAATTTGCAGCCGCTAATGTCACAATTTTAGATGAGAACCATAAATGAAGGTAATTTTGAAACAATGGACGACAGTTTCAAAACTTGTAAAGCAAATCTTAAACTGAAATTGTTAGGATAACATGAAACATTTTTGGTTTCACGTGATCAATTCGAAATTGTATATGTAAACGTTCGATACTCGTCGTGGGTTTAACATGCTGGGAATGACCCATGATATAATTCTTCGTTGACCAGGCAGTTTATAGTTTAATATGAAGAATAAATTTGTAAATGTGAAAATTATGTATAAAGATTTTGTTTACTTTGTTAAATGTTGTGCTCTTAAATTTGTAAATATGAATATTAAATAAAATATATTTATTATAAAATATATTAAGTACGTTCAATTGGGTTCCCTCAATTAAGAAAAAATATTTTCATAAATGAGTCATTCTTATGAAGGAGTATTAATTACGAATATGAATTATGAAGTGAAAAACTTTTCAAATTCCTTTAATTAACAGTATTCTATTCACTTTTTCCACTTGGAGATCAAATTAAAAAAACTTCCTTGACGGTTCCCGAACTTTTTTGAGTGTTGTGGTTTGATCATGAGAATCATTTAGCATACAACATGACTCAAGTTTGGCCGTAAGTCTATGAATCTCATCTTTGGATCGTCGGAAGCTCTCATCTGTATTTGATGCAATATAGCAAAATTTAGTTGAAATCGAGCAGAGCGGAGTGAACCGAGACATGTGTTTCACTTTATGAGGAACATTGAAGTCCATAAATGATGGGGCAGCAACCTTCACATCCTTTGTCCATTGATTTAGAATCAATGAATTTGGGATATGTGTGCTAACTAGCACCTTAAACACATGTAGTTGATATCTACATGGAAACCCCACTGCCTTAAATTTACAATAACAACATGTTAGGGTTTGCGTGACAACATTAAACTGTACTTCATATTCCTTGTCCTATTTTTTATATTTTTTCATATAAATATTATGAACATCATTGCCGCCGTCATCATGCCGTGATACACAAAACAATGTCTCTGATTTAATTTCCTCTTGGAAGGTCCTATATATATTTTTGTATACAGTTCAGCTGTATGGCCTTATAGATTTTTGAAGTTTGTCAATTGCATCGGCTTACTCTGTGTACAAGTAAAATTCGCTTTTAACTAGTTCAAGCGCATTTGACCTATGGAATCTTCAATTGCACGAATAAACTCCAAATGTCTTTTTGCACTTAAGGAAAATAACCAGAGACGCATTCATTGATTCGCACCTTTGGGTTGACCAAAAGTTCATAAAAAATTACTTGTCATATATGTTTGTGCCCATAAGTTCTTGGCCTTTCTCTTCTCCAACACCCATCGATGGTTTTTCACGTTAAACTTCACAATAGTTATCTCCCATTGTTCATCAAATTCCTCAGGTGTCCACCAAGAGTGCATGCATTTTCTAAATTCTTTCGTAAAATTTGGATCCCTAATATTTCCTTATGCATTGCGAGCTAGATGCCAAGAACATATTTGATGTTTAGCATCAGAAAAAACATTGTTGATCTCCCTCTACATTGCCCTATCTCCATCTATAACCATTGAAAATGGAGACTTCTTTAGCATAGCTTCTGCAAAAGCATTTAAGACCCACTGAAACGTATACGTGGTCTCATCCGCAAGGACAACAACATCAAACACAATTGTTTGATGGTGGTGATTTACACCAACAATGGGCTTAAAAGGTCAATTGTATGCATTACCCTTATAGGTGGTGTAGTCAACTCTAGAAGTTGAATTAGCCCAAAATAGATTACGCAAACGAATTGAATTGTCAGCTGAGAATCTCATGAAAAACCCAGGATCTGTCACTTTCTTTTCGTCAAAGTAACCTAGTACGCCATTGACATCACCATCAATAACTTCATAGGCTTTTATGTTGTAGAGGGCATCGTATATGTTGTGGAAGGCATTGTATAGTTCTTTCTTAGTAAAACCAATATTTTGATAACCACCAGACTGTTGCATGAAGAATTTCATAATTTTTGATGTTCTGATACTAATATTTTACAATGCTGAAGTCTCTACAATATCACTCTCAGTCACAGATTGATGCAAACTAAGGAAGGTTGCCATGGATGGTGGACAAAATTGATGGTTATGTTCGTTATCAGACAATGGTGTTACCCAACTATCTGGATCTTCTGAGTGGATCACTATTGTAGCCTTACAACCGGTCCTTATCAGTGGCTATGGAGTGTGTGAACTCTTTCCTCATATACTTTTGATTTCTTGTGCCCTTCTTTTGGACAACAAAACTCTTGCTGGTATTTAGTTCCATTTGTATCAACCCGACTTGTTCACAACGTGCACTAAATCCATTTTGATTTGCGTATTCCTTATAAAATTCTCATGTTTCTTCATACGACGCAAATGTTATGCCAATAATGTTATTCGAACTCTCCACACTATCTCCTCCTATTTTAGCATCACCTACTATACTTGGAAATTCTATGATGAGTATACTCCCGCACCTAAGTAAATGAATATGAAATAACTAAAACATTACATGGAATTAAGTTGCATAAAAGTAAAAAAAAATTGCTTATTATGAACTTGTTTACCTTCTTAAGACCATTGCTGTTGGAAAAAAGGTTTATGAGCTTCAGGATAAACAACTTGTTCAATGGGAAAAGGATTAATAGGAAATAGACATTATTGAAGTTGGTAGTACTTGTCCTGGGATGGTAGTTGCAACATTTATTGGAACTTTTGTTCAATATTTCGAGAATGGTTGTTGTTGGAGTAATAAATTTGATCATTCTGAATAAAATTTATTTCACAAGTTTCGTAATTTCATCTTTATATTTTGATACTAATTAAATATCTTATGTTGCAGTGCTTGCTGTAATGTATCAGAACTGGTATCTAAGTTTTGACACTTTAAAAATATTTGAACTTTGATTTATGACATTTTAGGTTTTAAACTTCAAATATATAACTTTTTTGGTTGCCGTTCCCACGTCTTTTTTCATTAAAAGTGGCAAAACTTATGACTCGGTTCTGATACTTAACATGGAATATACATATCAAAGTTGGAAGGTCACATCCAAATTAATGCCTCTTTTTTCTCTCACTCAGTTGTGCAAACTGATCGGATTCCTCCATTCTTTCAGTTCAAAATCTTTAAATTTCGGGACTTTTCACTTTATCCTTTCATCAATCAAACCTTCTAAACACTATCTCCTCATCTAATTCAGTTTAATTTAAATCTGCAGGATTCGAAGGTATTTTTGAAAACCCTAATTTTTTATATAGCCTTGTTTTTTTTAATTCTTGTAGGTTTTTAGATTTTTTGATTATTCTGTTTAAATTTTTACAAGAACCCTAAACCCAGTTCACTCAAAGCTTGACGTAATTGCTTGATATTATCGATAGGCTTGGCTTCATGTTCAAAATATGTTTGATATTACTAATGGGTTCTTGTGAATTTCTTTCTGTTTTCATATAAATATATACATTGATAGGGTTGGCCAAATTCTTCAATTTTTCATATAGATCGACTTGCAATCAATTTTTTTTTATTTCTTACAGGATCCCTAAACCCAAATACTAGTCAACTATTCTTTGCTCTACCCATTAACCATGCAGCAAACCAAATGTCAAAAAACCATTGAGCCAACACCATCTATTGATGAATACTGTTTTAGAGACGAGGATGAAAAGACCAAATTTTATAAACATTTCTACAACAGGCCAATTCGTAAAGAACGTGTCGTGGATATGAATTTCCTTCAAAACCCAGACTACAACTTCAAAATGAACTCAACTTTCACAAAATAGGGTTGGAATACTTTTTCTGGGATCAAATTGAGGGTTTGTGAAAGACTTGTACGATTTTTTTACAGTAATGCCACAAATTGTACATGAGCCAAATTCATCTAAGATCATAGGCATCAACTCTTATGTTATGGATAAGAAACTCTTTATCACCCCCAAACAATTGCATCTGATTTAGGTATTGAAAATAAAGGCCCTTATGATAAAACCAAAACCAGCTCTATTGAAAAGTACAAAGACCATAGCCCCAGAAATCTTCCTTTTGAAGAAAGATTTTTTCACTTTATTATGGCATGTTTTTTCGATCGTCCGCTGGGAAGGCACTAACAATATGAGAGATTGATTATTGGTGGCTTAACCAATATCGAACTGAGGTTGCTCCAAATATTGTCAAAATCATTTTCCTCCAACTAGTTTTCTTTGTCAATAAGGGCCATGGAGCCTCGGCCTCTCTTCCATATACTTGTGCCCTTACACATCTTTCAAAAGAATGATTTTGATTTTTCTTTTGACCCACCTGTCCCTTTAAAGGAAAAGATTGACATTCATTTAGCTCGCTAATGCGGATTCCAATTTTGAAAAAAATGTTGGATTTATAAGGACTCAAAAGATGCTGCCAATGCAGAAAATGTGGAAGAACATTCCCCTTTGCCTACCAAATAAGTTTCTTCTACAAATCGATAGGAGATTACGATGAAGTCACTACTTGAATACATGGTTACTTGTCATGAACATGTTGATTCGCAGTTAGCTAACCTATGTAACCATGTTGATTCGTAGTTCACGGAGCTTCAAAACCATGCTGAGTCTCAGTTTGCTGAGCTTCACATCCATGCAAATTTGCAATTTGCTAAGCTTCATAAGCATATTGATTCTTAGTTTGCAGAGATTCACAAGAAAAATGGCCTCCCTTCGTCAAGAATTCAGTACCCGCAAGACGGATGATAGACTTTTAATATAATGACATTTGAATTTTGAAGTTGTTAATATTTTATGGACTTAATTGTTTGATGGACTTCATTTTATTTTATTTCAGTTATATTTTTGCAAATTTTAAATTTCATAATTTTATTTTCCAAAATTATATACTATTCTTATAATCCTCTCCACTTCCATCTTTGCTTAGTGCAATGTCAACTGTTTGAGCTTTCCTTCGACGATGTCTACTGGAAGTTCTAAATCAAGTGCTGAAGGAAACATTGTTCACTGTTATTGTGGATTGCAATCACCATTTTTACTTCAACTGTACCACAGAGCGAAGGGAAGAGATTTTATGGATGTGCTAGAGGCCCCGAGGTATTAAGTTGGGTTTACTGTTCCAGTGTTTCGATTAATGTGTTATTTTGAATTTTTTTGCACAGTTGTAGAACCACTGTGACTTCTTTAAATGGATTGACAATGATGGAAATTTGATCGATGTTGAAGAATTGAGAAATCTGGTTCAAATGTTGTTGGCTGAAAATAGGGAAATTCGAATTCAGAATGTTGAATTGTAGAAATTTGTGAATATGGATGAAGTAAGAAGGTCGGAAAAAAAATTAGAGAAATTCGAAGTTGAAAGAAAATACCTGAAAAATAATGCGATGTTCTACAAGTCTATTTTGATTATTTTAGGGCTGTGTTATGTTGTAATAATTTTTTCAACTAGAGATATGAACAAGATACAAATTAACTTATGGAAAACAAACAATGCCAGAATACGTTTAGAAACTAACAACTACTTGCTAATCGTCAACGTAATTCGACAACACAACTAGTAAGAAATTAAAACCTATCGTGAAAGTAACCTGACTGAAAGCTTTACTGTGACACAACTCATGCCAAGAATCTCTTATGCATGTTGCTGACATGTCATCTCATTCTCATGATTCTTAACTGTAACAAAACTAAGAGTTTCAATACTAAAACATATAAAATGTACCCATTCCTATAAAGTTTAGACACTAATCGTGTACAATATTCACGTTCATGTATAGTTACAGGTTCATATGTAATTGGGAGTATCAAAATGTATATAAGAGGTTCGATACTTATAACGAGAACGGACACCTTAAATGTTACCATATCCTGTAAGATTTTAGGTTCATGTTGAAGAATATCGAAACGCGAAGAATATCTTCCTTGTTGATTTACTAACCTCCGTGGAAATCAACTCAAACACCTTCTTGATGTTGTTGTTGAATGAAGTGTAGAGGTAAGCTCCTAAAAAGAAAATGGTTGCACAAAAAAGTGCCACAATTTTAAAATATTTTTGCAAAATATGGTAGAAGTGGAGAAGTATTTATAGAAGATTTGTAAGGGTAAAATTAGGGTTCGGCTCCTAAAATATTACCGATAATTAGTTTGGGTTCGGAACCTAAAATATTATCGATAATTAGTTTAGGGTTCAGACCATAAAATGTTATTAAAATTTAGTTTCGGGTTTGACACCTCTAATGTTACCCAAAATGAGTTTCAGGTTCGACACCTAAAATGTTACCAAAAATAGTTTGGGGTTTGGCACTTAAAATATTACGAGTAACGAGTTTGGGTTATTGACCTATAATGTTACCAAAAATTAGTTCTGGGCTCGAAATCCAAAATATTACCGAAAATTAGTTTTGGGTTCGAACCCTAAAATATTATTGAAATTCAATTTCAAGATCAACATCTAAAATGTTACTTACATTTAGTTTGACCCTAAAATGTTAATGAAATTTAGTTTCGGGATCGACACCAAAATGTTACCTACATTCAGTTTGGCGTTAGGGGACCTAAATTATTACCGAGATATTTAACTTTTTAAGTTGAGTGAAACATTTTATTCGCCACCTAAAATGTTACCGAAAAGCAGTTTGAGTGGTTAGGCAACCTAAAATATTGTGAACATATTTCACTTTGTAAGTTCAAAGGGAAACATTTAACTCAGCACCTAAAATATTAGAAAAAAAACAGTTTAGAGGTAAAAACATTTTATCTACCAACTGAAAATCTTAACCAAACCTGTTTAAATTGGTTGGTTAGTTGTAACTGGAAAAACAGGTGTTGTTGTATATTAACTGCATATTAACCTGCCGCACCGTAGACCTACCCAACCATTGAACTAAAGAATTCACTATCTGGTCAGTACCAGAAATGGATGACGCATTTAACCCTCAACTAAAGCAAGTTACTTTTTAACGAACATTAAAAAGTACCAACAAAAGTCATATTTATATTTAAATTTATGGAAAATTCTATAATGAATGACATATATTTATATACACCATTAATTTTTCTTTTTTATTTTTAAATAAAATATTTTTAAATAAATATGTGGGACCCATCAATTATTTACTCCTTAATTATTTAATTTATGTCCATATAAAATTATGACATAAGGATAACTTTAACCCCTAACTTTTACAATTTCTGTCATTTTGGCCATTATTTTTAATGATAAATTTGGCCTCTAACCTATATCATTTTATTAAATTACTCAATTTTAACTAATATATCGATTAAACAATTAAAATTTTAAACAGTGATGGCATTGAATATTCTTATTTAAAAAATATATTTCTCAACTATTTAAAAAAACTAACAAAAAAATAAGCATAAACAAATAAATAAAACATCATGGAAAAGTCAACCCCTAAACCAAAGCTAAAAATCGAATTCCTAAACCTAATTCAAAATTCTTAAACCTCATACTAAGTTTTCATATCAAGATTTTCAAACCTATAATTTTTTACTTTATCAAATAAGCAAAGTGTTCTCTTAAAACAACATATTAAACCTTTATAGTCAAGATACCAAAAGCATACTTCTAACAACTACTAGATCATCTAATAGTATCTAAGATCATCATATAGCAACCAACCACCAAAATATATACATATAGGTCATACAAACTTATAGCTTAAAAGTTATACACACCAAAATGTGAACTACATGCATCTAGATTCACTACACCAAGCTTGGTATATAACGGTATTTTTAGCGGCGTTTTTAGAGTAAACGCCGCTAATATTGCACAATTAGCGGCGTTTTAATAATAAACGCCACAAATGACAAAATCATGGCATTTGTTTAGAAAACGCCGCAGGTCGTACTTTTAATGGCGCTTTTGAAAAAAAGCCATACATTATAATTTTTAGTGGCGTTTGTTAGTAAAACGCCGCAAATATATTGTTTTTAGTGGCGTTTCTTAGTAAAACGCCGCAAATATATTGTTTTTAGTGGCGTTTGCCAGTAAAACGACGCAAATGTATAGTTAGTAGCGTTTATAAATGAAACGCCGCAAATGTATAACTTTTAAATAAACTCAGCCTTTCATTTTAGAGATATTCCCCTCATTCTCATTCACTCTCCCTCACCCGATCCCCAAACCAACCCCACAATCCCTAGCTTTCCTCCATCGTCGACCTCAATCCCTCCACCAAATCAAACCCACAATTCGGGCCTGAGCGCCCTTTCTCAAATCCTCGACTATTCTAATTTTCCCACCCCTCAGTTTTCAGCCTGCTCATTTTGTTTTCGTTGCTAAATTTGTTTGTCTCTCAAGATTCAGAATTTAAACGATCTCACTCTTTCGAGGAAAACCCATACTGAAAATCCTGGTTTTGGTTCCAAGTATGTCCTTTTCCTCATTCAATTATGTTGTTTTTCTTGGAAAGGAATGGGCTCGTCTGTGTTTCCGAATGTTTAATTCAATGGTTCTCATTTTGGTTTTTTTAAGTGTTTCATGAATAGCTATGACAAAGCTTGCATAAAGTTGTTAAATTGAAATGGATTTTAACTGTTTCAGAAAGGAATGAGCTTTTCTTTGTGTTTCTTTGCATAAAGTTGTTGAATTGAAATGGTTTTGAGGGTTCGTTCAATAGGAAGCACCGGTGAGGCTGAGCGAAAATGGCGTCACTTTAGCTCCATATCGCCCACTGATGTTGCCTCAAAGAAGCAGCCATTCTCGCTAATTTCTAAGGAGAAGAAGGTAAGGTCTTAATTGCTCCGTTTTTTGGTTTCTGATTTTAATTATTTAGTGGAATATTTATACTTGTCATGTTTATTGTTATTGTCTTAAATTTCGATTTGGAAAAGTTAAATAAAGATTACTTGATTCCTGACTTTGGTTTCTCTTATGTATCAAATTTGGGATTGCTATGTTATTATATTGTTTCTACTTGAATATTCTTTTATGTAATCAAATTGATGTATGTCGATATCAGGGCTGGACCTAATGGCTGGAACTTCAATGATTGGTTTGATTCTGAGGGATTTTTTATTATTTAATTTGATTACAGATTTTGCAGGTTTGTTTGCTGTTATTGCTACTTACCCCCTCCTCTTCCTGCCGATCTCTTTTACTTCACTTTAGTTGTATGCTTTGCATTGTTTCTAAGTCCTTTGGTATGCTAAGACATTGAAGTTGTTGCTGTTTCGTGTTCTTGGTTAATTTGTAAAATAATTGTTGTCTGGTCCATATATAGCATCATTAGCGCTGATGAACGATTCAGACAGGCTGGACTTGTTGAAAGAAATTGGTGGTACTCGAGTTTATGAAGAGAGACGTCGAAAGCTTGAATAATTTTTCTTTTTAAATAATAGAATGTCTCTGACCTCCAAACAATATTTATATGGCTGGTGTTCTTTCTTTTATAGTATTATTTCTGATGATTTATAGGATAGCATTCTTTATCAGAAACAAGGTCGCTACTCAGTAAAGAAGGTCGTGCTACTCAGTTTTCTAGTAAAGTTGCTCATGATAAATGGCTTCAAAAGGAAATTGAGGATTTGGAAAAAGTTCTTTATTCAAATTCATTGCAGGTTTGTTTCAACATTGGTTTGGAGATCTTATATTGGTCGCTGTTAGAAAATTCTCTTGGGTGGACACATCATTCATACTTTTTGATAAATGACCAAAGAACTTGAATAAATCGAGTATTTAAAAAATACACCTAATTTTTTATCCACATTTTAATTTATTGATGTTTTTTTATAGTTCTAATTATTTCATATAATGATGCCATTTTTGTATTTGTATTGTTTTGTCTCAAGTTATGGTAAATATAGCTTAAATAATGCATTAATTGGCTTGACTATGCAATCTGATGTTGTCATCCAGCAGAGAGTATTTTATTTGGAAAAGAGTTTGGCTGTTACATTTCTGTGTGGCATGGTTAATTAATAGCATTTCACTTCCATCATTTGATTTTGCTCATGAATATCTTAGAAGGGAAGTCAGCACTGGTGCTTCTGTAAGTATAAAAGACAATTAATATTCGGATGGGGTATGGGTTATAAACAGTTATCAGTGCTACATAAATTTTAAATAATATGAATTCTTTATTACCAATTGTTTACCAAGTTTAGTTTGTACCAAGTCTCGTGAAGTTGTAGTTTGGTTCATATTTTTCTGGACTCTCCAAGAAAGAAATCTATCTATACTTTGTTTCCTTTGATGAGAACATGTAAATTCCTTTGTTTTACATGCTTCTTTATTTTAACTTGCTTTTGTGCTAGAAATAGTTTTTATTATCATTTTCTTTATGAAATTTGTCGATTGAGCGTTTCATTGATAAAATTTAGGTTGCAAAGGAAGGTGATGAGAAATGAAAATTCATGTCTGCTAAAGTAAGTTTTTGGTATTCAAGTATTTTAATCACAATTTATTTATTCATTAGAAATTAGTGTAGTAATAGATTATGATAATGTGTTTTGATCTCGTTAGGAGAAGAAGTTTTACGTTCATAAAGATATTGAGCTCAAGATAGAGTATGAGAAGGCTTTGGAGGAGACAAAGTATAAGTGGATCGGGGAAGGGAGACTTAGGAACGAAATATGTAAAGGAGAAGATTAAATTGCAACAAAATGTACTTTTTATAATGAAATAAATATTTTGTTTAACAAATATTTTAAGTTAATTGTGACAATATATTTTTGGAATGAAATAAATACTTTAAATCTATAATTTTTTGGAAAAAAGTGTTATTCGCGACGTTTGAAAAGACAAACGCCACTAAATAACAGTTATTCGCGGCGTTTGTAAATACAAACGCCACTGAAGAACAAATTTTTTCGCGGCGTTTATTTTTACAAACTCCACTAAAGAACGGTTATTTGCGGCGTTTGTATAGACAAATACCACTATAGATCTTGACTTTTGCGGCATTTTTGTAAAAAAAATGCCGCTAACTGTTGCGGCGCTGGTTTAGCGGCGCTTAAAAACACGAATATAGGGCTAAAAAAATGCCGCTAAAAACATGTTTTGCTGTAGTGATTAAGCTTTGTGCCACCACTCTAGGAGTATTACAAAAGATGATATTACATACACTAAAGCAGTACTTGCAATCCAACCATGCTCCAAGAAGGGATGTGTTTACAAGGTTTAACCTGAAATGTAGTGAAAGAGATTTATAAGTATACACTTAGTGAGGTAGTTTAGGTACTTAATATCAATAAGCAACAAGACAACCTTTCACTACAAAACTTTAATTCAAGAGTTTTCAAGTTTGAACAAGCACTAGGTATATCAAGGTAAGTCAATCGAACAAGACTTGTCCATGAACATGGTATATCCAACAAATTCAATAAGCCAACATTACAACCCAAGAACATATAATATACTTATACATAAGCATGCTTAAACTCAAAACATATATTCATCCTCAAAGATCAATCAATTCATAATAGTGACTTACTACCTATTATACAAGTTATCATAATTCTTCATCACATATATTTCAAGTTTGCATATTTTCTTATTAACATAGCCTTGAGAATCGAATAAAGTTTAGGTACACGAATCCCTAACCAACTGTCGCCAAATAAAATGGTACTCGCAGTACTGGTCAATCCCTCCTACTGTCGCCAAGTGACCACAAAACTTCTCTCCTACTGTCGCCAAATAAGGACCGTAGTCCACCCCAAACATGAGCTCTATGGACTCTATGTCATGCCAACTATACCTAAGACTGACTCGAAACCAAGGCTTTTATATTTATTATCTTTTATTAAAACAAAGTGATCATAACTTATTATCATGGTCTCATATCAATAACTCATTACCCCCTTTCAATTCGGGTATGCATTCACTTCATGTGAATTCCTCATTATCTCATCTCTTACAATCAAATGGTTTTATAACCAAAATTACTTTCAACATATATATCCTATGTAGTTACCATTATAGGTATGTTACCAAGTTCACATATAGATTGGATAATCAAGAATTTTCACACCATTATTCATAAATAAAGTGACTTATCTCAAATCCGATTTTGCTCATACATAACATAATCCAATAAGCACAAAGTAAATAAAATCAACAAGCAATGCTCGGGAGGGTTATTAGCCCTTCCCAAGACTTTAAACTACACTCACAGTTCGTTCCGAGCTAGTTTTGCTCCCGTATAATAATTCCTTTTTGCTTATCTCCTAGTTGATCTACTTTTGCCTTTCCACCTTTACATTCTTCTGGGTCTAGATATAACAAGACATACATTCATATAATAGAACTTGTTTTATCAATCATTTACACGTTTAACCATTCAATCACATATGCACACACATGTATCCAATCAAACTGCCCAATTCATTTGTTTTCATACATACATATGCGTCCAAGTTAATCCTTAATGTATCTATATATATATATATTCAAATCACTTAGGCATGTATCTACACCTATGTGTACAATAAAACAGTCCACTTCACCTTAAAACATACAAAACAATCCACTTCACCTTAAAACATACAAAACAGTCCACTTCACCTTAAAACATACAAAACAATCCCTAATTATGCAATATAGCCCACCACTATTGCAAAAACAGTCCCTATGAATATGTATATAGGCGGAACAACCCCTTATTCTTGTGTTTCATCTATATACAAAACAATTTACATTTCCGTTTACAAGTCTGTCCAAATTTAGTTAATAATCAGTCCATAAACTAAGCTTGCATAAAAGCCCCTAATTTTCTAAAACATAAAATATTGGTAGCAACCTCAATTTGGCTCTATTCGAACCATTCAACTATCCCAAACACATATAAGATTCAAAATCAGCACTTAACATCTCTAATTACTCTTACAATTTCTAAAAATTTTGGTAACTATCAAGTACACCATTCGAATAGCCAAAAGAAACATAACATGGAATGTTCTTTTAACAATTTCATTACCACAGACCTATTGTAAAATCTAAATACTTGACTTAGATTAGAAGGAAAGGTAAAGAATTGTTACCTTGTACATCAATTTATTCAAAGAAGGTTCAATCGATGGAACCAAGAGAAGCTTTAATTCAAGCTTTTGAATGAACTCTCTTTCTCTCACTCCTTTTCTTATGATTCGGTTAATGAAGAAGATGAAAGGGATATCCCCCTTTTTTTCTTCTTCACCGATTTTTTCCCCACATGTCCCTTCTTTCATTTGACATGTGTGAGAGCCACTATCTAATATTTTATCAACATGCAAGCTCTTAATTTTCCAAGTTTTCAATTTAGTGCATTTGCATAATGGTCATTCATTAATCCTCATTTCTCAATTTAGTCCTAGACCCTTTAATTTAGATCTACAAGTTGAGACATGACATTTAGAAAGTATCAAAATAGTAACATTCTACTAAGCTAAACTTTGGGGTATTACAACTCTTCTCCCCTAAAAGAAAATTCGTCATCGAATTTACTTGAGGTGAAAAGATGATGATATAGATTCTTCATAACTGACTATGGTTCTTGTGTAGCTTCTTTAACATTGTGATTTTTCCATAAGACCTTAACAAGAGAAACTTGTTTGTTACGAAGTCTTTTAACTTTCCGGTCTAGAATTTGGATTGGCTCTTCTTCGTAAGGCAAATTTGGATTGAGTTCTACCTCTTTCGGTTCTAGCACATGAGAAGGATCAAAACTATATTTTTGAAGCATAGATACATGGAATACATTATGAATATTGTCAAATTCATTAGGAAGAGCCAGAAGATAAGCAACGGGGCCAATCATTTTCCATAATCTCAAATGGTCCTATAAAATGTGGACTGAGCTTCACTTTCTTCTCAAATCTAAACACCTTTTTCCATGGAGATACCTTTAGGAATACATGATCTCCCACACTAAAATGGATGTCCCTTCTCTTGAGATCAACATATGCTTTATGTCTATCAAAAACTTCTTTCAATCTGCTGTGAATAACTTGTATTTGATTTTTTATTTCTCGAAGGAGTTCAGGTCCTAAGGTTTTGTTTTCATCTAATTCTGACCAACATAAGGGAGTTATGCATCTTCTTTCATATAGGGCTTCAAATAGGGCCATCTTAATGGATGTCTGATAGCTTTTGTTATATGCAAACTCTGCCAAAGATAAGGATTTCTTCCAATTATTCTCGAAATCAATTATGCAAGCCCTGAGCATGTCTAAAAGAGTCTGAATTACTCTTTTGGGTTGACCATCTGTTTGAGGATGGAAAGTTGTACTAAGGTTTATCTTGGTTCCCAAGGCCTTCTGAAAAGAATTCCAGAATCTAGAAGTAAACCGAGGATCCCGATCTGATATAATAGAAGTAGGAACACCATGCAGACGAATTACTTCTTTTATGTACAATTCGGCCAACATATCTAAACTCGTGGTCATTCGAATAGGTATGAAGTGTGTTTCCTTAGAAAATCCATGGTTATTTGATTCCATTTCCACTGAGGTAACTCGATAGGTTGTAAGAGTCCCATAGGAACTTGATGTTCTGCTTTAACTTTCTGGCAAGTTAAGCACTTGGATATAAATTCTGTAATAGCACTCTTCATTCCTGGCCACCAATACAACTCCTTTAAATCCTTGTACATCTTGACTGACCTCGGATGGATTGAGAGTGAGCTATTGTGGGCTTCATACAACATTTCTCTCTTAAAGGTTTCATCATTTGGCACACACACTCTATTTCGAAAATAGAGTAGACCATTGGGCTTCAAGGAAAAATTTGGATTAGGTTCAAATTCAAGATTGGGCAAGATTTTTTGAAGTTCAGGATCTGTTTGCTAAAGTGTCCTGATCCTCGATATCAATTTGGATTGAACCTGAAGCTCGGCTAAAAACTTTTGATCTTTTAGCAATCTGAAATGTGCATTGATTGCAGTAGGGGCTACGGAACAATAGAACATACTTAGATAACAAGGTTTAGCTTTCGAGTATGAAAAGACTAGATGTGATTCATTTAGGGTCTTACCAATTGAATGTTTGCGGATGAGTGCATCAGCTACTACATTCGCTTTTCCTGGGCGATAATCGATAACTAAATCATAGTCCTTGAGTAATTCCTTCCATCTCCTTTGTCTAAGGTTCAACTCTTTTTGAGTAAGAGATACTTTAAGCTTTTGTGATCGGTGAATAGATAACATTTCTCTCCAAACAAATAATGTGTCTAGATCTTTAAAGCAAAGACGACCGTAGTTAGTTTGAGGTCATGAGTCGGATAATTCAATTTGTGAGGCTTCAATTGTCGGGATGCATAAGCTACCACTTTTTCATCTTGCATAAGAACACATCCTAGACCAAGATAAGATGTGTAATACCCAAATTTTGACCGAGTTAAATAAATAATAAATAATATAAATAAATAAATGAATAAAAAATAAATGAAGTCCAAAACCAAATACAGTCCAGATACATGGCCCAAATGTTCAAAACCCAAAATTACAAATACAAGGCCCATGTTCTTCCTAACCCATTTTACAATCAGATTCCCACCCAAATACACGTTATCAGGTAAAAAGGCCCAAGAAACACAGTCGTGTTTCTTTTTCCCGGCCAAATTAGCAACGTGGCATCTTTTTATTGGCTTCTTTTTACTTCACTTGGATTAAGCCTTGCCTAGGACAACTGTCAACAGATCATTTATCCTTGACGTCAGCAATAACCCCCGCTATAAATACCCTGGAAAGAGAAATTAATAGTTAATTAATAACACAATCATTACGAGAATAATTAAGTAAAGAGAAAGAAAAGCCGAAAGGTTTACCTAAGGTCGAGGAAATTTCAGGAAGCTGCCGGAGAAGATCACCGCCGTCAGAGCCACACCGCCACCAGATCTACATTGTTAGGTAGTCCACTACTCGAACCTCTTTATTTTTCCTACAATAAAGTAAACTGTTAGATTTAGGATAAGAAAAATAAAAATAGTAAAGTAAAAATAATAAAGGTCATCAAAGGCTTATCCTAGCTGCCGGAGTTTGTTTTGAGTGGTGACCGAAGAGTGTTTAGGTTTCGGATGTAGTTGAAAATGATAGAAACGTTTTGGCTTCGGGTAGATTTAAGGGAGATCCCGTCGGATCGGGTAGTTTAGGTAAAAAAATAGAGGAAAATGAAGGTTTTTGGACATTTTGGGGTTCCAGCACAGTGGCCGAAAATCACCTCACGACGGAGGACGGTGGCCGAAACTAGGGTAACAGTTGTTGGAAGGAGATTAAGGGTGATCGGAGTTACAGAGTTGATCGGAGTAGGCTAAGGTTGACCGGAGACAATGATCGGAGGCGGCCGGCAAACATACTGGAGAGGTTAAGGGACGGTGGTCCTAGATCTAGGGATGTTGGCTAAGGCGGAGATAGGCCAGAGTTTTAGGGTTTGGGAAGTTTGGGAAATATTGGTTAAGAACACTGAAAAGGTTTTAGGGTTTTGATAAAAAAAACACAAATGTTAGAGAGTTTAGGTGTTCGTAGCAAATTAAATGGGGATTTTGGTTGAATGTAGGAAGAATATTAAATGGTTTTAGGGTTTTGATCGAGGAAAAACACAAAGTTTAGGGTTTTAAGTGTTTGTGATGAATCAAATAGGTTTTTTGGGTTGAATATGGGAAGAACATGGATGGATTTTTGAGTTTGATCGAGAAAAGTATGTTTTTTTGGGTTTTTGGTGTTAGGGTTGAGAGAGTTTGGTGAGAGGAGAGAGAGAAGAAAGAGATGGTTTGTGAGTTCTGGCCGTGTTGGCCCGGCCTTGGGCTATATATAGCCGAGTTGACACGGCACCTTGTTGGTGCTGGGTCAAAAGGGGATCTTCGCGTTGTATTCGGGTCGACCCAGGATCCGTGTATTTCCATTCAGATATCCTTTGGTATTTGCCTGAAGTTTTGGTTTTCTTTTAATTTGGCCCCCATTCCCTTGTAATTAGATTGCGTGTTTTGTATTTCTCCCAATTTGGTCCCCTATGCCTTACATTTGTTCTCCTCAGTTTGTAATCCTTTCAATTGGGTCACTTTGTCTTTGTAATTTGGGTTTAGGGTTTTGTAATGGTTTCAATTCAGTCCTATAATAATAAATTGACCCTTGTGTTTTAATATGTTTCCAATTTAGTCATTATTTAATTATTTTATGTAATTAAATGCGATTAATTTATATGTTTGTTGCATATTTTAAATTGAGCATGTAGTCTTGTATGTTAGATAATTAAACCATCTAGTTTAATTAATAATTAGAGCCTTTAGTCTAGGTTTCTCTAATTAGGATTTAATAATTAAGTAGGATAGACAATTGTAGTAATTAGATGAATATTAAATGTAATTTTAAAATCCAAATTTGGATGATGTTCCATTGGTTACAATGAGGTGTTATCACAACATGGATTTTAACAAATTATATTTAATATACGTTACATTTATAATTGGAAATTAATTTAGTTCTTTAATAAAAATTAAATAATTAATTAAGATACATTATAGTTAATTAAATATATATTAGGTAGAGCCTTTGTGGCCCAAATTTGGGTGGTGTTCCATTGTTTACAGTAGGGTGTTATCTCAACATTGGTTTTAAAGGTGTATATTTAATATATATTTTCATTTATAATATTGATTTAATAAATTGTTAGAGCCCTAATTAGGACTAGAACTTTAATTAATTAGAATGATTTAATTAATTAGGAATATGATTGATTTAAAGGTTTTAGGAAGGTGTTCAAGAAATTAGCATTTTCTCATAAAAGCCATTAAATTAATTAATATTCATAGTTTTAAATAAACTAATTAATTAGAGCCATTTTAGGATAGCACTTAAAATGAACAAGACGATAAAATGTCATTCATTTTAAAACCTTTTATGTTGGAAATTCATTTTTAAATACGAATAGGGGTGCCACCTAACGAGGTGCTTTTAATCTCGTATTCGAACAAAATGAATTTCCTTATAAAAGGATATTTGCATTTGGAATGTAAAATTCAATTAATAATTATGTATAAATTAAATTCAAATAATTATTCAAAAATCCCACGTAAAATTAAGGTACCGATAACGGGCGTTTGTGGGGTGTTAATCTTTCCCCACACGTAACCGACTCTCGAACCCAATTTTAAAGACATAATCTCTGGTTTGTTTTTTTCGGTGTCTGGTCTACCTCGAAGTGATCGGTAGCGACTCCAAAATGTTTTTCAAAGGTAAATAAAGGAAAATCTGATTTAATATGAAAAACACTAAATTTTCAAGATTTAATGGCCATAAAACCCTAATTTTCCAAAGATCGGTCGTCAGGCTATTTTTTACACTCGATTTCAAAAATGGTCACGGCAGCTTGGCGACTCAACTGAGGACTTTAAAAATCGAGAGTTAGGCCTAATAAATTTTACGTGGCATTTTAGGACAGTAATTTGAATTTAATTTTTCCATAATTATTGGATGAATTTTCAGGAAGAATGCAGATAGCTTTTTCTTGTGTGATATTAACTGGCATACATGCATAAGCCCTATACCGGGGCTTTTCACCCTTAAGTGGGAGTGAGGCATGATCCTACATGAGTTATTCAGCTCCGTGATCAGAATTTTGTCCTCTTTCCGGTATACCAACCTTATACACCGTGAGGTTACGCCTCCACTATAAGGGGCTGCATACTAATGAATCGATGTTTTACTAGTCCAGTAACGACATTTTGGGTACCTAGAATCTAGATCAAAACTCACATGCTGTAATAGAAGCCTACCCCGTTAGAGCCAGACATGGACCTAAGACAGGGTGTTGCTGATTTAAATACATTTCTCTGGTTACTTTTCATGTGCCTTATAAATCGTTCTCTAGTTATTTTGACACAATATAAACTGTTTTAGCAATTATTTTTGTTTACAAATTTATTTTCACCATACTGACATAGTTTTTTTGTTTTTTCTGTGTTTTGTTACATGTATTTTGCATCATAATTGTATTCATAGGGGTATTAAGTTCAAATTCAATCGAACAGGAAATGTCTCGTACAGCTGAAGGGTCCGATAGACAAAGAGAGGATAATACCGCAATTTGGTCATGGTCTGAGGAAACCCAGTTTGTCAAAGGAGACAATATTAGGGGAGATTATTTATCACGAACCAAGGAAATTGCGAGGATGAATTCGGGGCAGAATAGTTGTTTACCAAAACTCAAAACGATGTGGGACTAATGGGATAAAACTATGAAGAAGTATTGTTAGTCAGAGTTCAGGGATATAATAATGCTATTAGACGTTCTAGTGGACCAAGAATTAATTAGGGCTATGACACAGTATTGGAACCTGGCATATAATTGCTTCACATTCAGAGAAGTAGATATGACACCGACATTGAAAGAATACGAGGCTTTGTTACATTGCCCAAAATTTGAAAAGTATAATATTTATACGAGACCCCTTAATAACTCGACTTTTAGAAAAAAGCTGAAGATGATTAATAGGAAAAACGAAGTCTGGTTTAACGGAAAGCTAAAACAAAAGGGGAATGACGAGGTAACCGAAGATAATGAACGAATACACTGGAAAATAATTCAAGATTTGATTTTAGCCAGTGATGAGCCGGGGAGGAAAAGAAGTTTGTACGCCCTGTGCATCTACGGGTTAGTGTTGTTTCCAAGGACTCCATATTATGTTGATCCATCAACTCTTGGGCTGTTTGAGCGCTTAAAGAATAGGTTGAATCCGGTGCCAGCTATTTTGGCTGAAACCTACAGAACATTGACTGCTTGTAGAAGAATTGGTGAAGGAAGATTTTGGGCTGTGCTCAACTACTGGAGGTTTGGTTTTGAGGCCATAGATGGGTTGCACCCATAGGACTCGAAGGTTTTGTATTGATTATTCACTGCTAGAGGAACATCTTGTAGCCTGTCTGATTGAGAAAATGACGGAAGAACAGTGGAAGGAGCATTTTTTTGAACATGAAAGACACAGAGATTGTTTGGAAAGCTCCATGGTTAAATGTGGTGAATTACTTGTTCTGATGTTGGAAATTCGATTGGATTTTGTTGCCGGGAATTTGGGGAGGAACGGCCTATTGCCCGCTTTTAGTGTCCCGACAATTTGGATCGAGACAGTTTATTCATACAACTACTGGCATAGAGGAATTCGAGTACATGCATAAGACAGAAGGCTACAAGATAAAAATAAAGGACATCATAATGGCATGGGAAACACCAAGGAGAGTAAAGCTTCAGGATAGATTAGAAGTCATGCAATATTATGCACAGTGGAAGTCTTGAAGGGTTAATGACGATATTCAATAGAAAAGAGCTAGTAATACTGGTCTGATCAGTGAACGTGTGAGAGATGCACCCTCGGTATTGGAGAAGTTGAAATATGATCACGAGAAAGAGTTAAAGGGGTATAAGAAGCGAATTGAAGAGCTGAAGCAGAAGTTATCCATGGCATCATTAGAGGTAGATATACAGAAAGGTAAGAAAAATGAGCTTTATGAACAGAATCAAAAGCTCGGTCAAGAATTAAAGGATTCAAAGAAAACTCATTCAGAATGTAAGAAGATTCAAAAAGAAAGCACAAGCAGGATGATCAATGATTTGTTTGAACAGTTGGATAGGGCTGCAAAGGAGAGGAATGATTAGAAGAGAATGTATGAGGACAATGCAAAATCCTCTAAGAAAAAGATCCAAGGCTTAAAAGAATCACATGACCGTGCTAAAAGAAGCTAGAAGGAAAAGAGATACACAATTTCAGAGTTGTTGATTGAGAATTCAGAACTGGAAGAACATAATGAAGAACTAAGGGTTCAGATATCGCAAATGGAACAAGTGCTCATAGGGCATTACAACGAGGGAAGAGATGTTGCGGATGAAGAGAAAAAATAGTTGAAGGAAAATGTGGCTAAGTTAGAGAATACAATTCATGACTTAAAAAGAAAGCTTACAAACTTTGAAAGTGCACTGTATCAAAAAAGTGGAGCGTGGAAGCAGAAGTACGAAGCAGCTCAGTGTACAGTGGAAGAACAAAATAATGAACTGGTTATCTTCAAGGGACGAGTAAGGAGCATTGCCCAATATGTCCGAATACTGTCGAAAGATGCCATCAATTTGTTGCAACACCCTGACGTTGATCTAGAGCTTGAAGAGAGGGTCGTCCGTCTACTGAACGAGATAGCTAATCTAGGAGTTAGAGCTAGTAGTTTTCTGTAGTTAAAATTATCTATTTCCTGTATTCGACTTTTCCTAGTTAAATGGCTATTTTTCTAAAGATTCGTCTTTGAGCTTAAAACTCCTAATGCATTCATGCATCCATTCATACAGCAACATAATTCTATTTTTCTAATAGTAAAGGCTTTTAATAAAGAAAGGTTTTATGGCAGTTTGTTTTTGGAATCACAATCATTCCGCATTCATACGGAACACTTTTACGCTCTAAGACCATGACTGTTGAAGATAGAGTTGCTACTCTCAAGAATAATCGTGTTGAGGTACATAATAGATTCGACAGGATTGAGCAATCTATGAGGGATCACTTTGCTCAGACGTAGAGGGATATTATCAGTCACCTGACCGCCTTGTTGGGACCAAAGGAATCTGGAAAGGGTAAAGTGCAAGAGGGTACTGCAGACAACGTAAATGAGCAACTGGACACTACATCTCATATGAAGGAACAGCCTGAAGGACCACCTCCTATGCAGAAGGTCCAAATTAACCTAGCTGGAGCAAATGCTAGCCATCCAGTCCGTATTGGAGCAAATTTTAAAAGTGGCGACGAAGTCCTAGATCTGAATATGGTTAACGAAGTTGAAAGGATTCATGCTGAGATTGAGAGGAAGTATGAGGAATGTTGTAAGGTGCTTGAAGATAGGTTGTTGGAGATGCAGAGGATGAACAATAAGAGGTCTAGTGCTGTTGATCTGAGTTTGGTTGCTGATATGATTCTTCCACCCAAATTCAAAGCACATGATTTTGGAAATATTATTAGAGGACCTGTCCAAAAGCACATCTTACTATGTACTGTCGCAAAATGGCTGCTTATTTGAAGGATGAGAAATTGTTGATTCATTGCTTTCAAGATAGCTTGACGGGTTCAGCGGCGCGATGGTATGCACAATTAAGTCGGGTTAACATTAAGTCCTGAAAAGACCTTTCTAGTGCTTTCGAGGATAAGTATAATCATGTATCTAAAATGGTTCCTAGCCGAGTCATGTTGCAAGCTATGAAATAGAAACCTACCGAGAGTTTTCGCTAGTATGCACAGAGGTGGAGGGAACTGGTAGCACAGGTGTAGCCGACACTGTTGGAAAATGAAGTCAACCACATTTTTGTAAACACTCTGAGAGGACCTCTTTTTGAGCATTTGATAGGTAATGCTACTCATAACTTCGCCGACATGGTGATGATGGGTGAGCTAATCGAAGCAGCAATCAAGAGTGGAAGACTAGAAAGTGGGGAGAGTTCTCGTAAGACTTCTAATAGGAAGGACAATGAAGTTAATAGTAGGAGTGCTTATGAAGCCCCAACAAATGTTACAATCACATCGGCTGGTGCATCAGGAAATTCACAGAATTCGAATAGGAAGGATTCACGTGGTTAAAGAAATGACAGGACGAACTTCACACCTCTGCTGATATCATATACGGAACTGTATCCACAGTTGTTTGATGCGGATTTGGTGAGACCTTATTATCTGACACCCCTTCAACCTCCATTTCCTCCATGGTATGATCCGAAGGCACATTGCGAGTATTATACTGGGATCCTGGGGCACACAATTGAAAACTACACAACATTCAAAAAGGTAGTCTAGAATTTGGTGAACACTGGTGTGCTGAAGTTTGATGAGCCTAGTATAGCGACTAATCTTTTGCCAAATCATGAAGGGCGAGGGGTGAATGTAATTGAGGAAGAAGATGAGGCCAAGTGGCTAAAAATTGACGTATCTGAAATTAGATCTCATTTGAAGTGGGTATTCGAACAATTATACAATGCTGGAATGATACAAATTGGTATGAAGATTGAAAAAGAAGTGGGGAAGAGCATCTACTACGAATATAATCAAGAGGATGGTCATCAGATCCAATATTGTGCAGAATTCAGATGTTTGATTCATAAGATGATGAATAACAAGGAGATCGAATTCTTTGAGAAGACAGCTGAAAGGAAAGAGGTAGAGGTGTGTACTTTCAAAAGTTCTGGAAGCAAATACAGAGTAAACAGACCGTTGGTCATTTTTGCTAGACCAAAGGTGGGAGGTATGTCTAGTAATGTAAAGCTGGTAGCAACTCTTAAGGTTGTGACTTCTCTTCCGACACCGTTTGCGTTCAAAAAAATCAAAGGGTCCCATGGAATTATGTCGCTAATGTAACGCTGCCTGAAAAGCTAAAGCCTCAGGAAGAGGTAAAATTACCGGTAGAAGTGGGGAAGGTGCAAAAGTCTGACGAGGGACAGTGAATGAAGTTGGGAATTTCACTAGGAGTGGGAGATGTTATTCTCTGGATGTTTCTAAAGAGTCATAAAAAGAGAAAGCAAAGGCCCAGAGGAACCAGAAAGAATATTTAGAGATGAACCAGCCCCGAAAATAAATAAGTCTGTCACCGAAAAACAAGCTTAAGAGTACTTGATATTCTTGAAACACAGTGAGTATAGCATTGTTGAGCAGTTGAAGAGATAGCAGGCTAGGATTTCTATCCTTGAATTATTGCTGAGTTTGAAAGGGCATACAATGCTTTGATTAAGGTGCTCAACCAAACTTTTGTTTCGAATGATATATCGCTGCATAAGCTGGACAGGATTGTAAATCACATAACTACTGATGACTATATCACCTTTACTAATGATGAGATTCTATAATGAGGGATGAGGTCTATTAAAGCTCTGAATATTACAACTCACTATAAGGGGCATGTTCTTCCGGGAGTATTGATCGACAATGGGTCGGCATTGAATGTCTTACCGATGGTGACTTTGCAAAGGTTGGCAATTGATGATTCCTATATGAAGACCTAGAAGAATACGGTGAGGGCTTTTGATGGAACAACTCGAGACGTTTTGGGAAAGATCGAGGTTCCACTACTAATTGGACCCGTGCTTTACAATGTTGATTCTATTGTCTAGGATATAAAACTGACGTACAATTGCTTGTTGGGAAGGCCTTGGATTCATTCTGCTAGTGCAGTGCCATCATCTTTGCACCAAAAGTTGAAGTTCGTGTTTGAAGGAAAGTTAGTGAGTATTGGAGCTGAAGAGGACATCATTGCTTCTGTGATAATTGAAGCTCCATACATTGAGACCGATAAATGTGCTTTGGAATATTCATTTCGAGCTTTTGAATTCATAAACACAATCTTTGTTGCTTAAGGAAAGCTGATACCTCGCCCGAGGCTATCCAACTGCACTAAGATGACGGTTCGTGAGTCGCTTGGTAGAGTGGCAAAGATCGAGAAAGGACTTGGAAAGGATTTATACGGTTGCCTGCATCTTAAGCCTATTTTAATGAAAAAAGATCGCTTTGGACTTGGTTTCAAGCCCAACCTTCAACAGAGGAAACAAGATCTGAAGAGGAATGAGGATAGAAGGAGGGCTCATTTTCTGGGAACTAAGACTACTTGGGAGCCCATGATTTTTCCAGACTTGACAAGCATCTTCAAGTCACATGGGTTCGTTAATGTAGAGAAGCAATTAGAGAAAGACAACCAGAAGACGCTGAGGCTCGAAGAAGAGGAGATCTTTGGTGAAACTGTGGGAAAGCTGTGCATCAATGGAGTATTTGAGGGATCCCGCCCGACAAGCTTCTGGAGGGAATACGTCCATGCTTTCCTGGTGAAATCCTGAACAATTGGACATATGAAGATCTCCCCATATTCTTTAAGAATAAAACAAGGTAAATGTCAAGAACCACCTCATACTTTTCCCTCGAGCATGAGGGATTATCTGTAAAGGCCTATTATGCAAGTTCACTTTTAACAAAAATGCTTTCATTGTGATTCTCAAATGGAAAACATGTTTTTTTTTGTTTTTTTTCGAATCCTTTCCAAAAATATATTATTATTTTCCTTGCAGGTATTCGACTATTAATTGCATGAATGATTCTAAACCTAATACCAAATTAGACTTTGAGCGGCCAGAGTGTTCAAAGGAATTTAATGAGGTCGAAGATGAGACAGAATATGAAATCCCTGACGAGTTACTGAGGTTAGTGGAAAAATAAGAGAAGAAAATCTTACCCCATAAAAAAGAGATAGAAATTTTGAATCTGGGCACAGAGGAAGTTAAAAGGGAGGTGAAGATCGGCCATGTTTTCTCGTCGAAAGCAAAGCAAAAGCTGTCAATTTGTTGCGAGAATTCAAAAATGTTTTTGCCTACTCTATCAAGATATGCCAGATTGGACACATATGTTATGCTACATAAATTACCGATAAGCCAAAATGCAAGCCGGTTCACCAAAAGCTTAGAAGATTGAGACCGAAAATGGTATTGAAAATCAAAGAGGAAGTACAGAATCAGATTGATGCTGGTTTCCTGAAAGTGGCACAATATCCGGAATGGGTAGCTAAATAGTCTCGGTACCAAAGAAAGATGGAAAGTACGCATGTGTGTTGATTATAGAGACTTGAATAGAGCAAGTCCAAAGGATAATTTCCCATGCCCCATATAGGTATTCTGGTGGATAATACGTCTAGCCATTCATGGTTTTCCTTTATGGACGACTTTTTCGGATACAATCAGATAAAGATGGATCTAGAGGACATGGACAAGATGACATTCATAACCTTGTGGGGAACATATTGTTATAAAGTAATGCCTTTCGGATTAAAGAATGCTGGGGTAACACACCAGCGAGCCATGTTGATTCTTTTCCATAACATGATGCACAAGGAAATTGAGGTGTATGTGGATGACATGATTGCCAAGTCTCAGACTGAAGAGGAACATATTCAGAATCTGAGGAAACTAATCCAAAGATTGAGGAAATACCAGTTAAAACTCAATCCGAACAAGTGCACTTTTGGGGTTACATCTAGAAAGCTCTTAGGTTTTGTGGTTAGCAAAAGAAGAATTGAGATTTATCCAGATAAGGTGAAAGTGATTCAGAACCTGCCGTCTCCTTGTTCGCAAAAAGAAGTTCATGGCTTCCTAGGAAGATTGAATTATATTTCTCGATTCATATCTCAATTGACCGATAAATGTGATCCAATTTTCAAGCTTCTTCGAAAGAACAACCCAGGCGAATGGGATGAAGAATGTTAGGAAACATTTTACAAGATAAAGAAATATCTGATAAATGCTTCAATTCGGGTAGCACCAGTTCCAGACAGACCACTTATTCTCTACTTGATTGTCCATGAAAATTCAATGGGGTGTGTGCTGGTGCAACATAATGATACAGGAAGGAAAGAAAGAGCCATCTATTACTTGACAAAAAGTTCACAAAGTGTGAAGCACGATACTCACCGATTCAAAAATTATGTTGTGCCTTAGTTTGGGTAACTCGTAGGCTTAGACAATACATGTTATACCACACTACTTGGTTGATATCCCGTCTTGATCTATTGAAGTTCTTGATGGAAGCACCAGCTTTGACTAGAAGATTGGCTCGATGGAAAATGTTGTTATCAGAATTTGACATTGTGTGTGTAAATCAGAAAGCAATAAAGGGAAGTGCAATAGCAGATTTCTTGGCTAGTTGCACTTCTGAAGATTATGAGTCCCTGAACTTTGAATTTTCAGATGAGGATGTGATGAACATCTCCATGGAAGGAAATGGAAGTACAGGGAAGGATGCTTGGAAATTATATTTTGATGGAGCAGTTAATGCCCTAAGACGTGGGATTGGAGCAGTGTTGATTTCCTCGGATAATACACATTATCCTTTAACAAGTAAACTAGAATTTCTATGCACTAACAACATGGCAGAGTATGAAGCTTGTGTTATGGGTCTGCGAGCCGCTATTGAAAGGAAAATAGAGATTTTGAAGGTTTATGGAGACTCTGCACTGGTGATTTACCAACTTCGCGGAGAATATGAAACAAAGGATGCAAAGTTGATTGAGTATCGAAAATTGATCCTTGAGTTGGTGAAAGAATTCAAGGAAATCACTTTCATTTATCTTCCTAGAGAAGATAATCAAATGGCGAATGCCTTAGCTACAATGGCTTCAGGATTTTTAACAAACAAACCAGAAGGTATGGTGCCTATTCAGATGCAAAGTTACAAAACCTATGCTCACTATTATGGTATAGAAGAAGAGGTAGATGGAAACCCATGGTATTATGATATTTTACAGTATATTAAATCCCAGACTTACCCAGAGATGTGAATGACACTGACAAAAGGACAATCATAAGGATGGCTGCAGGATATGTACTTGATGGTGAAATTTTGTATAAAAGAAAAAAAGATCAGATATTGCTAAGATGTGTTGATGAGAAGCTAGAAGTATCCTAGCAGAAGTGCATGATGGAATATATGGGACACATGCCAATGGCTTTGCGATAGTTCAGAAAATTATGAGATATGGGTGTTATTGGTCAACTATGGAAAGAGATTGCATTGAGTATGCCAAGAAATGTCATAAGTGCCAGATATATGCAGACAAAATCAATTCTCCTCTAGTACCTCTTCACACAATGAATTCACAGTGGCCTTTTGCAGTCTGGGGCATGGATGTAACTGGTCAGATTTATCCCAAAGCTTCAAATGGACATCGCTTTATCCTTGTGGCTATTGACTATTTTACCAAGTGGGTAGAAGCAGCCTCCTATGCCAATATCACCATATCAACAGTTTGTAAGTTTTTGAAGAAATAGATTATATGTCGCTATGGATTACCTGAAAGAGTCATTACTGATAACGCCACCAATTTCAACAATAAGGCAGTTGCAGAGGCATGTGAACAGTTTAAAATTATGCATCATAATTCTATAACTTACCGTCCAAAGATGAATGGTGCAGTAAAGGTGGCAAATAAAAACATTAAGAAAATCATAGCAAAAACGACAGATACTTAGAAAGATTAGCATGAGAAGTTTCCCTTTTCCTTGTTTGCGTATCGAACTTCAGTGTAAACTTCTACAGGGGTAACACCGTATTCTCTAGTTTATGGAATGGAGGCAGTATTACCAATTGAGGTTGAAATTTTGTCTCTTCGAGTTTTGTCTAAGGTGAAACTAGATGAAGTAGAATGGGTACAGATTTTGTATGATCAGTTAAACCATATCGAAGAAAAGAGGTTGAAAGCCATATGTCATAGTTAAATGTACTAGAAGAGAATGATGCAGGCTTATGATAAGAAAGTTACTAATATATATATAAGGTGTGGTGTGTGCATGTATATTATAAGCTATGTATGTATACGTATTAATGGTGTATGTGTGTCGCGTATGTATCTATAGAGTACGAACGTATTTGTTTAATGTATATAGATGTTATGTTAGTTATGGGTATGATTATATGTACGTATGCTAGTATGTTATATTAATTAATGTTTGTATAAATATGCGTTTACGTATGTATGTGTATTGCTATTATAATACTAATTATATTATTATTAATGGGCTGATATAAAATGAAATCCAAAAAATTAAATATATTAAACCCAAATAAAAATTACAGTCCAAGTCCAATTACAAATCTAATATTATTACAAGGCCCAAACCCAAACCCTATTTAATTACAATTATTGTGTACAGGTGACTGTGAGCCGTTGGATCAAGATCTGATCCAACGGCCACGATCCAACAAAGAAGCCAAAATATCTGCCAGCCGCGTGTTCCACACGTATGGACTGTTCGAGTGCCACGTGCGCGTGTGGTCCACGAGCGGACGCTTTGATATCCCACGCCACGCGTTCTGACTCCTCGACTGCGGAGCTCCACGTGGCAAGATCTGGAGCCGTCTCACCAAATCGAGGCTTCATCCAGGCCGTTTGTCCTTCAAGCCATCTCGACCGTTAGATCAGATCTGATCTAACGGCCGAGAATGCGTCTGGCCGCTGGCAGAACACCCATACCGCCACCATGCCGATCTTCAACCACCGTGCTCAGAACATGCCAAATACAACAAGCAACAAGTTTGTCAGTCCAGATCTGAAAAAGCAAGTATACAACTTGTACAAAACAAAGAAGCATATATATGAAACGAGTACTTTTGTAACAAAAGGGTAACAGAGAGGTGGTAACAAAAAAAACAAGGGGAGGGGTAACAGAGATCTTGTAACAAAAAAAAACTGAAAGTTGTAACCAGTCGAGTGATAATCGAAAGTCAGTCCAGTGGTAAACACTTGTTTCCTTTTCTTATTTGTTTTCTTGCATGCATATACAAAGGGATAAACAAAAAAAAAAAGAGAGAAGTGGTCTTACCGTCGCCGTCCGTGGGTCTCCCTTCCTCAGTGACAAGCCTTTCGGCTTCCCCAAGCCAGAGATGGTGAACTGGAGGAAGGGCAAGGCCCCTTTGTAGTTTTGTTTTTGGTTGAAAATGTTTTTTTTTGGTTCGTATTTCCTAGATCTAGGGCAAATAAAGGTGTATCTTCTGAATCCAACCTCGGATTCGTGTCGAGGATGGAAAGGGGGTTATTTTGGTAGGTTTTGGAGGCTCGCCGGCGCCGGTTAGCGGCGGCCGGCGGTGGAGAACACGGCGGCCGGCCGCCGGATTCTGGGTTTCAGGGGATATTTGAGAGAAAATGAAGAACACAAGCTGGTTATGAAAACTGAAAATGAAACAAAATGAGAAAATTTGATTTCGGCCTAAAAAGAGGGCTTTTATAGTTATTATTATTTTTTGAAATGGGTAAATCACACACGTAATCCCCCCGCGTTTTCAATATTTTCGTTTCTGTCTCGCAGCATGGTATAATTACAATCCCAGTCCCTCTGATATTTCAAGAGCTTACAATCTAGTCCCTAAATTACACTGAATCAGACTTCAAATGGTAAAATTACACCTTTAACCATCTCGCGTTTTTGAACTTTTCATTTTGAGTCTGCCCCTTGGTCTAATTACAGTTTTGATCCTTTTAGGTTCTGTTTGTTTCGCATTTTTGTCCCTAAATTACATATTATTGTTCTTTAATTTCTGCCACTGACTTTTATTTTTCTTTCATTTTAGTCCTGTTTCTTTGTAAATACTCATGTTCGTATTATAATCGTATATGTTGATGTATTCTATTGTTTTATTTTATGTCCCATGTATATGCCTCGTATTTTATGTTTACATGTATATGTGTATTAAGCTTATAATAGTTATGCATCTTTTTATCCGGTTATTCGTATTAAGCATGTTATGTTTTAGTTGATTCGTACATGGTATATTTTGTATTTTTGTATGTGTGTATTTTTTTTAAGGATTGCATGCTAGTATATTTACCTTTTTTGTATGATATATTGTCCCATATATGTTGAAATATGTTTTATTACTAGTATGCATGTCTTTTTGAAATATTTATTCGTCTATATGTATTTATTCCTATCTTGTTATTGTGGCATGTTGAGTTTGTTTTTATCTGATATTAAGCTTGGTATGTATATGTGTGTTTTAATTACATATTTTATTTATGTTAGATTAGTATTCTGTTATGTGAATATTTACTGTCTTTAAATTATCTGCCATGCTTTATATTTTTGCCACTAAGATTGCATATCGAGATATAAATTGTTAATGCGGTGCCCTTTTATCCGAGCGTAAACGGTGCCAGTATCAGGCGTAGTGATAGTGGTTGGGCGTTTATTCTCGGATAACGGGGCCCTTAAAATTTATTCGCAATTATGACCGAAGTTTAAAATAATCGTCACTTTAATCCGAAAAATCCAATATTAATAAAGCGGTAATTAGTAAAGTACCAATTTTGGGTGGTGTGGGGGTGCTAATCCTTCCTCATCCGTAACCGACTCCCGAACTCAATCTTTTTGAATATCTGGTTTTATGGTGTCCGGCCTACCTAAGTGGCCGGTGGCGACTCCATTTTTTTTAAAAAAATGCGTTTTTTTTTAAAAAAAACCCCACGGAATAAAATATTAAATATCCGAAAAATCACAAACACCTTTCAAAAACACCTTCGAAAACGCCACGTTTTATTTAGCGATGAAAGAAGAGGGACATCGCTACAGATGGCGACTCCACTGGGACAAATTTTTGTTTTTTTTTCAAAAACAAATGAGAGTCAAGCTTTTGAAATAATTACCGCTTTACTAACATTGGAAGTTCCGGATTAAAATGACTATTAAATTAACATTCGGTCATAATTGCGCGTTTATTTTAACGCATTTAAAATATGGCATATAAACCCGTTTTTTTAAGTGGGGGGAAAACGCTAATGCTCTCGTGGAGATTTCGTTCTCCCGTATGGGCCTAGCAAGTACCTTCGGGGCTCGAGTACCTTATGCTTTCGTAAGGATATCGTTCCTTCGTACGGGCATAAGCGAATGGGTCCCCCTGAATTGAACCCGGTTTAAAGGAGCCTATAATGGGTGATGATCGGGGGCCTTGCTACTCTTAGTATAGGACAGCGAGGACAATTCGGGTACCTCCTAGAACAAAAACTGCATATAGAGAACACATAGAAACCCACCCTGTTAGAGCCATGCAGATAAGCTAGGTGTCTTAGATGGAATGTAAATAGGATCGCCTTGTTTGCTTATCGCATTTAATTTGCCCTTTTATTACGTACTTATCATTTTTGTCCGGTACTGACTTGTTTTCTTTTGCTTTGTTTTTGCATATCATTGCATTCGCATTAGTGTGGGGCATTGATTCCCGAGTGATTTCTCCCATAATAAAAGATTGTTCATGATGGACCAAATGTTCTTTGACCTGAAGGAAGGGGGTCCAATCCCAGAGCTCCATCCCAAGACTAGGCTAGGGACAGCCGAAGGAGAACCATTCAAGGACACGTAATGATTTGATGGCGTGTCATTGCGGTGACAAACAAGATGAAATACAAGAACTAAAGAAGCAGATGTCCGAGATGATGGACCGGGTGAATGCCATGATGAAAGGCAAGCAGCATGTCGAACTCAGGAAAGATTCGGTCGGGGAGCAGAATGTGGAACAGAATTGTCAGAATGTCAAAATAGACAACACCGTTAAATATGACAAATCGAATCCCTTTGTGATCAATCTCAAGAAGCAGACAAGTAGCATATCCGGGGTAGATACCCAGGGAACAGAGGCAAAACCAGGGGAAGTTCGAGAATCTAATGACATCAGAAGACATTATCCTATACCCATGAGATACACCGAGTTACTTCCTTTGCTTGTCGAAAGGAACCTTATCATACCAGTGAAGTCTGTACCAAGAAAACCTCATTATCCGAAAGATTACAAACGATCGTGGTGCAGTGCAGCTACCACATAGGCGATTCGAGTCATCACACTGAAAATTGTAGGGCCCTGAAGGACAGAGTTCGAGATCTTATCAGAATGGGAATTTTGGGTTTCGAAGACGGACAACCCCGATTCTTCAGCCAGCCTGCCGTTGCCCGAGGGGCAAAGTCGAAGAAGGAACAATACCCAGCCCAAGGTTGGGTAACACAGTAGGTCACTCAAGCGGGATAAAGTTAGGAGTCAAGAATAAAAGCGTCTCAGAAGATGAACTTGCACACAAGCGCGACCAGCTCGAGCATGAGAGGCACAATCTGAGCACGAAATCAAAGAATGTACAAGACGAGCACCAGAAGCTGCACTTTGAATTTAAGAGTTTCGACCTGGGTGACACCGCGGAAGAGTGGGTCAATGGTATGATTCAGCTGAGGAACGGTTGTAACATTGGAAGCGTAAATGCAAGAATAGTAAGAATAAAGTCGATCATTATCACGAGAGGCTGGAAGAAGCCGAGGGCCAACGCGACTTTCTCCAAAATGAGTTGGAAAGCAGATCGCCATGGAAGATATCCACGAAATCAAGTCGCACACCAGAAAGGAATGAATCACAAGCCTTCCAAATGGAAAACGCAGCACTCAAAGAACAGATAGTGAGGCTCGAGACTACTTTATGTACCAGTGAGATCCGTGCTGGGGCAATAATCGTTAAGCTACAAAAGGCCGAGCAAACAATACGGGAGAAAGACCGGGACATGAAGATGGTTACGACTCAAGCCCGACAAGTAGCTCAACAGGTAGCAGATTTAGCCGATGCAGCAGCACCAATAAGCCAGAATATGGATCCATCATTGGACCACGAAGGAAAGCTGACGGGACTGTTGAATGAGGTCAAGACATTAGGTGCCAGGGCTCACCGCTATCTGTAAAACCCTAATACCGGATGTAATGAAACCTTTTGGTCTGAATGAAAGATGTCCTATAGGGACAAATCACTTTCGGAATCGATGCTTTATTACATTCATGCATTGCATTTGCATCACGTCCTTTGCATTGTTTAATAATTTTATCATCGCATGGCACTTCATCATCTAATACTTGGGGTTCGATGCCAGTGTGTGTGAATTAATCGAAAAATGGAACGAATTGAAGAGTCGAGGCTTGACCAGTTAGAAGAAAAAATCGAGAAAGAGCTTAAGAAGAAAGAGAAGATAAATGTTTTCAATACGAGGGAACTCTGCCTAGTCCCTGATTTGGTCATTCCTCCAGATTTCAAGGTTCCCGAATTTGCGCAGTATGACAGAACCAGCTGCCCGAAGATTCACTTAACCATGTTCTGTAGAAAAATGGAAGGATACATGAAGAACGAAGAATTGTTGATCCATCATTTCCATGATAGCCTGACGGGACCAACAGCAGTGTGGTATAACCGTTTGAACAGAAACCAAGTTAGGTCATGGGGTGACCTCGCTAATGCCTTCTTGGATCAATACAAATATGCTTTAGATTTAGCACCCTGTCGCCAGTTTCTCCAGAATGAGAAAATGAGGCCAAATGAAAGCTTCAGGGAATATGCATTAAGGTGGCGATGTTTGGCGACCCAAGTCCAGCCTCCTATAGCAGAAGAAGAGTTGACTCCCTTGTTCCATGCAACGCTTCCCTCTTTTTTCTTTGATGTGATGTTGGAAAAATCGAGAAACAGATTTGAAGATTTCGTGACGATTGGAGAAAGAATAGAATACGCAGTCAAAGAAGGAAAATTGGGGTCTAAGTCCAAGGACCGAATCGAAGATAAGATAGATAAAGATGGAGAGGTAAATGAGTGTCATCTCCAAGGTTCGCGTGGCCGTAAAAGAAGGAGACAGACTGACAAATCGGGGTCATCAAGGAAAATTCCTCGGACGAGCGCAAATTTGGAAGTGTTTGGAACATCTATCTCAGACATTTGGCCTCATCTGGTAGAGGGTCACTATCTTGTTCCTAGGCCGACGAAAATTGCACCTGATCCGTATGCCCATAGTTTTGACTCGAGTAGCACATGCGAATTCCATATGGGGGCACCGGGGCATCCCACCAGAAAATGTAGACCTTTACTGGAGGAAATCAAGAAGCTGGTCAATGATGGAACTCTGACGCAAGAGCTGATCAAGCAGTGGAAGACCAAAGATGAGAAGCAAATCTACATAGTGCTGAAGAAGCCATAGATGTCTCTACATTAAAATACCTTCCTGAAGTAATACAAGGAATCAACTCTATGTGGCCCCCGTGTGGCAAAGATCTTTTGTGATGGGGCATGTTTGTTGATTTTTATTTTCAATAAAGAACACATTTCGCTTAACATATAATGTTTTTGAAAGCACATAGATATTTTCTCGCCGTTGTAGGACGCTGGATATCAATTGCAAGATGTGACATTAGATAGATGTCGTGACAACGATGATGTGTGATCTTCCCCACCGGACTCTGGTCAGCAAAGCGAGATTATTACTATTTCGATGATATTCAAGGATAAAAAAGCTCTAAATGTCAACCATGTAGAGTTGCTTGAAATTGAAGCTCTAGGCATAATCTTCTAGGTAGTAAATATGAAAAAAGAAAGGGGTGAATTGAAGAAAAAGAAAAGAAAGAAAAAAGAAATGAAAATAAAGAAGGAGAAAATAATAATAAAAAGTACTCCTATTTTCGAAACCTGGTAATAGGCTTGTTCGGATAAGAGTATGGAAATTTTTGGGGCACTCCGCTGAAGCGATAAGGTGGAGATACATCATCCAATTCAAGAAACCTTAGCTTCATGAGTGATGGTAATATTTTCAAATCGTGACTATGCCGAGTAACTTGGGGCAGTGTTGTTTGCTCCATCGTTGTCCTCAAGACAAAGGACTGTGACGAATTGATTTCCTCAAATAATGATAAAAAAAACAAAAAAACAAAAAACAAAAAAAAGGAAAAAGAAAAATGATGAAAAAAGAAAAAGGAAAAAGAAAAGAAAGAAAATAGGCGATAGCATAGGTAAAATTAAAACTCGCACCACCGAGAACTCTATTCCTAGAGTAATATTTCTGCGCTCAAGTGGTTATACAAGCCTACCCTTTTGGGGGCGGAGTAGATAATGAGAATTGAGAAAGAGTAGCACTCTGCAACAACGCGGTAATCATGAGGATGAACCGAGTCATCAGGGAAGACTTCACATCTTTGAATTACCAAGTGGTTGAATCTAAGCCACTCTTGCACATGATCTCCAGAGCTCCTATGCTGTGTTTTCAAAATCTTGTATGTTAATCTAAATGATACCCTTCAGTGGAACACCAATCAGCAAATTGACAAGTTAAAGCAACAAAAATTTACATGTATTACTTCAGGGGTAAGATCCAGAACACAAGGTTGCGGATACTATTGGAGCCCCTAACCAAAAATGACCTCACAATGCATAGAATGAAGATGATAACAGAGGTATAGGTGTCAGACAACTCAAGAACAAGAAGCGAATTCCAGCCACGATGCCTTGTTTGTTTCAAGAAAATGAAGGATGAAACATGACAAGAATGAGCTTACAAAGTGAGGGGACGGTAAAAAGTAAACATTGAGTATCCAAAGAATTAAAGCACAGAGATCGATGAATGGTGTCCGTCAAGAGGCAACAAGAAGATTGAGGTTAAGAAGCATTCCGCTCACCCCGATGACGAAATTAACAAATACTCAGAATATTGGGTCAAAAGAACTGGAAGGTAGCCGAGCACGATCGAATGAGGCAATGCAGAACAGAAAGAATAGTAAGAATCTCTGCACACGCATGGTATAGTGTTTGTTGGTGAAGCAGGCAGAGACCCCGAAAAAGAAAGACGTGTGCCCGTGCAAAAGAACAAGAGCGGGTGCTCATTGAACAGAATTTGACAGAAATGAAGCACATAGCAAAAGGAAAGGAAATAGAGAAATCCGAAGAATGACTTTACAGGACATAAGATAAACAAAAAACAAAAAAAAATGAGAAAAAGAAACAAGAAAAAAGAAAAAGAGGAGAAAGAAAGCATAACATTACGTGCATCATATAGATAGGGGCATGTCAATTTTGTTTGTTCCTAAACAGGTATTTGAAGAATTATCAAAGAATTTACCAAAGTCCCGAAAGAACCACAGCCATGGCGGCGTGATATCCATATGTTAAATCCTTCGGGTCATCGGTAAGTCCTTCGGGCACGATGTTAAGTCCTTCGGGCTACCAATAAGTCTTTCGAGCACGGTAATAAGTCCTTCGGGCCATCAGTAAGTCCTTCGGGCATGATGCGGCAGCATATCGGCGTGAGTCCCCAAAAAAACAATAGCCATAGCGGCGTTAGATCCAGATGTTAAATCCTTCGGGTCATCGGTAAGTCCTTCGGGCACGATGTTAAGTCCCTCGGGCCACCAATAAGTCTTTTGAGCGTGGTGATAAGTCCTTCGGACAATCAGTAAGTCCTTCGGGCATGATGCGGCAGCATATCAACGTGAGTCCAAAAAAAAAACAACAGCCATAGCGGCGCGAGATCCAGATGTTAAATCCTTCGGGTCATCGGCAAGTCCTTCGGGCACGATTTTAAGTCCTTCGGGCCACCAATAAGTCTTTTGAGCGTGGTAATAAGTCCTTCGGGCCATTAGTAAGTCCTTCGGGCATGATGCGGCAGCATATCGGCGTGAGTCCCCAAAGAACAATAGCCATAGCGGCGTCAGATCCAGATGTTAAATCCTTCAGGTCATCGATAAGTCTTTTGGGCACGATGTTAAGTCCTTCGGGCCACCAATAAGTCTTTCGAGCGTGGTAATAAGTTCTTCGGTCCATGAATAAGTCCTTCGAGCATGATGTGGCAGCATATCGGCGTGAGTCCCCAAAGAACAATAGCCATAGCGGCGTTAGATCCAGATGTTAAATCCTTCGGGTCATCGGTAAGCCCTTCGGGCGCGATGTTAAGTCCTTCGGGCCACCAATAAGTCTTTTGAGCATGGTGATAAGTCCTTCGGGCCATCAGTAAGTCCTTCGGGCATGGTGCGACAGCATAGTGGCGTGAGACCCAGATGTTGAATCCTTCGGGTCATCGATAAGTCCTTCGGGCACGAAGTTAAGTCCTTCGGGCCATCAGTAAGTCTTTCGAGCATGATGATAAGTCCTTCGGGCCATAAATAAGTCCTTCGGGCATGATGCGGCAGTCTTAGGAGCGTAGGTCCAAAAATGGCAACAGCCTCGTAAAAAAAAAGGAACCTACATTTTCAAGCCCCAGTGAAAGGTTCCATAGAGGGAGAACCCTAAATCCAAAATCTCAAAAAGAACTCTCAGTCAAAGGAATTCACCTATGACACAGGGCTATATAGGAAACCTGTCGTGTCGAAAACGAAGAGTCTTATATAGGAAAGGCTCCGAATTTCACTGTCTTAGAGTGAAAGGTTCTATATAGGAAGAACCTGTAGCTCTGAGATTTCAGACGCCAAAAGTTCTGTATAGGAAGGACTGACGGCTCCAGGGTTTGAAGACTAGCAGTTCTATATAGGAGGAACTCCCAGTCGGAAGAATCCATCAAGCGGCGCAAAAAGGTTTTATATAGGAGAAACCAGCGTTGAAGGCAAAGAGTTCTATATAAGAAGGACTCCAAGCTTTACAGTCTCGAAGTGAAAGGTTCTATATAGGAGGGACTCATAACTCGAGGCTTCAGAGCGAAGGGTTCTATATAGGAAGAGCCTGTAGCTCCAAGATCGGAAGGTGACGAAGCTCTATATAGGAAGAACTAAGCTTGCATGACAACCCCTAATTTTCTAAAATAGAACATATTGGTAGCAACCTCAATTTGGTTCTATTCGAACCATTCAACCTAACACATATAAGATTCAAAGTCAGCACTTAACATCTCTAATCACTCTTACAATTTCTAAAAATTTTGGTAACTATCAAGTACACCATTCGAATAGTCAAAAGATACATAACATGGAATGTTCTTTTAACAATTTCATTACCACAAAATTCATAGAAACCTACAGTAGAATCTAACATACTTAACTTAGATTAGAAGAAAAGGTAAAGAATTGTTACCTTGTACATCAATTTACTCAAAGAAGGTTCAATCGATGGAACCAAGAGAAGCTTTAATTCAAGCTTTTGAATGAACTCTCTTTCTCTCACTCCCTTTCTTATGATTCGGCTAATGAAGAAGATAAAAGGGATATCCCCTTTTTTTTCTTCTTCACCGATTTCTTTCCCCACATGTCCCTTCTTTCATTTGACATGTGTGAGAACTACTATCTAATATTTTATCAACATGCAAGCTCTTAATTTTCTAAGTTTTCGATTTAGTACATTTGCATAATGGTCATTCATTAATCATCCTTTCTCAATTTTGGTCCTAGACCCTTACTTTAATTTAGATCTACATATTGAGACATGACATTTAGAAAGTATCAAAATAGTAACATTCTACTAAGCTAATCTTTGAGGTATTACATATTTAGCTGATGGTTCTTCTCTATTCGCTTTCATAGTCTTCGTCATCTTCCTCATCACTGTTCACTGTCTCTCTGAAATATTTGTAGTAAATGTACTGCAATATGATCCATCGTAAACAATCTTAAGGTTCGATGGCAGTGTAAGAAAGGAATAATCAATTGAATTTTACTTGCATTTCAAGTACAAATTATTTGTAATGATTGGTAAGTATTAAATCAAACTTATTACAAAAGAAGCTTTTAAAAAAACAAATAGAGTTTGAAACAGACTTTGATATGATCTGGTATATTTGCAGTAACTCAGGTGCCCTTTAACATCGCTGCAACAAAAGGGTTGCCTTGGCTTGGATTTTATGCATCTATAGGGTACACCTACAGATGCAGGGAAATATATGATTTCAAATAAAAAAAATGGACATGAATAAACTGAAGCAATAATCAGGAGTGAGCTGTGACTAACACAAATCCTTGAGGTTGTTGAGAGACAATACTAGTGCGACATTCGACAAAGTAGAAGGTGTTAGATTTTAACTTGAAGTAGTCTTAATAATTCCATTTGTTTGGTGAAGTGGACTTAAGTCTCAACATAATTAAACCCACCAAGTGGCTCAAATGGAAAAAAAGAATAATGTGTGTTCTAGAAAATTCGAGTTAGAGCACGTGCGTGTACATTATCAGAGAAATGAAGAAAGTATAAACAGATACTATCATGTAAACCCTAATTTTCTCCGTAAAGATTGACAACCATGTCATGGAGAACCATTGTCTTATAAACAAATTCACAGCCTGATGTGTAATATCCGAGGATTCGTACACTCAAAAATCGGACTTGATTTGTACACAAGAACGGAATAGTAGTAGAAAACAGGACAGGAGTGTTTGAAAACTGCTTTGCTTTTCGTTGAATTTAAAATGAGCTAAGAAAGCTCCTATTTATGGTGGGAAAATAGGGGTAAAACTGTCCAGAAATTTTTAATGATAAAACTGATTTAATTCTGATTTAAAACAGCTTAAATTCCGTCCCTTAAACTGGTCAAATTCAGCTGCTAATATGCTGTTGTTACAGCAGCTGTAATGAACGAATACAGCCTGAAAAATGGGCAGATTCATCCATTATTAAAATAGTAATAAATCGGTCAAAATAGCCAGGGTACTTGCACAGATTAAGGCAATTGATCGGCTGATTAAATTGCCAATTAACCGGGTTTTTACTATATTAAAAACGATTCAAAATTCCAACACATTATTCTATAGAGCAGAGAAAATTCTTCCGTATGATAATACACGAGTGGTACATGTTAACATAAATACGGATCAAATCGAACAAACAACGACAGCGATGCTTGTGAGGGTCTTGTCTTTTTTCTATTCAATAAGAAAAGAAGGAAGGGCCCTATACAGACTAATTTCAAGGCCTTTTTTCACTAAACACGAGATTACATGCTTTATTATACTTGCGCTTTACCAACAATAGCTACAATGGTTGCACACCTTCTCTCGGCGGGTCAAAATGGCCTCGGATCATAAGATAAAGTCAAAATGGCCTCCATATCATATAGGAGCATTCTCATCTAGTAAAATCAGGAACAACAAAAGATAAAGTCACTTAAAGTTCCTATTAATTCCTATTTGTTCCACCTGCAAAACATCTCATCTTCTAGACTTCCTACTTATTCCATCAATGTACACACTGACAAAAAAAACAAATATGTACGACACATAACCATGAAGCTTCCTATATGAAAGCTTATTGATCTACCCTCTAATTTAGTGCCTATAGAAGTAATAAAGCGTTAAAAGAAATCTAATAATGGCAAGCAAATATTGTACCTAATTTAATACAGAATGTCCAATGTTAAGCGGAAAGCATAGCTCAAGATTTGAAGGTTGAATACAATAAGGGACATGTACAAGATTTTATGTAAGGGAGTGTGAGCTCTTAGAAAATTATATTAAAAATATAAAGAGTTCGAAAGTACAAATTTTGGAGGTGCGAAGTTAGATTGTTAATAAAAAATACAAATAAAATATCTAAATTACAAGAGAAACTAAAATTTTTAGGAGGTGCAATTCGCTCCAGCACTCCCTCAGTCTATCCTTACATCCCTCGATACAACACAAAGAAGTACTAAGTTGGAGGCGAGGGATTTGAAGAGATTTATTTTTTGAAAGAAAAAAAGAAATGAATTTGTAAAATTACTCATGCTTATGGTATTTTTGTCTATGAATTCGTACCAAATAATTAATTCAGTCTTTTCGTGGAGAATATACCTAGTTTTACCCTCGAACTCGCGAATTGAATCAATTTAGTCATTTGACTAACGTTAACAAATAATGTGCTAACGTGTCCGTTAATGATACTGACGTGATAACCTACATGTGAATTATGATGTGGCAAAAGGGCAACATTTGATTCTTTTTAAGAGTTCGACGGCAATTTACTAAGTTCAAGGGGAAAATTAATTTTTTAGGAAGTTCAAGGAATTAATTTATATTTATATAATATTAAACAAAAATTAAGAAATTAAAATTTTAAGATATTAAAAATATTTAAAATAAAAATACTTTAATTTTTTTAAAAAAATATCAAAATACAATACAAATAGGACCTTTGACGGTCATAAGCACGCAACATGTAAAACAGTCCGCCCTTGAAAAATGATCAACGACACGATTGCCCACTCAATTAGTTATCAATATTCGCAAAAAGATAAGGCCAAGTGATGACCTAAAACCATAGGTAGATTAAAACAAAATAATATATTCATAATAAAAAATGTTAGAAGCATGGGTGATGAGCAAATTTATTGCAACATAACAAAAGCCAAAGATAATGAGAAACGCCACACCAATTCAGTAAAATATGACATCGATGCATTCATTAACTATACAGAGCATATTACACACTTGAAGAATACTTTCCTTAACTAGTTTGTTAGCATCATTGCTACCTTCTAAAATTTAGAACACAACAAATAAATATTTTTATTATTTTTTTTTTATTTTTAATGATTTTAATTATTTATAAATATTTATAAAATTTTAATTTTTTTATAAATAATTTATCACTTTATAGCTTCTTATATTTATAATTTTTTCTTAATTTTTCGAAAATTTAATAGTATTTTTTTTAATATTTTAATATATTTAAAATGTTGTGATAAATTTTTTATTTTAATATTTTTAAATTTTAATTTCTTAATTTTTATTTAAATATACAAAAAGAAAGGCTCGATGCACTCCAACCGATTGTGCCAAGAGGGTTAAATTTGCTTCTCGAATGAATTGGCTAAAACCGAAAAATAGTGGACAATATTGCACGATAATTTTAGAGTGGTTCGACCTTCTAACTTAGGTCTATATCCAGTACCTTAGCAACCAGACTAAGGATTTCCCAATTCACTAACAATGAATTCTTCCCTTTTTACAAGTTAAGGGGCTAATCTTTACAATCATATCTTTTCAATGGCTAAGATAGAACCACTCTAGTTTTTCCTTAGGCTAAACTAGAACCTCTCCCTTTTATAAGGCAAATTTGTGTAAACAATAAAACCTCAGAAGGTGGGTATTTACAAGAATGAAGCTCACAAGAGTGTAAAGAATAAAAACAATGAAAAACACTCTCTATACTATATACAAGAGAAATGTAGAATAAAGTACTTAAATGCTATTTCTCTTGATCATGAAGCTTGGATATGTTCTCTAACCATCTTCAAGTGTCCCAAGCTTTCTTTTATAGTGTGGAATGAGCTACTAGCCATTTATGGTCATTGGGGTGGTTTGGAGCCGTTGGGGACTTTAATTCTAGCAATCAATGCAGTCTGGTGCAGGGCGTATAGGTACACGGGCTTCGAATATAGGTACCTGCCTCAAAATAGAAAGAACCGTTGGGCATTTTTATACTGGGTATCGGTACACGATACATGGGTATCGGTGCAAACCCTTTTGTATCAGTACAATCTAAGCCGTATCGATACTCATTTTGGCTATTGGAATTTGGAGTTTTGGGAAAACAAAGGGCATATCAGTACGGGTAAAATGGGTACCAATACGGTTGGCTGGGTATTAATACACTAACAGGTGCATTGGTAGACCTGACCTATTTTTGACACTTTGGCTATTTAAAATCATTTTAAACACGTCAAAAACCCTTTGAAAACCTTTCAAACATATTTTTTTCAAGTTAATGGACTTTTGAAATATTTTTGCAAATTAGTTTAAGTCCAAAAATATTTTTCATTTAAGTTATATCAAAATAAAATATCTCAACACAAAAAAATCAATTAAGTTCTTGAATTTCCTATAAATTATTTTTTCTTCGAACTCCCTAAAAAGTCAAATGTTTGCCCTTATATCACATCATCATTCACAGATAGCCTAACACATAAGCATCGTTAATGAGCATGTCAGCACATTAACGATCAACGCTAGCTAGATGGCTAAATTTATGCAATTCGTGAGTTCAAGGACTAAATTGGGTGTGTTTTTTGCAAATGAGCTAAATTAATTATTTGGTACAAACTAAGGGGCAAAAGTGTCCCTTAAGAATATTAATTATAATGGTTTTATTAAATTAATAATTTTAGCGGTAAAATTGATATTTTTATCAAAAAAATTTAGCGTATAACTATCTCACGTTTAAAAATTGAATTTTGAGGATTTTATTTTAAAATAGTTTCTTTGAAAATAAAAATTAGAGTCGTCACCGTTCACTTAAGTTAGGTAGACCGGACACCAAAAAATAAAGTAGAGATTCTTTTCGTTTTGGGTTCGAGAGTCGATTACGTGTGGAGAAGAGTTCGTACCCCTAACACGTCAAAACTCGGTATCAAATCAATTACATTTTATTAATATTGAATTTTGAGAGTTAAAGTGACATTAAAATCAAAATTTTGTTATACATGTGAGTAAATTTTAAGGGGCCCGTTATTCGAGAATAAACAAAAAAAAAACTACCACCACTACTACTGGTACTGGCCACGTTTACTCTCGAATAAAAGGGCGCCACATTGACGATTTATTTCGGTATGCAATATAATAAAACATACGTATGAACATATCAATAATGCTAACATAAATAGAAGGTAACATAAATAAAATAAAGAACGTACATACATAAGGCAAGGATGCAAAATATATAGGCTTAAATGAAAAATAAGTGTCCAAACATTTTTTTTAAACTTTAGGTGCCTAAAGTATTTTTTTGCTAAAAATAGGTGCCTAAATTTACACCGTTATAATTTTAGGTGCCCGATAGTTAATTACCGTTAAAAAAATCGTTAACCAATCAATGTTTGACATGTGGTACGTTCATTTTAATTTTTTTCAAAATAAAAAATTTAAAAGATTTTTTCTACAGAAAAAATTCTAAGTTTCAGAAAATCCCGAAATTATTTTTTTTACAAAACAATCCCTAAATCCCTAAAAATTCCCAAACTCGAACCCTCAAACCGCCGTCCCTGAGCACACCCATTTCCCTAACACGACGTCGCAGGAAACGACGAACGACGTGCCAGCCGAACGTCCAACGCAAAATTGACGTTCATCAAGCATGTCGTTCGTCATTTTCGTCAACGCCATGTTGGGGAAAATGACCGCTAGGTTTGGAGACCAAAGGGGTGTGCTCAGGGGCGGCGATCGACGACGGAAGTGGCGGATATTTGAGAGTTCGAGTTTGGGAATTTTTAGGGATTGTTTTATAAAAATTGAGAATTTCGGGATTTTTTGAAATATTAAAAAATTTGATTTTTCCTTGATTTTTTAAAAAAAATCAAATAAACATGCCACGTGTCAAGCATTGATCGTTAACGAATTGTTTTTTAACGGTAGTTAACCACGGGCACCTAAAATTAAAACGGTGTAAACTTTAGGCACCTATATTTAGCAAAAATTATTTTAGGTACCTAGAATTCAAAAGTGTATAGTTTAGGCACTTATTTTTCATTTATGCTAAATATATATAATATAACCCGTAATAAACAGTATGTAATAAAACTATATATATAATAACAATAATATATATGTGTAAACTATATAATATAAAGTGTAAACATTATAGTATATAAGATATAAAAACAAATGTAACATACGTACTAATAAAACATATAATGATAATAATATAATATAGACACGCATGATCATATAAATATGTACACATATAAACTTATAATTATAATAATAATATACAAAGACTATACTACATATACATATATACACATAGGAGCCAAAATAAGCATACCAACCAACAAATATTAGCTATGAAGATACAATCAAATAAGCAATAAAGGGCTAAAAAATAAAGGAAATTAAATTAACGAGGCATAAATTAAAACAAGTATGACAACAAGGACCGAAAGGGAAAATAAACCATTGAAAACAGACTTAATTGAAATATAACTCGAAGTTTAAATGACCAAAAGGGAGATTAACCCATTAAAAACTGAATTAAATCTGAAAAAGAGACAAAATTGAAAGTCGTTTGAGGTCCCGGGGACTGCGGGCATGATTTTAAAAGACGGAATGGCCTGGGGGTAAATCCTAAAACAAGGAGAGGTTTAATGAGGTAAAAATCCCTTCTTCTCTTTTTTAAATACATACAATTTAAGCTATTTTTTTTAAAACCCTCATTTTTACACTCATTCTCTCAAAAAACAGAGCAAAACGCTTTGAATCTTCCTTCTTGGTTCATTTATGAACCTAAAAATCGGCCAGGTGCTGCCGCAGTAGCAGCCATCAGACGTCGCTAGCGCCAGTAAAACCCTAAAACCAACCCAAATTAACCATTTCCCCCTAATTTTGGGACCAACCTTATCTTTTTAAAAATCAAACACCAAAGCCTTTTTTTAAAAAAATTGTAACCCCTATTTTGAAACCCCAACCACCCGATTCACCACTGTTGGCTTTAAAGGTCGAGGGTTTATCATCGGGGAAAGGCTCATCCATCATCGGAGATCCTAGGATGGTCGGACGTCTAAACAACTTATAGGTAAAAGCTTCGCCTTAGTTGTTTCCTTCTTTTTTGTGTTTATGATATGCAAGAAAAGTAATAAGAAATATGAATAGCTTATGAAACTCTTGGTTTTTTCTTTGTTCTATATTCTCTAAAAAACTGATTACATTTGATTTTTCATGCTTTATATATTTGATTTTTTTTTGTTTACATACATAAGTAAAATTAATTGAATGAATTGTTGATGATGCTTGGCTGAATCGTTTCTGACATCCTCGTGGTTTTCTTATTATTTTTGGCATGCTCGGTGGTTGGAGAGCCGGGGGCACGACAATCCTTGATCCTCGATGAACGAACTACCATTGATGATGACACGTGACGGCATCGGGTGAAGAAAGGTCAAAAGGCTCTCTCGGTCTAGTTTGATATGGGTGGTTGGATTAGATTTGATTCAACGGCTGAGATTTCTTAAAGATAGACAACCTAGATGGCTCTTGGAGGATGATGTGGCAGCACCAGGTACAGACACGTAGTGCATGGCAGTTGAAGGGTTTCGACGTGCACTGCATGGCTGCGTGAGGAGTTGGGAAGCCTGGATGTGTATCACACGTGAGAGCTGGAGGGACGCCGGGCTTCAATCTCGGCCATTGGATCTGGCTTGATCCGACTTTCTTTTGACTGTGTAGGAAAAGAGATAACATATTAGGGTTAATTAGAGCTTTAGGGTTTTGTTATCAGTTGGGCCTAACAAGCTTTTGTATTATGTAATGAGTTCTTAATTATGTAAATGGACCTTTATTTATTAAAATTGGGCTTATATTTATATTGGATCTATTTATTAATAAAAATAATATTAATAATAATAACATCAATAATAATAATATCAAACAAAGATAATAATAATAATAAAACCCGGGTCAACAGAACTAGATAAAATTAGTGTTTACACATGCTCTTCTTTGCTCATATAAACACTAATTTTATCCTGTTCCCTATTTGGAGATTCGGAGCCACGAGTCCCTCCTACATAGAACTGGTTCACTCTTCCTTTGTATAGGGCTTCAGCGTTGCAAGTTCTTCCTATATAGAACCTTTAGCTTGTCCTTGGTGATATCTTCGGGTTGCAAGTTCTCCATATACGGAAGTTTTTCACCTTCAAGTCCTGAAGCTACGAGTTCTTCTTATATAAAACTCTTCGCTTTGAAATCCTGGAGCTTTGTGTTCTTCCTATATAGAACTTTTGGCTTTGAAATCCTGGAGCTTCAGGTTCTTCCTATATAGAACCTTTGGCTTTGACATCCTGCAATTTCGGGTTCTTCCTATATAGAACCTTTCGCTTTAAAATCCTGGAGCTTCGGGTTCTTCTTATATAGAACCATTGGCTTTGAAATCCTGGAGTTACATGTTCTTTCTATATAGAACCTTTCATTTTGAAGTCTTGGGGCTACAAGTCCTTCCTATAAATAACTTTTCGCTCTAAAATTGAACCCTATTTTCTTACGTAATGAGTACAAAAAAATTATCTTACTTCCCAAAAGGTTAAAGCTTGGAAAATATTAAAATAATGCCCCGATTTCTTGTCATGTTGGCATAAAAAGATGTTAATTGCTTGAGATCTATTTCTCTGGACGTGGGGTGAAAGATCCAATCTTTTGCTAATTTCTTTAGTACCTATCAAGAAAATAGACAAGATGTTTTGATGGTATGAGTTAGAATGCTCCTAACTTAGGGATGCCTAACTATACATGATGCATGGATAGCGACATCTCCAGATTGCCCAGACGTTTTCACTTTTCTGGTCGATCAATCTTGGATTTCTACTTGTTTTCTCACTCTTCTGGTTCTTTGTAATAGTGGTACCCCATTTTACATTCAGGTTCAACCCTTCTAGCTCTTTCTTTTCGAGCTTCAGAGATTTTGCTTTAAAGCGCTTTTCAAGTTTTTACTCTAGATTTGCTTTTCCCAAAGAGCCCTTTTAGGTTTTCACTTTGTTTTTTTTTTCTCTTTTTTTACTTTCTTTTTCTTTTTTGTTTCTTTGTAGGCGTTCTTTTAGGTTTTCTCCCTGTAATCTTTTTGTTTTCACGATTCTGTTGCTATTCTTTGACAAGCTTAAGCTTTAATGTAGATGACACTTCCCATCTTATCTTGGCACACTCTCATATCTTGGCGTCTGTGGTATTCTTTTGGGTACACCATAGAAAACCTGAATGTTGAGGTTAGTTCTATCTTTAGATCACCTGCACTTCAAAGTCTAGAACATAGTAATACCAAGAAATCTTTTGCTTATCATGAATATATATTAGCTTACTTTTAGGATGCTTATATGAACGATAAGAGAAGGCACAAAATAGTATTTCATTAAGATTGGTAAATTTTGGAATGATTTGGAATGTCATGGAAAACATGAGGAAAAAAGAAAATAAAACACGATACAATGTCCTAAACATCCACTGCATGAATGATGCATGAGTCCATCGATCGAGGTAGAATCATTGCCTGAAGCACTTCACTAAGATATTTGATTCCTGAGAGGGTCTATTTGCCGGATGCCAAATCTCAAAATTCACTTGAGCCGCCCTTTATGGGTTTTCAACTCAAATCCTCTATTGGTTTCAAGTTACCATTTTTAGGTTTTTATCTTAAACCCCTATTTTCTTTTTGATTAATTTTTTCTTTTTTTGATTGGTTTTTTGTCTTCCTTTTTTGTCTTTTTATCTTTTTTTTGTTTCTTCAAGCGTAGTATTTTTTGACTGAGTCAGAGTTTACTAGATTTCTCAACTCATTCTCGTCCATCTTTGTTAAGATTAGCGCTCCCCAAAAAAAAGCCTTCTTCACGATATACGACCCTTCTCAATTAGGCATCCATTTTCTATGGGAATCTCTATAAATTGGCAAGATCTTTTTAAGCACTATATCCCCCTCTCGGAAATCTCTTGGGAGAACATTCTTTTCATAAACCTGCATCATTATCTTCTGATACATTTAACCATGGTAGATAGCTTTCAACCTCTGTTCTTTAACGAGATTCAGCTGGTCAACCATGGCTTGTATCTATTCAGGTTCGTCTAACTTTACTTCGTTCAAAATTCGAAGTGATGGGATCTCTACTTCAATAGGTAGTACTACCTCTGTGCCATAGACCAAAAAGTATGGCGTTGCCCCTGTCGATGTACGCACAGACATTCGATAGGCGAACAGAGAAAACTATAGTTTCTTATACCAATCTTTAAAGGTGTGTGTTATTTTCGATATGATCTTCTTGATGTTCTTGTTTGCTGTTTCCACTACCTCATTCATCTTAGGATGGTAGATGGTGGAATTATGGTGCACTATTTTGAATTGTTCACACACCTCAGTTATCATTGTATTGTTCAAATTGGAAGCATTATCGGTAATGATCCTTTTTGGAAACCCATACCGACAAATGATCTCTTTCTTCAAGAAATTGCAAATTGTCCCTTGTGATACTGGCATAGGAGGCTGCTTCTACCCACTTAGTTAAGTAGTCGATGACCACTAGAATAAAACGATGCCCATTGAAACCCTTCGAATAAATCTGTCCGATAACATCCATGCCCTAGACTGCGAAAGTCTATGGTAAATTCATGGTGTACAAAGGTAGTGGCAGAGAATGGATCTTGTCGGTATATATTTGGCACTTCTGGCGTAGTCGATACAATCCCCCTCCATATTTGACCAGAAATAACCATATCTCATAAATTTTTGGGCCATTGAGAAGCTATTGGCTTATGTCCCACACAACCTATCATGTACTTCTATGAGAACATTTTTAGCCTCTCGGGCATCAACACACCTCAACAGTACTTGGTCTTTGCCCCTTTTGTATAAAATCTCACCATCCCGGACATATCCAGCCACTATTCTTTTAATAGTTCTCTTATCATTCTCGTTGACTTTCTTTGGGTAGGTTTGGAACTTGATTTACTGCAAGATATCACGGTACCATGAATTATCATCTGTTTCTTCTTCCAAACTACAATAGTGAGCTGACATTTCAAAGATTTACATTTTAACCGGTTTTATTTCTACTTTTGTATTTGCATTAAACATTGCAGTTAAGGTTGCCAAAGTATCCGCCATATGATTGTTCTCTCTTGGAAGGTAGACAAAACTGACCTTAAATTCTTTAATTAGCTCTTGGATCAGATTATAATACTTAACTAGCTTTGAGTCTCTTGTTTCCCATTCTCCTCAAAGTTGATAGATTTCTTAGGAAGAATCTCTGAAGGCTCAAAGCACCTTGATCTTTCTCTCAATGGCTGCATACAATCCCATGACGCATGCCTCATATTTGGCTATATTGTTTATAAAAAATAATTCTAATCTACTCGTGAAAGGGTGGTAGACATTCTCTGGAGAAATTAACACTAACCCTATTCCATGACCTAAGGCGTTGGATGCTCCATCGAAATAAAGCTTCCATGACTTATATTCTAAAACAATATCTTTTTCAGCCGTAATGTACAGTAAGTCTTCATCTGGAAAATTAAAGTTCAGGGATTCATAATCATCTAAGACACGACTTGCTAAGAAATGTGCTATAACACTCTCTTTTATAGCTTTCTAGCTCACATATACGATGTCAAACTCGGACAGTAACAATTGCCAATGAGCCATCTTCTCAGTTAGTGCTGGTGCTTCCATCAAGAATTTCAATGGGTTTAACATGGATATCAACCAGGTGGTGTGGTACAACATGTATTGCCTGAGCCTTTTGGTAGCCCAAACTAGATCACAATACAATTTCTAAATTAGTGTAGACCGTGTTTCACAATCGATGAACTTCTTGCTCAAATAATAGATGGCTTTCTCTTTCTTTCTGGACTCATCATGCTATCCCAATATGCAACCCATTAAATTCTCGTAGATTGTTAGGTACAAGATTAACGGTCTATTTGAAACCGGTACAACTAGAATCGGAGCATTTTTCAAGTACTTCTTGATTTTCTCTATAGCTTCTTGGCACTCTTCATCCTATGCTTCTAGGCTGTTTTTTTCGTAGTAACCTAAAAATAGGGTCGCATTTTTTGCTTAATTGTGCAATAAACTGGGATATATATTTAATCTTCCCCAAAAGTCTCAAACTTCTTTTTGCGTACGAGGCGGCTAAAGATTCTGGACAACTTTTATTTTGTCTGGATCGATCCCAATCCCTCTTTTGCTAACCACAAATCCCAAGAGCTTTCTGAACGTGACTGTGAATGTACATTTGGCAAGGTTGAGTTTCAGGTAATACTTTCTCAATCTTTGAAACAACTTTCTCAGGTTCTGAATATGTTCTTCTTCAATTCGAGACTTAGCAATCATATCATCCACGTATACCTCAATCTCTTTGTGCATTATATTATAGAAGAGAGTCACCATGGCTCTTGATAAGTTGCTCTGGCATTTCTAAGTTCGAAGGTCATCACTTTGTAACAGAATGTGCCCTGCATGGTCACAAACGTAGTCTTCTCCATATCTTCTAGGTGCACCTTTATTAGATTGTATCCAGAAAATCCATTCATAAAAGAGAACCATGAATGCCCTGCTGTATTGTCAGCCAAAGTGTCAATTTAGGGTAGCAAAAAATTATCTTTTGGGATCGCTCTATTAAGATCTCTATAATCTATACACATATGAACCTTCCCGTCTTTCTTTGGTACTGGGACTATGTTTGCGACCCATTCTGGGTATTTGGCGACTTTCAAAAAACCAGTATCATATTGTTTCCTTACTTCTTCTCTGATTTTCAATAGTATATCGGTCCTCATTCTCCTGAAATGTTTGCCATTTGAGAAAACATGAAAAGTATCATTTTCATTGCATTGCAAACAAGTAGATTAACATAGCAGCCCTTTACAAAAGATCCCTAATGCTCGCAGGCAAAAGCAAAAGGGTTGGTTCAAAGAATTACTCTGATCCTGTCGTAAAAACTACAGACAGCTCAATACTGCTCCAATTATTGAACTTCTCCCTCGAAAGGCAAGAGTGGATTCTAGTTAAAAACATGTTGTCATTCCCATCTTCAGATGTCATGTTAACAAGCATCTCTTTAAGTGATTCACTAAACATCTTCTCATCATTAAGCTTGTCATTCTCTTGGTTTGCTTTATGTACCTTCTGTTCGATATTAACGATCCCACCAAACACAAAGATATCTCTTAGGTGAGGAAAAATCACCGACTTCCATAGGATATCTTCTCCATTAAATCTAGCCCTCATTTGTTCTCTCTTTTTGTACTCCTCTTTTCTTTACAGAATACTAAGCTTAAGACCCAGCCCGTATCAGTCCTTCTTGAAGATAACACTTCTTGCACGTAAGCTTCCTTGTAAGTTCTTTTTCAAACCTCTTCCAGTTTTAGCTTCTCATTTTAGAGTTTCCCATACGGTCATCTTGGTACAATTGGACAACTTAGGGCGTAGGATCTTACTTCTTTCTGCGACAAGTATCATATTTACAAGTTTTAGAGCTTGAAAGGAACACTCTACACTGTTTTCATCAGCTGGGATATGGGGAGCATCGGATGTTACTGAAGCAATGATGTCTTGCTCTACTCTAACACTCACCAATTTTTCTTCGATTACAAACTTCAACTTCTGATGTAGCGATGAAGGAACAAAACCAGCAAAATGAATCCATGGTCTCCCTAGTAAGCAGTTATAAGTTGCCTTAATATTCATCACCACAAATTCAATGGTGTACTCTGTCGGTCCAATCAACAGGGGTATCTCAATCTTCCCCACCACCTCTCTTTGAGTTCCATCGAAGGCTCTCACTAAATTCTGGCATGGTTTCATGTGGGAACTATCTATGGGTAACCTTTGCAGAGTTGTATCAATAATACATTCAGTGTAGACCCATTGTCAATGAGTACCCCAAGTAAGACATACCCCTTGCAGTGGGTTGTGATGTTCAAAGCCTTGGTAGACCCTATACCCCTTTCCAGAATCTCATCATCACTGAATGTGATATAGTTATCTGCAACAATATGGCATACTATTTGGTCTAACTTGGCTAGAGAGATATCATCTGGAACAAACATTTGATTTAACACTTTCGACAAGCATTGATATGCTTCTCTGAGCTCAGTAGCAGCTCAAGTACCGTAATCCTCGCTTGTTGTTTACGAAGATGCTTTATAACACTGTACTCACTATGCCTTAAAATCTCAAAAATTCTTGTGTCTGTTCTTTGATCATCAGCTCATTGATTTTTGGAGGAAGCTCCTCACCAAATATCTTATTAGGCCAATCATCGTATCCTTGTCTCTGTCTTTTACCACTTCATTCACAGCCTCAATTTTTGACTCCATCGGTTCTTTTTCTTGTGTAGGTTTCTCTTCTTTAAGCGACTTCTCATCTTTTTGCGATTTTGAACCTTTCAGTACATAAATACTAGCGGTATAATTCCACAAAACCTTTCGCATGTCTTTGAACAGAAAGAGAGCTAGAACTGAGATTATAAGCTTAGGAACCATCTTTAAACTTTTTCCTTGGGATGAGCTATCTTCTTTCAGCTTGGATGAGATGACGAACCACCTATCTACCCCGTTTTTAACATTAGGGTTGTCCAACGTGGACACATCCAGTTCTTTTTTCCCTTTATCTTTCTCAAAAAAATTCAATTTCTTTGTTGTCCATCATTTTCTAGACCAATTTCTAAAACTCTTTACAATGCTAAATCTTGTGCCCTTTTTTGGTAAAACTCACAGTAGGGCCCACATCCTTCTTGTACTATCTCCATACCCGGCTCTATTAGATGTGCCATACACAACTGTTGGAACATACATCTAAGAGGGGAACTGACTTCAGAAATTTCCCTTTAGCTCTTCTATTACCTTCATCTTCGATGGCGTTTACGCTATGGCCTTTATGGTTTGGTAACGGGATAGCAACCACATTTGGTTTATCAAACTTCAATACCCTGGTGTTTATCAAGTTTTGGACAAACTTTTTAAAGGTAGTACAGTTTTCTACCGAGTAACCTGGGACACCAGTGCTATAGTCACAATGTGCTTTATCATCATACCACAAAGGGAAAATGGGTTTAAATAAGGTAACGTGATAAGGCCAAACCAAGTCAGTCTTGTACAGTTGAAGTACAACTCAGCATATGACACCGATAAATGAGTGAAATGTATTTTCTCTCTTTCTTTCTTAGGGGCTCTATCTTATTTTTTGTTTGAATTCTGTACATTCACAGTCGAAGCCCATGACTGTGAAATGGTGATGTTTGTCGGGACATTGTAGGTGCTTGTGGTGTTCACCTTATTGTATTTCTTCTTGTAATATTTTCACGAGTTTTCTCTACTATCGATCCTCTCACTCTTTGTCGCCACTTCAATGGGCTATCTTGTCCTCACCAAATCAGCAAAAGTCTGAGTTGTGTTATTTATCAAGCGGTCAAACAATGTACCTCTCAAAGTGTTTGCGAACATAGGTGTAATCTCATGTTTAGGAATTGGCTGAATTTGGGCAGCAACGTCGCGCTACCTCTGAGTGTACTGGCGCAGACTTTCATTCGATCTCTGATCTATTCCTTTCAACATGATTCGGTTCAGGGTCATGTCAGACACATACTTGTATTGTTCAACAAAAGCTCTCGAGAGGTCCTTCTATGACTTGATATTGGCCCGGCTAATCTAGGTATACCATCAAATTGCCGACCTAGTTAAACTATCCTAGAAGTAATGAATCAACAGCTTCTTATCATTTATGAAGGCCGCTATCTTCTGACAATGCATAGTTATATGAGTGGAGGGGCAAGTAATTTCGTCATATTTATCAAAATCTAGCACTTTGAATTTTGGCGGGAGAACTAGATCTACTACGAGGCTCAAGTCACTAGCATCATTCCCCTGTTCTTCCACCTTTTGCATGGCTTTAAGTCTTTCTTCAAAAAAAGAAACCTTTCTTCATATTTCTTCTCTATCTCGACCTTAATCTTTTTTTTATCACATTTAGGTTCAGTACCTCATCCTCGTGGCCTACCTCTAAATTGATGGGTTAACTTGTATACGCCCCAACTTGGTGGGTCACAGATACCCCGACAATGTTGATGTATATTCTTCTCTTGGGAATGGGCATTCCTGGTTGAACCCTAACATGAGATACTGTCCCTTTTCGCTCTTCAATAGTACCATCAGAAACTCCTTCTTTACTATCCCTCTTTCCAAGCAACGTAGTCATCTGAGCCATAATCACAGCTTGCGACTATGCAATCTTATCCCTCTTTCCAAGCAACGTAGTCATCTGAGCCATAAGCCATGAAAAATCATAAAATGATATTTTTGGAATAGTGGCCGGTTGGGAAGGAACTAATTTAGTTAGATTGTAATGGAATGACAATTTTGAAACAAACTAGCAAATGAAGACTAATTGGAGGGCAAATCGGTTATTTGGCCACAATGGCAATTTTGAAATATTTGGAAGATACAAGGCAAATTTTTGAAGAATAAAATTGAAGATTTAATATTGGCCTTTGATTGATGATAAAATTAAACTCAACCGTTATATTTTAATGGAAAAATTGTAATTTCAATATTAAATGAATTTCATATACATTTAATAGTTACAAATGTAAAATAATGGTTAAAAGATGAGCAAAAGTTCATCTTTTTCCAGCCATGTACCTTGGGAACTAGGGAAAGAAAAAAATAGTGCAAAATCTTTCAAGTTCAGTTTAAGACCCGAATCTCAATTTTTAGGTAATTTCTTCGACTGAAAAGTTGTTCTATGTGATTTTCTCTATCAAATGATACCAATATATCATGTTATTCATAGCTGATTTTTGAATTTTGGTAGAGAGAGAAGATTAGGGTTATGTGAATTTTGGAAGTTTTGAAGATTTAAGAAACTATGTTTGATTTTATGTTGTTTCCATGCTAGGGACTAAATTGGATTGATGTCTAAAGTTAAGGGACTATTTCGTACAACATTTAAAGGTTAGGGGCTGGTGTTTAAATCTTAATTTTTAAGAGTATTTATAGATTTGATGATAATTGAAGCTTGAATTTGATGTTTGGAGGTTCAAAATCTAGTTATTTCAACTAGTGACTAAATCAGCAATTTGGAAATCTTTATAGACCTATCCGGTTTGATTGATTAAGATTAGGGACTGATGTTGTTTTGTATTTAATAAGTTTTTATTGATTATATAACGTTTTGCTAAGCATGGAATTGAAGTTGGAATGCTAAAATTGGTGTTATCTTGATTAGTGGCCATTTTAGTAATTTGTTAAATTGTAAGAACCAATTCGGCATGCTGGAAATTGACAAGTATCAGTTCTGATTTTTGAGTATAATGATGAGTTTGATGAATTAACAATGATTGGAGGCTTAATTGCAAAGTTAGGACGCTTGAATCCTTGGATTGTATTTAGTGTCCAATTCGGTAATGTGATAAAATGTAAGGACCAATGTGTAACAATCTGGAAATCAGGGTATTTGTGTGTTAGAAATGTGGTTAAATGCTGGAAATTACATTCGAATCAAAATGAATTCAAGTTTAGGGACCAATATGGCATTACGGTAAAATTGGGGATTTAGGGACTAGAATGTACAAAAGTTGTATTGAAGAATTTATGACGAATGTTATTAGGTAAGGATTCTATTGGTGATAAAAATATTGAAAATGGCATTGAAATGGAAAAGATTGTCATTTTAGTCCCTAAACCTTTAAGTGAATGAAAATCGAATGGAATACTCGAATTATGGAATTTGAAACATTTAGTATTTAAATGTTACTTAGCAAGCTAAGAAGAATTATTGGAAGTTCATATTGGTCACTAAAAACCATAATGAGTTTTTGAACAGTACAAAGAAGAAAGAAAAAATATTTGGATATTTTATATTCGAATAATTATATTAGATAATATGTTTAAAGTATTGTTAGATTTGGATCTAACAAATGTCTTATTGTACTCATGTGGTTTATGAAGTCATTTTTGAATTGAAGAAAGTTCGAGGTACGAGTAAGAAAAGAAAAAGGTTGAACTAGTATTTGGTGAGGCATTCTGTCAAGTAGCCCAGGTGAGTGCAATATATGTATATTAAGTTAATAGAAAGGAAGACTTGTGACAAGTCAATCCTTAGGAATCATATCACATTTATAAGTTAAATCTGGTACATAAAATATCAGTAAAAGATAAAATAAACTTGATATGCTATGTTACTCAAAGTAAAGAAATAGTATGACCTGACTAGTACATGATCATTGATTTAGTAACTATTTATGAACATGATGAAAGCTATTGTATTTATATGATACAATGTTACTAAAATGATGAATATTTCTGTTATACTAACTGACATCATATAATTATGGTAAAAACAAGTAACATGTATCTGAACATGGCAAATAAGACATGTATAGTACACTGTCTTTACTCTGAGATACTTATATGGTTTATTATACCTATTGTAGTATGGGATACGAACTGCCCAACTATGATTATTGAATAAATTTGGTATGATTATTCTAAACATGACATGATATTTGATATGATCATTTTGAAATGATATGATTGCCGAATGCCCAAGTATTAAAACATGAGAGTATTTGGTATAGTTGGATATCCATAGAGTCTTAGCTGCTGCTATCTTATGTATGATACAAGTATGTTTCGTGACTACTACGGTGTCACTTCCACCTTGGAGACCCAAGCCCTTGGTGTGCACCCTGAGGATCCACGCCCATAGTGCTAATGGCACTAACGAGGTGATTTTATGAGGAGCAAAGAGCGTCCTCACGCACGTACTTATCTGTCATGTTCAAGTTAGGCACTACGGTTAGGGGTGAGCGTTCGATCGAGTCGAGTCAAAAAATTTTGAGTTATTCTAGTTGACGCGTCATATTTTACAATTCAAAATTAATTTGATTTTTTTTTATTCGAGTCGAGTTTATGAAATTCGAGTTGAGTCAAGTTTTTGAGTTCCTATACAAATTTAACTGTAATTATTTATTATGTTATAGTACGACTTGATTCCAATTTAAACGACTTTCTCTAATCATATAAGATATGCATATATATATATTTCTTCATATTATTTTTCACATATATAAATAAGATTTGTAATATTATTTAATAAAAAAATATCATCTAAACTTTTAAAATATGTTTATAATATTATTTTTAAATAAGAAACTTTTGGGGATAAAGTATTGATGAGAGTATAAATGAGTCAATTAATTGATGTAAAGAAAAAAATTTACAAAAAAAATTCAGTTGAATGATCATATTTAATAAAATGTAAAGTTAAAGGACTAAATTGCAAAAAGAATATATTTGTTAAAAATATGAATTGAAGTTATATAGATATTATATAGTGTTAGTGAATCATGTGGTTTAATTTTGGTTAAAATAGACTTAAAACGAAAGATGGATTGAAGAAATGGGAAATCATTCAAAGTTGAGGGGCTAAATTACAAAATTAGGAAATTTAATTTAAAAAATATGAATTGAAGCTAAATAGGTATTCTATAAAGGTTTAGGAGCATGTGGTTCAAATTTGGTCAAAATTTGACTTAAACGAATGAGGGATTGAAGAAATGAGGAAATCATACAAAGTTAAGGGGCTAAATTAAAAAAATACAAAATTTATTTGCAAAAATATGAATTGAAGCTAAATACGTATTCTACATTGGTCTAGGAATATGTGGTTCAAATTTGGTCAAAAATGGACTAAAAATGAAGGAGGAATTGAAGAAAAATGAAACCAGGGACTAAATTGCTAAACTGTCAAATTCGATTTTCGGTTTTTCAATTTTTCGAGTTGGGCAAATTTCAACTTGAATCGAACTCAAAATTTTTTTGAGTTACTCGAGTTGACTCGAACAACTCGACTCGAATAACTCAAAATTGAAAAAAATTGATTTTTTTCGAGTCGAGTTAAGATCACCCCTAATTACGATATCTTATTTTAGATGACTCGCATACCTTGATCTCATATAGTATACTTTGGGCAGTTTTGAAAAGTTAATGAAAATGCAGGTAGTCGAGTTAATAGACTTGACAATTTAGTTCATGACAGATTTCAACAGAGGTTTGGTATTAAGTATGTGAAATAACAGGTTCTCTATACTTTTATATTTTATTCTTTTTTCTGTGGTATCTGTATTACTTTGATTATGTTAAACTCAATACTGTCTGTATATCTTTGTTTGTTATGCTAAGTAAAGAATTAGAACTATGTCAAAGTATGACTTGACACGTTAATTGAAACTAATGATAGCATGTTATGAAAGGTGTATTGATTTATGACAAGTAATGATGTTGCACCTAGATTAGCATAATTTGTCAATCATTTTAAGATAATTCAGACATAAAATTAAGTCCTGTAATTACACGATTTTTAGTTATTTGACAATTTTATAAATTTTTGCCTCACTAAGTGAATACTTAGCTTGTGTATGCTTCACACGTAGGTTGTCTAGAAGCATAATTGAAGAGGAGCCTGACATGCTAATCAAGCTACAATCTGTCAAACATCTGTAAGGCATTCTACTTTATGATATTTTCTAGTGGGCATGTATCTCTTATATGTTAGTATTTTGTGAAGCCAGGATTGGACTAAAAGTCAACTTAAATAATCAGTCATAATAATGAATCTTAGCTTGATAAGAATCAAATAAAGAACTAGTAATGTGAGAAATTAGTTTGAGCAGTATGGATATTAAATCAGGGTAATAAAGACTGTTTGAACAGTATGTAAAATTCCGGTAAACGAGTTTAATTGATTTAAAATTTTTACGAGTCTATAATTCTGTTAGAAAATGTTGTGATATCCTTAAAGTGTATTTGTACTACGAGTATACGTAAGGGTGTCACATTTAGTGGTATCATAGCTGTAGTTTTAATCGGTTTTGGATGCTAAATCGAGTTTTTATAAGTTTTCCAGTAAATAAATGCCCATAGAATGTCATATTACTGATGTGTTGATTGTATGACTTGAAGCTGCTCCTCATTAGCATAAGATAGAATAAGATTATAGTAAGGAAAGTAAGACGTTACCATATTTCGTCAATCGGCGAATCTCAGAGGTCAAGAAAGGACTCATAGTGAGTACAATGAAGTGAAATAAGATTTGTAGGGAACTTCAGTTCGAGTTAAGTTATCTGCATTGGGAGGAACTGATACAGTAATTATAAGATGTTAGTCCTTAACACCTGAATTTTTATCTATATTTATAGTAGTATAAGATACAAAAAAACTTAGATAGTAAGGGCTCTATAATATCCCAATTTTGGCTAGTGACTAAATGTAAATTTTGAAAGTTTTGTGGCTAAAATATAAATTTTAGAAAAGTTTAGGGACCAAATTATAATTTTCAAAAGTTGTGTATTTTAAACCCGTAAATGAATAGTTTACCCCCAAGAATGACATTTCCATACTATCCAGACTTTTCGTACAGAGTTTGTGTTAATGGCTATAAAGCGATAAAGTTCAGAAAAATATTCGGATCGAATCGAATATTCAGGATATTTTGAAGGATGATAAGGCAAGGTTAATTATATCATATTACATGTCTAAGATATTTTCTTTTTGTTGAAAGAATATGAACCCTTGGATTTAAGTTGATTTTCCATGTTAAATATGAGCCGTTGGATGAAAAATGGCAAGATCGTAATTTTAGAAAATTATAAGAGCAAAGTTGGTAACTACTAACTTATTGGTTTATTTTTGACCATTGGGATGAATACTTTGACAAGTGTCAAGCGTTGGAACCTTGGATCAAGAGGGAAAAATGGTCATTTTTCTATTTAAGAGATATCTTAAATTAAATAAGTGAAAATTATGACATTTGGCATAAAATAAAAGCAAAATAAAGAAAGAAAATTTGGTCTTTGTACCCCTTGCTGCCGTGGGATATTTGGGGAGAAGAAAAGAAAATTTCAAGCATTTAGAGTTGGATTCAAGGTTAGTTCATTAGATGCAAAATTGTTCTCCTTTAAATTCTCTTTCATTTGATATAATTTTTACATGGTTTTCTTGCTTCTAGGTTGAAGATGGTGATTAGGGTTGATGAAGAACATGTTGGAATTTTATGTTTTAAGGATCAATTATGTTGGAAATGTGGTTGCGATGTTGTTTCAATGCTTAAAGTGATAAAAATCCTATGGTATATGGTATAGGGATCATCCAGTTATATCGAAAAATTGAGGGGAAAATATTATAAAAATTATTTTAGAGAAGGAAATAGTTTGAATGATGTCCTTGATGCTTGATTATGTAATTGAAGGTTAATTTGAGGTATTGGAATTGTTAAAGGATGCTAAAGATGTGAATTATGAATCTGCCTAGAATTTTAGTCATTGACAGTGAGTTTGGAAATTCACCATAAATTCTAAAAAAATAATTAGAAAGTGATCCTTATATCATTGTATTCGTGGTTCGGTCTAGTTTTTTTTAAAATAAACGATGACTAATTTCGATTTGTATATCAAAAGATATGAATTTTTAAGTGATGAAAGTTCAGAAAACAGAGTACCAGTCTCTCTGAAATTCAGCACTATAATTAACTTTGAAAATTCATCATAAATCGTACGAGTTGAATTTGGGCTATTAAATTATGTGGTTGAAAAGCTTATCGAATCTAGTTTATTTCAAAACAAATGGAATCAAATTCTGAGTTTTATATTATTTTATAGAAATAAATCTTTGAAGGGAACGCAAGCTGTCGGAAAATGGAATTTGAAACATTTTGTATTTAAATGTTAGTCAGCAAGCTCAGAAAAATTATTGGAAGTTCAAATTGGTCACTAAGGACCATAATGAGTTCTTGAATAGTACAAGGAAGAAAGAAAAATATTTGGAAATTTTATATTCGAATGATTATATTAGACATCATGTTTAAGGTATTGTTAGATTTGAATCTAACAAATATTTTATTTTATTCATGTGATTAATGAAGTCAAGTCCGAATCAAAGAAGGTTCAAGGTACTATGAAAGAAATGATCGAACTAGGACTTAGTGAGGCATTGTGTTAAGTGGCCAAGGTGAGTGCATTTAATGCATTTCATATATATATTTGCAGATGTATAGGAAGGCTTCTGACAAGCCAACCTCAAATGCTATTGCAAAAGAAAAATATTGCATTGGTAAGTATATACTGACATATTCTTTACATGTTCAATGCTAAGTGTTACGTATATTGTTAACATGATCATTGATAGTTGTAAGCATCTAATAGCACGTTTCTTACATGTTTATCAAGAGGAGACATAGACATTATTTACATGTTAATTACATGATAATTACATGGTTATTGATAAATGGTTTTGTACATAATAGGGTATGAACCGCCCTATTATGTTTTGTCTACGATAATTTTATTATCATATACCGGATGACATGTTACAAGAATGATATATGGCATAATGGAGTATGAACTGCTCTATTATTTTTCTTTATCGATGATAATTTATTTATCATTTACAGATTGATATGTTACAAGTATAATGATAATGATTTATTGCCTAAGTATATTATTGAGAGAACAGTATAATGGCATGCCATAAAGTCTAGCAGCTGCACCCGACACTTTATGTGTCTATTGTTTACCGGTACTTTATGTGTCTATCGTTTTTCGGCACTTTATGTGTCTATCATTACTGGCACTTTATGTGTCTATCGTTTATCGGCACTCTGTGTCTATTGATTATCGGCACTTTATGTGTCTATTGATTATTGGCCTTTATGGTCTATCGATTATTGGTCTTTATGGCCTAGTAGTTTGGGACTACACGACTCGTATACTTAGTCCTCTCTATATAATATATCTTGGGCTATAAAATGGAAATGATTTACAAGAAAGGCTATAATAAATGGAAATGACTAAAAAGTAGATAATTAAGCATTAGCTTAATATATTGAGATTGCATATTGATATAGTATTAAAGGAATTGAACAAGCATACTTATTAGCTTGTATCATGCTATATTTATTCTTGCATTAATGCATAGATGACATAGTATGACAAATGAACAAGCATGAAAGTTCGATGGCATTGACATGCAGTAAATCATTACTAATGCAATATAAAGATTAGTATATTGGCATGCTTTATATATATGCAGTCTTGAGGTTTAACAAGTCATGAAATTGAATAAGCTTATTTAGTTGTTTTTTTAATCTTGATTATTGCCTCACTAAGTTCGTACTTAGCATGTGTTTAATTGTGCATATGTATGTAAATCAAGATGAGAGTGAGAAGAGCATTGCAGCAATATTGAAAAGCTCAACATGTAATCACAGTAATAACATCCTAATTGAGGTTTGATTATTATAGTGGCATGTATACTTGCTAAACCTATTTGAGTTGTGATTGGCCTTTAAAGTTCATTATGGTTTCATGATAATTGGCGTTTCTGGAAAGATTCAAAGTTAAGAGTAATCCCAAGTGATGAGTTGCATTCTAAGATAATTGAGAGCATGTATGTTTTATGATAGTCAGTTATTCCCTATAAGCATACATAACATTTGAAGACATTTGGGAATTGAATTAAGATGAATTAGAAAAATAAAAATGTAAGAATATGCATTTTGGGACAAGATGTACCAGTATTCAAGATTTGGGTTAAAAATTATCAAAACTTGAATTTTGTTTTCAATATCACTAATATTTAAGGATAGTAAAGTTGTGACATTCCTGACTCGTGTTCGTCGTACGGATACGAAAAGGGAATGTTACAGGCTCACATACATTTTAAGGTAAAAGACAGTCGTAGGATGGTGAAATTATGGTTAAATGATACTGAGATTGTCTTTGATAAAATAAGATATGCAAATGTGAAAAATTAGAAGAAGAACAATGATACTGCTGAGATAGTTGATAACGGAGCTGAAAGGACAATGGATTTAGGCAAGAAGAAGGATTGCCAGTAAATTGAAGCTAAAAGAATTCAATCTGGATGTTTGTGGATAGTTAAAATGGATTGTTCAACCTTGAAGGACATATTAGAATGTGTATTATTGAAATTTCAGGAATTTAGAAGAGATGCTTGTCAATAGCTAAATTGACGTATGATATTAAGATTAGTCAAGTATCAAGAAGATACATCTCAGGTAAGTTGTTCAAGTAGGAAAGGTGAATTAAACCTCCTCTGACTGAATAATAAGATGGGTTTATAAAGACAAAAATTTAAGAAATCAGAAGATTCTATTAGTATCAGTTCTCTCAAGAAAGGAAAGATAATAGAAAGATTGTGACAAATATGACAAGAGTAGTACTTGTAATAGTGGATCAAACATTAGTTGAAAATCCGAGGATGAATTTTCTCAAAGGAGGGGTGAATTGTAACACCCCAAATTTCGTTAAACAATATTAAGATCATTTGGTACTAAGTAGCTTAAAGCTAACTTAGTGACTAAAATGACAATTTTCAAAAGTTGGTTGCTAAGTCATAAAGAAAGGGAAAGTTTAAATCCATAATAAAGGATTTGCTCAATAACTAATTTTAACCTGTAGATGGATAAATTTGGTCAGTGAGTAAAATCTGATATAGGTCCCAGGAATGAAAATGTAGTACAAGGTATCGAATTTTGATCGAACCCTATTATTAAGTGTGCTCAGACTAGGGAAACACTAGGATGAGTGACCTTCGGGAAGGTCCTATAAAAGTGTTTCTGATCGATATTTTGGACTCAGTAAGAGTAGAGAATATTCGTATAGATTTCCGATAAAGGATTTCTAAGAGAAATTTTACTCGATGAAGATTTTCGATAATTATCGGAATAATAGACTGAGTTAGGAAAATTCAGTTTAAGTCCTTAGGAAAGGAAGTTTTTATGAGATAATATTATTTATTTTGCGGATATAGGAATATAGAATTTTTGGAATAAATCCAATAGCTCGGTAAAGGTAAAATCACAATAGAAATATTTAATGAATATCGAGAAATCAGATCGAATTGAAATTTCAGAGGTTGTTCCATAAGACATGGAAAATTATAAAATGATATTTATGGAATAGTGGCCGGTTGGGAAGGAACTAATTTAGTTAGATTGTAATGGAATGGCAATTTTGAAACAAACTAGTAAATAAAGACTAGTTGGAGGGCAAATTGGTTATTTGGCCACAATGGCAATTTTGAAATATTTGGAAGATACAAGGGCAATTTTGGAAGAAAAAATGAAGATTTAATCTTGGCCTTTGATTGATGATAAGATTAATCTCAACCATTAGATTTTAATAGCAAAATTGTAATTTTACTATTAAATGAATTTCATATTCATTTAATAGTTACAAGTGTAAAATAATGGTTAAAAGATGAACAAATGTTTATCTTTTTCCAGCCATGTACCATGGGAGCTAGGGAAAGAAAAAAATAGTGCAAAATCTTTCAAGTTCAATTTAAGCCCGAATCTCAGTTTTTAGGTAATTTCTTCGACTGAAAAGTTGTTCTATGTGATTTTCTCTATCAAATGATACCAATATTTCATGTTATTAATGGTTGCTTTTTGAGTTTTGGTAGAGAGAGAAAATTTGGGTTATGTGAATTTTGGGAATTTTGAAGATTTAAGAAAATGTGTTTGATTTTATGTTATTTCCATGCTTGGGACTAAATTGGATTGATGTCTAAAGTCAAGGGACTATTTTTTCCAGCATTTAAAGGTTAGGGGCTGGTGTTTAAATCTGAATTTTTAAGAGTATTTGTAGATTTGATGATAATTGAAGCTTGAATTTGATGTTTGGAGGTTCAAAATCTAGTTATTTCAACGAGTGACTAAGTCAACAATTTTGAAATCTTGATAGAACTATCCAATTTGATTGATTAAGATTAGGGACTGATGTTGTTTTGTATTTAATAAGTTTTTATTGATTATATAAGGTTTTGCTAAGCATGAAATTGAAGTTGGAATGCTAAAATTGGTGTTATTTTGATTAGTGTCCATTTTAGCAATTTGTTAAATTGTAAGAACAAATTCGGCATGCTGGAAATTGTTTCCAGACATGGATAGTTCTGATTTTTTAGTATAATGATGAGTTTGATGAATTAACAATGAATGAAGGCTTAATTGCAAAGTTAGGAAGCTTGAATCATTGGATTGTATTTAGTGACCAATTCGGCAATGTGAGAAAATGTAAGGACCAGCGTGTAACAATCTGGAAATCAGGGTATTTGTGTGTTATAAATGTTGTTAAATGCCGGAAATTACATTCGAATCAAAATGAATTCAAGTTTAGGGACCAAAATGGCATTTTGGAAAAATTAGGGATTTAGGGACTAGAATGTACAAAAGTTGTAAGTGAAGAATTTATGATGAATGTTATTAGGTAAGGATTCTATTGGTGATAAATATATTGAAAATGGCATTGAAATGGAAAAGATTATCATTTTAGTCCCTAAACCTTTAAGTGAATGAAAATCGAATGGAATACTCGAATTATGAAATTTGAAACACTTTGTATTTAAATGTTAGTTAGCAAGCTCGGAAGAATTATTGGAAGCTCAAATTGGTCACTAAGGACCATAATGAGTTTTTGAACAGTACAAGGAAGAAAGAAAAATATTTGGATATTTTATATTTGAATGATTATATTAGATAATATGTTTAAAGTATTGTTAGATTTGAATCAAACAAATGTATTATTGTACTCATGTGGTTTATGAAGTCATTTTCGAATTGAAGGATGTTTGAGGTACGAGTAAGAAAAAAAGGAATGGGTTGAACTAGTATTTGGTGAGGCATTCTGTCAAATAGCCCAAGTGAGTGCAAAATATGTATATTAAGTTAATAGAAATGAAGACTTGTGACGAGTCAATCCTTAGGAATCATATCACATTTATAAGTTAAATCTGGTACATAAAATATCAGTAAAAGATAAAACAAACTTGATATGCTATGTTACTCAAAGTAAAGAAATAATATGACATGATTGGTAAATGATCATTGATTTAGTAACTATTTATGAAACATGATGAAAGCTATTGTATTTATATGATACAATGTTACTAAAACGATGAACATTTCTGTTATACTAATTTACATCATATAATTATGGTAAAAACAAGTAACATGTATCTGAACATGGAAAATGTGACATGTATAGTACACTATCTTTACTCCGAGATACTTATATGATTTATTATACCTGTTGTAGTATGGGATATGAACTGCCCAACTATGATTATTGAATATATCTGGTATGATTATTCTGAACATGACATGATATGATCATTTTGAAATGATATGATAGCTGAATGCCCAAGTATTTCAACATCAGAGTCTTTGGAATAGTTGGATATCCATAGGGTCTTAGCAGATGCAATCTCATGTATGATACAAGTATGTTTCGTGACTACTACTGTGTCACTTCCACCTTTGGGACCCAAGCCCTTGGTGTGCACCCTGGGGATCCACGCTCATAGTGCTAATGGCACTAGCGAGGTACTTTTATGAGGAGCAAAGAGCGTCCTCGAGTACGTACTCACCTGTCATGTTCAAGTTAGGCACTATGGTGTCTTATTTTAGATGACTCGCATACCTTGATCTCTTATAGTATACTTTGGGCAGTTTTGAAAAGTTAATGAAAATGCAGGTAGTTGAGTTAATAGACTTGAAAATTCAGTGCATGACACATTTCAACAGAGGTTTGGTATTAAGTACGTGAAATAACAGGTTCTCCGTACTTTTGTATTCTTTTGCATTTTTCTGCGGTATATGTATTTCTTTGATTATGTTAAACTCAATAATGTCTGTATATCTTTATTTTTTGCTAAGTAAAGAATTAAAACTGTGCCAAAGTATGACTTGGCACGTTAATTGAAACTAATCATAGCATGTTATGAAATGTGTATTGATTTATGATACGTAATGATGTTGCACATATAATAGAACAATTTGTCAAACATTTTAAGATAATTCAGACATAAAATTAAGTCATGTAATTACATGATTTTTAGTTATTTGACAATTTTATAAATTTTTGCCTCACTAAGTGTATACTTAGCGTGTATATGTGTCACACGTAAGTTGTCTAGAAGCATAATTGAAGAGGAGCCTAGCATGCTGATCAAGCTGCAATATGTCAAACATCAGTATGGCATTCTACTTTATGATATTTTCTAGTGGGCATGTATCTCTTATATGTTAGTATTTTGTGAAGTCGGGATTAGACTAAGAGCCAACTTAAATAATCAGCCTTAATAATGAATCTTAACTTGATAATAATAAAAAAAGAACTAGTAATGTGAGAAATTAGTTTGAGCAGTATGGATATTAAATCATGGTAATAAAGACTGTTTGAAAAGTATGTAAAATTTTGGTAAATGAGTTTAATTGATTTAAAATTTTTACGAGTCCAGAATTCTGTCAGAAAATGTTGTGATATCCTTAAAGTGTATTTGTACTGCGAGTATACGTTAAGGGTGTCACATTGAAAGTTTTACGTGCAATGTGAAGTGACCAAATTGAATAAAATGAAAGTTTGGTGGTTAAAGTGAAAATTTCTAAAAAGTTTGAGTGCTAAAATGGTAATTTTCCCAAAAATAATTTTTATCCCTTAAATGGATGTTCACCTATGAGAAAGTGGGTTGGAAACAATGTTTTTAAATTAATCCGGGATTTCAATTTTAAGGAAATTATCCGACAAACTTTCTAGAAATTTTTGGATAATTGGATAGAATATAAATTTAAGAAAGTAATATTAGCCATTGGATGTAAGGGTAAGAATGTCAATACATATGGGTATAATATTAGAATTAATATGGACAATTGGATTAAGATAATTTTCCATGTTAAATCCTAGTCATTTGATTAAAGGGACAAGATGGAAATTTAAGTTTGATTCAAGTGAAAAATTGGAAATTGATATAGTTTAAGGGCAAATTGGTAAACAACTAACTCAAGATTAAATATAGGCCATTGGATGAAGGGTGATGATATGTGGCACATTATGGATTCATTGGATTTAAGGGTAAAATAGTTATTTGACTATTATAAAGATATTTTAGTATTTCGGCCTAAATAAATTCCAAATGGCATAAAATAAAAGAAAGAAAGAAAATACAAGATTTTTCTCATCTTTCTTCACCACCGAAGGACACCAAGAAGCAAATGTAAGAAAATTTTCAATTGAATTTTAAGTTTTTAAATACTTGGATTTGAGGTTTGGGCATGAAATATGAATTTGTTCTCCTTTGAATTCTCTTTCTTTTGGTACCATTAATTCATAGTTTTGAATGAGTTATGCTCTTGAAATTGAAGAAAGAAGTTATGGTTGTGAATCCAAATTGATATATGATTTGATTCAGAAGTATCAAGTGTTTATTTAGTTTTACATACTTGATTGAAGTTGAAATTGATGTATTCTAGACGGAATATAATTCGGTTAATTAGGGCTTAATTTAAGGTTTAAATATTTAAGTTGTATTTTGGAATGGTTGAAAAATGTTAAAGATTTGATTTGTGAAATCTGCCCAGAAATTTAGTCTTTGGCAGTGAGTTTGGAAATTCACCGAAAATTCCATGAAAATCATTAGGAAGTGATATTTATATCATTGTGTTCATGGTTCAGTATAGTTTCATTTAAAAAAAGGTGGCTGATTTCGATTTGTATATCAAATATATGAATTTTTAAGTGATGAAAGGTCAAGAAACAGAGTAGCAGTCTGCTCTGAATTTTAGCACTGGAATTTGACTTTAAAAATTCATCATAAATTGTAAAGTTGAATTTGTTCTATTCGTTTATATGGTTGAAAAACTTATCGAATCTAGTTTCTGTAAAAACAAACAGAATCAAATTCTGATTTGTAGATTATTTTATAGAAATATTTCTTTGAAGGTAGCGTAGGCTGACATATTATAAAAAAGGTGTCTTATTGGTATTATTAATTGTGCAAGTAAGGGATGAATGCGAAGCACTCCAGTTAACACGAGAAATCGAAAATTCAGTAGATAAAGCAAAGGGCCTAACCTGAAGTTCTCTTAAGTTATTCAATTTATTTTGGGATAAGAAGTGTCAAGGTGAGTGCATTTATATGTTTTTAAAATGTATTTAGGAAGACTTGCGATAAGTCGACCTATATGATTTTTACCGAATCGGTAATATTGACTTTTATGTGAAATATAATATTTTCACAGGCAAAATGAAATGGTTTTGTACATGATATGGTATGAAATGCCTTATTATGTCTTGTTTATGATAATCTTATTATCATATATCGTGATATGTTATAAAATGATTTATGGTATAATGGAGTATGAACAGCTCTATTATTTTGTTTTATCGATAATGAGTTACTTATTATTTACAAAATGATATATTGCAAGAATATTGATATTGTTTTAATGCCTAGTTTACCATTGAGAGTTACAATATAGTGGCATGCCATAGAGTCTAGCAGCTGCGTTTGACACTTTTATGTGTCTAGAACTCTGGAGTTCATCGATCTTTATGGCCTAGTAGTCTGGGACTATATAGCACTTTGGTGCTTAGTACTCTAGGAGTACATCGAGCTCGTCATAGTTACCATTAGTATCTATGGGATACTTAGTACTCTGGGAGTACATGACTCGCATACTTAGTTCTCTCTTTATGTATATCTTGGGTAGTACATGAAATTGATTTATAAGATGTTTTTAGTATTATTTTAATCATGATATATAATGGTATTGATTTTTAGGAAAATTTGGCAATAAGTGCTTAAACTATATTTTTCTTAAGTTATTTATTTTATGAATACATTATAAGCCTCACTAAGTTCGCACTTAGCGTTTGTTTGATTGTGCACACGTAGGTGGTTCGAGACATTGGAGTAAGCAAGGAATTGCACCAAGTTCAAAAAAATTCACCAAGCTATCACAGTAATGACATCCTACTTGAGGTTTTTAATTAATTTTAGTGGCATGTATAAATGAGATAAATTTGTCTATTTTAGTTCAGAGTCAGTTGTTAACAGTTAATTTATTTTTCGAAAAATAAAGGAGCTCCGATTTTGTGTACAAGTCAATATAAATATTTTCAAAGGTTTTAATTTTCTAGTATTTTTGAATAAATTTCATTGTCTGCACTGTATTGGTTTTGTGACATTCCCGACTCGACTCTGATGATCGGAGTCGACAAGAGAGTGTTACAATCAAACTACTGAAGACCACCGATAATTTACAAATCAGAGCCAAACGTCGTGAAAAACATATTCACGAACGTAGATCTACCACAACGGTAGAGGATAACGTGCCATAAGGCAGAGAAAAAAACGCGCTACAAGGCAGATAAAAACTAGAAAAAATTGAAATATAAAAGAAAACAAAGAAATTGATATAAGAAAAATAAGAGAAAAGAACTATCAGCGGTGGCGACCAGTATTAAAACTGACGCCACCACCGATGAATCAAGAACAAAAAACGAAAGTTGGATTAAAATTTTGAAAAAAGGCGAGCGACGCTAGGGTTTTTAATTTTTCCTATAAATTTAATATAAAACAATATTTAAAAATAAAATTAACACAACTTCAAATAAACATGGACGCCCCTTAAAAATTGACATCCTTAAAAAAATTGACATATTATTTATTCTCACTTAAAAAGTTTCATTCATAAAAATTTTAAATTCTAAAAATATTATTATTATTGTTATTATTATTATTATTATTTGAAATATTATTAATTTGACACCATATATATATATATATATATATATAGAGTTTCATCTCTTCTTTATCTTCATTTAATCCTTTTCCTGTCATCTTCTTCATAGAACTCTATCATTTCTTTTTTCCTCCCTTTTTCTCTCTATTTCCATTATATCTTTCTTTCTTTGCTGTTTTCTGATTTAGATTTTAAATTTTAGATTTGCAGTTTTTATATTTTTTTATTTTTTATTTTCATATTCCCTCAATTTTTGTTAAAAAAATCGAGTTTTTAATTTTATTCAGAAATAACTTGATTTTATTAAAGAGATTCCCAGAATTCCTTAGAAAACAAAGGTAACTAAACAAGTCCATTTTATAAAGAAATTTCTAGCGAATCAATTGAAAATAGACAAGAAGGTAGTTCTTTTACAGTTTTTAATGACGGATTGGTCTGTAATCGGTATTGGGTTAATTTTTTATTTTTATTTGTGGACTTTGTTCGGTTGATGACAAAATCTAGAATTGGTCGAGGAAATGTGGGATTGGTGAAAAATTTGAGAATTAGGAAATATTAGAATATTTAATTATTTTATATTTTTTTAAAGTTATTTGAGTCGGATGAGACAAATTTTCACCCGAATTTTGGGACAGTTGAAACACCATCAAAAGCTGCGTAAAATTACCAAAAAAAATGTGGTGTGCATTGCTAAGTGTAGCGACTAATCGAAAATTATTCATATATGTTTGACAATTAGCAGATAGTTGATAGTCAATAGTGAATTACATTAGCTGATAGTTGATAGTCAATTGATTAGCTGATTTGACTGGTTAATTGTATTAGCTGATTATACAAAAGTGTTTGGTTAAATTAACTGATAGCTGATAGATGTTTGATTACTTAAACAAACAAAATGACATATAAAGACACGATTATTTAAACAAGCGAAATCGGTACAAATCATACGTTGCTTTTATGTAGATGGAAATCAATGAAATTTAAATTGACTTTAAATAAATATTCTCAATTGAATATAAGCTTTAATTAAACGAGCTTTAAATTTTGGTGGGCTTGAATTAATTTATCCTTTAATTAATAAGGGTGACTATACATTCAAACCATAGATTAAACCAACATCGAATAAGATCGACTACCGTGTTAATTTATGGTTCAAATCAAGTACATCACCTTTATGCATGATGCAAACAATTAAGTATGATGTTATGACTTGTCAAATTTTATTCATGTTAAAGTTTACCTTTAGACAATATAAATTAATTTGAATATTTGGTCAATATCCATTAAGTCAAGATATTACGACACAAATATTCGAATTAATAAATATCTCCTTTTTTATAGTTGAAGATTAATTAATTATCAAGGTGTCCATTGAATAAAAAAGGTTAAACGAATGACAATTAAATGCATATCACGTAAAGCCTAACAAATACACATGGAAAGAGCATAAATAAACGTGAAACATATACGAAACAAACAAAAGAAATTAAACAACAAACATAAATAACACAAAGAGCAAAACACAAATAAGTACAAATAAAGATTTAAATTAAATTAAAAAAAATAAATACAAGGCCGGAAATTAAGTATGTATGAAAATTAAGGGTAAATATTAAACAAACCAAAGAACAGGGGATATAAGGGGATTACACCATTGAAAAGGGACTAAAATACAATAAAATCGAAAGTTTCGAGGACCAAAAGGGGGTTAAACCGCTAGAAATTTGGATTAAAACCAAAACGAGGATGAAATTGTAAAATGATTTAAAGGTACAGGGATGACGGCCGTGTTTAGAAACGCGAAAGGGCTAGGGGCGTGATTAAGGAGACACGAAGGGTTTTAAAACACAATAAAACCATTTTTAATTTTGAACAGGGTATATAAGATATTTTAAAACCCCAAAATCTAATCTTTTCCTTTTTATGCTTTCTGCAAAAAACCTCTCATTCTCTGATAAACTAACCCCGAAACCAGTCATGAACTCAAATCCCAATCAACAGTTGTCGTATCGACCACCGTCGGCGAGCCCAAAACCAAACCCCAAAACATTTCCTTTTCTATTTCTGAAACCAAAAACAACCACCGATTATCAAAAAACACTCTCATTTTACCTAGATCGGAATGAAACCGAGACCTCAATTTATTTTTTAAAAACTCTCTTTATTTTGAAAAAACAAAAACGAGAAAGCCCCTTGTCTTTACACCAGCTCACTTCACTCGATCCCAAAGGGAATCATGGAGTTTATCGCTGAAGAGGAGTCGTCTCCGGCCGTTGCATGCAACGGCGACTCAAAATCTAAAGGTAAACCTTAATCTTCTTTATGCATACAATGAAAAAAAGGATAAAAACACCTCTCGAATTTTTTTTGCTCTATGTTGATGTTGAATCCCCGTGTCTGGTTTACAAATGGTTAGGGTCTCTCATTTTATACCTCGATTCTTACATAATTTTAAAAAAAGAAAAAAATAAGAAAATTCCTATTGACTTACTCTGAAATCCTGATTTTTTGTATATATTCATGTACATTCTGTCAATACAATATTCTGATTTTTGGTTGGGAATGCATCTGACATCTCTCTTGCTTTGTTTGCATGTGTTGGCCGACTGGTGAGAAAGGGGGAATCAGAGAGAACAACTATGACATGGTTGGGGTGGTCCTTGTGACCGACGCAGCAAGCATCTGGGGATGCATGAGAGGCGCGTGAGTACATGACAGAGGTAAGAGACGGGCGTGAATTCCATGCGGTAGATGGGAAGCCTACCTTGCATGAATCTGGACTGTAAGATCTGTTAAGATCTAACGGTAAGGCTGCAGCTGTGCATGAAAACATGAGATTAGATAGGTGTAACGACCCAAATTTTGGGTCAACAAATTGAGCCTCGGACTCGGGTATTGAGCCTTTATGTTGGGCCTTATGGAAAACAGAAGAATAAGTTGGGTAATTATTAAATCATTTTATACAAATATAAGGAGAAGGATTTTTTAAATTTTAAAAGGGGTTAGGGTTGGTTGGAAAGGGATCAAAAAATTTATGAAGGAGAGAGAGAAAAGAATTCTAGAGAGGGAGGGGATTCCAACCATCTCCATCGTCGGTTGATTGTCCGTGGCTGACACCGCCTACACTATCAGCTCTGACTCACCGAGATGAGTCTGGCCATGGTCGCCCAATTGTTGTAACCATTGCCGTTTGTTAGGGTGAGAGAAAAATGAAACGATGTAGCTTGGAATGCCATGATCCACCGTCTACCACCAAAAAATGACACCAACACTGGACTCAGCTACTGAAGAAATGTAGATCTGGAGGTTTTCATCGCTGTTCGACAACCAGAGGCCGTCACACTCGCCCCACGTGCTGCCGCCTGCGCGTAGGTGTACCCCAACTACAGGGCCGGATGCATAGTTCTCCCATGCACCCGTGCCATACTGGATTGGCTTTCTCGGGTGTACATGCACATGCCTGCACAGGATTCCGCACATATGGTGCACCATGGTTATCATGGTCTGCGTTGTACTGAATCACTAGTGCCTTGACCGCAACCATTGACCGCCGCACTATTGTTAACCGTTGACTCTTTTTAGGGGACCCTACTTGAGGGTTTCTCGACATTTTGAGTTCATTGGCATAGTCTGTTTTGCCAAATTTGAACAAAGTAAGCTATTTTTACACGTTTGACCTTGTGAATTGCATAGTAAATGTGAAAAATTAATGCATATTGTATTCGTATTTATTTGAGGAATATTCATAATCAAATATTGGAACTAGTGGAGTATTTTGGAAGCTCAAATAAGGAATCATTAGTTACCACTTGAAGTTAGTACACCTTAAACTCTTAAATGCTTCATGAGCATCATAAGTGTAATTGCCTCGAAATACACTTAGATCCTTACAGGTCCACTACTTTCAGGTTGAACTACCACTGTATGAGCAACAGTCCTCTGGCCTTTCTTCCTCTGCCAAAAATTACCTAGACTGTGCCCACGGCCTCTCTACGGCACAACAGCAGGCGCAAGAGCCTGTTCATCCTTAGCCAACTGCAGACAATTATGTCTTATGTGATCTCACGAACCACAACTCTAGCATGTACCAAGAGTTCCCTAATACTCACCTGAATGTCGCCTACCATACCGCCCACACTCGAGTGTTCGAACATAGGTGTTTTAACTAAGCTGTCCATGCCAGTACTACCTCTACCGCATCCTTAATCAGATCTATACTTTCTATCTCAATGTTTCTTATACCAATCTCTACCAACATTCGACTCAGCGATCCTCTTCCCAAAGCTAGAACTCCCCAAACAAAAGGATAATCCCAGATTCTGCTCTATATCCTTAGCTTGAGTAACCAAGACATCAAAATTAGTGTAAGCTGAAGCCAGTATACAAGTTTTCACTTTCTTGATCAGCCTATATCAGAAACGATCACATCATTGATGATCATCGGGAACTAGTTTAGGTGTATATTGGCTCAATCGAACAAATTAGACCTCATATTCCGATACGGTCATGTTACCCTAAACCTATACCATGAACTCTCGCTTCTTTTCATCTTAATATTGGAAACCCATATATTTCTTCCAAAATACATTACAAAAAAACTCTTACGACACATTCGCAGGAGCCAAACCCGTGATAGTAGTCAACCACCAACTATAAGCATCTCCCTGAAGCAAAGATACCGTGCAACCCAACTTACGAGCATCCTTGTATTCTATTTAACCAAAAATCCCCTCCGTACTTGCGAAACACTCTTCAGCTACCTCATAAGCCAAACCCCTAAACTCGATACAACCCCAAGCTAAGTAAACACTCCAACAAAAGTTTCAGATTAATAGCTACTGTAGGTGCTGGTGCAGGTGCGTGCACTCCAGCCATAGCTGCCTAAAACGCTCTAGTCATAGCCAGGATCAACGATGTCATATCTCCAAAAATCGATCCTTGTAGTGCCTAAGGCATACCCTCTACTCCAGCACCAACAAGAGGAATCGGTGGAGGAGGAGGTAACTTATTATTATGCCCATCCACAACACTAACCGTGTTAGCTCGTGTCTCTCGTTCGGTCTCATTTTCAAAAGTATGAATATAAAGCATGATAATGCAACAACAAAACACTTAGGCTATCTTGAAGCAAGAATCCAAGATGCTCAAATTTCAAAATAAAAACCATTTCGTACTCGTAGTAATAAGGCAATGTGTCCCCAAGCTTTTTACCCCAACATAACATATTTCAATCATAGAAACATAAAATCAAACACCGTGCATGTCATTCCACAATATAATTCAACAAAAATATCTTAAAATATCATAACCTACCTTCCAACAATCATAACCAGGCTCTAATACCACCAAATATATCCTCTTTGAGTCGGCCTAGTTGCCAGACTAAATCGAGCGAGCTACATTAGGTTTGTCGAGAAACACAAACGATTTACTTAAATTAAGGTCCATTTTTTCTTTTATCTTGTCTAAATGCATAATTAATCCCTAAGGTGAACACGATAGCAGTGGATAAAATTCTCGATTAAGTCGGGCGTCAATTTGACATCCAATTAAGCGAAGTTGCCCTGTAAGGACTGGATTATAATTTTAAAAAACTAAGGGGACTTACTTAAAATCCAAGGTTATCAAACTTAATTAATCAGTTTACATGCACCCTGGTTAAATTTCAACGTAAAACAATTATCCAAGCTCATTTAACTGCATGTACAAGAAATAGTGACTAATATCTAAAGATTCAAACTTTAGCAAAGCTACTATCAGAAATAATCGTCATGGTACCAGTACACCCCCAGCCCGTATTAATGCAGGATTATTTTGCAAAGGGAATCGGTACGTTCTCCCGCGTACCAATACTAGTGGTTCAATTTCAAATCAGGGGATTACAGTAACTAAATCGCGTACCGATACGGTTGTCCGCGTACTGACACCTAGTATGATTATCAGAGGGGCTTACTGATACGGGGCTAGGCGTACCGATGCCCCTGTGCAATTTTGCACACATTTGAGCCATATCAGACCCCGCATATGGATCCTTAAGGACCCGTCAGTACAACTGGCTTGTAATGACCTTTTGGTCAATCATATGACACTCGGGCTCAATCAAACATGCTTCAATTAACATATAAACATCATACCAACTAATGAACTACATGATACCAAAAAGATCTTGAAGCATAGGAATCATAAAAGCAAAAACAATCATCGTGGTAGACCTATAGACTTGACATCTACCCTACATGCTTAAATCTCCCCAAAGCCCCCAATTCAAAACATAAACCAATCCATAAGTCCTAAACACCAAGTAGAACATGTCCAAAATAGGGAGTAACCAAAACAACCCTCCCAATTACAACTCGATCACATTACCTTTTATTACTACTAAGTATTTATGAAACCATATGATAAGTGTTCAAAAGTACTATTTTTCTTACCCTTTTTACTCATATTATTGTTAGACTTAGGCTCATATTAGTTGCATAATTAGCCATTCATGCATTAATCCATGTTTCCTTCCATCGTTGAGATTGATTACATAACTTGGTAGTTTTTGTGGGACAAGATGCTGCTTTGGTGTGTTTTGTGTTATGTGCAGGATCACTTGCCAAAGAAAGGATAGAGCTAGTTGCCAGGGCAATGCATGAAAGAGATGCCGAGCTAGTTGCCAGGGCAATGCATGAAAGAGACGCCGAGCTAGTTGCCAGGACAATTGTCGACAAAGAATAAGGTGATATGGTAGTCGAAATTGATGACTAGACAAACCCAAGATGACGTGGAGCAAAGCTAAACCCCAAAGGAATTTGATTTCCATGAAGAGATTAAAGAAGAATTAAATTCCAAGAAGATAGGAGAAGTTCTAGAAGGAATAAAATTATAATAAAGAATTATATTCTTTAAAGATAATTTAATTCCAACTTAACTTCGTCCTCAATGAAGGACTTTGACCTAGCCCTATAAATTAGAGGCCATGCCGTCAACTCCAGAGGAGAGGAAGATGAGAGAACTTTTGATAAGCATCTAGTGGAAGGGAGATTTCGACAAGCTTCATTCTTCATCTTTTTCTTTCTTGTTCAATTAGGTTCATGCTAGGGATTATTTATCTTGTGTTTCTTTGGAACCTAGCCATGAACTAAAAACTATTTGGCTATGGTTATTGTGTTTTGTGGTTGTGAGAAACTATTGGATTTTGTTTAGGTAATAAGAGTTTGCACTTTTCTATTCAAGGTTTATTCATTCTTGGTTCTTATTCTTGTTTGCGAGTGAATTGGGAGAGGATCTCGTAACTTCATCTATTTATCTAATATCGGGAGAGTTAGATTCAAGAAACGAATGAATATGATCTTTATTCAATCTATTGATGGTGAAGATTAATCCGGCTTAGGAATAAGTTAAGGATTTCAATGGCTAAGAGGAGCGCAAGATTGGTTGTTGTTCACCCTTGATTCACGCAGGATATATTATCAAGGCATGCACAAGTAGCTAGAGTTTCGACTTAGGGATAAGAAGAAACCATTGAAGAACGCTCTGCCAAACCTTGAAGGTTGCTGCTCAGACGCCCAAGTAGTTGCCCAACTAGTCGCCCAGGCAACCATCGATTAGTTGCCAAGGCAACCCCGTTGTGCACGTTGCCACGGCAACTGAGTTACCCGTGCACTCTTTTACCAAGACGATCCAATCGGCTATCATACCTCAACTCACGATAACCTGGCCTATCTCTCTCATTTAATTACATCGCCTTTTACTTATTTTCTTTCTAGATTAGTTATTAGTTAAAACTCCTATAATCCTTTATTTGTGTTTTTACTTTTTTCAGTGCAAGAGACTAGATTCTTGAAGTGGCACCAATCCCTATGGAGACGATATCTTTTATACTATAACTTGCAACGTGTATACTTGCACAATTGCGTAGCACTTATTACGTGCAACAAGTTTTTGGCGCCGTTGTCGGGGATTGGCAATAGCGACTTTGTTTTTATTTTCTTGCACTTTCTTTTTACTTTTCTTGTTTAAGATTCAAAGGGCTAACAAACTTTGGTTTTGCATTGGTATATGACCAGGGCGAGACCGATTACACCAGAATATCCCTTTGATCCAGAAATCGAATGAACCTTACAAAGACTTAGACGAAGGATATGAGTAGCAATGGCTAATCAAGACGGCAATATGAATCAAGATGTTCCACCAGGAGGAGGAGTGATTCTTGCACGAAACAGAACTATTCGAGACTATCTTGAAGAAGATCTTGATGGACTTAATCCAGGAGTTGTCTCACCTGAAATTGAAGCCAACCACTTTGAGTTGAAACCGGTAATGTTTAATATGATCAACACAATTGGTCAATTTGGCGGCTCAGCAACTGAAGATGCAAGGCAACATCTTAAATCTTTCCTCGAGATTTGCAACTCGTTCAAAATACACGGAGTCACCCCCGATGTTTTACGATTAAGATTATTCCCCTATTCACTGAGGGATATGGCGAAAGAATGGTTGAATAGCATTCCTGCCGGATCAATAGGATCTTGGACAGATCTTTATCATTATTTCCTTGTTCGGTTTAATCCTACAAATTTGACTGATAAGCTTCGTAACGACATTACTTCTTTTCGGCAGGCAGATAATGAATCCATGTACGAGGCTTGGGAGCGATATAGAGAACTTCTACACAAATGCCCCATACACAGATTTCCGCTGTGGACTCAAGTAACAATGTTTTACAACGCCGTGAATACACCAACAAGGATGATGCTAGATGCCTCGGCAAACGGCATACTCCTAGATAAGTCGCCGGAGGAAGCAATGCATATTCTAAACAGGCTGGCCAAGAATAATTATCAATTCCCCTCTACTAGAAGAGGAGGAGTTAGACGCCAAGCCACAATACATGAACTAGGATCATCAGATTCAATACCAAGATGGTTCTGAACATGCAAAAACCAAACAACACACATGAGGTCAAGGTAATGGATTCTTTTTGTGAGTTATGTGGTGATAACCATGATTCTTCTGAATGTATGCAGAATCCGGAATCCAGCTTCTATGTGGGGAATTACAATCAGAACAACAATGTGATGTCCAATACATACAATCCAGCTTGGAAGAAGCACCCTAATTTTTCATGGAGTAATCCCAACAATGCTCTAAACCAGAACAATCAGAATGCACAAGCATCGGGATTCCAGTAGAATATGCCACGGCAACAGTTGCCACAGCAATAACCTACAACATCTAGTTCTTTGAAAAATTCTCTAAATCATTTTATGATGAAAACTGAATCTTATATGGCTGAGAATAGTAACTTCATAAAAAGAACTGATGCTTCTATTAACAGGACCGAGATGAGATTGCAAAACCAAGAGGCAGCAATCAAATCATTGGAAAATCAAGTCGGGCAGTTTGCTCAAAATCTGAATACTAGACCGCAAGGAGGTTTACCTAGCGATACTGAAGTCGCAAGAGGAACTGGCCATGAGCAATGTAAGGCGATCACCACTAGAAGTGGCCAACAACTTAGAGAGGCTCAAGCCCGCTCATCAAACAAAACTCCACAAAAAGATAAAGACGAACCTAGCGGCAAAGCCTCAGATGCTGAACCAGGAATTGCCTCGGCAACTCCAATTATCCCGGCAATGCCGTCAATAAGGTTCCAAACCAATGAAAGGATCGAAGATATCTGACTTCCACCACCATTCCCACAAAGGTTGAAGCGACAAAAGAAAAAATATCAATTCAAGAAGTTTCTTGATATCCTAAAGCAAGTCCACATCAACTTGCCATTGGTGGAAGCAATTGAACAAATGCCAAACTATGCCAAGTTTCTTAAAGACATTGTGTCCAAAAGAACAAGGCTAGGAGAGTTTGAAATAGTTGCCGCAACAGAGGGATGCATGGCAATGTTGCACAATCGTATGCCACCCAAGTTGAAGGATCCTGGAAGTTTCACAATACCCTGTTCTATTGGAAACCACTATGTCGGGAAAGCATTATGCGACCTTGGGGCTAGCATAAATTTGATGCCTAAATCAGTTTTCCAGAAACTAGGAATCGGGAAGGCAAGACCTACAACAGTTATGCTACAGCTAGCCGACAGATCCTATGTGCAGCCATAGGGAAAAATCGAAGTCATACTGGTAAAAGTTGATAAATTTATTTTTCCCGCTGACTTTATCGTTTTGGATTGTGAAGCAGATAAGAATGCACCTATCATTCTCGGGAGACCATTCCTAGCAACAGGGAGAACCTTGATCGATGTTGAAAATGGAGAGCTCACAATGAGGGTGAATGACCAACAAGTTAAACTAAATGTGTTCCAAACAATAAGGCATGCCGATGATCCAGAAGAATGCCAACTTTTTCATGCCATGACAGAGTTTAACTTCAACGAGGAATTTAGTTACCTCGGCAACTACATTGCCGATCCAGAAGAACCTAAGGAGTATGAAGAACCGGTCGACGAGAAACAACAAGAAGAGGCAAATTGGCTAGTCAATCGACCAGGTACATACTTTGAACCACTGGATTACTCAGGTAAAGAAGGTAAGCTCGAAAAACCCTCTATTGAACAACCACCAATTCTTGAGTTGAAACAATTGCCAGAGCAACTAAAATATGCATACTTAGGAACCGATAATACATTGCCTGTAATTATTTCTTCTAAGTTACAGCCTGAGCAGGAAAAGAAGCTGATCAAAATGTTGAAGCTACACAAAAAGGCAATAGGGTGGACAATTACCGACTTGAAGAGAATTAGCCTGGCAGTTTACATGCACAAGATTTTGTTGGAAGATGATCACAAACCTTCAATTGAGGCCCAGAGGAGACTGAATCATGCCATGAAAGGGGTTGTAATGAAAGAAATCATCAAGTGGCTTGACGCTGGCATTATATACCCTATCTCTGATAGTATATGGGTAAGTCCGGTACAATGTGTGCCGAAAAAGAGAGGAATAACGGTGGTAAGTAATGAAAACAATGAACTCATTCCAACCAGGACTGTGATCGGTTGGAGGGTTTGTATGGATTATCGAAAGCTAAACAAAGCCACTAGGAAAGGTAACTTCCCATTACCCTTTATTGATCAAATGCTTGACCGTCTTGCAGTTAAACCCTTTTATTGTTTTCTTGATGGTTATTCAGGTTACAATCAAATTGCCATAGCACCAGAAGATCAAGAAAAGACAACCTTCGCATGCCCATACGGTACTTATGCTTTCCGAAGGATGCCGTTCGGATTATGTAACGCCCCGGCAACCTTCCAAAGATGCATGATGGCACTCTTTTCAGACATGGTCGAAGACTTCCTTGAGATCTTCTTGGATGATTTTTTTTGTTTTTGGTAATGACTTCGACAGCTGTCTCAGCAATTTAGAGAGGGTGTTGGCAAGATGTGAAGAAACTGATTTAGTCCTCAATTGGGAGAAATGCCATTTTATGGTAGATGAAGGAATAGTGCTCGGCCACAAGATTTCATCCAAGGGAATTGAAGTAGACAAAGCCAAGGTGGACGTGATCGAGAGATTACCCCCACCAAGTTCGGTTAAAGGAATTCGAAGTTTTCTTGGACATGCAGGTTTTTATAGGAGGTTCATTCATAATTTTTCTAAAATCATTAAACCCTTGTGCAATTTGCTTGAACAGGATAAAGTCTTCGATTTTGATGATTCTTGCACCCAAGCATTCAAAACCCTAAAGGAAAAGCTTGCCTCGGCACCCATTGTCGTTCCACCAGATTGGACGCTACCTTTTGAGCTCATGTGTGATGCAAGTGATTTCGCGGTAGGAGCAGTCCTAGGCCAACGCACAGGTAAGACCTTCCATGTGATATACTACGCTAGTAAAACTCTTAATAGTGCTCAAGTGAATTACACAACAACAAAGAAAGAGTTACTAGCTGTAGTTTTCGCATTTGACAAGTTCCGATCCTATTTGATTGGTACAAAGGTAATTGTTCATACGGACCATTAAGCAATCAAATATCTATTTGCTAAAAATGATGCCAAACCTCGTTTGATTCGTTGGATATTACTTTTATAAGAATTTGATATTGAAATTAAGGACAGGAAAGGAATAGAAAATCAAGTGGCCGATCACTTATCACGTTTAGAACGTAATAGGGAGGAGGACGCGGATCTAGAGATATGCGATGCATTCCCAGATGAGCAACTTTTAGTTGCCTCGACAACCATGGATGTGCATGCCTCGGCAACCCTCAACGCCTCGGCAACCATGGAAGCGCACGCCTCGGCAACTCTCGATGCCGCAGCAGTCTTTGACGCACATGCCTCGGCAATTTTGGGAGCAGTCACCACGGCACCACATGCCTCGGCAATACCCTGGTACGTGGATTTAGTTAATTTCCTTGTTTGTGGTATTTTACCTTATGGCCTTACTCACCAAGGGAAGAAGCGGTTCCGCCATGATGCTAGGCATTACTTTTGGGACGAGCCTCTTTTGTTTAAACAATGTGCAGATCATGTTATATGCCGAGGTGTCCCTGAAGAAGAGCAACAGAATGTACTCTGGCAATGCCATTCTTCACCCTATAGAGGACATTTTGGAGGAACTCGTACTGCGGCCAAAGTTTTGCAATCTGATTTTTATTGGCCAACATTGTACAAAGATGCCCCAAGACTTTTACAAGCAATGTGATCGTTGCCAGAGGACGGGTAATATCTCTAGACGACATGAGATGCCACTCCAGAACATCATCGAGGTGGAATTCTTTGATGTATGTGGGATCGATTTTATGAGACCTTTCCCATCTTCATTCGGCAACCTCTACATTCTACTTGTCGTCGACTACGTGTCTAAATAGGTTGAGGCAGCTGCAATTCCCAACAACGATTCCAAGACCGTGCAACGATTCTTGCAGAAAAACATATTTACACGGTTTGGGATGCCGAGAGAAATTATCAGTGACGAAGGCAAGCATTTTTACAACAGACTTATTGCCAAGATGTTGCAACACTTCGGCGTATCACACAGGATCGCCACGGCATATCACCCACAAACCAACGGGCAAGCAAAAATTTCAAACCGAGAATTGAAGGGTATACTCGAGAAAGTTGTAAATCCTTCTAGGAAGGATTGGTCATTAAGACTAGATGACGCACTTTGGGCATATCACACTGCATTCAAAACACCCTTAGGTATGTCCCTCTTCTGACTTGTCTATGGCAAAACATGCCATCTACCGGTGGAAATCGAACACAAGGCATACTGGGCAATCAAGACCGTGAATATGGATTAGGAAAGTGCCAGATAAAAGCGTTTGTTGGACCTCAACGAGATAGAAGAATTTCGTGCACTCGCCTATAATAATGCACGAATCTACAAGGAGAAAACAAAGCAATGGCATGACAAGAAACTATTGCCACGACAATTCACGCCAGGGCAACTAGTTCTCCTATTCAATTCTCGGCTAAAGCTTTTCCCGGGAAAACTGAAATCAAGATGGTCGGGACCACTCGAAGTTGTCAAACCATTCTCCCATGGTGCCGTGATAATCAAGTCCATCACTGACAAACATGAATTCAAAGTTAATGGACAAAGATTAAAGCACTACAATGGTGCCCATGTGGAACGTAACAAAGAAGTGGTCAACTAAGGAGATGCATGGGCATGCTCTCCCTTCGATATTTTATTTTTATTATTTTCGATTACTTTTATTTTATTTTATTTAGTTTTTTTTTTCTTTCGAACTAATTATTCTTTTATTTCCGATTAGTATTATATTTTTAGGATAGATTTTCTTTTTTTTAATCTCTTTAAGTTTAAGAATCCCTTTACACATCTTTATTTATTTTCTTTTATTAGTTTATATTTAATTTTAATCCTTATTTGATTTGTCTTTGAATTGTAGGAAAAGAGTTCAAGATAATGAGGAATTTTAATCCAAGAAGGAAAACATCTTCAACAAGGAAATTAATGGGCTGAATCTAAGGCTTATATAAAGCCTCCAACTTACCCTAATTAAACCCCCTTGCCGTCACCCTTCCCCTAAACCAAAACCCTTTTTTCATCTTCCCCTAATCCCACCCACCATATTTACCACCTATCTTTTCTATAAAACTCATCGCCCTTAACCTAGTCATACTTTTTATCTTGTAACTCTTTAGTTTCTTTTATTTTCTTTGTTTTTACAAAACTCACAACCAAGATTATCCATGGCATCCAAAATTAAATTTTTAGTTCATCCAAGTTCCTCCAAAGAGCCAAGATACAAGAAGTTTGCTACACCGGTGGTTCAAGAAAGATTTCACTCCAAGTTCGAAAGTCGGAAGATTTACGAAGAACAAGGCTTTGAATACTCCAACTCTCATCAAGATTTCGGCCTTGAACCATTCATCTTTGAGAGGATTGCACATCAAAAGTGGCAAATCTTTTGCCATCAATCGGAACCGGGTAACATCTCATGGGTAAGAGAATTCTATGCTCACTCACCTAACCCAGATAATCCTTATGTTTTTGTTTGTGACAAGGCCATACTCATAAGCCCCAAAAACGTCAACACCTTTTACGGGCTTTACATTGAGAAGGACGAGAATCAAGCCTTCGTTGATCAAATCACGCCCAAGCAACTCGACAAGGTGCTTCAAGAACTCACTCAACCGGGAACTCATTGGAACGACGATAAATACAAGGGCACGGTAAATCGCCTTCAGCTTAAACCCGAGGCAAAACTATGGAATAAGTTTGTTAAAACTTCTTTAATGACCACCACACACAATACTACCATTGACATACCACGTCTTTTTCTCATACATTCTATTTTGCATAATCACATCATTAACATTGGAAAAATTATTTGTGATGAGATTTTTGTATGTAGCTCAAAAGATAAGGGTTCTCTTTTCTTCCCTTGCTTAATTTCTAATCTTTGCAAGGAGATGCATGTCCCAAGTGAGTCCACCGATGAAAAGGCCCTACCAAAGTCCGGTTGGAATCAAGCACAAATCCAAAAGCTAATGGGAGAGGCACCGGGAAAATCTTCAAGGCCTCCAATTGACGCGACAACTCCTGCCGCCCCGGCAATCCCTAATGCCCAAGCACCTCACGCCCAGGCAACTCGGCCATCAACCCCGGGACACTTTGAAGCACTCTTGCAACCATTGGTGAGCCACCTAAGGCAAATTGAAGACCGGCAAATAATGTTCATGCGGTACATGAAGGAGCACAACAATGCCATCACCCAAGTCATCCTAGAAAAGTACCCAGACAATTACGTGCCGTTACCAATCTTTCTTGCCGAGATCCTTGCCCCGAAAATCAATGAAGCAGTCGCCACGGCAACCACAATAGATGATGCTGCGGCAACCTACATCGTGCCTGCACAAGCAGATGCCCCAGCAACCAACCCTGAAGATGACACGGCAACCAAAGCTAAAGATATCCCGTCAACCACAGCAAAAGCCAAAGGTAAAGCACCTATGCCCGAATCAACTCATACGGAATCATTTTTTGATTTTTCAGATTCGGACGAGTCCTTCATTGCACCACAAAGACCACATCAATTGAATCCTCCAAGCTAAAAGCCAATGACACTGATGAAGAGGACGATGAGGACAACCCCGTACGAGGATAGATTCCACCACCGGCAACAAGAAAACAACCATCGCGTTCAAGCAAGAGAATCAAGACACCGACCAAAAGGAAACTAATCATCCACGATGACGAACTCTCGGAGTAAGTCCTCGTTTGTATTTTATTTTTTGTTATTTTTCTTTAATGCATGCATTGAGGACAATGCCTCACTCGAGTTTGGGGGGGATTATTATTAGTAGTTACCATGTTTAGTTACATTCATCTTAAGTATTACATTTAGGATACATAAATTGCTTGCCATGCCTTTAGTTGGAACAAGAATTTCTTAGATTTAATGAATATCCGATGATGACTTTGCCAATGCACTTAATTGATAGAATTTTTATTCTAGGATAGCCATGGAAAAACTTAGAATTTTACTATGATGCTAAATTTGATGAAACAATGTTGTGGTTTGATTGATTTAAGGAATTCTAGTGAACTTAGGTTGATAATTATACAAATTGGGGGATTAGAATAAAAATTGGATGAATGCTAGAGGTGCCCGAAATTGGCTCTAGCATGTGCTAAAAAGTGAACGCTAGAGGTGCCCGAAATTGGCTCTAGCATGTGCTAAAAAATTGATCGCTAGAGGTGCCTGAAACCGGCTCTAGTCGAATAAATTAACTTAAGAAAACTAAAAACAAAACACTAGAGGTGCCCAAAACTGGCTCTAGTTAAAACATGTTAAAAAGAACCCACTGAAGAAATTTGAAAACCTCTTGTTTGCATAGAATCCGAAAAATCAACTTGCACACAACTCCGCACACACTCACAAGCATTATAGTTTGATTCCGAGTAACTCCTAAGTTTTCCGAAAAATTAAAAGCCAATCATACTTTGTGCCCCGGTTCTGAGAATTGAAATCAAGTTCAAAGCTAAGTTTGTGAAAATTGAAGTCTTGGCAGGTAATTATTAGTTTGCATTGCTTGAGGAAAAGCAATAGTTCGAGTTTGGGGGTGTGATAAGTGTTCAAAAGTACTATTTTTCTTACCCTTTTTACTCATATTATTGTTAGACTTAGGCTCATATTAGTTGCATAATTAGCCATTCATGCATTAATCCATGTTTCCTTCCATCGTTGAGCTTGATTACATAACTTGGTAGTTTTTGTGGGAAAAGATGCTGCTTTGGTGTGTTTTGTGTGTATGTGCAGGATCACTTGCCAAAACAAGGCTAGAGCTAGTTGCCAAGGCAATGCATGAAGGAGATGCTGAGCTAGTTGCTAGGGCAATGCATGAAGGAGACGCCGAGCTAGTTGCCAGGGCAATTGTCGACAAATAATAAGGTGATATGTTAGTCGAAATTGATGACTAGACAAGCCCAAGATGACGTGGAGCAAAGCTAAATCCCAAAGGAATTTGATTTCCATGAAGAGATTAAAGAAGAATTAAATTCCAAGAAGATAGGAGAAGTTCTAGAAGGAATAAAATTATAATAAAGAATTATATTCTTTAAAGATAATTTAATTTCAACTTAACTTCGTCCTCAAAGAAGGACTTTGACCTAGCCCTATAAATTAGAGGCCATGCCGTCAACTCCAGAGGAGAGGAAGATGAGAGAATTTTCGACAAGCATCTAGGGCAAGGGAGATTTTGACAAGCTTCATTCTTCATCTTTTTCTTTCTTGTTCAATTAGGTTCATGATAGGTATTATTTATCTTATGTTTCTTTGGAACCTAGCCATGAACTAAATCTATTTGGCTATGGTTATTGTGTTTTGTGGTTGTAAGAAACTATTGGATTTTGTTTAGGTAATAAGAGTTTGCACTTTTCTATTCAAGGTTTATTCATTCTTGGTTCTTATTCTTGTTTGCGAGTGAATTGGGAGAGGATCTCGTAACTTCATCTATTTATCTAATATCGGGAGAGTTAGATTCAAGAAACGAATGAATATGATCTTTATTCAATCTATTGATGGTGAAGATTAATCCGGCTTAGGAATAAGTTAAGGATTTCAACGGCTATGAGGAGCGCAAGATTGGTTGTTGTTCACCCTTGATTCACGCAGGGATATATTATCAAGGCATGCACAAGTAGCTAGAGTTTCGACTTAGGGATAAGAAGAAACCATTGAAGAATGCTCTACCGAACCTTGAAGGTTGCTGCTCAGACGCCCAAGTAGTTGCCCAACTAGTCGCCCAGGCAACCATCGATTAGTTGCCAAGGCAACCCTGTTGTGCAAGTTGCCACGACAACTGAGTTGCCCGTGCACTCTTTTACCAAGACGATCCAATCGGCTATCACACCTCAACTCACAATAACCTGGCCTATCTCTCTCATTTAATTACATCGCCTTTTACTTATTTGCTTTCTAGATTAGTTATTAGTTAAAACTCCTATAATCCTTTATTTGTGTTTTTACTTTTCAGTGCAAGAGACTAGATTCTTGAAGTGGCACCAATCCCTGTGGAGACGATATATTTTATACTATAACTTGTAACGTGTATACTTGCACAATTGCGTAGCACTTATTACGCGCAATACCATACTTGAAATAGCTCAACCCTTGGATACTTTCTTGCTTGCTCGCTGTCCGAATGCTTACTTTTCTACATTGATGAGAAAGGAGAGCGTAAGCAAGTAAAGCTTAGTGAGGGATAGTAAAAAACACTCATCAATGCATTTAAAACCATTTGCTTTAAAACATATGTTGAATCTCATGCCAAAACATCTCATGCTTCTTTTCTCTTTCCAAAATATGCACATTAAACCTTATGCCACATATGTATCATGGATCTCTAGCATAAATATTATGCAAATCTCAATTTAAGCCTTCACATGTTAATTCATCCAATAGCAAAGCTTAAAGAGCGCAACATGTATACATCGCATTATACAAAACATAATCTATTTATCATGATACATTAATCCATATATTGGCATTAAAGTGACCCAAAACCAAATCTTTCCATTTGTAAAACACATCAGATACACGAATTTCCCAAGTGGCTCATTCGAACACTTCACATACATCCTAAAATCAGAGCAGATGAAGCTACTACCCCTCAACAATTATGATGTATAAATCTACCAGCGGTAGAATTTGGCACACTCTTGACCCCTCGACCGCTGCAGTTCTCATGGTAGAGATATGGCACACTCTTGACCCCTCAACACACATGAGACGACTTATTATAGTGCACTTTAAACCCTATGGTATGCCAATTATATCCGATAACATTTAACCATTGCCACTTGCCACTATATTACATTTAAAAAATGTTATCTCACTGTTTTACATATGCATCAATCTAACCAATTTCCAATACAATAATCTATGTATTTTAGCATTCTCAAAATCCTTTCGCAAACCATTTTTCATACGCATGTATCATCAGCATAATATCATTTGTAACATCTTTCATTGCTAAAACATGCATATAAAAGTAGGTAGTTAAAATCATAAATATGTGCAAGAGAATATATTTTACAAAACTAAAAACGAGAACAAAAACGTCCAATACTTACTTTCGAGCTTAGACAATCATTTCATGCTTAATCTAAACTCCCAAAATCACTTTCAAACCTTTATAAAGCAGTAAACCTCATTTCCACTCTTCGACAACACAAAGCTCCACTTGCAGATGTGAAATCAAGCGTCTAAAGCTACCGAAACTTCACCACTTGTTGTAGGATCAATCTACCCTATTTATCCACACAAAACAGAGGATTAATGCATCATTATGCATCCATAATCCCAGAAACATCAATTTCCAATATCGCCTCACCAAAAACCATAAAACGCCTCCTAAAAGCAACTGAACACGTCGTCAAACACAACTTAAACAAAGCCCAGCCATGAGTCAATGATTTGAACATCTAATCAACATCAATTAACATCTAAAAACACTTGCAACTTCATCTTATACCTCCAACAACTTTTTAACACCCTAGTCGCCTCAAAATCTAACTATTCGCAACCTAGAAAATTAGCAATTCAATTAGTTTCGATATTTTTTTTTGTAAATATCTTCTCAAAACATTAAAACATATCATAGATATAATCCAAATCAATCAAAACCACCACAAAATCAGATTTATAACAAAGATCTACTATCTTCTTATTAAAACTTACTTTAACCTTTTTAATCTTGATTTAATCATCAACACATATTAAAAATCGATTGTAAAGGATCAAGAACTTGAGAATTTCAGTAAAAAAACCTTTGATTAGAGGTGAGAAACGAAAATAAGTTCTAATGGTTGGCTTCTCCCTTAATTGGCATGACTTGAGTGAAATCTCCAAGAAAACATGTAACACCCTCTACTTGATTTGGTTTGAAACCGGATCGGATGGTGTTATTGGAATATGAATGGTGACGACCAGTACAATACTGCATTCATTTATCTATAGAAATTTGGAGGTCTCAGAAAGGACATTAGAAACATGATTCGACTCAAAATAAAACTTTTATAAAATTATAGAATTAGTTAATAGCTTCCATGGACTTATTAAGGTTGATTAACACATTTTTGAATAGTTGTATCGATACACCTATTGGCCGTATCGATACACAATAGCTAAATTAACTCTTAAAAATTCTAGTACCGAAGACCCGTATTGATACTCATTAAGGTGTATCGGTAGACCAACCAATGACCGTTAATACCGATAGGTTCTGTGGACCCGTATCAATACGTGATCAAACCGTATCGGTACGCTATTAAATTCATTTATAGACTCGATATAGAGTACCGATAAGCACCCAAACCGTATCGGTAAGGAGCTGAACCTAAAATTCCAGTAGCCAATTTTCGTATCAATACGAACTATGCAGTATCGATGCGCCACTTGTCCTATGTCAAAATATGCATAGCTATACCGATACGCCATCACCCGTATCAGTACAGTAGGGTCTGTAATGGCAGATTTTGTCTGGTTCATTAGCCTTTTGCCCTACCAAAAGTGGTCCAAAGTATAGGAAAATTTACAAGCAACTTATAATTATGTCATTCTCCATGCATGCAAAATTTCAAAGTATTTTAAATTCGTTTACCATGTTTTTCCTATAACATATCAAATATGCCATTTTAGTCACATTTTACAAGCACTTATAAGTCCATTTTAAACTATGCCATGCCTACCTAAATGCCAATACCATATTATACATAAAAGGGGCATTTAGGACTTATAGAGCACTATGCCACCAAGCTAGGAGCTTGAGGGCTATAAGTACATTACAAAATGACTTAGTGACGCTAAATCTTCACTTGTCTTGATCCTCAAGCTTTAATCCGTACCACCTGAAATGCATGGGAAATGAGATACATTAGGCATAAATTGCCTAGTGAGGTAGTTAATAAACCATGAAATGAATAATATGGTAATATCAACAATGTGAATGGTATGCTAAACACATGATCAATCTATATGCATCTCAAATACACAATATATCCATGAAATTCAAGAGGTCAATGTAGTTCATTTTTCATCAATAACTTAATCCCTTGGATCGATATGCGATAATGGATACACGAATTCCACCTCCTCGCCAAGTCCATGAAATCAATGAATGGTCGTGTCCCTCTTCCTCGCCAAAAGACCAAAACAAAAAATCCCCCATCCTCGCCAAATCAAGGCCATAGCTTAGGACCAAAGTCCACTCGTACCAATGAGGTCATGATTCTATGGCATGCCAATTGTATCCAATGTCCATTCGAATCCAAGGCCCAATGATTCAATAGTCTGATGTTCCAATATTCAATAATTCAATGGTCAATGCACATATTAAACAATCAATATTCATTTTAAGGATGCCAATGATACTCCCAAAGGGGTCCATGATACTTTCTATGAGATCGATGACTTGTTCCATGTTCCATGACATATCAATGAGTTCAATGATCATGTTTTTCTATGCTTTGAACTTACCAAACTTACCATACATGGTTTCCATGAAACTTCCATATAGTTATGCCTTGAAGAAGTATTTTTTTAATGAAGAATACAATGAAAAATGACATGGGGAAAGCACCTAGCCATTCCCACGACTCAACTACACTCACTTAGCCCTTTTTAGGGGTTTCTTGGTTCCTTGATGACAATTCCTTTGTTGCTAGCTCTTGGAGGAGATGGTGGAACCTCAATCTCCCTTTCTTAAACTAGACAAAAATCAAAGGAAATTGATTACAATGATTTCAATGGATTCAATGATATTTTTTAACTTCATAACAAACTTTAGCTATGAAAATAACAAGAGAAAGAGCTAGGGAGCTATGAAGGATATTCATGATTTTCCATGAACTTTTATTTAAAATTCCTCACAAACTAGCCATGGAATTTCAAAATTGATAGAGGGCTTTGTCTTACCCACAAGAGGATTGTAACTTGGTAACAAGAAACTTGAGAAAACTCAAGCTTTCAAGAGGTGTCAATGGAGGTGCTAGCTTATGTTTAAGATGGAGTTGTGCTTGCATCTTAATGAAAGAAAGATGGAGACAAATTAAGAGTGGAGTCTTGGTTAAAAAATAGGGAACAGAACAAGGTTTACAATATCCCTTAAAACTCCATTAACCGATGGCTTTCCTTTAATTGAGGGAAACCTATTTTTAAATATTAATTCCCTAGTCTAAAGCCATAATGGCTATGACGAATTCTATCCATCCTTATGTCATTTTTATGATAATCTAACCAAAGCCAACTTTTCCCACGTGAAGGTAGCCAAGCAAGGAGTTGACTCACACCTTAACTTGGTCAAATTAAGGCCTTAGCCACTCTATTTAGGGTGCGTTAAACTTTTGTCTCAAAGCTTCCAATTTTTACATCTTGAACACTAAGCTAGCTTTCAAACTTTACAATAATGTCCTTAATCAATGAATTGGCCTTAATTGTAACCGATGATCACACAATTGACTATTTGGTCAAAAGTCAATGCTAGGGTTTGACTGACCGATGTTGGATTTCTAATGGTTAGAATTTGATTCACAGCTAGGCCAATTTTTGGGGTGTTAACTCTCCCCCTTAAGAAAAATTCATCCTCGAATTTTTATCTGAATGGAAGAGGTGAGGGTATTGCTTATTCATTGTCTCTTCCGGTTCCCACGTGGCTTCTTCCACCTTATGATTCCTCCATAGTACTTTAACCAACAGAACTGGCTTACTATGAAGCCTCTTGACTTCCTTTCAAAGGATCTAAATCGGTTCTTCTTCGTAGGAAAGATTTGGCTGAATCTCTACAGACTCAGGTTTAATATATACGATGGGTTAGACCGATATTTACGAAGCATCGATACATGGAAGATGTCATGAATTCTGCTCAAGACTGGAGGTAATGATAACCGATAAACCACATGGCCAACTCTTTCAATGACTTTAAAAGGTCCTATAAATCAAGGACTCAACTTTCTTTTCTTGCCAAATCTAAGAATCTTTCTCCACGGTGACACTTTTAGGAAAGTTTGCTTGCCCATTAAATATTGAATGTCTCTTCTTTTGAGATCGACATAGGCCTTCTGTCGGTCAAAGGCAGCTTAAAGATGATCATAGATGATGGCAACCCGTTCTTCAGTTTCTCGAATTAAGTTACAACCCAACATCTTGCCTTTACTAAGTTCAGAACAACATAAGGAAGTACGACATTTCCTACCATATAATGCCTCGTAAGGGGCTATTTGAATCGATGCTTGGTAGCTGTTGTTGTAGGCAAACTCGATGAGCGGCAAAGATTTCTCCTAAGTGCCTTCAAAATCAATGATGCATGCTTGTAGCATGTCTTCCAAAACCTGGATCACCCTTTTTGACTAACCGTAAGGGTGAGGATGAAAGGCAGTGCTAAGATTTACTATGGTTCCCAAAGCTTCTTGCATTGTTCTCTAGAATCGAGATACGAACCGTGGGTCTTGATCAGAGATGATGGACTTGGGTAAACCATGTAATCTAATTATTTCCTTGATATACAAGACCGCTAACTTAGGCAGACTAAAGTTCATCCTCATAGGTAGGAAATGGGCAGACTTGGTAAACAATCAATTATGACCCATATGGCATCATTTTTCTTAGAAGTCAATGGCAAACCACTAACGAAATCCATGGTTATTCTTTCCACTTCCATTATAGAAGTTTAATGGGCTGGAGGAGTCCTGTTTGTACATGATGTTTAGCTTTAACTCGTTGGCACGTTAGGCACTTAGCCACGAAGTCAATGATAGCATGCTTCAAGCCAGGCCACCAATACCATTTTCGGAGGTCTTTATACATCATTGCTGATCCCGGGTGAACAGAGAATTTGCTAGAATGAGCTTTCTTGAGAATGTCATTGTGGAGGTATTTACACATGCTTCAAGCCAAGCCACCAATACAATTCTCAGTAAGAAATTTCATGATAGCTTGTAATTCAGGATCACGATTCTGCAACGACTTGATTTTTTATATGATTGTAGACTGAACTTGAATTTCAACTATAGGTCGGTGATGTTTCTTGAGTTTGAGATAAGCATTAATAGCTCAAGGCCAGGGCAAGGTTTGCGGCTGAGTGCATCAGCCGAAACGTTGGCCTTGCCCGGATGGTAATCAATGACAAGATCATAATCTTTCAAGAGTTCTATCCACCTCCGTTGTCGAAGATTTAACTCTTTTCGAGTCAAAAGGCACTTAAGACTTTTATGATCGGTGAATGAATAGTATTTTCCCTGTATAGATAATGGCGCCAGATTCTCAATGCAAAGACAATTGCAGCCAGCTCAAGATCATGAGTAGGATAGTTTAATTCATATGGCTTTAGTTGTCAGGACCACATCCTAACCCAAGGTGAGATACATCACTATAAGCGTTGTAGTCCTTTCCGAACTCAGGCTGGGTCAGGACCAGTGCATGAGTCAGAACTTGTTTAAGCTGGTCAAAACTTCTCTGTTGATTTTCAGTCCATACAGAAGGAGTTTCTTTACGTAATAACTTTTTCAAGGGGGCAGCTAATATAGAAAATCCTTTGACGAATCTTCTATGATAGCCTTCAAGACCAAGAAACTCCTTATTTCACCAATGTTCTTCGGTGGCCTCCAATCTAAGATGGCTTAGATTTTTTTTGGGTCTACCTGGTACCCACCAATGAAACGATATGACCCAAAAAAAGACTTCAGAGAGCCAGAATTCACACTTACTGAACTTAGCATAGAGCTGCTTCTCTTGGAGGGTTTGAAGCATAATACGTAAATGCTCAGCTCAGTTCTTAGAATAAATCAAGTCGTCATCAATGAACACCACTACAAACTTATCTAGATAGGGTCAAAAATCTGATTCATAAGATCCATGCACTGGTTAGCCCAAAGGGCATTGCCAAGAATTCGTAGTGGTTGTATCTTGTACGAAAAGATGTTTTAGGCACATCACACTCTTTCACCTTCATTTGGTAGTACCCAGACCTTAAATCAATCTTAGAAAACACAAAAACATCCTTAAGTTGATCGAAGAGATCGTCAATCCTTGGGAGAGGGCAATTATTCTTTATGGTCACTTTGTTTAACTGACGGTAGTTAATACATAGACGCATAGAACCTTCTTTCTTTTTAAAAAAGAGGACCGAAGCTCCCCAGGGTGAGGAACTCGGTTGGATAAAACCTTTATCGAGAAGTTCTTAGATTTGAGCCTTATGTTCCTTAAGTTCAACAAGGGTCATTCTATATGGTGCAATGAAAACTTGAATGGTTCCAAGTTGCAACTCAATTCCAAATTCCACTTCCCGATGGATGGTAATCCAGAAGCTCATTGGGAAAAACATCAGAAAATTTACTCACTGTGTCAATGTCTTGTAATTGAGGTTCATCTACAATGGCATTTAAAGAAAGATTCTTAATTTGATTGTCAATGAAGGTTATACTCTCCTTACCAAGGCCTCGAAGGTACAACTTCTTCTTGCCATAATACACCCATGCTTGATGCTCTCTAAGCAAATCAAGTCCTAGGATGACATCGAATTCATGAATTAAGAGGGCCATCAAGTTGGCCGAAAATGGGATTTTTTGAATCATCAAGAGAAAATTATTACATATTAAACCAATAGTGACACTATCGCCTAATGGGTTGGTTACATGGACCTTGGACATTAATGGTTCGGAGGGCAACTTGAATTTATTGATTAACACGTTGCTAATGAAAGAATGAGTGGATCCAGGATCTATCGATGCATAAATGGGGTGAGAAAATAACTTAATGGTACCTAAAATGATGTTTGGATTGCCATCCTCCTCCCTGCTCTACACATGATACACTTGGGCAGGGGCCTTAGAATTCATGCAGTTGGACGCATTGTTGGTCCCTTAACCTTAAAAGACTGGTTAGGTGGCAAAGGGTTTGTTGATGCTGTAGTGTTCCTGGATGGATTCTCAGGACAATCTATAATAAAGTGGCCTTGCTCGCCACAGAAATAGCAAGCTCCAGATTTCTTTCGACATTCACCAGAATGATGCATTTTCTGACAATAATTGCAAGTGGGATATTGTGCCTCCTTTTTCGAGCCTCCAGTGCTCTCCATTGAAGTAGTCCCTGCAAAAAAATTAGATACAGACTGTGGTTTTGACAAATTGCCAGATTGGGTAGGCTATCGATGAGATTCTTGCCTTGGTACTTGTTGTTTCCCCTTTTTGAAAGAGAAGGGAGGAAGAGAATCAAATCGAGGCCTCTTCTGAGGTCGAGACTGCCCATTGGACTTCAAGGGCCTCTGGGTAGCCTAAGTTAAAATGGCTTGATTAACAAGCTCTTAGAAATCCGTGATGCCCAAGGTAGTAAAAAAAGGATGTAAATCATCATTAAGTCCAGCAATGAACATTTTACATTTTCTCCTTCTTTCTTGATATACTCAGCTCCATATTTATAGTACTTGCAAAAATCATAATATACTGTTCAACGGGCATATCTTCTTGCTTCAAGTGCAGAAAGATGCTTTGTCTCTCTGCCAAATAGAATTCACTAATGTACTTCTTACAAAATTCTCGAAGGAAGAAGTCTCATGCACCGCTCCTTCAAAAACTGTGAGAGTAGTAGTCTCCCACTAGTGCTGCACCTCGTCAGCAATCAAGGCTAAAGCGCACTTGAGTTTATACTCATCCGAACACTGTAGTTGCTTGGTTAAGATTTTTAAGGTGCTATCAAGCCAGTATTCAGCAACCTCAGGGTCGCCAGCACTCTTTCTATAGGAAGTATAAGCCCGATGTTGTGCTAACTTATCGTTAGGAGCTTTAGCCATAGAGGTATGTGCAGTCTACTCAGCCCATATAGAGGTCATGAATTGCTTAAACATGTCAGTCATGTTTTTATAGCACTCAACCTGAGCAGCTTGGATCGATGGGTCGGTGTTTAGAGTGGCAGGTTGTAGTTGTTGGGGATTCAAAGGATCTCCCTCCCTTACTCTCTCACCATGAATCAAGGATCCCAGTTCATGGTTAAGATCAATGCGGGCTTTGTGCGAGTTTGACATTTTATACTATAGAAAAAAGAGGATCGGGTCAAATGCAAGTCACAATTTACAATAACAGCTCATAGGTGGCATAATGCAATGACAATGCAATAAACTTCAGTTTAGTCTTAGAATTGACTAAACTCTAGCTCTAATACCACAAATGTAACACCCCCTACTCAGTCTGGTAAAAAATAGGATCGAAAGGTGTTACCAGAATATGAACGATGACAGGTACAATATTGTATTCATTTATCTATAGCAATTTAGAGGTCTTAGAAAGGACATTAAGAACATGATTCGAATCAAAATAAAACTTTTATAAACTTAGAGAATTAATTAATAGCTTCCATGTACTTATTAAGGTTAATTAATAGCTTCCATGCATGCAAATTTTTAAAGTGTTTTAAATTCGTTTACCATGTTTTGCCTATAACATGCCAAAGATGCCGTTTTAGTCACATTTTACAAGCACTTATAAGTCCATTTTTAAACCATGCCATGCCTACCTAAATGCCAATACCATATTATACATAAAAAGGGCATTTATGACTTATAGAGAACTATACCACCAAGCTAGGAGTTTGAGGGCTATAAGTACATTACAAAATGGCTTAGTGACTTGCAAAATCTTCACTTGTCCCGATCCTCGAGCTTTAATCTGTACAACCAGAAATGTATGGGAAATGAGATGCATTAGGCATAAATTGGCTAGTGAGGTAGTTAATAAACCATGAAATGAATAATATGGTAATATCAACAATGTCAAGGGTATGCTAAACACATGACCAATCTATATGCATCTCAAATACATAATAGATCCATGAAATTCAAGAAGTAAATGTAGTTTATGTTTGATCAATAATTTAATCCCTTGGATCGATATGCGATAATGGATACACAAATTTGACCTCCTCGCCAAGTCCATGAAATCAATGAATGGTCGTCTCCCTCATTCTCGCCAAAAGACCAAAACACAAATATCCCTCCTCCTCGCCAAATCAAGGCCATATCCTAGGACCAAAGTCCACTCGTACCAATGAGCTCAAGAATTCTAGGGCATGCCAATTGTATGCAATGTCCATTCAAATCCAAGGTCCAATGATTCAATAGTCCGATGTTCTAATATTCAATAATTCAATGTCATGTTCAATGGTCAATGCACATATTCAACAATTAATATTCATTTTAAGGATGCCAATGATACTCCCAAAGGGGTCCATGATACTTTCTATGAGATCGATGGCTTGTTTCATGTTCCATGACAAATCAATGAGTTCAATGATCATGTTTTTCTATGCTATGAACTTACCAAACTTACCATACATGGTTTCCATGAAACTTCCATATAGTCATGCCTTGAAGAAGTATTTGTTAATGAAGAAAACAATGAAAAATGACATGGGGAAAGCACCTAGCCATTCCTATAACTCAACTACACTAACTTAGCCATTTTTAGGGGTTTCTTGGTTCCTTGATGCCAATTCCTTTGTTGCTAGCTCTTGGAGGAGATGGTGGAACCTCAATCTCCCTTTCTTGAACTAAACAAAAATCAAAGGAAATTTATTACAAGATTTCAGTGGATTCAATGATATTTTCTAACATCATAGAAAACTTTTGCTATGAAAATAACAAGAGAAAGAGCTAGGGAGCTATGAAGGATATTCATGATTTTCCATAAACTTCCATATGAAATTCCTCACAAACTAGCCATGTAATTTCAAAATTGATAGAGGGCTTTGTCTTACCCACAAGTGGAATGTAACTTGGTAACAAGAAACTTGAGAAAACTCAAGCTTTCAAGAGGTGTCAATGGAGGTGCTAGCTTAGGTTAAAGATGGAGAGGTGCTTGCTTCTTAAAGAAACAAAGATGGAGACAAATTGAGAGTGGAGTCTCGATTAAAAAATATAGAATGGAACAAGGTTTACAATATCCCTTAAAACTCCAATCACCGATGGCTTTCCTTCCATTGAGGGAAACCTATTTTTAATTATTAATTCCTTAGTCAAAAGCCATAATGGCTATGACAAATTCTATCCAACTTATGTCATTTTTATGGCAATCTAACCAAGCCAAGTTTTCCCACGTGAAGGTAGCCAAGCAAGGTGGTGACTCACACCTCAATTTGGTCAAATTAAGGCCTTATTCACTCTATTTAGGGTACTTTAAACTTTTGTCTCAAAGATTCCAATTTTCACATTTTGAACACTAAGCTAGCTTTCAAACTTTACAATGAGGTCCTTAATCAATGAATTGGCTTTAATTGTATCTGATGATCACACAATTGACCATTTGGTTAAAAGTCAATGCTAGGGTTTGACTCACTGGTGTTAGATTTTCAATGGTCAGAATCTGATTCACGGCTAGGCTGATTTTTAAGGTGTTACAACTCTCTCCCTTAAGAAAAATTCATCCTCAAATTTTTACCTGAATGGAAGAGGTGAGGATATTGCTTCTTTATTGTCTCCTCCGATTCCCACGTGGCTTCTTCTACATTATGATTTCTCTAGAGTACTTTAACCAACGAGACTGTCTTACTACAAAGTCTCTAGACTTCCCTTGCAAGGATTTGAACCGGGTCTTCTTCGTAGGAAAGATTTTGCTAAATCTCTACAGACTCAGGTTCAATGACATGCGATGGGTTAGACCAATATTTACGGAACATCGATACATGGAAGGCATCATGAATTCAGCTCTAGACTGAAGGTAATGATAATCGATAAGCCACATGGCCAACTCTTTCAATGACTTCAAAGGTCCTATGAATCGAGGACTCAACTTTCTTTTCTTGCCAAATCTAAGAGTCTTTCTCTACAGTGACACTTTTAGGAAAGCTTGCTCGCCCACAGAATATTGAATATCTCTTCTTTTGAGATCGGCATAGGCCTTCTGTCGGTCAAAGGCAGCTTTAAGATGATCGTGGATAATGACAACCCATTCTTCAATTTCTCGAAGTAAGTCAGGGCCCAACATCTTGCCTTCACCGAGTTCAGACCAACACAAGGGAGTATGTCATTGCCTACCATATAATGCCTCATGAGGGCCATTTGAATCGATGCTTAGTAGCTGTTGTTGTAGGCAAACTCGATGTGCGGTAAAGATTTCTCCCAACTGCCTTCAAAATCAATGATGCATGCTCGTAGCATGTCATCCAAAACCTGGATCACCCTTTCTGACCGACCACCAGACTAAGGATGAAAGGCAGTGCTAAGATTTACTCTGGTTGCCAAAGCTTCTTGCATTGTTCTCTAGAATTGAGATACGAACTGTGGGTCTTGATCAGAGATGATAAACTTAGGTACACCATGGAATTTAATTATTTCCTTGATATACAAGTCTGCTAACTTAGGCAGACTGAAGTCTATCCTTACAGGTAGGAAATGGGCAGACTTGGTGAAACTATCAACAATGGCCCAGATGGCATCATTCTTCCTAGGAGTAAAACACTGATGAAATCTATGGTTATTCTTTCCCACTTCCATTTTGTAAGTTCAATGGGCTTTCTTGTGTATACACGATGTTCAGCTTTAACTCATTGGCACGTTAGGAACTTAGCCTGAAGTCAGTGATTGCCTGCTTCAAGCCAGACCACCAATACAATTCTCAAAGGTCTTTATACATCTTTACCGATCCTGGGTGAACAGAGAATTTGCTAGAATGAGCTTCCTTGAAAATGTCATTGCGAAGGGCTTCATCATTGGGTACACAAACCTGGTCATGGAAATATAGAAGTCCTTCTAGATTAACCTTGAAGTCAGAGTCATAATTTTCATGAAGCTTAGACATGATAGCTTGTAATTTAGGATCACGATCCTGTAATGACTTGATTTTTGATATGATCATAGATTGAACTTGAAGTTTGGCTACAAGCCGGCGATATTTCTTAAGTTTGAGATGAGCATTAATGGCTCAGGGGCCAGGCAAAGGTTTGCGGCTGAGTGCATCAATCACAATGTTGGCCTTGCTTGGATGGTAATCAATGGCAAGATCATAATCATTTAGGAGTTCCATCCACCTCTATTGTCGAAGATTTAACTCTTTTTGAGTCAAAAGGTACTTAAGACTTTTATGATTGGTGCATAAATAGTATTTCTCCTCGTAGATCTAATGCCGCCAAATTTTCAATGCAAAGACAACTGTAGCCAGCTCAAGATTATGAGTAGGATAGTTTAATTCATGTGGCTTTAGTTATCGGGAAGCATCAACTATAACCTTTCCTTCTTGCATCAAAACACATCCTAACCCAAGGTGAGATGCATCATTATAAACGGTGTACTTTTTCGGACTCAGGTTGGGTCAGGACCGGTGCATGAGTCAGAACTTGTTTAATCTGGTCAAAACTTCTCTTTTGATCTTTAGTCCATACAAAAGGAGTTTCTTTACATAATAGCTTTGTCAATAGGTCAGCTAATATAGAAAATCCTTTAACGAATCTTCTATAATAGCATGCAAGACCAAGAAAACTCCTTATTTCACCAATGTTCTTCGGTGGCCTCCGATCTAAGATGGCATGGATTTTTTTGGGTCCACCTAGATGCCCGCTGATGAAACGATATGACCTAGAAAGGAGACTTCAGAGAGGCAGAATATACACTTACTAAACTTAGCATTGAGCTGCTTCTCTCGGAGGGTTTGAAGCACAATACGTAAATACTCTTGATGCTCAGGTCGGTTCTTAGAATAAATCAAGATGTCATCAATGAACACCACAACAAACTTATCTAGATAGGGTCAAAAAATCTGATTCATAAGATCCATAAAAGCCGCCGGTGCATTGGTTAGCCCAAAGGGCATTACCAAGAATTTGTAGTGGTTGTATCTTGTACAGAAAGCTATTTTAGGCACATCACACTCTTTCACCTTCATTTGGTAGTACCCAAACCTTAAATTAGTCTTAGAAAACACAGAAACATCCTTGAGTTGACCGCAGAGATCGTCAATCCTTGGGAGAGGGTACTTATTCTTTATGGTCACTTTGTTTAACTGACGGTAGTCAATACATAGACGCATAGAACCGTCTTTCTTTTTAACAAAGAGGACCAGAGCTCCCCAGGGTGAGGAACTCGGTCGAATAAAACCTTTATCGAGAAGTTCTTGGATTTAAGCCTTAAGTTCCTTAAGTTCAACATGGGCCATTCTATACGGTGCAATGGAAATCGGAGTGGTTCCAGGTTGCAACTCAATTCCAAATTTCACTTCCCGAGTGGGTGGTAATCTCGAAAGCTCATTAGGAAAAGCACCAGAAAATTCACTCACTGTGTCAATGTCTTGGCCTTAATTGTATCTGATGATCACATAATTAACCATTTGGTCAAAATTCAATGCTAGGGTTTGACTCACTGGTGTTGGATTTTTGATGGTCGGAATCTGATAAACAGCTAGGCTGATTTTTATGGTGTTACAAAACAAGTAAGGTTTGATGTAGAAATTAAAGGAATCAATTGAGGAATAAAAATGAAATCAAAAAGAGTTAATTCCTGGTCATTTTAGAGTAAGGTAAGTAGTTAAGTTGAGACAAAAGTTGAGAGCGAAAGTGGTTACATGAGAAAAGTGAATCATCTATTAAAATCATTTTAATTAAATATATTTTATTTTTATTTAATAACCATTTTAAAACCATTTAAAAATAGCCTAAATTAAGGTAAAATTCTGATTAAAAACATTGGTAGATTAGCTCCTTAAAGAATAAAGATTCTAAGTTTTGACCCTTTTATGATTTAGTCACCAAAACAGTTTTGAAAACTTTACATTTTAGTCACCAAACAAAAATTTTATTTAATCCGAACTTATTTCCTTAAATTGAGTTGACCAAAACCCTCAATTATTAACTAAACATTTTCCCATATTTTATCTCTCACTAAAACATTTATTATGAATTAATTTCAAAAACTAGTTCAAACCGTCTAATCCAGTTTACCCGAATCGTCTAATCTATCTAGCTAACTTTTAAGCCCAAATTCGGGGTGTTACAGGTACCCAAGGGTACCGTATCAACACTCTTGTTCGAGTACCGATACCCACTGAATGTAATAATCTATAGTGCTAATAAAAAGATAGAAATTAATGTTGGATGATAATGAGATGATATGGATTAATAAAGATAATTAATTAAGATGATTAATGCACACTTTCATAATATATTAACAAGTTGATAAACTGAAATAGGTGGTTTGATAATTGATAGAAACCATAGAGTTTGGTAATCATATAAATCGTGTGTGATGTATGTACACTTGGTTGGTCGAGTCACCTTTGATTGTTGGGATCTAGATACCTAGAGAAAGAGTGTTGCAACACCATGGTTAGAGATGCCGAATGTACTTTCTCGAAGCTGTGAGCCACCAAGTCTCATTCAAAGATGCTCGATGAGAGATTTTGAGCATAGGCGTACGTTCTCGAAGTTGTATGGCACCGGGCTCACCCAAAGAGTGTACGTTCCCGAAGCTGTATGGTATCATGCCTCACTCAGAGTGCATATTCTCAAATTTGTGTGGCACTGGGCCTCACTCCAGGTTTATGGTATGACTTTGTGTGCTTTAATTCGGATGGTCTAGTGAGATCTCGAGTATGGTTGGGACTTATGTGCCATGTATGGTGTTTTGCTATGTTGAGAGCATGTGTTTAAGCGACTAGTGGTTTATCTATATCTCCTTATTGCTCGTACTAGCTTGTATGCTTATGTTTATGATTAGCATGAAGTATAGTGAGCAGATGTTTACCACTGAGCTTCGTAAGCTCAGTGATTGAAATCGTTGTTTCCGTGCGTAGATTGATCATTAGATCGTGGGATCGAGGAGCACTATCGGTACTGGGATTCTATTATATGGTGATCTCTGGAGAACGGTACTTGTGTTTAGTGGGCTATGTTTTCATAGACCTTACGTGGTGGAGTTTGTAACTCTTATTTTTGAATTGTATTAATCAAATCAAATGTTTTAAATTTAAACTATAACTCATTTGTACTGTTTTGATTATTTATCTATATTTTCAACTGTTGGCTTTAAATGTTTTTGAGAAATACCCTATTGGGTTAAAACCAGTTTGAGAAATTTTATGGTTTTTGGTTTGGGCTTGAGGCCCAAATACGACATCCGGGTCAATGGTGTTATAATATGGGTTATTTTTTAGGTTTTAGCTATTGGTCCTAAAACGGGCCTAATATATGTATGTATATTTTTGGGTTTTGATCCATGTATTTGGACTATTATATATATATATATATTATGGGCTACTTGTTTTATTTAATTGGGTTCATATATCCTTATAACATAATAATAATAATGATGATAAAATAAATAAAGTAATAGAAAAAGTGGGTTAAAAGACCCTGATAAAATTAGTGATTACAACTGCCCCTCTTTGTTCATTCTTGTGAAACAAGGATAAAGCAAAGACCATAAACACCAATTTTATCCTACTTCCATTTTTGAAGGTCAAAGCTATGAGTTCTTCTCATTAGGAGCTTTTTCACTCTTCTTGAGATGGTGGCGAATTCTTCTCATTATGAATTCTCGACCTCCTTCTCGAGAACACGAATAAGTTCTTCTCATTATGAACTTTCTGTATTACCCACAAAGATTTCATATCTTCTTCTTTAGAAAACTTGAACTAGTTCTTCTCATTATGAACTCCCCATCTTTCCACCAAGGTTGAAGTCTGAACAGTTTATGAACTCTTCATTCTTTTAAAAATGTTGGTGGATTCTCTTCATTATGAATTATTTTCTTTCTTCATCTTCTAGAGAACATGAACAAGTTCTTCTCATTCTGAACTTCTCAACTTTGCAAAAAGGCTAATTCAAATATTAAAACAGTTCTTCTCATTATGAACTATTTCATCTTTGCTGAGCAAGTTCTTCTCATTAGGAACTCTTTAATCTTCATGGGGTGAGTTTTTCTCATTAAGAACTCTGTAATCTTCGTTGGGTGAGATCTTCTTATTAGGAACCCTTAATTCTTTGCTGAGATCTACCTCTCCAAACAGGAAGTTGCAGATTAGAATCTTTTCTATTCTTTGAATACCTGTCAAAATAGACAAAATGATTTGATGGCATGAGTTAGCATGCTCCTAACCTAGGGATGTCTAACTACATATGATACATGAATTGTGACATCTCAAAATTGCTCGGACACTTTCACTTTCCAGATTGGTCAACCTTGATCTTCTCCTTGCTTTCTTCTTCTTCTTCTTAATCTTATGGTGGTGGTACCCTATATCATATTCAGTTCCAACCAATTTAGCCCTTTTTGCAACCCTTTTAACCCAGTCTAGCTAAAACTGAGCTAAAATGGCTACATTATGTTTGTCGAAGCAAACCCGAACTATTAACCTAAATCTGGTCCATTTTTCTTTTATCTTATCTAAATGCATTGATTTAGATCCTAGGGTGAACATGCAACAACTGATACGTTAGCGATGTGGACATTTTACAAATCAGGGTTTAATTGCTCAATCATGCACTTTAAGGACCAAAATGTAATTTTCCCAAATTATAGGGACTTAATTGATTTTCAAGTTATCAAACCTTAATTAGTCTAGTTTCATGGCCACATGTAAATTTTTAGCTTATCTTGAGCTTCCGAACTCATACAATTGCAAGCATAACATTCAGGGACCAAGACGAACAGTTTTAGACTTTAGCAGGCAAAAATCTAAGAAACAACACAGTGTACCGATACAGATAGAGGCGTATCAATACTGTCTAATAAAAATAACGAATATGTGTTCTGGTACTTAAAGCCCTATATCAATACGATGTGTTGAAAAAACCCTTACCAATACGGTTCCACTCCCGTACCGATTCCTTAAGATGTATTTTCATAAATTAGATTCCAGTAGCTAAAGAGTGTACTGGTATGGGAGCTCATGTACCGAAATCAGTGTATAATTTCCTCAAAGTGTATCGATACGATGGCTAGGCATACTGATAACCTTTGTAAACTTTCACTGCTCTAAGCCTCACCAGACCCCGCATACGGAAACCAAGGTACCCGTACTGGTACGTGAAGGCCTGTAATGACCTATAGGTCCAACATATGATACTTTGGCTCATTCTAAACATTACCAAACCTTACATAAACATCATAAATCATCAAAGGCATACTTAACACTATCTTTCAAGCATTTAAAGCAGCTCAATCAAGCATAGCTCGAATAACCACAACATCTATAGGCATGCTTCCTATTCAACATAGAAAACATAAATCCCAAGCAGTAACAAGCATATAGGGCCTTATACAAATCCCAATCAACAACCAAAACTTGCACAAGCAGGGAGATTAGCAAAACAACCCTCCCAAACAACAATGAACCACATTGTCTTTATTACTACAAGTCAAGATCAAACTTTCAAAAGCACAAGTCCTTGGAATCCCCTTTACTTGTTTGCTGCCTCCAAACTCTAATTCTCTGCATTTATGGAAAAAGAGAGCGTAAGCACACTAGGCTTAGTGACGAGTGATGTAAAATAAACCACCATCAATGCATTTTAAATCGTTTACTCAAACCATTTTGGAAACCACTTTAAAACATCTTTCAAACATTATTTGAAACATCATGCCTTACAAAAACTATGCACTTAACATTTCCAAAACATGCATATTAAACCATATACAACATGTATCATGGATCCAACAGAAAAATCCCATTTGCTACACTCTATTTAAGCTTTTCCATGCAAACAATCCTATATGCAAGGCTTAAAGAGTAAAACATGTATATACCAACATTATACAACATAATACATCACTTGATGCATCATCAATTATACTGGCTTAAAAGTGATCATCAATCAAGATTCACTTTAAAAAATATTACATCGGATACACGGATTCACAAGTGTCCTATAACACTTCATGGAATCTCAACCGGAATTCAAGGTACAATCACAACCAGGTACAATTACAACCCAATCATCGGTTAGATGCATAATCCACTAACGAGAGTTTTCGGTACCATATAACCCATCAACCGTTAGGGTACTTGGATGGAGTTTTCGGTACACATAAACCCCTCAACATCCAAGGCGACTTTTTATAGTGCACAATCAATCCTATGGCCGACCAACCATATTTGATAACATTTTAAACAACGTCATTTGCCAATATAATTCATTATTAACCATGTACCTCATTGTTTTCATATGCATCGATCAAAACCATTTTTATAATGAATTAAACCATGCATTAACAAGTATTTCCCATACTTACATGAATCATTTTCCAAATGCATTCATCATCAAATCACTTTCAAAATAAGTATAAAACCTACTCAAAACATGCATAAGCAATAGGAACCATGTAATTCCAAAACAAGTGCATAAAGCCAATTTTGCTAAATGAAACAAGAGAGAAAACTCTTCATACTTACTTACAAGTTTAAACAAGCGTTTCAAGCTTAATTTAAACTCCCAAAACAACCTTTAAACCAATTCAAAGCTGAATTCCACGTTTTCACTCACCGACTACGCAAAACTTTGATCTTCGATGTGAACCCAAGCATCCATGGCTTCCAAAACTTCACCTCAAGCTTGAGGATCGACCTCTCCTATTTTTACCACCCAAAAATAGAGGATTCAATGCATCAAAATGCATTCAACATCCCAACAACATTAATTCACACAAATCCTCATCAAACTCTAACCAATTTCCATCCACAACAACCGAAAACAACATCAAACACCTTCCAAACTTAACCCAACCAAAACCTAAAGGTTTAATCCAAAAATTAACATCAAATAACATCCAAAAACACATTTACAACATCCTTATACCTCCAACATTCATTGAACCTCCACAACTACTCAGAAACTCATAACTAACAACCTAGAAAGTTAGAGATTCACCTAGTTTCAGGATTCCAATATTAAAACCAACTTATTAACATTATAAAACATCAAAATCATGTTCTAATCCAATCAATAACACAACAACACAGATCCAAAACAAAAATCCAACAATCTCATCAATTAAACTTTGATTTAACCAATTTTCCATAATTAAATTATAAAAACATTAGAAAACATTTATAAAGGATCAATAACTTGGGAATTTTAGTAAAGAACCATTCATTAGAGGAGAAGAATGAAGCTCACCTCTAATGTTGACTTTCCCCCTTAATTGAATGGATTTACATGAGAAAATAAGATTAAAACAATAAGGTTTTGATAGAAAACAATCAAGAACTCATTTAAAAACAAAGGATTGAAGAAATCAAGAAGTTACCTGAGAATTTTGAATAAGAAGAGTGTTTGGATGAAGAGAATTTGAGAGAAAATCTTTTAGAGAAAAATTAGTTATGTAAAGTTTGTTTTTAGAAATTAATTATAAAATTAATTCTCCAAGCCTATTTGTACCCTTTTAAAACCTTTTAAAAATAGACAATTAAGGAGAAAAGTCTGATATTAGACTTTATCCAAATGGCTCTTTAAAGATTCTAAGTTTTGACCCTTTTACAAAGCAGTCACTAAAAATAGTTTTTATTCTTTACATTTTGGTCACTAGACAAAATGTCATATTTTGAAATTCCATTTTCTAAAATTGAATTTTACCATTAACATCTAAATGTTAAATAATGATTTTAGGATATTTTTTCATATTTCTTTCTCACTCAAAAATATTTATTTTGATTTAATCTTGAAACCAACTCGAATCTCCAATCTCGGTCCACTAGACCGTCTAATCGAACTAGAAAACACCTAGGCCCAAAATCGGAGCGTTACACTTTCCTTTTGAATCTTTTCTCTAAAACGCCTTTTTAGGTTTTCACTTTAGAATTGCTTTTCTCAAAGTGCCCTTTCGGGTTTTCACTTTGGTTTCTTTTTCTCTTTCTTTTTATCCACTTTTTTTTCTTTTTGTTTTCTTTTTCTCTTTTTTCTTCTTTTTTCTTTTTCCCTTTTTTCTTTTTTTCTTTTTTAGGCGCCCTATCGATTTTCATCTTGAAATCCTTATGTCTTTTCCACCCTCTTACTTTTCTCGGACATGATTGAGTTCTAATGTAGGTGACACTCGTCGTCTTACTTCGACACATTCTCATAACTTGGCGCCTGATGTCTTTCTTTAATTAAACTTCGATATACCACTTTGAACAAGATGCTTGGATGTCGATGTAAATTTCTATCTTTAATTCGTCATGTCAAATCTTCCTCTATCTCAATATTAGGGTGAGCACATGCCTCTAAGTCCTTGAACTCTTCTCCAAGTTCAATCCTCATTTTTGAACTTATCAAAGCATCTTGGCGAAGACCAACTCTACAATCTTGTACTTTTCTAACATGCATTCTTGTGATCCCATATGTGGTATTCATCATCTAATCTTGATATTACGACTTGAGCTTCCAAAGATGTCCCTTATGGGTATTACTTGTCAACCCTCATGCTTTCGGGCACTCGCAATACCAAAAATGTCAGTCTACTTGTTCATTTCAATGCAAGAGATTTATGAGGATGAGCTAGATAAAATAATTAAGTTATCTTGAAAAAAATGGCAAAACAATTGTTAATAAAATCAAAATTAGGTCTTTCTAAAAAAAAGATCAACCCAAGTGAAGCTTATGTTTAAAGGATCACAAATGTTGTGGTGATATGTACACGTGTGAAGTCTTTTTCGAGCTATTAGACTTTTGAGAGGAACATTTCCCACATGCCTAATTTTTAACCCATTTGAGTGGCTCTTTTTAACTCACCAACTTATTGTGCCTCATCTTTCCCTTTTTCTGATCTCAATCAGGCATTAGAAGTGTGGCAATCCTTGAAGAAAGTTAACCCTGATAAGCGGGATGTAATATGAAGATAAACTCATCTAACTCAGATGTCCATGTAATATCCCAAATTTTGGCCAGTGACTAAAATGTAATTTTTGAAAGTTTTGGGGTTAAAGTACAAACTTTGGAAAAGTATGAGGACTAAAGTGTAAATTTCCCCAATAAGTATTTTTATTCAGTATAAGAGTGAATCAGATCGAAATAAGTACCTTGATATCGGTTTTAAGAATTAAGATGCAGTAAAAGGTACTGAATTTGGATCGAATAAAATTATTAAGCGTGCTTAGGCCAGGGAAATGTTAGGATGGGTGACCTTCGGGAAGGTCCCATAAAAATATTTCTAATCGATATTTTAGACTCAGCAAAGGTAAAGAATATTCGAATGGATTATCGATAAAGGATTTCTAAGAGAAATTTTATTTTATGGAGATTTTCGATAATTATCAGAATAGTAGACTGAGTTACGAAAATTCAGTCTAAGACTTTAGGAAAAGGAAATTTTTATAAGATGATAATTTTCATTTTCTTAATATGAAAATATGGAATTTTTGGAATAAATCTGATAGCTCGATAAAGGTGAAATTGCAGTAAAAGTATTTTATGAATATTTTATTATAGTTGGTTGGATTTCAACTAGACTTGGTTGAATTTTTACAAGAATGGCAAACTAGTAAATAAAGACTAGTTGGATGGCAAATTGGTCATTTGACAAGGATGGCAATTTTGCAATATTTTGAAATATTGAGGGAAATTTTGGAAGGTGAATTACACTTGGATTAAATCATGGCCATTGATTTTTGATAAGATTAAGTCTTGGCCATTGGATTAAAAGGGCAAATTAATAATTTCACTAATTAAATGAATTTTAAATTCATTTAATTTTAACATGTGGATTTAAATAAGTAAAAGATAAACCAATTTTTTCATCTTTCTTGAAATATTTCAATCTAAGAGGAGAAAAAAAGGGGGAAATTTTCAAGCTCGGTTCAAGCCCCGAAACTTGATTTTTAAGGTAATATTTTCAACTGCAAAGTTGTTCTACTCTACAAGATCTATCTTATGATGTCAATAATTCATGGAATACATGCTTGATTGATGAGAAAGAAATTAGGGTTTATGGACTCAATTGGGTTTTTTGAGATTTTATGTTTCCATGTTAAAATTCAAGTTGAAATCAAGCTTTTGTGATGTTAAAATCATGTTATTGAGTTGGGATTTAAACTCTACATGTTTTGATTATTATGAAGATGATTAGAGTTTATGGATTCAAGTTTGATTTAGGGTTTGTGATGTTGGACAAATGATCTAATAAGCTTGAATTTGTTATTTAGGAGCAAAACCCTAAATTAAAGGTATAGAGACCATTTTGGCAATTCTGAAAGTTAGAGGAATAATTTGAATTTTTATGAATTTGAAGTGTAATTATGTTATTATTGAAGTTGGAGATGTGAAATTGAAGTTAGAATGTTAAACCGATGTTGAATCGAGTTAGTGACCATTTTGACAAATTGTCAAAGCTAAGTGACCAATTCAGAAATGAGGTTTTAGAGAAGGACTAAATCTGATTTTAGTTGAAATAATAGAATTCAAGTGGTAATGTTGATTTGAGGACTAAATTGCAAAGTTAAAAAGTTTGAATCCTTATCTTTGCATTTTAGTGACTAATTCGGAAAGAAGGAAAAATTAGGGGGATCAATGTTCAATAATTATTTGATGAAAAAGGATGATAAATTGATGGTTTGAATCAAGTGTTGGGACCGAATTGACAAATAGAAAAGTAAGGAGAAATTAGTATAAAGTTTGAAGATATTTATGGAAGTTGTGTAGGAAAACTGGATTTGGCAGTAAGTTTAAAAAGTCACCATAAATTCTACAAAATGGTTAGAAGGTAAATTTTATACCGATGTAAATATTTGTTCGTCTAGTTTCGCCTCGAACAAACGGAAACTGATTTTGAGTTCCGAGCAAAAAAGATATGAATTTTTAAGTGGTGAAAGGTCAGTAAACAGTATGACAGTCTGTTCCGAAATTAGCACCGGAAATTGACTTTGAAAATTCGCTATAAATCGTACAAGTTGAATTTGGGCTATTAATTTATATGGTTGAAAAGCTTATTTAATCTAGTTTCTTTCAAAACAAATAGAATTGAATTCCGGGTTGTATATTATTTTATAGAAATATTTCTTTGAAGGTAGTACAATCTGCCAAAAAAATGAGAATTGATACATTTTGTATCTAAGGTTAATTAGTAAGCTTGAAAAGGGTTAATAGAAGTTCTAAATGGTTATTAAGAACCAAAATGAGTTTTGGAAAGTATAAGGAAGAAAAGAGGAAATTTGTACATTTGAATGATTATATTTGATAGCATGTTTGAAAAATTGTTAGATTTGAATCTAATAAATGTTGTTTATATTCATGTGATTAATGAAGTTTGGATATGAATCAAAGAGGATTCGAGATACTACAAAGGAAAGGATCCAGTAGAATTTAGTGAGGCATACTATTACATGGCCCAGGTGAGTGCATTTCTAAATGTTTGCATTACATTGAAAATGGCATTGCATTTCTTTATAATACATGATATGATACAATGCTCGACATGGCAAGCTTGATGGAATACCAGGTATGAATTATTGTTTGCATAAATGATGATGCATTATGCACACATGAAATATGGATAATGACAAGATTAAAATGAAACAAGAAACACCCCGAGGATCCAAGCCCATAGTGCAAAATGCACTAACGAGGTGTTTAATATAAGGAGCAAAGAGCATCCTTATATGAGGAGCAAAGAGCGTCGTCTTGAGTACGTACTCCACAAGGCACTATGGTGCATATAGGCTACGGGGTTTCCATGGGCCTCTATCCAGACACGATGATAATAATAATAAGATGTTACATGATACATGATACAAATGTTACACGATTACATGATATAGACGTTACATGATACATGATAAAGACGTTACATGATACATGATACAATAAGTTCAGTAAGTACATCTTTACCATAATTTGATAGACTAGTGGGCATGTAAGTATTTTAAAGTTGAACTATCTACAGCATAAGTTTACAACGTAATCATAAGCTTTTATGGTTGGATAAGTTTAAAAATACGAATTGTTAACAATAGCAAAATCTTTGGTATGGTTAAAATGTTGTATAGCCCTAAACGCGTAAAAAATTTAAAATCAAGAAAGGGTCTAGGCAGCGTGCGTAGTTTTCACCTTGAATTATATTGTTTTTATTTTAATAATTCAATTATAAATTTTGTAAATAAATTCAGGGGCAAAACTAGCTGCACCTAGACAACATAGTTTTAAATTTAAAACCGAGAAAGGATCAAACTACAAATTAGATTTTGGTATAAAAAATATATTTACAAGTCAAGATTTCTTCCAATGATTTCGTAACATCTTTAATGTATATTAGGTCTATGAGTATTCGTTAAGGGTGTTACAATCCATGTATGATCAAAATGGTCTTTAAAGGCTTTAAATGTATGCCATGGCTCATGGTTATGAAAGAAAGTATATGTAGGCCCAAATAAGTGTTTAAGGGTGAAAAACCAAGGATCATTCCTCCCAACCAAAATCTCAATTCTGTACTATCTGATCTGGATATGCTCAGATGAAATGTCATTTTCTTTTTGTTTTTTTGGATCGCTCTAGACTGTCCGTTTTTGGATTTTCACCATAGAGTCCATTTCCTTTAATCTAGTGTATCTTCAGACCAACTTGCGTCTTGACACAATATTGATGCATGCTTCCATTCAAAGGTGATCAATCCTTCAAGGCTCTTTTAAATAAAGATTCATATAGCCTTTCTCTATCTCTATCTCTCTATTTCTTCTTTTCTTTTCTTTCATTTTTTTCACAAAATTGCACTTTTCAATTTAGCGTTTTAACTTTCGGCTTCTTCAACTTTTATGTTGGTAACTTTCAACTTAATTTGGTTCGCTCTTTGAGCACAAACTTCTTTTTTGTCGTTTCCCTTTCTTTATGTTTCTCTTGCTCAAACTGAATCTTGTATTCAATGCATCCATTCTCCTTTATTGCCCCCCAATCCATAAGGCATCATCTTCATAGCATAATAAGAACAACACGTCATTCATTTGTGCACAAACTTTTATCTTCTGTTCCCCTAATGTGTGGTGATCCTTGGGTTGGGTTCAATCGAAAGAAAATTATCAGGCTCAAAGTAGGACAATAACGTATATTTTTCATATTTTCTTACTTTGTGAAGGGGAATAAAGGAATGTCAAATGTCCTCCCTTATATGAATTCATCGAAGAAAAGCAATCTTCAGGTGGTAGATGTTTTAAGGTTACCACTTCATTCAAGGACCTTGAACAACAATGCATGAGAGGAAAATTCGCTCATAATTGATGTATGGGATTTTTGCATTATTCCTAAATACTCTTTATTGTCCTTCCCTTGGCCTAAATAGAACAAAGGGTGTTCACATTTGCAATACCCTCACAACATTAGATTTTCAACATTTGAATTAAATTCATTCTTGCAAAAGGTATATACATATATGTTTGGGAAAACAAAAGTCAACCTATAATAAACAATAAGTGGAATATTTAAAAAACAAAGAATATAAAATGATTGCCAAATGAAATGCATATGAATGTCTCTTTCATTGAAATCAAAAGAAGTAAACATGCTCCAACAAAAGCTCCTCATTTTTTGTTTTTTGTTTTTTCTTCTTTCTTTCTCTTTCTCTTTTTTTGCAAGACATACTCCTCTCGCTCCAAGACTCCAACCAGTCTAAAAAAAAGCTATTTGTTAAGTGTCCAAAGGTACTATTTTTATTACCCTTTTTACTCATACTATGTTAGACTTAGGCTCATATTAGTTGCATAATTAGTCATTCATGTTTCTTTCCACCGTTGAGCTTGATTACATAACTTAGTGATTTTTGTGGAAAAAGATACTTCTTTGGTGTGTTTTTGTGTGTACAGAATCAGTTGCCAAAGCAAGGCTATAACTAGTTGCCAGGGCAGTGCATGAGGGAGATGCTGACGCAGTTGCCAGGGCAGTGCATGAAGGAGATGCTGACACAGTTGCCAGGGCAATGCATGAAGGAGATGCCGAGCTAGTTGCCAGGGAAATTGTCGATAAAGGATAAGATGATATGGCAGTCGAAATTGATGACTAGATAAGCTCAACATGACGTGGAGCAAAGTTAAATCCCAAAGGAGTTTGATTTCCATGAAGAGGTCAAAGACAATTTAAATCCCAAAAAGATAGGAAAAGATCTAGAAGGAATTTAAATATAATAAAGAATTATATTCTTTTAAAGTATTTAATTCCAACTTAACTTCCTCCTCAAGAAGGACTTTGACCTAGCCATCTCCTATTTAAAGGAGACCAAGCCGTCAAACTCAAAAGAAGAGAGAGAAAGGGGGAGAGAGTTCGATTAGGAGAAAGCTTGGAGGGAATTCGATTGAAAGAGAGTTCGACTAGGGGCTGATGGATTTCTTCTTCTTCTTCTTCTTTGCTTCCATTAGATTCATGGTTTGGGGATTATTCTTTGTATATCTTTTGAACCCAACCATGAACTAACTTGATTGGTTGGGGTTATTGTGTTTTGTTGTTGTAAGAAACAATTGGATTTTGTTTAGGTAATAAGAGTTTGCACTTTCAATTCAAGGTTTACTCATTCTTGGTTTTTATTTTTGTTTGCGAGTGAATTGGGAGAGGATCTCGTAATTCTATCTATTTATCTAATACCGGGAGAGTTAGATTAATGAAACGAATGAGTATGGTCTTTATTCAATCTATCAATGGTGAAGATTAATCCAGCTTAGGAATAAGTTAAGAATTTCAACGGCTAAGAGGAGCCCAAGATTGGTTGTTGTTCACCCTTGATTCACGCAGGGATGTATTTTCAAGGCATGCACAATTAGCTAGAGTTTTGACTTAGGGATAAGAAGAAACCATTGAAGAACGCTCTGCCAAACCTTGAAGTTGCTGCCCAGCGGCCCAAGCAGTTGCCTAGCCAGTTCGATTAGTTGCCAAGGCAACCCAGCTGCGCAAGTTGCCACGACAACTGAGTTGCCCTTGCACTCTTTTACCAAGACGATACAATTGGCTATCACTTCTCAACTCACGATAACCTGGCCTATTCTCTCTCTTTTGATTACATCTTTATTTTATTTACTTGCTCTTTTATTTTATTCATTAGATAGAACTCCTACAATTATCAATTCTGTTTTTACTTTTATAGTGCGATAACTAAAGCAAAGTGGCCCAAACCAATCCCTGTGGAGACGATACTCGATACTTATCATATCACTTTATTACTTGCGACGTGTATACTTGCACCGTTTGCGTAGCACTCAATGCGCGCAACAAGTTTTTGGCACCATTGTTGGGGATTGGCAATTGGTGTTAGTTGTTTTTGTTATTGCATTTTTTTCTTAGTTTTACTAACTTTTCTTTTTGTTATTTTTATCAAAAAAAATTAGGTGCGCTACAAATTAAGGGACATCAATATGTAGGGAAATAAAAGCCGATCTATTCGAGAGTTGATGTTGGAAGATATGAATCAATCCTATCAAGAGTTTCTTGCACCCTTCGATGATTACCTATACCAACCGAGAAAAGCATATACCATGGAAAACTCGTGCACTTGTTGTGGAGAACATCATGTGTTTGAAAATTGTCCTCACATTTTCGGTGCATATGGCTACATAGAGGACCATAGATGGAATCAACAGCAAAATCCTTCATGGTATGATCAAAAAGCTCAAAATTTTCTTTACCATGATAATTTTGCTGTAGCAACAGGTATGCCATGGCAACATAGTCCTTTCCAAGAGCATTCCAATTCCTTGGAGGAAACATTGCTAGCTTCCTTGGCTAGACTTGACGGATCAATTGAAGAGATTCGAGAGCTATCAAAGTTCATAGATACGAGGATAGCTCAGTGGGATGCAACCTTGGGGAATTCAGAAGATCAATTGAGGAGATCCACATATGTCATGTATAACATGTACTAACAATCTATTCCTGGGGATACTAAAATCCTAAGGCAAAATGAGAAGGAGCAATCAAGGAGAGATCCCCGATGTGTGAGGAACAACTAGAACTTCCAAGTTAAGAGGATACCAATGAGAGAGACTGCCCAACACATGATGAGCCTGAGCAACAAATTGCCTCGGCAATGATTAAGGAGCCTACACAGAGCAATGCCGCGACAACACTCAGTGAAGCTGAGAACAACAATACTACATCAAATTCTGAGGAACCTGATGCCCAGAAGGTTACAACGTTTTTTGAAGCAGGAATATGTAGATTACTCTCATCTACAATTGCCACGGTAATTGCACGACCACATGCAAGATCAACGAGATGATAATACTTTGCCAATGGAATATGAGCAGGTAATGGTTGAACCTTTCGAATTCTTTAAAAACTCACCTCTTCCATTGCAGGTATGTCTTGAGAAACCGATGTTGGTAGATTTGAAGCCATCGAAATCTTTATTGATGGACATGTTTGAGAGGCCAAAAGAAAATAGTGTTTGGACTCGTGAAGCTTTTCAGAAAATTGGTTTTTGCCTTGACTTACAGCAAATTTTGGCAACTAATTGCCACAACAATTGGCTTGAGCAGCAATGGCCACGACAACAAAGGATACATCCAACCATGATAGAAGTTGACGAGAATGACGTAATTAAATGGTTGGATGTTGATATAATTTTTCCTAATAACATATTCATGCCTTCAGGAACAGTAGCAAGGTGAAAATGTGCATGGACTACAAGGGAACACGAAAGAAAGACACTTCCACCATGGTAACACAAAGGGGAGTAGCTGCGAGCACATTGCCCCAATTCTTTTTGGGCAATATTGTCACTCGATGGAGGGTGTGGATGGACTATAAGAAGTATCGGAAACGACCCTCCTCAAGTTTTCTCAGATATGCAGTAACATTAGAAGATACATGAAAAATGCTCTTTCTAAGAATTTTTAATTTCTCATTTGTTTTATTTTTAGAACTTTATTTTATTTTTGGAATTTTTAGGAGATATTTTATTTTATTTGTCTTCATTATCTTTACTTTCTAGGTTTTCTTTGTTTTCTTTTCTTTTCCACAACAAGGCTCACAACCACCATGCTAAGGAAATTCCCTACCGACTACTTGCCACGGCAACCGCAACAAAGGATGCCTCGGCAACTACCTTAGCAGTTACCACGGCAATAGAAACTGGCGATGTCCAGGCAACAACAATGGCTTCGGCAACTACTGGTGCACAGGCAAGTGAACCTACCTCATCAATCATGGATCAAATCAACGTAATGCTATTCACGCGGTACCAACCACAAGCATTCAACCACCGACCGGAAAATGAATCAAGCAAACGGCACAAAGTAAACTTATCACTCGAGGTGACGACCTCTCCGACTAACTCATTTCATTTAGTTTCTTTTAAATTTTGTTTAACTTTTACGTGCATTGAGGACAATGCTTCTCTTGAGTTTGGGGGGTGTTGGTTTCTAGTTAGTTTCATGTTTGGTTGCATTCATCTTTAGTAATCACGTATAGGCTGCATATGTTACTTGCCATGCCTTTAATTGGATTAAATTGCTTAAGACTTGTTGAATATCCAATGATGAATTTTTGCCACTGCACTTAATTGAAAGAACCTTTAATTTTGGGATTACATGAAAAGAACTTAGAATTTTACTATGATTCTGAATTTTTTGTTTCATGTTTAGTTGCATTCATCTTTAGCAATCACATATAGGTTGCATATGTTACTTGTCATGCCTTTAATTGAATTTAATTGCTTAAGACTTGTTGAATATCCAATGATGAATTTTTTCCACTGCACTTAATTGAAAGAACCTTTATTTTTGGGATTGCATGAAAAGAACTTAGAATTTTACTATGATGCTAATTTTTTTTACATGGTGGTGGCTTGTTGATTGAAACAAACTTAGTGAACTTAGGTTGCTTAAAATTTGGGTAAATTTAAAATTGAAAATTAAAAGTTAATTTCTTGCTAGAGGTGCTCGAAACTGGCTCTAGTAGTAAATGCACTTTCTTGCTAGAGGTGCCCAAAACTGGCTCTAGTAGTAAATGCACTTTCTTGCTAGAGGTGCTCGAAACTGACTCTAGTAGTTAATGCACATTAAAGGAACGCTAGAGGTGCCCAAAATTGGATCTAGTCCACTAAAATAAAATGAGAAATTGCTTACTTTGCTAGAGGTGCCCGAAATTGGCTCTAGTGAAAATAAAAATAAATGCCCTGGTAATTAAATTGATAAAAGCCTATTGTTCACATAGAATCTTGAAAATCAACTTGTACACAACTATGCACACACATTGTCACGAGCATTATAGTTTGATTCTTGGTAATTTTTGTGCTATCCGAAAAATTAATAGGTGATCATACTTTGTGCCACAGTTTCAAGGTTTGAATTCAAGTTTGAAGCATGTCTTTGATGATTAAAGTCTTTGCAGGTAATTGTTAGTTTGCATTGCTTGAGGACAAACAATAGTTCGAGTTTGGGGGTGTGTTAAGTGTCCAAAAGTACTATTTTTATTACCCTTTTTACTCATATTATTGTTAGACTTAGGCTCATATTAGTTGCATAATTAGTCATTCATGCATTAATTCATGTTTCTTTCCACCGTTGAGCTTGATTACATAACTTGGTGATTTTTGTGGAAAAAGATATTGCTTTGGTGTGTTTTTGTGTGTGAAGAATCAGTTGCCAAAGCAAGGTTGGAACCAGTTGCCAGGGCAGTGCATGAAGGAGATGCCGATGCAGTGCATGAAGGAGATGCTGACACAGTTGCCAGGGCAATGCATGAAGGAGATGCCGAGCTAGTTGCCAAAGCAATTATCGATAAGGGATAAGATGATATGGCAGTCGAAATTGATGACTAGATAAGCCCAAGATGATGTGGAGCAAAGTTAAATCCCAAAGGAGTTTGATTTCCAAGAAGAGGTCAAAGAGAAATTAAATCCCAAAAAGATAGGAGAAGATCTAGAAGGAATTTAAATATAATAAAGAATTATATTCTTTTAAAGTATTTAATTCTAACTTAACTTCCTCCTCAAGAAGGACTTTGACCTAGCCTTCTCCTATTTAAAGGAGACCAAGCCGTCAAACTCAAATGAAGAGAGAGCAAGGGGGAGAGAGTTCGATTGGGAGAAAGCTTGGAGGGAATTCGATTGAAAGAGAGCTCGACTAGGGGATGATCGATTTCTTCTTCTTCCTCTTCTTTGCTTCCATTAGATTCATGGTTTGAGGATTATTCTTTGTATATCTTTTGAACCCAACCATGAACTAACTTGATTGGTTGGAGTTATTGTGTTTTGTTGTTGTGAGAAACAATTGGATTTTGTTTAGGTAATAAGAGTTTGTACTTTCAATTCAAGGTTTACTCATTCTTGTTTTTTTTTCTTGTTTGCGAGTGAATTGGAAGAGGATCTCGTAATTCTATCTATTTATCTAATATCGGGAGTTAGATTCAAGAAACGAATGAGTACGGTCTTTATTCAATCTATCGATGGTGAAGATTAATCCGGCTTAGGAATAAGTTAAGGATTTCAACAGCTAAGAGGAGCGCAAGATTGGTTGTTGTTCACCCTTGATTCACGCAGGGATGTATTGTCAAGGCATGCATAATTAGCTAGAGTTTCGACTTAGGGATAAGAAGAAACCATTGAAGAACGCTTTGCCAATCCTTGAAGTTGCTGCCCAGTCGCCCAAGCAGTTGCCCAGGCAACCGTTCGATTAGTTGCCAAGGTAACCCAGCTGCGCAAGTTGTCACGACATCTGAGTTGCCCTTGCACTCTTTTACCAAGATGATCCAACTGGCTATCACTTCTCAACTCATGATAACCTGGTCTATTCTCTCTCTTTTGATTACATCTTTATTTTATTTACTTGCTCTTTTATTTTATTCGTTAGATAGAACTCTTACAATTATCAATTGTGTTTTTACTTTTACAGTGCGATAACTAAAGCAAAGTGTCCCAAACCAATCCCTGTGGAGACGATACTAGATAAATCATATCACTTTATTACTTGCGACGTGTATACTTGCACCGTTTGCGTAGCATTCAATACGTGCAACACTATTCATTCAGAATCTTATCTTTATCGGTGTAGCGATGTCCCCTTTTAATTTTCATCGCTAAAAATAAAAACGATTGTGTTTTCGAAGGATTTTTGAAAGGTGTTTGGATATAAAATATTTATTCCGTGGGGTTTACAAAAACCTTATAAAAATGGAGTCGCCACCGGCCACTTAGGTAGGCCGGACACCATAAAACCAGAGATTCAAAAGACAGGGTTCGGGAGTCGGTTACGGATGGGGAAGGATTAGCACCCCCACACCGCCCAAAATTGGTACTTTAATAATTACCGCTTTATTAATATTGGATTTTCCGAATTAGAGTGACGATTATTTTAAAATTCAGTCATAATTGCGAATAAATTTTAAAGGCCCCGTTATCCGAGAATAAACGCCCAACCACTATCACTACGCCTGATACTGGCCCCGTTTACGGTCGGATAAAAGGGCACCGCATTGACAATTTATATATCATATGCAATCTTAGTGGCAAAAATATAAAACATGGCAAAATATTTAAATACAATAAATATTGACATAACAGAATACTAATCTAACATAAAATGCTAAACTAAAACATACATATATACATATTAATCTAACTCATAAATAAAAACATATCTAGCATAAATAAAATATTAATATACAACACAAATTTAAAACATATTAAATATTAATCTAACACATAAATAAAAACAAACTCAACATAAATAAAATACTATTCTAAAACATACATAAATAAATATTAATCTAACTCATAAAAACATATCTAACATAAATAAAATATTAATATGCAACACAAATTTAAAACATATTAAATATTAATCTAAAACATAAATATACAAAATAAAAAATAAGACTAAAATTTTAAGATAATCGATACTTCATTAAATTGTAAAAATTACAACACTAAAAAAAAGGGAAGAAAATATACCTAACTAGGAGCTCGAACGACGAACTCCGCCGAAATCTACCGCGACCCCTCCAAAAATTTAACTAGATCGGACCTAAAATAGGACCCCGATCGAATGTTGGATCGAACCAACTGGGGTCGAGGGCACTGCCCTCAACCCCGGCCAGCCTTGCGGCCGGCCATGCCCCCATGAATTGGGTGGCAATTCAATTGCCACTTTCATGGCAAAATTGGGCGTGTAATTGGAATGAATTGGGGTGCCTATTTATAGGCAATTGAGATGGAATTGTGGGTGACGTGGAGCACCCTGCTCCACGCAAATTTCCTCTTTTTTTTTTGATTTTTTTTTTGATTTTTTTTATATTAATTATTATTATTTTTTTATTATTTTTTTTTGCCTTTTTTTATATATATAATTTTACTATTATAATAACACTAATAACACTAAAACCCGGTCAAAAATGAGTGATTACAGTTGCCCCTCTTTGCTTGTTCTTGTGAAACGAGGACAAAGCAAAGATCAAAAGCACTCATTTTATCAGACTTCCCTGTTTGTAGCCTTGGAAAAATGAATTCTTTTGGACATCTCCGCTCTTCCTTGGCTGAATCTTCGGGCTCGTAAGTTCTTCCTATATAGAGCTTCGTCACCTTCCGATCTTGGAGTTTTATCAGACTTCCCTGTTTGGTTTGTAGCCTTGGAAAAGCGAATTTTTTTGGACATTTCCTTGGCTGAATTTTCAAGCTCGTAAGTTCTTCCTATATAGAACTTCATCACCTTCCGATCTTGGAGCTACAGGCTCTTTTCGACACAGAACCCTTCGCTCTCATTCTTATCAGACTTCCCTGTTTGTAGCTTTGAAAAAACGAAATTTTTTGGACATCTCCGCTCTTCCTTGGCTGAATCTTCAGGCTTGTAAGTTCTTCCTATATAGAGCTTCGTCACCTTCCGACCTTGGAGCTACAGGCTCTTTTCGACACAGAACCCTTCGCTCTCATTGTAGCTTTGGAAAAACGAATTCTTTTGGACATCTTCGTTCTTCCTTGGCTGAATCTTCAGGCATGTAAGTTCTTCCTATATAGAACTCTTGACGTCTGGAGTCTCAGAGCTACAAGTTCTTTTCGACACAGAACCCTTCACCCTAAGACAATGAAGCTCAGAGTCTTTCCTATATAAGACTCTTTGCTTTTGACACAACAGGTTTCCTATAACCCTGTGTCATAGGTGAATTGCTTTGACTCGGGAGTTCTTCCTATATAGAATCATGAAGTCTTCACCTTGGAGCCATCAGTTCCTCCTATATAGAACTTTTTGGCGTCTGGAATCTCAGAGCTACAGGTTCTTTTCGACACAGAACCCTTCGCCCTAAGACAATGGAGCTCGGAGTCTTTCCTATATAAGACTCTTTGCTTTCGACACTGTGAGTTTCCTATATAACCCTGTGTCATAGGTGAATTGCTTTGGTGGGAGTTCTTCCTATATAGAGAATCATGAGTCTTCACCTTGGAGCCATCAGTTCCTCCTATATAGAACTTTTTGGCGTCTGGAATCTCAGAGCTACAGTTCCTCCTATATAGAACTTTAAAGAGATTTTTTTTTCTGAGATAGTATTTCTTGACGGCATCAGAATTTACAGGATTTTTCAGCTCGTCCCCATCCATTTCTGTTAGGATCAGGGCTCCTCCTGAGAAGGCCTTTTTTATGACGTATGGTCCTTCCCAGTTGGGCATCCATTTTCCTCGAGAATCTTTCTGGATAGGGAGGATTCTTTTGAGTACCAGATCTCCTTCTTTGAATTCTCTTGGGGGCACCTTTTTGTTGTAAGCCTGCACTATCCGCTTTTGGTACATCTGATCATGACAAATGGCCTTTAGTCTTTTTTCGTCAATGAGATTTAGCTGGTCGAATCTGGCCTGTACCCATTCTACTTTTTCCAGTTTTACTTCGTTTAAGACCCGGAGGGACGAAATCTCTACCTCAATTGGGAGTACTGCTTCGGTACCATACACCAAGGAGTAAGGCGTTGCCCCCGTTGATGTGCGGATGGACGTTCTATAGGCGAAAAGGGCAAAAGGCAACTTCTCATGCCAATCCTTGTAGGTATCCGTAGTCTTCGCTATGATTTTCTTTATATTTTTGTTTGTCGCTTTCCTTCGCTCCATTCATTTTAGGACGATAGACTGTGGAATTATGGTGTGTTATTTTGAATTGAGTGCACACGTCCTTTATCATTTTGTTGTTCAGATTGGAAGCATTGCCGGTGATGATCCTCTCTAGCAATCCGTATCGACAAATAATTTCCTTCTTTAAGAACTTACAAACTGTAGTCCTGGTGATATTGGCATAAGACGCTGCCTCTACCTACTTAGTGAAGTAGTCTATGGCGACCAAAATGAAACGGTGCCCATTGGAGGCTTTCGGATGGATCGCCCGATGACGCCCATGCCCCATCTTTGCGAAAGGCCACGGAGAATTCATGGTGTGTAGAGGTGATGGGGTGCATGAATTTTGTCAGCGTAAATTTGGCATTTGTGACATTTCTGGCGTAATCGATGCAATCTCCTCCATGGTCAACCGAAATAACCGTACCTCATAATTTTTCGGGCTATAGACAGCCCGTTGGCGTGCGTTCCATGATCCGTCATGTACTTCGGCTCAGATTTCCTTCGCCTCCCGGGCATCCACACATCTCAGCAATGTTTGATCATGACTTTTCCTATATAGGATTTCCCCATCTAGGACATATTTTGTTGCCATTTTTCCAGCGCTTTTACGCCATTGTCGTTTGCCCCTTCGGATACTTTCAAGCTTGACATATTGCAGGATATCATAGTACCATGGATTCCGTCAATCTCTTCCCCGCACATTACAAAAATGAGCAGGCTTTTCAAACGCTTGCATCTCAATGGGTCTCATTTTCGCCCGGTGTTTGTTTTAAACATGGACGCCAAGGTTGCCAATGCATCTGCCATCTGATTTTCTTCTCGGGGCAGGTAATTGAAGCTGACCTTTTCGAACTCTTTGACGAGCTCTTGGATTAATTTGTGATATTTGACCAACTTCGGTCTCCTGGTTTCCCACTCCCCGCGCAATTGGTAAATGACTAAGGACGAATCTCCGAACACTCGAAGTTCCTTAACCTTTCTCTCGATGGCTGAGTTTAGTCCCATGATGCAAGCTTCGTATTCAGCTATATTGTTTGTGCAGAAGAATTCCAATCTGCTGGTGAAAGGATAATAGACGTCCTCAGGTGAAATTAGCACTACCCCTATCCCATATCCGAGGGCGTTGGAGGCTCCATCGAAGTAAAGTTTCCATGACTTATCATCTGAAATCTCTTCTTCGGTTGTAATGCACATCAAGTCTTCGTCTGGGAAACTAAAGTTCAATGTCTCATAGTCATCCGAAGCACGACTAGCTAGGAAGTCCGCTACGGCACTCCCCTTTACGGCTTTTTGATTAACATATACGATGTCGAATTCGGATAAGAGCATCTGCCATCGAGCCATCCTTCCCGTTAGTGCTGGCGCTTCCATTAGGAACTTTAATGGGTCTAGCTTGGATATCAACCAGGTAGTATGGTACAACATGTACTGTCTGAGCCGCTTGGTAGCCCAAACTAGAGCACAACACAGCTTCTGCACTGGCGGGTACCGTGTTTCGCAATCATTGAATTTCTGCTTAGGTAGTAGATGGCCTGCTCCTTTTTCTTGACTCATCGTGTTGCCCCAGCACACATCCCATTGAATTCTCAAGATCTGTTTAGTGGTCGACTGTGCTTTCGTGCAACTAAAATTGGAGCATTTGTCAGGTACTTTTTGTGCGAAAGGCTTTCTTGTCTTTAGAGTTATCACCCGCCATCATAAATGATCGTCTGGTTCTTATATTATTCTTATATGAACCCTTGTCATCTTCTTGGCTTGGCGTTGCCCCATTCAACCACGGGCTCCACTGCTTTGAATTTTCTGGCCTATCATATAGAGCCTTGATCTATTTCTAGTCACCAGAGTGGGCCAAGATGCTTCCATCCCTTAAGCTCTTCCTTGATCTTCTCGTAGCATTTCGACGGGAACTAACTCTCGGTCCCTATGCTTTAAATCTCATCATCATTCATTTTTAAAGTAAAGTAAAAGGTAATTTACTTGTGTATAAAAAATAATAATGATTGTTTGAAAAGATAACAGTCATTTCGAAAATCACAACTTGGACATTTTGAAAACATTGTTTGGAACAAATGGTAAACATCATAACTTTGGGAGAAAATGTCAAACCTTTTTAAAACATGTTTGCCCCGAAATATCAAACACCATAGCGCATCTGTTTCAAGTTGCCAGAGACCAACTCTAATGAAGCGCATATTTAAAAGATCTTGACCATTATGGAGATATATGCCAATGTATAGTTTCTTCTGGTCTAATAGGCTTTTGAGAGGAACAACCCTACCTAGTTTCTACCCCGTTTAATGTGGCTCTCTTAATCTCATTATCTCACCATGCCCCATCCTTCCCTCATTTGGGTGTCGATCAAGCACTTCGAAGTTTGACGTTCCTTGAAGAAAAGTTAACCCTTATAGGCGGAATGAAATCTTAAGACATTCTCATTCAACTTGGATTTTTATGGATGACCAGAATGGTCTTTGGGGCTTGTAATGTAGGCCTTTGGTTTATGGTTAAGTGAAACAGTATTTTTGTACTTGTGTAACTTGGATATGCCCATTATTCCTTCTCTTTTTTTGGATCACTCTAGACTGCCCGTTTTCGGGTTTTCACCCTAGAGTTCATTTCCTTTCTTTTTATTGTATGCTGCCTTGCACTCTGGCTATATACTGATGTTCGTTTTCTGTTCAAGAATGTTTGATCCTCCAAAACTCCTCGAAACTGAGATTTCTTGAAGGACTACGAATACATTTCTGGGAATTCTTGTGATTGACACGCCCATATGAAATGTTATTCTTGCTTTCTTTTTTCTCTCTTTTTTCTTTTTTCTTTTTTACGTTTTTTCTTTTCTTCTTTTGTACCTTCGGATCAATGTATTTTGGCTGGATATTGATGCCAGCAGGCTCAGGTAGACTACTCTTTTTCTTCATTTTCAGGATCACTCTAGACTGCCCATTTTTGGGTTTTCACCCTAGAGGTCATTTCCTTTTTCAAAATTGGCAATCTTCGGGCCGACTTGTCTTGACTTGGCTTCAATTCGAGCTTCTATACTAATTTTCAAAACTGATGTTTACTTGAAATGTGGATTCCTTGTGTCTCTTGCACATAGTTGAAGTCTCGTTCTTGTATTGTTTGATCTGTGTGTGAAACACAGACTGTATTCTTTTTTCTTTCTTTTTTTTTCCTTTTTTTTCCTTTTTTCCTTTTTTCTTATTCGAGTCTATGAATGTATCCTTGAATCAACACAGATCTATACTGGTATTGATGCAATCTTCCGCTCGGAGTTAATTGCCTCTCTGCAGCCCTTCTGATATTTACTCGATCTGGATTGCTTCGGCCTTCTGATTACCATTTATCTTCCTTTTGGTTTTTCATTCGGACATATCCATGTTTTCAACCACTTTCTTCTGATGATTTTCTGATCTTCGTACCCAATCTGTATGGCCTCATTTGTGTCTTCTGGTAAAGTAAAAGAACACAATTCGTTGTCATATTCACAAATGTCCTGAGAATGCCTTCAGGGGGTAGAGGTTTAGGGTCAACTTTCGTTTCAAGGATCTAAAACGACAAGTGCCTGAGAAGATAAATTCTTAAAATGGGAATTACCCATTGTCTAAACACTTGCTTTTGTTCCTCTGTTGGCCTAAGTAAACTAGCAGATACTCATATTTACAGTATCACCACAACATTCAATCTCTTCTAAATATATGCGACTTAGAGTTGATCTTTGGATCTGAAGCAAATATATTGTTGCATTCAAAATTCGAGGACCTGGTATAGAAATGATATATACATATGTCCATTCAAAAATGTGTGTATATGCATATGGGAAAACTACCCCATAAAAATGAAATGTTTAAAGAATCAAGAATGTAAAAATGCTTTTCTAAATGGAAATGTGATTTTTAATTCTAATAAACAATGATTTTTTTTTGTTGAGAATTTCTTTGTGAAATGATGAGAAAACCGTAGGGACCTTTGGATTATCTCCAGGGTGCTAACTCATTCTGCCCCTTCCAAGGTATTGTAGGCTTGCCTCTTCTCTTGTTTTTCCACCGCTGGATCAACTATCTCGTCATGACTCCCTCGTCAACCAGCTTCTTATTTTTTCTATTAACGACCCTAAATTTCTTAGTATCATGCCCCAGTGCCTCAATGTTTTGAAAGTGATACACATTTATCTCTCTGTTTCCTTTTGTTCCTAGGCAGGTCTGGTCTTTAAACTAAGGTCCCGGAGTGCATGTTCGATTTCTCCGACTGTCATGAAGTCCTCAAAGCTGGCTTTCATTTTCCCAAGCATCTTATTAAAGAAGAAATAAGAAAGATGACATGGAATTCACTTTCCTCTTCATCTACGGGAGGCTGCACTTGGGTCGCTAAACACATACACCTCAAAGCACATTCCTTGAAGCTTTCATCAGGTTTCATCTTCGTACCCTGGAGATACTGACGACTTGCTGCTGGGTCCAAAGCATATCATATCACGGTAGGTCCTGCTAGACTGTAGGGGAAGTAGTGGATCGGTAATTTTTCAATGTAGCCCTCTATTTTTTTTTTTTTGCAGAATATGGCCGCGTGAATCTTGAGGCATCTTGTTCCATTATTATGTGGAAATCTTTGGAATCCGGAGGAACGACCAAATCGGGGCTCAAACAGAGTTTTCTTGCATTAAAGACATCAAACTTCTTGTTTTCTCTTTTTTTCCTCGAGCCCATCTTTTAACTGCTCGGATCTGGATTTTTGAGTGTCTTCAATTCTTTTATTCATGATAAAACTCTAATTGTTCTTTGGATTACCCCTCAAAAATTTTATGCAAGGTGTAAAATATGTCATGATTGTACAATGTAATGCAATGAAATGCAATGTAATGTGATGCAATGCAATGCATGAATGCAAATGCGGTGTTGATTCTCGAACAGTCCTTAAAAGACTTTCAATCAGTAGAAAAATGTCTGGTTGCAAGAAACTAATAATGAATTACAGGTGACAGTTAGCTTCCTTCTGGAGATTTTGACTTCGGGAAGCAAAACCTGTGCTCCACGTCTCGACGTCGTCTTCAGGATGATGGATGACTTCGTCTTCTCTTCTTATTCTATGGACTCGTGACGTCATGATCTTTATTTTTTTGTGGCTTCTAAAAATAACATCAACAAGTGCAAGCATAATGCATATAAGATCTTTTCTGGGTGCAAACGTCTAAATAGGGATGGATTCTATCGGTCCTAAGGGAGTACTTTAAAAAAAATTTAGGGTTTAAATTAAAATTCTCAAAGATCATTTGGTTTAAAAATTTCCCCATTTTTATTATCAAAAATTTTAACTTACTTAAAAATGAAACTTTTAGGTTTCTTTTTGTTATTATTATTATTCTAAAAGTTTTATGAGAGAAGAAGTTTTCAAAGCAAAATAATAATATTTTTAATTTTTTTTATTTTTTTTGAGTTAAATTAAAATCTGAGAATTTAAAAATGGTCAAATGTGAAGATTTAAAATTGGGGTTCTGCGGCCCTGATTGAATCTTCTGCATCGCACATGCCTTATTGTCGTACCGTCTTCTTTCGCGATTGGTCTTTGCTCGGCCTAACTTGATAATGTAATATTATCGTTCCCGGCAAAGCAGACTTTTTCTATTTTGAAAGCCTTTTAATGAACTGTTCTTGAATCAACACCATGTCATGATATGCAACATGAATGCAAATAAAGGCGTTGATTCCGCTGGTAATCACCCTTTCGAACAACTTTCATGGGAATTAAAGGGTCCAGATTACAAAAAGATCCATATTACAAAAGGAGTCCCTATTACAAAAAGAGTCTATTACAAAGTCTTAATTACAAAATAAAGTTCTACACATAAACTCTAGCTCTACCTCCTACCTCCTCGATGACACTCTCCGAGCAACTTGATAAACCTTGGTGCTTCTTCCATGTCCGGGGTTATGAAAGGTCGGAGAGTCGTGGCTTCGGTAGCTAAGTTATTCACACACCTTGTAGCTCGTTGTATGTCCACCATTAGGTCTCGTGTGTATACTTTGGCACTACACGCTCGTTCGGCAAATTGTTACGTCGGATCTGTTGAGTAATCTCTGACCGATGTCACGCGACTGGATCGATCTTTGTCCTTCCTAAGACACCTTTTTCCATGATGAAAGATTTTCTAATCGGGCAAACCACTTGAATCAACGCCTCTATGTAATGTGGATGCAATGATAATGCAACAAAAATATGTGTAAAAATAAAATAAAACACAAAAAGAAATGAGGTAGTATCGGATAAAAATAATAAATACATAAATAAAAGGACAAATTAAATAAGGTAAATAAACAAAACGACCCTATTTATCTAGTCCAAAACACCTAAGGTTATCCGCATGGCTCTCTAACAGGTGGGTTTCTATGTTCTCTACATGCAGTGTTGGTGCTAGGAGGTACCCGAATTGTCCTTGCTGTCCCCTACTAAGGGTAGCAAGGCCCCGATCATCACCCATTATAGGCTCCTTTCAACCGGGTTCAATTCAGGGGGACCCATTCGCTTATGCCCGTACGAAGGAACGATATCCTTACGAAAGCATAAGGTACTCGAACCCCGAAGGTACTTGCTAGGCCCATACGGGAGAACGATATCTCCATGAAAGCATTAGCGTTTTCCCCCACTTAAAAAGACGGGTTTATATGCCATATTTTAAATGCGTTAAAATAAACGCGCAATTATGACCGAATGTTAATTTAATAGTTATTTTAATCCGGAATTTCCAATATTAGTAAAGCGGTAATTATTTTAAAAGCTTGACTCTCATTTGTTCTTTTTTTTAAAAAAAAAACAAAAACTATCCCTAGCGGAGTCGCCATCTGTAGCGATGTCCCCTTTTAATTTTCATCGCTAAAAATAAAAACGATTGTGTTTTCGAAGGATTTTTGAAAGGTGTTTGGAAATAAAATATTTATTCCGTGGGGTTTACAAAAACCTTATAAAAATGGAGTCGCCACCGGCCACTTAGGTAGGCCGGACACCATAAAACCAGAGATTCAAAAGACAGGGTTCGGGAGTCGGTTACGGATGGGGAAGGATTAGCACCCCCACACCGCCCAAAATTGGTACTTTAATAATTACCGCTTTATTAATATTGGATTTTCCGGATTAGAGTGACAATTATTTTAAAATTCAGTCATAATTGCGAATAAATTTTAAAGGCCCCGTTATCCGAGAATAAACGCCCAACCACTATCACTACGCCTGATACTGGCCCCGTTTACGCTCGGATAAAAGGGCACCGCATTGACAATTTATATATCATATGCAATCTTAGTGGAAAAAATATAAAACATGGCAAAATATTTAAATACAATAAATATTGACATAATGAATACTAATCTAACATAAAATGCTAAACTAAAACATACATATATACATATTAATCTAACTCATAAATAAAAACATATCTAGCATAAATAAAATATTAATATACAACACAAATTTAAAACATATTAAATATTAATCTAACACATAAATAAAAACAAACTCAACATAAATAAAATACTATTCTAAAACATACATAAATAAATATTAATCTAACTCATAAAAACATATCTAACATAAATAAAATATTAATATGCAACACAAATTTAAAACATATTAAATATTAATCTAAAACATAAATATACAAAATAAAAAATAAGACTAAAATTTTAAGATAACTGATACTTCATTAAATTATAAAAATTACAACACTAATAAAAAAGGGAAGAAAATATACCTAACTAGGAGCTCGAACGACGAACTCCGCCGAAATCTACCGCGACCCCTCCAAAAATTTAACTAGATCGGACCTAAAATAGGACCCCGATCGAATGTTGGATCGAACCAACTGGGGTCGAGGGCACTGCCCCCAACCCCGGCCAGCCTTGCGGCCGGCCATGCCCCCATGAATTGGGTGGCAATTCAATTGCCACTTTCATGGCAAAATTGGGCGTGTAATTGGAATGAATTGGGGTGCCTATTTATAGGCAATTGAGATGGAATTGTGGGTGACGTGGAGCTCCCTGCTCCACGCAAATTTCCTCTTTTTTTTTTTGATTTTTTTTTATATTAATTATTATTTTTTTTTTTGATTTTTTTTGCCTTTTTTATATATATAATTTTACTATTATAATAACACTAATAACACTAAAACCCGGTCAAAAATGAGTGATTACAATCGGTATCTCTGATCCCAAACAAAGCATTGATATGAGATTGAGCAAACTGATCCATAAGAGGGCAGAATGAATGCAAAATGAGATTACACTTTCTCTAATGATACTTCCTGTAATTAATTTTAATGATGTATGCAATGTATCATATGTATGACAATGAGATAATTTAAAGGCAAGCAATTAATATATAAAATGCAAGGGTGGATGCAAAAAAGTGTTAATCGAAGAACATCCTCATTAAACAAGTTTTCATAATGGAGATCAAGTCCCATTACAATGAGAAAATAAAATAACTACCACATAAGGCACAACTAAAAACCTAGGATCCATTTCCACTGATAATCAGGTTATCCTTTTCTCATCTTCTGATCAATCTTAAACTTCAGGATTCTTCAACTCGTTATTATAGACTCTTTCTCCCATTACGAAAGCCTTCAATTTTAGATTGTTCACGAATCAACACTTCATATGAAAATAACATGAATATGTGTCGAAAACATTTTTAAACTAGGTAAAAATAGCTTGACGATTAATTTTGGAAATTAGGTGTTTTCGTTTAAATTTGATTTTAAAAATGATTTGGAGTCGCCACTGGTCACTTTGGTAGACCGAAAACCATAAAAACGACCAGAGACTTGTTCTTTTAAAATTAGGGTTCGAGAGTCGATTACCTATGGCGAAGGATTATCACCCCCCCACAAACGCCCGATATCGGTACCTTTAATTTCGCGAGTCATTTTTGCATTTTGAATAACAATTTGAATTTAATTTAATCAATAACTATTAATTGGATTTATATTCCAAATAGAAATATTACTTTTATAAGGTAATATATTTTAGATCCGAATATGAGATTGAAAGCACCCATATAAGCTCAAGGCACCTATTCATATTCAAAAAATATATTTCCAAAATAAAAGGTTTTTAATGTATGATTAATTATGGTCTTGTTCATTTTAAGTGTTAATCGGAAATGGCACTAATTAAATTTATAAGAGACAACACCCAATTGCTTGAGCACCATCCATGTTTAAACCCCAAAACTATAGATAATATTCCCTAATTTAATTAATTAAACTAATTATTTAAAGTTCTAGTCCTATTTAAAGCTCTAATTAATTAACTAGATTATTTATCAATTTCTAAAGTTTTAATGAATACTAAGCATTCTACTTAAAAGCCCATGTTGGATAACAGCCCATTGCAATGAGTCATCACCCAAATTTAGAACTTCAAAGCTTCACAATTAATATTCATTAATTTGCTACAATGAGCTTTCCTAATTGAATTATTAAATCCTAATTGATCCTAAAACTAGGCTTTAAACAATTAACAATTAAATCTAAGTTAATTAAATTGTCTAACAATTAATACTACATGCTCAATTTAAAACATACATCGATCATATAATTTAGAGCGATTAAATAAATAATTAAAATGACTGAATTGAACAAATTGAAAATTTGTTTTAAACACTTAACTATATCCCAAAGGTTATCCAATAGTTTTACTTCCCTAAGAGGAAACCTTAATTAAAATATACATATATTCTTTTCTTGCTTTTTACTTCTTTTAGGCACAATGATAAGTATCATTTCATCCTACTTCATAAGGATTTCACGTGAAGATGTCTCAAGCAAGTCGGTGAATCGCCCTCAAAGTGGGATAATTACGAAGGTAATCCCTTGACTTTCTATTCTTTATATTTTTGCCCCCAAACTCTAATTTTTCCAGTTTAGTCATTAGATTGTTTTCAAGAAGTTCAAATAGGCCCAAATTCTATAAATTGGATTCAATTAGTGTCCAATACGTTATAATTGGTTTCTCAATTAGGGTCGATACAATATTAGAACTTTTCAGGTGTAGATTTTTCGATCACCGGAACCTAATTCCAACTAGACTGGTTTTGGGGTGTTATAACTCCACCTAAAGAAAATTTATCCTCGAATTTTACCAGAACTGAAGAGATGAGGGTATTACTGTTTCATTGTTTCCTCCGATTCCCAGGTAGCCTATTCAACAGTATGGCTACTCCAGAGAACTTTAACCAACGGTACAGATTTATTACGGAGCCTTTTGACTTCTTTTGCAATAATTTGAACCGGTTCTTCCTTGTAGGTCAAATTCGGTTGGATTTGTACATATTCTAGCTCGATAATGTGTGAAGGGTCAGAGCGGTATTTTTGAAGCATTGAAACATGGAATACATCATAGATTTTACTCAATTCTAAAGGTAAAGCCATACGATATGCCACTAGACCAACTCTCCCAATAATTTCAAAGGGACCAATGAATCGGGGACTCAACTTTCCTTTTTTACCAAATCTCATAATCTTTTTCCAGGGAGAAACATTAAGGAAGGCTTTCTCTCCAATTTCATACTATATATCCTTTCTTCTAAGATCAACATAGGACTTTTGATGATTGAAGGCGGCCTTCAAACGATCATAGATGATGGCGACCAGTTCTTCAGTTTCTCGAAGTATTTCAGGGCCCAGCATCTTGCCTTTACTGAGTTCAAACCAGCGCAAAGGAGATCTACATTGTCTGCCATACAACGCCTTATACATGGCCATTTTGATGGAAGCTTGATAACTATTGTTATAGGCAAACTCTATAAGAGGTAGGGATTTCTCCAAATATCCCCTGAAATCAATAATGCATGCTCGCAACATGTCCTCCAGAATCAAAATTACCCGTTCTGACTAGCCGTCAGATTGAGGGTGGAAAGCCGTACTAAGATTAACTTTGGTACTCAAATCCTCCTGCAAGGTCCTCTAGAATCGAGATTCAAAACGAGGGTCTCAATTATAGATGATAGACTTTGGTACTACATGGAGTCGAATAACTACCTTAATGTACAAGCTAGCTAATTTAGGAAGCCCATTGTAGCGACCTTTTTGAAATTCAAATTTTAAAGTCGAGTGAGATCGCTAAAAAAGGATTAATAGGTTTCCTTTGGTTTTTCTTTGAAATTCTTTTGAAAATGGGGGAGTTCTTTAAAAATTCGTGTTTTTGGACAAACAATAAAACTCGGAGTCGCCACTGGCCACTGAGGTATGCCAGACACCATAAAACTAGAGATTCGATCAAAAATAGGTTCGGGAGTCGGTTACGGATGAGAGAGATTTGGCACCCCACACCGCCCAAAAATTGATACCGTTAAAAAAAGAAAATAAATAATTACCGCTTTGTTAATATTAAACTTTGTGAATTAAAGTGACAATTAATTTAAAATCCGGTTATATGTTCGAGTAAATTTTAAGGGCCTCGTTATTTGAAAATAAACAGCAAGACCACCATCACTACATTGATACTTGCCGTATTTAGTCCCGAAAAAAAGGCGCCGCATTAGCAAATTATATTCCAGATGCAACTTTATAACACGACAAACAAATATATCAAAGCAAAAACAAAATGTGAATAAATCAATAAATACAAAAGATTAAATATCATACATCGACAATGTCATGAACATCATATCATACATGTAAGAAGGTTTTAAGCACATATCAAAACAATTAAACTATATAAAAAACATATAATATACTCATATATACTATGTTGTTATATACTACAAAACATATATATAATACATACCGCATTTTACATCCTACATATATATATAAAAAAACTAATGTTATATACTAATATACAAATATATATTATCGTATCCTAAGTAAAAACATACAAGCGAGACATAACCAACATATATCACATATAGAAAAAAACAAAGTAATATATACGGATATAATTTGGTATAATAGGATATGCACATGTGAATATTTACAAAATAGCATATATATATATATTATAAGGTAATACTATATAAAAAAACTATTAACAAATAAAACATATAAACACATATTATGTATACATTTATTTGAACCTAAAAAAACCAAATACATAGATATACATCTTAACAATTAACAAAAACTATGCTATATGTATATACAAACATCCACATACATGAGGGGCCAAAATAACATACAATCCGACAAACCAAAACTATATAAAATGAATGATAAAGGGCTGAAATTTAAAGAGAAATAAAATGTTAGACTAAACAAATGCAATGCAAACAGGAGTAAAAAAGGGATTTCACATTGGACCTAGGTCTTAATTGAATAGAAACTGAAACTGGGAGGACCAAACTGGAAAATAACTCATTTTAAAAATAGATTAAACTAACAATTAGGACATAATTAAATGCGGGTAAAAGTTAAAGGGACCTAGGGTACAATTGTGAAAGATGAAAGGTTTTAAAAAACTATTTTAAAAACACGGAATGGGTAAAATGGGAATAAACCATTTTTAAATTGATTCGGTTTGAGTTTTGGTCGAAATTGTAAGTATTAAAAATGTTTGGAGGACTGAGGTTGTAGTTTTAAAAGACGAAAACCCTTAGGGTCTAAATATGATGGTGCGGGAGGCTTTAAAAAACAAAATAAACCATTTTTAAAAAGAGGCTCGAGTATATAAAGGATATTTTTAGGAAAAAAGAAAGTTTTAGCCATTTTAAAAAAACCTCTCCATTTTTCCATTTCCAGAAACCAAAATGCTCTAAACGAGCTCACCCCTTGCCTAGAAACCGACGACTATTAAGTCGTGCTCCGCTGTGTCGGATGTCGGACCGGTGGCCAAAAAACATTGACCAAACACTGAAAAGAAACCTTCCCTCCTTTAAAACGCAAAAATGACCACCATACTACCAAAAATCCTTTCGTTTTGCCTAGATCTGACTAAACCCGTAAAAAAAAGCCTTTTTGACCCAAAAAGACCTCCGACCTCTCATCATGTTCACCATGAAACCCTAAGGGTTTCAGGCTTGTTACTAGAGGATGTTCGTCTGTTGTCGGACAGTCGAGGACGGCCCGGAAGCCTAAACGGTAGGAAGGTATGACACTGACATTTATGTTTTCCCTCTTTTATTTCAAGCATGCAAATATCGAAAAAGGGGAAAAGTACCTCTAAGGATTCTCTTTTTTTGTATTGCTTGTGTAAAAAATCCGAATGAATCATACACTGTTTTTGGCTCCTTCTTTATAGCCTTAGAAATTACATACTACTTAAAAAATAAGATAAAAAAGGCCAATGGTTATACTATGTTTGCTTTTGCATGTGAACTACTGTCGAAACAGATCTGTCTCTGAAATCCTGTATGCTGATATTGCATCTGACATTGTTTCTTTGCCTGCTTGCCAAGGTGGTTGATCAAGAGAGAGGGGACTAGCAAAGGACACTGGTGTAACCCCCTCGACCCAGCCTAGTCGCAAGACCGAACTGAGCGAGCTACATTAGGTTTACCAAAGTAAACCGTAAAGATGAAAACGACCCTTTTTTTCTTTTTCTATCTTTTCTAAATGCCAAATTATTATCCTTTATGTTCATGCTGTCATCAGGTGAATACTCAACTCAATCGGGCGTCGAATTGGCATCTGATTGGACTTGAACGCATTTTAGGGACCGAAATGTAAATTCAATAAACTTTAGGGACTTAGCACATTTTTAGATTACCAACCTTTAATTAAATACATTTCATGCTTTCATGTCGAAAATCATATCAAAATGATCATCCTTGCTCATTCAATTGGATCCGCAACATTTAGGGACCAAAGCGTAAGAAAATAGAACTTCATTTCCATGACATTAACTGAAATAACAGACAACCGTATCGATACGATGTCACTCATAAGCCAGCCTCGTTTTGATACATAGTATACCGTTTCGATAAGCCTAGCTGGCACAAGGTTCGATTGGTTACATGTACCGATACGATATGATAGTGTTTCAGTACACGGGATTTGTCCCAAAAAGTATATTCCAGTAGCATATATACGTACCGAAACACCCATCCCTGTGCCTAACCATACCGATATGGTCTCAAGCGTATCGGTACGCCTGGCTGGTAATGTCACATTTAGCTGGGTCAACATGCATTAAGCCTGTCCCAAAACATCCTAACATGCTTCTAACAAACATCCAACATACCCAGGATACAATTCACAGCATAGCATCACAGATTCAACATCATTTAGTGGCATCTTGCATCAAATGTAAATCTATAGGCATGCAACCTAGAAAACCACTCAAGCAAAGCACCAAACTCCAAACCATCACCAAAATCAAACCGTAAACGCCATTTACAAGTCAAGAGCAACCAAACAAACTTCTTCAAACAGGGAGTTTAGTAAAACATCTCCTAAAACCAAAATGAGTACCCCATTACCCTTATTACTTATAGTCTAATCCAAACATACTTTGGTAAACAAGTATTGCTAGGATCCCTTGCTACCCGCTGCCTCCCAAACCTTTAATTCTCTACATTGATGGACAAAGAGAGCGTAAGCACACTAGGCTTAGTGAGGAGTACTCAAATACAACACACCATCAATGCATTTAAAACCGTATTCCAACAACATATTGACAATCCCATTTCAAACCACGTTTATCAACATATAAAACATCATGCCTTTTAAAAAAACTATGCACCTTAACACTTTCAAAACCAACATATTAAACCACATGCAACATATATTATTAACCAACAGCAAATCCCATTGCTAACCTCAATTTAAGCCTTCTCATGCATAACAACCATATGCAAAGCTTAAAGAGTAAACATGTATAAATCACATTATACAACATAAACCTTTCAATGATACATTAACAATTATATTGCCTTACAAGTGATCATTAAACAAGTCCATTAACAAAAGTGTTCATCGGATACACGGATTCAACAAGTGTTCAACCAACACTTCAGGCCATCACGACCGGAATAGCGATACAATTACAATCACGATACATTACCAACCGGGTACCTCTACAACCTTCGGGGATACCAACCCCTTTCATCGGTTAGACACTTAATCCACTAACGGGAGTTTACAGTACTATTTAACCCCTCTGCCGTTAAGGTACTCGGATGGAGTTTTCTGTACATGGATCTAAACCCCTCAACATTCAGTGCAACTTATTATAGTGCACTCAATCCTATGGCAGGTCAACTATATCCGATAACAATTTTAAACCACATCACTTGCCAATATAATTAACCATTTAACGTTTACCTAACTGTTTTTAACAAGCATTAAGCCAAGCCTTTTTCTAAAGCTACAACCATGCTTTAAACCACAAGTAATAACCATATAATTACAAGGATCACTTACCATGGGCATCCTTCAACATTTCATGCTCAAAAACAATATATCAAATACCATAAATCATGTTTTAACAGTAGGTAACATGTAAATCAAAACAAGTGCATAAAACCATTTCAAACTAGCATGACTGAGAGAGAAAAACCATTTTTACTTACTTCCGAGTTTAAATCAGCGTATCAAGCTAAGTTTAAACTCCCATAAACCACATTTAAAACATTCCAAAGCTGGAATCCACGTTCTCACTCACCAATACTCGAATCCATGATTTACGACGTAAAATTAAACGTCTAAAGCCTCCAACGCTTCATCGATCACCTACGGATCAACCTCCCCTATTTTGATCACATTGCAAAAGAGGATTAATGTATGTCAATGCATTCCAAACACAGCAACAACAAAACCTCATGGACTTCCACAATCCTCTCACAATTACCCAATCACAACAACTGAAAACATCATCAAAACCTCTCCAAACACAACCCAGCCACAACTTAACAATATAACACTTCTATAAACATCAATTAACACTTGAAAACAGGATTAAACATCCTATTACCTCCATCAATTACATAGCCACCACAACTCCACAAAAACAACAGTCTAACAACCTAATCAATTAGAGATTAAAGAGTTTCGGGATTCCTTTATTAAAAATGACTTAACAACATTATAAACCATCCATTATATGATTAAAATCAATCCTCATCTATGAAAAAAAGATCCTATCTGAATTTTCATCATTTCAACAATTAATCTCAATTAAATCCATTAAATCAATATAAAAACACAAAATCAGATTGTAAACCATAAATCAAGGATCAAATACTTTGGAATACCAATAAAGAACCATTCAATAGAGGAGATCATGGAGCTTACCCCTATTGTGTGATTTCTCCCTCAATTAGCTTGTTTAAAGCAAGAAAACACAAGAATTCAATATGATTTTGGTAAATCAATGATAAAGAAACAATTACAAATCAAGAAATTAAGAGTATAAGTCTCTCACCTCTGGAATTTTATGAAAACAATAATGTTTGGAAGAGAAGAAGTGGAGAGAAAAGCTGAGAGAAAAGTTACATGAAATTGGTTTTTAAGAAATAACTAACTTTAATATCCAAAATCCTTTTAAATTAATTTTTAAAACACATGTTAAAATGATTTAATTGAAGGAGAAATCATCAAAAAAAAGTTGGTAAACTAGATCCTTAAGGATTCTAAGAATTTGACCCTTTTCATTTTAGTCACTTTCAAAACTAGTTTTCAAAAATTACATTTTGGTCACTAGCCAAAATGACATACTTCCAAACCTCATTTTCCAAATTGACTTTACCAATATTAATCATATATTTTAAAATGATTTTTAGCCATTTTTCCATATTTTTATCTTCCCGAAAATTATACGACCCTGAATCCAACTTAAATCTCCAATCCGGTCCACCGAACCGTCTAATAAACCCCAAAATCGCTAGGCCCAAAATCGGTGTGCTACAACTCTCTCCCAATTAAGAGATTTCGTCCTCGAAATTTACCTGGAGGAAACAGATGCGGAAACTGTCCCAGCATCTCCGACTTGCATTCCCATGTGTCTTCCTCCACACCGCGATGCCTCCACAACACCTTAAGTGGCTCAACCGTCTTGCCATGCAGAACCTTCTTGCTAGTATCAAGAATTTCTACAGGTTCCTCATCATAAGATAAATCCAGCCTTAACTCCACCTCCTCCACCGGCATAACATACGATGGATCTGATCGATACCTCCTCAACATCGAAACATGAAACACATTATGAATTTTCTCAATCTCGAGAGGTAACCTCAACCAATAAGTCACTAGACCCACATGCTCCATAACCTCATATGGTCCAATAAAGCTCAGGCTAAGCTTACCCTTTCGTCTGAACCGTATCACCTTTTTATATGGTGACACTTTCAAAAACACACAATCCCCAACCGCATACTAATTTCTATACGCTTCAAATCCGCATAGGATTTCTGATGATCTGCAGCCGCTTTCAAGCGCTCGCAAACTAGCTTAACCTTTTCATCTGTTTCCTTCAACACATTTGGTAAGGAAACATGCTTTTCCCCTGCCTCAGCCCAACATAACGGAGTACGACACCTCTGGCCATACAACGCCTCATACGGAGCCATCTGGATACTCGCTTGATAACTGTTATTATAAGCAAACTCAACCAGAGGTAACTGCTTCTCCTAAGTTCCTTGGAACTCGATAATATAACACCTCAACATATCCTCCAAGACTTGGATAACCAGCTCAGATTGTCCAACCGTCTGAGGATGGCAATCGGTACTGAAATTCATCATTGAACCCAAAGCCTGATGTAAACATCTCCAGAACCTTGCCGTAAACCTCAGATCTCTATCCGAAACAATGGACTTTAGGTACCCCGTGCAACCGCACAATCTCAGCGATGTACAAATCTGCCAATTTATCCAGGGTATACATCATATGCACCAGCAGGAAATGTGCACACTTTGTAAGCCGATCAACAATCACCAAAACAAAATCCTTTTTAGCCAGTGTCAACAGCAACCCTGTCATGAAATCCATGGTGATTCGCTCCCATTTCTACTCTGAAATTCTCAACGGTTGAAACAACCCGGATGGAAACTGATGTTCAACCTTTACACGCTGACATACCATACAAATAGATACAAACTTTGCCACATCCTTTTTAAAACCAACCTAATAATACCTTTCCTTCAAATCACAATACATTTTGGTACTACCGGGATGCATTGCAAAAGGACTATATTGTGCCTCCTCCAAAATAGTATGCTAAGCTCTGCAACCTCTAGCACTACTATTCAGCCTTTAAAGCACAGAACACCATCCTCGTCAAAATGAAACTCTGATGGTCTACCTTCCGATATGTCCTTGACATGAGGAACCAAAGAATCATCGAACGGTTGCTTAGCTTTGATCAATTACGACAATGTAGGTTTAACCTGCAACTCAGCTAGCAACCTACTTACCCTCGTCACACTCAACCTTGCAAACATCACCCTCAGCTCAAGTGCAACCTTACGACTTAACGCATCCGCAACAACATTGGCTTTTCCCATATGATATTCGATTGTCAAGTCGTAATCCTTAAGCAACTCCAACCACCTACATTGCCTAAGGTTTAAGTCTTTTTGAGACATCAAATATTTCAAACTTTTGTGGTCTGTAAAAACCACACACTTCTCGCCATAGAGGTAATGTCGCCAAATTTTTAAGGCAAACACCACAGCCGCAAGTTCCAAGTCATGAGTCGGATAGTTCCGCTCATGAACCTTTAACTACCTCGATGCATAGGCCACCACTTTGCCATCTTGCATCAGCACACAACCCAAATCAAAGTACAATGTATCATTATAAACCACAAACTCTTTTCTCGACTCGGGTTGAATCAACACAGGAGCATGTGTCAAAATTTCCTTCCACTTTTCAAAACTTTGCTGCCTCTCCGACCACACATAGGGGACATTTTCCTGCAACAAATTCATCAACGGGGCTGCAATACTAGAAAACCCTTCCACAAAATGGCAATAACAACCAGCCAACCCAAGAAAACTACGCACCTCCAAAACTATCTTAGGCTGCCTCCAATTGAGAATAGCCTCAATTTTCTGTGGATCAACACGAATCCCCTCCGCAGATACCAAATGACTAATGAACACCACCTCCTTGAGCCAAAACTCGCACTTACTCAACTTAGCGTACAACTGATTATCCTTCAGAACTTGCATCACGATCTGCAAATACTGTTTGTGATCTTCCTCGATACGAGAGTACACGAGTATATCATCGATAAACACAACCACAAACCGATCAAGGTACTCATGAAACACCTTGTTCATCATATCCATAAAAGCTATCGGGGCATTTGTTAAACCAAACGGCATCACCAAAAACTCGTAATGCCCGTACCTCGTTCGAAATGCGGTCTTATAAACATCTACTTCTTTAACCTTCAACTGGTAATACCCCGACCTCAAATCAATCTTCAAAAACACTGTCGCCCCGCTAAAACTGATCAGACAAATCATCGATCTGTGGCAACGAATATTTATTCTTCACTGTCAACTTATTCAACTATCGGTAATCTATGCACATACGCAACGTACCATCTTTCTTTTTCACAAAGAGAATCGAGCACCCCAAGGCAAAATACTCGGTCGAACAAAACCATGATCCAAAAGCTCTTGGAGCTACAACTTTAACTCCTTCGGTGCCATCCCATAAGGAGCAATGGACACTAGAGTTGTACCCTCGTATGTCTCAATACGAAATTCCTCTTCCCTATTCGTTGGTAAACCTGGTAACTCCTTAGGAAAAACTTTCAGGTACTCTCTCCAACTACCACAACTTCATAATCATCGATTAACCTCGAGGAAACCCTTTTGGATTCACAATCCACCACTACCTTGTGTTCACTTAACCAATTCATACCCAAGATGACGTCAAACCCATGGAATGGCAATTTCATCAGATCCTCGACGAACTCATTCCCTTGTACCACCGAAGGACAACACCGATACAACCTCCTGGTTGTAACTGTTTCTCCAAAAGAACTGGTTACCAATATGCCAACATCCAAAAACTTAACAGCAACACTCAACAATGATGCGTGCTCACTTAAGATATATAAATGTGTGGATCCTGAATCAATCAAAGAAAACAACGACAAAGATTGCAAGGTAAAGGTACATGCGATCACATCCTTGTCGTTACGCCCCTTTCGATGAGCATACACTCTAGCCGGTCCACCACCCTCAGGCTAGATAGCAACGGTATGAGCCACAGTCCTCTGCCCACCATCTCTGCGCTGAAATGGGCCACGGCCTAGACCACGACTCCTCTACGGAGCCACAACAGGTGCAACACCCTGCCCACCTATCGCTAACAAAGGACAATCACTCCTCAGGTGGTCGCCAGACCCACAACTCCAACAAGCATTGGCCACAACAGCCGCTGGTGCCTGTCCCTCTCTGGCCAAACGTGGACAATCTTACCTCAGATGATCACGCAATCAACAAGCCCAACGTGTGTTGTGCGGAGCTCAAACCTGGGCACCCTGCCCCTGCGTATCGCGTCAAACTACTCCACCACCACGCCTTTGATCTCGGCAAAATCTCCTATCGCGGTGCCTCTTGGCCTAACCACCACCAAAACTGGAATCAACCGCTCTCTTACAAGAACTAACACCCCGAGATCCAGAAGCTAAACCAAAATTCTGCTATATATCCTTGTCTTACGTAACCAACACATCAAAATTCGTATAATCAGCAACAATCATGTATGTCTTAACATCCTGAACCAGCCTTTAGCAGAAATGGTCACATCGCTAACGCTCGTCAGGAACCAACTTAGGAGCATACTGGCTCAACCTCATGAACTGCACCTCGTACTCAGAAATAGGCATACTGCCCTACACTAGAGCCATAAACTCTCTCTTTTTTTCGTCCTGATATCAAACCCCAAAATACTTATTTCAAAATATACTACAAAAGAACTCCCATGACACATCTGCGGTTGTATCCCATTTATCAGGGTAGTCCACCAGCTATAAGCATCACCCTGTAACAGGGACACGGCACAACCCAGCTTACGGGCATCTGAACAACCCATCTGTTCTAGAATCTCTTCGTACTAGCTAACCAATCCTCAGAAGCCTCTGGTGCTAGACCATGAAACTCAGCTTCGCCTAGACTATGGAGACGTTCTAACGACAAACCTTGGCCAACCACTAGTGCCGACACTTGAACACTCGCAACAGCTGCCTGAAAAGCACCGATCATGGCTTGTATCAACGGTGCCATATTACCCAACCTTGGCCCAGTTGGCTTAGGTGGCACTTGCTCCACAAACACCATACATAGCAAATAACAACAACAGCCCATTACTTCATCACAATAGGTATGTCATCCTATATATATATATCAACATGCATACTAAATCACCGTAGATATCAACAATGCTATACAATCAAACAATAACATCTCAACCTTTCAAAACCTGGCTCTGATACCAATAAATATAACCTCCTCGACCCGGCCTAGTCGTAAGACCGAACAAAGTAAGCCATATTAGGTTTACCGAAGTAAACCGTAAAGATGAAACTGACCTTTTTTCTTCTTCTTTTTATCTTATCTAAATGCCAAATTATTATCTTATATGTTCATGATGTCATCAGGTGAATACTCAACTCAATTGGGTGTCGAATTGGAATCTGATTGGACTTGAACGCATTTTAGGGGCCGAAATGTAAATTCAATAAACTTTAGGGACTTAGCACATTTTTAGATTACCAACCTTTAATTAAATACATTTTATGCTTTTATGTCGAAAATCATATCAAAACGATCATTCTTGCTCATTCAATTGTATCCGCAACATTCCGGGACCAAAACGTAAGAAAACAGATCTTTATTTCCATGACATTAACAAAAATAAAGACAAACGTATCGATACGTAGGACACTGTATCGATACGGTGTCACTCACAAGCCAACCTCGTTTTGATATACAGCATACCGTTTCGATATGCCTAATTGGCACCGATACGGTATGGTAGTGTTTCGATACGCAAGATTTGTCCCAAAAATTAGATTCCAATAGCATATATTCGTACTGCTACACCCATCCCTGTATCGAAACACGATGCTTGATTGTGCCTAACTATACCGATATGGTCTCAAGCGTATCGGTACGCCTGGCTGGTAATGTCACATTTAGCTGGGTTAACATGCATTAAGCCTGTCCCAAAACATCCTAACATGCTTCTAACAAACATCCAACATACCCAGAATACAATTCACAGCATAGCATCACAGATTCAGCATCATTTAATGGCATCTTGCATCAAATGTAAATCTATAGGCATGCAACCTAGAAAACGACTCAAGCAAAGCACCAAACTCTAAACCATCACCAAAATCAAACCGTAAAGGCTATTTACAAGTCAAGAGCAACCAAACAAACTTGCTCAAACAGGGAGTTCATTAAAACATCTCCCAAAACCAAAATGAGTACCCCATTGCCCTTATTACTTATAGTCTAATCCAAACATACTTTGGTAAACAAGTCTTGCTAGGATCCCTTGCTTCCCGCTGCCTCCCAAACCTTTAATTCTCTGCATTGATGGACAAAGAGAGCGTAAGCACACTAGGCTTAGTGAGGAGTGCTCAAATAGAACACACCATCAATGTATTTAAAACCATTTTCCAACAACATATGGACAATCCCATTTCAAACCACGTTTATCAACATGTAAAACATCATGCCTTTTTAAAAAACCATGCACCTTAACACTTTCAAAACCAACATATTAAACCATATGCAACATGTACTATTAACCAATAGAAAATCCCATTGCTAACCTCAATTTAAGCCTTCTCATGCATAACAACCATATGCAAAGCTTAAAGAGTAAACATGTATAAATCACATTATACAACATAAACCTTTCAATGATACATTAACAATTATATTGGATTACAAGTGATCATTAAACAAGTCCATTAACAAAAGTGTTCATCGGATACACGGATTCAACAAGTGTTCAACCAACACTTCAAGCCATCTCAACCAGAATAGTGATATAATTACAATCGCGGTATATTACCAACCGGGTACCTCTACAACCCTCGGGGATACCAACCCCTTTCATTGGTTAGACACTTAATCCACTAATGGGAGTTTACTGTATTGTTTAACCCCTCTAATGTTAGGGTACTCGGATGAAGTTTTTGGTACACGAATTTAAACCCCTCAACATCCAAGGTGACTTATTATAGTGCACTCAATCCTATGGCCGGCCAACTATATTCGATAACAATTTTAAACCACATCACTTGCCAATATAATTAACCATTTAACGTTTACCTCACTGTTGTTAACAAGCATTAAGCCAAGCCTTTTTCCAAAGCTACAACCATGCTTTAAACCACAAGTAATAAACATATACTTATAAGGATCACTTACCATGTGCATCCTTCAGCATTTCATGCTAAAAAATAGTATATCAAATACCTTAAATCGTGCTTTAATAGTAGGTAACATGTAAATCAAAACAAGTGCATAAAACCATTTCAAACTAGCACGACCGAGAGAGAAAATCCACTTTTACTTACTTTCGAGTTTAAACCAGCGTATCAAACTAAGTTTAAACTCCCATAAACCACCTTTAAAACATTCCAAAGCCGAAATCCACGTTCTCAATCACCAATACGCGAAACCTTGAATCGCTGACACGAAATCAAACGTTCGAAGCCTCCAACGCTTCACTGATCACCTCTGAATCGACCTCACATATTTTGATCACATTGAAACATAGGATTAATGCATCTCAATGCATTGCAAACACAGCAACAAAAAAACCTTACGGACTTCCACAATCCTCTCATAATTACCTAATCACATCAACCAAAAACATCATCAAAATCTCTCCAAACACAACCCAGCCACAACCTAACAATCTAACACTTACATAAACATCAACTAACACTTGAAAACAGGATTAAACCATCCTATTACCTCCAGCAATTACATAGCCACCACAACTCCACAAAAATAACAATCTAACAACCTAATCAATTAGAGATTCAAGAGTTTCGGGATTCCTTTATTAAAAACGACTTAAGTACAATATGAAACATCCATTATATGATTAAAATCAATCCTCATCTCTAAAAAATAGATCCTATCTGAATCTTTCATCATTTCATCAATTAATCTCAATTAAATCCATTAAATCAATATAAAAACACAAAATTAGATTGAAAACCATAAACCAAGGATCAAATACTTGAGAATATCAATAAAGAACCATTAAATAGAGGAGATCATGGACCTTACCCCTATTGTGTGATTTTTCCCTTAATTAGCTTATTTAAAGCTAGAAAACACAAGATTTCAATAAGATTTCGGTAAATCAATAATAAAGAAACAATTACAAATCAAGAAATTAAGAGTATAAGTCTCTCACCTCTGGAATTTTATGAAAAAAATAATGTTTGGCAAAGAAGTGGAGAGAAAAGTTGAGAGAAAAGTTACATGAAATTGGTTTTTAAGAAATAACTAACTTTAATATCCAAAATCCTTTTTAATTAATTTTAAAAAACATGTTAAAATGATTTAATTGAAGGATAAATCATTAGAAAAAACTTGGTAAAATAGCTCCTTAAGGAGTCTAAGAATTTGACCCTTTTTCATTTTAGTCACCTTTAATAACAGTTTTCAAAAATTACATTCTGGTCATTGGCCAAAATGTCATACTTCCAAACCTCATTTTCCAAAATTGAATTTAACAATATTAATCATATATTTTAAAATGATTTTTAACCATTTTCCATATTTTTATCTTGCCAAAAATTATATGACCCCGAATCTAACTCGAATCTCCAACCCAGTCCACCGAACTATCTAATAAACCCCAAAACTATTAGGCCCAAAACCGGGGCGTTACACTGGGGATTGTTGAGGCTGAGTGAAGAACTGGCAGAGGAAAGGTCAAGAGGCCAAAGAGTCACGCGTGATCAACACGCGCGTGAAGAGTTGAGCGGACACATGTGTAGTGCGTGGAGTTTCTGGAAGTCTACTTAGTTTTCATCCGGGCCGTACGATGGATCTTAATCTAACGGTTGCCATGCAATGCGGCACTGTAGCAGAATATCTCGATTAGGGTTTTCATCTGATGTGGCTATTTGGACTATTGGATCTAATCCTGATCCAACGATCAGGACTCAGCTGCGCACAAACACAAAGAAGCATTAGGGTTAGGATATTAGGCTTTAGGATTTATTTTGGGTCGATTGTTTTTTTTTGTTTATGTAAATGGACTGCATATAAAACTTGGGCTTTGTTTATTTAATAATTAATCGGGCTTTTATTATTTAGTTATATTATCCATTAATATTTTTTGGGGTTTTTGTTCAATAATAATAATATAGTATAGCATAATATATAATAAAATAATAATAAGAGGTAATAATAATAGTAATATAATTAATATATTATACTAATATAATAAAAATAAGAAACTATAATAATAATAGAGATAATAGTAATAATAGTATTGTATAATACTAACAGAAAACAAATGGTAATAACAATTCACAATAAAAACATTTTTGGTTTTTACATTAATAATTATAATATTAATTAATAATATTTTTGGTTTTTCCTTTTTTCTTTTTTTTCTTTTTTTTAATTAATAGAAAAACATAATATTAACCAAAGACCATTATTCAAATATTTTAAAAATAAAAAACGGGTTCAAACCCCGGATAAAATTAGTGATTACAACTGCCCCCATTTTCTTATCCTTGTAGAACAAGAATAAAGCAAAGACCATAAGCACTAGTTTTATCCAACTTTCCTGTTAGACGATTTGATCCTCTGAAGCGGCAATGAACAAATCGAAATAACTTACTTTCCCGAAGTGGCGAAAGCAAACTGGGTAGAGCTGGCTAGTCCTCCCAAAGTGGTAATAGACAAACCAGAACTTCAAACGACTCATTCCTCTGAAGCGGCAGCGAACGAATCTAAATAACTTGCTTTCTCGGAGTGGTGAAAACAAACTAGCATATCCTTCCGGAGTGGCAATAGACAGACCAAATAACTTGCTTTCCCGGAGTGGCGAAAAAAAATGGCATGTCCTTCTAGAGTGGCAATGGACAGACCAAATAACTTGCTTTCTCAGAGTGACGAAAACAAAACGGCATGTCCTTCTAGAGTGGCAATGGACAGACCGAATAACTTGTTTTCCCGGAGTGGCGAAAACAAAATGGCATATCCTTCCGAAGTGGCAATGGACAGACCAAATAACTTGTTTTCCCAGAGTGACGAAAACAAAATGGCATATCATTCCGAAGTGGCAATGGACAGACCGAATAACTTGCTTTCCCGGAGTGGCGAAAATAGAATGGCATGTCCTTCCAGAGCAGCAATGGACAGACCAAATAACTTGATTTCCCAGAGTGGCAAAAACAAAACGGCATATCCTTCTAGAGTGGCAATGGACAGACCGAATAACTTGCTTTCCCGAAGTAGGGAAAACAAAATGGCATATCCTTTCGAAGTGGCAATGGATGGACCAAATAACTTGCTTTCTCGAAGTGGCGAAAACAAAATGGCATGTTCTTCCAAAGCGGCAATAGACAGACTAGATAGCTTGCTTTCCTGAAGTGGCAAAAATAAAATGGCATATCCTTCCGAAGTGGCAATGGACAGATTGAATAACTTGCTCCAAATAAAGGTGCCCATTCCCGATGACCCTAGATGGATAGGCTTATTGACCTTCCTGTCTGAAAATTCTTGAGCTAGGGGTATTTGCCTCATCTGCTTCTGAAATCTTAATATTACAAGTGTAATATCCCAAATTTTGGCTAGTGACTAAAATGTAAAGTTTGAAAGTTTAGGGGGGTTAAAGTATAAACTTTGGAAAAGTTTGGCGACTAAAGTGTAAATTTTCCCAACAAGTAATTTTATTTAGTATAAGAGTGAATATGATCGAAATAAGTACATTGATATTGGTTTTAAGAATTAAGATGCAGAGAAAGGTATCGAATTTGGATCGAATGAACTTGTTAAGCATGCTTAGGCCAGAGAAATAAAAAGATGGGTTACCTTCGGGAATGTCCCATAAAAGTGTTTCTAATCGATATTTTGGACTCGGTAAAGGTAAAGAATATTCGAATGGATTATCGATAAAGGATTTCTACGAGAAATTTTATTCTATGGAGATTTTCAATAATTATCGGAATTGTAGAGTGAGTTAGGAAAAATTCAGTCTAAGACTTTCAAAAAGGAAATTTTTATAAGATGATAGTGTTCATTTTCTGAATATGGAAATATGGAATTTTGGAATAAATCCAATAGCTAGATAAAGGTGAAATCGCATTAAAAGTATTTTATGAATATCGGGAGATTGGATCAAATCGAAATTTTAGAGGCTGATCCAAAAGCCATGGAAAATTAATAAAATACTATTTTATGAATATTTTATTATAGTTGGTTGGATTTCAACTAGACTTAGTTAAATTTTTACAAGAATGGCACACTAGTAAATAAAGACTAGTTGGAGGGCAAATTGGTCATTTGACAATGATGGCAATTTTGAAATATTAAGGGCAATTTTGGAAGGCGAATTACACTTTTATCAAATCATGGACATTGATGTTTGATAAGATTAAGTCTTGGTCATTGGATTAAAAAGGCAAATTAGTAATTTCACTAAATAAATGAATTTTAAATTCATTTAATTTTAACATGTGGATTTAAATAAGTAAAAGATGAACCAAATTGTTCATCTTTCTTGAAATATTTCGAACTAAGGGGAGAAAAAAAGGGAGAAGATTTTTCAAGCTCGATTCAAGCCCCGAAACTCAATTTCAGGTAATATTTTCAACTGCAAAGTTGTTCTATTCTTCAAGCTCTATCTTTTGATGTCAATAATTCATGAAATACATGCTTGATTGATGAGAAAGAAATTAGGGTTTATGGACACAATTGGGTTTTTTGAGATTTTATGATTCCATGTTGAAATTCAAGTTGAAATCAAGCTTTTGTGGTGTTAAAATCATGTTATTGAGTTGGGATTTAAACTCTACATGTTTTGATTATTATGAAGATGATTAGGGTTTATGGATTCAAGTTTGATTTAGGGTTTTTGATGTTGGACAAATGATCTAGTAAGCTTGAATTTGTTATTTGGAAGCAAAACCCTAAATTAAAGGTATAGGGACCATTTCGGCAATTCTGAAAGTTAGAGAACTAATCTGAATTTTTATGATTTTGAAGTGTGTTTATATTATTATTGAAGTCGGAGATGTGAATTTGAAGTTAGAATGTTAAACCGAAGTTGAATCGAGTTAGTGACCATTTTGACAAATTGTCAAAGCTAAGTGATCAATTCAGAAGTGAGGTTTATAACTTATTTATACATTGTTATGGAAGTATGGACTTAGAGAAATGATTTACTATTAATAACTATGAATTTTGATGTAGTTAAATGTTGTTTAACCCTCATCGCATAAAAATTTGAAAATCAAGAAAGGGTCTAGGTAGTGTACATAGTTTTCATCCTGAATTATATTTTTATTTCAACAACTCAATTATGACTTTATAAATCAATTCAGGGTTAAAACTAGCTGCAATAGACTGACATAGTTTTTAATTCAAAACCAAGAAAGGGTTAAACTGCAAGATGAATTTTGGTATAAAAAATTTACAAGTCAAGATTTCTTTCTATGACTCTGTAACATCTTTAATGTATATTCGAATTACGAGTATACGTTAAGGTTGTTACAACGAGTCTGTAATTCCTCGCCTGAAATCCCCGAGCTATGAGTATCTATTTTATTTGCTCTGAAATCTTTGAAGTTATGAGTACATCGTAGTCCTTTTCACACGAGGCTACAGACCAGATAACGGGGTTCATGTCATCATGACTTCCCATCAAGAACCTTCAATAACTAGATTCACACTGACGTGGCTACCAAAAGGAAATCTTTACTATGCCTTAATTTTGGATCATCCTGGCACAGAAGGTGCACGCCATTCAAGAATAACCAGAGATAGGAAGATCGTTAGAAATCTTAATTACGCAAGTCAAAAGACTCCTGAATCTTTTCTGAGATCTACTTCTTTTCTCGTAAAGCTATTGATCTGATCTTTTATCAATCTTCAAATACCTGTTTAAAACAAACAAAATGCTATGATGGTATGAGTTAGCATGCTCCTAACATAGGGATGTCTAACTATAAATGATGCATGAATAGTGTCATTTTTTAAATTGTTGGGAAAAACTCTTGCTTCCTGGCCGGTCACCCTTAGCTCTCATGAGCCATTCGTCTTTGCAGAATCTTTATCTTTTGTCTTCTCTCAAAATGGTGTGGCTAACTTGCACTGGTCGAAACACAATATGTTGCTTTCTAAAGTTCAACTCTATAACATTGCCCCCATTCTACTTAGGACTAAATGTTGCCTCTTCAATGATTCTTCATGACGAGTCTCCTTCACTCTCAACATTGGGGTGAGCGTCATGATGCACAAGTTTCTAAGCTTTTCGTACTGTGTTAAGATCCAATTTTCAAAGTATTTCTTCTGTATTTTCTGAATCTTCAACTTTTGCTTCAATCTGAAAGGACATTGTTGCCCTTCACTGGCCATGCAAAATCTATCATTTTCTATCTTGTGACATCTCCCTCACTCAACTTGGGCTAAATTATCACCTCTTCTACGACTCTTCATAATGAGCCTTCTTCTATATCAACATTGGGGTGAACACTATGCCCCCAAGTTCCCAAATTTTCCTTCTTTCCAAAAGGTCCCAAGTCTTCAATATTTTGAGCCATGTGACACGTTGTGATAGAAATTTACTTCGAATCTCTGAACTGCCTGATTATTCTCATTCTAACCACTAATAAATTATTCTTTCTTGCTAGGTCGACCATGTAGACCTAAAACTTCCTCCCTAAAGCCATACAGAGACTCATTCTTCCACTTCTAGATCTTTACCCTTGGGTTTGACTATTACTTTGCCTTGACCCATTGATACTATCTTCATTCCATCTAAATGTCGTGCTGAAAACATGCCCCCAAAATCTTAAAACATTAATTCCTTCAATAAGACTCAATCATCATTTTGCATATACAATCAAGTTGAGTCCTTGAACTATGCAGCACACTGAATCTGGCTTTAGGATCACTGACAGGTTTTGTATCAGGTCGACCATATACATAGTTGACCTATAACCCTATCCCAGAAGCCATGTAGAAGAACAACTTCCTTCTTTTTGGATCTTGATAACAACTTATCTCGCCTTAAGGTTTGGCTGTTATTATTATTTTTTACCTCTGATCCAATAGGATGATCTTTTCTTCTATCTCAACGGTAGGCCCCAAGAACACGCCCCTAAGCCTCAAAATTTCATTTATTCAATAAGGTTCAATTTTTATTCTTTTGAATCAATCACGACATTGCGACAGATGCTAACTTTGAGTCTTTGAACTGCGTAGAATACCTAGGGTTGTTATCATTCTTTTCTGGATTATTGACGGGTCATCGGTGTTAGGTTGATCGTGTATGTCTCTGTCCTCGAATTCTAAATTTTATTCTTGCAACAATACAAAGAAACTTGATTCTTCCTATTTTTCTCTCTTCTCTTTCTTTTCTCTCCTTTTTTATTTTTCTTTCTCCTATTTTCTCTCTTTTTTCTTTTCATCTATATGTTAGTTTGCTAATTAACATTTCAACAAAGGATGCTTTTTGGATTAATATACAAAATCAAACCAATATAAAAGAATAGAATGCCCCGGATATCAAATGAAAGAGCGGCTTAGATTCAATCCCCCATTGATCCATATCTTGCCTTTGAATGTTGTGGCGATATTTAAAGTTTTAAAATTCCTCCAGATGGCTCTCTTCATCCTTATGATTATGGTATTTGCTTGATTTGTTTGAAAACTACTCCTTCTAGTTCTCATTACCTTTCTCCAAAATATATTATGGTTTTTGAATTAGTTTAACACATAGAGAGAAAATATTAATTTGTAAATTTTAGTACAAGTGTATTCTTCCAACTATAATATCATATCAGCGCCTTCAAAGAGTCATCTCTGACGCTAGGGTATTGAACAGGTGAAGCATATCTCCTTATTAGATTTGTTCTCCCCCTACAGCTCCATCAGGATGCTTTGAGACTTATTTGATTGTTCATTGATTTTAGAGGTTTATCTCAGATGCTAGGGTATTAAACATGTGGAATCTAGTTCCTTATTAGATTTGTTCTTCCTCACAGTTCCATTAACTGTTCATTTCTTGATAGATTTTTTCTTTTAAAGAATTCTTAAGTTTTAACAACTCCATCAGTATTTCCTGGGAGATTTTCTTATCATCGAACATTATCGAAGAAGTAGTAATCTCACGTCCCGTGCTTTACCGACCAGAGCAGGTTGAGCAAAAAAATCATACTTTATCGTGATCACAACATTCAATTGATCTTTTATTAGAATCAATGCACATCATGCATGTGATATCCGAGAATCTACGAGGGTAAGAAAGAGTATACATATATTTTTGCTCAAAATATGCATCCTTTCATAGAAATGAAAACAAAGCAAGCATAACATAAGCCCTAACAAGATTCTTTCTACTTTCGAGCAAACAGTAACAAATTTGATTACACGCATAAAAAGGACAGCAAGAAACATACGAGAAAAAGCAAAAAAGGTGAAACCTAAAATATGGGTAGGATGCATTAAAAATCCTTAAACATTGCAACACTGGTCAATCACCATGACTCTTCAATCGTTCCCACAAACTCAGCCTCTTTCTTGAACTTAGGCCTTCGATTCTCAAAAGAATGTATCCCTTTCTTGACAAGTTCATAGATTTTACCCTTCAAAAACACACACTCTTCCGCTGTATGGCTAAAGTCACCATGATGGTACCCACGTAGAACCCTGGTACCAAACACATTAGGATTGAAATAAGCATATCGCTTCGGGGGAAGTTGCTTTAAGAGTTTATTCTGAACTAGCAGGGGTAGCAGCTCTGAATTTGATATTAAGAATGACATCTTCGTCCTTTTGTTAATCCTTTTTGCATTTTTATCATTCATCGTCCCCCTTTTCCTTGAATAGAATTCCCCCTCTTTGAAAACGTCATTATTCTCAAGCACTGTCACTTTTGGGGAATTTTCTAGAACTGTTCATGACTTTTCAAGCGGGTTCAGAACAATACCTTTCATGGAAAAGTTGTGGTCATGATAATTCCTGACATTTTTAGATTTTGATGATGTCGACAATTTTACTTTATCCACCCCTGTTATTTGTGGCGACTTGGCCTTCCCTCAATTTCATAGTGCTGGCCATAGTTGGGAAATTAATCTTCAGACCTTGACCCATCGTCACAAACTCTACCACCCCAAGATCCAGAAGGTGTTGAACTTTATGCTTGAAACTCACACACTTCTCGATGGAATGCCCGTAAATTCTTGCATGGTAATCGCAACTATTTTTCTTATTGAACCATATCGGATATGGAGGTGACTGAGCTTTGACAAAGCATGGTGCAACCAGTCGGGTGTGTAGCAACTTAGAGAACAAATCTTGGTATGTGAACGGACTTGGAGTGAATTAAAAGTCCTATACTTTTTTGCCTTTCTTTTGAGAACTGAAAGTTGGGTTTGCCAACAAATGGAGAGATTCTTGTGGTTCTACCTCATCTGTCTTTTCATTCATTGGCGCAGACAAATCTTTTAAGAGAAAGTCCTCGGTCTCACCCATCACTAGTTTGGCAGGACATTTAGAGACGACATTGCCTACCTCACGCTGATTGGTGATAGCTTGGTTTTCATCAGATAAGGTTTCTTCTACTATAAATTCATAGTCTCAACTTTCACTTATCTTTTCAATCTCCTCATTTATGGGAGAGTCTCCGGTCAACCCTACCATGCATAATGGTTCGAATTCCTGACTTAAAGGAGACTTGACTTCTGACACATCCATATTTTCCCTCGTTGCATCAACCTCTTCAAGAGCACTCACTTCCTAATCCCCGTGGCTAGAAGATAGATTAATTTCCACACTAGGTCCTTCACACTTTAAGACTCCATCTTTTAACTTGCTTTGCACCACTTTCTTGAATGCCGGGCAATTCTCTATTGTGTGTCCCACTCCTCCGGCGTGGTAATCACAGTGTGCATTAGGGTCATACCATACTGGGTAAGGCGATTGAAAGAGAAAACAATACATGGTAAAACCAAATCAGCCTTGCATAGTTGTGAGTACAGCTCTGTGTACGAAATTGGTAAAGGAGTGAAGGATTCCTTCTCTATCTCCTCTTTGAGACCTCTAGTCTCCTTTCTATTTGTGCCTTGCACATTTAGGGACATGGCCTGGGGTGAAGCGACCATCGGCCCCTTAAGAGCTTCGTAGGTTTCTGTATTATTAACCTCATGTTTCAATTGCTTCTGAGCTGGTTTTGGTCCTTTGGTGTAGACAAGATTTTCAAGACAGAATTTTCAATCTTATCTAACGCCAATTCGATGGGACATTCGAAAGTAGTGCGGACTATCTCATACTGGTTGACGATGGCTTGATCTTCATCAGACAGAGTCTTTTCTGCCCTAAAGTTCCAGTCCCAACTCTCTCTCATTTTTCCAATCTTATTTTGCACAATGGAGTCTTCAGTCAAGCCTTTCCCTTTGGCCATTATTCTCATTAATTCATCGATTTGCCACCTATTTTCCTCTCAGATCTTCTTCATATGTGTTATTATCTCTCTTTGATTCCAAACCAGATGTTATTGGAGCTGTTCGAGCTTATTAACCCTAGCCACTAGGTCATTCATGCAACTGAATTTGTATTGGCTAGAAGTTCTCCCTTTGTTTTCTTTATTTTCTGAGATGAATGCTCTTCCTAGACTAGTTTTTGCTTTAGCAAAACTATCTTCCATTTGTCGTTGAGAATGTGTGGGTGTGAAGTCTTTAATTACTGTCACGAAACCCCCCACAATTATTTTATTGTTTAATTACTTAATGCATGATACATGCTATATGCAATGCTTAGAACAAATAAAATGTGTGGATGTATGCAAGTGAAGGCATTGATTCCATTAGTGATCACCCTTGAACAACTTTCATTGGAGACTAAAAGGTTCTCATTGCAAAGAAAGATAAACTCCTACAGATATGCCCCGGCCCTAACTTCTAACTCTTCGATAGCTTCCAACAGCTGAATGAACCTGGGTGCCTCCTCCATGTTTGGGGTTACAAAAGGAATAGGGGCTTCGGCCTCATTGGTTAGGTTTCTCATGTTTTGGGCAACCTCTTGCACTTGCACCATCAGGTCGATGTTATATTGATCTCGATCTTGAATTGTGCAAGTAGCATCGTGAAGGCACTTCAACCAATAATTGTCTCCTCCCTTGGAAACTTCTTCTAGAAACACAATCCTTTCGAGGTAAACTTGAACTGTGGCCTCTAATGTTCTCAACCTAAACTCGTAGTGTTTCGTTCTCTTGTCGAGTATCTTGGAGCTCAAGAAAGCTATTTTGAGCATAGTATTCATGAAGGGACTAATCTAGCTCTCTAACTCTTTCTTCTAGTTGAGCATTCTGAGCTTGGCTTTGACTCAAGCTCTCAAGAGTGGAGTTATACAGACCTTGCATCTCCAATATTCGGTTCTTGATCGGGCTCCGGATTCTTGTCATTGATTCTTATACGCATCCAAAAAGCGTAGTCCGTGGTAAACATGTACTTTTCATCCTCTTCGACCTTTATGCGGTAGAGGTGATACCAAGCTCTAGAAATAGTTTGAACCTTCGCCTATATTCATTCTTGAAGGGAAACTCGAAAGTGCTTAAGCTGGTAGTGACGCGCACAAACTGTTATGACCCGAATTGCCTTGACACCAACAAATGAGCACAAGCAGGTTCCACAGTACAATCCTATCATCATTAGCCAATTGTAATCCTCGCAACTAAACAAGAACTGGAGGACACCACCGAGCCAATGGACCCTCCACACAATGTATTCATCTTGAATATTTTGAAAGATTGCCATCCATTTCCATTTGTTCGGCTCTTCCCACCATTCTTTTGCTAGGTACTCTCGCAAGGGAGAAAAATTCCCCGAAAGTATTCCGGGTAAAACCCTAGTCAGTGTTTTCCAAAGGTGACTCTGAATCCATACTTGAAGTGATTGTGCATGATAAGTGTTCAAAAGTACTATTTTTCTTACCCTTTTTACTCATATTATTGTTAGACTTAGGCTCATATTAGTTGCATAGTTAGCCATTCATGCATTAATCCATGTTTCCTTCCATCGTTGAGCTTGATTACATAACTTGGTAGTTTTTGTGGAAAAGATGCTGCTTTGGTGTGCTTTGTGTGTGTATGTGCAGGATCACTTGCCAAAGCAATGCCGAGCTAGTTGCCAGGGCAATGCATGAAGGATATGCCGAGCTAGTTGCCAGGGCAATGCATGAAGGAGGCGCCGAGCCAGTTGCCATGGCAATTGTCGACAAAGAGAAAATGCAATAGGGATGTCGAAATTAATGACTTTAAAAGCCCAAGATGACATGGAGCAAGGCCCAAGCCCAAAGGAATTTGATTGCCATGCATAGATTAAAGAAGAATAAAATTCCAAGAAGATAGGAGAAGTTCTAATAGGAATAAAATTATAATAAAGAATTATATTCTTTAAAGATAATTTAATTCCAACTCATACTCCTCCTCAAAGAAGGAATTTGGCCTAGCCCTATAAATAGTAAGGATATTTCGACAACTTGGAGAGAGAGCAAGAGGGGAAATTTCGACAAGTCCAAGAGAGGAAGCAAGGGGAATTTTCGGCAAGCATCTAGAGCAAGGGATTTTCGACAAGCTTCATCTTTTCTTCCTTGTTTGATTGGGTTCATGCTAGTGATTGTTTATCTTGTGTTTCTTTGGAACCTAGCCATGAACTAAATCTACTTGGCATGGTTATTGTGTTTTGTGGTTGTGAGAAACTATTGGTTTTTGTTTAGGTAATAAGAGTTTGCACTTTTCTATTTCAAGGTTTATTCATTCTTGGTTCTTATTCTTGTTTGCGAGTGAATTGGGAGAGGATCTCGTGATTTCATCTATTTATCTAATATCGGGAGAGTTATATTCAAGAAACGAATGAATATGATCTTTATTCAATCCAATGATGGCGAAGATTAATTCGGCTTAGGAATAAGTTAAGGATTTCAACGGCTAAGAGGAGCACAAGATTGGTTGTTGTTCACCCTTGATTCACGCAGGGATGTATTAGCAAGGCATGCACAAATAGCTAGAGTTTCGACTTAGGGATAAGAAGAAACCATTGAACAACGCTCTGCCGAACCTTGAAGGTTGCTGCCCAGAAGCCCAAGTAGTTGCCCAACTAGATGCCCAGGCAACCATCGATTAGTTGCCAAGGCAATCCCGTTGTGCAAGTTGCCACAGCAACTGAGTTGCCCATGCACTCTTTTACCAAGACAATCCAATCAGCTATCACACCTTAACTCACGATAACCTGGCCTATCTCTCTCATTCAATCTCATCTTTTCATTTACTTAATTGCTTTCTAGATTAGTTATTAGTTAAAACTTCTATAATCCTTTACTTGTGTTTTTACTTTTTACAGTGCAAGAGACTAGATTCTTGAAGTAGCACCAATCCCTGTGGAGACGATATCTTTTATACTATAACTTGCGACGTGTATACTTGCACATTTGCGTAGCACTTATTACGCGCAACAAGTTTTTGGCGCCGTTGCCGGGGATTGGCAATAGCGACTTTGTTTTTATTTTCTTGCACTTTCTTTTTATTTTTCTTGTTTAAAATTCAAAGGGCTAACAAACTTTGGTTTTGCATTGGTATATGATCAGGCGAGACCGACTTCACGTAATATCCTTTGATCCGTAAATCGAACGAACCTTACAAAGACTTAGACGAAGGATAAGAGAAGCAATGGCAAATCAAGACGGCAATATGAATCAAGATGTTCGAGCGGGAGGAGGAGTGATTCTTGCACGAAACAGAACTAATCGGAAACTATCTGAAAAAAGATCTTGAGGGATTTAACCAGGAGTTGTCGCACCTGAAATTGAAGCTGAACCACTTTGAGTTGAAACCGTAATGTTTAATATGATCAACACAATATGTCAATTTGGCGGCTCAAAGAATCGAAGATGCACGGCAACATCTGAAATCTTTCCTCGAGATTTGCAACTCGTTCAAGATACACAGAGTCACCCCCGATGTCTTACGATTAAGATTATTCCCCTATTCATTGAGGGATAGGGCGAAAGCATGGTTGAATAGCATTCCTGCCAGATCCATAGCATCTTGGACTGATCTTTGTCGTGATTTCCTTGCTAGATTTAATCATACGAATCTGACTGATAAGCTTCGTAACGACATTACTTCTTTTCGGCAGGCAGATGATGAATCCATGTACGAGGCTTGGGAGAGATATAGAGAACTTCTACACAAATGCCCCCTACACGGATTCCCGGTGTGGACTCAAGTAACAATGTTTTACAACGCCGTGAATACACCAACAAGGATGATGTAGATGCCTAGGCAAACGGCATACTCCTAGATAAGTCACCGGAAGAAGCAATGCAAATTTTGAACAGGCTGGCCAAGAATGATTATCAATTCCCATCTACAAGAAGAAGAGGAGTTAGACGCCAAACCACAATACATGAACTAGGATCATTAGATTCAATTTCGGCACAATTGGCCGCTTTAACCAAGATGGTCCAGAACATGCAAAAACCAAACAACACACATGAAGTCAAGGTAATGGATTCTTTTTGTGAGTTATGTGGTGATAACCATAATTCTTCTGAATGTATGCAGAATCCGGAATCCAACTTCTATGTGGGGAATTACAATCGGAGCAACAATGTGATGTCCAATACATACAATCCAGCTTGGAAGAAGCACCCGAATTTTTCATGGAGTAATCCCAACAATGCTCTAAACCAGAACAATCAGAATGCAAAAGCATCGGGATTCTAGCAGAATATGCCACGGCAACAGATGCCGCAGCAACAACCGACGACATCTAGTTCTTTGGAAAATTCTCTAAATGCTTTTATGATGAAAACTGAATCTTAATATGGCTGAGAATAGTAATTTCATAGAAAGAACTGATGCTTTTATTAACAGGACTGAGATGAGATTGCAAAACCAAGAGGCGGCAATCAAATCATTGAAAAATCAAGTCGGACAGTTTGCTCAAAATATGAATACTAGACCACAAGGAGGTTTACCTAGCGATACTGAAGTCGCAAGAGGAACTGGCCATGAGCAATGTAAGGCGATCACCACTAGAAGTGGCCAACAACTTAGAGAGGTTCAAACCCGCTCGTCAAACAAAACTCCACAAAAATATCAAGCTGAACCTAGTGGAAAAGCCTCAGATGTTAAACCAGGAATTGCCGCGGCAACCGGCAATAAGCATGCCTCAGAAACCGACGATAAAGACACCTCGGCAACTCGCGATAAGCATGCCTCGGCAACTCCAGATGTCCCAACAATGCCGTCAATCAGGTTTCAAACCAATGAAAGGATCGAAGATATCCGACTTCCACCACCATTCCCACAAAGGTTGAAGCGACAAAAGCAAGAATACCAATTCCTAAAGCAAGTCCACATCAACTTGCCACTGGTGGAAGCAATTGAACAAATGCCAAACTATGCCAAGTTTCTTAAAGACATTGTGTCCAAGAGAACAAGGCTAGGAGAGTTTGAAACAGTTTCCGCAACAGAGGGATGCATGGCAATGTTGCACAATCGTATGCCACCCAAGTTGAAGGATCCCGGAAGTTTCACAATACCCTGCTCCATCAGAAATCACTATGTCGGGAAAGCATTATGCGACCTTGGGGCTAGCATAAACTTGATGCCTAAATCGGTTTTCCAGAAACTAGGAATCGGGAAGGCAAGAGCTACAACAGTTATGCTGCAGCTAGCCGACAGATCCTATGTGCATCTAGAGGGAAAAATCGAGGACATACTAGTAAAGGTTGATAAATTTATTTTTCCCGCTGACTTTATTGTTTTGGATTGTGAAGCAGATGAGCATGCACCCATCATTCTCGGGAGACCATTCCTAGCAACAGGGAGAACCTTGATTGATGTTGAAAAGGGAGAACTCACAATGAGGGTGAATGACCAGTAAGTTAAACTAAATGTGTTCCAAACACTAAGGCATGTCGATGATCCAGAAGAATGCCAACTTCTTCATGCCACGACAGAGTTTAACTTCGACGAGGAATTTAGTTGCCTCGGCAACTACATTGCCGATCAAGAGGAACATGAGGAGTATGAAGAACCGGTCGATGAGGAATAGCCAGAAGAGGCAAATTGGCTAGTCAATCGACCAGATACATACTTTGAACCACTGGACTACTCAGGTAAGGAAGGTAAGCTCGAAAAACCCTCTATTGAACATCCACCAATTCTTGAGTTGAAACAATTGCCAGAGCAACTAAAATATGTATACTTAGGGACCGATAATACATTACCTGTAATTATTTCTTCTAAGTTACAGCCTGAGCAGGAAAAGAAGCTGATCAAGATGTTGAAGCTACACAAAAAGGCAATAGGGTGGACAATTGCCGACTTAAAGGGAATTAGCCCGGCGGTGTGCATGCACAAGATCTTGTTGGAAGATGATCACAAACCTTAAATTGAGGCCCAGAGGAGACTGAATCATGCCATGAAAGGGGTTGTAATGAAAGAAATCATCAAGTGGCTTGACGTGGCATTATATACCCTATCTACGATAGTACGTGGGTAAGTCCGGTACAATGTGTACCGAAAAGGGAGGTATAACAGTGGTAAGCAATGAAAATAATGAACTTATCCCAACCAGGAATGTGACCGGTTGGAGGGTTTGTATGGACTATCGAAAGCTAAACAAAGCCACTAGGAAAGATCACTTCCCATTACCCTTTATTGATCAAATGCTTGACCGTCTTGCAGGTAAACCCTTTTATTGTTTTCTTGATGGTTATTCAGGTTACAATCAGATTGCGATAGCACCAGAAGATCAAGAAAAGACAACCTTCACATGCCCATACGGTACTTATGCCTTCCGAAGGATGCCGTTCGGATTATGTAACGCCTCGGAAACCTTCCAAAGATGCATGATGGCACTCTTTTCAGACATGGTCGAAGACTTCCTTGAGATCTTCATGGATGATTTTTCGGTTTTTGGTAATGACTTCGACGGCTGCCTCGGCAATTTAGAGAGGGTGTTGGCAAGATGCGAAGAAACGAATTTAGTCCTCAATTGGGAGAAATGCCACTTTATGGTAGATGAAGGAATAGTGCTCGGCCACAAGATTTCATCCAAGGGAATTGAAGTAGACAAAGCCAAGGTGGACGTGATAGAGAGATTACCCCCCACCAAGTTCGGTTAAAGGAATTCGAAGTTTTCTCGGACATGCAGGTTTTTACAGGAGGTTCATTCATAATTTTTCTAAAATCACTAAACCCTTGTGTAATCTGCTTGAACAGGATAAAGTCTTCGATTTTGATGATTCTTGCACTTAAGCATTCGAAACCCTAAAGGAAAAGCTTGCCTCAGCACCCATTGTCGTTCCACCAGATTGGGCGCTACCTTTTGAGCTCATGTGTGATGCAAGTGATTTCGCGGTAGGAGCAGTCCTAGGCCAACGCACAGGTAAGACCTTCCATGTGATATACTACGCTAGTAAAACTCTTAATGGTGCTCAAGTGAATTACACAACAACGGAGAAAGAGTTACTAGCTGTAGTTTTCGCATTTGACAAGTTCCGATCCTATTTAATTGGTACAAAGGTAATTGTTCATACGGACCATTCGGCAATCAAATACTTATTTGCTAAAAAGGATGCTAAACCTCGTTTGATTCGTTGGTAATTACTTTTACAAGAATTTGATATTGAAATTAAGGACAGGAAAGGAACAGAAAATCAAGTGGCCGATCACTAATCACGTTTGGAACGCAATAGGGAGGAGGACGCGGATCTGGAGATATGCGATGCATTCTCGGATGAACAAATTTTAGCTGCCTCGGCAACCCTCGACACCTCGGCAACCCTAGACGCCTCGGCAACCCTTGACGCCTCAGCAACCCTCGACGCCTCGGCAACCATGGATGCACACGCTTCGGCAACTCTCGATGCCACAGCAGTCTTTGAAGCGCACGCCTCAGCAATCTTGGGAGCAGTCGCCACGGCAGCACATGCCTCGGTAATACCCTGGTACGCGGATTTAGTTAACTTCCTTGTTTGTGGTATTTTTCCTTATGGCATTACTCACCAAGGGAAGAAGCGGTTCCGCCATGATGCTAAGCATTACTTTTGGGACGAGCCTCTTTTGTTTAAACAATGTGCAGATCAGGTTATACGCCGATGTGTCCCTGAAGAAGAGCAACAGAATGTACTCCGGCAATGCCATTCTTCACCCTATGGAGGACATTTTGGAGGAACTCGTACCGCGGCCAAAGTTTTGCAATCGGGTTTGTATTGGCCAACATTGTACAAAGATGCCCAAGACTTATACAAGCAATGTGATCGTTGCCAGAGGACGGGCAATATCTCTAGACGACATGAGATGCCGCTCCAGAACATCATCAAGGTGGAACTGTTCGATGTATGGGGGATCGATTTTATGGGACCTTTCCCATCTTCATTCGGCAACCTCTACATTCTACTTGTCGTCGACTACGTGTCTAAATGGGTTGAGGCAGCTGCAGTTCCCAACAACGATTCCAAGACCGTGCAAAGATTCTTACAGAAAAACATATTTACATGGTTTGGGATGCCGAGAGCAATTATCAGCGACGAAGGTAAGCATTTTGACAACAGACTAATTGCCAAGATGTTGCAATGCTTCGGCATATCACACAAGATCGCCACGGCATATCACCCATAAACCAACGGGCAAGCAGAAATTTCCAACAGGGAGTTGAAGGGAATACTCGAGAAAGTTGTAAATCCCTCTAGGAAGGATTGGTCATTAAGACTAGATGACGCACTTTGGGCATATCGCACTGCATTCAAAACACCCTTAGGTATGTCCCCCTTCCGACTTGTCTATGGTAAAACATGTCAACTACCGGTGGAAATCGAGCACAAGGCGTACTGGGCAATCAAGACTGTGAATATGGATTGGGAAAGTGCCAGACAAAAGCGTTTGATGGATCTCAACGAGATAGAAGAATTCCGTGCACTCGCCTATAACAATGCACGAATCTACAAGGAGAAAACAAAGCGATGGCATGACAAGAAACTATTGCCACGACAATTTACGCCAGGGCAACTAGTTCTCCTATTCAATTCTCGGCTAAAACTTTTCCCGGGAAAGCTGAAATCAAGATGGTCGGGACCATTCGAAGTCGTCAAACCATTCTCCCATGGTGCTGTGAAAATCAAGTCCATCTCTGACAACCATGAATTCAAAGTTAATGGACAAAGATTGAAGCACTACAATGGTGCCCATGTGGAACGTAACAAAGAAGTGGTCAACTTAGGAGATGCATGAGCATGCTCTCCTTCCAATATTTTCTTTTTCTTTTTCTTTTTCTTTTTATTTTCATTTTTTTTAGGAGATATTTTATTTATTTATTTATTTCATTATCTTTAGTTTTCAGGTTTTCTTTGTTTTCTTTTTCACAACAAGACTCACAACTACTATGCTAAGGAAATTTACTGCCGAGATCCTTGCCCCGACAACCAATGAAGAAGATGTCGCGGCAACCTACATCGTGCCTGCACAAGCTGATGCCACGGCAACCAAAGCTAAAGACATCCCGGCAACAAGAAAACAACCATCGCGTTCAAGCAAGAGAATCAAGACACTGACTAGAAGGAAACTAATCATCTACGATGATGAACTCTCAGAGTAAGTCCTCGTATGCATTTTTATTTTTATTTTTATTTTTTTTCGTTATTTTATGCATGCATTGAGGACAATGCCTCACTCGAGTTTGGGGGGGATTGTTATTAGTAGTTACCATGTTTAGTTACATTCATTACATTTAGGATACATAAATTGCTTGCCATGCCTTTAATTGGAACAAGAATTGCTTAGATTTGATGAATATTCGATGATGACTTTGCCAATGCACTTAATCGATAGAATTTTTATTCTAGGATAACCATGGAAAAACTTAGAATTTTACTATGATGCTAATTTTGATGAAACACTGTTGTGGTTTGATTGATTTAAGGAATTCTAGTGAACTTAGGTTGATAATTAACAAATTGGGGGATTAGAATAAAAATTGGATGAATGCTAGAGGTGCCCGAAATTGGCTCTAGCATGTGCTAAAAAAAATTTTCACTAGAGGTGCCCGAAACTGGCTCTAGGATGTGTTAAAAAAATTTAACTATAGGTGCCCGAAACCAGCTCTAGTCGATTAAATTAACTTAAGAAAAATAAAAACAAAACACTAGAGGTGCCCAACACTGGCTCTAGTTAAAACATGTTAAAAAGAACCCAATGAAGTAATTTGAAAACTTATTGTTTGCATAGAATCCGAAAAGTCAACTTGCACACAACTCCGCACACACTCACAAGCATTATAGTTTGATTACGAGTAAATTCCTAAGTTTTCTGAAGAAATAAAAAGCCAATCATACTTTGTGCCCCGGTTCAGAGAATTGAAATCAAGTTCAAAGCTAAGTTTGTGAAAATTGAAGTCTTGGCAGGTAATTATGAGTTTGCATTGCTTGAGGACAAGCAATAGTTCGAGTTTGGGGGTGTGATAAGTGTTCAAAAGTACTATTTTTCTTACCCTTTTTACTCATATTATTGTTAGACTTAGGCTCATATTAGTTGCATAGTTAGCCATTCATGCATTAATCCATGTTTCCTTCCATCGTTGAGCTTGATTACATAACTTGGTAGTTTTTGTGGAAAAGATGCTGCTTTGGTGTGCTTTGTGTGTGTATGTGCAGGATCACTTGCCAAAGCAATGCCGAGCTAATTGCCAGGGCAATGCATGAAGGATATGTCGAGCTAGTTGCCAGGGCAATGCATGAAGGAGACGCCGAGCCAGTTGCCTTGGCAATTGTCGACAAAGAGAAAATGCAATAGGGATGTCGAAATTAATGACTTTACAAGCCCAAGATGACATGGAGCAAGGCCCAAGCTCAAAGGAATTTGATTGCCATGCAGAGATTAAAGAAGAATAAAATTCCAAGAAGATAGGAGAAGTTCTAATAGGAATAAAATTATAATAAAGAATTATATTCTTTAAAGATAATTTAATTCCAACTCATACTCCTCCTCAAAGAAGGACTTTGGCCTAGCCCTATAAATAGCAAAGAGATTTCGACAACTTGGAGAGAGAGCAAGAGGGGAAATTTCGACAAGTCCAAGAGAGAAAGCAAGGGGAATTTTCGGCAAGCATCTAGGGCAAGGGATTTTCGACAAGCTTCATCTTTTCTTCCTTGTTCGATTGGGTTAATGCTAGGGATTGTTTATCTTGTGTTTCTTTGGAACCTAGCCATGAACTAAATCTACTTGGCTATGGTTATTGTGTTTTGTGGTTGTGAGAAACTATTGGTTTTTGTGTAGGTAATAAGAGTTTGCACTTTTCTATTTCAAGGTTTATTCATTCTTGGTTCTTATTCTTGTTTGCGAGTGAATTGGGAGAGGATCTCGTGATTTCATCTATTTATCTAATATCGGGAGAGTTAGATTCAAGAAACGAATGAATATGATCTTTATTCAATCCAATGATGGTGAAGATTAATCCGGCTTAGGAATAAGTTAAGGATTTCAACGGCTAAGAGGAGCGCAAGATTGGTTGTTGTTCACCCTTGATTCACGCAGGGATGTATTATCAAGGCATGCACAAGTAGCTAGAGTTTCGACTTAGGGATAAGAAGAAACCATTGAAGAACGCTCTGCCGAACCTTGAAGGTTGCTGCCCAGAAGCCCAAGTAGTTGCCCAACTAATTGCCCATGCAACCATCGATTAGTTGCCAAGGCAACCCAGTTGTGCAAGTTGCCCATGCACTCTTTTACCAAGACAATCCAATCGGCTATCACACCTCAACTCATGATAACCTGGCCTATCTCTCTCATTCAATCTCATCTTTTCATTTACTTAATTGCTTTCTAGATTAGTTATTAGTTAAAACTTCTATAATCCTTTACTTGTGTTTTTACTTTTTACAGTGCAAGAGACTAGATTCTTGAAGTAGCACCAATCCCTGTGGAGACGATATCTTTTATACTATAACTTGCGACGTGTATACTTGCACATTTGCGTAGCACTTATTACGCGCAACAGTGCACACCCCCTAAAGCGCCCTTGTTCGTACTTTCGGCTCGCGTTCCAGGAGATAAAAGTTTCAGTCAAGATTGCCGATACCGGGTTAGCCTTCTTCTTTAACCTTTCAAGCAAGTCCAAAATGGCTACATCAATGTTGCCCAAAACTCTAGGGAAAATGATCAAATCGTAGATCCCTAAAGTGAATAAATCCATCCTCACTCCCTCATCCTAGTGTGTTGGTATGATATCTCGAATACATTCCCATGCAAAAGCAGTATTGTCTCCTTGACCTTGGATCAAACCTTGGACCCAATCTTCGCTCATCCCGACTATGGTTTTAAGCTTTAGAGGGTAATTCTGAGACCTAGACGGCTTTGTGTAAATCCAATCTTCATGAATGTTCTTCTTATTGAGTAAAGCCATATATTCTTCAATCGTAGGCATCAAATCTCCCTCGTTGGAAGTGAAGCAACAGAAGGCGGGATTCCAAAACTAAAAAATGGCTCAGAGCATAGGCTGATTAACTCGAACATATATCAAATGTGCTATGTCACCATAATTTTCTCGGAACAAATTTTGCAATCACTAGTCCCATTCTCCCCAAATTTGTTTCAAATCCCATAGATCATTTTATAGAAGACTGACATAAGTATACACCGCCACAATGCGCTCACTCGGTAAACTGTCACTTTGGACTCTTTGGTTGACTTCGGACTGATGTCGAACTGCTGAGCTAATTTCCTCCTTCTTGAGGTACTTTTTATCTATGATGAAAGATTTCAACTTGGCAAACCACTCGAATCAACACCTTCATTTTATGAAATGTATGTATGAAAAATATATGCAAAATGAAAATAACAAAGAAGAAACAAGTCAGTACCGGGTAAAATCAACAGACATATAAAAATGAGAAACAAGAACATAAATAAGACAAAACAACCCTATTTAAATTCAAATGAGATCGCTAAAAAAAGAGTAATAGGTTTCCTTTGGTTTTTCTTTGAAATTCTTTTGAAAATGGGGGAGTTCTTTAAAAACTCATGTTTTTGGAAAAACTAAAAAAACTCGAAGTCGCCACTGGCCACTGAGGTAGGTCAGACACCATAAAACTAGAGATTCGATCAAAAACAGGATTCGGGAGTCGGTTACGAATGGGAGAGATTTGGCACCCCACATTGCCCAAAAATTGGTACTGTTAAAAAAATAAATAATTACCGCTTTGTTAATATTGAACTTTGTGAATTAAAGTGGCGATTAATTTAAAATTCGGTTATACGTGCGAGTAAATTTTAAGGGCCTCGTTATTCGAAAATAAACAACAAGACCACCATCACTACAATGATACTAGTAGCATTTACACCCGAACAAAAAGGCGCCGCATTAGCAAATTATATTTCGGATGCAACTTTATAACATGGCAAACAAATATATCAAAGCAAAAACAAAATATGAATAAATCAATAAATACAAAAGATTAAATATCATACATCGACAATGTCATGAACATCATATCATACTTGTAACAAGGTTTTAAGCACATATCAAAACAATTAAGCTATATAAAAAACATATAATATACTCATATATACTATGTTGTTATACACTACAAAACATATATATAATATATACCGCATTTTACATCCTACATATATATATATAACTAATGTTATATACTAATATACAGATATATATTATTGTATCCTAAGTAAAAACATACAAGCGAGACATAACCAATATGTATCATATATAGAAAAAACAAAGTAATATATACATATATAATTTGGTATAAAAAGATATGCGCATGTGAATATTTACAAAATAGCATGTATATATATATATATATTGTAAGGTAATACTATATAAACAAACTACTAAAAAATAAAACATATAAACACATATTATGTATACATTTATTTGAACCTAAAAAAACAAATACATAGATATACATCTTAAAAATTAACAAAAACTATGCTATATGTATATAAAAACATCCACATACATGAGGGGCCAAATTAACATACAATCCAACAAACCAAAACTATATAAAATGAATGATAAAGGGCTGAAATTTAAAGAGAAATAAAATGTTAGACTAAAAAAATGCAATGCAAACAGGGGTAAAAAGGGGATTTCACACTAGACTTCACACTGGACCTATGACTTAATTGAATAGAAACTGAAACTGGGAGGACCAAACTAGAAAATAACCCATTTTAAAAACAAATTAAACTAACAAATAGGACCTAATTAAATACGAGTAAAAGTTAATGGGACCTATGGTATAATTGTGAAAGATGAAAAGTTTTAAAAAAACTATTTTAAAAACACGGAATGGCTAAAATGGGAATAAACCATTTTTAAATTAATCTGGTTTGATTTTTGGATGAAATTGCAAGTATTAAAAATGTTTGGAGGACTGAGGTTGTAGTTTTAAAAGACGAAAACCCTTAGGGTGTAAATACGATGGTGCGGAAGGCTTTAAAAAACAAAATAAACCATTTTAAAAAAGAGGCCCGAGTATATAAAGGATATTTTTAGGAAAAAAAAAGTTTTAGCCATTTTAAAAAAACCTCTCCATTTTTCCATTTCCAGAAACCAAAATGCTCTAAACGAGCTCACCCCTTACCCAGAAATCGACGGCTATTCTAATGTGCTCTGCTGCGTCGGCCGCCGCACCGGGGCCCATAAAACACCAACCAAACACCAAAAAGAAACCTTCCCTCCTCTTAAACTCGAAAATGACCACCATACTACCAAAAATCCTTTCGTTTTGCCTAGATCTGACTAAACCTGTAACAAAAAGCCTTTTTGACCCAAAAAAACCTCTGACCTCATCATGGTTCACCATGAAACCCTAAGGGTTTCAGGCTTGTTACTAGAGGATGTTCGTCTTTGGTCGGATTGCCGAGGATGGCTCGGAAGCCTAAATGGTGGAAAGGTATAACACTGACTTTACCCCTTTTATGTTTTCCCTCTTTTATTTCATGCATGCAAATATCGAAAGAGAGGAAAAGTACCTCTAAGGATTCTCTCTTTTTTGTATTGCTTCTGTGTAAAAAATTCGAATGAATCATACACTGTTTTGGCTCCTTCTTTATAGCCTTAGAAATTACATACTACTTAAAAAATACAAGATAAAAAGGCCAATGGTTATGCTATGTTTGCTTTTACATGTGAACTACTGTCGAAACAACTCTGTCTCTGAAATCCTGCGTGCTGATATTGTATCTGACATTGTTTCTTTGCCTGCTTACCGAGGTGGTTGATCAAGAGAGAGTGGGGACCAGTAAAGGACATTGGGGATTGCTGAGGCTGAGTACAGAACCGGCAGAGGAAAGGTCAGGAGGTAAAGAGTTGCGCGTGTTCAACACGCGAGCGTGGAGAGTTGAGCGGGCACACGTGTAGCGCGTGGAGTTTCTGGAAGTCTCCTTAGTTTTCATCCGGGTCGTACGATGGATCTTGATCTAAGGGTTGTCATACAATGCGGTGCTGGAGCAGAATATCTCGATTAGGGTTTCTGTCTGATGTGGCTATTTGGACCGTTGGATCAAATCCTGATCCAATGGTCAAGACTCAGTTGCGCACAAACACAAAGAAACATTAGGGTTAGGATATTAGGCTTTAGGATTCATTTTGGGCCGAGTGTAATTTTTGTTTTATTTTTTTGGGTTTATGTAAATGGACTGCATATAAAACTTGGGCTTTGTTTATTTAATAATTAATCGGGCTTTTATTATTTAGTTATATTATCCATTAGTATTTTTTTGGGGTTTTGTTCAATAATAATAATATAGTATAACATAATATATAGTAGAATAATAATAATAATATGTAATAAGAATGTAATATAATTAATATAATATACTAATATAATGAAAATAAGAAATTGTAATAATAATAGCGATAATAATAATAGTAGTATTTTATAATACTAACAGAAAACAAATGGTAATAACAATTCAGAGTAAAAATATTTTTGCTTTTTACATTAATAATAATTATAATATTAATTAATAATATTTTTGGTTTTCCTTTTTCTTTTTTTCTTTTCTTTTTTGCATTAATAGAAAAACATAATATTAACCAAAGCCCATTATTCAAATATTTTAAAAATAAAAACGGGTTAAAACTCTGGATAAAATTAGTGATTACACCCATAATCTATTATGACCGTAAAAAATGTGCTGATTTGGTAAAACAGCCTACAATGACCCAAATATCATCGTGTTTTGCGGGAGTTAGAGGTAGTCTGCTAAAAAAATCCATAGTGATCATGTCCCACTTCCATTGTGGTAAATCGATTGGTTGCAATAACCCAGGTGTGTAGAGAAGGGACTTAAATTAGCTTATTTTAGAATATCGATACGAAGGGATTTATAATTAAGTACACAGACCCGGTCTCGAAAATATAGCAGTCCTTCAGGATCAATCATAAAGTCAAAATTTTCATTATCATGTAATTTGGACACAATAGTTTGAAGCTTAGGATCTTGATTCTGCAATGTCTTAATTCTCGATACAATGGTAGACTGAACTTGGAATTTATCTACAAGAAACTGATGTTTCCTTAAACAAATATGAGCGTTAATGGATCAAGGGGCTACAATGCAAAGGTTTTACATTGATTTGGAACAATAATATTGTTCAAAATTCAATAGTCAATAACGATACTTACTAGGCAGAGGTTTACGACTGAGTGCATCAGCTACAATGTTGGCTTTGCCCGGGTAGTAGTTAATGACAAGATCGTAATCTTTGAGGAGTTTCATCCATCTCTTTTGTCGGAGATTCAATTCTTTCTGAGTCAGAAGGTATTTGAGGCTTTTATGATCTGTAAAGAGGTAGCATTTTTCTTTGTAGAGATAATGTCTCCAAATTTTCAATGCGAAAACAATTACAGCTAACTCTATATCATGGGTAGGTAATTCATCTCATTTGACTTGAGTTGCCTAGAAGCATAAGTAATAATTGTACCCTCCTTCATCAGAATACATCCTAACTCAAGATGTGAGGCATCAATGTATACTGTGTAACCCTTTTCAGATTCAGGTTTGGTTAGGACTGGAGTATGAGTCAAAACTTACTTTAACTGGTCAAAGCTTCTCTGTTGGTCCTTGGTCCAGTTGAATGGGGTTTCTTTTCTCAACAGCTTGGTCAGAGGAACTGCTAATCTAGAGAATCCTTTAACGAATCTTCTATATTAGCCAACTAGACCAAGGAAGCTTCTAACTGCTCTAACATTTCTTGGAGGCTTCAAATCTAAGATAGCTTGAATTTTCTTCGGATCCACCTAGATTCCTGAGGCAAAGACGATATGCCTAAAGAAGGCAACTTTAGATAGCCAGAATTCACATTTGGAAAACTTGGCGTACAATTACTTTTCCCGTAGGATTTGAAGCACAATATTAAGGTGATCACGGTGTTCAGCAGCATTTTTAGAATAGATTAAAATGTCATCGATAATACCACTACGAACTTATATAAGTAGGGTCTAAAAACCTGATTCATTAAGGATTTGAAGCATAATATAAAGGTGATCACGGTGTTCAGTAACATTCTTAGAATAGATTAATATGTCATTGATAAATACCACTGCGAACTTATCCATGTATGGTCTAAAAACCTGATTCATTAAGTCCATAAAAGTTGTCGGTGCATTAGTTAGCCCAAAAGGGCATTACCAAGAATTCTTAGTGGTCGTATCGTGTACGGAAGGTAGTTTTGGGTACATTACATTCTTTAACTTTCATCTGATAGTACCCAGACCTTAAATCAATCTTGGAAAACACCGAGGCATTTTTAAGTTGATCAAATAGGTCACCAATTCTTGGCAAGGAATATTTATTCTTGATGGTCACCTTATTCAATTGTCGATAATCAATACACAATCTCATATAACCATCTTTCTTTCTTACAAAGAGGACCAGAGCACCCCAAGATGAGGAACTCGGCCGAGTGAAACTTTTATCTAACAACACCTAAATCTGATCCTTTATCTCCTTAAGCTCAATTACTGTCATACAATAGGGTACAATGGAAACCGAGGTTGTTCTAGGTTGTACTTCGATGCCAAACTCTACTTAACAAGTAGAAGGTAAACCCAAAAGTTCATCTGGAAAAATGTAATGCTTTCTTTCCCCAAACCCTAAGGTTTATCTTCTTCTTTGCCTCTAAAGGCGGAGCATACAATGATGGAATTCTCAAATTCATCAAAGTAATGCTTTCTTTCCCCAAACCCTAAGCTTCTTCTTACAACAGTCTACCCAAGCTTGATGTTCACTAAGCCAATCCATACCCAGTATACCATCGAATTTATGAATCTGTAACGCTAACAAGTTGGCTGAAAAAGAAATCCCTTGAATCATTAAAGGACAAAGTTTACACATTAGGCTTATGGTGACACAGTCGCCCAAGGGTTTGGTTACGGTGATCTTTGATACAATAGGTTCACAAGATAGTTTGTATTGCTTTACTAACATGATACTTATAAAAGAATAGGTAGATCCAGGATCAAACAATGCATAGACAGGACATGAATACAATTCAATGGTACATACAATAATGTCGGGATCATCTTCCTCTTCCTTGCTCCTCACGTGGTATAGCTGTGTAGGAGCCTTGGTTTCAAGTCTGTATGATGCCTTAGATGAGCTACTAGGCCTCCCTAAAGATCCTTGTTTTGATCCTTTACCTTAGAAGGACTGAGTAGGGGATGAAGGATTAGCCGATGCAAAAGTAGACTTGACTGTATTCTTGGGACAATCACGACTAAGATGTCCCATCTCGCCATATAAAAAGCACACTCTAGACTTCTTACGACACTATCCCACAGAATGCCTGTGTTGGCAAAAATTACAAACTGTGAATTGTGTCTCTTACCCAGAGCCACTAGTGTTATCGATAGAATTTGTCCTAGGGAAGGACTGGGTTACTATTTAAGGCCTAGAAATACATCCAGAATGGGAAGGATATGAATACACATTTTGCTTCAGACTCTAGTACTTCCCTTTCTTAAATGACTTTAAAGGACGAGAATCTTCTCAATATCTCTTCTCGGACTTACCTGATCCACTGGCCTTCTGGGCTTTCTGTGCAACTTCAATGGCTTTAACCCTGTTCACCAGGTCCTAGAAATTAGTGATGCCTAATATTGTAAACATAGGGTGTAGGTCATCATTCAGCCCATTGATGAACATTCTACACTTCTCCTCCTCCTTCTTGATATATTCAGCTCCATACCTTCAGTACTTGCAAATATCATGGATGTACTGCTCTACAAGTCATCCACCCTGCTTTAAATGGAGGAAGATATCACACCTTTCAGCAAGGTAGTACTCACTAATGTATTTTTTTTAAATCACGCAGAAAGAACTCCCAAGTCACAGCTTTTTCAAGGACTGCGAGTGATAAGTGTTCAAAAGTACTATTTTTATTACCCTTTTTACTCATATTATTGTTAGACTTAAGCTCATAATAGTTGCATAATTAGTCATTCATGCATTAATTCATGTTTCTTTCCACCGTTGAGCTTGATTACATAACTTGGTGATTTTTGGAAAAAGATGCTGCTTTGGTGTGTTTTTTTGTGTGTGTATGTGCAGGATCACTTGCCAAAGCAATGTTGAGCTAGTTGCAGGGTAATGCATGAAGGAGACGCTGAGCAGTTGCCATGGCATTTGTCGACAAAAAAAAATGCAATAGGGATGTCGAAATTAATGACTTTACAAGCCCAAGATGACATGGAGCAAGGCCCAAGCCCAAAGGAATTTGATTGCCATGCAGAGATTAAAGAAGAATTAAATTCCAAGAAGATAGGAGAAGTTCTAATAGGAATAAAATTATAATAAAGAATTATATTCTTTAAAGATAATTTAATTCCAACTCAAACTCCTCCTCAAAGAAGGACTTTGGCCTAGCCCTATAAATAGCAAGGAGATTTTCGACAATCCATAAAGAGAGAGCAAGGGGGAAATTTCGACAAGAGAGCATTAGGGAATTTCGACTTCTTCTTCTTCTTTGCTTCTATTAGATTCATGGTTTGGGGATTATTCTTTGTATATCTTTTGAACCCAACCATGAACTAACTTGATCGGCTATGGTTATTGTGTTTTGTGGTTGTGAGAAACTATTGGTTTTTGTTTAGGTAATAAGAGTTTGTACTTTTCTATTTCAAGGTTTATTCATTCTTGATTCTTATTATTGTTTTGAGTGAATTGGGAGAGGATCTCGTGATTTCATCCATTTATCTAATATCGGAGAGTTAGATTCAAGAAACGAATGAATATGATCTTTATTCAATCCAATGATGGTGAAGATTAATCCGGCTTAGGAATAAGTTAAGGATTTCAACGGCTAAGAGGAGTGCAAGATTGGTTGTTGTTCACCCTTGATTCACGCAGGATGTATTATCAAGGCATGCACAAGTAGCTAGAGTTTCGACTTAGGGATAAGAAGAAACCATTGAAGAACGCTCCGCCGAACCTTGAAGTTGCTGCCCGATCGCCCAAGTAGTTGCCCAACTAGTCGCCCAGGCAACCATCAATTAGTTGCCAAGGCAACCCGTTGTGCAAGTCGCCACGGCAACCGAGTTGCCCGCGCACTCTTTACCAAGACAATCCAATCGGCTATCACACCTCAACTCACGATAACCTAGCCTATCTCTCTCAATCGATCTCATCTTTTCTTTTACTTTATTGCTTTCTAGTTTAGTTATTAGTTAAACTCCTTTAATTGTGTTTTTACTTTTCACGGTCAAGATAACTTAAGCAAAGTGGCCCAAACCAATCCCTGTGGAGACGATACTCGATACTCATATCACTTTATTACTTGCGACGTGTATACTTGCACAATTGCGTAGCACTTATCACACGCAACAAGTTTTTTGGCGCCGTTTTGGGATTGGCAATTGGTGTTAGTTGTTTTTGTTATTGCATTTTTTCTCTCTTAATTTTACTAACTTTTCTTTTTGTTTGTTTTATCAAAAAAAAATTAGGTGCGCTTCTAAGTTAAGGAACATCAACATGTCGGGAAATAAAAACCAATCTATTCGAGAGATGATGTTGGAAGATATGAATCAATTCAATCAAGAGTTCCTTGCACCCTTTGATGATTACCTATACCAACCGAGAAAAGCCCAAAGAACTTATACCATGGAAAAATCTTGTGCTATGTGTGGAGAACATCATGTGTTTGAAAATTGCCCTCACATTTTCGGTGCATATAACTACATGGAGGACCATAGAGGGAACCAAAGCAGCAAAATTCTTCATGGTATGATCAAAAAGCTCAAATTTTTTTACCATAACAATTTTGCGCAGAGAACAGATATGCCATGGCAATGTAGTCCTTTTCAAGAGCATTCCAATTCCTTGGAGGAAGCGTTACTAGCTTCATTGGCTAGACTTGACGGATCAATTGAAGAGATTCGAGAGCTATCAAAATCTATGGATACGAGGATAACTCAATGGGATGCAACCTTAGGGATTCAGAAGATCAATTGGGGAGATCCACATATGTCATGGATAACATGCACCAACAATTCATTCCTAGGGATACTGGCGTCCTAAGGCAAGAGGATAAGGAGCAATGCAAAGAAATCTCTACGATGTGTGAGGAACAACTAGAACCTCAAAGTCAAGAGGATGCCAATGAGAGAGACTGCCCAACACATGATGAGCATGAACAACAAATTGCCTCGGCAATGATTGAGGAGCCTGAAGCGAGCAATGCGCGACAACACTCGGTGGCGAGAACAATAATACTACAGCAAATTCTAAGGAACCTGATGCCCAGAAGGTTACAACGTTGATGTTGAAGCAGGAATCTATAGATTGCTCTCATCTACAATTGCCACGGCAATTACTCGACCACATACAAGATCAACGAGATGATAATACTTTGCCAATGGAATATGAGCAGGTAATAGTTGAACCTTTTGAATTCTTTAAAAACTCACCTCGTCCATTGCAGGTATGTCTTGAGGAACCGAGGTTGGTAGATTTGAAGCCATCGAAATCTCTACCGATGGAGATGTTTGAGAGGCCAAAAGAAAAAGGTGTTTGGATTCATAAAGCTCTTGAGAAAATTGATTCTTCCCTTGACTTAGAGAAAAATTTGACAAGCGATTGCCACGGCAATTGGCTTGAGCAACAATTGCCACGACAACAAAGGCTACATCCAACCATGATAGAAGTCGACAAGAATGAGGTAATTGAATGGTTGAGAATGGATATAATTTTTCCTATTAATATATTTGTGCCTTCGGGAATAGTAGCAAGGTGGAGAGTATACATGGACTACAAGCGAACAAAGAAGAAAGACACCTCCACCATGGTAACATAAAGGGAGTAGTGGCAAGCACATTTGCCAAACTCTTTTTGGGCAATATTATCACCCGATGGAGGGTGCGGATGGACTATAAGAAGTATCGAAAGCGGCAACCTTCAACACCGCAACAACTCCTAATACACGCACGCCTCTGCAACCATGGGGCAGCGCGCGCGCCTCGGCAACCCCGACGCCTCGGCAACCATGGATGTGCATGCCTCGGCAACCCTCGACGCCGGCGGCAACTACCGATACATTTATTTTTATTTTTATTTTTTGAACTATTTTGTTCTATTATTTTTTGTTATTTTTTCTCTTTATTTTTTAGGATATATTTTATTTTTCTTCATTATCTTTAGTTTCGGGTTTTCTTTATTTTCTTTTCCACAACAAGACTCACAACCACCATGATAAGGAATTTTTACTGCCGACTACTCGCCACAACAACCACAACGGAAAGGCTGGCGATGCCCGAGCAACAACAATGGCCGGCAACTATCGATGCACATGCAAGTAAACCTGCATCGGCAAACATGGACCAAATCAAGGCAATGCTATTCACGCGGTACTAGCCTCAAGCATTCAACCAGCGACCGAAAATTGAATCAAGCAAACGGCACGAAGGAAACTCATCAATCGAGGTGACGACCTCTCTGACTAACTCATTTCATTTAGTTTCTTTTAAATTTTGTTTCACTCTTACATGCATTGAGGACAATGCTTCTCTCGAGTTTGGGGGGGTGTTGGTTTCTAGTTAGTTTCATATTTAGTTGCATTCATCTTTAGCAATCACATATAGGTTGCATATGTTACTTGCCATGCCTTTAATTTGATTTAATTGCTTAAGACTTGTTGAATATCCAATGATGAATTTTTGCCACTTTGTACTTAATTGAAATAACCTTTAATTTTAGGATTGCATGAAAAGAACTTGGAGTTTTACTATGATGCTGAATTTTTTTTACACGGTTGTGGGTTGTTGATTCAAAGAAACTTAGTGAACTTAGGTTGCTTAAAATTTGGGTAAATTTAAAATTGAAAATTAAAAGTTAATTTCTTGCTAGAGGTGCCCAAAACGGCTCTAGTAGTAAATACACTTTCTTGCTAGAGGTGCCCGAAACTGGCTCTAGTAGTTAATGCACATTAAAGAATCGCTAGAGGTGCCCGAAATTGGCTCTAGTCGACTAAAATAAAATGAGGAATTGCTTACTTTGCTAGAGGTGCCCGAAATTGGCTCTAGTGAAAATAAAAATAAAACCCCGATAATTGAATTAATAAAAGCCTGTAGTTCACATAGAATCTTGAAAATCAACTTGTTCACAACTACGCACACACATTGTCACGAGCACTATAGTTTGGTTCGGGTAATTTTTGTGTTATCCGAAAAATTAAAAGGTGATCATACTTTGTGCCACGGTTCCGAGGTTTGAATTCAAGTTTGAAGCATGTCTTTGATGATTAAAGTCTTGGCGGGTAATTGTTAGTTTGCATTGCTTGAGGACAAGCAATAGTTCGAGTTTTGGGGCGTGATAAGTGTTCAAAAGTACTATTTTTATTACCCTTTTTACTCATATTATTGTTAGACTTAAGCTCATAATAGTTGCATAATTAGTCATTCATGCATTAATTCATGTTTCTTTCCACCGTTGAGCTTGATTACATAACTTGGTGATTTTTGTGGAAAAAGATGCTGCTTTGGTGTGTTTTTGTGTGTGTATGTGCAGGATCACTTGCCAAAGCAATGTTGAGCTAGTTGCCGTGGTAATGCATGAAGGAGACGCTGAGGCAGTTGCCATGGCATTTGTCGACAAAAGAAAAAAATGCAATAGGGATGTCGAAATTAATGACTTTACAAGCCCAAGATGACATGGAGCAAGGCCCAAGCCCAAAGGAATTTGATTGCCATGCAGAGATTAAAGAAGAATTAAATTCCAAGAAGATAGGAGAAGTTCTAATAGGAATAAAATTATAATAAAGAATTATATTCTTTAAAGATAATTTAATTCCAACTCAAACTCCTCCTCAAAGAAGGACTTTGGCCTAGCCCTATAAATAGCAAGGAGATTTTCGACAATCCATAAAGAGAGAGCAAGGGGGAAATTTCGACAAAGAGAGCATTAGGGAATTTCGACTTCTTCTTCTTCTTCTTTGCTTCTATTAGATTCATGGTTTGGGGATTATTCTTTGTATATCTTTTGAACCCAACCATGAACTAACTTGATCGGCTATGGTTATTGTGTTTTGTGGTTGTGAGAAACTATTGGTTTTTGTTTAGGTAATAAGAGTTTGTACTTTTCTATTTCAAGGTTTATTCATTCTTGATTCTTATTATTGTTGTTGAAAGTGAATTGGGAGAGGATCTCGTGATTTCATCCATTTATCTAATATCGGGAGAGTTAGATTCAAGAAAGCGAATGAATATGATCTTTATTCAATCCAATGATGGTGAAGATTAATCCGGCTTAGGAATAAGTTAAGGATTTCAACGGCTAAGAGGAGTGCAAGATTGGTTGTTGTTCACCCTTGATTCACGCAGGATGTATTATCAAGGCATGCACAAGTAGCTAGAGTTTCGACTTAGGGATAAGAAGAAACCATTGAAGAACGCTCCGCCGAACCTTGAAGTTGCTGCCCGATCGCCCAAGTAGTTGCCCAACTAGTCGCCGAGGCAACCATCAATTAGTTGCCAAGGCAACCCCGTTATTGCAAGTCGCCACGGCAACTGAGTTGCCCGCGCACTCTTTTACCAAGACAATCCAATCGGCTATCACACCTCAACTCACGATAACCTAGCCTATCTCTCTCAATCGATCTCATCTTTTCTTTTACTTTATTGCTTTCTAGTTTAGTTATTAGTTAAACTCCTTTAATTGTGTTTTTACTTTTCACAGTGCAGTAACTTAAGCAAAGTGGCCCAAACCAATCCCTGTGGAGACGATACTCGATACTCATATCACTTTATTACTTGCGACGTGTATACTTGCACAATTGCGTAGCACTTATCACACGCAACAGCGAGAATGGTAGTCTCCCACCAATAAAGCGCTTAATCATCTAGCAAAGCGAGGGCACACTCAAGCATGTGCTCATTAGAACACTGTAGTTGCTTAATCAGGATTCTTAGAGTATTGTCTAGCTAATACTCAGAATTTTAGGATCATCATCCTCACAACCGGTAAAATAGTAGGCGTAATGCTAAGGTAGCTTATCAATGGGGGGTCGGGCATTCATAACAGCAACGGTAGGAGGTTGGAAGGTTTGCTCAACTTTTATCGAGGTCATAAATATTTTGAACATGTTAGCCATGTTCCTATAGCATTCAACCTGAGCAGACTGTACCTCAGGCTCAGGGTTCTGTGCCAAAGGATTTTGTAGAATTGGAGGGTCTCCCCCATAATCTCCTCACCATGAGTTGAGGAGCCGGTGACATGATCGTCTATACGAGCCTCATTAGAGTGAGACATCTATAAATAAAGAGATCGAGTTAGTCGGCAAGTCACAATATATAATAAATAACTCCTAGGTGCCATAATATAATATTATGACAATACAATAAACTTCAGTTTAGTCCTAGAATTGACTAAACTCTAGCTCTGATACCACAAATATAACACCTCATTCCTAGTCTAGTAGGAATCTAGGTCAGGATGAGTTACCAGTGACTAAACTATGTTCGATACAGTATTTTAGTTGGTAAATGGTAAGACCTTGTTCGAGATGAAACAATGATTAACACATTATTACTGGTAAATTGATACGATATAATCTTATGCAATTTTGGGCTAATTTAAAAACTTTTACAAGTTTAGGGACTAAACTATAATTTTGATCAATTAAGGATCCAATATTGAAATTAAACATACCGCAATGCAATTTGAATTATAAATAGTGTGTGTATAAATTTTTATGTCAATCAGGCCTCGTTAACCAACCCAATCTAAGTTCTTAAGTTTTAGTGACCAATCTGCACAATATCAAATTTTATTTTAATCTTATAACAATTTTAACACTACGGGTATCGATACGCCTCTATGTGGTTCGATAATTCAGTTACAAATTAAAGGTAGTCATACCGATACGGGCTCTATCGTGTCGATATGCTATTCTTAGTAAAACTTAAGGATTTATAGATTCAATAGGCTGTATCGATACGGCTACAATCGTATCGATACACCTTGGCCAAGATTGCTAAAACGGTTAACTACACTGTGTCCATACCGATATTGGGTATCGGTACGCATCTGATAATTATTTAATATTATTGGGTTTTGATAAGGCGTATCGGTACTGTATCAGTACCGAGCTACAGTAATTGTCTAGATTCAAAATCTATTACTAGTACAGCTCGAACCATATCGGTACACCCTTTAATCCAATTATGCAAGCTCGTACCGATACTCTATCACCCGTATCGGTACAATAGGGTTTGTAATGTATATTTTTATCTGTTTAATAGCATTTTACCCATCCAGACCATGTCCAAAATTAATGAAATTTTACTAGCAAGTTTATTTAGTCCAATTCTATGAGCATGCAAAGTTTCAAAGCTAAATGAATCCATTTACTACATTTTCCCTCTTTTAGGCCTATTATGCATTTTTTTATCATTTTTAACCACTTTTAAAAAGGTCAAACTTAGTCTATTAACCTACACAAGCCCACCATATTACGTACATATCAAAAGGGGTAAAAGTGACTTGTGCAACACCTATGCCACCATACTAGGAGTATATAGGGTTGATATACTTTACTTTAACAATGGGGTGACTTGCCAAAAACCTTCTAAACCCTGATCTCAATCTCAAAAACTTCTTAACCTGGAATGCATGAAAGATGAATGCATTAGGCATACTTTGCCTAGTGAGTTAGTCATAACCAATGAATTAACCAAGGTATACATTCTAACATGCTTTTATATTGTCAATGACAATAGGATCATGAACATATATTTCAATGGCAAGTTTACTCAATATCAATGACTAATGCAACAACAATAATCGATGCAATAGCAAGGTTCAATATTAAATTATATTGCATTTTAATAGGTTTTCTTGGATCGATGTAAGGTGTATGGTGTTGCGTGTGATAAGTGCTACGCAATTGTGCAAGTATACACGTCGCAAGTAATAAAGTGATATGAGTATCGAGTATCATCTCCATAGGGATTGGTTTGGGCCACTTTGCTTAAGTTACTGCACTGTGAAAAGTAAAAACACAATTGATAATAGGAGTTCTAATTAACGAGTAAACTAAGAACAATAAACTAAAATAATAGATTAAAATAGAGTAAATAGGTCAGGTTATCGTGAGTTGAGGTGTGATAGCCGATTGGATCGTCTTGGTAAAAGAGTGCAAGGGCAACTCAGTTGCCGTGGCAACTTGCACAACGGGGTTGCCTTGGAAACTAATCGATGGTTGCCTGGGCAACTACCTGGACAACTACTTGGGCGTCTAGGCAGCAACTTCAAGGTTCGACAGAGCGTTCTTCAATGGTTTCTTCTTATCCCTAAGTCAAAACTCTAGCTACTTGTGCATGCTTTGATAATACATTCCTGCGTGAATCAAGGGTGAACAACAACCAATCTTGCGCTCCTCTTAGCCGTTGAAATCCTTAACTTATTCCTAAGCCGGATTAATCTTCACCATCAATAGATTGAATAAAGATCATATTCATTCGTTTCTTGAATCTAACTCTCTCGATATTAGATAAATAGATGAAGTCACGAGATCCTCTCCCAATTCACTCGCAAACAAGAATAAGAACCAAGAATGAAAAAACCTTGAATTGAAAGTGCAAACTCTTATTACCTAAACAAAATCCAATTGTTTCTCACAACAACAAAACACAATAACCCCAACCAATCAAGTTAGTTCATGGTTGGGTTCAAAAGATATACAAAAAATAATCCCCAAACCATAAATCTAATGGAAACAAAGAAGAAGAAGAAGAAATTGAACTCTATCCCCCTTGCTCTCTTGTCGAAATCTCTTCCTTCTTGCCCTTTGGAGTTGTCGAAAATCCTCTCTTCTTGCTCTCTCTCAAGTTGACGATATGGCCTCTTATTTATAGGGCTAGGTCAAAGTCCTTCTTTGAGGAGGAAGTTAAGTTGGAATTAAATTATCTTTAAAGAATATAATTCGTTATTATAATTATATTCCTACTAGAACTTCTCCTATATTCTTGGAATTTAATTCTTCTTTAATCTCTTCATGGAAATCAAATTCCTTTAGGATTTGGCTTTGCTCCACGTCATCTTGGGCTTGTCTAGTCATCAATTTCGACTACCATATCACCTTATTCTTTGTCGACAATTGCCCTGGCAACTGGCTCGGCGTCTCCTTCATGCATTACCCTGGCAACTAGCTCGGCATCTCCTTCATGCACTGCCCTGGCAACTGGTTCTAGCCTTGTTTAGGCAAGTGATTCTGCACACACACAAAAACACACCAAAGAAGCATCTTTTTCCACAAAAATCACCAAAATATGTAATCAAGCTCAACGGTGGAAAGAAACATGAATTAATGCATGAATGACTAATTATGCAACTAATATGAGCTTAAGTCTAACAATAATATCAGTAAAAAGGGTAATAAAAATAGTATTTTTGAACACTTATCACACCCCCAAACTCGAACTATTGCTTGTCCTCAAGCAATGCAAACTAACAATTACCTGCCAAGACTTTAATCATCAAAGACATGCTTCAAACTTAAATTCAAACCTCGAAACCGTGGCACAAAGTATGATCACCGTTTAATTTTTCGGAAAGCACAAAAATTACCCATAACCAAACTATAATGCTCGTGACAATGTGTGTGCGTAGTTGTGTACAAGTTGATTTTCAAGATTCTATGTGAACAATAGGCTTTTATCAATTTAATTATCGGGGCATTTATTTTTATTTTCACTAGAGCCAATTTCGGGCACCTCTAGCAAAGTAAGCAAATTCTCATTTTATTTTAGTCGACTAGAGCCAGTTTCGGGCACCTCTAGCTATTCTTTAATGTGCATTAACTACTAGAGCCAGTTTTGGGCACCTCTAGCAAGAAAGTGCAATTACTACTAGAGCCAGTTTTGGGCACCTCTAGCAAGAAATTAACTTTAATTTTCAATTTCAAATTTACCCTAATTTTAAGCAACCTAAGTTCACTAAGTTTCTTTCAATCAACAAGCCACAACCGTGTAAAAAAAATTCAGCATCATAGTAAAATTCTAAGTTCTTTTCATGTAATCCTAAAATTAAAGGTTCTTTCAATTAAGTGCAGTGGCAAAAATTCATCATTGGATATTCAACAATTTTTAAGCAATTAAATCCAATTAAAGGCATGGCAAGTAACATATGCAACCTATATGTGATTGCTAAAGATTAATGCAACTAAACATGAAACTAACTAGAAACCAACACCACCCCCCAAACTCGAGAGAAGCATTGTCCTCAATGCATGTAAGAGTGAAACAAACTTTAAAAGAAACTAAATGAAATGAGTTAGTCGGAGAGGTCGTCACCTCGAGTGATAAGTTTCCTTTGTGATGTTTGCTTGATTCATTTTTCAATCGGTGGTTGAATGCTGGTACCGCGTAATAGCATTGCTTTGATTTGATCCATGTTTGTCGATGCAGGTTCACTTGCATGGGCATCAGTAGTTGCCGAAGCCATTGTTGTTGCCTGGGCATCGCCAGTTTCTGTTGTGGTTGCTGTGGCAAGTAGTCGGCAGTAAATTTCCTTAGCATGGTGGTTGTGAGTCTTGTTGTGGAAAAGAAAACCTGGAAACTAAAGATAATGAAGAAAAATAATATCTTTCCTAAAAATTCCAAAAAAATAATAACCGAAAATAATAGAAAGAAAAAAAATAGTTCTAAAAGAAAAGAAAAGAAAAGAAAAGAAAATATCGAAAGGAGAGCATGCTCATGCATCTCCTAAGGTGTCAACTTCTTTGTTTCGTTCTACATGGGCACCGTTGTAGTGCTTCAATCTCTTTCCGTTAACTTTGAATTCATGTTCGTCTATAATGGACTTGATTATCACGGCACCATGGGAGAATGGTTTGACAACTTCGAATGGTCCCGACCATCTTGATTTTAGTTTTCCCGGGAAAAGTTTTAGTCAAGAATTGAATAAGAGAACTAGTTGCCCTGGCATGAATTGTCGCGGCAATAGTTTCTTGTCGTGCCATTGCTTTGTTTTCTCCTTGTAGATTTGTGCATTGTTATAGGCGAGTGCACGAAATTCTTTTATCTCGTTGAGGTACAACAAACGCTTTTGTCTGGCACTTTCCTAATCCATATTCACGGTCTTGATTGCCCATTGGTTTGTAGGTGATATTGCCCGTCCTCTGGCAACGATCAGATTGCTTGTAAAACTCTTGGGCATCTTTGTACAATGTTGGCCAATACAAACCGGATTGAAAAACTTTGGTTTCGGTATGAGTTCCTCCAAAATATCCTCCATAGGGTGAAGAATGGCATTGTCGGAGTACATTCTGTTGCTCCTCTTTAGGGACACATCGGCGTATAACCTGATCTACACATTGTTTAAACAAAAGAGGCTCGTCCCAAAAGTAATGCTTAGCATCATGGCGGAACCGCTTCTTCCCTTGGTGAGTAAGGCCATAAGGTAAAATACCACAAACAAGGAAATTAACTAAATCCGCGTACCAGGGTATTGCTGAGGCATGTACTGCCGTGGTGACTGCTCCCAAGATTACCGAGTCATGTGTGTCTAGAGTTACCGAGGCATATGCGTCCATGGTTGCCGACGCGTGCGTATCAGTGGTTACCGAGGCGTGCGCGTCTGGAGTTTGCCGAGGCGTGCGCGTCAAGAGCTGCTGCGGGGTCGAGGGTTGCTGAGGCATGTGCATCCATGGTTGCCGAGGCGTGCACGTCTAGAGTTACCGAGGTGTGCGCGTCAAGAGCTGCTGCGGCGTCGAGGGTTGCCGAGGCATGCGCATCCATGGTTGCCGAGGCGTGCACGTCTAGAGTTGCCGAGGCGTGCGCGTCAAGAGCTGCTGCGGCGTCAAGGGTTGCCGAGGCATGCGCATCCATGGTTGCCGAGGCATCAAGGGTTGTCGAGGCGTGCACATCCATGGTTTCTGAGGCAACTAAAAGTTGTTCATCTGGGAATGTATCGCACATCTCTAAATCAGCGTCCTCCTCCCTATTGCATTCTAAACGTGATAAGTGATCGGCCACTTGATTTTCTGTTCCTTTCCTGTGCATTGGCCTAGGACTGCTCCTACCGCGAAATCACTTGTATCACACGTGAGCTTAAAAGGTAGCGTCCAATCTGGTGGAACGATAATGGGTACCGAGGCAAGCTTTTCCTTTAGGGTTTCGAATGCTTGGGTGCAAGAATCATCAAAATGGAAGACTTTATCTTGGTGGGGGTAATCTCTCGATCACGTCCACCTTGGCTTTGTCTACTTTAATTCCCTTGGATGAAATCTTGTGGCCGAGCACTATTCCTTCATCTACCATAAGGTGGCACTTCTCCCAATTAAGGACTAAATCGGTTTCTTCACATCTTGCCAACACATTCTCTAAATTGTCAAGGCAACTGTTGAAGTCACTACCAAAAATGGAAAAATCATCCATGAAGATCTCAAGGAAGTTTTCGTCCATGTCTGAAAAAAAGTGTCATCATGCATCTTTTAATGTTACTGCATATCTGAGAAAACTTGAGGAGGGTCGTTTCCGATACTTCTTATAGTCCATCAGTACCCTCTATCGGGTGACAATATTGCCCAAAAAGAGTTTGGCCAATGTGCTTGCCACTACTCCTTTTTGCGTTATCATGGTGGAGGTCTCTTTCTTCTTTGTTCGCTTGTAGTCCATGTAAACTCTCCACCTTGCTACTATTCCTAAAAGCACAAATATATTAATAGGAAAAATTATATCCATTCTCAACCATTCAATTACCTCATTCTTGTCGAATTCTATCATGGTTGGATGTAGACTTTGTTGTCGTGGCAATTGCTGCTCAAGCCAATTGCCGTGGCAATCAGTTGCCAAAATTTGTTGTAAGTCAAGGGAAGAACCAATTTTCTGAAAAGCTTTACGAATCCAAACACCATTTTCTTTTGGCTTCTCAAACATCTCCATCAGTAGAGATTTTGATGGCTTCAAATCTACCAACCTCGGTTCCTCAAGACATACCTGCAATGGACGAGGTGAGTTTTTAAAGAATTCGAAAGGTTCAACCATTACCTGCTCATATTCCATTGGCAAAGTATTATCATCTCGTTGATCTTGCATGTAGTCGTGTAATTGTCGTGGCAATTGTAGATGAGAGCAATCTACAGATTCCTGCTTCAACATCAACGTTGTAACCTTATGGGCATCAGGTTTCTCAGAATTTGCTGTAGTATTGTTGTTCTCAGCTTCACTGAGTGTTGGCGGAATTGCTCTGTTTAGGCTCTTCAATCATTGCCGAGGCAATTTGTTCAGGCTCATCATGTGTTGGGCAGTCTCTCTCATTGGCATCCTCTTGGCTTTGAGGTCCTAGTTGTTCCCCACACATCGGAGAGCTTTCTTTGCATTGCTCCTTATCCTCTTGCACTGGGACGCCAATATCCCTAGGAATGAATTGTTGGTGCATGTTATCCATGACATATGTGGATCTCCCCAATTGATTTTTTGAATCCCCTAAGGTTGCATCCCACTGAGCTATCCTCGTATCCATAGATTTTGATAGCTCTCGAATCTCTTCAATTGATCCGTCAAGTCTAGCCAAGGAAGCTAGTAACGTTTCCTCCAAGGAATTGGAATGCTCTTGAAAAGGACTACATTGCCATGGCATATCTGTTGCTGCGGCAAAATTGTTATGGTAAAAAAAAATTGAGCTTTTTGACCATACCATGAAGAATTTTGCTGCTGGTTCCCTCTATGGTCCTCCATGTAGTTATATGCACCGAAAATGTGAGGGCAATTTTCAAACACATGATGTTCTCCACACATAGCACAAGATTTTTCCATGGTATAAGTTCTTTGGGCTTTTTTCGGTTGGTATAGGTAATCATCAAAGGGTGCAAGAAACTCTTGATTGGATTGATTCATATCTTCCAACATCATATCTCGAATAGATCGACTTTTATTTCCCGACATGTTGATGTCCCTTAACTTGTAGCGCACCTAAATTTTTTTTTGATAAAACAAACAAAAAAGAAAAGTTAGTAAAACTAAGAGAAAAAAATTGCAATAACAAAAACAACTAACACCAATTGCCAATCCCCGGCAACGGCGCCAAAAACTTGTTGCATGTGATAAGTGCTACGCAATTGTGCAAGTATACACGTCGCAAGTAATAAAGTGATATGAGTATCGAGTATCGTCTCCACAGGGATTGGTTTAGGCCAGTTTGCTTAAGTTACTGCACTGTGAAAAGTAAAAACACAATTGATAATAGGAGTTCTAATTAACGAGTAAACTAAGAACAATAAACTAAAAGAATAGATTAAAATAGAGTAAATAGGCCAGGTTATCGTGAGTTGAGGTGTGATAGCCGATTGGATCGTCTTGGTAAAAGAGTGCAAGGGCAACTCAGTTGCCGTGGCAACTTGCACAACGGGGTTGCCTTGGCAACTAATCGATGGTTTCCTGGGCAACTACTTGGGCTTCTGGGCAGCAACTTCAAGGTTCGGCAGAGCGTTCTTCAATGGTTTCTTCTTATCCCTAAGTCGAAACTCTAGCTACTTGTGCATGCCTTGATAATACATCCCTGCGTGAATCAAGGGTGAACAACAACCAATCTTGTGCTCCTCTTAGCCGTTGAAATCCTTAACTTATTCCTAAGCCGGATTAATCTTCACCATCAATAGATTGAATAAAGATCATATTCATTCGTTTCTTGAATCTAACTCTCCCGATATTAGATAAATAGATGAAGTCACAAGATCCTCTCCCAATTCACTCGCAAACAAGAATAAGAACCAAGAATGAATAAACCTTGAATTGAAAGTGCAAACTCTTATTACCTAAACAAAATCCAATTGTTTCTCACAACAACAAAACACAATAACCCCAACCAATCAAGTTAGTTCATGGTTGGGTTCAAAAGATATACAAATAATAATCCCCAAACCATAAATCTAATGGAAGCAAAGAAGAAGAAGAAGAAATCAAACTCTCTCCGCCCTTGCTCTCTTGTCGAAATCTCTTCCTTCTTGCCCTTTGGAGTTGTCGAAAATCCTCTCTTCTTGCTCTCTCTCAAGTTGACGATATGGCCTCTTATTTATAGGGCTAGGTCAAAGTCCTTCTTTGAGGAGGAAGTTAAGTTGGAATTAAATTATCTTTAAAGAATATAATTATTTATTATAATTATATTCCTACTAGAACTTCTCCTATCTTCTTGGAATTTAATTCTTCTTTAATCTCTTCATGGAAATCAAATTCCTTTGGGATTTGACTTTGCTCCACGTCATCTTGGGCTTGTCTAGTCATCAATTTCGACTACCATATCACCTTATTCTTTGTCGACAATTGCCTTGGCAACTGGCTCGGCGTCTCTTTCATGCATTGCCCTAGCAACTAGCTCGGCATCTCCTTCATGCACTGCCTTGGCAACTGGTTCTAGCCTTGTTTAGTCAAGTGATTCTGCACACACACAAAAACACACCAAAGCAGCATCTTTTTCCACAAAAATCGCCAAATTATGTAATCAAGCTCAACGGTGGAAAGAAACAAGAATTAATGCATGAATGACTAATTATGCAACTAATATGAGCTTAAGTCTAACAATAATATGAGTAAAAAGGGTAATAAAAATAGTACTTTTGAACACTTATCATATGGATAAGGGAATTCCTATGCCACACCAAAAACAATAGTGGTCTAATCTCTCTGCCGCACCAATATGACCAAAACACATCATACCTCTACAGCACCACAATAAAGGTCGTAGCCTAAGGACCGTAATCCACCTGTACCAATGAGCTCATGAATTCTATGGCATTCCAATTGTATCCAATCCTACTCGAATCCAAGGTTCAATAACAATAGTTCGGTAACAATAATTTCAATAGAATGATTTGGTACAATGAGTCGATAGCATTATTTCCATAACAATGGATCAATAGCAATAGTTCAATACAATATTCGATGGCAACATTTCTATTTCATTATTTCATTAGCAATATTCAATGCTCAATGGCCAATGATTCTACATGTCAATTCTTTAATGATTCCGGTGACAATGACAACGATGTTATGGACAATGAATCGATGAAGTACTTACCAATACTTACCAATATAGCCATCAACAACGTTTTTATGCAATATCCTTAATACACAAGGTTAGCAATGAAATAATTAATATTAAAGGTTCGAAAAAGGCACCTAGCCTACTCTCGGGACTCCGACTACACTCACCTTAGTTTCTGAAGCTCTCAAGGCTCTCGGATAACAATCCCCTTGTTCCTAGCTTTTGAAGGAGATGGTGGATTTCCTTCTCTAATTCCCGAGCTAGGTAACACAATAGGGAAATGTTAGATTCCATATAACAATATCAATACCAATTATTCAAACTCGGAATATCTTTTAGCCAGTAGATTTCCATGGATTGAAGCCTTAAAGGATATGGGCTCGATTTAAGTGTTCAAAAGCTTCAACTTGAAATTACTCAACAACTATCCATGAAATCAACGAATCGTTTGGGGGCTTTTACTTATTAAATCAATGGCTATTCAATTGTGTAGAGAAATCAAAGAAAATTTGTACAAACATGAGAGGTGCTTGCTTGAGCTAGAGGTAGGGGATGACAATAGAGGTGCTTACTTGATTTTTTAAAAAAAGATGAGAACATGGGGAGATAAAGTGTCAATGGTAAGATATGTTAAGGGAAAGTGTTTTAAACACTTAACTATATCCCAAAGGTTATCCAATAGTTTTCCTTCCCTAAGAGGAAACCTTAATGAAAAATATACATATATTCTTTTCTTGCTTTTTACTTCTTTTAGGCACAATTATAACTATCATTTCATCCTACTTCACAAGGATTCCACGTGAAGATGTCTCAAGCATGTAGGTAAACCACCCTTAAAGTAGGATAATTATGAGGGTAATCCTTTGACTTTTCATTCTTTATATTTTTGCCCCCAAACTTTAAATTTTTCCAATTTAGTCGCTAGATTGTTTTCAAGAAGTTCAATTAGGCCCAAAGTCTATAAATTGGACTCAATTAGAGTCCAATAAGTTATAATTGGTTTCACAATTAGGGTCAATACAGTATTTGGACCTTTTTAGTATAGATTTTTTATCACCATAACCTAATTCTGACTAGACCAAATTTTGGGGTGTTACATTGCCCTTTATTACTACAAAATCATTTATAAAACTGTACTTAAAGTGAATCAGTTATTGGATTCCCCCTTGCTTGCTTGCTGCCCTGAAAGCTTATTTCTCTTCAATGATGAGAAAGGAGAGCGTAAGCATGTAATGCCTAGTGAGGGATGCTCTAAAAACACTTATCATTGCTTTAAAAACCATTTGATTCAAACCACATTATGAACATCATGCCAAAACATCTCATGCCCTTTTTACATTTTCCAAAACATGTATATTAAACCATATGCAAAACATGTATCAGGAATCTCATGCATAATCCCATATGTAAAACCTCAATTTAAGCCTTCACATGCTTATTCATTCATTAGCAAAGCTTAAAGAGCTAAACATGTATAAATCACATTATACAAAACATAATTCCTTCATCATGATACATTAGTTCATATATTGGCATTTAAGTGACCCAATAACCAAACCTTTCCTTTATCAAAACACATCGGATACACGAATTTCACAAGTGGTTCATTAGACCACTTAAACATACATCTAACTGGAGTAAATGGTACAATAAACCCCTAGACAGCTATGATGTATAATTCCCACCAGCGAGAGAAAATGGTACAATACAACCCCTCGACTGTTAGGTTACCTAAAGTGGAGAAAACGGTACAATCACAACCCCTCGGCACATATGAAGCGACCTATTATTGTGCATTTTAAACCCTATGGCATGCAAACTATATTCGATAACATTTAATCATTGTCACTTGCTAATACCCTGCCACTGACATCCCAAAAATCAGGCCATCAAAGATCTGCAATATTAAAACATAGGAGTGGTTAGTATTTTCTTTGTAAGAATGGGTTTATAAAACCCGAATGAAAACAAATGTAAGGGGGGCTTTGAGATCGAAAAAAAATTGTAATCTGGGGAAAAATTGTAAGTTTTTAGAGTGAAATACAAAAATATTTCCAGAAATTTCAGGGCAACAAAGTAATCTTTTTTCCTTTTTTTTGAATCAAATATAAACAAAAGTGTTTTTTTAGTTTTAAAAATCAAAAAATTTTGTCTTGTTAAAAATTTTAAAATCAAAAAAAAGAGAGGGGAAAGTCGAAAGCTTATCGGTGTTGCCGCCGTGCATCCGCTGTGAGGTCGTTATTGCCAATGAACGGCGTCGAGCAGAGAAGCGAGCGACCACCGCTGCTTTGGTTCGATAGAGTTGAGAGAGAGTGAGGGCTGAGAACGTTTTTTAGGGTTTTGTGAGTTATTTCGAAATAAAAAATAAAAAATACAACAATGTATTAAACCGCTCTTGGTTTTGGGTAAATTACCCTTTAAGCCCTCAAGCTTCTTTCCCACTTTATTTATGGTCATGGGATAATTACATTTTCAGTCATTCCCTTTTATTCCCGCATCTTTTTTTCATCCTTTTTATTTTTAATTTTGCATTTCCATTTTACTTTTTATTCGATTTAGTCACTGTTTTGCTCTAATTTGTTTTATTAGCATTTTGGCTTTGTTATTTTCTGTTTTGTTCATTTTAGCCTCTTTTTTTATATCATTTCATGCCATGTAAATTATTAATCCATGCATCTTAATCCTTAATATTTAGTTATATGATATTTTATATGTTGTTAGTTTAATACATTGTTGTTATTATTATTATTATTATTATTATTATTATTATTATTATTATTATTATTATTATTATTATTATTATTATTATTATTATTATTATATCCTATTATTATTATACAAAGTTAGTTTTTTTATTATATCTTAATATTAAATAAAATATATATGTACATGTTTTCATATTTATTATTTTATGTATAATATTTGCATATTATTATATATAATATATATTATTATCGTATGTACAATATGTACATATATTCGTATTATTTGCTACATATATTTTGATATAATATAGTTTATTATTTTATATTATAGTTTTTTTCATATATATTTAATATGTATATTGTATAAGTGTCATACTTACTTCGTTTTATGTTTTGCATTTTGTTCATACATTTTAATTTATTCGTATCATATCTATTTTTTTAACATCGCCAAAAAATATTTTTAAATAAATTAATGTTGAATTTTAAATTAACGTTTTTGCTCAAAACTTCGAGAAATCATATCCCAGATGTATAGGGATGTGGTTTCCTCGAATGTTTTTAAAAAATGAGAAACAATGTCCCGGGCGCACAGGATGCGGTTCTCTTGATATTTTCGGCATTTAAGAATCGTATTTTAAATTTTAATCGAATTCCAAATTTCTAATACAAGACATTAAATAATCAATTAGGTATCAATTTTGGGCGGTGTGGGGTGCTAATTCTTCCTCATCCGTAACCGACTCCCGGACCCGAATTTTGAATCTCTGGTTTTATTTTGGTGTCCGGTCTACCATTTTTAAATGATCGGTGGCGACTCCACATTTTTAATTCTAAAACTGGGCGGGGTTTTTCAAACAGAAGAAATAATTTTAAAACCTGAATAAAAGAGAGCGCCGGACGGATTTGGGTGCTTACAAGCATATTACAAAGACATTAAATGATTCTGATCAGATCAAGAAATGTGCAATACAGTCGTTATTCATTTAGATAGTGAAACGTCTCTGATAATAAGAAGAATACTGAATTGATATCAGAAAGACCAATCTGTTAAACCACCAACGTGCTTAACAAACTACCTGACCCAAAAGCTGATTAACTGAATCACCTCTAACCAACTATATACGGTTTAAACAAACCAGATGCATGAACCCATTAATTTTGGAGACTGCATCCGCTGTACTTCGACAATCCGCTTCGCTTGTAGACCAGGAGACCGATTTCTGTTTCTGGGAGCTCCACGCAACCAAACAATTGTTGACATACACGCAATAACCAGTCATTCAGACTGCTCGCCAAATCTGCATTGGAGTATGCTACAATATTCGTTACTCCTTTTTCAGATAGGGTAAACTCTAAACCTAGGTCTATTGTTCTAGTAAGGTACCGAAGAATATGTCTAATTGCATCAGGATGTGTCTCGTAGGGTTTGTGCATAAATTGTGCAGCGTTGTTTACGCTGAAGGCAATTTCAGGACGTGTATGACACACATAGAAAATAGCCCCAACTGTACTCCGATATTCATGAGCATCTTGTATTAGGCTGCCACCATCTTGGATCAATTTGGTGGATGACAACATCGATGTTGGAGTCGACTTAGCCTGATGCATCTTGATTTTTTACAGCAGCTTAGGAACAATTTTTTTTTCTCATGAGGATAATTGAATCACCAACTCGAACTGCTTCAATCCCGAGAAAGAATGTTAAATTGCCAAGATCCTTGAGAGCGAACTTGCTACTCAACTTAGCAATTACACTTTCAATATGTTGTGTGGATTTTTTATGACAATAATATCGTCAACATACGGTATCAAGTATGTGACGATATCTTCTTTATCACTAACTAAAAATGAGAAGTCGATTTTTGACTCCCGAAAACCAATATGAAGTAAATATGTGCCTGTCAAAATCCATGTAACGCCTTTTGAAGGTAGCAAACTAGTTTAGACCCGTCACCACTAGTTGTTTCAAAATCCCGGCGGTTGTTGCATAAACACCTCCTTATTTAGTTCCCTGTTAAGAAACACATTATTGACGTTGATTTGTCTTAGACACCATTTATTCGTAATAGCTAGGGCCAAGATTATATTTATCATAGATAATCGGACAACTGGACTAAACGCGCCTTTGAAGTCTTGTCTCAAAACTTGAGAGAAACCTTTCGCCACTAGCTGAGCTTTGTGCTGTGAAACCAAACCAACGAGACTGCATTTTATACGAAATAACCATTTGCAACCAATCGTACTTCGGCCTTCTGGTAACAGTACAAGCTTCCAATTACTGTTAGTGACCAAGGCATATTACTTGGCAAGTACTGCCTACTTCCACTCTGAAGAGGCCAAGGCTTGTTGGATGTTAACTGGAACTTCTTCTTCAAGCTGAGTGGTTGTAGCATAAATCTTGGGTTTGAAAATGCCCAGCTTGCTCCTTGTAACCATGGGGTGTGTATTTGTGGGAGCACATGATTGAATTTCATCATGAAAAAAAAGGAAAAGCACTGCCTGACACCCAGGGCCGGCTATAAGGGGGCAGCTGAGCGATCGCTCAGGACCCCCAACCAGCTTAAGGTCCTTAAAATTTTATTATCTATTTTTTAATTTTTTAATTTATCAAATAAGTACATTAATTTAATGGTAAAAATTATCTTTTCTAAATTAATTAATTAATTAATCTAACAATAAAATAATGTGTTTGAAATATTAGATTAATTGTTCAAAGTAATGAGATGAATAAAAAAAATTGTCCCTTTTGGGTGCTCTTTTCTATGCCTAACATTAAAAAATTAAATTTTAAGCTTTAACCCTTATTTTTAAATACTAAATCCTAAACTATGCACCCAATACCTTAAACCTCAATCTCAAATTATAACCTTAAACTGTAACCCTAAACTCTAAACCTAATTTTTTTACTGTTGGAGCCTAAACATGGGTAGAAAATTTTTATTCGTAATGAGATATGCTTTCTTTATATAAGGGTTCAATTTTAGTTTTCGCTCATAGCCCTGAAAATCTCCGAGACGGCCTTGCTGACAACGACAGTAACTCATTTTCTATATTGACACAACATTTCAATAGGCATAGGCTCCAAGCTATCGACACTAGTGTGTTCATCATTATCATCAACAAGTACATCTGAATGCTCCCTAAGACCATTCGTTGGATGCTCTAGCTCGTTGTGAGGAGTGTGTTCGACATTATCATCAAAAGGCACAATCATATGCCCTTCATGACCAACCGAAGCGGGCTTCATCGTACCATTTCCCTCAGCTTGAGTATGACTCTCAATAAGGGTTGACAAACCATGACTGGCTAAAGATAAATGATAAATCAGCAGCTCGACCCATCACTAGAGACAGACGCGAACTTGCTTGTGACTCTAGTGTTGTGTTGGTATGCACCCTTAATCGAGGATTGACACGCAAAGGTGTAGACTGAAAGTTGCAAGATGTTGGGCTATGTAAGGCCTCATGGACACCTCGTGAACCCGTTCCTGCAAAAGGCACTCTACAGGTTTTCGATTTCTTCAATTACATTGTTTTTAATGATAATTTATTTGATTATTTAAATTGAATTTTTAAAAAATGATAATTTCAAAATATAGTCAAATGCGGATTTAACAAAAACAACATGACATGAAATAACCACTTTACCCTGAAGAGTCGAACACTGATACCCTCTGTTGTGGGCTGTAGCCTAGGAAGACTCACAGTTGTGATCGAAATTCAAGCTTGTGCTTCTGAAACGGCCTCAAATACAGGAAGCACTGGCACGCAAATAAACGCATAAAATGATAATCAAATATTTTATTATAGACTTTCTCAAAGGGTGACATTCCATCGAGAATAGTGTTGGGTAGCTGATTTATTAGGAAAACTGCAGTTACAACAGCATACGACCAAAAGCGTAACGGCAGTGAAGCTTGAGCTAAGACTGTAAGGGCCTGCTCAATAACCTGAAGACAGTGAAGCTTGAGCTAAGAGTGTGAAAGCCAACTCAGTAACGTTGCGATGCTTTTGCTCGACAAAACTGTTCTGTTTGGATGTACGAGGACAAGACACGCGATGGTTAACTCCCGCAAAAATAAGAATATATGACAAGCTTCTGAACTAGCTATCCCAATCACTTTGGACTTCCTTTATCTCAGTTCTAAACTGAGTGTTCACAAGCTTATAGAGCTGTTGATAAGCTTGAGCTTTATTTCGAAGTAGAAATAACCATGTATGACGCGAATAAGCATAAAAATTATACGTAATAGGAAAAACCTATAGAAGACACATGAGCCGGCCCCAACAAATCAGTAAATATAAGCTGAAAAGGATGACTGTAAATTGTTTTAGACACAAGGAATGTCAACTTATGACTTTTCCTTTGTAAACAAGTAGAGTAAACAAATTGTTTATTGCTTTCAAGAGGAACATTACAATTTTTTAACATTTTGGTCAGGTTAGCATGGGTAGGATGTCCCATCCGACGATGCCAAAGTTCTACATCATGATTAATAGTATGAATAAAATTCAACTGAGTATTGCTAGTATACAAAAAGTACACTGATTGAAACTGGATTCAACCTTTGAACCACCACAACTAGCAGCATCTTTATTGAAAACATATAAACCACCTTCTTCAACTCCTCGTAAAAGAACTACCCCGTAATCTCATCACAAACCACACAATGATTGGCATGAAACTCGAAAGTAGACATGATAATCTTGTTAGCAATAGTGCCCTAGGCATATTGTATGGACATGATGTAACACCCTTAACATATACTCGTAATACGAATACATATTAAGGATGTCACAATATTATTTAACAGAGTTCTAGACTTGTAATAATTTTTTTTCTGACATAAAACTAGTTTATAAAATAACCCTTTCTCGACTTTCGAAGTATGTAACTCAGGGTGAAAACTAGGTATATTGTTACATGATAAACGATATATAAAATTTCACCCGATTAAATATCATCACCGAAAATTACTTAACCATACGAATAATTCATATTTATCTGACTATTAATCAAACTTATTCCTTTAAAACAACTAACAAATAAATTGATACATGTCCACTAGAGAATATCATAAATTAGAATGTCTTACTGATGTTTGGCAGATTGCAGCTTGATCAACATGTTTGACTCCTCTTCCGGTAAGTTTCCAATAACCTACGTGTGAAACAACACACGCTAAGTATTCACTTAGTGAGGCAACTATAAATTAAAGTAAAGCATTTCAATGTATAGAAATAACATAAATAAACAAATTATTGTGTATATTATATAAAAATATAGAATCGTATAAAACTGACTTATCAAAGTCATTCCTCTGTCATGTAACAGTGCAATACAGTTCCTGCAAAATGGCAAGCGAGTCCATATATATGTCAATGCATCAACTTTCACATTGCAGTAGTAATGATTTACTACATGCTAATGTCAATAAGACTTTCATGCTTGTTCATTTGTCATAATATGTCATCTATGCATCAATGCATGAGTGTGTATATATATACACCATGATACAAGCTAATGAATATGCTTGTTCAATTCCTTTAACACCATATCAATACTTATCATTAATGTTAAGCTTTCAAGCTTAACTTACTTACCATTTTCATTCATGTTAACATAAGTAACATCACATGTACTAACATATATCAAAGTAGTAAGTTTAATTCTTACCAATACCGTTGCCATTTATATCAACAAGCTCTCAAGCTTATCATCTGGTTTTTCAATTTATTTAGCCCAAAGTATTGAAATAAGAGAATCTAAGTACATAAGTCATCCCCGTATACCCAACCTTCCTTGAGTATACATATACTCAACCTTCCTTGAGTATATATGAATTTTGCACCAAAGTGCTTTAATATGTACCGAAGTACTTCCGTATACCCAACCTTCCTTGAGTATACATATACCCAACCTTCTTTGAGTATATATGAATATTGCACCGTAGTACTTAGAATATTTATACAGTTGTTTATGACTCTATGGCTTGCCAATTATACTTTTAAATCTCTAAATCATACTTGGGCTTTATATCATCAAATATTTCATCCATGGCAATGTATATCAATATATATCAACATTGGACAGTTCATACCCGAAATAACATTTCAAACTTACCTATGTAAGTAATCAAATGATCAATGCATTTTATATTCCAAATCTTGACATATTTATATTATGCCAATCATATGCTCAATTACATAAATATGACAATAAACATTCAGGTAGGCTCATCGCAAGCCATCCCAATAATGTACAAAATATCAATGTATTATGATATGTATGCAACTGCAGTCACCTTGGCCACTTAACACAATGCCTCACTAAGTCCTAGTTCGATCCTTTCTTTCATAGAACTTTGAACCTTCTTTGATTCGAACTTGACTTCATTAATCACATGAATATAATAAGATATTTGTTAGATTCAAATCTAACATTACCTTAAACATGATGTCTAATATAATCATTCGAATATAAAATTTCCAAATATTTTTATTTCTTCCTTGTACTGTTCAAAAACTCATTATGGTCCTTAGTGACCAATTTGAACTTTCATTAGTTCTTTCAAGCTTGTTGACTAACATTTAAATAAAAAATGTCTCAAATTCCATTTTCTGACAGCTTGCGCTACCTTCAAAGATTTACTTATATAGGGCAGAATACATACTGGATCTTAATTTCCTTTATACCGAAGAAACTAGATTCGATAATGGTTCTAACGGTATAAGCCACATAAATTAATAAAATCTACAAAAATTATGAAAAATCACTGAATTCACGTCACATACTGTCTAGGCAGAAAACTGCTCTTTAATTTTTCTGACCTTCATTCGAATAAAAATTCATATCTTTTAACTCGGAACTCGAAATCAGTTTCCGTTTATTGGTAACGAAACTAGACTAACAAATCGTTACAACGGTATAAAATTCATCATGTAACAATTTTTTTGTAGAATTTATGGCAAATTTTTTAAACTTACTGTCATAATTCAAATTCCAACATAACTTTCCATAAATAACTTATAATTTACAACAACTTCTCCTTATTTTTCTACTTGTCAATTTAGTCCCATCACTTTACTTCAAATGACCAGAATAAAGCTTGTATTCATATGTTCTCTTTACATCCTTCATCAAAATAGGCTCAAACCTTTACTTCTCTAATTTCTCTTGATTTGTCGAGATGGTCACCAAATTTTAAATATAAGGATTCAAGCTTCTTAACTTTGCAAATTAGTTCTCCAATCAACATTACTACCTTAATTCCATCATTTTAACTAAAAATCAAATTTACTCCTACATATCCTCTTTGCCGAATAGACAATTCAAGTTTGACAATTTGTCAAAATGGTCACTAATGTGATTAATCGTCGGATTAACATTCCAACTTCATTTTCGTGTCTCTAACATCATTAATAATATGAATACACATCAAATTCATAAAAATCAGATCTGGTCCCTTAATTTTGAAGCTTGCCGAAATGGTCCCTATGTATTTAACTTAGGGTTTTGCTTCCAAACAACAAATCAAGTTTACTAGATCATTAATCCAACATCACAAACCCTAAGTTAGACTTGAATCCATAAACCTTAATATTCTCTATACAAACCGGAATATGTAGGTTTTAAATCCCAACTCAATAACATGATTCTAACATCATACAAGCATGATTCTAACTTTAAATCAACCATGGATTCATAAAAGCCCCAATTTGTTCATAAACCCTAATTTCTTCCTCATATCAAATCACATCAACCAAGCAAATATTCTTATTTACATCAAAAGATAGAGCTCGAAGAGTAGAACAACTTTGTAGTTCGAAAGATTACCTGAAAATCGAGATTCGGGGCTTAAATCGAGCTTGTAAAATTTTTCTCTTCCTTTTCTCTTCACCAACGTTTTGGAGAGTATTTTTTTCTGATAATTCCTTCACAATTCATATCTTTAAGACACTTGTATCATTAAAAATGAATTTTTAATTCAATAAATTTCACTTTCAAAAATACCCTCCAACTAGATTTATATTTCTAATTTGCCATTTTGTAACATTCCAACTAGAATTTGTTGGATTCTAATCAACCACTATTTATCCATAAAAGAAATCTCAAAATTCCCTCCATGTCCCTTTTGGGCAAAATGACCAAAATGCCCTTTCCTGATCAACTTACTCAAAAAATTGCCATTATATGTCATTTCGATTGATTTAAATTTTTTTTGATCTTTTTAACATCCAATTATCCATAAAATGACATTTTACGACTCTTCTAAGGTCCATGGAACTATCTCTAAAATTTTAGCTCGATCCGATTATCCGAATATTTTTTCAAACTTTATCGCTTTATAGACATTAATACAAACTCCGTACGAAAATTTGGGTAACACAGAAACATCATTCTTGGGGGTAAACAATTCATTTATGGGGTTAAAATACTTAACTTTTGAAAATTACACTTTGATCCCTGAACTTTTCCAAAGTTTATACTTTAGCCACAAAACTTTCAAATTTTACATTTTGGTCACTAGCCAAAAATTGGGATATTACAATTCTCTCCCCCTTAAGAAAATTTGTCCTCAAATTTTTAACACGTACCTGGTTCAAAAAGGTGAGGAAACTGCTTTCTCATATCTTCTTTTCTTTCCCAAGTCGTTTCCTCAATTTTATGATTTCGCCAAAGAGCTTTAACAAGTGGAATCGACTTATTCCTTAGTTTTTTTCTCCATGTACTAGTATCTTTACCGGTTCTTTCTCATAAGTCAAATTTGTCTAAATCTCTATTTCTTCTGGGGTAATGATATGTAAAGGATCTGATCGATACTTCTTGAGCATCGATACATGAAATATATTGTGAATCTTGTCCATTTCCAAAGGTAAGGCTAGCTAATAAGCCACCAGACCAACTCTTTTCACAATCTTATATGGTCCAATAATTCTCGGACTCAGCTTCCCTTTTTTGTGCAAACCATAACACCTCCTTCCAAGGTGAAACTTTTATCCATCATATTAAATATCTTTTCTTTCAAGATCAGCAGATAATATCCATCATTATAAAGCAATTCTAGATTGCTTCGAACCATTCTTACTTTATTCTCTGCATCTTGAAATAAATCATATTCAATCACCTCTTTCTTCTCTTTTTAACTCATTATCATCAGGGATATAAATTACCCCTCGATAATATGAACATTCTTTAGACTTAATATCAAAGTCTTTAATTTTCCCTTTTCACCTTACTGAATTCTTTCCAAGTATATCTTTTCTTTCATTTGTAATTTTTTTATCCGATTTGTCAAAGTAAACTTGAACTAAAGTTGTGTAATCAATATACTATTTTAAGTTTCTATCTAAACATTTGTACTTCTGGGAATCTGCCGTTAGGTCTGGAAATTTCGAGGACGAAATTTCTTTTAAGGGTGGGAGAGTTGTAACACCCCAAATTTTTTTCCCATTTCAGAAACCCTAAGTATTCAAATACCTAATTTGATAACCATAATTTTTTTAAAATGTACTAGATTGAACTTTTGCAAATGGAGGACAATTTCAAGTAACTTGGATTTTGGGGTTAAAAATGTGAATTTAAAAACTTTATGGATTATTTTGTAATTTTCTAAAATCTTCAAGAACCTTTCACGTGATTAGCGTTGATAGATGTGAAATTCTAATTGTTTCAAACTCTGTAACCTTCTCTCTTATACACTCTTATTTTAGTTTTAATATATATATATATATATATTACCAACTTTTCGGATTCTTCATAAAACCCTAGCCGATTGTGGTCCTCTTCTCCAGGTGAATCTCCCGATCATATGAGCCAAAACATCCTTACCCTTCACCGTCCAACACCCGCACAACCCCCTTTGCTATTCCCAATTTCTACCGAGAGTAATTTCCTGCCGTTAAGAGACTTAGAATCGATCCCTTGAAAGCCAAATCTCACTTGGGACCCACCGCCCCAAATTCTTCAAATAATGTGAATGAAGAATATTTCCATTATTTTCATGCAAGGTCATTTTGAACCTGAGCAAAGCCACCCGTCTTGGAAACCATCCATGCAGAACCAAGTCCCGGATCTATGATCGAGAGTTTAACCCAAATTGTTCAGTTAATCATGTCTTAGATTGATTGATTTGTAGATCAATGATACGAACCAGATAAGTATTTTGTACTAGTGAATTCTTATAATAAATTTTATGAATAATTTCCTAGCCGTTTGTAGAAATAGTGTTAATGTAGGATTATTCTCATAGGTACCAATACAGCTGGACCCAATGCATCTGATCCTGAGAAACGCCTCAATCAGTAGGTTGAGTTTGCTTTGGCTAAGGTGTGTTCTCTTCCTGTGCCATATATATTTGTGTCTTTATTGTGTTATAAATGATGTTTTGTACCTTGCTTGATTTATTATCTGATTTTTATTGAGAATGTTTTGAATCATCATAAATGGCATATTATATTGTGTTTTTAAATCAAGTATCAGATTTTCGGAAATGAGTTACTCGTAAGAGTTCGGATTTATGATTTTACAAATCATATCATGAGTCATGAGATCGGAATTATGTTCGGAAAAAGTGAGGGAAACTCTACTCGACGAGGGAAACCTCCACTCGGGCGGCAACTTCCACTGTATGATATCGGATAGTCGGGTATTGAGTCATGCATCGGACATCATAACATTATAATTTGGATTTATCAAATTATTACTCATTGAAAAAGACTTTATGAGAAAATTAAAATCTTTGCTTTGTTTTTGTGTTGCTTGCACTTTAGAGACACACTAAGCTCTTTAGCTTACACCCCATAGTTTCTTCTTTCAGATTTTTAGGATGATTAGGTGACTCGGTACTTGGAGCATCTCGTATTTTACTCGGATATTTAATCATTAGTATGAACTATTTTATTTAAACTTTGATTATCATTTTGGGACATCTATGTAATCAGATTTTGGACATTATATTATGGGATTATGTTTTTTGCATGCATTTTTAGATTTTAATTAAACATTTTATTAAACATTCAAAATATGTTTTAATAGTTGAATTTTATAATTGAGATATTCTACTATTATTATTGTTATTTAATAATTACTTTATTTTATAAATAAATAAACCTAAAATTTGTTACTTGAGGGGAAAGTTTTCAAACTTGACTCCCAAGATTTAACCTAAGAAATTAGGTCAAATTTAGGGTGTTGCACGTATACCCAACCTTCCTTGAGTATACATATACCCAACCTTCCTTGAGTATATATGAATTTTGCACCGAAGTGCTTTAATATGTACCGAAGTACTTTCGTATACCCAACATTCCTTGAGTATACATATACCCAACCTTCCTTGAGTATATATGAATATTGCACCGTAGTGCTTAGAATATTTATACAGCTGTTTATAACTCTATGACTAGCCAACTATACTTTTAAATCTCTAAATCATACTTGGGCTTTATATCATCAAATATTTCATCCATGGCAATGTATATCAATATATATCAACATTGGGCAGTTCATACCGAAATAACATTTCAAACTTACCTATGTAAGTAATCAAATGATCAATACATTTTATATTCCAAATCTTGACATATTTATATTATGTCAATCATATGCTCAATTACATAAATATGACAATAAACATTCAGGTAGGCTCTCGTAAGCCATCCCAATAATGTATAAAATATCAATGTATTATGATATGTATGCAAACTATGATCACCTTGGCCACTTAACACAATGCCTCACTAAGTCCTAGTTCGATCCTTTCTTTCATAGAACTTCGAACCTTCTTTGATTCGAACTTGACTTCATTAATCACATGAATATAATAAGATATTTGTTAGATTCAAATCTAACATTACCTTAAACATGCTGTCTAATATAATCATTCGAATATAAAATTTCCAAATATTTTTATTTCTTCCTTGTATTGTTCAAAAACTCATTATGGTCCTTAGTGACCAATTTGAACTTTCATTAATTCTTTCAATCTTGCTGACTAACATTTAAATAAAAAATGTCTCAAATTCCATTTTCTGACAGCTTGCGCTACCTTCAAAGATTTACTTATATAGGGCAGAATACATATTGGATCTTAATTTCCTTTATACTGGAAAACAAGATTCGATAACGGTTCTAACGGTATAAGCCACATAAAATAATAAAATCTACAAAAATTATGAAAAATCACTCAATTCACGTCACAGACTGTCCATGCAGAAAACTGCTCTATAATTTTTTTGACTTTCGTTCAAATAAAAATTCATATCTTTTAACTCGGAACTCGAAATCAGTTTCCGTTTGTTGGAAACAAAACTAGACTAACAAATCTTTACAATGGTATAAAATTCATCATGTAACAATTTTTTGTAGAATTTATGGCAAATTTTTTAAACTTCTTTGTCATAATTCAAATTCCAACATAACTTTCCATAAATAACTTATAATTTACAACAACTTCTCCTTATTTTTCTACTTGTCAATTTAGTCCCATCACTTTACTTCAAATGACCAGAATAAAGCTTGTATTCATATGTTCTCTTTACATCCTTCATCAAAATAGGCTCAAACCTTTACTTCTCTAATTTCTCTTGATTTGTGGAGATGGTCACCAAATTTTAAATATAAGGATTCAAGCTTCTTAACTTTGCAAATTAGTTCTCCAATCAACATTACTACCTTAATTCCATCATTTTAACTAAAAATCAAATTTACTCCTACATATCCTCTTTGCCGAATAGACAATTCAAGTTTGACAATTTGTCAAAATGGTCACTAATGTGATTAATCGTCGGATTAACATTCCAACTTCATTTTCATGTCTCTAACATCATTAATAATATGAATACACATCAAATTCATAAAAATCAGATCTGGTCCCTTAATTTTGAAGCTTGCCGAAATGGTCCTTATGTATTTAACTTAGGTTTTGCTTCCAAACAACAAATCAAGTTTACTAGATCATTAATCCAACATCACAAACCCTAAGTTAGACTTGAATCCATAAACCTTAATATTCTCTATACAAACCGGAATATGTAGGTTTTAAATCCCAACTCAATAACATGATTCTAACATCATACAAGCATGATTCTAACTTTAAATCAACCATGGATTCATAAAAGCCCCAATTTGTTCATAAACCCTAATTTCTTCCTCATATCAAATCACATCAACCAAGCAAATATTCTTATTTACATCAAAAGATAGAGCTCGAAGAGTAGAACAACTTTGTAGTTCGAAAGATTACCTGAAAATCGAGATTCGGGGCTTAAATCGAGCTTGTAAAATTTTTCTCTTCCTTTTCTCTTCACCAACGTTTTGGAGAGTATTTTTTTCTGATAATTCCTTCACAATTCATATCTTTAAGACACTTGTATCATTAAAAATGAATTTTTAATTCAATAAATTTCACTTTCAAAAATACCCTCCAACTAGATTTATATTTCTAATTTGCCATTTTGTAACATTCCAACTAGAATTTGTTGGATTCTAATCAACCACTATTTATCCATAAAAGAAATCTCAAAATTCCCTCCATGTCCCTTTTGGGCAAAATGACCAAAATGCCTTTTATCGATCAACTTACTCAAAAAATTGCCATTATATGTCATTTCGATTGATTTAAATTTTTTTTGATCTTTTTAACATCCAATTATCCATAAAATGACATTTTATGACTCTTCTAAGGTCCATGGAACTATCTCTAAAATTTTAGCTCGATCCGATTATCTGAATATTTTTCAAACTTTATCGCTTTATAGACATTAATACAAACTCCGTACGAAAATTTGGGTAACACAGAAACATCATTCTTGGGGGTAAACAATTCATTTATGGGGTTAAAATACTTAACTTTTGAAAATTACACTTTGATCCCTGAACTTTTCCAAAGTTTATACTTTAGCCACAAAACTTTCAAATTTTACATTTTGGTCACTAGCCAAAAATTGGGATATTACAATTCTCTCCCCCTTAAGAAAATTTGTCCTCAAATTTTTAACACGTACCTGGTTCAAAAAGGTGAGGAAACTGCTTTCTCATATCTTCTTTTCTTTCCCAAGTCGTTTCCTCAATTTTATGATTTCGCCAAAGAGCTTTAACAAGTGGAATCGACTTATTCCTTAGTTTTTTTCTCCATGTACTAGTATCTTTACCGGTTCTTTCTCATAAGTCAAATTTGTCTAAATCTCTATTTCTTCTGGGGTAATGATATGTAAAGGATCTGATCGATACTTCTTGAGCATCGATACATGAAATATATTGTGAATCTTGTCCATTTCCAAAGGTAAGGCTAGCTAATAAGCCACCAGACCAACTCTTTTCACAATCTTATATGGTCCAATAATTCTCGGACTCAGCTTCCCTTTTTTGTGCAAACCATAACACCTCCTTCCAAGGTGAAACTTTTATCCATCATATTAAATATCTTTTCTTTCAAGATCACAGATAATATCCATCATTATAAAGCAATTCTAGATTGCTTGAACCATTCTTACTTTATTCTCTGCATCTTGAAATAAATCATATTCAATCACCTCTTTCTTCTCTTTTTTTAACTCATTATCATCATGGGATATAAATTACCCTCGATAATATGAACATTCTTTAGACTTAATATCAAAGTCTTTAATTTTCCCTTTTCACCTTCATCAATTCTTTCCAAGTATATCTTTTCTTTCATTTGTAATTTTTTATCCGATTTGTCAAAGTAAACTTGAACTAAAGTTGTGTAATCAATATACTATTTTAAGTTTCTATCTAAACATTTGTACTTACAGGAATCATTGTTAGGTCCGGAAATTTCGAGACGAAATTTCTTTTAAGGGTGGGAGAGTTGTAACACCCCAAATTTTTTCCCATTTCAGAAACCCTAAGTATTCAAATACCTAATTTGATAACCATAATTTTTTTAAAATGTACTAGATTGAACTTTTGCAAATGGAGGACAATTTCAAGTAACTTGGATTTTGGGGTTAAAAATGTGAATTTAAAAACTTTATGGATTATTTTGTAATTTTCTAAAATCTTCAAGAACCTTTCACGTGATTAGCGTTGATAGATGTGAAATTCTAATTGTTTCAAACTCTGTAACCTTCTCTCTTATACACTCTTATTTTAGTTTTAATATATATATATATATATATTACCAACTTTTCGGATTCTTCATAAAACCCTAGCCGATTGTGGTCCTCTTCTCCAGGTGAATCTCCCGATCATATGAGCCAAAACATCCTTACCCTTCACCGTCCAACACCCGCACAACCCCCTTTGCTATTCCCAATTTCTACGAGAGTAATTTCCTGCCGTTAAGAGACTTAGAATCGATCCCTTGAAAGCCAAATCTCACTTGGGACCCACCGCCCCAAATTCTTCAAATAATGTGAATGAAGAATATTTCCATTATTTTCATGCAAGGTCATTTTGAACCTGAGCAAAGCCACCCGTCTTGGAAACCATCCATGCAGAACCAAGTCCCGGATCTATGATCGAGAGTTTAACCCAAATTGTTGAGTTAATCATGTCTTAGATTGATTGATTTGTAGATCAATGATACGAACCAGATAAGTATTTTGTACTAGTGAATTCTTATAATAAATTTTATGAATAATTTCCTAGCCGTTTGTAGAAATAGTGTTAATGTAGGATTATTCTCATAGGTACCAATACAGCTGGACCCAATGCATCTGATCCTGAGAAACGCCTCAATCAGTAGGTTGAGTTTGCTTTGGCTAAGGTGTGTTCTCTTCCTGTGCCATATATATTTGTGTCTTTATTGTGTTATAAATGATGTTTTGTACCTTGCTTGATTTATTATCTGATTTTTATTGAGAATGTTTTGAATCATCATAAATGGCATATTATATTGTGTTTTTAAATCAAGTATCAGATTTTCGGAAATGAGTTACTCGTAAGAGTTCGGATTTATGATTTTACAAATCATATCATGAGTCATGAGATCGGAATTATGTTCGGAAAAAGTGAGGGAAACCTCTACTCTGACGAGGGAAACCTCCACTCTGGCGGCAACTTCCACTCTGTATGATATCAGATAGTCGGGTATTGAGTCATGCATCAGACATCATAACATTATAATTTGGATTTATCAGAATTATTACTCATTCAGAAAAGACTTTATGAGAAAATTAAAATACTGCTTTGTTTTTGTGTTGCTTGCACTTTAGAGACACACTAAGCTCTTTAGCTTACACCCCCATAGTTTCTTCTTTCAGATTTTTAGACTGATTAGGTGACTCGGTACTTGGAGCATCTCGTATTTTACTCAGATATTTAATCATTAGTATGAACTATTTTATTTAAACTTTCAGATTATCATTTTGGGACATCTATGTAATCAGATTTTGGACATTATATTATGGGATTATGTTTTCGCATGCATTTTTAGATTTTAATTAAACATTTTATTAAACATTCAAAATATGTTTTAATAGTTGAATTTTATAATTGAGATATTCTACTATTATTATTGTTATTTAATAATTACTTTATTTTATAAATAAATAAACCTAAAATTTGTTACTTGAGGGGAAAGTTTTCAAACTTGACTCCCAAGATTTAACCTAAGAAATTAGGTCAAATTTAGGGTGTTGCACGTATACCCAACCTTCCTTGAGTATACATATACCCAACCTTCCTTGAGTATATATGAATTTTGCACCGAAGTGCTTTAATATGTACCGAAGTACTTTCGTATACCCAACATTCCTTGAGTATACATATACCCAACCTTCCTTGAGTATATATGAATATTGCACCGTAGTGCTTAGAATATTTATACAGCTGTTTATAACTCTATGACTAGCCAACTATACTTTTAAATCTCTAAATCATACTTGGGCTTTATATCATCAAATATTTCATCCATGGCAATGTATATCAATATATATCAACATTGGGCAGTTCATACCTGAAATAACATTTCAAACTTACCTATGTAAGTAATCAAATGATCAATACATTTTATATTCCAAATCTTGACATATTTATATTATGTCAATCATATGCTCAATGACATAAATATGACAATAAACATTCAGGTAGGCTCATCGCAAGCCATCCCAATAATGTATAAAATATCAATGTATTATGATATGTATGCAACTGCAGTCGCCTTGGCCACTTAACACAATGCCTCACTAAGTCCTAGTTCGATCCTTTCTTTCATAGAACTTCGAACCTTCTTTGATTCGAACTTGACTTCATTAATCACATGAATATAATAAGATATTTGTTAGATTCAAATCTAACATTACCTTAAACATGCTGTCTAATATAATCATTCGAATATAAAATTTCCAAATATTTTTATTTCTTCCTTGTATTGTTCAAAAACTCATTATGGTCCTTAGTGACCAATTTGAACTTTCATTAATTCTTTCAATCTTGCTGACTAACATTTAAATAAAAAATGTCTCAAATTCCATTTTCTGACAGCTTGCGCTACCTTCAAAGATTTACTTATATAGGGCAGAATACATATTGGATCTTAATTTCCTTTATACTGGAAAACAAGATTCGATAACGGTTCTAACGGTATAAGCCACATAAAATAATAAAATCTACAAAAATTATGAAAAATCACTCAATTCACGTCACAGACTGTCCATGCAGAAAACTGCTCTATAATTTTTTTGACTTTCGTTCAAATAAAAATTCATATCTTTTAACTCGGAACTCGAAATCAGTTTCCGTTTGTTGGAAACAAAACTAGACTAACAAATCTTTACAATGGTATAAAATTCATCATCTAACCATTTTTGTAGAATTTAAGGCAATTTTTTTAAACTTACTGCCATAATTCAAATTCCAACATAACTTTCCATAAATAACTTCTCATTTACACCAACTTCTCCCTATTTCTCTACTTGTCAATTTAGTCCCATCACTTTACTTCAAATGACCAGAATAAAGCTTGTATTCATATGTTCTCTTTACATCCTTCATCAAAATAGGTTCAAACCTTTACTTCTCTAATATCTCTTGATTTGTGGAGATGGTCACCAAATTTCAAATATAAGGATTCAAGCTTCTTAACTTTGCAAATTAGTCCTCCAATCAACATTACTACCTTAATTCTATCATTTTAACTAAAAATCAGATTTACTCCTACATATCCTCTTTGCCGAATAGACCATTCAAGTTTGACAATTTGTCAAAATGGTCACTAATGTGATTAATCGTCGGTTTAACATTCTAACTTCGTTTTCATGTCTCTAACATCATTAATAGTATAAATACACATCAAATTCATAAAAATCAGATCTGGTCCCTTAATTTTGAAGCTTGCCGATATGGTCCTTATGCATTTAACTTAGGGTTTTGCTTCCAAACAAAAAATCAAGTTTACTAGTTCATTAATCCAACATCACAAACCCTAAGTTGGGCTTGAATCCATAAACCCTAATCTTCTCTATACAAACTGAAATATGTTGGTTTTAAATCCCAACACATTAACATGATTCTAACATTATACAAGCATGATTCTAACTTAAAATCAACCATGGATTCATAAAATCATAAAAGCCCCAATTTGTTCATAAATCCTAATTTCTTCCTCATATCAAATAACATCAACCAAACAATTATTCTATGAATTATTTACATCAAAAGATAGAGCTCGAAGAGTAGAACAACTTTCTAGTTCGAAAGATTACCTGAAAATCGAGATTCGGGGCTTAAATCGAGCTTGTAAAATTTTTCTCTTCACCAACGTTTTGGAGAGTATTTTTGCTGATAATTCCTTCACAATTCATATATTTAAGAAACTTGTATCATTAAAAATGAATTTTTAATTCAATAAATTCCACTTTCCAAAAATACCCTCAAACTAGATTTATATTTCTAATTTGCCATTTTGTAACATTCCAACTAGACTTAGTTGGATTCTAATCAGCCACTATTTATCCATAAAAGAAATCTTAAAATTCTCTCCATGCCCTTTTGGGCAAAATGACCAAAATGCCCTTTACTAATCAACTTACTCGCAAAATTGTCATTCCTTGTCATTTCGATCAATTTAAATTTTTACGATCTTTTTAACATCCAATTATCCATAAAATGACATTTTATGACTCTTCTAAGGTCCATGGAACTATCTCTGAAATTTTAGCTCGATCCGATTATCTGAATATTTTTCCGAACTTTATCGCTTTATAGCCATTAATACAAACTCCGTATGAAAATCCGGGTAACACGGAAACATCATTCTTGGGGGTAAACTATTCATTTATGGGGTTAAAATACATAAATTTTGAAAATTACACTTTGATCCCTAAATTTTTCCAACGTTTATACTTTAGCCACAAAACTTTCAAAATTTACATTTTGGTCACTAGCCAAAAATTGGGATATTACACATGATATTTTGATTATTGAATTTATTATTATAATAAATTTACATCTTCTGTATCCTTGAATATATTGTTAATTATTCTAAATATCTCTAATCAGTTATTATTGGGGTAAAAATAATAAGATAAGATTGGTATGAAGTTTGATGGATAATCATAAGATGAATATGTGAATGAGATTCAAATCAAATTCATATATGTATTTGTTGAGAACAAATATTAGAATCGACTCTTTTTGAGACTAATACATGGAATAAAGTTATATATTAATCTTCAACAGTTGTGACATTAAATCCTTAGACCTGAAATTACTACGAATCTAAACATGATGATTATCATGTTTTGACATAGTCAAACGTCATTTTAATCGGACGATTATAAAGGTTATGATTGAACATGATAAGAAATCATGCAGTGAGATGTGAGTGACTAAGATGAAATTTATCCCTCTTAACATAAGAGAGATATCTCTTAGCCCCTCGATGATTAAGACTGAGAAATGCATGGTCGTGCTCAAATGTGTTTGATAGAGATCAATGTCATCTGTTTAGTTAGTTCAATTGGGCATCAAGAAACTTAAGATAGAACGATACGAGGTTAACATTTTTTATGCCTTACATTCTATCAAGATATCATGAGATAAAATGATCACGACATAAAGTGAAATAAGTTTGTCTCGGTGTAACCTCCTTAACCTGGCCTAAGCGCTAGGTCAAATCGAGCGAGATACATTAGGTTTGTCGTAGCAAACCTGAACCGTATATCTAAAATTAGGTCCATTTTTTAAATCTTATCTAGATGCATTGTTATGACATAGGGTGTACATACTGGCAACGGTTAAAAATATTAACCAAATAGGGCGTCAAATTGACATCCAATTGTACGAATTTGCAATTTAGGTACCAAATTGCAAATTTGGAAAATTATGAGGGTTTACTTAAATTTGGGTTACCAATTCTCAATTAGTCATGTTACATGTATACATGTCCAATTTTAGCTAAAAATGATCATACAAACACACTCAAATTGCATACATACGAAACAGGGACCAAAGTGGAAGAATCTAAAACTATGTCATCACTTCAACTAAAATAACGCATTGGGTATTGGTACACGAGACACTGTACCAATACCAGGCTTAACTTATGAGGGTAGTACCGATACGCTCCCTCGTGTATCGATACCTAGGCCAAAATGGCCTAAGTCCCAAATTCTAGTGGCTAAAACCCGTACTGATACACTACCTTGAGTATCGGTACCCATGCCAATTTTACACTTACCCGTACCGATGTTGGAAACCCTGTACCGATACTCAGAGGCCTGTAATACCCATTTTATCTGGTTTTTAACTTCCAAACCAATACAAACTAGCCTCAAACATCCTAGCATGCATACTAAGCACAATTGTCATAATAGGTACATATCCACAACATGCCAAACCATCAAATATGCATTATCGGACACAGAAACGTAAACTATAGGCATGCTTCCTAAACGTTTCAACAAACATGCTGGAAATTGTAACCAAGCATAAATCCATCAATCCACATTACAAATCTAAACAACAACCAACAAGATACAATCCTTGGAAGCAAATACATTCAAAGTATAAATCCCCAAACTTGGACAACACATTGCCTTATTACCAAATGCTTTAAACTAAACCATACTCAATGTCAAATGGTGTCTTGGGATCTCCTCACTCCAAAGCTCCCACAATCTTTAATTTTCTGCAAAGAAGAAGAGAACGTAAGCAAACATATACTTAGTGGTGCCACTCTTCCACATTCAACAATGCATTAAAAATATGAGTGTAAAAACCAACACTTTTGAAACCCCTTTTCAAAACATAACATGCTGCAAAATATAGTTTCCCACTTGTTTATCATATATTGGCAAATATTGTGACCATTAGACAAACCATTGTCTCAATTAAACCATATGAGATACACGTATTTCTCGGTAGACTCACCTCTACCAAACCATACCTTGCCTAGTTAAACCGCAAGATACACCATCAACCTTGCCTTGTTAAACCGTAAGATTCACCATCAACTTGGGTTGCCTAGTTAAACCACATACCCTAAGTGATAATTCGACAGCCCGAGTAGCCTAGTTAGATCGCTTTCCTCAAAGATTGTGGTGCGATCGACTTTACATATTATAATGCACTTTAAACCCTATGGCATGCCAACTATATCCAATACTTTTCTTTGCATATACACTTTTAAAACAAATTTACTTACTGTTATTTCCTATTCATTTCTTAAACCATTTCCCATATGCAAAACACATTGCCCAAGGCAACAACACATTCCATTTAGGAACCATTTCTCAATGCACTTAGGCATTCTTATAATTGATAAATCATTGCATATCTTTAAAACAATGCACAAAATAGTAAGTAAATCAATCCTTGCTTTTAACCAAAATATGCAAACAAGTATCATATGAATCTGATATCCAAAGGTGAAATTAGGGAAAACTTACTTTTGAGTTTAGCTAAGCTTGCTAGGCTTACACTAAACTCCCAACTCCTTATTAAAACCTTTAAGAGTGTCTGAAACACATATACACTCATCAATGCACAACACTTTACTTGCCATTGCATTCTAAGCCTTCGAACCGAGCCAACTTCCTCAAAAAATGAGCTAGGCTTGACTCTCCCCTATTTTTGCCACACAAAACCAAAGGCAAAATGCATTAAAATGCATTCTAACACCAGCCTACAATCAAACCCTGCAACCTTAATGAAATTGCATCTAGAAACTAGCCAAAATACCAAAAACAACCCAAACTACTACCAAACAACCTTCAGCCACAACCCTAAGATTCTAACATCTTATCAACACCATTGATCCTCCAAAAACATAATTCTAACATCTCCATAACTCCTGTAATCAAGAATCTAACATAACAGCCCCAACATCACTTTTAAACTACCTTAAAAACTAACCAATTAAATAGTTTTGGGATTGATTGTGAAAATCTCATTTCACATTATACATATATCACCGAAATGTGAGTTAACCCAATAAAAAACTCTAGAAACTATATTGTAAAACAAGAATTTAGGCTAATCATCAAAATCATTGATAAATCCCATTTTCTTGAATTAAATTGCAAGACCATATTATAATCCACAAAATACAAGCCAACAACTAGGCAATATCAATAAAGAACCTTATTTTTAAGAGAGAAGAAGAAATTTACCTTTGAAGAACCTTCCACCAAAATTGACGTAAGTTTTCTCTTGAAAACAACTTGAGAAATTGATGAAATAGTTGTGAAATCTCTATGAGGTTTTGCTAAGAATCAAATGAGGAATCAAAAGATTAAATCTCCATTGAAAATCAGTAAGAAAATCTGGAAATCATGATTGGAATAAGAGATGGAAAATAAGAGAAAATGAGAAAGAAAAATCCAAGAAAATTTGATAGAATAGGAAAAAGATTTAGAAAACTTATTAACCGTCAAAGTCTTACTCAATTAAGGTGGAAAACTTTAATTAAAACATTTGGGAAATAATAGCACTCTAAGGATTCTTAGTATTGGCCCAATTACGTTTTACTCACTTAAAATAGTTTGCAATCTTTACGATTTAGTCACTAAAATCAAAATGTCACATTAATTAGTTTAAGTAACTTCCGAATTAATTACCAAAATACTAATAACTAAAATTTTTAGTAAGTTAAACCAATTTTAAACCCAACCATTTCAAATTTTAAAATAATAATTTCTCGAAACTCATTTTACAGGTTAACCCGGTTCGACCGAGTCAAACCCGACCCAACCAAACCCCTAAAATTCTAACCCTATTTTCGGGGAGTTACACTCGGATTATGAGATTTTTATTTAACTTGGGTAGTCATAATGTCTTGCTAGAGGCCACTTATGGTTTGTAGGATCAAATGTGATTTGATCTATTGTCAACGTTAATTGAACCTATAGGGTCGCACACTAAGAATGGATAAGAATATGTGTGGTTATTACTCTCAATAATAAATTAAGATAATGAAATTATTTTAAATTATAAATGGTTATTTATTTGAATTTAAAGAAGTTAAATGTGTATTCTTGTGATAGAATATTTTATTTATTTTATTATTTTTGAAAAATAGTATTAAATAAATAATATTATTAAATAATCTCGTTATATAGTTTTGGTTGGATTTGAATTCCTTATCAAATAAGGAATTTATTTTAAAATATATTTTTGATTTATTTTATTATTTTTGAAATAATATTAAATAAATAATATTATTAAATAAATCCCATTATCTAGATTGGGTTGGATTTGAATTCCTTATTAGATAAAGGAATATGTTTTTAATTTTTTTTTACTTAAAAGAGTTTTAAATAAATTATAATTATGAACTTACCTAACCCTAATCAAGTCATATATATATGTATGCCAAGGGTTTAATTCACTTGTTTTTAAGAGCCACCAAAACCACACAAAAAAAACTTTGTTTTATGAAATAGAGAGGAGCTAGTATTCCAATAGTCATTCGTCGTTCATTCACGTGTGGATACTTGTAAAGGGTGGTCGTCTTTCAAAAAGGCAGCGCCTCAGCAAAACATGATTACTGAATCAAAGATTGAGGTAGTCTCATGACTGTCTCTTCCATTCGTTAATATGATTGCATGAGATCCTTTGAATTTTTTGTAGGATAGATTTTTCCACTACATTTCTTCTTGATTTTAGATAAGATGTTTCCTACGTTTACCAATAGTGGCATCAGAGCTATCTTGCATGTTCATATTAATTGTATGATCATTTTAATGTGAGTTATTAGATGCATGTTATTCAGGTTTGCGCGAACGACATAATTAATCAAACTTCTTAAGGTGTTTGATAGGTTAAATATGTTTCTTCAAAGGATTCGTTAATTTGATTAAGAATCCTAATACTATTTTGCGATTCAAGAGTTTAATTGGTCAATTAGATCATGGCAGTACAGATTTACCAATTATGATTGGCGGTGGTTTGTGTATAAGCCTCTTGTGCAATTTGATTACATTATTTAATGTGATTAAACTGGGTTTTGGCTTGTTCGTAATTTTGCTGATAAGATCAGTAAAATTAAATTTTTCAGGGCGAAATCGTAAGGTTTCTAATATGCATGAGATGTTTGTTTCTTGATTGTTTTTCTTGATGTATTTTCTATGGCATGGTGCATAGTATGACTTTTAGTTTTTTTTACAAAGGTTGTAAAGTTTTTTTAAATACGGCATACGTGTCATTTTGTTTTGTGTAATACGACCTGAGTGTCTTTTGAATTTTTGTAACAAAAAAATAAGAAGACTATATCCATTGAGAAGCTAGATGATGATCCAAGGTGATGAAGATGTTAATCCAAGAGATGAAGATGTTTGACGTTTAGGTTTATTCTTTTTTTAGAATAAGGTCATATTATGTCACGTTTATTTATTTGCATATATGTGATGCTATGTGAATGGGATGCTATGTATATGATGCCTTAGTAATTAAAATCAACAAAGACCCATCACATAAAATTTAAGTTTAACATGCCATCCAACTTTAAACACTTGTCAAGACTTTTATTACCTTAATGTGGGTTGTACCAAAGTAGGGGTATGTTAGGTTACATTTGTAAGACAAGAAGAGTAATGGTGCTACTCGTATGTTTAAAATGGTTTAGCTTAATTAGGTTATCAAAACGGTTTTGGGACTAATGGCATGAGATGAGATTTATGCATGCCAGGATATATGATGTCAAAATCTCATAAGCTTATAAGAGTTGCATAAGATGCAATTAGTAAGAGTTGCTTACCTAAATAACTAATTTTTAAGTGTCATGCTAAAGCTGACTTAAAGATTAAGTGAAATATGGATCTTAGTCAAATATATTAATAGAATTATATTTGAGGGTTGATAACTTAGTGGAAATTTTAAATCAAAATATCTTATTAAACTTTGCATTATGTTGTAGATGGCCAACAATAATTCTACTTTATCACTATGATCAGTCCTTGAGAAGGAAAAACTTACTGGGAACAGCTTCCTTAACTGGTATCAAAATTTGAGAATTGTTCTCAAACAAGAAAGAAAGATTTACGTCCTGGATGAACCTTACCCTGAAGAACTAGAGAAAGATTCCTTTAAAGGTGATACAAAAGCTTATGAAAAGCATAAAAGTGATTCTCTTGATGTTTCATGCCTGATGCTAGCTACCATGAGTTTTGAACTTTAGAAGGATCTAGAAAACATGGAAGCTTATGATATGATTCATTAGCCTAAAGAAATGTTTTAACAACGAGCAAGGCAAGAAATGAATGAGACTACCAAGGCATTGCATTCTTGCAAAATGGCTGAAGGTGCTTCTGTTAGCACTTATGTACTAAAAATGAAAGGTCATATTGAGCACCTTGAGAGACTTGGATTTTTGTTGAGCCAATAGTTGGCAATTGATTTGATCCTAAATTTATTACCTAAAAATTATAGCCAATTAGTTATGAACTATAACATGAATGAGATGGACAAATCAATTTCGGAGTTGCATATGATGCTTAAAACTGGTGAATGGAATATTAAACCCAAGCCTAGCCATGTTTTGATTCTTCAAAAGGGAATGATTTTCAAAAATAAAGGAAAGGGAAAATGAGTGGTTGGAAAGTCCAATGCAAAACTAAAGTCCAAGGTTATACCCAAGGCTAAACCCCCTAAAGAGGGTGTTTGGTTCGTTTGCAATGAACCTGGTCATTGGAAGAGAAATTGCAAGTTGTATCTGGAAGATCTAAAGAAAAGGAAGAGGACTGGTGAGACCAACTCTTTAGGTATTTATGTTATACATGTTAATTTTTCTCCTACAAGTTCTTGGTTATTAGATACTAAACGTGGATCTCACATTTGCACGAATGTCCATGGATTCAAAAGGAGTAGACAACTTAAGAAAGGTGAGGTGGACCTACGAGTTGGTAATGGAGAAAAAGTTGTTGCTTTAGCTATAGGAAGTTATGAACTTACTTTGCCCGTGTAATCACTCATTTTTATCTGGTCTGTAAATACATATTAGTATAATTATTAGTATATTAGCGTTGCATGTATACATTGTATTATGTTATGCTATATGTTTATTATGTGCATGAGTGTTATTAATATATGTAAAGTGTGTAGTGTGTGCATGTATGTTATAAACTATGTATGTATACGTATTAATAAGCAATACGGGGTATGTGTGTCACGCATGTATCTATATTTAGTACGAGCATATTTGTTTTTACGGATAATGTGTGTAGATGTTATGTTAATTATGTGTATGATTGTATATGTACGTATGCTAGTATGCTATATTAATTAATGTTTGCATAGGTACATACGTATGTATTATTGTATGTGTATTATTATTATTAATTGTTGTTATAACTAATATTAATGTTATTATTATTGGGCTAATATAAAATGAAATCCAAAAAAAACATATTAAACCCAAAATAAATAAATTGCCAGTCCAAGTCCATTACAGGTCTGAAATTATTAATATTATTACAAGGCCCGGTTGGCCCAAACCCAAAGCCCTATTTAATTCTAATTATTTTTGTGCAGATAACTATGGGCCGTTGGATCAAGATCTGATCCAACGGCCACGATCAAGCAGAGACAAAATATCTAGCCAGCCGTGTACACTACACGTCTGGACGGTTCGAGTGCCACGCGCGGACTATTCGATATCCCACGCGTGCGTGAGTCCCACGCGCTATAACCCCTCGACTGCTGAGCCCCACGTGGCACGATCTGGAGCCATTTCACCGATCGAGGTTTCATCTGGGCCGTTCATTCTTCAAGCAAGCCCGACCGTTAGATCAGATCTGATCCAACGGCCGAGAATGCCTCTGGCCGAAGACAACTCCCCCACACCGCGACCATGCTTCCACCATGCCGGTCTCCAACCACCGCGTTCAGACATATCAGAACACAAAAAAAAGAAAGATTATGTCAGTATCAGTCCAGATCTGAAAATAGATATTACATCACTTGTTACCAAACCAAAGAGACAGGCATATATGTATGAAACAAGCAATTGTAAGGCAACGAAGTTGTAATCGAAAAGAAAAACTACAAAAAAAGCAACGAGTTTTTAGTGGTAATACTCTTCTCTTTTCTCACTTCTTTGCATGCATACAAAAAACATACGTAGTGATAACAGAAAGATGGTTTAGAGTTATTACCTTCGTCTGTGGATCTCCCCTCACCAGTGACAAGCCTCTTCGGCTTTCCGAAGCTGAACATGGTGAACTGAAGGGAGTGGGAGGCCCTTTTTTGGTTTCGTTTTGGGTTGAAAAAAAGGAGGGTTTTTTTCGTTTCGTATTTCTTAGATCTAGAACGAATAGGGGTTTTTTCTCCAAATCCAAGCTCGGATTCGTGTTGAGGCTAAGGCTAGGTTCATTTTGGCTCGCCGGTGCCGGCTAGCGGCGGCCGGCGGCGGAGAAGACGATGGTCGGCCGCCGGTTTCTGGGTTCATCAGGAGATGGTCGAGAGAGAATGAGAGGTTTGGCTGGTTATAAAAACTGAAAATGAATGAAATGAGGAAATTTTGATTCCGGCCAAAAAAAGGGGGTTTTATAGGTGTTATTATTTTCTGAAATGGGTAAATTCAGAAATAAATCCCCCCGCGTTTTCAATATTTTCGTTTTTGTCTCGCCGCAAAGGATATTTACAACTATGGTCCCCTTGTATTTCAAAATCTTGCAATCCAGTCCCTAAATTACATCGGATCAGTTTTTAAATGGTAAAATTACCCCTTTAACCATCCCGTGTTTTTGGATTTTTCACTTCGGGTCTGCCCCTTGGTCCAATTACAGTTTCAGTCCTTTCAAGTTCGGTCCTGTTTGCATTTTCGTCCCTAAACTGCATATTATTATCCTTTAATTTCTGCTACTGATGTTTATTTCTTTTCATTTCAGTCCTGTTTCCATATAAATATTCATGTTCGTATTATAATCGTGCATGTTGATATAACCTTTTGTCTTATTATATATCTCTTGTATATGCCTTGTATTTTTATGTTTACATGTATATGTGTGTTAAGTTTATGATGATTATGTATCTTTATGTATTAGTTCTGTTATTCGTATCACGCATATTATGTTCTAGTTGGCTCGTACACAACATGTTTTGTATTTTAGTACGTATTGTATGTTCTCTTGGCTTTTAGGTTACGTTTTAGTATATTTTCTGTTTATGTATAATATATTGTTATATATGTTGAAATGTGTTCTATTGCTAATATGTATGTCTTCTTGAAATATGTGTTTTGTCCACACATGTATTTATTCATGCCTTGTTATTGTGACATGTTAAATTTGTTTTTATCTACTATTAAGATTGATATGTATATATGTATGTATTAATTACGTATTTTATTTATGATAGATTAGTATTCTATTATGTTAATATTTATTGCATTTAAATTATTTGCCATGTTTTATATTTTGCTCACTAAGTTTGCATAATGAGATATATAAATTGTCAATGCGGTGCCCTTTTATCCGAGCGTAAACGGGGCCAGTATCAGGCATAGTGATAGTGGTTGGGCGTTTACTCTCGGATAACGGGGCCCTTAAAATTTATTCGCAATTATACCCAAATTTTAAATTAATCGTCACTTTAATCCGGAAAATTTAATATTAATGAAGCGGTAATTATTAAAGTACCAATTTTGGGCGGTGTGGGGGTGCTAATCATTCCCCATCCGTAACCGACTCCCGAACCCAATAGTTTTCAGATATTTGGTTTTTTATGGTGTCCGGCCTACCTAAGTGGCCTGTGGCGACTTCAATTTTTAAATAAAATGCGGTTTTTAAAAACCCCCACGGAATAAATATTTCATATCAAAAAAATCACAAACACTTCGAAAACTTCGTTTTTTTAGCGAAAAAAAGACATCGCTACATATGGCGACTCCGCTAGGGACTATTTTTTTTGTTTTTAACAAAATAAAGAGAGTCAAGCTTTTTTAAATAATTACCGCTTTAATAATATTAGAAGTTCCGGATTAAAGTGACTATTAAATTAATATTCGGTTGTAATTGCGCGTTTATTTTAACGCATCTAAAATTTGGCATATAAACCCATTTTTAAGTGGGGGGGGAAACGCTAATGCTTTCGTGGAGATATCATTCTCCCGTGTAGGCCTAGCAAGTACCTTTGGGGCTCGAGTACCTTATGCTTTCGTAAGGATATCGTTCCTTCGTGCAGGCATAAGCGAATGGGTCCCCCTGAATTGAACCCGGTTGAAAGGAGCCTATAATGGGTGATGATCGGGGGCCTTGCTACTCTTAGTAGAGGACAACAAGGACAATTCGGGTACCTCTTAGCACCAACACTGTATGTAGAGAACATAGAGAAACCCACCCCTTTAGAGCCATGCGGATAACCTTAGGTGTTTTAGACGGGATAAATAGGTTTTTGTTTTTGTTTGTTTACCTTATTTAATTTGTCCTTTTATTTGTGTATTTATTAATTCTATCCGGTACTGACTTGTTTCCTTTTTTGGCTACTTTTTTTCATGCATTATTACATTCGCATTACATAAAGGTACTGGATCAAGTGGTTTACCCGATCAGAAAGTCTTTCACCATGGAAAAAAGATGTCTTAGAAAAGAGGAACTCAACTTGTCTGTTAGACATTGGTCAGAAGTCAGCCAGAAGGCCTAAGGGGACAGTTTACCAAGTGAACGCGTGATAGCCGGGTACACCTATGTGAGTCTTCAACAGAACAATTTTGGGGATCTTCAAAGTATCTGGGAAGAATGAGACCAGAGATTACAAGAAAGGTTCCGTGATAGTTATGGTGACATTGCACAATTGATGTACATCCGGGTCAACCAGCCCCTACTACGAGCCATTTTTTTCGCTTCGGAATCCCGCCTTTTGTCGCTTCACCTTCAATGGACAGGACATGATGCCCACAAGAGAAGAATACACCGCTCTTCTTAATCATAAAAATGTTCGGGAAGATTGGATCTACGCAAAACCTCCAAGGAATCGAATTACACTTCCAAGCTTAAAACCTTTACGGAATGAGCGACGATTGGGTCAATGGCTTGATCCGACTTCGAGGAGATAGTACAAGATATTCGCATGGGAAAACATTCGAGACATCCTACCCGCACATCCGGATGAGGAGAAAAAGTTAGACATGCTTGCCTTGGGAATATATGGATTGGTGATCTTTCCAAGAATTTCGGGAAACATTGATGTGGCCATTCTAGATTTGTTTGAGCGGATAAAACGGCGAGCAAACCCGATACCAGCTATTTTGCATTTGAGACCTTTATTTCTCTAAATGCGGTCGGAAGCACGAAGAAGGCGTTTTCGAGGATGCGCACAATCATTACAGTGTATGGATTGAGAGCCACATGTGGAAGACACCGACGAGGGTTCTGCCGGGAATATCCTTCCAAGATTTTTCGCCTTTACGGGAATACTTAACAAAAGAGTGGCGAGAGGACTTGAAAACAAGAAAATGGGCCGGTTTCTTCAGGAATATCCAAGGCGAGGACATAGTATGGAGGGTCCCGTGGCTCGGTAGAGTTAATTACTTTTTATATAGTTGTGGTGATTTCAATTGGCTGATGATGTTGGGACTACATGGAGGGATTGCTTGTGCCCCACTTCTGGTGTCCCGACAATTCGGATCACGACAGTTCATTCCCAACACCGCCGGGTTAAGCCGAACTAAATTTCTTTTCAAAGGGGAGCTCAAAGAGAAAGTTCAGACTATCATGAGGGCTTGGGACCATTGTTACCGGATTAGGGTGGAAGGAGACACCGAGTACATGACCACCCCAGACTACGATCTTTGGAGACGTTTGAGGGTAAACGATATGATTCCCGAATCTGATCAAGGACCAGCAGTGTCACTAGAAGAGCTTACAAGGGTGATACCGTCTGAAGCTGACATCTTAAGGAATGAACTCGAAGAAATTAAAAAGAAAATGGACATCCAACAGACCCAACATGCGAGCGAGCTCTATAAGGCAAGCTTAGAAGTTGATGAACGGGACGGGATCATTAGGCAGCTGAAGAAATTAAATGCAGATTTGAGTGACAAGAATGCTCTTTATCAAAAAGATGCCCTTCTACTACAAGCAAAAATACAGAAGGCCGGCCGGAGTCAATTCATAGCCGTGGAAAGAAAAAGAATGAATGGTATCCGTTTGGTGGAAGAAGAACGAGAAATCAGCAAGAGAGCGATCGAGAAAGAGATAGAAAGTGCCGGTTGGCTATTGAGAAAGAAAAACGGTCCTCCAAGAAGGCCATTGACCAAGAAAAGGAAAGATTCAGGCATGAAATTAGCAAGGGAAAACAAGCAGTCAATCATGAGAAGGAAAACGTCGCCGTATGGAAAAGGAAATCCATGAGTAGCCGAAATAGACTGTTAGAGATGCAAAAATTGTACGATGACACTATTCAAAGTCTGGAGCAAAGCCAAAGTCAGAATGGCGAATTAAAAGGAAAGGTGGCGGAAGTTGAACACTCCCTTCGAATGTACTGCCAGAGAAATGGTTTCACCGCGCTACAAGAAAGAGAGCGCGAAGTAAGCATGTTACGAGCACGAATTAAGTCCCTCGAAGCAACTGTTGAGGTTTACAAGGAAAGAATTAGTGTGTTCGAGGAGGCTGCAGCCGGAGGGGACACCTATTGGCAAAAGAAACTGCGTGACGCTGCCCGGATGGTACAGGATAGGGACCAGTATTACGCAAACTTGATGGTGGACATATAGCGAGTCGCCAGGCATGTGAATGATTTGGCTATCGAGGCCGAAACACTCCAACCTTTCATAGTCCCGAAAATGGAAGAAGCTCCCAGGTTCCTCAAGTTGCTCAGGGCAATTGGAAAATTAGGAGATAGAGCTAGGGCTTATCTATAAGGCTTTGTGTCGTATTTAGCTCTTTTGTATTAGGAATCTTCATTTTGTAATACGAACTCTGTTGTAATTTAGACCCTTTAATTCCCGTGGAAGTAGTTTAAAAGGGTGATTACCAGCGGAATTAGTACCTTATCTGCATACATTCTTGCATTTGCATCATGACATTCACATCATTATACATGCAGTTATCTTTCTTGCAACCATATTAATGTTGTGAATATTGTTTCAGAGTGTGTGTGTGAAAATAGAAGCTAACCCGCAATCATTCATCACCCATACCTTACCCGGTTACAAAGCAAGCTCATGGAAGACAGGATAATCAGTCTAGAAAAGGGACAAAAAGAGCTCGAGGCTAGGCTTCAAGAGACTCAAAGAAGCCTTAGTGACCAGATTGCGCAGTCGCAAGCATCCATAGTATCCGACATAACCGTATTGTTGTCTAAAAGTCTTGGAAAAAGAGTGGAAGGAGAAACCGTTCAAGAACCAGAGGGTACCCCAGCTCACTACAAGGTTCAACCAGCTGCACCGAATCCGGCTAGAAAGATGTATATCGACCTTGCAGGAATGTCATCTAGTTTTCAAATAGGGGTACCTGAAACTCAACCCCTCGACGCTGAAGCACTCTATGAAGAGGAGGTGCCAGACCTGAACATGGTTGAAAGGATCAGGACCGAGGTAGAGAAAAAGTGGGAGGAGAGGTTTCGCCTCATGGAGGAAAAATTTAAAATGTTACAATCTATGGAAAAATTAGGAAATGACGCTAGCGACTTAAGTCTGGTGTCCGATCTTGTCCTACCGCCAAAATTTAAAACGCCAGAGTTCGACAAATACGATGGAACCACGTGTCCTTCCGCACACATAACAATGTATTGTCGAAAGATGGCGGTCTACCTTAAGGACGAAAAGCTACTGATCCATTGTTTCCAGGACAGCCTAACTGGAGCGGCGTTACGGTGGTACACCCAGTTGAGCAAGGCAAATGTTAAGACATGGAAGGATCTGTCAAGAGCATTTACTAAGCAATATAAGCATGTAACAGATATGACCCCCAATAGAATTATGTTGGAAAATATGGGACAAAAGTCCAACAAAAGTCTACGGCAATACGCGCAAAGGTGGCGGGAAGTGGCCGCCCAAATTCAGCCACCCCTCCCGGAACATGAAATTACGCCGTTATTTGTTAATACTCTGAAAGGGGCACTCTTTGATCGCCTTATTAATAACACAACCCAGTGCTTTGCTGACTTAATCAGGACTGAGGAGTCCCTTGAATTGGCAATTAAGAGTGGTAGAATTGATGGCGGAGAAGGGTCTCGGAATTATAGCAAGAGGAATGAAGTAAATGCCACCAGCACTTATACCACCCCGAAGAACTTCACAGTCTCACAGCCACAAGCACCTGTGGGAAAAACACAAAACTCGAATCAAAGAGAGGAGAGAATCTCCAGAAAAGAGAAAGAGAGGAGAACTTTCACTCCCCTACCTGTTTCGTACTCGGAACTTTATTCCCAGTTGTATGAAGCATACCTGGTCCGTCCATACATCGTTACTCCTGTCAATCCGCCCTTCCCTTCTTGGTATAATCCGAACGCGCATTGCGACTATCACGGCGGGTACCCCTAGACATCCCACTGAGAACTGCCTTGCCTTCAAAAAACTTGTGCAAAATTTAATCGATTATGGGATATTGAAGTTTGAAGAACCAAGTGTAGCTACTAACCCGCTACCTAATCATGGGAACAGAGGAGTAAATGTTATTGAAGAATACTTTACCAGGAGGATTAAGGATGATGTGTCAGAAATCAAATCTCCTTTACGGTGGTTATTTCAACAGTTATGCATGGCCCGTGTGATCGACAAAGGCATGATAACAAGGCAGAAGGGATGTGGAGTGTATTGCGAATTCCACCAGACTGAAGGACATGACATCTAAGAGTGCGATGAGTTCAAGAGATTGGTACAACAATTAATGAATGAAAAACAAATAGAATTCTTCGAGGAGCCCATGGGGAAGAAGGGGTCGGACGTACACATGACGGATAGCCCCAAATCTAAATACGGGAAGGATAGACCTTTTATCATCTCTCCCAGGCCAGGGAATGCAGGTGCCTCCCAAGGAGAAACCAGCAAGATAAGTCCCAGGATCATCATTTCAGCACCATCCCCATTCCCATTCAAAGATATGCGGCAAACCCCCTGGAATTATGCTGTAAATGTGACCACGCTAGAAAAACTAGAATACGGTCAGATAAAAGAGCCTACGCTAAAAGACCAACAAAGACAGAACGATGTAAACGTTGGTGAGGCAGGCCATTTCACAAGGAGCGACAGATGCTATTCCTCTGAGGCTTTGAAAGCAGCTGAAACAGATAAGGGGAAGAATACAACAGTTAGCCCCACGCAGATATTTGGAGAAGAACCTCCCCCAAAGATGAATGAGCCGGTAACTGAGGCCCAAGCCAAAGAATTTCTGAAATTCTTGAGACATAGTGAGTACAACGTAGTGGAACAACTACGAAAACAACCGGCCAGGATCACAGTACTGGAATTGCTCTTGAGTTCAGAAAAGCACTGGGAGATGCTATTAAAAGTGCTAAATCAAACTTTTGTGCCCCAGGATATTTCTGTGATGAATCTGGACAGGATAGTGGGGCATATCACTGCCTATAATCATATAACATTCAGTGATGATGAGATCCCTGAGGGAGGAATGAGGTCCACCAAAGCCCTTAACATCACAACCCACTGCAAAGAGTATGTAGTACCTGGCGTACTGATTGACAACGGGTCAGCATTGAACGTCTTGCCTATGGTGACCCTGCAAAAACTACCAATAGATGGTTCTCACCTAAAGCCCTGCCACAATTCGGTAAGAGCCTTTGATGGTACGCAAAGAGGAACAATGGGGAAAATTGAGGTGCGCCTATTGATAGGACCGACTGAATATGTGATCGATTTTGTGGTGATGGACATAAAACCATCTTACAGCTGCTTGTTGGGAAGACCATGGATCCACTCCGCAGGAGTTGTCCCCTCATCATTGCATCAAAAATTAAAATTTGTAGTCGAAGGTAAATTGGTCACAATAGAGGCTGAGCAGGAGATTGTTGCTTCCGTGACATCAGACGCCCCCTATATTCAAAATGATGAAGATGCTGCAGAATGCTCGTTCCGAGCATTGGAACTAGTGAATGCCACGTTCGTTTCGGAGGGAAGTCGGATCCCCTACCCCAGGTTATCTAATTGTACAAAGATGACCGTCGCAGAAACTTTGGGCCGAGGAGCCAAAGTAGGAAAGGGGCTAGGGAAGAAATTACAAGGAAACCTAAGAGCCAAGAATATGATAACCAAGAAGGATCGTTTTGGGCTGGGTTACCAACTAAGTGTCCAACAGAGAAAAGAGGAATACGAGAGAAAGAAAGAGCAAAGAAAAGCCAGATTTAAAGGAGAAGACATTCTGTGGAGACCAATGTCCTTTCCTAGTTTAAAAACCACTTTTGTCTCCGGAGGATTCTACCAGCCAGGTCAAGAGGTTGAAGAGGCAATGAAGGAAAATGACGTACTCAACCAGGAGGAGATACTCAATGAATCATTTGAAGGGATGTACATCAACATGATAGCTAGAAAAGACTGAGGTAGCAAAATGTTGACCAACATCCGCCCCTGCCGTCCCGGGGAAACACTCGATAACTGGAGCTGCATTGATCTACCTGTGGTTTTTAGGAATAGATCAGAGTAATGCTCCGAATCAACCTTTTGTTTTGCCCATAAACAATGGGGATCTCTTGTATAGGGCACCTATGTTCACTTTTTGATTGAAATGAAAATATCCTCACTTTCCTGAATGACCAAAGTTTCCTTTATTTCATTCATGCATTCTTCATGTTCATTCCCTTCATATAAAGCCGTCTCCTTCCTAATACAATTCATTATCATTTAATGCAGGTCGCTCATGATTGACGATATGAATGATACCGGATCCAATCCCGGAGTGAATTTTGAATGCCATGAGGTCTCAAAGGGAATTGAGGAAGGATATGATGAGATAGAAGGTGAGGTCCCGGAAGAGTTAAAGAGAATGGTGGCCAACGAAGAAAGGCAGATCATGCCCCACCAAGAAGAAATAGAAGTTGTAAACTTGGGGACTGAAGAAGAGAGAAAAGAAATAAAAGTAGGAACGACGATTTCCTCAAAAACCAAGCACGAACTAATAACCCTACTTCAGGAATTCAAGTATGTTTTCGCCTGGACTTATCAAGATATGCCAGGGTTGAATACCGACATAGTGGTGCACAAATTGCCAACAAAATCGGAGTGCAAACCAATACAACAAAAACTTCGGAGAATGATACCAGATATGTTGTTAAAAATCTGAGAGGAAGTAAGAAAATAGTTTGATGCTGGGTTCTTGGAGGTAGCCAAATACCCCGAGTGGGTGGCAAACATTGTACCGGTACCAAAGAAGGACGGGAAAGTTCGTATGTGTGTAGATTATAGGGATCTAAACTGAGCTAGCCCTAAAGACAACTTCCCCTTACCACATATTGACACGCTGGTTGACAACACTGCAGGACATTCATGGACGGCTTCTCAGGGTACAATCAGATAAAGATGGACTCTAACGACATGGAGAAAACTAAGTTCATAACCATGTGGGGCACTTTTTGTTATCGGGTGATGTCGTTTGGGCTAAAGAACGCAGGGCAACATACCAAAGAGCAATGGTGACTCTTTTCCATGACATGATGCACAAAGAAATAGAAGTATACGTGGACGACATGATTGCCAAATCCCGAACAGAGGAAGAGCACCTACAGAACTTGAGAAAACTATTCCAAAGATTACGGAAGTACCAGCTGAGGCTCAATCCTGCCAAGTGTACCTTCGCTGTTACTTCTGGAAAACTCCTAGGGTTCATGGTAAGCAGAAGAGGGATTGAGATCGATCCAGATAAAGTGAAAGCCATCCAGGATCTCTCACCACCCCACACCTAGAAGGAAGTTTACGGTTTCCTGGGGAGGTTGAATTATATCTCTCGTTTTATTTCCCAATTAACTGACTGATGTGACCTGGTCTTCAGACTTCTTAGAAAGAATAATCCTGGTATGTGGGATGAGGAATGTCAAAGAGCCCTAGAAAAGATCAAAAAAGTACCTAACAAATGCTCCAATTTTAGTCGCACCAGTACCAGATCGACCATTAATTCTCTACCTGACAGTTTTTGAGAATTCAATGGGATGCGTATTGGGGCAACACGATGAGTCAAGAAAAAGGGAGCAAGCCATCTATTACCTAAGCAGGAAATTCAATGATTGCGAAACGCAGTACCCGCCAGTGCAGAAGTTGTGTTGTTCTCTAGTTTGGGCTACCAAGCGGCTTAGACAGTATATGCTGTACCATACTACTTGGTTGATATCCAAGCTAGACCCATTGAAGTTCTTAATGGAAGCGCCAGCACTAACAGGAAGGATGGCCCGATGGCAGATGCTCTTATCCGAATTCGATATTGTGTACGTTAACCAGAAAGCCGTAAAGGGGAGTGCCATAGCAGATTTCCTAGCTAGTCGTGCTTCAGACGACTATGAGGCATTGAACTTTAATTTCCCAGACGAAGACTTGATGTGCATTACAACCGAGGAAGAGGTTTCAGATGATAAACCATGGAAACTTTACTTCGATGGAGCATCTAACGCCCTCGGACATGGGATAGGAGCAGTGCTAATTTCTCCTGAGGACGTCTATTATCCTTTCACCAGCAGATTGGAATTCTTCTGCACTAACAATATAGCTGAATACGAAGCTTGCGTTATGGGACTGAACTCAGCTATTGAGAGAAAGGTTAAGGAACTTCGAGTATTCGGAGATTCATCCTTAGTAATTTACCAATTGCGCGGGGAATGGGAAACCAGGGACCCGAAGTTGGTCAAATATTATGAATTGATTCAAGAGCTCACCAAAGAATTCGAAAAGGTCAGCTTCAATTACCTGCCCGAGAAGAAAATCAGATGGCAGACGCCTTGGCATCCATGTTTAAAACAAACATCAGGGCAGAAATGAAGCCCATTGAGATGCGGACGTTTGAAAGGCCTGCTCATTGTTGTAATGTACATGAAGAGATTGATAGAAACCCATGGTACTATGACATCTTGCAATATGTCAAGCTTCGAAAGTATCCAGAAGGGGCAAATGACAATGACAGAAAGACACTCAGAAAAATGGCAACAAGATATGTCCTAGATGGGGAGATCCTATATAGGAGAAGTCATGATCAGACATTGCTGAGATGTATGGATGCCCGGGAGGTGAAAGAGATTTTAGCTGAAGTACATGACGGGCTCTGTGGAACGCACACCAACGGGCTGTCTATAGCCCGAAAATTTATGAGATATGGTTATTTCTGGTTGACCATGGAGGGAGATTGCATCGATTACGCCAGGAAATGCCACAAATGCCAAATTTACACTGACAAGATTCACGCACCCCCATCGCCTTTACACACCATGAATTCTCCGTGGCCTTTTGCAGCGTGGGGCATGGACGTCATCGGGCAGATTCATCCGAAAGCTTCCAATGGACATCGTTTCATTTTGGTCGCCATAGACTATTTCACTAAATGGGTAGAGGCAACGTCTTACGCCAACATCACAAGGACTACAGTATGTAAGTTCTTAAAGAAGGAGATTATTTGTCGATACGGATTGCCAGAAAGAGTCATCACCGACAACGCTTCCAATCTGAATAACAAAATGATGACGGACGTGTGCACTCAATTCAAGATAACACACCATAATTCCACAGTCTATCGTCCTAAAATGAATGGGGCAGTGGAAGCAGCAAACAAGAACATAAAGAAGATCATAGCAAATACGACGGATACCTACAGGGATTGGCATGAGAAGCTGCCATTTGCCCTTTTCGCCTATAGGACGTCCGTTCGCACATCAACAGGGGCAATACCCTACTCCTTGGTGTATGGTACCGAAGCAGTACTCCCCATCGAGGTAGAGATCCCGTCTCTCTAAGTCTTAAATGAAGTAAAATTGGAAGAAGCCGAATGGGTGCAGGCCAGGCTCGACCAGCTAAATCTCATTGATGAAAAGAGACTAAAGGCTATTTGTCATGGTCAGATGTACCAAAAGCAGATGATGCAGGCATACAACAAAAAGGTGCGCCCAAGAGAATTCAAAAAGGGGGATCTGGTGCTCAAGAAAATCCTCCCGATTCAGAAAGATTCTCGAGGAAAATGGATGCCCAACTGGGAAGGGCCGTACGTGGTAAAAAAGGCCTTCTCAGGAGGAGCCCTAATCTTAACAGAAATGGATGGAGACGAGCTGAAAACCCTGTAAATTCTGATGCTGTTAAGAAATACTATCTTTGAAAAAAATAAAAAAATAATAATAATAAAAAAAACAAAAATGGAGAGCTCAGGGTGAAAACCCGAAATAGGGCGTCTTGAAGCAGAGGGAGGACCTAAGTTGAAAACCCGTAAAGGGCGGCTCGGGTAAATTGAAAAGTTGAATATCCGAAGAGAAGGGTATCCCCATGAACATCATGAAGAGGGAGCTTCAGGCAAAAGATCCTACGCCGGTTGACAGGATCATGTATCATTCATGTCGAAGATAATGAGGGATCTTGTATTTCATACTTAATTTTCCTTCTTTCTCATGTGTGTCATACCTCTTTTAAGATATCCCAAGCCCTTAATCGTAATAAAATCGTGTTTTTGAGCATCCATTCCTTGCTTTCTTGTTAATTTCAGGCAAATAAGCTAACATAGGCTTATGGTAAAACAAGAGATTTCTGAGCATTACTGTAATCTAACCTTAGAAATGCAGGTGATTAAAGAAAATGATGTTAACTTCGCCCTCTAGCTCCCTACATAACGGCTGGTGATAGGAAAGGTGGAAAGCTTCAAACAACCGGATAGGATGACCAATGGCGTACGTCCTGTCTATTCAAGGAAAGCATGCGAGATAACAAGAGAGATCTCTTGGGTGAAAACCCAGAAGGGCACCCCTAAAAAAAACTCTCTAAAGCGAAAACCCGAAAGGGCACTTTAGAATTCCAAGTCGTAAATGGAGAAAAAGAAAGGTTGGAATGGTTGAACCTGACAGTGAAGTGGGGTATCGACGCCCGTGAAAAAGGAGAAAGTGAACAACGAGATCGAATAAGGACCAAAACAAGCCCACCAAGATATTGACACTCATGCATCATGAATAGTCAGACATCACTAGGATTAGGAGCATGTCAATTAATTTGTCATAGCATTTTGTTTTATCTTAGACAGGTATCAGTAGATTCAAAGAGACATCAGTGGCCATCGTGGTGTGAATCCCAAATGTGAAGACAGTGGTTCTACATACAAAAGGCATATGTTTCCAAGCGCCTACAAAGAGAGGTTCTATATAGGAAGAATCGGCCACTCCGAGGCTTCAGAAGCTGAAAGTTCTATATAGGAAGGACTTACAGCTCCAGGGTGAAGACTAGCAGTTCTATATAGGAAGAACTCCCAGTCGAAGGAATTCACTCATGATACACAAGGTTTTATATAGGGAAAACCTGTTGTGTTGAAAGCGAAGAGTCTTATATAGGAACGGCTCCGAGCTTCACTGTCTTAGAGTAAAAGATTCTATATAGGAAGAATCCGTAGCTCTAAGATTTCAGAAGCCAAAAGTTTTATATAGGAAGGACTGACGGCTCCAAGGTGAAGACTAGCAGTTCTATATAGGAAGAACTCCCAGTTGAAGGAATTCACCCATGATGCACAAGGTTTTATATAGGGAAAACATGTTGTGTCGAAAGCGAAGAGTTCTATATAGGAAGGGCTCCGAGCTTTACTGTCTTAGAGTGAAAGGTTCTATATAGGAAGAACCTGTAGCTCTGAGATTTCATAAGCTAAAAGTTCTATATAGGAAGGACTGACAGCTCCAGGGTTTGAAGACTAGCAGTTCTATATAGGAGGAACTCCCAGTCGGAAGAATCCATCAGAGACGCAAAAGGTTTTATATAGGAGAAACCAGCGTTGAAGGCGAAGAGTTCTATATAGGAAGGACTCCAAGCTTTACTGTCTTGAAGTGAAAAGTTCTATATAGGAGGGACTCATAACTCGAGGCTTCAGAGCGAAGGGTTCTATATAGGAAGAGCCTGTAGCTCCAAGATCGGAGGGGGAAGAAGCTATATATAGGAAGGACTTACGAGCCCGAAGATTCAGCCGAGGAAGAACGGAGAGTTCCAGAAGAACACGTGTTTCCAAAGCTACAAACAGGGAAGTCTGATAAAAATGAATGCTTATGAATCTTTGCTTTGTTCCCATTCCACGAGAACAAGCAAAGAGGGGCAACTATAATCACTCATTTTTATCTGGTCTATAAATACATATTAGTATAATTATTAGTATATTAGCGTTGCATGTATACATTGTATTATGTTATGCTATATGTTTATTATGTGCATGAGTGTTATTAATATATGTAAATTGTGTAGTGTGTGCATGTATGTTATAAACTATGTATGTATACGTATTAATAAGCAATAAGGGGTATGTGTGTCACGCATGTATCTATATTTAGTACGAGCGTATTTGTTTTTACGGATAATGTGTGTAGATGTTATGTTAATTATGTGTATGATTCTATATGTACGTATGCTAGTATGTTATATTAATTAATGTTTGCATAGGTACATACGTATGTATTATTGTATGTGTATTATTATTATTAATTGTTGTAATAACTAATATTAATGTTATTATTATTGGGCTAATATAAAATGAAATCCAAAAAAAAACATATTAAACCCAAAATAAATAAATTGCCAGTCCAAGTCCATTATAGGTCTGAAATTATTAATATTATTACAAGGCCCGGTTGGCCCAAACCCAAAGCCCTATTTAATTCTAATTATTTTTGTGCAGATAACTATGGGCCGTTGGATCAAGATCTGATCCAACGGCCACAATCAAGCAGGGACAAAATATCTAGCCAGCCGCGTACACTACACGTCTGGACGGTTCGAGTGCCATGCGCGCGTGCGGTCCACGTGCGGACTCTTCGATATCCCACGCGTGCGTGAGTCCCACGCGCTATAACCCCTCGATTGATGAGCCTCACGTGGCACGATCTGGAGCCGTTTCACCGATCGAGGTTTCATCTGGGTCGTTCATCCTTCAAGCCAGCCCGACCGTTAGATCAGATCTGATCCAACGGCCGAGAACGCCTCTGGCTGAAGACAACTCCCCCACACCGCCACCATGCTTCCACCATGCCGGTCTCCAACCACCGCGTTCAGACATATCACGACACGAAAAAAAGAAAGATTATGTCAGTATCAGTCTAGATATGAAAATAGATATTACATCACTTATTACCAAACCAAAGAGACATGCATATATGTATGAAACAAGAAATTGTAAGGCAACGAAGTTGTAATCGAAAAGAAAAAATACAAAAAAAAACAACGAGTTTTCAATGGTAATACTCTTCTCTTTTCTCACTTCTTTGCATGCATACAAAAAACATACGTAGTGATAACAGAAAGGGGGTTTAGAGTTATTACCTTCGTCTGTGGATCTCCCCTCACCATTGACAAGCCTCTTCGGCTTTTCAAAGTCAAACATGGTGAACTGAAGGGAGTGGGAGGCCCTTTTTTGGTTTCGTTTTGGGTTGAAAAAAAGGAGGGTTTTTTCGTTTTGTATTTCTTAGATCTAGGACGAATAGGGGCTTTTTCTCCAAATCCAAGCTCAAATTCGTGTTGAGGGTAAGGCTAGGTTCATATTGGTGTTTTTTTTGGGCTTGCCGACGCCGGCTAGCGGCGGCCGGCGGCGGAGAAGACGGCGGTCGGCCGCCGGTTTATGGGTTCATCAGGAGATGGTTGAGAGAGAATGAGAGGTTTGGCTGGTTATAAAAACTGAAAATGAATGAAATGAGGAAAATTTGATTCTGGCCAAAAAAAGGGGGTTTATAGGTGTTATTATTTTGTGAAATGGGTAAATTCAGAAATAAATCCCCCCGCGTTTTCAATATTTTCGTTTTTGTCTCGCCGCAAGGGATATTTACAACTCTGGTCCCCCCTTGTATTTCGAAATCTTGCAATCCAGTCCCTAAATTACACCGGATCAGTTTTTAAATGGTAAAATTACCCCTTTAACCATCCCGCGTTTTTGGATTTTTCAGTTCGGGTCTGCCCCTTGGTCCAATTACAGTTTCAGTCCTTTCAAATTCGGTCCTGTTTGCATTTTCATCCCTAAATTGCATATTATTATCCTTTAATTTCTGCTACTGATGTTTATTTCTTTTCATTTCAGTCCCGTTTCCATATAAATATTCATGTTCGTATTATAATCGTGCATGTTGATATAACCTTTTGTCTTATTATATATCTCTCGTATATGCCTTGTATTTTTATGTTTACATGTATATGTGTGTTAAGTTTATGATGATTATGTATCTTTATGTATTAGTTCGGTTATTCGTATCACGCATATTATGTTCTAGTTGGCTCGTACATAACATGTTTTGTATTTTAGTACGTATTGTATGTTCTCTTGGCTTTTAGGTTACGTGTTAGTATATTTTCTGTTTATGTATAATATATTGTTATATATGTTGAAATGTGTTCTATTGCTAATATGTATGTCTTCTTGAAATATGTGTTTTTGTCCACACATGTATTTATTCATGCCTTGTTATTGTGACATGTTAAATTTGTTTTTATCTACTATTAAGATTGATATGTATATATGTATGTTTTAATTATGTATTTTATTTATGATAGATTAGTATTCTATTATGTTAATATTTATTGCATTTAAATTATTTGCTATGTTTTATATTTTGCTCACTAAGTTTGCATAATGAGATATATAAATTGTCAATGCGGTGCCCTTTTATCCGAGCGTAAACGGGGCCAGTATCAGGCGTAGTGATAGTGGTTGGGCGTTTACTCTCGGATAACGGGGCCCTTAAAATTTATTCGCAATTATACCCGAATTTTAAATTAATCGTCACTTTAATCCGGAAAATTTAATATTAATGAAGCGGTAATTATTAAAGTACCAATTTTGGGCGGTGTGGGAGTGCTAATCCTTCCCCATCCGTAACCAACTCCCGAACCCAATAGTTTTCAAATCTCTGGTTTTTTATGGTGTCCGCCCTACCTAAGTGGCCGGTGGCGACTCCAATTTTTAAATAAAATGCATTTTTTAAAAACCCCCACGGAATAAATATTTCATATAAAAAAATCACAAACACTTCGAAAAACTCGTTTTTTTAGCGAAAAAAAAACATTGCTACAGCCCGGTGGGCTTTTTTTTAGTTTCGAACAATTGCTTTTATGTTCCTAGTATAAGTAGGAATATCATTTCAGTTTCTTGCTTGGATAATAATGGTTTTTCTTTTATTATTAAGAATAATAATTGCTCTATTTATTATAAAGACGTGTTCTATGCAAATGATGATTTACAAGATGATTTTATGTTTTGAGTCTTCAAAACTCCAACAATTCTTCGATATATAACATAGATAAAATGCTTAAATCTAATCATTTAAATCCAACCTATATCTGGTGTTGTCGCCTTGGCCACATAAATGAGAAGTGCATTTCAAAACTTCATCAAGATGGAATTTTGAAATCTTTTGATTTTGAATCATATGATACTTGTGAATCTTGTTTACTAAGTAAGATGACAAATAGTCCTTTTACTGGACACAATGAAAGGGCCATTGAGTTATTGGGTCTAATACATACAAATGTATCTAGACCTTTAACTTTAACTGGTAGAAGAGGTTACAAGTACTTCATTACGTTTACTGATAACTTTAGTAGATATGGTTATGTTTACCTGTTGAAACATAAATCAAAAAACATTTGAAGTGTTAAAATATTTTCAAAATAAAGTACAAAATCAACTTGGCAAAACAATAAAGGCTCTTTGATCTGATCGAGGAGGAGAATATTTGTGTTGGGTTAAACAATCAATGGAAATGGCCAAGAATGAGGTGAATTGACAATTAAAAATTTGGTGGATGCAATGAGCAAAAAGAAAGAAAATTTGCACAAGTTAGAGTGGTTCAACCTTCTAAACAAGGTTTACATCCACTACCTTAGCTATCCACACTAAGGATTTTCACAAATTCACTAATTTTTCTTTCCTTTTAGGCTAGAGGAGATAACCTCACAAATACCTATACTTATACCCCAAAGTCTAGTGTTTGTACAATTAAAAATTCACTAAAAACCCAAACTTGATGAAAATGAAATACAATGAAAATCACTCAAGCGAGTTACAAGAATTTTGTACTAAAAGCTCTAAGAGGTTGGATATGTGCTTGAATGCTTTTGGATAGTTGTCTTATTGTTGAAGAAGCTTTGGAAACACTAGTATCGGTATGAGAGCATTCGTATCGGTACCTGCCAAAAGAAGAAAGAGTCGTTGCAACAAAGGGCGCCAATACATGGGCAAGCGTATCGATACAAAGTGAGGAATTAACAAAGGGTATTGGTACTGGCCGTACCGTACCGATACTCATTTTGCTCATTGAAATCCTTGGAACAATTGGCTAACAAACCATATTGGTATGCATATAGGTGTACTGGTATGCATAACTAATCTTTTAAAAGTTAGTTCCAAGAAACTTTAACAAGGCAACGGTCAAAACATTTAAAAAAATATTTTACATTTATTAATCCACGTATCGGTATGCCATATGTCGTACTGGTACTCGAAGCACGATTTGGATTATAATTTCAAAAACCTGTAACGGTACGTGTATAGCCGTACTAGTACTCGTAAGCCATAATCACAAGTTTGATTTCCAGTAACGAAAACCTGTACCTGTTCGCCATAGGCCGTACCGGTACTCAATTACCAAATTGGCTAAATTGAGTACCAAAACACTTAGAAAATATTTGGGATTCAAAATTTGACTTGGAAAATTATTTAAGTTCGAATGCGTGTAAATTTAGTGAGTAAAATTTATTTGTTTTACAATTTAGTCCTTGCTATATCAAAATCAAATATAGGTTTAATAATCTCCCCATTTTTGATATAACAAAACTAAAATAAATTTTTAGTTCACTCCCCCTTACTTTAAGACTAAAAGGTTATTTGTTTTTGAAAAGCCTTTAAAAAATTTATATCCCACTTCTCCCCTTTTTGTTAGATCTAAATCAATAAGGTAAAGAAAACAATCACCACAACATAAAATAGCTCCAAGGATATCATAAAAACATAATATTATAAATCCAAAGCATAAAATTCAAGACATAAAATATTCAACGAATTTAAAAAAATAAACCAAAGCAATTAGCCATTGGAAATATAAAATAAAACATAGGTGCATAAACTCAAAACCTAATAGATATGATATGATGATATGATATGCAAAGCTCTAAGCCTAAGAATCATCCTCGTCGTCTTTGTCCTCGTCTTCTTCTTCTTCCTCTTCCTCATTGTTGTCTCCAAGAGCATATCCACGCTATTCTTGATGAAAAGTGGTAAGAGTTATGTCCATAAAAGACACACGATGCTCAACATAAGTCAATCTAGCATCCATGGAGTCAAACCTTGCATCCATGGCGGCAAACTTCCCATCAAGGTAGGTGAAGAGAGCATCAAGAGAAGGTGGAGCAACGAGAACATACTCAACTAGTTTAACATCTGTCTAAACTTGACTAGGAAGATTTTCATTGCAAACCCATTCACATTGAAAAAGTAAACTTTTCTTTTCGAAGGGATCTCACATCAATAAGTTCGATAAGAGGAACCCTAAGGTCAAAAGATCAATCGATGTGAAGCTTGTGGAAGATGTGGCTAAGGATGGTTCCATAAGAGAAATAGTTAAAGATGTGGCTAGGTTTAGGCGTTTTCTCTCATGAAAGCAATTAAGCCTAAAGTCATCCACCATGCGAATAGCTGACCACTTACCACCGGATGAACGAAACTACCAAGTGATGAGAAGGTGAAGAAAACATTCATGGGCTTCGAGAACTTTGACCGAGCCACTATAGGTTGTAGGAAAAGCATTTTCATCATCAATACCCACATTTTCCATCCCCAAAAGATCGACTAGTTTTTGAGAATCAAGAGTAAAAGTTTTTCCTATAACATAAGATTCAATGGCAATAGTTTTAGTTTTGTCTTGATTTAAAACACATCAAACATTGGAGTAAAAAATACGGACAAGGTTTTTGTAAACAATGCCAGGGACATTTTAAAATTCAAGAACTTCCATTCCCTCATCAAATCAAGGTATTTAAAACCAAACTCATTGGAGCACATATTGGTGTAATCAACAATTCGCTCATGACGAACTTTAAAAATTTGAAATTTTTTGAAATATTCCATAGCTTGAGGGTTTTCCGTTCATTAAAACAATGGGAAAAAGTTGGGCAAGGTTAGGTTTGGTACCATTGTTACCGGGGTTGGAAGAACTAGCGGTGGGATCTTTTCTAGGTTACTTTCTAGGAGGCATGATAAAGGGTTTTTGATAAAATCTACAAAATTTAAACAAAAAAAAACATATGTATGCAAATACATCAAATTCAATCCAATAATCAAGGTAGGATAAAAATCTATAATGTATAGTTTAAAAACAAATACAAATATAAATTTTTTGGTAAATTTAAAACTTGAAAAACAATAAAATAAAATATACGAGAATGAATATATATTCGAATAAAAAAAATTATTTTTAAAGAATTATTGTAAAAACTTTAAAATCATAGATATATATATCCTAAATATATAAAAAATTAAATCTAAAAGATATAAAAGTGTAAAGAAATTCAAAATAGTATAAAATAGGGTTTTCATCTTGAATGATGGATGAATTAGAAGATGATTTGCACTAGACTTGTAGACCAAAGTTTGGGCTTGATGTTTAAAGTAAAAGCCCCCAAAAGATTTGAAGAATGAATTTTGATGAAAAAACTAGAGATTTAGAGGGTTCTTATAAATGAAATTCGGCTTGGGGTTTAAAAAAATTAGAGTTTGATTTAAAATAGGAAAACATATTTAATTGCTTTAGTGCACACATACTGGTGCAACTAAAGAGCGTACCGAAACAGATTAACCCCGTACAGACAAGTATGTACCGAAACACTGCCCCTGATAACCCGTATCGGTACAAGTACCCTCGTACCGATACCCCTTGATCAAAATTAACAATTTTGGTTGCAAAGGACCCAAAATTTTGATTTTACTTGAATCGATATGCATGATAACGATGGATGAGCAACAAGTAAAGGGGAAAAAAGATACATACTCCCCCTAACAACATGAATAGATGCATTTAAGGAGAAGATCACACAAACATGAAAATCATACAAACTCAAGCAATTTTAAGTTCAAACAAAGGCTCTAAGGCGAAAGACTAGTAAGCCTTAACTCTCTCCTAAGAGTTCAAAAACGCCCTTTATCTAAAGGTTTGGTAAAGATATCCGCTACTTGATGCAAGGTATCTACAAACTCTAGAACTACATCTTCTTTTAAACATGATCTCTAATGGAATGATGTCTTATTTCTATATGCTTGGTTCTAGAATGTTGGATGGGATTTTTAGTGAGACAAATAACACTAGTATTGTCACACTTTATGAGAATGATACCTACATCAATTCAATAATCTACGAGTTGTTGCTTCATCCATAGGACTTGAGCACAACAACTATCGACCAAAATATATTATGCGTCGGTAGTAGATAGCACAACACTATTTTGCTTTTTAGAAAACCATGAGATAAGCATGTTACTTAGGAATTGACAAGTATCGAAGGTACTCTTTCTATTGATCTTACAACCTCCATAATCCGCATCTGAATAAGCATGCAAACTAAAGGATGAGTCTCTAAGATACCAAAGACCTAAACAATGTGTATCTCTAAGGTATCTAAAGATTCTCTTAATGGCTTGTAAATGCGATTCTCTAGGACTAGCTTGAAATCTAGCACACAAGCAAACACTAAACATGATATTCGGTCTCTTGCGGTAAGATAAAGAAAAGATCCTATCATAGATCTACAAAGCTTAAGATTAACACATTTACCTCCTTCATCTTTGTCAAGCTTTGTAGAATAGCTCAATGGAGTGGCTTGAGGCTTCACATTCTCTAAACCAAACTTCTTGAGCATATCCTTGATTTAATTTGCTTGATTGATGAAGATTTTATGCTTCCTTTGTTTGATTTGGAGTCCCAAGAAGAATGAGAGCTCCCCCATCATACTCATTTCGAACTCACCTTGTATTAACTCAGCAAAATCTTGGCAAAGAGATTCATTAGTAGAACCAAAAATAATATCATCAACATAAATTTAAACTACTAAGATATCCTTGCCTTTTCTTTTTATAAGAAGTGTAGTATCAGCCTTCCCTTTGTCAAAACCTTTTTCAACTAGAAAGTTTGATAATATTTCATACCAAGCTTTAGAAGCTTTTTTCAAACCATATAAAGCTTTTGAAAGTTTAAAAACATGGCTTGGATATTTTGGATCTTCAAAACTGGGTGGTTGTTCTACATACACTTTTTCATTTAAAAAAGCACTTTTAAAATCCATTTGAAAAAGCTTGAATTCATGAAAACATACAAATGCAAGCATAATCCTAGTAGTTTCTATTCTAGCTACTGGCGCATAGGTTTCATCAAAATCAATTCTGTAATACCCCAATAATTGGTTAGCGATTAATTTGCAAAGAATTAAAAGTTGGTGGTTTTAGTTCAGTGACTAAAATGTAAAATGTTAAAGTTTGGTGACCAAAGTAAAAAGTTGAGAAAAGTTCAAGGGACCAACAAGGTAATTTTCCCAATAATTATTTTTGTTCTATAAATAAATAGATCACATAAAGGTGTGAATCGAATATAAAATTGTTGGTTAGATTCGATGTTTTTATTATTGGGAAATTATAGTTAAAGTTTAAATGAAATTCGGGTAATCGTATGAGCTCAGAATGTGATGAAATTTTGAAGGAAGCTGTAAGAGGACTTGAAGAATATAACATTTTGTTTTGGAATCGTTTTTAATCGATTTAGATTCGATTGAAGGTAGTATTTTAATATAGTGCACAAATGGCATTTTTGTGAATACATGGATTCATTAATGACATTATAGTCATTTTGCCCATATTTTTTAATTAAAGATGATTATGGAAAAGTGAAATTAGTAGGTGTCAACACCTAATTAGATATAATTAAGGGGCAAAATGGTAATTTTACTATTAAAGGATATTTTTATATTAGATAAAGGTTAAATAAGTGCCATTTGTCTTGTAGATTAATTGAAGAAAAAGCTAGAAATTTCTCTCATCTTTCTCCTCTAGGCCGAATTCAACACAAGCAATGTAAGAAATTTTTAATTCATTTTCAAGCATGAATTAGTTTATTTTTGGTTTATGACATGAAATAGAGAATTAATCTCCATTGAATTCTCTTTCATTTGGTATAATTTTTGAGTGGTTTCCATGCTTATATGTTGAGATTAGAGATTAGGGTTTATGAAGAACAAGTTGAGATTTTGTGTTTTAAGGATTGTTTTAATTGGATTTGAGGTTGTGATGATGTTACATGCTTGAGATGATGAAAATTCCATGGATTTTGTTTTAGGTGTTATTTGGGAACATTGAAAAATTAGGGGAAACTCTTGCAAAATTTTTATTTGAATTGGAAATGATGTTAGAAGCTTGAATATTATGTTTGGAGGTTGAATTTATGCTCGAATCAAGTTGGAAAAATTTGGAGAAGTGACCTTTGGTATTCGGCTTTTAAAAGAAATTAGGGGAAAATTATGGAAATTTTTTTCCTAAGGCTAGAAATGGTGTAAGGATGATTTTGTAAGCTTTTGAGTGTTAATTGGATTAGTATGGAAGTTTGTAAAGTGTTGAGGACTAAATTGTATAGTTGGGGAAATATGTATTGAAGTGGAAAGTTGTTTTGAAATTGAAGTTGTGTGATAAAGGATTATTTTGAAAGATTTGGAAGTATAAGGGTTAACATTGATGTTGTGAGATAAGATTAGTAATGAAAGAAATTGTAGGAATATTATTATTATTCCTAATGTATATTAAAGTTAGAATGATACTAACATATACTTTTAATCATATGTGTCGGTAAATGTTATTGTAGATCGTGAGCGTGACCAAAACCGAGAATCCATCAATCCTAAAGGTGAAGAAAAAGTGTAAGAGTAAAGTTTTATAGTGAGGCAACAAGTGTGCGTATTCCTACTTATTTTTGTTATGATATGAGGAAGACTTGCGATAAGTCAACCTCGAGTGTTGACAAGAAAAAGGATTTGAATCGTAAATTATATACATATTAAATGGCTTTGAAATGATTTATAAATTATTTTGGGTATGAACTGCCCAATGCATTTTTCTTATATATGTTATAGTGACATGTCTTTATTTATTGATATTATTGAATAAGTGAAGAGATCATAATAGTGAATTGGTTAAAAGCCCATTGTATGGTTATTGAGATTCTTGGTATAATTTGGCATGCCAATGAGGTGGAGTATAGTGATACAGTGACGTGTTCTACAACTATGACCAAGTGATATAGTGATGTTGTTAAATTACAACAGTGATACAATGATTTATTATGGCACAACAAATTAGTTGATGCCGCACATGTGCATACTCAATAGTGACTCACATACCATGTATTCTCATTTACTTTACATTGGGCTATAATTTAATTAAGAGTGAAAGTGCAAAGAATGATTCAAGTGAAAATGAATCTTCAAATAAAGAATTGCTTTGGTATAATACTTGTTTTATATATAAATTTTGAGATTTTACAAGTTACATAATAGTGGAACAACTTTGACAAGTCAGTTTTTACGATTTCATAATCCTATATGATATATATATTGTATTTTATTTGTTTATGTCATTTCTTTACAGTAAAATATTTGAATTATTTTATGTTGCCTCACTAAGTGTATACATAGCGTGTGAGTGTTTCATGCGTAGGTAAAAGAGCGTAAGGAGCAGCAGCAGAAGACATCATCTATTTTGAAAGCGAAACATCAATATCAGTATGACATCTTCAATGTTACTTTTGATATTATTAGTTGGCATGTAAATTATAAATGTTTTGAGCTGCTTTGATATGAATATGTTTAGTAAAAAGATAATTTAATCGTATTTTATTTGATATCCAAATGATCTTTAACTTAGGCAATTTTTAGGCAGTTCTATTAATTATGTGAATTAGAAGTAAACTGTCTAGTTGCTGCTTGAATCTAGGTTCAAATTTAACTTATAAATATTAAGTTTAAATTTTACGCGATTAAATGTTATTTTAGTTAAAGAGTTAATTGTTTATACTTAAAAAAACAAAAAATTTTACCGATTTTTGAAATAAGAATTATTGTACAAGTGTCATGTGACATCTCTAACTCGTATTCAGTGATGGATACGGGTAAGGGGTGTTACATTTATTGGTATAAGAGCTATAGGTTTAGCCGGTTCTCGGCGTAAATGGAAGTTGTTTTTGTTGAAAAGTGTGTACATGCCACTAGAATATCAATATTACTGATATGATATTTATATAATTGATGAATGTCGCTCCTTACTAATGTAGTAGTTATGTGGTTATAGATGTCTGAATCAGGAAGTTTTAGACGAGCTACGGAACAAGAGGTTTCGGAAGAAGCTGGCAGTGGAAATAATGAGGTTAATAATAACCCCCCCGGCTCAATCAGAACATGGAAGAGAACCAGCACAGCAGGGAATGCCTGTGTAAGATCAGGGGATCTTCTTTTAGGCTTTGGAAATGGTTCTGACACGTATTCAGCCACCAGCTCCCCCTGCTTCTCGGATGTCAATTGCTAAAGAATTAAAGAGTTTAGGAGCACCTGAGTTTAAAGGAGAAGCAGACGAATGTCATGTGGTTACCGATATATGGCTAAACGATCTAAAGATCATGTTAGAGGGATTCCACTGCTCGGAGATTGATAAATTGGATGGAGCTGTCTCTTTACTTCGAGGTCAAGCTATATTTTGGTGGACAAATGCAACGAGGCACATTCATTCTGAGCGAGTTACTTGGCAATTCTTCTTGGAGGAATTCAAGAATAAATATATTGGAGATTAGTTTATCCGGGAAATGAAGCAACAATTCCTCAGTTTGAAGCAAGGAAATCGGACCATCTATGAGTATGAGTGTGAATTTAACAAGTTGAGCCGGTTTGCAGCATAATTGATTCCTACTGAAAAGGATCGATGTGATTGGTTTATTAAAGGTTTGAATAAGAGACGAAAAGAATTATTGGTGGCATTGAATTTTCCTACCTTTCAAGAGGTGGTGAATCGAGCCAATGCGATGGAACGCGTCTATTCAGAGGATATGACAGAGCAGACCTCGTAATCAATTGAGAGACCAAGAACATCTTCAGCTTCTTTTTCATCTAAGCATAATAAAGGTTCTGGTTTTTGGTATAAGAATAAATTTGGATATGCTGTATTTGCTCGTAAGGGAGTCAATGTTGGAGGAAATAGACAAGCTCATACAACTAATTCTGGTGCTGGTTCATCATCCAGTTTAGATCTTAGCCGAGTGATGTTTGTGGCAAACATCACCCAGGTGTATGTTGGATGGTGACAAGAGCATGTTTTAAATGTGGAAAAGTTGGCCATTTTGTGAAAGAATGCCCTCTAATATCTAGAGAGAGACCTGTGCAGATAGAGAAATCTGCAGTGATGCCATAGAGGTGTAGAGGAAGAGCCGGATCTGGAAGACCATCTGAGTCTGCTTCACAGCTAGAAATACGTGCACCAGCCTGAGTTTTTAATATCAGGACATATAAGGATTGTGATGATCCAGAAATCATTGCAGGTACATTTTATCTTTTTGATAAGCCTGTATTTGTTTTGATTGATCCTGGTTCTACACATTCGTACATTAGCACTAAGTTGATTGAAGAAATAAATATCCTATTAGATTCTATCTCTAGTGATATAATAGCGACAAATCCATTGGTTCAGTGTTCGAAAGTGAAACGAATATATAGAAATTATCCGATAAAGGTGCAGGGAATAGAGTTTTCGGCAAATTTAATGGAGCTACCTTTTAAAGAATTCGAGATAATTTTGGGAATGGATTGGTTATATTTTTATCATGACATTGTGGATTGTCATCTGAAATGACTAATATTGAGGGATTCGAAAGATGCTGAGGTAATGGTAGTTGGTGAAAGGATGAATACTCTATCTAATGTAATTTCAGTCGTTTCTGTGAAGAAGTTGCTATTAGAAGGTTGTCAACCTTTCTAGCTAATATAGTGGATACTCGAACTTCTGGAATTAAGTTGAAAGATATTCCTACTGTTCGAGAATACCTAGATGTATTTCTGGATGAGTTAGCAGGATTACCTCCATATTGAGAAGTAGAATTTAAAATAGAAGTGTTACCTAGTACTGCACCTATATCAATGGCTCCATATAGAATGGCTCAGACTAAGCTTCGAGAGTTAAAAGCACAATTGCAAGAATTGTTAGATTGGGGATTTATAAGGCCAAGTGTGTCACCTTGGGGTGCACCAGTGTTATTCGTGAAAAAGAAAGATGGATATATGCGATTATGCATAGATTACCGCCAGTTAAATAAGGTGACCATGAGGAATAAGTATCCTCTTCCGAGGATTGATGATCTTTTTGATCAACTAAAGGGTGCATATGTGTTTTCCAAAATTGATCTTCTATCTGGATATCATCAATTGAAGATTCAGGAAGAAGATATTTCAAAGACGGCTTTCTAAACTCGGTATGGACACTATGAGTTTGTAGTGATGTCGTACGGATTAACTATTGCTCCTGCAGCATTCATGGATCTGATGAATCAAATATTTCAGCCATATTTGGATTGATTTGTGGTGGTATTTATTGATGACATTTTAGTATACTCAAAGACAAAAGAGGAACACGATGCTCATCTTCGTGTTGTTCTTCAGATCCTCCGAGAAAAGAAACTATATGCTAAGTTATCAAAATGTGAATTTTGGTTATTAGAAGTTACTTTTCTCGACCATGTGGCTTCAACAGAGGGGATAAGAGTAGATCCCAAGAAAATACAAGCTATAGTTGAATGGAAAACTCTGAAGAATATTTTTGAGGTTTGAAGTTTCTTGAGACTGGCTGGTTATTATCGAAGATTTGTAAAGAATTTTTCGATGATTTCCTCTCCGCTAACCAAGCTATTAAGAAAGGATATGCCATTCATTTGGACAGATAAGTGTTAAGAAAGTTTTGAATCGTTAAAGAGGATTTTAACTGAAGCTCCGGTATTGGTGCAGCCAGAATCGGGTAAAGATTTTGTAGTGTATAGTGATGCTTCTTATAACGGATTGGGATGTGTACTCATGCAAGAGGGAAAGGTAGTGGCTTATGCTTCCAGACAACTTAAGATGCATGAGAGGAACTATCCTACCCATGATTTAGAGTTGGCAGCGGTTGTATTTGCTTTAAAGATATGGCGTCATTATCTATACGGAGAACGATGTTATATCTATACGGATCATAAAAGTTTAAAGTATCTGCTAACGCAAAAGAAGTTAAATTTGAGGCAGAGAATGTGGATTGAGCTCCTAAAGGATTATGATGTGGTTATTGACTACCATCTAGGAAAAGTGAATGTGGTAGCTGATGCCCTCAGTAGAAAGACCTTTGCTGCCTTGAGAGCTATAAATGCGAGGCTTGCTTTGAAAGAAAATGGTGCTTTGATTTTTGAATTAAGAATAAGACCTACTTTAGTAGATCAGATAAAGGAGCTTCAGAAAAGAGACATGGAATGTTTGTCAAGATTTAAACAAGTTAAAAATGGTGAGACCAAAGATTTTGAAATTAAGTCTGATGGATGCTTGTATTACCGAGGAAGAATTGTTATTCCTGAAGATGAAGAATTAAAGAAAGAACTTCTCTTTGAGGCACGTTATAGTCCTTTGACCATGCATCTAGGTGGAATCAAGATGTATAAAGATTTAAAGAGTCGATATTGGTGGCCAGGAATGAAAAGAGCTATAACTGAGTTTGTTTCAAAATGCCTGACATGTCAACAAGTAAAAGCAGAGCATCAGGTGCCTTCTGGTTTATTGCAACCAATTTCAATTCCTCAATCGAAATGGGAATGAGTAACCATGGATTTTTGTATCAGGGCTACCTTTGACTCCAAGTAAAAAGGATTCAATTTGGGTGATTATTGATAGATTGGCTAAATCAGTTCATTTCATCCCGGTACGAACAGATTACTCTATGGACAAATATGCTGAGTTATATATTAAAGAAATAGTTCGACTTCATGGAGTATCAGTTTTGATTGTCTCCGATAGAGATCCAAAGTTTACTTTCAGATTTTGAAAGTCTTTACATAAAGCTCTGGGTACTCGACTTAATTTTAGCACAGCCTTTCATCCTCAAACAGATGGACAATCAGAGCGAACCATTCAAATTTTGGAAGATATGTTAAGAGAATGTGTGATTGAATTCAAAGGATCTTGGGAGAAGTATTTGTCATTAGCTGAATTTGCTTATAATAATAGCTATCAAGCAAGTATCAAGATGGCACCTTATGAAGTCTTATATGGAAGTAACTGCAGGACTCCTTTGAATTGGTACGAGTTAAAAGATCGAGACATAGTTGGTCCTGCTCTTATTAGAGAAGTAGAATACAAGGAAAATATTATACGAGATAATCTCAAGATAGCCGCCGATCGACAAAAATCATACGCAGACTTAAAGAGAAAAGAAATTAAATTTCAAGTGGGTGATAAAGTGTTTCTTAAAGTATCACCTTGGAAGAAAATACTGCGTTTTGGGCGAAAAGGAAAGTTGAGTCCAAGATTCATTGGGCCATATGAGATTTTAAAAAGAGTTGGTCCTGTGGCTTACCAACTTGCTTTATCTCTGGAAATGGATAAGATTCATAATGTATTTCATGTATCGATGCTTAGAAAGTATCGATCAGATCCTTCCCACATCATTACTCCAGAGGAGGTAGAGATTCTACCAGATTTGACATATGAAGAGGAATCGATCAGAATATTAGCACGTGGTGTCAAGGAACTAAGGAACAAGACAATACCACTTGTTAAAGTTCTTTGGCGAAATCACAAAGTGGAGGAAGCCACATGGAAAAAAGAAGATGATATAAAAGAACGGTATCCTTATCTATTCAAATCAGGTACGTTCTAAAAATCCAAGGATGAATTTTCTTAAGGGGGAGAATTGTAATAACCCAATAATTGGTTAGTGATTAATTTTCAAAGAATTAAAAGTTGGTGGTTTTAGTTCAATGACTAAAATGTAAAATGTTAAAGTTTGGTGACCAAAGTGAAAAATTGAGAAAAGTTCAAGGACCAACAAGGTAATTTTCCCAATAATTACTTTTGTTCTATAAATAAATAGATCACATAAGGGTGTGAATCGAATATAAAATTGTTGGTTAGATCTGATGTTTTTATTATTAGGAAATTACAGTTAAAGTTTAAATGGAATTCGGGTAATCGTATGAGCTCGGAATGTGATGAAATTTTGAAGGGAGTTGTAAGAGGACTTAAAGAACATGACATTTTATTTTGGAATCGTTTTTAATCGATTTAGATTCGATTGAAGGTAGTATTTTAATATAGTGCACAAATGGCATTTTTGTGAATACATGGATTTATTAATGGCATTATGGTCATTTTGCCCATACTTTTTAATTAAAGATGATTATGGAAAAGTGAAATTAGTAGGTGTCAACACCTAATTTGATATAATTAAGGGGCAAAATGGTAATTTTACTATTAAAGGAGTTTTTTATATTAGATAAAGGTTAAATAAATGTCATTTGTCTTGTAAATTAATTGAAGAAAAAGCTAGAAATTTATCTCATCTTGCTCCTCTAGGCCGAATTCAACACAAGCAAGGAAAACGATTTTTAATTCATTTTCAAGCATGAATTAGTTAATTTTTGGTTTATGACATGAAATAGAGAATTAATCTCCATTGAATTCTCTTTCATTTGGTATAATTTTTGAGTGTTTCCATGCTTATATGTTTAGATTGGAGATTAAGGTTTATGAAGAACAAGTTGAGATTTTGTGTTTTAAGGATTGTTTTAATTTGATTTGAGGTTGTGATGATGTTACATGCTTGAGATGATGAAAATTCCATGGATTTTGTTTTAGGTGTTATTTGGGAATATTGAAAAATTCAGAAGGTCACCCAAAACTTTCTCTAATCTGAGCACGCTTAATAATTTTATTCGATCAAAATTTCATATTTCCTACAACATTCTAACCTCCAAAACTATTACCAAAATCCTTACTCTGATCGTATCCTCATACTGAATAAAAATTATTTTTGGGAAAATTTACACTTAAGTCACTAAACTTTTACTAACTTTTCATTTTGGTCACTAACTTTTATCTTTTGTCATTTTAGTCACTAAGTTAGCCTTGTGCCAAAACCTTAGTACTAAATGACCCTTATATAACTTAATAAAATTTTTGGGGTATTACATTCAAGGTCTTGAGATCCTTGGCTTTGATGATTGTCGACGCCGTTTTTGTCCATGTCAAAATTGATTGGGCCTTCAAAGGCTCGTCATGGATTGGAGTCGCCATCAATCATTTGGAGTTAGGTACGAGCGAAAAACTAAAAGTTTGGTCTACATTTGATCCGGAGTCAAGGTCAGGTTTGGGAGTCCTTTACGTGTGGGGAAGGTTAGAACACCCCCACGATGTCAAAAATTGGTACCTAAAGGGGTTATGTTGTCTAAAAGCTACAAAAATGCACGGCTCAATTAATAGCACATTATATTAAAAACGAAAAATAATATAAAATGATGTAAATTAATAAAAATTAAATTATACTTGAATATAAAATCATGCAAAAAAAACATGGAAAATCAAAATTGCAATAAAAGATAATAAATTCTAAGTTAAGTTGTAATCAATCATAAATTAAGCAAATTATTAGTCAAAATCAATTTAAAGGTCGAATTCAAAAATATTCGCAAAATTTTAAGATCAATTTATAATTAAGCGCCATATTTAATGATCAATTTAAACAACTTAAAATTCCATTGAAAACAATTAATTAATTAATGATCTAATTGAAAGAATCTAATCCTAAAGGTCAAGTTAAAAATTAATTAACTAAACCTAAGACCTAATTGAACTAAATCAAAATCTAAAAGTAAAAATCATGATCCAAACGCAAAGTACTTAAAAGCGGAAGGGCCTAAAGGGGAATTTCCCCTAAAGCCTAAAATTATGCGCAAGCTAAATCTCCTACACAGTGTCGTGTAATGTTTCATTAAAAGGAGGGATTTAATGCGCTTTTTCATTCATTTATGTTAAAATAAAACAATGCCGTGTGGCATTTCAGGAATTGAAATTCTTTTTTTATTCATTTACTGTTTTCATTTAGAAAACTAAAAGTTCTTTTCTCTCCTAATTTCTCTGCATTTTCCGATCGTCGCCGCTACCGCCGATCTAACTCCGACGAAGGTGAAAATTCAAAAGTAGTTACTTTTCTTGTTCATTTTCCTTTCCTAAACTCAAAAACCATGTTAGTTTTGGCAAAATCCCAACCAATCGTAGTAGATCTAACGTTAAGGTTTGAAATTTTGAAAAGTTTTACCTTCCGATTTTGAGAGTGCACCGTTAGATCGAGTTGCGTTTCAGATATAATAGCCTACTCGTGACCGCGAATCTCTTCACTATTCGGATTTCTCATCTATTGCTTCGTTCATTGAAAATTAAAGGTAGACGATTTGGCTTCTTTTTCCTTCTATTTCACCGGTCCCCTTTTCCAAATTCATTCGAACTCACTGCACTTTTTGCATCTTTAACACTTGTAAATTCGAATCCCTCTGATGCCTGTTATGTACATTCTATTTATAGTGGAAGTTTAGGGTTTTTTGAGCCTTTTAACCACCAGATTTGTAGGGAGGTAGTTGAATCTGACTCGGATTTGTGTGTGTGGAGTTAGATTCGGGAGTGACGTGCAAGGCAAATGAGTCTTCTCGGCAGTGGGCTCTACATGTAGCAGAAAAGGCTTGTTAGTGTTTTTGATTTTTTATAATTTTTTGTATTTTTTATATTTTTTGTATTTTTGCTTTTTTGTAAAGTTTATTATTTATTAAATCCACTAGACTGGGTTTGTGCTAAGTATTTGGCCCGATTAAAATTTTGATGCGTACAACTGTCTCTCTTTGCCCATTACTCGAATGAGAGGGATGGAGCAAAGATTAGAAGCAACAAATTTTTCCAATGAGAAATAAACTGGCGATGATGACACTCCATTTTAGAGGCACATGGTGATATTCATATTGGATGTAATTGATGGCATTCCTTCTTGGAAGCTTAATGACGACACTTTATTTTAGAGGTAAATGATGGCAATTCTTCTTAGAAGCTAATTGATGATGTTCCATCTTGGAGGTAAGTGGTGATGGCACTCTATCTTTGAGGCAAGTGGTATAGAGGCGAATGGTGGCACTCTATCTTGGATAAAATGATGGCACTCCATCTTAGAGGAGAATGATGACACTCTGTCTTGGAGGAAATGATGGCACTTTATTTTAGAGGCGAATGGTGGCACTCTGTCTTGAAGGTGAATGGTGGCACTCTGTCTTGGAGGCGAATGATGGCACTCTCTCTTAGAGGCAAATTGTGACACTATTTTTTGGAGGCAAATGATGGCACTCTCTCTTGGAGGCTTGATGATGGCACTCTCTCTTGGAGGCTAATGGTGACAGTACTCCATCTTGGAGGCAATTGATGGCACTCTTTCTTGGAGGCTTAATGATAGCACTCCATCTTGGAGGTTGTAGACTCTCTAAGTGAATGCTGACAAAAGGGGCAGAAGATATGTATTGAAAAAGCATAAATATAACACCCCCTACCCTGAGTTGGCAGCAAACCGGTTCGGGAGCGTTACAAAGTACAATACAAGTATGAACATGCAAGAATAGGCTAACTCATCCCTATTAGGTGAGTTACTTAACTAACAAGTAACCAAACAATCATTACTTATCATATAAGCAATCTTATCTTTTATTTACAAGACATACTAGGTTACCAAAAATTTCAATTAACATCATCATACAATCAACATTCGAAACCTAAATAAGCAAACATCTTTCATTTTATCTCTTTATTCCTTAGCTTGATACATGTGACATTACATACATAACTTATTAAACATGATCAATAGTACATACCTTGATTCCAAGCAAGCATATGCCACCCTTACCATTCGGCATTTACCATTCAATCTTACAAAAATACATATACAGCATGATATGATCACACAAGTGATTAACTCACAAGACATTCAAATGGTACAAGACTAGATCAATTACTTTGGTCAAATCAATATATATACATAACCATATGCGCAGCAAATACTTACAATACATAGAATTTTAGTTCATTACTTAATTCGTATTAATAACCAAGTTCACAAATTAATAGGCACATTCAAGACATGTATACATATACAAGTTCATGTATTCAAAATGCATGCACTAGACATTATATACAAACTAAGTGCCACCAACTAGGGGAGTACAAAACAAGTATGAACCATACTTTAACTATGCTTGTGTCTTGCTTCAAGTTCAAGAAATCAGGTTTTAGAATCAAGCAACGATCAAATCCTTTATCCTGTGGTTGGGAAGAATGAAAACAAGAGTGATAAGTACAAGAATGTACTTGGTGAGGTAGTAACCAGTTCTAACCATTTTTTTATCAAGTCAAGTGTCAATTAATCAAGAAGGATCCTAGCTAAGGATTTCAAGGCAATCGAATAGTATAAGAAGCAAGAGACAGTAAATCATAATTCATGCTTTATCCATTTCAAGAAATCAAGCTATTCATGGACACATATCAAGTAGTCAAGCAATTCATGCTTATATATCATGAAATCAAGCAATTTAAACTTTACATTCAAGACAAGTTTACAATTAGAACTCATGAATTCAAGTAAGGTCAAGGTCTATTTCAAGCAATAATCATGTAGCAAGAAATTCGAGTATACAAGTCAAGTGAAGAATAATTCAAGTTTACATGTTTTTCATATCAAGAATACATGTCAAGTAATCCAAGTAGCAAGTTTTCATATCAAGTAATTCAAGTATTCAAGATTATATTAACTCATTTATTATCTTTTAACACAATCCTTGGTTTATAGTTTGTCATTTCAAGAATACATGTCAAGCAATTCAAGTAACAAATATTTCAAGACAAGTATTTAAACAATTCATACTTATTAGCTCATTTATATTCGTTTGAAACAATCCTTGGTTTATAGTTTGACTAGGTAATCAAGTCTCCAACCAACTATCGCCACAAGATGTATGGTAGTACGCAAGATGTACTGTAGTACTGGTCAACCCTCCTACTGTCACCAAAGACCACACATACGTACCCTCTGTCTGTCGCCAATTAGGTGCCTTAGCCCTGGACCGTAGTCCACCCTGACACAATGAGCTCTAGACTCTAAGGCATGCCCTTCTACCTATTCAACTAGCAACCAAGGTTGTTTGATTACACTTTACTTATTCAAGAGTTATCAAGCTTTTCAAGTTCAAGATCATGTAGTCAAGAAACATTTCAAGCAAGTAAAGCAATATTATACTTTAGCCCTTAGGCCAATTGAGCCATAGATCTTAATTTCATTTCACGTTTTCATGTGTTTCATGATCAAGACAATACAATTCAAGTAAGTATTCAAGTGAATTTCATTCATGATTCAAGGATCAAGCATCATATATCATTATCATACATATATGTCATTACTTGAATAGGCACAATCAAGAACAAGAAATCAAGCATTTGGTTTCACTTTTCTTTCTAATTAATTTCTCATTTTGCATGCTATTACTTATTCACAATTTTAGTTTAGTCCATTCTTCCCTTTTATTCATATTCAAATTAAAATTGAGATCATTCACATGGAATATCAATGGCAAGAAGATAATCATGCACATTTTCTTAGGACCTAAGTCCTAACCCTATTGTAAACTAGACTCACAATACTCCAAGCTTAATTAGTCTTGCAAGACTATCCCCTTTTTCTTGTCCCTCGAATGCTCGACTTTAGATCGTTATCCAAAGTCATCTCTTTGCTCTAATAAATCACATAGATAGGACAAGGTCAAAACATGTAATCACAAAATCATTCAACATAGCAGCAAGGTTAACACATCACATATATAAGACCAATAACATCTAAACAACTGCTGCCAGGCAGCTTGTGCACTGTTTACTTAAACATGCATAACTTTCATTTCGTAAGTCAGAATTTCAATTGGTTTACACCATTGGAAAGATAACTTAATTTTCTTTCTAACCATAGAGGCATTGAATTTTAATTCTTTTCCAATTAATACAGTTTTTTGTTTAAAGACAAGCAATTTACAACACTGACAGTTTGAACTGTCCCTAGTGATTCATTTCTACAATCTGTTTTACAATCCAGAATTCAGTTCTGTTTTCTCGTATTGAATTTAGACATGTTAAGGAATTGTCCATAAAATTTCCAGCCTTAAATTCCCTTTGTACAATTTATAGTGATTTTTCAAAGTTACTTCCTAGAACAGAGTATTCTGGGCAGATTACACTAGTTTAAGTTTCTAGCTTCATTATTCACTTAGAAGACATTTCTAACATGTTAATTCAACTTATATACATACTCATACAAGTCTAGGTCAGTTCTATTCACTGATCAATGTGATCAAAACAGGGGATTTTATAAAATCAATCATGTTTATACAATCTTCCCTAGCAATGTGATCAAAACAGTTTCATGCCATGATACATTCAAATCATACCAATTTAGTACCTAAATTTCCTGCAATTTCCAACAATTTTCCAGCATGTACAATCAAGTTTCCAGAAACCATATACATTCTACAATCAAGATACATATCTATATCTATATATATATATATATATATATATATATATATATATATATACATGGATTCAAATCTAGACAACAAGCTTGTTTGTACACATATTACAATCATCCTATTCAACTAGGCAACAAGAACATCATAATTTCAAGATTTAAACATGTAATTGAAGTGAAGAATCAAGTATTTTACCTTCCTAACAAGAAGCTATTCAAACCAACTCCTTCAATTAGGCTAATTTGATCAACAAAGCAATTCTCTCTCTCTACACTCTCAAGATCGGCTATGGAGGATGAATAAGGAAGAAGATGATTAAATTTTATGTTTTCTCTTTCTTTGATTCACAACATGGCCGGCCATCCTCACTTCCTCTTTGCCACATGTGTAATTACCTTGCCACATGTATTCCACTATCACTAAATGGTCTAATTACCATGCAATTTCATTGTTTTATACTTTTTTCAATTTGGTCATCTTAATTTGGCACTCTAACTTGTTGGTTATAACATTTTAATCCTTTTAGACATTATCTATCTTTTCTTCATTTTATTTCATTTTGGTCCTAGACTTAATTAGTCTAATAAGGGTAATTTTATAAAAAAATAACTAATAGCTCTATGTTACATACTCCTAATTCTTTCAATTGAATAGCACATGACTCAATTAGTCAATAGCTTAGATAGTGGTAACCTTCCTAGGCCCGGTTTAAGGTGTTACAATTCTCCCCCTCAAAAATAAATTCGCCCTCAAATTTACCTGAATCGAATAGGTGAGGATATTGTTTCCTCATGATTTCTTCAGATTCCCAAGTTGCCTCTTCTATCTTGTGGTTTCTCCACAAGACCTTAACAAGAGGAACGGTTTTGTTCCTAAGTTTTCTAACTTCACGATAAAAAATCTAGACTGGTTCTTCTTCGTAAGACAAGTCAGGATTCAACTCTACTTCTTTAGGCTCAAGGACATGGATGGGTCAAACCTATATCTTCGGAGCATAGACACGTGAAAGACATTATGAATCTTGTCAAATTTACTAGGGAGTGCCAATCGATAAGCCACTGTACCAATCCTTTCAATGATTTTGAATTGTCCAATGAATCGGGGACTAAGTTTCCCTTTTCTTCCAAATCGAAAGACTTTCTTCCAAGGAGACACTTTTAGGAAGACCTTGTCTCCAACATTGTATGGATGTCTCTCCTTTTCAAGTCTACATAGGCTTTTTGTCTATCAAAGGCTTGCTTCAATCGATCATGAATGATTTTCACTTGTTCTTCGGTTTCTCTGAGCAATTGAGGTCCCAATAATTTGTTTTCTCCCAATTCAGACCAGCACAAGGGAGTTCTACATTTCCTTCCGTATAGAGCTTCGAATGGAGACATCTGGATAGATGTTTGGTAGCTATTGTCGTAAGCAAACTCTACTAGGGGTAGAGATTTCTCCCAGTTCTTTCCAAAATCTATAACACAAGCACGTAGCATGTCTTCAAGTACTTGTATGATTCTTTCAGATTGGCCATCTGATTGAGGATGAAAGGCTGTACTAAGGTGCACTTTAGTTCCAAGGGTTTTTGCAAGGAATTCCATAATCGAGAAGCAAATCTAGGGTCTCGATCAGAGATTATAGATGTAGGTACACCGTGTAATCGAATCACTTCATGGATGAAATGAGTAGACTTTGTGAATCTATCTACAATCACTCACCCATACATCATCATTCTTTCTTGGAGTGGAAGGAAGACCAGTAACAAAGTCCATTGTAATCAATCCCATTTCCACTGAGCGAATTCGATTGGTTGGAGCAATCCAGTAGGGACTTGATGCTTGGATTTGAACCTCTGACAAGCTAAGCACTTTGAAACAAAGTCTGTGATAGCCGATTTCATGCCAAGCCACCAGTATAGTGGCTTTAGGTCCTTGTACATCTTAACCGATCTAGGGTGAATCGAGAAAGAGCTTTGGTGAGCTTCTTGTAGCATCTCGTGTTTTAGTTCTTCGTTGTTAGCAACACATACTATATCTTTGAAATAGAGGAGTCCATTTGACTTGAGGGAGAAGTTAGAATTAAACTTAAAGCTTGGACATGATCTTCTGAAGATCTAAATCAATTTGTTGGAGTTCTTTGATTCTCGAGGTTAGACTAGATTGAACATGAAGTTCAGATAAGAATTTATGTCCTTTGGATAAACGAAAATGAGCATTGATAGACAAGGAAGCTAGAAACGAATGGAAAAGGTCATTAATGGAGATTTTCGAATAGTTACTTGTAAGTCAAGAAAGGTCTAATTGGAATGGATTATTCTAGGATTTAGATTTCGAGGAGTTACCCGAGTATGGTATGCGACTAAGGGCATCAGCAACCACGATTTGCTTTCCCCAATGGTAGTCGATAACCAAATCGTAATCTTTAAGTAACTCTAGCCATCTCCTTTGCCTCAAGTTCAAGTCTTTCTGAGTTAGGAGGTATTTGAGGCTCTTGTGGTCTGTGAACAAGTTGCATTTTTTCCTGTACAAGTAATGTCTCCAGACTTTGAGTGCAAACACGATAGCTGCCAATTCTAGATCGTGAGTAGGTAGTTTAACTCGTGTGGTTTTAGTTACCTTGAAGCGTAAGCTACCACGTTTCTATCTTGCATTAGGACACATCCTAGTCCCAAATGAGATGCATCACTATACGCAGTGTACTCCTTGCTCGATACTGGTTGGATGAGAATCGGAGCATGAATAAGGGCTTGTTTAAGTTTATCAAAGCTTCGTTGTTGGTTCTCCAACCAAACAAATGGTGTATCTTTGCAAGTTAGCTTAGTCAAACTTGTGGCAATGGATGAGAATCCCTTGACAAAACATCGATAATACCCAGCTAAACTGAGAAAGATTATGACCTCACTAATATTCTTTGGAGGTCTCCAATCCAGGATAGAATGAATCTTCCTTGGATCTACTTTAATCTTTCTACCGAGATAATATGTCCAAGAAATGACACTTTTGATAGCCAAAATTCACATTTAGAGAACTTTGCAAACAATTGACTTTCTTGAAGAGTTTGCAATATGATTCGAAGGTGTTCAGAATATTCTTCCTTATTCCGAGAATACATCAAAATGTCATCAATAAAAATAACCACAAACTTGTCAAGATATGGCTTAAATACATGGTTCATGAGATCCATGAAAGCAGCCGGATCATTTGTTAATCCGAATGGCATTACAAGGAATTCAAAATGTCCATATCCAGTACAAAAGGTTGTCTTGGGTGCATCTTCTTCTTTTACAATCATTTGGTAGTATCCCGATCATGGATCAATCTTTGAGAATAATGCAACATCTTTGAGTTTATCAAAAAGATCTTCAATCCTTGGGAGATGATATCGATTCTTGATAGTAAGCTTGTTCAATTGTCTGTAGTCAATATAGAGTCTCATAGTCCCGTCTTTTTTCTTCACGAACAAGACTGAAGCACCCCAGAGAGACGAGCTAGGCCTAATAAACCCTTGTTTTGTAGCTCTTGGAGTTGTTTCTTGAGTTCTTTCAACTCAACATGTGCCATTCGATAAGGTGTGATGGACACTGGAGTTGTTCCAAGTTGGACATCGATCCCAAACTCTACTTCTCTGGTTGGAGGAAGACCAGTGAGTTCTTCGGGAAAAACATCGAGATATTTAGATACAATAGGTACACTAGGTAAGCCAAATTCAAGTTCATCTTGTAAGACCATAGTAGAAAAGATCGAGGTCGGTTTCTTGTCAATTAGAAGAATTGAGTCCTTTCCTAAACCCCGGAGATAAAGTCTCCTATTTAGGAAATCTACCCAGGCTTCATGCTTGCTTAACCAATCTAGCCCCATTACTAGATCGAACTCACAAGTTGGTAGTACATATAGATTAAGAAGAAATGGTACATTTTGAATGAATAGGGGACAGTTTCTACAGATAAGACTTATGTTTGTAATTCCCCCTATAGGGTTCGAAACTACGAGGCTTTGTTTTACAATTTCAGGCTTTAAGTTCAACTTTTCAATCAAAGTTGAGCATACAAAAGAATGAGTGGATCCCGAATCTATTAAAGCATAAATAGGAGTCAATTTTAACTCAATGGTACCTACTATAACATCGGGTGATTCTTCATCTTCTTTTCCTCAGATATGATAGATTCGTGCAGGAGCCCAAGATTCCTGGTGAGTAGGGGCATTCGAATGATGTCCTTTTCCCTTCCCCTAATTTCTAGACTGAGCTTGTCTAGGACCCTTGTTTCAAATGGAAGGAGTTGAACTAGCATTTGCCGGAGTTCGATTCAGAACCTTGTTAGGATTCTAAGGATAAACCCTGATATAGTGATCGGAGGCTCCACATAAGTAACATAGATTCTGTTGAGTTCTACAGTGACCAGTATGGTGTTTTTGGCAAAACTTGTAAGTAGGATATTGAGCAACTTTACCGAAATTCTCCGTACTATCAACACAGATGATCGGGCTGAAGGCTTAGTTATCGATTGGGGTCTCGGTATGAAATTGCTTTCCTGAGCAGGAGTTTAATTCGAAGAGTGATCCTTAGAATATTTGGACTTCTTTGACTGCCAGTGAGTCTTGTCATCATTCCTTGATCGTTTGTCTTTCCAGGAATTTCCGCTTTTGTGTTTCTCGGAGGCTTTCATCTTTGCCTCGATTGCATTTTCGGTTCACCAGATTCTGGAAGTCAGTGATACCCAGGGCAGTGAATATTGGACTTAATTCATCATTCAATCCATCAATCAAACATCCTACACTTGTCAGCATCAGTCTTGATGTATTCCGAACCGTATTTGCAATATTTGCAAAAGTCACTCACGTACTGTTCGATAGGTCAGCCACCTTGCTTGAGGTACAAGAAACGCTTCCGACGCTCGGCCAGGTATTGTTCACAGTTCACTAATGTATTTCTTCTTGAATTCCTTGAGGAAGAATTTCCAAGTTACAGCTTCAGCAGGAGTAGTAAGGGTAGTGGTTTCCCACCAGCTCAGAACTTAGTCTGCCAACAAGGCTATAGCACATTTGAGTTTGTGTTCATCAGAATAGGGTAGTTGTTTGGTCATGATTCGAGTAGTGGCCTCTAACCAATACTCAGCTATTTCGGGATTGGCTTCATCAATGCCGATGAAGGTATAAGCCCGGTGTTGAGCCAGTTTGTCAATAGGGGATCTAGTTGGAGCAATAGCAGGAGGAGGAATAGGATGGTCTTGTTTCAAGGTAGTTACAAGATGATTGAACATCTCCTTCATGCTTAGGAGACATTCCTGCTGCACAAGATTTATAGCAGGTGCTTCCTGTTGAGCAGCAGCTTGGGCTTTAGGTTCAGCTCGTTGCTGTGTAGGATTCTATTACATCCTCTCACTATCTCCTTCATTTGAGGAGCCTACGGGACTTTCATCATCCTGAGCGAGCATTGTTTCAGAAATTCTACATTCAAATAGAACAATTAGGAGTTCAATTTAGTTAAGCAAAGACACAAGCTATACAATACAAGTCTCCTAGGCGGCAAAAGTATCCTATATAATGCAAGAGAGCCCGATTTAGTCCTAGAACCGACTAAAAAGCTCTGCTTACCAATAAAATGTAACACCCCCTACCCCAGGTTGGCAGCAAATCAGTTCAGGGGCGTTACCAAGTACAATACAAGTATGAACAAGCAAGAATAGGCTAACTCATCCCTATTAGGTGAGTTACTTAACTAACAAGTAACCAAACAATCATTACTTATCATATAACCAATCTTATCTTTTATTTACAGGACATACTAGGTTACCAAAAATTTCAATTAAGATCATCATACAATCAACATTCGAAACCTAAATAAGCAAACATGCTTCATTTTATTTCTTTTTTCCTTAGCTTGATACATGGGACATTACATACATAACTTATTAAACATGATCAATAGTACATGCCTTGATTCCAAGCAAGCATATGCCACCCTTACCATTCGGCATTTACCATTAAATCTTATAAAATTACATATACATCATGATATGATCGCACAAGTGATTAACTCACAAGACAATCGAATGGTAGAAGACTAGATTAATTACTTTGGTCAAATCAATATATATACATAGCCATATGCGCAGCAAATACGTACAATACAGAGAAATTTAGTTCATTACTTAATTCATATTAATAACCAAGTTCACAAAATAATAGGCCCATTCAAGACATATATACATATACAAGTTCAAGTATTCAAAATGCATGCACTAGACATTATATACAAACTAAGTGCCACCAAATAGGGGAATACAAAACAAGTATGAACCATACTTTAACTATGCTTGTGTCTTATTTCAAGTTCAAGAAATCAGGCTTCAGAATCAAGCAACGATCGAATCCTTTATCCTGTGGTTGGGAAGAATGAAAACAAAAGTGATAAGTACAAGAATGTACTTGGTGAGGTAGTAACCAGTTCTAACCTATTTTTTATATCAAGTCAAGTGTCAATTAAGCAAGAAGGATCCTAGCTAAGGATTTCAAGGCAATCGAATAGTATAAGAAGCAAGAGACAATAAACCATAATTCATGCTTTATCCATTTCAAGAAATCAAACTATTCATGGACACATTTCAAGTAGTCAAGCAGTTCATGCTTATATATCATGAAATCAAGCAATTTAAACTTTACATTCAAGACAAGTTTACAATTAGAACTCGTGAATTCAAGTAAGGTCAATGTCTATTTCAAGCAATAATCATGTAGCAAGAAATTCGAGTATACAAGTCAAGTGATGGATAATTCAAGTTTTCATGTTTGTCATATCAAGAATACATGTGAAGTAATCAAAGTAGCAAGTTTTCATATCAAGTAATTCAAGTATTCAAGATTATATTAACTCATTTATTATCTTTTACCACAATCCTTGGTTTATAGTTTTTCATTTCAAGAATACATGTCAAGCAATTCAAGTAACAAATATTTCAAGACAAGTATTTAAACAATTCATACTTATTAGCTCATTTATATTCTTTTGAAACAATCCTTGGTTTATAATTTGACTAGGTAATCAAGTCTCCAACCAGCTGTCGCCACAAGATGTATCGTAGTACTATACCATAGTACTGGTCAACCCTCCTACTGTCACCAAAGACCACACATACGTACCCTCTGTCTGTCGCCAATTAGGAGCCTTAGCCCTGGACCGTAGTCCACCCTGACACAATGAGCTCTAGACTCTAAGGCATGCCCTTCTACCTATTCAACTAGCAACCAAGGTTGTTTGATTACGCTTTACTTATTCAAGAGTTATCAAGCTTTTCAAGTTCAAGATCATGTAGTCAAGAATCATTTCAAGCAAGTAAAGAAATATTATGCTTTAGCCCTTAGGACAATTGAGCCTTAGCTCTTAATTTCATTTCACGTTTTCATGTGTTTCATGATCAAGACAATACAATTCAAGTGAATTTCATTCATGATTCAAGGATCAAGCATCATATATAATTATCATACATATATGCCATTACTTGAATAGGCACAATCAAGAACAAGAAATCAAGCATTTGTTTTCACTTTTCTTTCTAATTAATTTCTCAATTTGCATGCTATTACTTATTCACAATTTTAGTTTAATCTCCATTCTTCACTTTTATTCATATTCAAGTTAAAATTGAGATCATTAACATGGCATATCAATGGCAAGAAGATAATCATACACATTTGGTTAGGACCTAAGTCCTAACCCCATTGTAAACTACACTCACAATACTCCAAGCTTAATTAGTCTTGCAAGACTATCCCCTTTTTCTTGTCCCTTGAATGCTCGACTTTAGATCCTTCTCCAAAGACCTTTCTTTGCTCTAATAAATCACATAGATAGGACAAGGTCAAAACATGTAATCACAAAATCATTCAACATAGCAACAAGGTTAACACATCACATATACAAGACCAATAACATCTAAACTGCTGCTGCCAGGCAGCTTGTGCACTGTTTACTTAAACATGCATAACTTTCATTCCATACGTCGGAATTTCAATTGGTTTACACAGTTGGAAAGATAACTTAATTTTATTTCTAACCATATATGCCTTGAATTTTAATTCTTTTCCAATTAATACAGTTTTTTTGTTTAAAGACAAGCAATTTACAACACTGGACAGTTTGCACTGTCCCTAGTGTTTATTTTCTACAATCTGTTTTACAATCCAGAATTCAGTTCTGTTTTCTCCTAATGAATTTAGACATGTTAAGGCATTGTCCATAAAATTTCCAGCCTTAAATTACCTTTTTACAATTTATAGTGATTTTTCAAAGTTACTGCCCAGAACAGAGTATCCTGGGCAGATTACACTAGTTTAAGTTTCTAGTTTCATTATTCGCTTAGATGACATTTCTAACATGTTAATTCAACTTATATACATATTCATACAAGTCTAGGTCAGTTCTATTCACCTATCAATGTGATCAAAATAGGGCATTTTATAAAATGAATCATGTTTATACAATCTTCCCTAGCAATGTGATCAAAACAGTTTCATGCCATGATACATTCAAATCATACCAATTTAGTACCTAAATTTCCAGCAAATTTCCAGCATGTACAATCAAGTTTCCAGAAACCATATACATTCTACAATCAAGATACATATATATATATATATATATATATATATACATGGATTCAAATCTGGACAGCAAGCTTGTTTGTACACATATAACAATCATCCTATTCAACTAGGCAACAAGAACATCATAATTTCAAGATTTAAACATGTAATTGAAGTGAAGAATCAATTATTTTACCTTCCAAACAAGAAGCTATTCAAACTAACTCCTTCAATTAGGCTAATTTGATCAACAAAGCAATTCTCTCTCTCTACACTCTCAAGATTGGCTATGGAGGATGAATATGGAAGAATATGATTAAATTTTGTTTTTCTCTTCTTTGATTCACAACATGGCCGGCCATCCTCACTTCCTCTTTGCCACATGTATTCCACTATCACTAAATGGTATAATTACCATGCAATTTCATTGTTTTATTCTTGTTTCAATTTGATCATCTTAATTTGGCACTCTAACTTGTTGGTTATAACATTTTAATCCCTTTAGACATTAGCTATCTTTTATTCCTTTTATTTCAATTTGGTCCTAGGCTTAATTAGCTAATAAGGGTAATTCTATAACAATTTAACTAATAGCTCCATGTTACATACTCCTAATTCTTTCAATTGAATAGCACATGACTCAATTAGTCAATAGCTTAGGTAGTGGTAACCTTTCTATGCCCAGTTTAGGGTGTTACAATAAAACAATGCCAAGATGAGTCTTTTGCGTGCAAGTATACATGGTCTGCAAGTAATACATCAGTTAAGCTGAGTATCAATCCCACAGAGATTGACTTGGAATTCAATTGTCTTTGATTGTTACTTGCCTTGAGAAAAAGTTGTTTGTTTTGAAGTTGGTTTTGGAAATAATTGAATAGAAAATAAATAAAAGTAAAGTAAAGACGTTGGCAAGGAAGGTGATTTAATGAATGATGAGCGTTGGCAGAGAATGCATGGTTTTCACGCTATTCATGCCATGCTAGCCTTTAATAACAATTTGTCTTGGCATTGTTTGCCGAGCAGATTCAAAATTAACAAAGTCTCTCTCGATGGTCATTACCCTAAATTGATCATGTAAAAACCCCTATATCTCTATAGTGCATGCTTTTAAATAAACCAATTAGATTAAAATCCAATCTATACTCCTAAGGGGCAGATTTCACTCCCGAAGTAAGTTCATCTAATTGAACGACTTCTCTCGAAGCTTCTCTCCTTAGTATTCAACAACTTAATCGTTACCACCCCAAGTCTGTTAAGATATTGAGGAGCAATAGGCCAATAGTGCTAGCTCCCGCTTGGCATAGTATTTAGGAAATAGTAAAGTATGTTGAATAGATAAAACAATGCCGAAGCAGATTCATTATTAAAAACTAAAACATAAAACAACGTTCAACGCAAACATCCCCCACCAATTATTAGATTAGTTCATGGTGAAAGATTTAACCAAAAAACCATAAACATTTTCAAAACACATCATCATTAAAAACAAGATAAAATAACTCGAAAGAGAGAATGGGCGAGAAGGGGTCTCTCGATGCAGGCCTTCAAGATATAGGCTCTTAGCCAAGCCGGTCGAACCACCATTCCTAGGTGCATTCGGTTGTTAATCATCTTGCACTCCAACTCCTCACTCGATCACCCGGAAAAACTCTCCTCCAAAGCCCTCCTCCAATGTTTTCTTGGTTGGTGTTTAAATAGGCGTGCAAGGAAGGGATAGAATGAGCTCCTCATTTGAATTTTAAATACTGAAGGGATAAGAGATAATCATCTTATCCAAGTTTGAATTAGAGTTGATCAGGCTAGGGTTGATGTCATACTGCCGACACTACCTTGGCATGAATCTGCCAACTAATCTTGGCACCATCTTATCCGCTATTTTTTCAGAGATTGATCCATTTGTGATCTTTTTGAAGCTTGATCTTGTCCTATTTTTTCCGCGTTCAATAGCTTCTTGGAATGGCGTCAAGTTCACTTCTCTGCCAACCAGTGCTTGGCATTGTCTGGTCCATCTGTGCCAACAACACTCAGCATTCTCTTTAGCATTCCTTACTGCGATGCTTTTCTGTGCCAAATATTTTGCCAAACCTGCAAAATTGCCAACAAAACAACCCTTCACACTATCATAGACATAATTCTAAACTCCTTATGCAAATGCATGAATTTATCATCCTAGTGCAACTAAATGTACCTAAAACAAGCAAAAGCATTGTAAGATTGGCATTAAAACCAATACTTTTGGAGAGGTAACACACCCTAGAACCTAACTCATTGCTTGTCCTCAAGTAATGGAAAAATAAAAACAAAAATAGTGAAAACGTTACCTCGACAAAATTTTGGTTGGAATGCCAACAAGTGCTGGCAAGCAGAATTTGGCTCTATTTCTGTCCTCAGTATCTTAGTGCAATAATGCTAAGCAGGTAGTAATTCAAGTGCAGCAATATAAACCTAATCTAAGTCCTTGAACAGTGCATGATGTGTAGGCCATATGCATCAAGTATCCTTTTACTCCCTTAGTCAAATTTACTACCTAAACTCATATTCTTATTTTTATCATTTTTTTCTTTGCCAAGGGTTTTTGTTGGCATTAATTTAAGCTTTCTTCGTGACACTATTTAGTGTGAGAGATAAGAGGGAGCATACAACGAATCCCCACCTTAGTCTAGACATCACTAGGCTTTCTCTTCAACTCATACCCTATGGTTTTGGACTTAAGAACTAAGATGGAGCAAACCACAAAGCCCCAAGTAACTTATTATCCCTAGGTAGAGGAGAGTTCATTTTTTTTCATTGCCCTAGCAGAACATTGCTACCTTATTAGGTTCTTTTACGCTGACATCATTTTTTTAAGTCTGAGCATAGTTTCAAAAAGACTAAGTTTGCTAAGGAACTGGATATATACTACGTGTTAAGTGTAAATTCAATTACCTAAACTAGAGATCAATTGCCAAGCTAACATGGCATACTACTCTGCTGGCATGGCATGACAACTAAAGATTGAAATTTCCTTATTGGACAGACACCTAGATCAAATTAAACTAGCCTAAAAAATGTTAACATTCTTTAAATTAAACCGAAGAAAAATTTTCTTTTCACTTTTTTTAGTGGTTCGGTATGCATCTATCTAAATGACCTAGATGGCATGGCAACAAAAATTAAATATGAAATGTATGGCATGGCAACAAAAATTAAATATTAAATGTATGGCATGGCATAAATGTGAGGAAATGCACACCCCTAAACCCAAGATGTGCATTTCCCTTAATGCATGAAAACAACACATATATACAATTAAAACAGAAAATTAAAATGCATGATCATGTAAATGCAAAGAAATGAAATGTAAAGGAGTTTAGGTAGAAGAGGACTCCCCTTCGGAGACTTCTTCTCGTGTGACGCTGTCTTTCTTTTTAGAAATCAGCCATGAGCAGCAGCTATTCGTTTCCTTCCTTTCATGCTTTGTTTTGAAGTGGCAGTGGAGACTCTAACTTCCTGCTTTTTCTTGGCAGGTTCTGACCCGGCAGGTGCATCGGTGGCATCAGATGGCGTCTGTATAGCAAGTGTCACTAGCGACTTGGCTTTAGTAGACCTGGCTTTGGTTTCCTTTGATTCAGATGAGAAATCAGAACTAGCAGACTCGACATAAACTGGAGACAATGAGACAGTGGCATCGGATGGGGTATGGATGGGACTGGCTGCCAGAGGGCTCGGTAGGGAAATCTGGAAAATTTGGCACAAAATCAGGGGAATTTTTTAAGAGCCTCCCTGGTTATAACATCCCTGGCCTTTGTATAGTGCCTCATCTTATCATTGAGTTCATCAGCTATCTCTAACTTTCAGAGAATGATCTCCTGGCGATGGTAAATTTGAGACAGCACTACTAGTGAACTGACTGGCATAGTGTCTGGCACTGCCTTTGACACATTTGGCTTCGGCACGGGCACTTTTTCCTTCCCCTTATCTTTGTCTTTGTCTTTGTCTTTGTCTTTTGGCTTGGCAGTGGTGAGGTTTCTCCAAATAGCAGCTGTGGTTGTTGTTCCCTTGATCTTTTGACCTTTATCTGTATCAAGCTTTGGCACACCATGGAGCGTGCAAATGTTTGAAATTAACAAAAGAAAGAACAAACTGCCATTACCTCTTGCTGCTCATTTATAAGTTTCATTGATGATGAGCATGCCAACATTAATCTTGCGCCCCATTATGATGGAGTGCAATAAAATCAACCTTTATTCTGAGACGGTCTCATTGTGGGTTGTAGGCATCAGATTGGCCTTTAAAAGTGATTCCATACTCTCGATTGATGTTTCAATGCTAATCGTTTCACTGTTATGTGGCCTTTCGATGACACCGTCCATGCCGTGTCAGGCTCACACAAATCTGCCAACAACTTCTTTCTCTTGGCAGCATTCATCAAATCAACATACTCAAAATATTCATCCCCTACACCATCCAATTCAAACATAGTGTTAATATACCCTTCATCAAAACACACACACGTACCTCTAATCATCAAGAAAGGCAAATCTTTGGTCACAAGATGGGCATAGAATTCTTGAACAATGGTGGCATAAATCTCCCCTTTTTGTTGGCAAAACAGATTCCACTTGTGCATGTCGACTATTACTGTAAATTCTGGAGGGAATACAATGGTTGTGTCGGTATCAAAATCAAAATGTTTCTTATAACAAAAAGACCTTGAAGCGAAGCTTGCTTCAAACTTTTTTCAGATCTCCTCGTTGAAAAATCATTTGAAGGGAGTAGATGACGAAGCCATAGGAAATGCTTAAGAATTTGGAACAGTTTTGAACAAGGGATGAAGAAGAAGAGACGAATAGGTGCTTGGTTCTTGCTCGAGAAAAAGAAAAGTGAGAGAGAGATTTGATTCTTTAAAATTTTCTAGGGTAAGAAAGTGAAAAGGTTGAGTGTTTAATGAGGTTTAATAATGGTAGCCGAATAAATGGTGATAATAATGTGAAATAGAAGGATTTGATTTGAGAAGGGGTAAGGTGATAAGGGTGAAGTAATAAGGTTGTAAGTGATAGGATTGGGCAAGAATTTGGAGTGATAAGGTGATTAGGTTAAATTTAAATTTTAACCTAATTTTGGTCAGCTAGGGTTTAAGGTGAAAGAAAAATATTCTCTCTTATTTAATGATCTTATCAAGCTAGGGTTTCTCTCGTATTTGAATATGCCGCATGCCAAGCTGCTTTGGCACTATGATTGGCACACAGAATTCTCCCATTGTGGCATCGACTCATGCCAAGTCTCTCATTGGCATTGTTCCTGGCATACTGAATCTGCATAAAATCAAAGAAAACCTTTTTACTTCACCTAAAAAAAAAAGAAAAACAACTAAATTCATGGTATTGTTCTGATCACCTAATATTTACAAAAATTCAAACCGATGATGATGTTACGTTACCTCTGCTAGGAGGATAACCTCCTTGGTGTTGTTCTGATCACCTTCCAAATAGTGAAGTGTGTTCATGTGTATAGGATGTCTCGGTTGAGGAAAAATATTATCTCCTTCCTCCCAAAGTCGACCGAACAACATGTGAGAGAAGAGTAAGAACTTAATAGCCATGGTTGTTAGATTCTAAATGCCCATTTGGATCGATTTTAAGTAGAAAATTGAATAATCAGTTTTGGAAGATGGAATCCTCACGTTGAGCTTAAACTTTGGGACAAATTAGTGGTTCCATTCGGATAGCTGGTGATTGAGGGTAAGGGTTCTTCATATCTCCATTAAGATTGAATGCATTGAAACTATGTTAAAATGCTTGATTGTATCTATGTTCATACATGTAAAATCTGGGCAATTTTGAATGCATTGAAACAATGTTAAAATGCTTGATTGTATCTATGTTCATACATGTAAAATCTGTGTAGTTTTGAATGCATCAAAACTATGTTAAAATGCTTGATTCTATCTATGTTCATACATGAAAATCTGGGCAGTTTTGAATGCATTGAAACTAAGTTAAAATGCTTGATTGTATCTATGTTCATACATATAAAATATGGGCAATTTTGAATGCATTGAAACTATGTTAAAATGCTTGATTGTATCTATGAATGCATTGAAACTATGTTAAAATGCTTGATTGTATCTATGTTCATGCATGTAAAATCTGGGCAGTTTTGAATGCATTGAAACTATGTTAAAATGCTTGATTGTATCTTTGTTCATACATGAAAATCTGGGCAGTTTTGAATGCATTGAAACAATGTTGAAATGCTTGGTTGTATCTATGTTCATACATGTAAAATCTGGGCAGTTTTAAATCCATTGAAACTATGTTAAAATGCTTGATTGTATCTATGTTCATACATGAAAATCTGGGCAGTTTTGAATGCATTGATACTATGTTAAAATGCTTGATTGTATCGATGTTCATACATGTAAAATCTGGGCAGTTTTGAATGCATTGAAACTATGTTAAAATGCTTGATTGTATCTTTGTTCATACATGAAAATCTGGGCAGTTTTGAATGCATTGAAACAATGTTGAAATGCTTGGTTGTATCTATGTTCATACATGTAAAATCTGGGCAGTTTTAAATCCATTGAAACTATGTTAAAATGCTTGATTGTATCTATGTTCATGCATGTAAAATCTGGGCAGTTTTGAATGCATTGAAACTATGTTAAAATGCTTGATTGTATCTATGTTCGTACATGAAAATCTGGGCAGTTTTGAATGGATTGATACTATGTTAAAATGCTTGATAGTATCTATGTTCATACATGTAAAATCTGGGCAGTTTTGAATGCATTGAAACTATGTTAAAATGCTTGATTGTATGTATGTTCATACATGAAAATCTGGGCAGTTTTGAATGCATTGAAACTATGTTAAAATGCTTGATTGTATCTATGTTCATACATGAAAAATCTGGGCAATTTTGAATGCATTGAAACTATGTTAGAATGCTTGATTGTATATATGTTCTTACATGTAAAATCTAGACTGTTATATAAGTTTAGGGACTGTTTAAATACATATGAAAGTGCATTGTCCTATTGGAACATGCATATGTGAGTATGTGTGTATATAAGTGTAAAATATGTATATTAGGGATTGATTTAATGAAACCACAAGGGGTTAAACTATGAGTTAGAGACATGGAATGGTTGGTAATCGATAGGATTGTTTGTAAGTAGAATTAATTGATTTGGTAGTAATGACTTGTTATTTTTATTTGAGGTACATATTGTGATACATGATAAGTGTTCAAAAGTACTATTTTTCTTACCCTTTTTACTCATATTATTGTTAGACTTAAGCTCATATTAGTTGCATAATTAGCCATTCATTCATTAATCCATGTTTCCTTCCATCGTTGAGCTTGATTACTTAACTTGGTAGTTTTTGTGGGAAAAGATGCTGCTTTGGTGTGTTTTGTGTGTATGTACATGATCACTTGTTGCCAGGGCAATACATGAAGGAGACGCCGAGCCAGTTGCCAGGGCAATTGTCGGCAAAGAATAAGGTGATATGGTAGTCGAAATTGAAGACTAGACAAGCCCAAGATAATGTGGAGCAAAGCTAAGTCCCAAAGGAATTTGATTTCCATGAAGAGATTAAAGAAGAATTAAATTCCAAGAAGATAGGAGAATTTCTAGTAGGAATATAATTATAATAAAGAATTATATTCTTTAAAGATAATTTAATTCCAACTTAACTTCCTCCTCAAAGAAGGACTTTGACCTAGCTCTATAAATAAGAGGCCATATCGTCAACTTCCAAGAGAGCAAGAGAGGGGAATTTTGACAACTCCAAAGAGAGCAAGAGGAGAGAATTTTCGACAGGCATCTAGGGCAAGGGGATTTCGACAAGCTTCCTTCTTCATCTTTTTCTTTCTTGTTTAATTAGGTTCATGCCAGGGATTATTTATCTTGTGTTTCTTTGGAACCTAGCCATGAACTAAATCTATTTGGCTATGGTTATTGTGTTTTGTGGTTGTGAGAAACTATTGGTTTTTGTTTAGGTAATAAGAGTTTGCACTTTTCTATTCAAGGTTTATTCATTCTTGGTTCTTATTCTTGTTTGCGAGTGAATTGGGAGAGGATCTCGTAACTTCATCTATTTATCTAATATCGGGAGAGTTAGATTCAAGAAACGAATGAATATGATCTTTATTCAATCTATTGATAGTGAAGATTAATCCGTCTTAGGAATAAGTCAAGGATTTCAACAGCTAAGAGGAGCGCAAGATTGGTTGTTGTTCACCCTTGATTCACGCAGGGATGTATTATCAAGGTATGCACAAGTATCTAGAGTTTCGACTTAGGGATAAGAAGAAACCATTGAAGAACGCTCTATCGAACCTTGAAGGTTGCTGCCCAGACGCCCAAGTAGTTTCCCAACTAGTCGCCCAGGCAACCATCGATTAGTTGCCAAGGCAACCCCGTTGTGCAAGTTGCCACGGCAACTGAGTTGCCCGTGCACTCTTTTACCAAGACGATCCAATCGGCTATCACACCTCAACTCACGATAACCTGGCCTATCTCTCTCATTTATTCTTTTACTTTATTGCCTTCTAGTTTAGTTATTAGTTAAACTCCTATAATCCTTTATTTGTGTTTTTACTTTTCACAGTGCAAAAGACTAGATTCTTGAAGTGGCACCAATCCCCGTGGAGACGATATCTTTTACTATAACTTGCAACGTGTATACTTGCACAATTGCGTAGCACTTATTACGCGCAACAAGTTTTTGGCGCCATTGCCGGGGATTGGCAATAGTGACTTTGTTTTTATTTTCTTGCACTTTCTTTTTACTTTTCTTGTTTAAAATTCAAAGGGGCTAACAAACTTTGGTTTTGCATTGGTATATGACCAGGGCGAGACCGACTACACCAGAATATCCCTTTGATCCAGAAATCGAACGAACCTTACAAAGATTTAGACGAAGGATAAGAGTAGCAATGTCTAATCAAGACGACAATATGAATCAAGATGTTCCAGCAGGAGGATGAGTGATTCTTGCACGAAACAGAACTATTCGAGACTATCTTGAAGAAGATCTTGATGGACTTAATCCAGGAGTTGTCGCACCTAAAATTGAAGCCGACCACTTTGAGTTAAAACCGGTAATGTTTAATATGATCAACACAATTGGTCAATTTGGCGGCTCAACAACTGAAGATGCACGGCAACATCTGAAATCTTTCCTCGAGATTTGCAACTCGTTCAAAATACACGGAGTCACCCCCGATGTCTTACGATTAAGATTATTCCCCTATTCACTGAGGGATAGGGCGAAAGCATGGTTGAATAGCATTCCTGCCGGATCAATAGCATCTTGGACCGATCTTTGTCGTGATTTCCTTGCTCGATTTAATCCTACAAATTTGACTGATAAGCTTCGTAACGACATTACTTCTTTTCGGCAGGCAGATGATGAATCCATGTACGAGGCTTGGGAGCGATATATAGAACTTCTACACAAATGCCCCCTACACGGATTCCCGATGTGGACTCAAGTAACAATGTTTTACAAATCCGTGAATACACCAACAAGGATGATGCTAGATGCCTCGGTAAACGGCATACTCCTAGATAAATCGCCGGAAGAAGCAATGCAAATTCTAAACAGGCTGGCCAAGAATGATTATCAATTCCCCTCTACGAGAATAGGAGGAGTTAGACGCCAAGCCACAATACATGAACTAGGATCATCAGATTCAATTTCGGCACAATTGGCCACTTTAACCAAGATGGTCCAGAACATGCAAAAACCAAACAACACACATGAGGTCAAGGTAATGGATTCTTTTTGTGAGTTATGTGGTGATAACCATGATTCTTCTGAATGTATGCAGAATCCGGAATCTAGCTTCTATGTGGGGAATTACAATCGGAACAACAATGTGATGTCCAATACATACAATTCAGCTTGGAAGAAGCACCTGAATTTTTCATGGAGTAATCCCAACAATGCTCTAAACCAGAACAATCAAAATGCACAAGCATCGGGATTCCAGCAGAATATGCTACGGCAACAGTTGCCGCAACAACAACCGACAACATCTAGTTCTTTGGAAAAATTCTCCAATGCTTTTATGATGAAAACTGAATCTTATATGGCTGAGAATAGTAACTTCATAAAAAGAACTGATGCTTTTATTAGCAGGACCGAGATGAGATTGCAAAACCAAGAGGCGGCAATCAAATCATTGGAATATCAAGTCAGACAGTTTGCTCAAAATCTGAATACTAGACCGCAAGGAGGTTTACCTAGCGATACTGAAGTCACAAGAGGAACTGGCCATGAGCAATGTAAGGCAATCACCACTAGAAGTGGCCAACAACTTAGAGAGGTTCAAACCCGCTCGTCAAACAAAACTCCACAAAAAGATCAAGATGAACCTAGCGGCAAAGCCTCAGATGCTGAACCAGGAATTGCCTCAGCAACCGGTAATAAGCATGCCTCGGAAACTGACGATAAGGATGCTTCGGCAACTTGTGATAAGCATGCCTCAACAACCCCAGATGATAATACCTCGGCAACTCCAGTTGTCCCGGCAATGCCGTCAATCAGGTTTCAAACCAATGAAAGGATCAAAGATATCCGACTTCCACCACCATTCCCATAAAGGTTGAAGCGACAAAAGCAAGAATACCAATTCAAGAAGTTTCTTGATATCCTAAAGCAAGTCCACATCAACTTGCCATTGGTGGAAGCAATTGAACAAATGCCAAACTATGCCAAGTTTCTTAAAGACATTGTGTCCAAGAGAACAAGGCTAGGACAGTTTGAAACAGTTGTCGCAACAGAGGAATGCATGGCAATGTTGCACAATCGTAGGCCACCCAAGTTGAAGGATCCCGGAAGTTTCACAATACCCTGTTCTATTGGAAATCACTATGTCGGGAAAGCATTATGCGACCTTGGGGCTAGCATAAACTTGATGCCTAAATCGGTTTTCCAGAAACTAGGAATCGAGAAGGCAAGACCTACAACAGTTATGCTACAGCTAGCCGACAGATCCTATGTGCATCCAGAGGGAAAAATCGAGGACATACTGGTAAAAGTTGATAAATTTATTTTTCCCGCTGACTTTATTATTTTGGATTGTGAAGCAGATGAGCATGCACCTATCATTCTCGGGAGACCATTCCTAGCAACAGGGAGAACCTTGATCGATGTTGAAAAGGGAGAACTCACAATGAGGGTGAATGACCAGCAAGTTAAACTAAATGTGTTCCAAACACTAAGGCATGTCGATGATCCAGAAGAATGCTAACTTCTTCATGCCACGACAGAGTTTAACTTCGACGAGAAATTTAGTTGCCTCGGCAACATCATTGCCAAACAAGAGGAACCTGAGGAGTATGAAGAACCGGTCAATGGGGAACAACACGAAAAGGCAAATTGGCTAGTCAATCAACCAGGAAAACAAGCTGATCAAAATGTTGATGCTACACAAGAAGGCAATAGGGAGGAGGACGCGGATCTAGAGATATGTGATGCATTCCCAGATGAACAAATTTTAGTTGCCTCGACAACCATGGACGCGCATGCCTTGGCAACCCTTGACGCCTCGGCAACTCTTGATGCCACAGTATCCCTTGATGCAAACGCCTCAGCAACCATGGATGCACACGCCTCGGCAACTCTCTACGCTACAGCAGCCCTTGACGCGCACGCCTCGGCAATTTTGGAAGCAGTCGCCACGACAGCACATGCCTCGGCAATACCCTGGTACGTGGATTTAGTTAATTTCCTTGTTTGTGGTGTTTTACCTTATGGCATTACTCACCAAGGGAAGAAGCAGTTTCGCCATGATGCGAAGCATTACTTTTGGGACGAGCCTCTTTTGTTTAAACAATGTGCAGATCAGGTTATATGCCGATGTGTCCCTGAAGAAGAGCAACATAATGTACTCTGGCAATGCCATTCTTCACCCTATGGAGGATATTTTGGAGGAACTCGTACCGCGGCCAAAGTTTTGCAATCCGGTTTGTATTGGCCAACATTGTACAAAGATGCCCAAGACTTTTACAAGCAATGTGATCGTTGCCAGAGGACGGGCAATATCTCTAGACGACATGAGATGCCACTCCAGAACATCATCGAGGTGGAATTGTTCGATGTATAGGGGATCGATTTTATGGGACCTTTCCCATCTTCATTCGGCAACCTCTACATTCTACTTGCCGTCGACTACGTGTCTAAATGGTTTGAGGCAGCTGTAGTTCCCAACAACGATTCCAAGACCGTGCAATGATTCTTGCAGAAAAACATATTTACACAGTTTGGGATGCCAAGAGCAATTATCAGTGATGAAGGCAAGCATTTTGACAACAGACTAATTGCCAAGATGTTGCAACGCTTCGGCATATCACACAAGATCGCCACGGCATATCACCTACAAACCAACGGGCAAGCAGAAATTTCCAACCGGGAATTGAAGGGTATACTCGAGAAAGTTGTAAATCCCTCTAGGAAGGATTGGTCATTAAGACTAGATGACGCACTTTGGGCATATCGCACTGCATTCAAAACACCCTTAGGTATGTCCCCCTTCCGACTTGTCTATGGCAAGACATGCCATCTACCGGTGGAAATCGAAAATCAAGACCGTGAATATGGATTGGGAAAGTGCCGGACAAAAGCGTTTGTTGGACCTCAATGAGATAGAAGAATTCCATTCACTCGCCTATAACAATGCACGAATCTACAAGGAGAAAACAAAGAAATGGCATGACAAGAAACTATTGCCACAACAATTCACGCCAGGGCAACTAGTTCTCCTATTCAATTCTCAGCTAGAACTTTTCCCGGGAAAACTGAAATCAAGATGGTCGGGACCATTCGAAGTCGTCAAACCATTCTCCCATGGTGTTGTGATAATCAAGTCCATCTCTGACAACCATGAATTCAAAGTTAATGGACAAAGATTGAAGCACTACAATGTTGCCCATGTGGAACGTAACACAGAAGTGGTCAACTTAGGAGATGCTTGAGCATGCTCTCCCTTTGATATTTTATTTTTATTTTTATTTTTATTTTATTATTTTCGATTAATTTTTTTTATTTTATTTTTCGAACTATTTTTTATTTCCGATTATATTATTTTTTAGGATAGATTTTCTTTTTTTTTTATCTTTTTAAGTTTAAGAATCCCTTTACACATCTTTATTTATTTTTCTTTTATTAGTCTATCTTTAATTTTAATCCTTATTTGATTTGTCTTTGAATTGTAGGAAAAGAGTTCAAGATAAAGAGGAATTTTAATCCAAGAAGGAAAACATCTTCAACAAGGAAATTAATGGGCTGAATCTAAGGCTTATATAAAGCCTTCAACTTACCCTAATTAAACCCCCTTGCCGTCACCCTCTCCCTAAACCAAAACCCTTTTTTCGTCTTTCCCTAATCCCACCCACCATATTCACCACCTATATTTTCTATAAAACCCATCACCCTTAACCTATTCCTACTTTTTATCTTGCAACTTTTTAGTTTCTTTTCTTTTATTTGTTTTTACCAAACTCACAACCAAGATCATCCATGGCATCCAAAATTAAATTTTTAGTTCATCCAAGTTCCTCCAAAGAACCAAGATACAAGAAGTTTGCTACACCGGTGGTTTAAGAAAGATTTCACTCCAAGTTTGAAAGCCGAAAGATTAATGAAGAACAAGGATTTGAATACTCCAACTCTCATCAAGATTTCGGCCTTGAACCATTCATCTTCGAGAGGATTGCACATAAAAAGTGGCAAATCTTTTGCCATCAACCGGAATTGGGCAACATCTCATGGGTAAGAGAATTCTATGCTCACTCACCTAACCCGGATAATCATTATGTTTTTGTTCATGACAAGGCCATACTCATAAGCCCCGAAAACGTCAACACCTTTTACGGGCTTTACATTGAGAAGGACGAGCATCAAGCCTTCGTTAAAACTTCTTGGAACAACGGTAAATACAAGGGCATGGTAAATCGCCTTCGGCTTAAACCCGAGGCAAAACTATGGAATAAGTTTGTTAAAACTTCTTTAATGCCCACCACACACAATACTACCGTTGATATACCACGTCTTTTGCTCATACATTCTATTTTGCATAATCGCATCATTAACATTGGAAAAATTATTTGTGATGAGATTTTTGTATGTAGCTCAAAAGATAAGGGTTCTCTTTTCTTCCCTTGCTTAATTTCTAATCTTTGCAAGGAGTTGCATGTCCCAAGTGAGTCCACCGATGAAAAGGCCCTACCAAAGTCCGGTTGGAATCAAGCACAAATCCGAAAGCTAATGGGAGAGGCACCGGGAAAATCTTCAAGGCCTCCAATTACCGCGGCAACTCCTACCGCCCCGGCAATCCCTAATGCCCAAGCACCTAACACCCGGGCAACTCGGCCATCAACCCCGGGACACTTTGAAGCACTCTTGCAACCATTGGCAAGCCACCTAAGGCAAATTGAAGACCGGCAACTAATGTTCATGCGGTACATGAAGGAGCACAACAATGCCATCACCCAAGTCATCCTAGAAAAGTACCCGGACAGTTGCGTGTCGTTCCCAATCTTTCCTATCGAGATCCTTGCCCCGGCAACCAATGAAGCAGTCGCCATGGCAACCACAACAGATGATGCCGCGGCAACCTACATCATGCCTGCACAAGCTGATGCCACGGCAACCAACCCTGAAGATGCCACGGCAACCAAAGCTAAAGACATCCCGGCAACCACTGCAAAATCCAAAGGTAAAGCACCTATGCCCGAATCAACTCCTACGGAATCATTTTCTGATTTTTCAGATTCAGACGAGTCCTCCATTGCACCAACAAAGACCGCACCAATTGAATCCTCCAAGCGAAAAGCCAATGACACTGATGAAGAGGACGATGAGGACAACCCCGTACGAGGATCGATTCCACCACCGGCAACAAGAAAACAACCATCGCATCAAGCAAGAGAATCAAGACACCGACCAAAAGGAAACTAATCATCTACGATGACGAACTCTCAGAGTAAGTTCTCGTGTGCATTTTATTTTTCGTTATTTTTATTTTTCTTTAATGCATGCATTGAGGACAATGCCTCACTCGAGTTTGGGGGGGGATTGTTATTAGTAGTTACCATGTTTAGTTACATTCATCTTAAGTATTACATTTAGGATACATAAATTGCTTGCCATGCCTTTAATTGGAACAAGAATTGCTTATATTTGATGAATATCCGATGATGACTTTGCCAATGCACTTAATTGATAGAATTTTTATTCTAGGATAACCATGGAAAAACTTAGAATTTTACTATGATGCTAAATTTGATGAAACACTGTTGTGGTTTGATTGATTTAAGGAATTCTAGTGAACTTAGGTTGATAATTAACAAATTGGGGGATTAGAATAAAAATTGGATGAATTCTAGAGGTGCCTGAAATTGGCTCTAGCATGTGCTAAAAAAATTGATCACTAGAGGTGCCCGAAACTGGCTCTAGTATGTGCTAAAAAAATTAGCTAGAGGTGCCCGAAACCGGCTCTAGTCGAATAAAACTAAAAACAAAACACTAGAGGTGCCTAAAACTGGCTCTAGTTAAAACATGTTAAAAAGAACCCAATGAAGTAATTTGAAAACCTCTTGTTTGCATAGAATCCGAAAAATCAACTTGCACACAACTCCGCACACACTCACAAGCATTATAGTTTGATTCCAAGTAACTCCTAAGTTTTCCAAAAAATGAAAAGCCAATCATACTTTGTGCCCCGGTTCTGAGAATTGAAATCAAGTTCAAAGCTAAGTTTGTGAAAATTGAAGTCTTGGCAGGTAATTATTAGTTTGCATTCCTTGAGGACAAGCAATAGTTCGAGTTTGGGGGTGTGATAAGTGTTCAAAAGTACTATTTTTCTTACCCTTTTTACTCATATTATTGTTAGACTTAGGCTCATATTAGTTGCATAATTAGCCATTCATGCATTAATCCATGTTTCCTTCCATCGTTGAGCTTGATTACTTAACTTGGTAGTTTTTGTGGGAAAAGATGCTGCTTTGGTGTGTTTTGTGTGTATGTACAGGATCACTTGCCAAAGCAAGGCTAGAGCTAGTTGCCAGGGCAATACATGAAGGAGACACCGAGCCAGTTGCCAGGGCAATTGTTGACAAAGAATAAGGTGATATGGTAGTCGAAATTGATGACTAGACAAGCCTAAGATGACGTGGAGCAAAGCTAAGTCCCAAAGGAATTTGATTTCCATGAAGAGATTAAAGAAGAATTAAATTCCAAGAAGATAGGAGAAGTTCTAGTAGGAATATAATTATAATAAAGAATTATATTCTTTAAAGATAATTTAATTCCAACTTAACTTCCTCCTCAAAGAAGGACTTTGACCTAGCCCTATGAATAAGAGGCCATATCGTCAACTTCCAAGAGAGCAAGAGAGGGGAATTTCGACAACGCCAAAGAGAGCAAGAGGAGAGAATTTTCGGCAAGCATCTAGGGCAAGGGGATTTCGACAAGCTTCCTTCTTCATCTTTTTCTTTCTTGTTCAATTAGGTTCATGCTAGGGATTATTTATCTTGTGTTTCTTTGGAACCTAGCCATGAACTAAATCTATTTGGCTATGGTTATTGTGTTTTGTGGTTGTGAGAAACTATTGGTTTTTGTTTAGGTAATAAGAGTTTGCACTTTTCTATTCAAGGTTTATTCATTCTTGGTTCTTATTCTTGTTTGCGAGTGAATTGGGAGAGGATCTCGTAACTTCATCTATTTATCTAATAACGGGAGAGTTAGATTCAAGAAACGAATGAATATGATCTTTATTCAATCTATTGATGGTGAAGATTAATCCGGCTTAGGAATAAGTCAAGGATTTCAATGGCTAAGAGGAGCGCAAGATTGGTTTTTGTTCACCCTTGATTCACGCAGGGATGTATTATCAAGGCATGCACAAGTAGCTAGAGTTTCGACTTAGGGATAAGAAGAAACCATTGAAGAACGCTCTGCCGAACCTTGAAGGTTGCTGCCCAGACGCCCAAGTAGTTGACCAACTAGTCGCCCAGGCAACCATCGATTAGTTGCCAAGGCAACCCCGTTGTGTAAGTTGCCACGGCAACTGAGTTGCCCGTGCACTCTTTTACCAAGACGATCCAATCGGCTATCACACCTCAACTCACGATAACCTGGCCTATCTCTCTCATTTATTCTCATTTATTCTTTTACTTTATTGCCTTCTAGTTTAGTTATTAGTTAAACTCCTATAATCCTTTATTTGTGTTTTTACTTTTCACAGTGCAAGAGACTAGATTCTTGAAGTGGCACCAATCCCTGTGGAGGCAATATCTTTTATACTATAACTTGCAACGTGTATACTTGCACAATTGCGTAGCACTTATTACGCGCAACAATACGTAAGTGTATAAGGGAAGAGTTGGTTGAAAGCTAATGTATTTAAGGATTTAGGTATTCCGTAACTTCGGGATAAGAGGTAAGTGTAGTTATTGCGGGATTAGGACTTAGGTCCTAATCAAATATATATATATATATATATATCAATTTTCTTGCTACTGATATGCCATGATAATGAGTTTAAATTAAGTTGAATATGAATAGCAAGCGAAGATTGGACTAAAATGAAATTGTGTTTAAGTGATAGCATGAAAATTGATAAATTAAGTAGAAAGAAAAGTGAAAACAAATGTACGAATCCATGCCTTGGATTGACCTAATCAAATGCTTACTACTTGAAATGCTTGCTATTTGAAAAGCTTGTCACTTGAAGTGCTTGAAATGCTTGCTAATTGAAATGCTTGAATTCTTTTACTTGAAGTGTAATCTAATTGAAATGCTTGAATTCTTGTACTTGAAACGTGACCTATTCGAAATGCTTGATCCGTGTCTCGGATGTATTCATTCGAATTTCTTGCTTGGAATTGCTCTTATGATATAAATACTTGTAAAAGTGATATAAACCATGAATATAAAGACATGACTAGATGCCTAAAAATGGCATATAATTCTAATTTCTTACTTGAATAACAAGTTAAATTGCAAAATGATGAGCTAAGGCTCAATTTGCCTAAGAGCTAAGCTTGACCTTGATATAACTTCCTTGAACATGAATTGTCTTACCTTGAACATGAATGGAACATAAGAAAAAACAACAAGCTTTAAAGTATAAAATACACTCTAACTTTTAATAGGAGCTAAGATACTTAAGTTTCCTACAATGGAAGTCCTTGGATACAATGGTATGATGCATGGTATACTTGGGACTACGGTCAATGAGCCACGGCTCGGGGGGATGCCCCATTACATGAAATATGTTATTGGCGACAGTTGGAGTTAACAAGGAAGTTGTACGGAGATTGGCGACAGTTGGTTGGATAGTAAGAAGTATAAGATTACATGTTTCCGATATTAGCCATTGCTATGTGCTTTGAGCTAAGTATCTTTTGGACCTTTATGGTCAAACACGGACCAATGTTATTCATGACCAATAGTGATCCAAGGCAAACATATTAAAAAAATATATGAACCTTATTGAGAAATTGAAGAAGAAAATCAAAAGAAAATCTTGAATACTTGAATTATATCTTAAAATACTTAAATGACTTGACAAGAAATCTTGAACACTCGAATCACTTGACATGAATCCTTGAAATACTCGAATTGCTTGACATGTAATGCTTGATTCTTGACATGAAACTCTTGAAATGATAATTGCCTATGCTTGGACCTTGTATTGTATGATTTGCTACTTGGAATGGCTTATGGTCTCACTTGAGCTAATGTTTACTTGATTGGTTTGCTTGAATTGCTTGACATGCAAACTTGATTACTTGAACATATTACTTGACTTGTATACTCGAGCTTCTTGTTACATGATTGTTACTTGAAAAAGATCTCGATCTTACTTGAATTCTTGAGTGTTGGTGCCATATATACTTTTGTACATGAAGATATGGACTAAACTGGTTAGATTACATGATATATGGACTGTTTTGGCATTGGGAATTATGTGTACTTGTTACTTGAGATAAGAGCTCGAAATGTTAATGTACATAATTGAACCGTCTTGTATAAGAATGCTACTTGATAACATGTTACTTGACAATTGCTTGTTATGCTTGAATGCTACTCAAATGACTTGATAATTGGTTACTCGACAATTGCTTGTTATGCTTGAATGCTACTCAAATGACTTGATAATTGGTTACTTGGCAATTGCTTGTTATGCTTGAATGCTACTCAAATGACTTGATAATTGGTTACTTGACAATTGCTTGGTATGCTTGAATACCACTCGAATGACTTGATAACATGCTTCTTGATAATTGCTCGTTTTATTACTCGAAATGCTTGCAAACCTTATCTAGGGTCAAACTCCATTAAAATGGAACTTGGACAAATAATTGGTTAGAATTAGGGCTACCTCACTAAGTACATTTTTGTACTTATCACTCTTGTCCCACCCTACAGGATAAAGGATTCGATCGTTTGCTTGATCCTGAAGTCAGATTCCTTGAGCTTGAAGTAAGGCACAAGCAAAAGCATAAGTATGAATCCATACTTGTTTATAATTATCCTAGTTGGTGGCACCTAGATTTGTATATAGTTAAGCTAGGCCATGCATTTGATATTTTGAAAGTTTGTATATGATTATGAATTTGGCCTCTAATGTGCGAAGGCTTGATTGCTTAAATTTGAAGTATGTAATGACCTAATTTTCTTGTGAATGGAATAGTAAGTTGCGCATATAGAAACTCTGAGATTAAGTGAACACTTTCTAGCCATTGTATGCTATTCGAATGTCACATGTTCATAGGTAGGTAGTAGTTAACTTTGAATGAAATTGGAAGTAACCAATCAAGGTAAAGACCTATAATGAATAAGGAACTTGCTTATGCTTATATGATTAAATATAAGGTCTAGGTGGTAACTTATCACGAATGATAAACATGTTATGCTTGCTTGGGATTGGATTGAATGTATGTACATAAATGCATGACTAGTTAAACCTACATGAAACATCTACATGACTTGAACGTAATGAGATTGGGTATAAAAGAATATGTTATTGTCTAAGTATGATATCTGAATGCTATGCTTGGTCACATGTTTAAATAGTAGACATTTTTAAATGTAGAATTGCAAATGTATAACCAAGTTGGTAACCTAGGGTGAATAAAATACATATGTTTGTTGTAGGATAATATATGAACGTTTAAATGCCTTGTTTGTCACTCAACTCATCTAATAGGGACGAGTTCTTGAAAAGTTTTAAATTATTCGTGTTTCCAGTGTTCCCCGTAACACTCCTCAGACAGCTTACTACTAAACGGAGTGGGGGTGTTACATTTATTGGTATCAGGACATGGTTTAGTCGATTCTCGGACTAAACATGGACTCACTGTATTGTCATAAGTCTAGTGTGCCACTTAGGAGTTAAAATTTTATTCAGTATCGGTGACTTGCAACTATCACGATATGTGTCTTCCCTGTGTTAGTAACAGCTCTATATAAGAATAATAGACTCAACTTCCTAGTTCAAGAGAAATTCGAGGACGAATTTCTTTTAAGGGGGAGAGAATTGTAATACCCCGAAAATTGGTCTAGAAGTATTTTATGGAATTGAATGTTAATAGAATTGTTTTGACTTACTTCATGATGAAGTTAAAGTTATAATTAAGTTAACATAGGACCAGATTAAAGAAATTGAAAAGTGAGTGTTAAGAAAGGGGATTAAACCGAAAACATATGGAACATAAGGATTGCATGTCAATGAAATTCTTGTTTGGGGTTATTACACTTGTCATGGTGAAGTGTGTGCATGTGTATAGGATATCTCGGTTGAGGGAAAATATTATCTCCTTCCACCCAAAGACAACCGAACAACATGTGAGAGAAGAGTAAGAACTTAATAGCCATGGTTGTTAGAATCTAAATGCCCCTTTGGATCGATTTTAAGTAGAAAATTGAGTAATCAATTTTGGAAGATGGAATCCTCACGTTGAGCTTAAATTTTTGGACAGATTAGTGGTTCCATTTGAATAGCTGGTGATTGAGGGTAAGGGTTCTTCATATCTCCATTAAGATTGAATGCACTGAAACTATGTTAAAATGCTTGATTGTATCTATGTTCATACATGTAAAATCTGGGCAATTTTGAATGCATTGAAACTATGTTAAAATGCTTGATTGTATCTATGTTCATACATGTAAAATCTGGGCAGTTTTGAATGCATTGAAACTATGTTAAAATGCTTGATTGTATCTATGTTCATGCATGTCAAATCTGGGCAGTTTTGAATGCATTGAAACTATGTTAAAATGCTTGATTGTATCTATGTTCATGCATGTCAAATCTGGGCAGTTTTGAATGCATTGAAACTATGTTAAAATGCTTGATTGTATCTATGTTCATGCATGTCAAATCTGGGCAGTTTTGAATGCATTGAAACTACGTTAAAATGCTTGATTGTATCTATGTTCATACATGAAAATCTGGGCAGTTTTGAATGCATTGAAACTATGTTAAAATGCTTGATTGTATCTATGTTCATAAATGAAAATTAGTGCAGTTCAGAATGCATTGAAACTATGTTAAAATGCTTGATTGTATCTATGTTCATACATGTAAAATCTGGGCAGTTCTGAATGCATTAAAACTATGTTAAAATGCTTGATTGTATCTATATTCATACATAAAAATCTGGGTAGTTTTTAATGCATTGAAACTATGTTAAAATGCTTGATTGTATGTATGTTCATACATGAAAATCTATGCAGTTTTGAATGCATTGAAACTATGTTAAAATGCTTGATTGTATCTATGTTCATACATGAAAAATCTGGGCAGTTTTGAAAGCATTGAAACTATGTTAGAATACTTGATTGTATATATGTTCATACATGTAAAATCTAGACGGTTATATAAGTTTAGGGACTATTTGAATACATATGAAAGTGCATTGTCCTGTTGGAACATGCATATGTGAGTATGTGTGTATATAAGTGAAAAATATGTATATTAGGGACTGTTTTAATGAAACCACAAGGGGTTAAACTATGCGTTAGAGACATGGAATGGTTGGTTAACGATAGGATTGTTTGTAAGTAGAATTAATTGATTTGGTAGTAACGACTTGTTATTTTTATTCGAGGTACATATCATGATAAAGAAGTGTATAAGGGAAGAGTTGGTTGGAAGCTAGTGTATTTAAGGATTCAGGTATTCCGTAACTTCGGGATAAGAGGTGGGTGTAGTTATTGTGGGATTAGGACTTAGGTCCTAACCAAATATATATATATATATATATATATATATATTTTCTTGCTACTGATATGCCATTATAATGAGTTTAAATTAAGTTGAATATGAATAGCAAGGGAAGATTGGTCTAAACTAAAATTGCGTTTAAGTGATAGCATGAAAATTTTTAAATTAAGTAGAAAGAAAAGTGAAAACAAATGTACGAATCCATGCCTTGGATTGGCCTAATCGAATGCTTACTACTTCAAATGCTTGCTATTTGAAAAGCTTGTCACTTGAAGTGCTTGAAATGCTTGTTAATTGAAATGCTTGAATTCTTGTACTTGATGTGTGATCTAAGTGAAATGCTTGAATCCTTGTACTTGAAACGTGACCTATTCGAAATGCTTGATTCCGTGTCTCGGATGTATTCATTCGAATTTCTTGCTTGGAATTGCTCTTATGATATAAATACATGTAAAAGTGATATAAACCATGAATATAAAAGACATGACTAGATGCCTAAAAATGGCATATAATTCTAATTGCTTACTTGAATAGCAAGTTAAATTGCAAAATGATGAGCTAAGGCTCAATTGGCCTAAGGGCTAAGCTTGACCTTGATATAACTTGCTTGAATATAATCCTTGAACATGAATTGTCTTGCCTTGAACATGAATGGAAAATAAGAAACAACAACAAGCTTTAAAGTATAAAATACACTCCAATTTTTAATAGGAGCTAAAATACTTAAGTTGCCTACAATGGAAGTCCTTGGATACAATGGCATGATGCATGGTATACTTGGGAGTACGGTCCATGAGGCACGGCTCAGTGGGACGCCCCATTAAATGAAATATGTTATTGGCGACAGTTGGAGGTAACAGGGGAGTTGTACGGAGATTGGCGACAGTTGGTTGGATAGTGAGAAGTATAGGATTGCTTATTTCGGTATTAGCCATTACTATGTGCTTTGAGCTAAGTATCTCTTAGACCTTTATGGTCAAACACAGACCAATGTTATTCATGACCAATTGTGATCCAAGGCAAACATATTAAAAAAAAGATATGAACCTTATTGAGAAATTGAATAAGAAATTCAAAAAAAAATCTTAAATACTTGAATTATATCTTGAAATACTTAAATGACTTAACAAGAAATCTTGAACACTTGAATCACTTGACATGAATCCTTGAAATACTCGAATTGCTTGACATGTAATGCTTATGAAACTCTTGAAATGATAATTGCCTATGCTTGGACCTTGTATTGTATGATTTGCTACTTGGAATGGCTTATGGTCTCACCTGAGCTAATGTTTACTTGATTTGTTTGCTTGAATTGCTTGACATTCAAACTTGATTACTTGAACATATTACATGACTTGTATACTCAAACTTCTTGTTACAAGATTTATACTTGAAAAAGATCTCGATCTTACTTGAATTCTTGAGTGTTGCTGCCATATATACTTTGTACATGAAGATATGGACTGAACTGGTTAGATTACATGATATATGGACTGTTTTGGCATTGGGAGTTATGTGTACTTGTTACTTGAGATAAGAGCTCGAAATGTTAATGCACATACTTGAACTGTCTTGTATAAAAATGCTACTTGATAACATGTTACTTGACAATTACTTGTTATGCTTGAATGCTACTCAAATGATTTGATAATTGGTTACTTGACAATTGCTTGTTATGCTTGAATGCTACTGAAATGACTTGATAATTGGTTACTTGAAAATTGCTTGGTATGCTTGAATACCACTCGAATGACTTGATAACATGCTTCTTGTAATTTCTTGTTTTATTACTCGAAATGCCTGTAAACCTTATCTAGTGTTAAACTCCATTTAAATGGAACTTGGACAAATAATTGGTTAGAATTAGGGTTACCTCACTAAGTACAATTTTGTACTTTTCACTCTTGTCTCCATTCTTCCCACCTTACAGGATAAAGGATTTGATCGTTTGCTTGTTCCTGAAGTCAGATTCCTTGAGCTTAAAGTAAGGCACAAGCAAAAACACAAGTATGAATCCATACTTCTTTGTAATTCTCCTAGTTGGTGGCACCTAGATTTGTATATTGTTAAGCTAGGCCATGCATTTGATATTTTGAAAGTTTGTATATGATTATGAATTTGGACTCTAATGTGCGAAGGCTTGATTGCTTAAATTTGAAGTATGTAATGACCTAATTTTCTTGTGAATGGAATAGTAAGCTGCGCATATAGAAACTATGAGATTAAGTGAACACTTGCTAGCCATTGTATACTATTTGAATGTCACATGTTCATGGGTTGGTAGTAGTTAACTTTGAATGAAAATTGGAAGTAACCAATCAAAGAAAAGACCTATAATGAATAAGGAACTTGCTTATGCTTATGTGATTAAATATGAGGTCTAGGTGGTAACTTATCACGAATGATAAACATGTTATGCTTGCTTGAGATTGGATTGAATGTATGTACATAAAAGCATGACTAGTTAAACCTACATAAAACATCTACATGACTTGAACGTAATACGATTGGGTATAAAAGAATATGTTCTTGTCTAAGTACGATATCTGAATGCTATGCATGGTCACATGTTTAAATAATAGACATCTTTAAATGTAGAATTGCAAATGTATAACCAAGTTGGTAACCTAATGTGTATACCAAGTTGGTAACCAAGTCATTTGGCATCCACTTTTCCTTCCAACGACAAGCCATTTGAGCACACATCGCTTCATGACATCAGTCCTGACCAGAATCGATCTTCTCTGTGGCTCAATTATTCTACCATCACACTTTTGTTTTATGGAATCAGCTTTCATTCCTTGGCAATTCAATGCCAGGTTCTCATCCAAAATGGATTCCATTGACTCAACTACATGGTATTCTTCAATTTTGTCTACACATTTAAGAGCTTTAAAAATGTCAACAATAATATCTGCTTGTTTTACTAAGGTAGGGTTGGCAAATGATTGCTCTACTGGTTTTGTCGAGGTGGTGTTGGCATCCGGCTGCTTTCTGGAATTGGATAGCAGTCTGACATCAGATAGTGCTATGGCATCATCATCCTCTGCCTCTTCTTTCTCTACTTCCTTGGATTCACCTACTGGCACTGGTTTCTCTTTCTGGCAAATAATCAGCTGCTTGCCTTCGTCTTTTTGGTTTGGAACTTCAGAATCCCCTTCTGTCTTGGCATCAAACTTGGTAACATTATCTAGCTTTGCCTCGATATTGTTGTGTTTAGGATCCTTGCCCTCAAATTTTTTCCTCACACTCTATTACCACTAATGAGTCTAATGTACCTGTTGTTTAATACTCTTCACCTGCATAATATATTGATTCAAGTGTGTTAGGAAAAACCCGATACTCGTAATGTTGATTATGAATTCCTTGAGGAGCAGATGGAGGAAGAAAATTGCCAGCTTGTTGATGTAGCGTTGCCATGGCATTTTGATCGTTACCAATAACCAAAGCGTTTGCCACCTCATGCTGCCTTGTTGGAAGCTCTATCTCATTCTCTTGAGGCATGCCATTCATGACATTTGCAAGCCTCCTGAGTTGTTCTTCCAAGCCTCTCATAGCATCCATGGCTTCTTCAAATGCGTCTCCAATGTAATTTGTTTGCTCTTGAGTTGGATTGTTGTGCATCGGCATTTCTGGAGGCAATTCTACCATGGCAAATGACTCGTTGTATCCATAAGGATCTGTCACTGATTTCTCATAAAGAATGCTGCCTTGGGATGGCATTTGTTTGAAGACCGGTGGTGCAGCAAGGTTGTTAGATGCATAAAAATAATCATCGTCTTGATCATTCCAAAAAATATTTTACTGCTGGTTCCATCCTTGGTTGAAGTTGTAGGAGGAAGGGTTGTTCACATTACAGTGCCCCGTGTAACAATAGGAATTAGGGTTGAAAGGGAAATTGTCAAACGAGTGGCATCCTCTACAATATGCACAAACAACGGGTGTTGCTTGCCATTTGCTGAACTTGTTAGGCACTTGCATTGATGTAATCATGTTTTTTAGTTCAGAAATCTGTGTCGATAGTGTTGTATAGGCATCCTCTTCATGCTTTTCATATCGTCTTTGCTCATGGATAGCTTTTGGAGTTGGATATTGGTAGTCATAAGTGGGAAAAATGTAGTCATCATCATACCATATGTGGCTGCCCATACTCTTCTTTGTATCTTTCCTAAAAAAGAAAAATTAATAATCAAAACAAAAAAACAAGTAAAAATTAAAGTAATAAATTCCGTCGCAATCCCCGGCAATGGCGCCAAAAATTTGTAGACTCTCTAAGTGAATGCTGGCAAAAGGGCTAGAAGATATGTATTGGAAAAGTATAAAACAGTGCCAAGACGAGTCTTTGCATACAAGTATACACGGTTTGCAAGTAATACAACAGTTAAGCCGAGTATCGATCCCATAGAGATTAACTTGGAATTTAATTATCTTTGATTGTTAATTGCCTTGAGAAAAAGTTGTTTTGTTTTGAAGTTGGTTTTGGAAATAATTGAATAGAAAAGAAATAAAAGTAAAGTAAAGACGTTGGCAAGGAAGGTGGTTTAATGAATGATGAGCGTTGGGAGGGAATGCCTAGTTTTCACGGTATTCATGTCGTGCCAGCCTTTAATAACAACCTATCTTGGCATTGTTTGCCGAGCAGATTCAAAATTGGCAAAGCCTCTCTCGATTGTCATTGCCCTAAATTGATCATGTAAAAACCCCTATATCTCTACAGTGCATGCTTTTAAATAAACCAATTTGATTAAAATCCAATCTATACTCCTAAGGGGTAGATTTCACTCCTGAAGTAAGTTCATCTACTTGAACGACTTCGCTCGAAGCTTTTCTCCTTAGTATTCAACAACTTAATAGTTACCACCCCAAGTCTGTTAAGATATTGAGGAGCAATAGGCCAATAGTGTCAGCTCTCTCTTGGCATAGTATTTATGAAATAGTAAAGTATGCGGAATAGATAAAACAATGCCAAAGCAGATTCATTATTAAAAACTAAAACATAAAACAACGTTCAACGCAAACATCCCCCACCAACTATTAGATTAGTTCATGGTGAGGGATTTAACCAAGAAAACCATAAACGTTTTCAAAATACATCATCATTAAAAATAAGATAAAAATAACTCGAAAGAGGGAATGGGCGAGAAGGGGTCTCTCGATGCAGCCCTTCAAGATCTAGGCTCTCGGCCAAGTTGGTCGAACCACCCTTCCTAGGTGCACCCGGTTGTGAATCATCTTACACTCCAACTCCTCGCTCGATCACCCGGAATAACTCTCCTCTAAAGCCCTCCTCCAATGCTTGCTTGGTTGGTGTTTAAATAGGGGTGCAAGGAAGGGATAGGATTAGCTCCTCATTTGAATTTTAAATGCTGAAGGGATAAGAGATGGTCATCTTATCCAAGTTTGAATGAGAGCTAATCAGGCTAGGGCTGATGTCATACTACCGACGTTGCCTTGACATCCAAGCTTGGCAAGAATCTGCCATCCAATTTTTGCACCATCTTATCCGCTATTTTTTTGGAGATTGATCCAATAGCTATCTTTTCGGTGCCTGATCTTGTCCTATTTTTTCGAAGTTCAACAGCTTCTTGGCATGGCATCAAGTTCACTTCACTACCAATCGGTGCTTAGCATTGTCTGGTCTATATGTTTCAACAACACTCAGCATTCTCTCTGGCATTCCTTACTGCGCTACTTTTCTGTGCCAAATATTATGCCAAACATGCAAAATTTCCAACAAAACAACTCTTCGCACTGACATAGACATAATTCTAAACTCCTTATGAAAATGCATGATTTTATCATCCTAGTGCAACTAAATGTACCTAAAAAAGCAAAAGCATTGTAATATTGGCGTTAAAAACAGTACTTTTAGAGAGGTAACATAGGTAATTGATGGCATTACTTCTTGGAAGCTAATGGTGGCACTCCCTCTTGGAGGTAAATGGTGTCACTTCATCTTGAAGGCAAATGGTGACACTCCTTCTTGGAGGCGAATAGTGTTGGCACTCCGTCTTGGAGGCAAATGATGACACTTGCTCTTGGAGGTAAATGATGGCACTCCGTTTTGGAGGCAAATGGTGTCAATCTGTCATGGAGGCGAATGGTGGCACTTTATCTTAGAGTTGAATTATGACACTCTGTCTTGGAGGTGAGTAGTGGCACTCTGTCTTGAAGACGAGAATTATGTTTTGAGGGAAACAGTCTTAAGGGAGACGAAGTTGTGTTCCAAGGGAAATGATCTCAAGGGAGGCAATGTATTACTTAAAGAGAAATTGTCTCGAAGGAGACAAATTTGTTTCAAGGGAGATAAAATTGTTTCAAGGGAAACTGTCTCAAGGAAGACATGAATTGTGAACGATCTCAAGGGAGACAAGAATTGTGTTTCAAGAGAAACGATCTTAAAAACATAAAGAGATTTTGAAAATTAATATCTCAAGAGAGGTTTGAGAAAATGTCCTAAGGAGAGGAAAATCATTTACTGAAGAATCGCTTTCTAGGGAGATCCGAAAAAGTGTCCTCAAGAGAGGAAAGTCATTTACTTGAAGAAAACATCCTTGAGAGAGGATTGTGAAAGTTTGAAGCAATTTTTTAAATGTCCTCAAAAGTGGCTTTGAAAATGAATGTATCTCAGGAGAGATTTAGGAAAGTATCTTCAAGAAAGGATAGCCATTTTAAGAAAAACATCTTGTGAAAGTTTGAAAACGTTTCACATGAATGACTTTTGAAAAAAATCCTCGAGAGAGGATTGTTGACGTTCAAAAATGTTTCAGAAAAGCAATTTTTTGAAAAATGTCCTCAAGAGAGGAGAATTGAAATTTGTTGAAAATGTTAGAAAACATCTTAAATGAGTGTCACAAACATCATACCTTAAAATTGATGGACCTTGTACAGGATCGAAACAACAAAGTTCAAGTGAACATTCTCCTACAAATTTATCAATGATGCAGATGTTCTGCACGTTTTAGTGAATGTTTGATGCAATTCATATACAAGATGAATGCATGTAAATTATGCATGCTTTCAATGATGCATGTGAAGTCTTTCTTTTCATTATTTGATCATCCTTTTTCTAATTGGAAAGTATCTTCATCACTTTTGGGTCATGATAACTTGTTTCTGCCTTGACGAACACTACCCCACAAGTTTTCACCCTTCCTTATTTATTTGCATCATTCTTGATTATGGGCTTTTGAGTTAAAGCGACTCACATTTATACTCAATAGAGATTTTCCCTAAAAACATTTCTATTTTTCAAAACAAGAAATGTTTGTGAAAACATTTTTCAAAATGAAATGTGCTCCTCACTCTAGGCTTAGAAATGAAACACTTCATAAAAATGAGTTCATTGAAGATTAAACAAATAAAATACTCTTTAAATAATTCCAAAGTATAGTTCTTTGACATGTGTCAAGACTATTAGTGATTTTAAAGTGTGAGACATAGGAAATGAGTGTGTTTTTGAAGATTATCTCTTTCTGAATGAGACATGATTCTTCAAATGTTCACTGGTTTCTTCAAAAATGATCAAGTGATCTCGACGACTTTGTGTGTGACCTTTGGAATTGTCCACTGACCTCAAATTCTTGTGAATGCTTTCAGGGTGAGTAAAACTTCATCAAACACTTGGGGGATCACTTTTCATGTGTCATCCATGCAAATTTGATTTCTATATTCGAATCACCTTTTTAAGTTTTCAACTTGAATCGACCATTGGTCCCAAGGTGCCCTTTTTGGGTTTTCATCTTGAACCCTCCATTTATTTTTCTTCACTTATTATCCTATCATGCATGAGAGGTTTATAAATCTTCTGTAAATAAAAGAATTAACACCAATAGGTGACCCAATTTCTAAACATAAACTTTTTAACTTAGATATCCATGTATTATCAAAGATGGACTTTATAGGCACGCAACGTAAGCCATGGTTCAGAGTCATAAAAGAATATATATATATATATATATATATATATATATATATATAAGATCAAACGAGTGTTTAAGGGTGAATAAACCAAGGATCAATTATTTCAAATGGAATCTCATTCCCACTTTGCTCGACTTGAATATATTTTTACATGTTTTTTGTTCATTTTTCTTGGATCATTCTAGACTGCCCATTTTTTGGTTTTTACCCCAAAGTTTATTTCCTTCATCCTACTTTCATCTTCGAGGATTCACGACCTTTCCACGAATATTGGATGTGGAGCTTCGAACAATATTGTGTTGCATATCTCAGCTAGACTCAAGAGAGTTTTTTTTTGACGAGGGACTCTAAATGTGTGCTTCTCGTTCTGTTCATTTCATGTTTTTCCCTTTTTCTTTTACTCTTTTTTAATTTTTCAATTTTTTTATTTTTTTCTTTTTCATGAATGAATTCAAAACTTTTTTGATTTAAGAACAAGTCGCCTCTTGTAGCTGAAACACGTCTTCTTGTTCTTTGCCCCTAGTAAATTAGGCATCTTCCTCATGGTGCAATCATAATTGACTCGTGTGTGCAAATTTTCTTCATTTTTGCCCCCAATGTGGAGGGTGATCCTTGGTTAGGGTTTAATTTAAAGAAATATATATATATTAGGCTCAAAGGGGACATCAATGGATAATTTTTTAGAAAGGGAATGTGAAAGAATGTCATTCATCATTTCAAACATAGATATCTTCATAAAAAAGTTATACTTAGAAGGATTGATATTTAGAGTTAACTCGTTTGTTCATGGAATCATCTAAACATAAATAATGCATGATAGTCTAATCTTTCTTTTCATTTTTCATTTTTCTTTTTCTTCTTTTTTCATTTTTTCTCATTTTTTGCTTCTTACATCCCCCCAACTGTTTGAGCTTACTCGCAGAATCAACTCGAGATGTCCCACCTTATCTTATTGTTGGAAGATTCGCACACCAATGAACATCTTTGAGGTGTATGTTAAAAAAAAAATTGGTTTTGAAGGTGTGACTTATAAGTCGTACCTGTAAAAGACTAGTTTTGTGTAAAAATTGACCTTTTCTAGTCTATCATGAATGAATTTCAAGTGAAAAGATCAAGAGATCCACGTTTTGATTCTGAGTGGAATGTAAAGGGTTTAAATTTTGTCATATGTCAATGGTCCATAACCTCGATTTTCAAAAGAATATTTTTTTTTTCAATTTTTAAAGAACTTCAAAATTTATAAATCTGCTTCATTTCTCATAGCCTAGATTCTGAAAGCTCATTTCTGGATTATCAATCGATTTATGAATTTTTTTTTCTAATCTCATTTATTCGTTTGCTCAAAAAGAAATTTGAAAGATCAAAAAATCTAAAAATGTCGCATGATTATTTACAAATAATAGTTTCTCAAAGACAAGAGTCTTCTTCGCGTAGGCATCTGAAAATTCTTCCACTTGAATGCCATCCCTGCTTGAATCTGGCCATGAATGCATCTATGGATAATGAAACGTTGATGTTTAAATGCATGATGTGTATATGCAGTGAGAAAAGAAAAAACAAAAAAACTGTTAGTGTCGTCTAAAACATATAACAAAGGTATATCAAATCGTCAATAGATCATACTTGTACATGTTGTTTACCGCTTCTTTTCTGAGTATCTTCTGGCCATTTTCGAATATCAAAATTTTTCTCTTCTATTCATTGAGAACTTTTGGCCATGGTGAAGACCTTTTTTTCTAATGAAAAAACTAACACCTCTCTTGCATGATAATGGTGCATGTGCACATGAAAGAAAAACAAGAGACAAACAAACAAAATGGTTAGTGTAATGTAGGTAAATAATCAAAATTAATATAAGTACATAAGTGTAAATAGAAAAATATAAAAAATGCTTGCTTATATACATAAATAGATATTTCACTAAAGTTGAGGTTCAACATGGCTCTAACCGGGGTAGGCTACTATGATTCACTATCTGCGGTTTCGATTCTCGATAGGGACTCGAATTGTCCTCACCGACGCCTGATAAGACTAGTAAGGCCCTTGGTCTTCTCCCATTATAGGCTCTCAGGACCAAGTTCAATTCGAGGGGGTGCACTTCCTTATGACCATAAGGAGGTTAACCTTACAAAGCCATAGATCATATGCAACCCAAAGGCAACAACTATCCCATACGGAGGTTAACCTCATGAAGGAGCAGCGTTTTACCCTCACTTAAATAGGACAGAGCTCGGGCAGAAAGCTCATGGAATGATGCAAAACTAAAAACAACATGTACCCCTTTATACGGCTTAGATCTCTTGAAAATCCCCAACAAAGTCGCCAAGATGTCACTGCCATTTTTGTTCAGGCCGAAATTGATTGGGCCTTCAAAGGCTCATCATGGATTGGAGTCGCCATCAATTGTTTAGAGTTAGGTACGAATGAAAACCTAAAAGTCTGGTCTGCGTTTGATCCGGAGTAATGGTCGGGTTCGGGAGTCAATTACGTATGGGGAAGGTTAGAGCACCCCTATGACACCCAAAATTGGTACCTAAAGGGGTTATGTTGTCTGAAAGCTACAAAAATGCACAGTTCAATTAATAGCACTATTACATTAAAAATGAAAAATAATATAAAATGATGTAAATTGATAAAAAGTTAAATTACACTTGAATATTAAATCATGCAAAAAAATGGAAAATCAAAATTGCAATAAAAGATCATAAATTTTAATTTAATTTGTAATAAATCATAAATTAAGCATATTATTAGTTAAATTCAGGGTTGAATTCAAAAATATTCGCAAAATTTTAAGATCAATTTATAATTAAGCGCCAAATTTAATGACCAATTTAAACAACTTAAAATTCCATTGAAAATAATTAATTAATTAATGATCTAATTGAAAGAACCTAATCCTAAAGGTCAAATTAAAAATTAATTAACTAAACCTAAGACCTAATTGAACTAAATCAAAATCTAAAAGTAAAAATCGTGATCTAAATGCAAAGTACTTAAAGTGGAAGGGCCTAAAGGGGAGTCCCCCCAAAACCTAAAATTATGTGCCAGCTAAATCTCCTACACAGTGTCGTTTAATGTTTCATTAGAAGGAGGGATTTAATGCCCTTTTTATTCATTTATGTTTAAAAAAACAATTGTGTGTGACATTTCATTAAAGGAATTGAAATTCTTTTTTTATTCATTTATGTTTCAAAAAAAACAACGTTGTGTGGGAGTGGGCTCTACAGGCAGCAGAAAAGGCTTGTTAGGGTTTTTGAATTTTTATTATTTTTGTGTTTTTTGCATTTTCATATTTTTTGTATTTTTGCTTTTTGTAAAGTTTATTATTTATTAAATATACTAGACTCGGCTCGGGCTAAGTATTTGGCCCAGGTAAAAATTTGATGCGTACAATGATGGCAGTTTTCTTCGAATCCCATGAATCGGGAAGAGAATAGATAAGCTTCTAAACAAGCTTATATTTCGGGATAAATTCTCCATAGCCTTTAAGACCATCGACAATGAAAGAATTGATCAAACATTTTGATGATGTCTTCATCCGGTTCCATTTTGATGATCTCATAACTAAGATTGAGGAGTCCAATCTTGGTCTCCTTCACTTCATTAGTACCCTCATGAGTAACTTCTAGCTTGTTCCATATCTCCTTGGCACTTGAGCAAGAAGACATTTTGGTGTACTCGTCCAATCCTAGGGCACAAAATAGGATGTGCATGGCTTTGTCGTTGAGTTGCAACTTCTTCCAATCATCATCAGTCCATTCTTGCCTTTCCTTGGAAGCTTGCCAATCTTTCTCTCTCTTCCTCAAAATAGTCAGTCCATCCACCACTACATCCCAAAGGAGGTATTCATTAGATTTGATAAAGATCCTCATTCTATTCTTCCAATAAGGGTAGTTTACCCCCATTGAAATATGAAGGTTTGGAGATAGATTTAGATTCCTTGTACTAGTTGCCAAAAGTAGAAGACATGGCTTGACTTGTGGATTGATTGAGCAAACTTTGGATCTACTCGAGAGGATATGAAGCTTTCAAATAAGTATAGCTCTAATACCAGTTGTTAAGTTGAACAATCAATGGAAATGACCAAGAGGGGTGAATTGACAAGTAAAATTTTGATAGAAGCAATGAGCAAAAAGAAAGAAAATTTGCACAAGAGGTTGGAGTGGTTCAACCTTCTAAACAAGGTTTACATCCACTACCTTAGCAATCCACACTAAGGATTTTTCACAAATTCACTAATTTGTCTTTCCTTTTAGGCTAAAGTAGATAACCTCACAAACACCTAGACTTATACTCCAAAGTCTAGTGATCCATTTTTCCTAAAGGTGGATACAAAGAAGCAAGCTATGAAATCCTCTAAAGGATGAATGTTTGCACAGTTAAAAGTTAACTAAAACCCCAAACTTGATGAAAAATGAAATACAATGAAAATCACTCAAGTGGATTACAAGAATTTTGCAATAAAAGCTCTAAAAGGTTGGATATGTGCTTTAATGCTTTTGGATATTTGTCTTGTTGTTGAACAAGCTTTAGAGACTTGATTTTATACCCCCTATTGATTTCTAGCCGTTTGGGTAGTTGGGATATTGAATAAAGTCGTTGGGCTACATTTTTCCCACAATAAATGGTGTCTGGCAACACTAGTATCGATACGCGAGCATTCATATCGGTATATGCAAAAAAAGAATGATCCATCACAACAAATGGGTACTGTTAAGTGGGCAAGCGTATCGGTACGAAGTGAGGAATTAACGAAGAGTATCGGTACTGGCCGTACAGTAGCGGTACTCATTTTGCTCACTAAAATCCTTGGAACAATTGGTCAACAAACCGTATCGGTATGCATATAGGTGTACTGGTACGCATAACTGATCTTTTAAAAGTTAGTTCCAAGAAACTCTGGCAAGGCAACAATCAAAACATTTAATGAAAATATTTTAAATTTATTAATCCCTATACCGGTACGCCATATGCCATACTGGAACTCGAAGCACAATTTGGATTACAAATTCGAAAACCCATACCGGTACACGTATGGCCTTACTAGAACTCGTAAGCCATAATCACAAGTTTGGTTTCCAGTAACCAAAACCCATATTGGTATGCCATAGGCCGTACAATACTCAGTTTCCAAATTGGTTAAATTGAGTACCATAACACTTTGAAAATATTTGGGGATTCAAAATTTGACTTGGAAAATTATTTAAGTTTGAATGCCTGTCAGTTTAGTAAGTAAATTAAATACCTTAAAAATTTATTTGTTTTACAATTTAGTCTTTGTTGTATCAAAAATTCAATATAGGTTTAACAATTTGAGCCAAAAATTTGATGATCAACTTAGAAATTGTGAAATCATTTCACAATTAACTCCTCGGAAAGGAGAAATCATACTTTATTAGATATGGTTCGACCGATGATGTGTATGACAGGTCTTCTACTTACCTTTTGGGGTTATGTGCTTGGAACAACTGCTTTCACACTAAATTGAGTTCCTTCCAAAGCGATTGAAAAGACACCATATGAGATATGGACTGGTAAGAAGCCCAGCAAGTTCTTTCTTAAAATTTGGGGTAATGTAACCCCCTAAACCCGGCCAAGAAGAAAAGGCTAAATTTAGGAAGTCACCATTGAAAACTTCACCCTCAAGAAACTATTTTTATTTATAATAAATCATAATAATTGTAAAATAATTAAATACTTAATAATTCGTCAAAACTCAATCGTTAAAATGATATCTAAAAATTGATAACATAAAAGGATTAAAATTTCCAAATAAATTATCTCAAAATGTTATTAAAAATCCAACAATAATATTATAGTTTGAAAGATGAAATAAAACATCCGAATGTAAAAATTATGCATGTATACTGAAAATAACCTCAATTCCCAAATACATAAAAGTTTCCACAATAATAATAATAAACAAGTCTTAAAAATAGTATAGTCCATATTGAAGATAAAATAAAATCGATAAAACAAAGAGATCCTCTAGGTACCAAGTCGCATAGCGTCCAAGATATCTGTAAGAGAAAACTATTGGGGAGTAAGCTATAAGGCTCAGTGTGTCTATAAAGTGCAAGCAACCACAAACTCAATTTCACACAATTTTCACAAAATTATTTTTGAAGCACAAAGCTTGTATAAACACAGTTTTATGAAAATCACAATGCATGCACCCATACTGCATAGTCACCAAAAATAGTAGGTTCCCCAGAACCCTCACTATATAGTCACCAACACAAGTGGTATAAAACCACTGAACTTCCTCCGTACAATCCCAACCCATGATAACACAATAAAAATGATGCCACAGTTTTCACAGTCTCAACACAATCCGATAATAAATCAGGGATCCAAAACACATTTATTTTAAATCTCAATTTTATTCACAATTTAAAATAATATGCACAGAAAACATAATTTAAAATCACAACACAATAAAAAAATCACTCACTCAAACAAACAAATAAAATTATTTATTTATAGCACTGGAAGAAGCACACCTCAAGCGGCAATAGCTCTAACATCGAGAAGAACGCTTCTCACATTCATGTCTAGCACTGGGCCTAGTTGAATCGGAACCTACGATACAAACTCTACACATCAAAATCTATCACTATGCCACCATGTTAAACATCACAATCACTAATCCTAAACTGAAAGAATACTCACGTGTAGTCTTCGTGGTACGAGCACGGTTAGACCGAATAAGCGAAGGGGATGGTACTTCGTCTTCCTCAACGTCGATGTCATCTAAAACACATATATAAACTACAATAGATCTTATCCAAATCCCTAAAAAATTACTAAGAACTAAATAATTCACAATTAGTAAAACTAGGTGATGGGGTTTACCCATGAGACAAAAGAAAAACGACATTTATGGTTGTGTGGTGCTAGAGACTCACCAGGGTTTGATCGAATAAAGTAAAAAAAGAAAAAGCAGATGCATCGACTATTCGAGAGTTAAAGGAGAATGCTGGATGTTGGATGAATGACGTGGGGATAGAATGTCGTAGGGAATAGGTTTTAACACAACTTAAATATACAAATCTTTGGGTAAATTACAAGGTAAGTCCTTGTTTTTTTCTAAGGTTCACAAAGTAGGTACCTAATATCAATTTTTTTATAAAAAGGTCATTAAATTCATTTAAAAATTTAATTAATTCCCAAATTTCTTAATTAGGGTTTTATATATAAATTCCCAATTTCTTGGGTTTTGGAATTTAGGGATTTTTTTTAAAAAAAATAGGGTTTTTGAATTAGGGGTATTTTTGGGGTGTTACGGGTTGTTAGGCTTATGTGAAACATTTAGTTTCTAATAAGCTTGAACCAAAATCTGATAAATGTCTTTTGTGGGGTATCCTAATGAAACTCAAGGATACTACTTTTACAACCCCACTGAGAATTAAAGTGTTTGTTGCTCATAATGGTGTCTTCTTAGAAAAGGAATTCATTTCTAAAGAACCGATGAGAGCCAGGTATAACTTGAAGAAGTTCAAGAACCAGAAAATCACATTGAACATTCTTTGGATACTCAATGTCAACAAACTTTTGTTGGAGTACCTCTAATAACACAAGTATTACGTAGATCTAATAGAGATGAATTTCTTGTGATTGATAATCATGACGTATTATTAGTGGATCATAATGAACCCACTACCTATTAAGAGGCTATTTCATATCTAGACTCTAAGACATGGTTAGAGGCCATCAAGTCTGAAATGCAATCCATGTATGACAATCAAGTTTGGACTTTCATTGATCCACTTGAAGGTACTAAAAACATTGGATGTAAATGGGTTTTCAAAAACGAAAAGTGACATGGATGGAAAAGTGCATACTTATGTAGCAAGGCTAGTTGCAAAAGGTTTCAAACAAACTTATAGTATAGACTATGATGAAATTTTTTCACTGGTAGCCATGCTTAAATCTACCAAAATTCTTATAGCCATTTTTTGCATATTATGACTATGAGATTTGGCAAATGGATGTGAAAACCGCATTTCTTAATGGAAACTTACTCGAGGATGGGTACATGACACAACTTGAGGGTTTTGTACAAGTTGAGAATTCTAGTAAAGTATGAAAGCTTCAAAGATCCATTTATAGATTGAAGTAGGCTTCACGAAGTTAGAATCTAAGTTTTGATGAGTCAATAAAAGAGATTGGATTTGTTAAAAATGAAGATGAACCTTGTGTTTACAAGAAAGTTAGTGCGAGTGCAGTTTTGGTCTTATATGTCGATGACATTGTACTCATTAGGAATGACATTTTTACCTTACAGAGTGTCAAGTCTTGGTTAGGAAATTGTTTCTCAATAAAAGACTCAGGCGATGCTGCCTATATCCTTGGGATAAAGACTATAGAGATAGATCTAAAAGGCTAATCGGTCTAAGACAAAGCACTGAAAATGTTTAGTATGCAAATTCTAAGAAAGGATTCTTGCCTATGTCACATGGCATTACTCTTAGCAAGACTCAGTGTCTTAACTCTAAAGAAGAGCGAGATTACATGAGTAAAATTCCTTATGTTTTAGCAATATGGTCTATAATGCATGCCATGTTATACACTAGACCATATGTTTCCTATGCTTTGAGCATAACAAGTCAATAACAATCAGATCCAGGTGAGAGTCATTGGACATTAGTAAAGAACATATTGAAGTACTTGAGAAAAAGTAAAGATATGCTCTTAGTCTATGGCGGATTGGAAGATGATCTAGTTGTAAGTGGTTACACGGTTGCAAGCTTCCAAACTAACAAGGATGATTACCTATCATAGTCGAGATATGTGTTTTGTTTAAATGGATGTGATGTCTGCTGGAAAAGTTTGAAGTAAAGCATGTTGCTGATTCTACAACTGAAGCTGAATACATAGTGGCATCTGATCAGCGAAAGAAGTTGTTTGGATCAAGAAGTTCATTACTTCTCTTGGGGTCGTTCCTAGCATCACAAATCTTGTTGATATATACTGTGATATTAATGGTGCTATTGCACAAGCAAAGGAACCCATATCACATTTGTGATCTAAACACATTTTGAGATATTATCATCTCATTCGAGAAATCATTTAGAGGGGTGACATTAAGATATGTAAAGTTTCAACAGATGATAATGTTGCAAATCCATTGACCAAGCTTCTACCACAAGTAAAACATGATCGTCATGCTAGGTTTATAAGTATGAGATATATTCTTGGATAAGCCTAGTACAAGTGGGAGATTGTTAGCAACAGTTCCCTAGGCCTATTGTATGGACATGATATTTTGATTATTGAAGTTATTACTATAATAAATTTGTATGCTTTTGTATCCTTGAATATTATTGTTAATTATTCTAAATATCCTTAATTAGTTATTATTATGGGAACAATAAAAATATAATATTGGTATGAAGTTTGATAGATATTCAAAAGATGAATATGTGAATGAGATTCAAATCAAATTCTTATATGTATTTGTTGAGAACAAATATTAGGATCAACTCGTTTTAAGATTACTACATAGATTAAAGTTATATATTAATCTTTCACAGTTGTGACACTAAATCCTTAGACCTTAAATTACTACGGTTCTCAACATGATGATTATTATGTTTTGACATTGTCAAAAATCGTTATTAATCAAGCGATTATAAAAGTTATGCTTGAACATGATAATGAATCATGTAGTGAGACTGAGAAATGCATCGAGAAACTAAAGATAGAATGATATAAGGTTAACATTTTACATGCCTCATATTCTATCAAGATATCTTGAGATAAAAGGATTATGACATAAACCGAATTAAGGCTGTCTCAGATTATGAACTTTTCATTTAACTTGGGTCGTCATAATGTCTTGTTAGAGGCCACTTATAATTTGTAGGATCAAATGTGATTTTATCTATTGCCAACGTTAATTGAACCTATAAGGTTGCACACTAAGAATGGATATGAATGATTGTGGTTATTACTCTCAATATTAATTTAAGATAATGAGATTATTTTAAATTATAAGAGATTATTTATTCGAATTTAAAGAAGTTAAATTCATATTCTTGTGATAGAATATTTTATTTATTTTATTATTTTTGAAAAATATGGTTAAATAATCTTATTATCTAGATTTCGTTGGATTTGAATTCCTTACCAGATAAGGAATTTATTTTTTATATATTATTTATTTATTTTATTATTTTTGAAATAATATTAAATAAATAATATTATTAAATATGCTCATTATCTAGATTTTGGTTGGATTTGAATTACTTATTAGATAAAGGAATATGTTTTTAAATTATTTTTATTTAAAAGAGTTTTGAATAAATTATAATAGTAAACTTAATCTAACCCTAATCAAGTCATATGTATGTATGTATGTATGTATGTATGTATGTATGCCAAGGGCTTAATTCACTTATTTTTAAGAGCCACCAAAACCACAAAAAACTATATTTTACGAAATAGAGAGGAGCTATAATTCTTATAGTCGTTCATCGTTCATTCGAGTGTGGACTTGTAGAGGGTGGTCGTTTTTCAGAAAGGCAACGCCTTAGCACAACAGGATTACTGAATCAAAGATTGATGTAATCGCATGACTGACTCTGTCATTGTTAATATGATTGCATGCGATCCTTAGAAATTTTCATAGGATAGATTTTTTCCGCTGCGTTTCTTCCTGAGTTTAGATTAGATTTTTCCAACGTTTACCAACAAATCTCTAGCAAACTTAGACACCAAAAGTAGGTTTTTAGTTACTTTAGGAACAATAAGAAGACTCTGTAGCATTAAGGCTCTCTAGTTATAATTAAAATAAGTGTGACCAACTATAGATATTGAAAGCCCCTTACCATCACCAATAATCAATTTACCTGGTCAGGTGTAGTCGGAACACTGATGTGTGTAGTCACTATTTTTTATCCGACTTTATATATTAGTTTAAGTTTATTTTAATTTTTATTATTTAATATTATTATTACCTATTATTATTATATTTGTTATTAAAATAAAAACAGATAAAAAATAGAAGCCTAATAATATCATTAATGTCTAGTCCATTTATAATTTAATTTATAAAGCCCAAAACACATACATGTACATGTCCTGTTTGGCCCAATTATAATAATAAAAACCCTAATCCTAATCTAATAACCTAACCCATCTTATCCTGCAGCCGCCCAATCTCCACCGTCAGAACAAAATCTGATCTGACGGTCTAGATGCTAGGAGAGTTGACTGCCCAACTCCCCACGCGTGCGTGAAAGACACCGCCGACGCTTCATCTCCCACACACGCCCACGCGCCTGAGCTGTTCCATCTTATCTGTCCATGTGGAACCACCTCCGGAGATCGCGTCACCACCGTACAGCCATTGGTTTCCCCCCAACCACCAATAAGGAAAAGAAATCATAAAAATGGGGGAAACATTAGATTAAGTCATCCACAGTGTTATCATTATTGTTGCTTATTGATGTATGAAAAAAATCAGATAAAGTAATGTAATGATCCATGTAATGGAGTTTTTCACAATTAATAAAAAAGAGAAAGTTTAGAGGTATTTTCTCTCTATCTTCTTTGTTTTCGAGCCAATCAAAAAAGGGACATGTTTTGGGTATACCTTTGGTTTCGAATCGTCGCCGCCTTGCATGGTGGTGGAGGACGGTGTCGCCGATGAACATCCCTCTTGCTTTCAATCTCTCCATTTCATTATTCTTTTTTTCGATTTGGATTTCAAAAAATGATTTTAAAGTTTCGGTTTTCCTAGATCTAGATAAAAATGAGGGTTTTTTTGAAAATCTAAGTGGGGAATCGGTTTTAGAAGAAAAAAGAATCTTTTTGGGTTTTTCAAATTCGGGGATAGTGGCTGAAGGTGGGAGAGGACGGTTGGTACGACGGAACCCCCACCAAAATCGAGGAAAGATGGTGCCCTATAGTGGTTTCTGGAAAGTTAGGGCGATGTTCATCCTGATCTTGATGAACAGGGATGAACACCATCTTGTTCATCCTAAAAAGGTGGTTTTGATCCAAAATAAGGAGCTTTTTTTTTTGTTTTTTGGTGTTTATTTCTAGAGAAAAAAGGAATTTTAAAAATGGGTTTTATAAAAAATGGCTAAAGGGTCTAATTTTTGACCGAAAATTGTGTTATAGTGTTTTAAAATTTAAAAATGGGTAAATAACCTCAGAAACCCCTCTTCCCTAAAATAATTACCTCTATAACCATTATGTCTTTTAAAATTACTCCTGATGTCCCTATTGTTTTCAAATGTTTTTTTAATTTCGTCCATTCATTCTGATTTAATTGATTGTCAAGGGTTTAATTACCAATTGGATCCCTACCCCTTTTTATTTCTATCTTTTTAATTTTTGCATCTGTTTTATGTTTATTTAAATTCTAGTTCCTCTACTTACTGCTATTTACATTTCATCCCTTTAAATTTGCGTTATTTTAATTTTGGCCCATATTAACTGTTGTCTCATGCATTTTAGTCCCTAATACATGTTTCTTTAATCATGCATTATAATATATGTTGCCTTGTATATATTTATGTCATTGTTGCATGATTTAAGTACTACGCAAATGGTACAAGTATACACATTGCAAGTAATAAGTGATAGGTATCAAGTATTGTCTCTATAGGGATTGGTTTGGGCCACTTTCCTTAAGTTATCACACTACAAAAGTACATAAATTAATGGTGATAGATAGTAATGATAAACAAGTAAAATAAACTAAGAGTAAAGAGAATAAATAGAAAATGAGTAATCAATATGAGAGAATAGGTTGGGTTATCGTGAGTAGTGGTGCGATTGGAGAATGAATTGTTGTGGCTAATAATTGCTGAGGCAAGTAGGCTACCATGGAAACTAGGTTTAGTAGAATGTCGTGGCAACTGGGTTTAGTAGAATGTCGTGGAAACTGGGTTTAGTAGATTGTCGTGGTAATTGGGTTTCCTCCTTCAATGTTCAACGTAGTGTTTTTCAATGCCTTTGTGTTATCCCTAACAAAAGAACTGATGTTTACGTAAACCTTGGTGATACATACCTGTGTTAACCTTGGGTGAGCAACATCGATCTTTTCACTCTTCTTAGCCACTAAAATCTGATCCTTACTCCTAAGGCAAATTAGTTTCCACCAACGGTTGTTTAAATGGAAACCGTATCCACTCGTTTTGTGAATCTAGCTCTCCCGAGCCTATATAAATGGATGTAATCAAGATCCTTTCCCAATTTCCTTGAAGCAAAAATAAAGAACCAAGAATGAATAAACAATGAATTTATTGAATTAAAAAGCAAAACTATTAACTTGTCTCTACACACTAATAAAACCCGATAATCCCAAGCCAAGTAATCTAGTTCATGGCTGGTAAAAAGGAAACACAAATGAATAAAACCCAGACATGGGTGGATCGCAAATTACAAGATAAAAATAAATGGGGAAGATGAACTCCTCTAATCTGCGTTAATGGTTGTGTGCCAATCCCCCTTTTAGATCCAATCTCTCTATCACGATTGACTCTCCTTTGTTGATGTTGCGATCTCCTTAAATAGATGAGGAGAGGAGTCCAAATGCGTGTGGAATCCATGGGACTTGATCTCTACATGATTCATATTTGAATTTTGAACCTGGGATAATCATCCTTTGCGCTTGAGATAATTCTACAGATAATGGCCTTTATCCATACTTGTCGTGGCATCTTTCGGCAAGTGACTTGGCAACTCGTCCTGCACAAAATAAAGAAAAATAGCAGTGATTTCTCCATAAAAACCTTCAAAACATAAAGCCAAGCCTAATAGACAGAGAAACTATGAAAATATGCATGAATGGCTAATAATGCAACTAAAATGAGCCTAAGTCTAACAATAATATGAGTAAAAAGTGTAGAAAATATAATACTTTACATACTCATCACACCCCCAAACTCGAACTATTGTTTTCCCTCAAGCAATGCAGAAACTAACAATTACCTGCCAAGGCATTTACCACCAAAAACATGCTTCAAATATGACTTCAATCCTCAAAACTGTGTCAACAAAGAATTGATTACCTTTCGACCTTTGTAAAGCACAGAAAGTTGCTTAAAATTAAACAAAAATGCTGGTGAAAATGTGTGTGTTGAGTTGTGTTCAAGTCAATCAACAAGATTCCAAGCAAACCTTAGTTTTTATTAGATTGACGAGGCAATTTATTCAGCTAGAGCCAATTAGGCTGTAATATCCCAAATTTTTGGTTAGTGACCAAAATGAAAATTTTGAAAGTTTGGTGGTCAAAGTATAAACTTTGGAAAAGTTTAGTGACTAAATTGTAATTTTCAAAAGTTATGTATTTTAGTCCTGTAAATGAATAGTTCACCCCCAAGAATGACATTTTCGTGTTACCCGAATTTTTGGTACGGAGCTTGTATTTTTTACTATAAAGCGATAAAGTTTGGATTAAAGAATGATAAGTCAAGGTTAAAAATGTCATTTCCATGTCTTAAAATGGTAGGATTTAACATGGACCATTGGATTAAAGTAAGTTTTCCATGTTAAATATGAGTCGTTGGATGAAAAATGGCAAAATGGTAATTTTGAGAAATTTTAAGGGTAAACTTGGTAATCACTAACTCATTGGATTGTTTTGGACCCTTGTATTGGTAGGTAAACATGTGGTATGATATGGAGTATTGGATTTCAAGGGTAACAAGGTCATTAGATAATAAAATGAATTTTAGATTCATTTTAATTATATTAAAGACAAATGGCTAATTTGGAAAGAAATGAAATTTCAAGACTTTTCCATCATCTTTTCTTCTCCTATTCGAAACCCTTCACCAAGGTAAGAAAAAATTTTCTTCTTGATTTTCAAGCTTATTTAGTTGGAATTTTGATGAAAGCATGAAACATGAAATTGATCTTTAGGAAATTCTCTATCTTTTGGTACCATTTGTTCATGCTTTCCTTGCTTGAAACCCTAGTTTTGTGAATTTGATGGGTGAAGGGGATGTTTATATATGATGTTTTAAGATGAGATTTTGATGTAGTTATTGTTGTAGAATTATATCCAAGCTTGTATGATGATTGAAACTACTTGGAAGTAACTAAATCCTAATTTGTTTAAAGTTAGGGTTTTGATAGGAAGTTGAATTTGGATTGATTTCGATATGGGAATAATTATAGAAGCTTGGAAATAAGGTTTAAGAGTTGATTCATGCTTGAATCAAGTTGGAAAGTTTGGATGTAGAGACCCTTCATATTCGGCCTAGAGGGAAAATTAGAGGAAACTATGGAAAATTTCCCTAAGGTTAGAAATGATGGGAAAATGATGTTACAAGGCTTAGAATGTTGTTTGGACCAATTTGGAACTTTGTTAAGTTCTAGGGACCTTTTCGCATATTTTAGGAAATTTAAAGATTAAGGTAAAAATGTTGAAAAGTTTATGTATTATGCTGAAAATTGATGTTAGAAGATTCAATTGGATCATTTTGGAAGTTTTCAAAGTGTTGAGGATCAAATGGAAAATTCAGGAAATTATGGGATTGAAATGGAAATTCGTTAGAAAGCTACGTATTAAGCTTGAAAGTATTTTGGAATACTTGGATATGTTGTTTAATGATTAAATTTAAAGTTTAATGGAAAGGGACCATTTTGAATAATTTGGAAAGTTGAGGTGAATTCTAAAAGAATTCACTTTATTGTTATTTTTAGGAATTTTATTCCTAATATGTGCTTATGTTAGATAGATACTAATATACAGTTTGAAATGTATGTATTCGGTAAGCGATGATTTATAGATCGTGACCGTGATCAAGATCGTACTACGAGGAAATCAAAGGACAAGGAAAAAATTCGTGAATAAGGTTAAATCAACAGTAAGATGTTTAGTGAGGCATCAAGAGAGTGCAATGCATACATAACATGATACATGGATGTTTTATACATCACTGGTAGGACTTGCGATGAGTCTACCTGGTTTTATATATTGGCATGATATTTATGTCATTGATCATATATTTGACATATTTTAAATATGTCAAAGGTTAAAAATAAATGCATTGATCACTAGTTATTGATGATGGTATGCTATGAATGTTATTTCGGGTATGAACTGCTCAAGGTTAAATTATATTGATATACATTGCCATGGATGGAACAAATACAAAGATTATGCCCAAATAAGTCAATTGAGGGACATGATATAGTTGGCATGCCATAGAGTCCAGTAGCACGCTGCATATTCGGGAATTCGGGATAGCACTATAGTGTACCTAAAGGTCACTTACTGTATGGTTAGCACAGCCTTATAAATGTGCAAGAATTAGCACTTCAGTGCATATTTGACTCGTGTATCCAGGGTCCTCATAGGTCTATATTTGGGCTATCAAATTGGGCTATGAAATCGGGTTATGAAATCGGTAAGTATTTGATAAATGGGTTAAAGAGTTTATATACTCTTAAAATTATGGCAAGTATATTGGTAATAAAATGTATATCTGGCTTATATCATATTTATGTATGATTAACATGATGGTAAGTCATATCTAGTGATTTAAATGCATGGAAACGGTTACACATTATTAGTTATTGTTATGTTATTTGCACTGAATATTATTGTTGCCTCACTAAGTACATACTTAGCGTGTAATGGTTTTCACGGGTAGGTAAAAGAAAAAAATCGAAGTAAGGAGCGAGCATCCTACTATCCAGAATATAAAAACGGTATCAGTAATAACATCTTTTGATGCGTTTTTATGATTCTAGGTGGCATGTATATGTTAAAGTTAATCAATTATATACTAGTTTACATATGGTTTGTAATAACTTCTAAAATAGTTTATGTTTATAGCAAAAGATGAATAGTTATATCATATTAAAAACCGGGTAATAACAAAATAAGGGAAGTAAAGTAATCGGATAGATTTTTGTTTTAGGAAGTTATATTTAATATTCTTTATAGATAAGAATTGTTAAATTGCTGCCTGAAATCGGACTTAATTCGATAGGATAAAAATTTGGTAAATGATTTTTACGCAAAAAAATTGTGATACTCTAATTGGTATTTATTATAGAATACTGATTAGGGTGTTACATTTATTAGTATTAGATCTACGGGTTTAGCCGGTTCTGGACATAAATCGGGTATATAGATAGTCGAAATTATATACATGCCACTAGGATGTCAAGATTACTGATATTTGTATGAATATAATTGGATGCCTAGTAATTAATGTTGCTACTCCTTACTTATAAAGGATGATTGTGACATTAACAGATGTCAGATCATCGGGAATCTCGTCAGGCATTTGAGCAAGATATGTTTGCTCAAAGTAGAAGTAATGAGGTGAATCAGAATCCATCTCAAAGGTAGTAGAATGTATAGCCAGTCGCTCGGGAACAAAGAAATATGCTTGTTCAAGACCAAGGCTTATTTCTTCAAGCATTGGATGCTATTATAAATCGAAGAGCATCAGTATCAGTTCCAAAGGAGTTAAGGAAAATGAAAGCACCAGAAATTAAAGGAGACACTGATGTCGATCCTATGGCTGCTAATTATTGGTTAAATGACATTAAGATCATGTTGAGTAGGATTCCTTGTGATGATCAAGGAAAATTGGAAGGAGCAGTGTCCCTTCTAATGGAGCAAGCGAGCGTGTGGTAGAATGTAGTCATTGCAAGAGTTCCTCCAGAACAGATTACATGGGAATTCTTTCTGAAAGAATTCAAAGCAAAATTTATTGGGGATTTGTTCTTTAAAGAAATGAGGCGGTAGTTCCTGGATTTGAAGTAATCCGGCAAGACAGTCTATGAATATGAATATGAATTCAATAGACTGAGCCGATTTGCAGAAGAGTTCCTTCCAACCGAAAAATCCAGGATCGATATATTCATAGCTGGGTTGGATTCTCAGTATAAAATGGTATTGGTTTCCTGCAACTTCACCACTTTTCAAGAAGTAGTGAATCGAGCAAAAGCTATAGAGAAAGTGGATTTTGAGGAAAAAGCGGGAAAACAAGTTCAGTCAGGAAAAAGATCAGGAAGTTCATTTGTTGTGTCGTCATTCAAACGCAGTAAAGCTTTTCCACAGCAAAGCCAAACATCATCAGCTTCTTCTGCTAAAAAGGGATTTTCAGGAGGGAAGTTTAAACAAACTCAGACTGTTACTACGGTACTCGAGGTCCAAATTTTGTCCTCCTCTAGAATGTGAACATTGTGGAAAGAGGCATTCTGGTCGATGCTGGTTTGCTGGTGGAGACTGTTATTATTGTGGACAAGCTGGTCATTTCAAAAGGGAGTGCCCAGAGCTTCATTCTGATCGGTCAATTGTAGCGTCCCAAAAAAACAAGGAAAATAAAGGTGGCAAACTAGGAGTATCCGCAACCATACCTGGTCGGGAAGATAAGGGTTTTGCTCGAGTATATAATATCAAGACTGCTCATGATCGTGATGATTCAGAGGTTGTAGCAGGTACGATCGAACTCTTTGGCAGATCTATTTTTTGCATTAATTGATCCAGGCTCTACCCATTTGTATATTAGTTCTAAAGTAGTATTTGAAAGAAATATATCAGTAGAACCAATTTCGAGTGAGGTAGTTGCTATTAATCCTCTAGGACAAAGCGCCAAAGTAGTTCGAATATGTAAAAAGTGTCCCACAAGGATCCAAGGAAGAGAGTTTCTAGCCAATCTTATAGAATTGCCTTTCCAAGAATTCGAAGTTATTCTTGAAATGGATTGGCTATCGGCATATGATGCTATGGTTGAATGCTGATTAAAAAGGGTAGTCTAAAAAGGACCAGATGGTTCAGAAATAGTATTTGAAGGAGAAAGACAGAATTATTTGAGCCATGAGATTGCAGCTGTAGCTGTTGGAAAGTTATTATCATGTGAGTATGAAGCTTATTTAGCTCATGTGATAAATGCTCCGGGGACAGAGGTAGATCTGGAAAATATACCCACGGTGCAAGAATTTCTAGATGTTTTTCTAGATGAATTACCAAGATTACCTCCGGATCGAGATGTGGAATTTGGTATTTATATGCTTCCTGGAACAACACCAATATCAATAGCACCTTATAGAACGGCTCCTATAGAACTCAAAGAGCTGAAGACTCAATTACAAGAATTATTGGATAAGGGTTTTATACAACCAAGTATATCACCGTGGGGAGCTCCATTCTTATTTGTGAAAAAGAATGATGGGTCAATGAGGTTATGTGTGGATTACCGTCAACTTAATAAAGTGACGGTAAAGAATAAATATCATTTACCAAGGATTGATGACCTCTTTGATCAACTTAAAGGAGCAACGGTGTTTTCTAAAATTGATCTTTGATCAGGGTATCATCAATTGAATATCAAAGAAGAAGATATCCCAAAGACAGCTTTCAGAACTAGATATGGGCATTATGAGTTTGTAGTAATACCTTTTGGACTTACAAATGCACCGAAAACTTTCATGGATCTGATGAATTGGATATTCCAACCATATTTGGATCAGTAGTTCTTTAGATCCTCTAAAAAAAGAAGTTATATGCAAAGCTGTTAAAGTGCAAATTTTGGATGTCGAAAGTAGCTTTTCTTGGACACATAGTTTCTAAGGAAGGAATTCGAGTTAATCCTAAGAAGGTTCAAGCAATACTCGAATGGAAAATTCCGCAAAGTGTGTCTGAAGTGAGAAGTTTCTTGGGATAAGCTGGTTATTATCGGCGGTTCGTGAAAGATTTTTCAATGATCGCCTCTCCAATAAATAAGCTATTAAGGAAAGATGTGCCATTTGTTTGGACAGAAAAGTGTTAGGAAAGCTTCGACAGATTGAAGAAGATATTAACAGAAGCTCCTGTTTTGGTACAACCAGAATCCGGAAAGGATTTCACTATATATAGTGATGCATCCTATAATGGTTTGGGATGTGTATTAATGCAAGAAGGAAAGGTTGTAGCGTATGCTTCGCGACAACTCAAAACTCATGAGAGGAATTATCCTACTCATGATTTAGAGTTGGCTGCAGTGGTATTCGCTTTGAAGATTTGGCGTCACTATTTATATGGTGAAAAGTGCTACATCTTCACGAATCATAAAAGTTCGAAATATTTGTTGTCTCAAAAGGAGCTTAACTTGAGACAAAGAATATGGATAGAATTGATCAAGGACTATAATGTAATCATTGATTACCATCTGGGAAAGGCTAATGTGGTAGCAGATGCACTTAGCCGGAAGACATTTTCTGCTTTAAGAATGTTGAATGCTCAATTAAGATTGCAAGAAAATGGTGTAATAATGGATGAGCTTCAGATTAAGCCTACCTTGATAGAAAAGATTAAAGAGGTACAAGCAAAGGATAAAGAATGCTTGGAAAAGAAGAAGCAAGTAGAACAAAGTGAATCTAAAGATTTTGAAATAAAATCAAATGGATGCCTATACTATAGGGGATGTGTGTACATTCCTGAAGATGAAGATCTAAAAAGGGAAATACTTCCGGAGGCACATTTCAGTCTTTTAACTATGCATCCGGGAGGTAACAAAATGTATCAAGATATAAAGAGTCAATTTTGGTGGCTTGGCATGAAACGAGCTATCTTTGAATTAGTTGCTAAATGCTTAACATGTCAACAAGTAAAGGCAGAACATCAAGTTCCATTAGGGTTGCTCCAACCGATCTCAATTCCACAGTGGAAATGGGAAAAAGTTACAATGGATTTTGCAACAGGTTTACCATTAACGCCAGGTAAGAAAGATTCAATTTGGATGATTGTGGACCGATTGAAAAAGACGGCACATTTCATACCAGTTCGAACAGGCTACTCTTTGAACAAGTTGGAGGAGTTATATATTAAGGAAATTGTTAAACTGTATGGAGTTCTTATGTCTATCATTTCTGATAGAGACCCAATGTTTACTTCGAGGTTTTGAAGTGCATTACATGAGGAATTGGGGACTCGGTTACACTTTAGCACTGCTTTCCATCCTCAAATAGATGGACAATCGGAAAGAACTATCCAGATACTCGAAGACATGCTCAGAGCATGTATAGTTAATTTTGCAGGTTCATGGGAAAAATATCTTCCATTAGCTGAGTTTGCCTATAACAATAGTTATCAATCTAGTATAAGGATGGCACCTTATGAAGCATTATATGGGAGAAAATGTCGAACACCATTGAATTGGTTTGAGTTGGAGGATCAAAAGATCATCAGACCGGATCTTGTTCAAGAGACAGAAAATAAGGTGAAGATAATTCAAGATAGTCTCAAGGCTGCTTCTGACAGACAAAAGTCGTATTCAGATCTTAAAAGAAAAGACATTGAGTTCGAGGTTGGAGATAAAATATTCTTAAAGGTTTCACCCTGGAAAAAAGATATTACGCTTTGGACAGAAGGGAAAGCTTAGTCCAAGATATATTGGCCCTTATGAAATCTTAAAAAGGGTTGTCCCAATGGAGTATCAATTAGCTTTACCACCAGAGTTGAGTAAAGTTCATGATGTATTTCATGTGTCCATGCTTCAGAGATATCGATCGGATCCTTCACATATTATTACACCAGAAGAGATCGAGATTCAATCGAATTTGACCTATGATGAAGAACCTGTAAGAATTTTGGCTTGAGAAGAAAAATAATTATGGAACAAGAAGATTCCTCTAGTTAAAGTCTTGTGGAAAAATCACAAAGTGGAGAAATCTACTTGGGAAACAGAAGAAACAATGAAAAAGCAGTATCCGTACCTTTTTGAACCAAGTAAGGAAAATTCGAGGACAAATTTTCTTAAGGGGGAGAATTGTAATATCCCAAATTTTTTGTTGGTGGTCAAAGTATAAACTTTGGAAAAGTTTAGGGACTAAATTATAATTTCCAAAAGGTATGTATTTTAGTCCAAGAAATGAATAGTTTACCCCCCAAGAATGACGTTTTCGTGTTACCCGGATTTTTCGTACGGAGCTTGTATTTTTGGCTATAAAGCAATAAAGTTTAGAAAAATATTCGGATAATTGGATCGAATCGGATATTCAAGATATTTTAACGGATGATAAGGCAAGGTTAAAAATGTCATTTCCATGTCTTAAAATGGTAGGATTTAACATGGACCATTGGATAAAGTAAGTTTTCCATGTTAAATATGAGCCGTTGGATGAAAAATGACAAGATGGTAATTTTGACAAATTTTAAGGGTAAATTTGGTAATCACTAACTTCTTGGATTGCTTTGGACCCTTGGATTGGTAGGAAAACATGTAGTATGATATGGAGCATTGGATTTCAAGGGTAAAAAGGTCAATAGATATTAAAATGAATTTTAAATTCATTTTAATTATATTAAAGACAAATGACTAATTTGGAAACAAATTAAATTTCAATACTTTTCCATCATCTTTTCTTCTCCTATTCAAAACCCTTCACCAAGGTAAGAAAAAAATTTCTTCGTGATTTTCAAGCTTATTTAGTTGGAATTTTGATGAAAGCATGAAACATGAAAATTGATCTTTAGGAAATTCTCTATCTTTTGGTACCATTTGTTCATGCTTTCCTTGCTTGAAACCCTAGTTTTGTGAATTTGATGGATGAAGGGGATGTTTATATATGATGTTTTAAGATGATATTTTGATGTAGTTGCTGTTGTAGAATTATATCCAAGCTTGTATGATGATTGAAACTACTTGGAAGTAACTAAATCCTAATTTGTTTAAAGTTGGGGTTTTGATAGGAAGTTGAATTTGGATTGATTTTGATATGGGAATAATTATAGAAGCTTGGAAATGAGGTTTAGGAGTTGAATTCATGCTTGAATCAAGTTGGAAAATTTGGATGTAGAGACCCTTCATATTCGGCCTAGAGGGAAAAATTAGAGGAAATTCTGGAAAAAGTTCCTAAGGTTAGAAATGATGGGAAAATGATGTTAAAAGACTTAGAATGTTGTTTGGACCAGTTTGGAACTTTGTTAAGTTCTAGGGACCTTTTGGCATATTTTAGGAAATTTAAGGATTAAGGTAAAAATGTTGAAAAGTTGATGTATTATGCTAAAAATTGATGTTAGAAGATTCAATTGGATCATTTTGGAAATTTTCAAAGTGTTGAGGATCAAATGGCAAATTAAGGAAAATATGGGATTGAAATGGAAATTGGTTAGAAAGTTGTGTATTAAGCTTGAAAGCAGTTTGGAATACGTGGATATGTTGTTTAATGATTAAATTTAAAGTTTAATGGCAAGAGACCATTTTGAATAATTTGGAAAGTTGAGGTGAGTTCTAAAAGAATTCACTTTATGGTTATTTTTAGGAATTTTATTCCTAATATGTGCTTATGTTAGATAGATACTAACATACACTTTGAAATGTATGTATTCGGTAAACGGTGATTTATAGATCGTGACCGTGATCAAGATCGTACTATGAGCAAATCTAAGGACAAGGAGAAAGTTTGGGAATAAGGTTAAATCGACAGTAAGATTTCTAGTGAGGCATCAGGTGACTGCAATGCATACATAACATGATATATGGAAGTTTTATACATCACTGGTAGGACTTGCGATGAGTCGACCTGGTTTTATATATTGGCATGATATTTATGTCATTGATCATATATTTGACATATTTTAAATATGTCAAATGTTGAAAATAAATGCATTGATCACTAGTTATTGATGATGGTATGCTATGAATGTTATTTCGGGTATGAACTGCCCAAGGTTAAATTATATTGATATACATTGCCATGGATGAAACAAATATGGAAATTATGCCCAAATAAGTCAATTGAGGGACAAGATATAGTTGGCATGCCATAGAGTCCAGCAGCACGCTGCATAATCGGGAATTCGGGATAGCACTATAGTGTACCTAAAGGTCACTTAGTGTATGGTTAGCACAACCTTATAAATGTGCGGGAATTAGCACTTCGGTGCATTTTGACTCGTGTATCCAGGGTCCTCATAGGTCTATATTTGGGCTATCAAATCGGGCTATCAATCGAGTTCTGAAATCGGTAAGTATTTGATAAACAGGTTAAAGAGTTTATATACTCTTAAAATTATGGCAAGTATATTGGTAATAAAATGTATATCCGGCTTATATCATATTTATGTATGATTAACATGATGGTAAGTCATATCTAGTGATTTAGATGAATGGAAACGATTACACATTATTAGTTATTGTTATGTTATTTGAACTAAACATTATTGTTGCCTCACTAAGTACATACTTAGCGTGTGACGGTTTTCACGCGAAGGTAAAAGACAAAAATTAGAGTAAGGTGCGGGCATCCTACTATTCGGAATATAAAAACGGTATCAGTAATAGCATCTTTTGATGTGTTTTGATGATTCTAGATGGCATGTATATGTTAAAGTTAATCGCTTATATACTAGTTTACATATGGTTTATAATAACTTCTAAACTAGTTTATGTTAATAGCTATATTATATTAAAAACCGGGTAATAACAAAATAAGGGAAATAAAGTAATCGGATATATTTTTGTTTTAGGAAGTTATATTTTATATTCGTTATATATAAGAATTGTTAAGTTGTTGCCTAAAATCAGACTTAATTTGATAGGATAAAAATTCGGTAAATGATTTTTACGCGAAAAAAAATTGTGATACTTTAATTGGTATTTATTATAGAATACTGATTAGGGTGTTACATAGGCACCTTTAGCAAATTCTCTCTCTTTTTGGCTAGAGCCAGATGGGAACCTCTAGCAAATTTCAATATTTTAAAACTAGAGTCAGATGGGCACCTCTAGTAATTAATTGTCATCATTCATTTTTTCGGCTAGAGCCAGATGGGCACCTCTAGCATATTTTTTTCATTTTAAGCAACCTAACGTTTACTAGGTCTCCATAGATTGGCAATCACAATAGTGTGAATATTTAAAGCATCATAGCAAATTTCCAAATTAATTCCATGCCAATCTTAAAGTCTAAGGTTCTCTTATCTAAATGCCATGGTAATTAATACATCACATAATATCACAGTAGGCTTTAGCAAGTTAAGAAGTAATTGTCTTGTCAAGTAATACATAAAAACTAAAATGAGGCAGACAAATAAAAACAAGACAAACCCCTCCAAACTAAAATGCAAATGAGTTAATTAGAGAGGTTGTCACCCCAAATTCGTAGTGTCTTTTGGGCCATTTAATTGAGGCGTTTGTTGCCTTGCCTTGCTGGTGGTGGTGGAGTTGGTGCATGACCATTACCTACAATTTCCTCTACCTCCTCATTCGGCTCACCCTCCTTCTCGGCTTCATCTAGTGGTAAAATTTTACGCTTTGATGTCATATCCGGAGGTGGGGACTTCAATGGTGCATAAGTGGTGTCTTCATAATCTAAAAAATTGGAACAAGAGTCAATACGTTGCAGATACTGAGTTGGTTTTTTACCTTTGTGTGTTAGGGGCATTGCATTAGCAATGTCACTCGTAACTGGCATAGAATTGCTAGCTTTAGTTGTCGGGGCAAGTAACGCGGCAGGGAACCTTGGAAGAGGTACACTGTAATTCAGATTATCCTACAATATGCTCTAGAGCGATATCCTGATCCCTCACATAGAGCCAGAACAGCTGCGGCTTCGCTGCCAATTTATCCAATCGTTGTAATAGTGGATGAACAAGGTTAGCTGGCACCTAAGGAGTTGTCGCGGCATGTGCACTTACCGGGTTAGGTATGGGAACCTTAGCTCCTTTGGTTTCCGTAAGCAATTTTGTTGGTCATGCTTGCATCATCTTCATGTAATGACTTTTGGACCAACTTCTTTCAACTGTAACTGCTCGTCCATTGCATCTGATGGTATCAACAATCTTTGCAAAGTGCCGTGATCAAATTGGGGAAGTAAAACGAGCCCAGGTCTATCTTGTTACACGCAAAAATTTCATTAACCAATATTAATAGTTTATGCAAGATAGAGTGAATTAAAAGCAAACAAAAGGGGGAAACAGTAGTGTTATGTGTAGTTGGCATCAACCGAGTTTTGATGATATTGTTCCATAGCTTCGCTTTGGGTTTTAGCAAAATCCAGTTAACTGTCCCCTTCATGGTCCTTTTGTTCCACACAACTCCTTTAACCATGATTCGGCTCTAGTTTTGGATTTCTTGGCCATGATGTGAATGTGGCAAACAAGAATGTTAAGAAGAAAAATCTCAAGAGTTGCAAGAAGATAATGAAAATGGTGATCAAAGAAGATGGGTAAATGGCGTCTTTAATGGTGGAGTAATGGTGGGTGATGGAGTATTGGTTGACCAATGGGGTAAAAAGGTTCAATGATGGACGTAAGAAAGATGGGATGTGCGGCTAGGGTTAACTTGGGAGGGAGGGAAAAGAAATTTGGGTAAAATTTTTCAAAAGATATTTAAAACCTTTGAAACTGCCCATCTTTATCTTCTTTTGGGGATAAATTTTTGATTTAAATAAGAACTTAATCCCTTAAAACCCAAACTTCAAATCTTCTTGAACTATTATTATAAAAAATCAAAAATAAAAATAAATATTAAATAAAGAGATAAAATAAAAAGATAAAAAACAAATTCAAAAATAAAAAAAATAAATATCAAACAAAGAGATAAGATAAAATAAATAAAAAATAGACTAAAGATAAAAAAAATTTAAATAGAAAAGAAAAAGAAAAAGATAAAAAGCAAACAAAATCAAAAACAAAGATAAATATTAAATAAAGAGATGAAATAAAAAAATAAAAGAAAGATAAAAACAAATTCAATTGAAAAAATAACAAATAAAGAGATAAAATAAAAAAGATAAAAAACAGTTTAACAAAAAATAAAAAGATAAATATGAAATAAATAAAAAGATAGAATAAAGATAAAAACAAATCTAAACAAAAAATAAAAAAAGGAAATAAAATAAAACAAATAAAATAAAAATGAATAGAAGTTTCATTTCATGCATCTCCTAAATTCACTTCTCTGTTATCGCGCTCAATATGTATTGATGTGGTGCCACATGAGCTTATGCTTTACTTCAATCTGCTCCAATCGATTCAACAGTGGACTCAAGAGTTCTTCTGGGATCGAGGTAGTTGTCGTGCATGTTCCTTTGCCGTGACAAGTCTGATAGTTTGGGTTTCTTTCAACACCTCGGTCTTATTAAAATGGAAAACAGAACAACAACTAAAATCAAAACAAACATAAAAAAGAAAATTGGAATAGAATAGGGTTGCCTTAAAGAAAGCTCGATGAGGGTCGTTTTCGATACTTTTTATAGTCTATTCGCATCCTCCATCGAGTGACAATATTACCTAAAAAGAGTTAGGCCACTATGATCTCAACCATTCCCACGTGCGCTACCTTGGTGGAGGTGTCTTTTTTTCTTGTTCCTTTGTAGTCTATGCATACCTTCCACCTTGCTACTATTCCTGAAGGCATGAAATATATTAATAGAAAAAATTATATCAACACCCAACCATTTGATCACCTCATTGTCTTCGACTTCCATCATGGTTGGATATAGCCTTCGTTGTCCTGACAATTGCTGCTCCAGCCAATTGCCTTGGCAATCTTCTGTCGAAATTCAGTGCAAGTCAAGTGAAGGACCAATTTTCTGAGAATCTCTAGGCATCCAACCAATGTTTCCTTTACGCTTTTTAAACATCTCCATCAATAGAGATGTTGGTGCATCATTAAGAGTGTCGTCTCCCAAACGATCATATGCTACTTTTGATGGCTTCACATCTAACAGCGTTGATTCCTCAAGAAATACCTGCAATGAATGAGGTGATTTTTTAAAGTCTTCAAAAGGTTCAACCACCACCTGTTCATATTCCATTAGCAAAATATCGCCATCTTCTTGATCCTGCTTGTGGTTGTGCAATTGTCGTGGCAAATATGGATAAGAGCAATCTACAGATTCCTACTTCAACATCAACATTGTTGTAATATTCTGCGCATCAGGTTCCTCATAATTTGATGTAGCATTACTCTTCTCAACCTCACTGAATGTTGTCGCGGCATTGCTCTGTTGAGGCTCCTCAACAATTGTCGGGGCAATTCGTTGTTTAGGCTCATCAAGTGTTGGGAAGTCTTTCTCATTGGCATGCTTTCGAATTGGAGGTTTTAGTTTTTCCTTACACACCAGAGAGCTCTCTTTGCATTGTTCCTTGTCCTCTTGCCTCGGAATTTCAATATTCCTAGGAATTAACTATTAGGGCATGTTATCCATGGTATATGTGAATCTCCTCAATTGATCTTCCGAATCTCTCGAGAGTACATCTGTTGCGTGATTTAAGTGCAATGAAAACGGTGCAAGTGAACCCTTTTGGCCCAATTCTAATAATCAAAACCCTAATCCTAATTTGATAACCTAACCCATCTTACCCTGTAACAACCCAATCTCCACCGTTAGATCAAAATCTGATCTAAAGACCTAGATGCCAGGAGAGATGACTGTTTAACTCCCCACGCACATGTGAAAGCCATCGCTGATGCTTCATCTCCCACACACGTACACGCGCCTAAGCTACTCCATCTTCTCCGTTCACATGGTGCCACCGTCGGAGATCGCGCCGCCATCGTACGGCCATCGGTTTTCCCCCAACCACTGAGCAGGCAAAGAAATCATAAAAAATATGGGAAACATCATATTAAGTTATCCATAGTGTTATCATTTATTGTTTCTTATTGATGTATGCAAAAAAATCATATAAAAAGCAATGTAATGATGCATGTAATGAAGTTTTTCACAATCAATAAAAAAAGAGAAAGTTTGGAGGTATTTTCTCTCTATCTTCTTTATTTTCGAATCAATCAAAAAAGGGAAAGTGTTTTGGGTATACCTTTGGCTTCGAACCGTCGCCGCCTTGCATGGTGGTGGAGGATGGTGCCGCCGATGAACGTCACCCTTACTTTCAACCTCTTCGTTTCATATTCTTTTCTTCCTATTTGAATTTTAAAAAATGAGTTTAAAGTTTCAGTTTTTCTAGATCTAGATAAAAAAGAGGTTTTTCAGAAAATTTAAGTGGGTAATCGATTTTAGAAGGAAAAGATGATTTTTTTTTGGGTTTTTCGACGCCGAGGACAACGACCGAAGGTGGGAGAGGACGGCCGATACGACAGAGCCCCACCAAAATCTGGGAAAGGTGGTGGCCCATGGTGGTTTTTAGAAAGTTGGGGTAGTGTTCATCATGATATTGATGAACAAGGATGAACACCATCGTATTCATCCTAATAATGTGATTTTGATCCAAAATGAGAAGTTTTTTTGTGTTTATTTTCAGAGAAAAATGGATTTTAAAAATCGGTTTTATAAAAAATGGCTAAAGAATATGATTTTTTACCGAAAATTGTGTTATACAGTATATTAAAATTTTAAAATGGGTAAATAACCTCATAAACTCTCCCGCCCGAAAATAATTGCCTCCGTAGTCATTTAGTCTTTTATAATTACTCTCGGTGTCCCTACTGTTTTCAAATATTTTTTAATTTCGTCCCTCGATACCAATTTAATTTATTTTCAAGGGTTTAATTACCAATTGGATCCCTGTCCCTTTTCATTACATTTAATTTAGTGCTTATTTATTTCTGTCATTTTAATTTATCCTATTTTATGTTTAATTAAATTCCAGTTTCTCTACTTATTGCTATTTTATGTTTATTTAAATAATAGTTTCTCTACTTATTCCATGTTAGCTGTTGTCTCATGCATTTTAGTCCCTAATACATGTTTCTTTACTCATGCTTTATAATATACGTTACCTTATATATATTTATGTTATTATTTTAAAAAATAATATATGTTATACGCAGTAACTAGAATATATGATTGCCTAATATATGTTAATACTTTATACATGTTGACTAATCTACTTTACATTCTATATATGTTATAGTAATCCTCTACAAATATATATGCATATATATATATTATGTAATCCTATACTTAATATATGTTACCTTATATATATATATATATGCGCGCGCGTTTATTTCATTTCCTTATATGTATATCAATTATTTTACTTAATATATATATATATATATATATATATATATGTGTTAATTGATTAATACGTACTTATTTCAGTTTGATTAGATATATGTGTACAGATATATTATTTATGGTATGATTTGAATTATATTTATCATTTTAATTACATTACTATTTCTACCATTTTTTGACCATTTAATAAATAAGTACCGTATATTATATGATTTTTTACATAGTATTTTATAATATATGAATATAGTGTATAACAGTATGTTTTATATACGTAAATAGCCTTTTATAATAATATGTTATAATGTATAGTTCATATTATATATATGTATACTTTTCTAACACATTTAGCATATATATATATATGTATGGTTGTTCTTTATTTATTTAAGCTCACCATTTGTCTATGCTGGCATTCGTTATTTGCTCATGCATTTAAATTGCCATATTTATTTATTGCACTAGTCTAGTTTAGTTCTCGAGGCCTCGAAATCTTAGTGGGAGTATCGCCCCGAGTTTTCAGGCGCCATCTCCTTTGGCTATCGTAGGTTGCAAGTTAGTTTTATACATTCGAACAACATGGCCATGCATACATGCATTTTTAGAGATTAATAGTTAAATTAGACCGCATTTCAATTTTTCTTGATAAATACAAATGAACCCTTAGGTACCAATCTTTGGGCGTGGTGGGAGTGCGAACACTTCCCCACTCGTAACCGACTCTCGAGCCTCACTCGTAACCAACTCTCGAGCCTGTTTAATCTTTGGTTAACTTTTTGGTATCCGATCTACCTTATCCAAGTGACCGGTGGCGACTTCATCGTTTTAATTCAAAATACAATTTTTTTAAAGAATTCCCTAGTCGCTACAATATGCAGTGGATGCGTTAGGGAAAACATAATGAGTGGCTCCTGTGTCAATGAACCAAGCATCAGGTTCACCAAAAGACGAAGCACAACCATTCGAATTACATTGAGAACATCCAGTAGGAACAACCCTCATTCCTGCAGTATGACAAACTGCAGTGACATTAGAGGTATCAATAGAGCAAATATTCACAGATGACCCAGTTTACCACATAGATGGCACTAAAACCGATTGCGTGAACGTCTGCGTCTACCATGACTAGATTGAGGCTAATTAGGTTTTTAATTATTACCAAACTTGTTCTCAGAAGTAGTAGAAAGTTGGACATTATGGGCGCTCATAAGAGCAGACATCCCTTGATTGTACATCACTTGTTGCGCCTAGGCATCGATAAGGATTACAATGACCGCATTGATGGTAAATGAGTCACGGCTTGCAGGGATGACCTCAACAAACGGCCTATATTCGATCAGGAGGCCATTTAAGATATAGGCAATATGTTCTGTGGTAACACAAGACTTCCACATGAAGCCAATGCATCACAGATTTCCTTCACCTTGGAAATATAAGCTCTCATACTCAAGTCCTCGTTTCAAATGGACCGAAGTTTAAAATGGAGACTCATAACGGTAGTGGTGAAGCAGTTGCTGAAGCAGTCGACAACAATCTTCCATATCGCAGCAGTTGTTTTAGCCCTAACAAACTGAGAGAGTAGATGAGGACTCATGGTTGATAACAATCAGGAGGCCAGGGCATTATCTTAAGCAACGAACGTTTCGTATTCATCATTTGGAATCATAGTGCCATCAGCCGACCGAATTTGTGGCCGGCAAAGCAACGAGAGTGCCATTGAACAACTTCTAATGACGACGACTCCTAACCGTAGAAGCACTTGTTTCCAAACAAGAAAGTTGTATTCGTCAAGCAACACATTGACTCTCTTGTTTGTAAAAGCACGAACTCCTCTAAATCCAGATCCAAAAGCATTACTCTCAGAAGAAACTTTCTCAATCGGACTGGACATGATAACACAAATGGGCAAAAAACGAGCAAAATAAAGAAAAAAACGGGGCAAAAAATAGAACGAAAAAAACCACCGACGAATGAAAAAAACAGAAAGAAATCACAAAACGATCGCCTGGGCAAATAATACAACTGTTATTCATATCACAAAGACATTGAATCACTCTGATCAGATCAAGAAAGGCGCAATACAACTATTATTCATTTAGATAGTGAAACGTCTCTGAAAAGAAGAATCTAGAATAAGGCAAAAGAAATGTAGGCCTTCTACCACTATAATTGGTCAGGCCGAAGGTCAAGTGACTCGTTCTTTTATACAGCTCAATGGCTCAACATAATTGATATTAGAAAGACGAAACTGTTAAACCACCAACGTGCTTAACAAAATACCTGACCCCAAACTAATTAATTGAGTTAGCTCTAACCAACTATATGCGGTTTAAACAAACCAGATGCATAAACCCATTTACAATACTTCAACAACTGGAAAAACAAACATGAAACACTCTACATCCTACAACCTCCTGAGCACTTGACATAACAATCCCGGTCCAGTCCTAGTATGGTTTTCTGAAACCTATCAGAGTGTGTTATACTTTTACTCAAATTTTAATTGGTAATTAAGTTGGGTCTTATTATAATTCAAGTGATCAAAGGTTACTTGATAATTAGGGTTTACTTTAATAAGTAAATATCTATATTAGGTAAGAGAATTTATTGAATAAGTTTTCTTGGTGACTAAGCATTTGGGTCTATAAATATAGACTAAGTTTAACCTTTTCAATTATGAGAGAATGAAAGAGAATTACTCTGGAGAAATGTAACAACTTTTAAGTTTTCTACAACTACTGTGACTACGTTGTAGAAATGGTTATTATAGGGATGTTGGGAAGAGTATTTTGGTTCAACCGGGTTCTGGGATATGTATACCGGTTTTTGGGATACATGGGATATCATGTATTTGTACTCTTCGTGTTCTCTACGTTGATAGTGGATTGTTCGTTTCTCTTGTCTGTGGAGGTAAACTATACTAAACGTGTAAACCACGTTAAATTTTGTCTCATGTGCATGTCTTGGTCTATGTTGTTATTGTAAATGCTCATTTTTATCCGGACCTACAAACCCAATAGCCCAAATTAATACCCAGACCCATTACCCATCACAAAAACCTTACCCAAATACCTAATTATACCCAAACCTAAATTTAACCCATCAGCCATACAATCAAATTGCCTAAATACCCCTAAATAAAAGAACCCTAATTATCAATAACCTAAACCTAGTTAAACACCCACTGCTGGTCGCCGCCCCTTTTCACAATCCCCCTCGCGCGTGGCCGCCATGCGTTACACCGGCCGGCCATCCATCGGCTCCTCAGTGCCACGTAGCCGCCACGAGTCAGCCACCGGCCATCCCACTGCATTGGCCATCGTCCAAAGCCACCATACTGATCTACAAAAGCAAAAAAAGACATGGTTTCTGTCCAAAATTATCAGGATAAAATTAGTATTATTTTATGTAAATTTCAGGTATATAAACCCATGTAAACCTATGTAATCGGGGGGTTTTCGGAAATAAAAAGAGAAGATTCGAAGGGTAAAAAAATTTGGATCTACACTATTTGAGTGAGATTTAGGAAAGACTAACGTTGAATCTGGCTTTAGGACAAGAAACTGCATCGAAACCCTTTTTTGCATGAACTCTGGCGGTCCTCTCGCGTCGTGACGACGACATACGATCATGACAGCGGCTGGGAGGTCGTCCTCCGAGTGAGTGAGCAGAGATTTTTTATAGAAATCTCAGTTTTTTTTTAAATTATCATCTCCAAATGAAATTTGGTTATTTAAGGGGTTTCCAAAACGACGTCGTTTTGGTGTCGGCCTTTAAGGCCCAAAACGACGTCGTTTCAGCTATGACCCACGAACTGACCCGACCCGGCCGAGGGGGATCCGCGCACTTTCGAACATGGGTAAATAACATGTTTGGTCCTTCCGCATGGGTAAATCATCCTCTCAGTCCCTAAAGTTTTAAACCATTTTCAATTTAGCCACTATATACGATTTAATCAAATTTTAATGGTTAAATTACGTGGTCAGTCCCTCTTTTTTATTTTATTTTTCTCCGCATACCTACGTATTTTATTTGTGTTCAATTTAGTCACCTTTATTATTATTATTATTATTATTATTATTATTATTATTATTATTATTATTATTATTATTATTATTATTATTATTATTATGCATAAACATATTTGAAGTTTTATATATGTATATATATAAATTGTACGTAACTACCATAGTACATATATCATCTTATGTTGATATTTTCCATATGTATATTAATATTAAAAGTTGTTATTTGCTACATATATAATACTAATTAATTCATTTCCTTTTGTATTTCTTTTCTCATTTACTTTGTATTTTTGCCTTACACATAAATTATGTATATATACGTGCGTATACATGTTAACTAAAATTTCTTATTTTAGTTGAAATATTATTAATCATTACTATAAATATTATAAGTATTTTTTATTATTATATTATTGTTTGTTACTATTACTATTATTAATGCTTATTATCTTTATCTTTATTATTATTATTATTATTATATGTTATATTATTATGATTACTATTATATATATTATCATTACTAATTAGTAATATTATTATTTATTTATTTATAGTTTAATATACGTGTTAGTATATATATACTATATATTACGTATTAATCGTTTTAACCCTTTTAAATTAAAACCTTTTATCAGGGATTATTGTAAAAAAACGTATCTCGAACGTAAGGGGTGCCGCTTTCAGTTAATCTCTATTATAAACTACCATTTTTAATCTTAAATTATATTTTTTAAAATAGATTCCTTTCATTTGGGAATCTAACAGAAATTATGCCCTGGGCGTAGGGGTGCAAAATCCTTTCATACAAAAATATTCTTTTAAAATATATAAAGGGGATCGCAAATTTTAAATCAAATTCGAATTCTTAATTTCCATCTTTAAGACAATTTGTAATCGACCAGGTACCAATTTTGGGCGTTGTGGGGGTGCTCACCCTTCCCCACACGTAACTGACTCTCGAACCTATTTTTCTGGTTTCACAGACCAATGCTCGTTGTTTTAGTAAAATGATAAAAAAATAGGATTTATTAAAATAACCGGGTTTTCAGGTGATCCAATCATACCTAAATTAAAAAGATTGGTGGCGATTCTATCTGAACCAAATTTTTTTGTAAGAACGAGTCACGCGTCCACCGCCAGCCGCGGTGGCGGGGCCGTTGTTACAGCTTGGCAACTCCGCTAGGGACCACTTTTTTTCAAGAGTCGAGCCACCAGTCGATTACCTCTTGGCTTAGCGAGTGGAAATTATAAATTCGGTTTAATTTATTTTGTTTTGTGATCCCTTCTTTTCTAAATTTTTTTACAGATTTTTTAAAATCTATTTTCCTTGTAATACCCTGGATTTTTACTAAGTTGATTAAGGATCATTTAGTACTAAGATAATAGCTTAAAAGCTATCTTAGTGACTAAAATGACAAAAATACAAAAGTTAGGATTTCTTTGATTATGGGTTATAGAAAAGGAATTTCTGAGATTTAAAAGCATCAGATGATAGAGAGCAAGCTAATTAGGGTACTTGCAAAGTTTGGTTGAAATCTAAGGAAATTTTGAAATGGGAATTGAAGTTTAAAAATTTAGTGACCAAAATGATAAGTAGTCAAAACTTGTGTGGTGCAAGACTAAATATGAAAATTTGAAGGACTAAACTTGTAAATTCCCAAAAGTTAGGGGTTTTTATTTCATAAATAGATAGAGCGCTTTAGGGTTTGGATAGAATATGGAATAACTGGTTTGATCCGATATTTTGATTATTGGGAAATAGCAATCAAAGTTTAAGTAGAATTCGGGTATCCGGATCGAACTGGAAATTTATAAATTTTACTATATGATAGAAGAAGGATATAAAAATCATTCTCAAGTTTTGGAAATATTTTTAGTTCGATTCAGGATGAATCCTATGATTTATTTTGATTAAGGAATTTATTTAGTAACCGATAAAATTCTCCGCATTTATCGATAAATCGGATCAAGCTAAAATTTTGGAGATGATTACATAGACTTTGTAAGAGTTATAACATATTATTTTATGTATATTTGGAGAGTTAAATGTTTAGATTAAATTTATTTGACTGAAATTGCCTAGAATGGCAATTTTGTAAAAAAAGTTGATTGGTAAAGGGTATTTTGGTCTTTTTACCCAAAAGGGACATGAAAGAAATTTTGAAATTTCTTTAATGGATGAATATTGGTTGGTTGGAATCCAAATAAGTTTAGTTAGAATTTTACAAAATGGTAAACTAGTAAATATGAATTCAGTTGGGGACATTTTGGTAAATTGGAATAAAATGAATTAAAAATTCATTTTTATTTATACAATTGGCATAAATATATGATATATGAAGAGTTATCATCCAAAAATTCATTCCCAAACCGTGGATAAAGAGGATAAAGAAGAGGAAATCTTACAAGCTCGATTTAAGCCTCGAAACTCGGTTTTTAGGTAATCTTCCGAACTACAAAGTTGTTCTTATCTTCAATCTCTATCTATTGATGTAAATTATTCATGGATTTCATGCTTGATTGATGAGATTTGATATGAGAAAGAAATTAGGGTTTATGTTCAAATTTATGGGTTTTATGATTTTATGAATCTATGTTCGGTTTTATGTTAAAATCAAGCAAGAATGATGTTGGATTTATGTTTTTGAGTTGTGATTTAAACCCTACACAATTCAGAAACCTTGAAGAAGATTAGGGTTTAGGGATCCAACCTTAAATTAGGGTTTGTGATGATGAGTTAGTAATCTTGCAAGCTTGATTTGTTGTTTGGAATCAAAACCCTAAATTTAAATTCTAAAAGACTAATTCACCAAGGTGTTAAAGTTAGGGGTTCAATTCTGATTTTTAGAATTTGGAATGTACTTATGTTTTTAATGATGTTTGAGGCATGAAAATGAAGTTAGAATGCTAAACCGATGATTATTTGAGCTAGTGACCATTTTGACAATTTGTTAAAAGTGGATAACCAATACCAATTCGGCAATGGTGTATAAGAAGATGACAAATTCTGATTTTTTTATGTTAAGTGATGATTATGATGTAAAGTTGATGATTGGGGGCCCAATTGCAAAGTTTTAAAGCTAGAATCCTTGAATTGTAAATTAGTGACTATTTTGACAAATTAGAGAACAAAAGGTTGAAATATGACAATTATGTATTTGAAGAGTACTATGTTGGAAAATTTATTTGAGTGATTTAGATGTTGATTTTGCAGTGAAGGATTGAAAAGACAAGAAAAGAAATGGTGAAGTACCATTTCGGAAATGGAAATTGTTTGTGAGGGACCAATTCGATTTGTACTTTAAATTAAAGGGAAAGTTGGTAGAATTTTATAAATGTTAGATTAGTTGGTTAATGAATGAATTCAAGTACTTTTGTGAAGTTTGTGACTAAAATGTCACTTTAGTAATGTTTGAAGCTTGAAGGGATAAAATCGAAAGTGAACAAGTAGTAATGGAATTGTTCTAATTTGAGCTTGAACAATTGTTTGATGTCCAAAATGGTCACTAAGGACCTTAGGACCAAATCGGCAATCACATAGAAATTGGGAGAAAATTTCAGAAATATTTTATATTCGAATAATTGTGTTTTGTAATTAAGTTAGCAATATTAGATTTGAGTCTAACAAAAGAAAGGTAATGTATATATATTTGATTGGTCTTCTACAGTTTCGAGGGAGACTGAGGGAGACACAAGTATTAGAGGAAAAGAAAAGGTTACCAAATAAGCTTAGGGAGGCTACTTTTGCAACGCTACAGGTGAGTGCATCTTTACCTATTATATATATGATATGAGGAAGACTTGCGATTAGTCAACCTTGATATTAATGAAAAATTATGTTGATCAAAGTTATGTAAATGGCATATGTGATACATTGATATGACATAAAGATTTATCTAAGATAAATCAAATTTTAGATATTGCGATGAGTCAACCTTCATATATCTGTACTGTAAAGTCATATATCTGTATTGTATAATTATACAGTTATCATGTGAAATCATATAGCCCAAGGTAAATATTAAGTGACTAATAAACGAGTCACGTACTTTAAAAGTATTATCCTTTTATGTAACTGTGGACACATTTAAGTTTCAGATAACTGTAGGACACAATGAAGTGTCAGATAATTGTAGGACACGTGTCAGACACATTGAAGTGTCAAATAACTGTATGACTCCTAATGGTATACCACAATATTGTCCAACTTAATATTATATTACAAGGGCAAACTTAAAACAATTCCTGCAAAATGGCAAATAATCAAAATACCATATATCATGTAAAACATCTTTATACTAGAGCAGTTTATACTCCAATATGCTCTATGGCATTTATAGTATACTGCCATTTAAAACTATATCAAATAACTATTCATCTGAATATCATGCTATAAAACATTTGTAAGCATAAAAATATGCAATATATATAAAAATAATTTATCATGCAAAAATTATGTTATACTATATAAAACAATTATCTTTTAGGTTGACTTATCATAAGTCTCCCTATAAAACATGTATGCACTCACCTTAACCTTGTAATGAGGTTGCCTTTACTATTCAATATCACTTTCGATCTTTTTCTTTTCCTTTTCTACTGATACGACCTCGATTTATATCGGAATCTACATTAATATAACATATACCATTTAAAGTATATGTTAGTTCATATTCATTCCATATACAATAATGGAAAGTAAATAAAATAACCATCCATTACAAAGAAAATTGATCCGATAAAGCTTTCTATATTCGAATCACAACTTCTCATATTTTTCTTTAAATCTCCAAATTTTCCCAAAATATCTATTGTAGTCCCTAAGGACTCTTTTAAACTTCCAACCAAAATTTTCAAGTCTAGTCCTTACATTTCTCATCCTTTACACTTTAGGATCCAAACTTTAAAAATTTGCACTTTGGTCCCTAAAGTAGCCGAATACTCAATTTAACCCAAAATGTTGATTTAAACTTCAAAATCAATATTTAAGTCACTAGACTTAATTTTCCAACATAATATTCTTCAAATACAAGCTTAACAATCAAGTCCCTAAACTTTACAAAGTTTACATTTTGGTCCCTAATGCAAATTAATTAGGGATTTTCATTTTAGTCACCTTGTATAAAAATCATTCTCATCATTTCCATCATCAAAATATTTTTTGCAATAATTTCCCCTAAATTCTTCAAAATTGCTGAATGGTCACTAATTCAATTTAACATCGGTATAGCATTCTAACATCAATTTCACATCTCCAACATCCTTAATAACATAAATACACACCAATTCCATACAAATTCAGATTTGTTCCTCTAACTTTTAGGATTGCCGAATTGGTCCCTATCAAATTAACTTAGGGTCTTGCTTCCAAACAACAAATCAAGCTTACTAAATCATTATTTCAACATCACAAACCCTAAATTAAACCTGAATCCATAAACCCTAATCATCTTCATAATAATCAAAACATGCAGAACTTAAATCTCAACTCAATATCATGATTTTAACATCATACTAGCTTGATTTCAACTTGAATTCAATCATGGAATCATAAAATTCCAAAAGCCCCAAACTTTTTCCATAAACCCTAATTTCTTCTCATGCAAAATTCTCATCAATAAAGCATGTTTCCATGAATTATTTACACCAAAAGATAGAGCTTGAAGAGTAGAACAACTTTGTAGTTGATGAGATTACCTAAAAATCGAGTTTCGGGGCTTGAATCAAACTTGGAAAATTTTTCTCCATTTTTCTTTCTTTCTCCCCCTCACATTTCGAAATTTGAAGATGAAGAATGGTCTTCATCGTTAGTTTTTCATCCAATTTGGCCACTTGTCTTCTATAAATGAATTTTAAATTCATTTAGATAGTGAAATTACTAAAATACCTTTTAATCCAATGGTTGAGATTGACTTATCATCAATCAAGGGCCAAGATTAAATCTCCCATATCCTCTTTCCAAAATTGCCCTTACAACTTTTTAAATATTTCAAAATTACCATTGGGGCAAAATGACCAATTTGCCCTCCAACTAGTTTTTATTTACTAGTTTGCCATTCTTGTAAAAATTCAACTAAATATAGTTGGAATCCAACCAAATACAATAAAATATTCATAAAATAATATTTTATGAACTTTCCCATGTCTTTTAGATCAGTCTCCAAAATTTTTATTCGATCCAATATACCGATAAATAATCATTTACTCAAAAATAAACTATAGGATTCATCTTGAATCAAGCTAAAAAAATATTTCCAACACTTGGAAATGACTTTTATAACCTTTCTCTATCATATGACAAAATTTCATAATTTTCTAGTTCGATCCAGGTATCCAAATTCCACTTAAACTTTAACTGCGATTTTCCCAATAATCGAAATATCAGATCGAACCAATAATTCCACATTCGATTCAGATCCTTAGATTCTCTATCTATTTATGAGATAAAAACTCCAAACTTTTAAATAATTAGAACTTTGGTCCTTTAACTTTTCATTTTTGACTTGTACAATACAAGTTTTGAAAACTTGTTATTTTGGTCATTAAACTTTAACCTTGAATTCCCACTCCAATTTTTCTTCGATTTTTACCAAATTTTGCGAGTACTCTATTTTACTCGCTCTCTATCACATAACACCTTAAAACCTCAGAATTTTCTTTTCTACAGTCCATAGTTGAGAAAATCCTAACTTTTGCATTTTTGTCATTTTAGTCACTAAGTAAGCTTTTAAGCAATTATCTTAGCACTAAATGACCCTTAAACAATACTGTAAATTTTGGTGTATTACAATTCTCTGCCCTTAAGAAAATTCGTCATCGAATTTTCAAAACGTACCTGTTTTAAACAAGTGCGGATACTAATTTTCCATTACATCATTTGCTTCCCATGTTGCTTCTTCCACTTTGTGATTGTGCCAAAGGACTTTCACCAATGGTATTTGCTTGTTGCTTAATTCTTTGACACCATAAGCTAGTATCTTTACTGGTTCCTCCTCATATGTCAAATCTGATTGTAACTCAATTTCCTCCGATACAATCACATGTAATAGATCTGTTCTATATCTCCAACGCATCAAAACATGAAAAACATTATGAATTTTATTCATCTCCAGTGGAAGAGCTAACTGATATGCCACAGGCCCAACTTTCCTTATAATTTCATATGGACCAATATACCTAGAACTTAGTTTTCCTTTACACCCGAAACGCCTTATTTTCTTCCAAGGAGAGACCTTCAAAAATACTTTTTCTCCAACTTCAAATTGAATGTCCTTTGTTTCCAAGTCTGCATAAGACTTTTGTCGATCAGCGGCCTTTTTAAGATTTTCTTGTACAATATTAACTTTTTCCTCCATTTCTTGTAACATATTTGGCTTAATCAGCTTCCGATCATATAATTCAAACCAATTTAATGGCGATTTGCACTTTTGACCATATAGGACTTCATAGGGTGCCATCTGTATACTTGCTTGATAACTGTTGTTGTAAGCAAATTCTGCTAGCGGTAAATACTATTCCCATGATCCTTCAAATTCGATTATGCTAGCTCTTAACATATCTTCTAGTACTTGAATTGTTCTTTCAGACTGACCATATGTTTGAAGATGAAATACAGTACTGAAATTCAATCGTGTCCTCAAAGCTCTGTGTAGTGCATTGCAAAATCTTGATAAAAAATTTGGATTTCGATCCGATACTATAGATATTAACACTCTATGTAATCAAACTATCATCAAAAAGTTTTTAACAAACCTCCGATAATATCCAGCAAGTCCTAAGAAACTACGAATCTTGGTAACATTCTTGGGAATTTTCCATGCAACAATAGACTGTATCTTTTTAGAATCCACTTTGATTCCTTCAGATGAAACAATGTGACCCAAGAAAGCCACTTCAGACAACCATAACTCACATTTTGAGAGTTTGACTTATAACTTCTTTTCTCTTAAAATTGGTAAAACTATCCTCAATTGTGCATCATGATCTTCTTTAGTCTTCGAATACACCAATATATCATTAATGAAGACTACAATAAACTGATCAAGATACGGCTGAAATACTCGGTTCATCAAATCCATGAATGCACTCGGAGCATTAGTAAGACCAAATGGAATTACTATAAATTCATAATGCACGTACCTTGTTCTAAATGATGTTTTTAGAACATCTTCTTCCTTGATTTTCAGTTGATAATAACTAGATCAGAGATCAGTCTTAGAGAATACTGCTGCTCTTTTTTGTTGATCAAACAAATCTTCTATTCTCGGTAATGGATACTAGTTCTTTATTGTTACTTTGTTCAACAATAAAAAATCAACGCACAGCCACAATGAACCATCTTTCTTTTTGACAAATAGCACCGGAGCTCCCCACGGTGATGTACTAGAACGTATAAATCCTTTATCTAATAATTCTTGCAACTGTGAATTTAACTCTCTAAGCTTTGTATGTGCCATTCTGTATGGAGCCATAGACACTGGCTCATAACCGGGAATTACATCAATATCGAGCTGTCGAAATTGTACTTATGCCCTCATTATTCATCTTAATAATCACTACGAAGACTAATTAAGTCTTCAACCCTACCTTTAACAGTATTTTCATTTTATTACTAAAGTCACTACTCCAGTACTTTGAAATCCCTTTTTCTTGATAAAAGGATCTAAACACCACTCGTTCTTCTTTTCAACCAATCACCTTAAACGACACTTCATTACAATATTTTGAGCAAGATACTTATATGTGCCTAATACTTTATCAACTTTTCATAGTAAAGACTTTATAGACTTCACAACAATGGTTTTAATATTTCCTTTAACAATTATTTTAGGGCTTTAATCCAACCATTATCACTTAACCATCAATCTGCCGACATCTGATAATCATCCGTGTCTCTTGTATACCCATTAGTTCGTAAATCCTTTATTGATAGGGACCCTAAATTCGATTTCTATCTATAGTTACTATATGTAAGGAGGTATCTTGCATTTCAAACAGCTTTCATTACTATATAAGTCCATTCGCTATTACCAGTATAAACTAGGTACTAGACTTAGTTAACCTCCTTACTCATTTCTGGGACCTCAATATGTTCTCTCTTTTAATTGTCCAATGAGATTCATTCTCGTTCAGACATTCACTCTTATAGCAACCCTTTTTTGACCAATAAACAATTGCATCAATCATACAAGTATTTCTTTTCAGTAAACATGACATCCTAGTGGCATGTACACACTTTATCACTTTTATCGAGCTCGGTTTAACTCCAGAATCGGCTAAACCTGCAGATTTGATACCAATAAATGTAACGCCCCTTCCCGTTACCATATACCAGACACGAGTCAAAAATGTCACTACTTTTTAAAACAGTCTTTTAATCAAAAACCGGGGTAATTTAAAAATTTTTGGAAACTTCCTAGTGGTCACCCATCTTGAAATTTTCTTAGCTCAAGCACGCTTAACTTTAATCAAATCAGAAATAAAATATTAATTCTAGATCCGATAATAAAACTTTTTACATAAATAATACAGTCATATTAAGACAAATCGTTTTATTAAAAATGATTATATTTAAAATTATTCAGATTTATCCTCATATAGGATATGTCAAATCAGGTCATATAATAATTAAATTGTAAACATACTTACCGTCTATAAAAGATTTATAAAATATTTACTGACCTAGTTAAGGCACTTTAATAAAATAGACCATTTTGTATAGTACATACAACTATTAAACATATATATATATATAAATACGGATGCCATGATTACTGAAATACCTATCGATTATCTTCTATACATAATAATGATGGAAAAGTTGTCATCTACTAATCCCAAGCACCTGCGTGTATAATATAAATACACGCTGAGTATATCTCAGTGAGGCATAAGATGAGTGACATATAATACACTAATGCATGATAATTTATAAAACGTGATAGTCATTAAATTACATATTCGGTAATGTAGGAATTTATGTACTGTAAAATCGTATACCTATATTATAATAATTATGTACTGTAAAATCATATACATGTACTGTAAAGTCATATATCAGTACTATATAATTATACAGTTATCATGTAAAATCATATAGCCCAAGGTAAATATTAAGTGACTAATAAACGAGTCGCGTACTTTAAAAGTACTATCATTTTCTGTAACTGTGGAGACATTTAAGTGTCAGATAACTGTAGGACACAATGAAGTCTCTGATAACTGTAGGACACTCGTCACACACATTGAAGTGTCAAATAACTGTATGACTCCTAATGGTATACCATAATATTGTCCAACTTAATATTATACTACAAGGGCAAACTTAAAACAATTCCTGCAAAATGGCAAATAAACCAAATACCATATATATCATGTAAAACATCTTCATATTGGAGGAGTTTATACTCCAATATGCTCTATAACATTTATGGTATACTGCCATTTAAAACTATATCAAATAACTTTTCATCTGAATATCATGCTATAAAACATTTGTAAGCATAAAAATATGCCATATATATAAAAAATAATTTATCATGCAAAAATTATGTTATGCTATATAAAACATTTATCTTTTAGGTTGACTTATCATAAGTCTCCCTATAAAACATGTATGCACTCACCTTAGCCTTGTAATGAGGTTGTCGTTACTATTCAATATCACTCCCGATCTTTTTCTTTTCCTTTTCTACTGATACGACCTCGATTTATATCAGAATCTACATTAATATAACATATACCATTTAAAGTATATGTTAGTCCATATTCATTCCATATACAATAATAGAAAGTAAATAAAATAACCATCCATTATATAGAAAATTGATCAGATAAAACTTTCTATATTCGAATCACAACTTCTAATATTTTTCTTTAATTCTCCAACTTTTCCCAAAATATCTATTTTAGTCCCTAAGGACTCTTTTAAACTTCCAACCAAAATTTTCAAGTCTAGTCCTTACATTTCTCATCCTTTACACTTTAGGATCCAAACTTTAAAAATTTGCACTTTGGTCCCTAAAGTAGCCGAATACTCAATTTAACCCAAAATGTTGATTTAATCTTCAAAATCAACATTTAAATCACTAGACTTATTTTTCCAACATAATATTCCTCAAATACAAGCTTAACAATCAAGTCCCTAAACTTTACAAAGTTTACATTCTGGTCCCTAATGCAAATTAATTAGGGATTTTCATTTTAATCGCCTTGTATAAAATCATTCTCATCATTTCCATCATCAAAATAATTTTTGCAATAATTTCCCCTAAATTCTTCAAAATTGTTGAATGGTCACTAATTCAATTTAACATCGGTATAGCATTCTAATGTCAATTTCACATCTCCAACATCCTTAATAACATAAATACACACCAATTCCATATAAATTCATATTTGGTCCTCAAACTTTTAGGATTGCCAAATTGGTCCCTATCAAATTAGCTTAGGGTCTTGCTTCCAAACAACAAATCAAGCTTACTAAATCATTATTTCAACATCACAAACCCTAAATTAAACTTGAATCCATAAGCCCTAATCATCTTCATAATAATCAAAACATGTAGAACTTAAATCCCAACTCAATATCATGATTTTAACATCATACTAGCTTGATTTCAGCTTGAATTCAATCATGGAATCATAAAATTACAAAAGCCCCAAACTTTTTCCATAAACCCTAATTTCTTCTCATGAAAAATTCTCATCAATCAAGCATGTTTTCCCTGAATTATTTACACCAAAATATAGAGCTTGAAGAGTAGAACAACTTTGTAGTTGATGAGATTACCTGAAAATATCGAGTTTCGGGGCTTGAATCGAACTTGGAAAATGTTTCTCCATTTTTCTTTCTTTCTCCCCCTCGTCTTCATCTTTTGTTTTTCACCCAATTTGGCCACTTGTCTTGTATAAATGAATTTTAAATTCATTTAGATAGTGAAATTACTAAAATGCCCTTTTAATCCAATGGTTGAGATTGATCTTATCATCAATCAAGGGCCAAGATTAAATCTCCCATTTCCTCTTTCCAAAATTGCCATTATACTTTTTAAATATTTCAAAATTGCCATTGGGGCAAAATGACCAATTTGCCCTCCAACTAGTTTTTATTTACTAGTTTGCCATTCTTGTAAAAATTCAACTAAATCTGGTTGGAATCCAACAAAATATTCATAAAATAATATTTTATGAACTTTTCCATGTCTTTTGGATCAGTCTCCAAAATTTTCATTCGATCCAATATACCGATAAATAATCATTTACTCAGAAATAGACTGTAGGATTCATCTTGAACTTTATAACCTTTCTCTATCATATGGAAAAATTTCATAATTTTCCAGTTCGATCCAAGTATCCAAATTCCACTTAAACTTTAACTGCGATTTTCCCAATAATCGAAATATCAGATTGAATCAATAATTCCACATTCATTTCACATCCTTAGATTCTCTATCTATTTATGAGATAAAAAATCCTAACTTTTAAATAATTACAACTTTAGTCCTTTAACTTTTCATTTTTCGACTCTACCATACAAGTTTTGAGAACTTATCATTTTGGTCACTAAACTTTAACCTTGAATTCTCGTTCCAATTTTTCTTGGATTTTTACCAAATTTTGCGAGTACTCTATTTTACTCGCTCTCTATCATATAACACCTTAAAAACTCCAAAATTTCTTTTCTGCAGTCCATAGTTTAGAAAATCCTAACTTTTGCATTTTTGTCATTTTAGTCACTAAGTAAGCTTTTAAGCAATTATCTTAGCACTAAATGACCCTTAAACAATACTGTAAATTTTTGGGTATTACACTAATGGCACTAACGAGGTGCTTTAATGAGGAGCAAAGAGCATCCTCGAATACGTACTCATATGTCATGTTCAAGTTAGGACTGCGGTGTCACTTCCACCTTGGGGACCCAAGCCCTTGGTGTGCACCCTGGGGATCCATGTAACACCCTAAACCAGGCCTAGGAAGATTACCACTATTTAAGCTATTGATAATTGAGTCATGTGCTAATCAAATTAAAAGAATTGGGAGTTAAATCGAATGTTATGTTAATGTAATTAAACAAACTTAAGCTTAGGAGCATGTAACATGAAGCCATTCGTTAAATTGTCATAGAATTACCCTTATTAGACTAATTAAGTCTAGGACCAAATTGAAATAAAAGGAAGAAAAGATAGCTAATGTCTAAAGGGATTAAAATGTTATAACCAACAAGTTATAGTGCCAAATTAAGATGACCAAATTGAAATAAGAATAAAACAATGAAATTGCATGGTAATTAGACCATTTAGTGATAGTGGAATCAATGTGGCAAGGTAATTACACATGTGGCAAAGAGGAAGTGAGGATGGCCGTCCATGTTGTGAATCAAAGAAAGAGAAAACAGAAAATTTAATCATCTTCTTCCTTATTCATCCTCTATAGCCGATATTGAGAGTGTAGAGAGAGAATTGCTTTGTTGATCAAATTAGCCTAATTGAAGGAGTTAGTTTGAATAGCTTCTTGTTAGGAAGGTAAAATACTTGATTCTTCACTTCAATTACATGTTTAAATCTTGAAATTATGATGTTCTTGTTGCCTAGTTGAATAGGATGATTGTAATATGTGTACAAACAAGCTTGCTGTCCAGATTTGAAACCATATATATATATATATATATATATATATATATATATATATATATATATTGATTGTAGAATGTATATGGTTGCTGGAAACTTGATTTTACATGCTGGAAATTTGCTGGAAATTGCTGGAAATTTAGCTACTAAATTGGTATGATTTGAATGTATCATGGCATGAAACTGTTTTGATCACATTGCTAGGGAAGATTGTATAAACATGATTGATTTTATAAAATGCCCTATTTTGATCACATTGATAGGTGAATAGAACTGACCTAGACTTGTATGAGTATGTATATAAGTTGAATTAACATGTTAGAAATGTCAACTAAGTGAATAATGAAGCTAGAAACTTAAACTAGTGTAATATGCCCAGAATACTCTGTTCTGGGCAGTAACTTTGAAAAATCACTATAAATTGTACAAAGGGAATTTAAGAATGGAAATTTTATGGACAATGCCTTAACATGTCTAATTCATTAGGAGAAAACATAACTAAATTCTGGATTGTAAAACAGATTGTAGAAATGAAACACTAGGGACAATGCAAACTGTCCAGTGTTGTAAATTGCTTGTCTTTAAACAAAAAAATGTATTAATTGGAAAAGAATTAAAATGAAAGGCTTATATGGGTAGAAATAAAATTAAGTTATCTTTCCAACGGTGTACTCCAATTGAAATTCTGACGTATGGACTGAAAGTTATGCATGTTTAAGTAAACAGTGCACAAGCTACCTGGCAGCAGCAGTTTAGATGTTATTGGTCTTGTATATGTGATGTGTTAACCTTGTTGCTATGTTGAATGATTTTGTGATTACATGTTTTGACCTTGTCCTTTCTATGTGATTTATTAGAGCAAGGAGAGGACTTTGGAGAAGGATCTAAAGTCAAGCATTCAAGGGACAAGAAAAAGGGGATAGTCTTGCAAGACTAATTAAGCTTGGAGTATTGTGAGTGTAGTTTACAATAGGGTTAGGAATTAGGTCCTAACCAAATGTGCATGATTATCTTCTTGCCATTGATATGCCATGTTAATGATCTCAATTTTAACTTGAATATGAATAAAAGGGAAGAATGGACTAAACTAAAATTGTGAATAAGTAATAGGATGCAAATTGAGAAATTAGTTAGAAAGAAAAGTGAAAACAAATGCTTGATTTCTTGTTCTTGATTGTGCCTATTCAAGTAATGGCATATATGTATGATAATGATATATGATGCCTGATCCTTGAATCATGAATGAAATTCACTTGAATACTTACTTGAATTGTATTGTCTTGATCATGAAACACATGAAAATGTGAAATGAAATTAAGAGCTAAGGATCAATTGACCTAAGGGCTAAAGCATAATATTGCTTTACTTGCTTGAAATGATTATTGACTACATGATCTTGAACTTGAAAAGCTTGATAACTCTTGAATAAGTAAAGTGTAATCAAACAACCTTGGTTGCTAGTTGAATAGGTAGAAGGGCATGCCTTAGAGTCTAGAGCTCATTGTGTTAGGGTGGACTACGGCCCATAGCTAAGGCCCCTAATTGGCGATAGACGGAGGGTACGTATGTGTGGTCTTTGGCGACAGTAGGAGGGTTTACCAGTACTACGGTACAGTACTATGGTACATCTTGCGTACTACGGTACATCTTGTGACGACAGTTGGTTGGAGACTCGATGACCTAAACAAACTATAAACCAAGGATTGTGTTAAAAGATAATAAATAAGTTAATATAACTTGAATACTTGAATTACTTGATATGAAAACTTGCTACTTGGATTACTTGACAAGTATTATTGAAATGACAAACATGTAAACTTGAATTATTTGTCACTTGACTTGTATACTTGAATTTCTTGCTACATTATTATTGCTTGAAATAGACCTTGACCTTACTTGAATTCATGAGTTCTAATTGTAAACTTGTCTTGAATGTAAAGTTTAAATTGCTTGATTTCATGATATATAAGCATCAATTGCTTGACTACTTGATATGTGTCCATGAATATCTTGATTTCTTGAAATGGATAAAGCATGAGTTCTTGAGCTCGAAGCAAGACACAAGCATAGTTAAAGTATGGTTCATACTTGTTTTGTACTCCCCTAGTTGGTGGCACTTAGTTTGTATATAATGTCTAGTGCATGCATTTTGAATACTTGAACTTGTATATGTATATATGTCTTGAATGGGCCTATTATTTTGTGAACTTGGTTATTAATATGAATTAAGTAATGAACTAAAATTCTATGTATTGTAAGTATATGGTTATGTATATATTGATTTGGCCAAAGTAATTTATCTAGTCTTGTACCATTCGAATGTTTTGTGAGTTAATCACTTGTGTGATCATATCATGATGTATATGTATTTTTATAAGATTGAATGGTAAATGCCGAATGGTAAGGGTGGCATATGCTTGCTTGGAATCAAGGTATGTACTATTGATAATGTTTAATAAGTTATGTATGTAATGTCACATGTATCAAGCTAAGGAACAAAGAAATAAAATGAAGCATGTTTGCTTATTTAGGTTTCGAATGTTGATTGTATGATGATGTTAATTGATATTTTTGGTAACCTAGTATATCCTGTAAATAAAAGATAAGATTGCTTATATGATAAGTAATGATTGTTTGGTTACTTGTTAGTTAAGTAACTCACCTAATAGGGATGAGTTAGCCTATTCTTGCTTGTTCATACTTGTATTGTACTTGGTAACGCTCCCGAACTGGTTTGCTGCCAACCTGGGGGAGGGGTGTTACATTTTATTGGTATCAGAGCTTTTTAGTCGGTTCTAGGACTAAACTGGCCTCTCTTGCATCATATAGGATACTTGTGCCACCTAGGAAACTTGTATTGTATAGCTTGTGTCTTTGCTTAACTAAACTAAATTCCTAATTGTTCTATTTAAATGTAGAATGTCTGAAACAAGGCTCGCTCTGGATGATGAAAGTTCTGTAGGCTCCTCAAATGAAGGAGATAGTGTGAGGATGGAACAGAATCCTCCACAGCAATGAACAGAACCTAGAGCCCAAGCTGCTGCTCAACAGGAAGCTCCTGCTATAAATCTTGTGCAGCAGGAATGTCTCCCGAGCATGAAGATGTTCAATCATCTTGTAACTACCTTGAAACGAGACCATCCTATACCTCCTCCTGCTATTGCTCTAACTAGAGTCCCTATTGACAAACTGGCTCAACACCGAGCTTATACCTTCACCGGTACTAATGAAGCCAATCCCGAAATAGTTGAGTATTGGTTAGAGGCCATTACTCGAATCCTGACCAAACAATTGCCCTGTTCTGATGAACACAAACTCGAATGTGCTATAGCGCTGTTGGTAGACGAAGCTCTGAGCTGGTGGGAAACCACTACCCTGACTGCTCTTGCTGAAGCTCTAACTTGGAAATTCTTTCTTGAGGAATTCAAGAAGAAATACATTAGTGAACAATACCTGGCCGAGCACCGGAAGCGTTTCTTGTACCTCAAGCAAGGTGGCCGACCTATCAAACAGTACGTGAGTGACTTCTACAAGTATTGCAAATACAGGTCGGAATACATCAAGACTGATGCTGACAAGTGTAAGATGTTCATCGATGGATTGAATGATGAATTAAGTCCAATATTCATTGCCCTGGGTATCACTGACTTCCAAAATTTGGTGAACCAGGCCATTGCAACTGAGGCGAAGATGAAAGCCTCTAAGAAACGCAAAAGCAGAAACTCCTAGAAAGACAAACGATCAAGAAATGATGACAAGCCGCACTGGCAGTCAAAGAAGTCCAAATATTCTAAGGATCACTCTTCGAATTACACTCCTGCTCAGAAAAGCAACTTCATACTGAGACCCCAATCGGTAACCAAGCCTTCAGCCCCGATATCTCTGTTGATATTACGGGGAATTTTGGTAAAGCTGCTCAATATCCTACTTGCAAGTTTTGACAGAAACACCACACTGGTCAGTGTAGAACTCAACAGAATCTATGTTACTTATGTGGAGCCTCCGATCACTATATCAGGGATTGTCTTTAGAATCCTAGCAAGGTTTCGAATCAAACTCCTACAAATGCTAGCTCAACTCCTTCCATTTGAAACAAAGGTCCCAGACAAGCTCAGTCTGGAAATCAAGGGAAAGGCAAAGGACATCATTCGAATGCCCCTACTCACCAGGAATCTTGGGTTCTTGCTCGAATCTATCATATCCGGGGAAAAGGAGATGAAAAATCACCTGGCGTTATAGCAGGTACCGTTGAGTTAAATTCGACTCATGTTTATGCTTTAATAGACTCGGGATCCACTCATTCTTTTGTATGCTCAACCTTGATTGAAAAATTAAACTTAATGCATGAAATTGTAAAACAAAGCCTTGTAGTTTCGAACCCTATAGGGGGAATTAAAAATATAAGTTTTATCTGTAGAAACCGTCCCCTATTTATTCAAAATGTACCCTTTCTTGTTAATCTATATGTACTACTAACTTGTGAGCTCGTCTAGTACCGAGACTAGCTTGGTTAAGCAAGCGTGAAGCTTGGGTAGATTGCCTAAATAGGAGACTTTATCTCCAGGGTTTAGGAAAGGAATCAATTCTTCTAATTGACAAGAAACTGACCTCGATATTTGCTACTATGGTCTTACAAGACGAACTTGAATTCGGCTTACCTAGTGTGCCTATTGTATCTGAATATCTCGATGTTTTTCACAAAGAACTCCCTGGTCTCCCTCTAACTAGAGAAGTAGAGTTCGGGATCGATGTCCAACCCGGAACAACTCTAGTGTCCATCACACCTTATCAAATGGCACATGTTGAGTTGAAAGAACTCAAGAAGCAACTCCAAGAATAACTAGACAATGGTTTCATTAGGCCTAGCTCGTCTCCCTAGGATGCTCCAGTCTTGTTCGTGAAGAAGAAAGACGGGAATATGAGACTCTGTATTGACTACAAACAATTAAACAAGCTTGCTATCAAGAATCGATATCCTCCCCAAGGATTGAATATCTTTTCGATCAACTCAAAGATGCTGCAGTATACTCAAATATCGATTTACGATCGGGATTCTAACAAATGAGGGTAAAAGAAGAAGATGTACCCAAGATAGCCTTTCTTACTCAATATGGCCATTTTGAACTCCTTGTAATTCCATTTGGATTAACGAATGCTCCGGCTACTTTCATGGATCTCATGAACTGTGTATTCAGGCCCTATCTTGACAAGTTCGTGGTCGTTTTTATTGATGACATTTTGGTGTATTTTCAGAATAAAGAAAAATATTCGAAACACCTTCAAACCGTATTACAAACTCTCCGAGAACGTTAATTTTTGCAAAGTTCTCTAAATACGAATTTTGGCTATTAGAATTAACGTTTCTTGGACATGTTATCTCGGCAGAAGGGATCAAAGTAGATCCAAGGAAAATTCAATCCATCATGGATTGGAGACCTCCAAGGAATGTTGGTGAGGTTAGAAGCTTTCTCAGTTTAGCCAGGTATTATCGACGTTTTGTCAGGGGATTCTCATCTATTGCTGCAAGTTTGACTAAGATAACTCGCAAAGATACACCTTTTGTTTGGTCGGAGAACCAAAAACGAAGTTCCGATCAGCTTAAACAAGCCCTAACTGATGCTCTGGTTCTCATCCAACCAGTATCAGGCAAGGAGTATACTATTTACAGTGATGCATCTCATTTGGGACTAGGATGTGTCCTAATGCAAGATAGAATCGTGGTAGCTTACTGATAAGTGTTCAAAAGTACTATTTTTATTACCCTTTCTACTCATATTATTGTTAGACTTAAGCTCATATTAGTTGCATAATTAGTCATTCATGCATTAATTCATGTTTCTTTCCACCGTTGAGCTTGATTACATAACTTGGTGATTTTTGTGGAAAAAGATGCAGCTTTGGTGTGTTTTTGTGTGTGTGCAGAATCACTTGCTTAAACAAGGCTAGAACCAGTTGCTAGGGCAGTGCATGAAGGAGATGCCGAGCTAGTTGCCAGGGCAATGCTTGAAGGAGATGCCGAGCTAGTTGCCAAGGCCATTTTCGACAAAGAATAAGATGATATGATAGTCGAAATTGATGACTAGATAAGCCCAAGATGACGTGGAGCAAAGTTAAATTCCAAAAGAGTCTGATTCCATGAAGAGGTTAAAGAGAAATTAAATCCCAAGAAGATAGGAGAAGTTCTAGAAGGAATTTAAATATAATAAAGAATTATATTCTTTAAAGATAATTTAATTCTAACCTAACTTCCTCCTCAAGAAGGATTTTGACCTAGCCATCTCCTATTTGAAGGACCAAGCTGTCAAAGAGAGGTGAGCAAGAAGAGGGAAAATTTCGACAACCCCATAGAGCAAGAAGAGAGGATTTTCGACAACTCCAAACGTCAAGAAGGAAGAGATTTCGACAAGAGAGCAAGGGGAGAGAGTTCGATTTCTTCTTCTTCTTCTTTGCTTCCATTAGATTCATGGTTTGGGATTATTCATTGTATATCTTTTGAACCCAACCATGAACTAACTTGATTGGTTGGGGTTATTGTGTTTTGTTGTTGTGAAAAACAATTGGATTTTGTTTAGGTAATAAGAGTTTGCACTTTTCTATTCAAGGTTTATTCATTCTTGGTTCTTATTTTTGTTTGCGAGTGAATTGGGAGAGGATCTCGTAACTTCATCTATTTATCTAATATCGGGAGAGTTATATTCAAGAAACGAATGAGTATAATCTTTATTCAATCTATTGATGGTGAAGATTAATTCGTCTTAGGAATAAGTTAAGGATTCTAACGGCTAAGAGGAGCGCAAGATTGGTTGTTGTTCACCCTTGATTCACGCAGGGGTGTATTATCAAGACATGCACAAGTAGCTAGAGTTTTGACTTAGGGATAAGAAGAAACCATTGAAGAACACTCTGCCGAACCTTGAAGTTGCTGCCCATACGCCCAAGTAGTTGCCCAGCTAGTCGCCCAGGCAACCATCGATTAGTTGCCAAGGCAACCCCATTGTGCAAGTTGCCACGGCAACTGAGTTTCCCTTGCACTCTTTTACCAAGACGATCCAATTGGCTATCACACCTCAACTCATGATAACCTGGCCTATTCACTATAATTTAATTTCATCTATTCTTTTAGTTTATTGCTCTTAGTTTTCTCCTTAATTAAAACCTATATTATCAATTGTGTTTTTATTTTCACAGTGCAGTAACTTAAGTAAAGTGGCCCAAACCAATCCATGTGGAGACGATACTCGATACTCGTATCACTTTATTACTTGTGACGTGTATACTTGCACATTTGCGTAGCACTTATTACACGCAACAAGTTTTTGGCGCCGTTGCTGGGGATTGGCAATTGGTGTTAATTGTTTTTGTAATTGCATTTTTTTCTTAGTTTTACTAACTTTTCTTTTTGTTTGTTTTATCAAAAAAAAATTAGGTGCACTACAAGTTAAGGGACATCAACATGTCAGGAAATAAAAGTCGATCCATTCGAGAGTTGATGATGGAAGATATGAATCAATCCAATCAAGAGTTTCTTGCACCCTTTGATGATTACCTATACCAACCAAGAAAAGCCCAAAGAGCTTATACCGTGGAAAAATCTTGTGCTATGTGTGGAGAACATCATGTGTTTGAAAATTGCCCTCACATTTTCGGTGCATATGACTACATGGAGGACCATAGAGGGAACCAGCAGCAAAATTCTTCATGGTATGGTCAAAAAGCTCAAAATTTTTTTACCATAACAATTTTGTCGCAGCAACAGATATGCCATGGCAATGTAGTCCTTTTCAAGAGCATTCCAACTCCTTAGAGGAAACGTTGCTAACTTCCTTGGCTAGACTTGACAGATCAATTGAAGAGATTCGAGAGCTATCAAAGTCCATGGATACGAGGATAGCTCAGTGGGATGCAACCTTGGGGGATTTAGAAGATCAATTGAGGAGATCCACATATGTCATGGATAACATGCACCAACAATTCATTCCTAGGGATATTGAAGTCCCAAGGCAAGAGGACAAGGAACAATGCAAGGAAAGATCTTCGATGTGCGAGGAACAACTAAAACCTCAAATTCGAGAGTATGTTGATGAAAAACTCTGCCGAACACATGATGAGCCTGAGCAACAAACTTCTTCGGCAATGATTGAGGAGCCTGAACAGAGCAATGCCACGACAACACTCAATGAAGCTGAGAACAACAATACTACAACAAATTCTGAGGAGCCTGATGCCCAGAAGGTTACAACATTGATGTTGAAGCAGGAATTCGTAGATTTCTATCATCTACAGTTGCCACGGCAATTACACGACCACATGCAAGATCAACGAGATGATAATACTTTGCCAATGGAATATGAGCAGGTGATGGTTGAACCTTTCGAATTCTTTAAAAACTTACCTCATCCGTTGCAGGTATGTCTTGAGGAACTGATGTTGGTAGATTTGAAGCCATCGAAATCTCTATTGACGGAGATGTTTGAGAGGCCAAAAGAAAAAGGTGTTTGGATTCGTAATGCTTTTCAAAAAATTGGTTCTTCCCTTGACTTACAGCAAATTTTTGCAACTGATTGCCACGGAAATTGGTTAGAGCAGCAATTGCCACGACAACGAAGGCTACATCCAACCATGATGGAGCCCGACAAGAATGAGGTAATTAAATGGTTGGATGCTGATATAATTTTTCCTAATAATATATCCATGCCTTCAGGAACAATATAAAGGTGGAAGATGTGCATGGACTACAAGGGAACACAAAAGAAAGACACTTCAACCATGGTAACGCAAAAGGGGCAGTGGCAAGCACATTGGCCAAACTCTTTTTGGGCAATATTGTCACCCGATGGAGGGTGTGGATGGACTATAAGAAGTATCGGAAACGACTCTCCTCAAGTTTTCATAGATATGCAGTAACATTAGAAGATGCATGATGGCACTCTTTTCAGACATGGTCGAAGACTTCCTTGAGATCTTCATGGATGATTTTTCCGTTTTCGGTAATGACTTCGACAGTTGCCTCGGCAATTTAGAGAAGGTGTTGGCAAGATGTGAAGAAACTGATTTGGTCCTCAATTGGGAGAAATTCCATTTTATGGTAGATGAAGGAATAGTGCTCAGCCACAAGATTTCATCCAAGGAAATTGAAGTAGACAAAGCAAAGGTGGACGTGATTGAGAGATTACCCCCACCAAATTCGGTTAAAGGAATCTGAAGCTTTCTTGGACATGCAGGTTTTTACAGGAGGTTCATTCATAATTTTTCTAAAATTACTAAACCCTTGTGCAATTTGCTTGAACAGGATAAAGTGTTCAATTTTGATGATTCTTGTGCCCAAGCATTCAAAACCCTAAAGGAAAAGCTCACCTCGGCACCCATTGTCATTCCACCAGATTGGGCGCTACCGTTTGAGCTCATGTGTGACGCAAGTGATTTCACGGTAGGAGCAGTCCTAGGCAAATGTACAAGACAGGAAAGGAACAGAAAATCAAGTGGCCGATCACTTATCACGTTTAGAACGCAATAGGGAGGATGATGCGGATTTAGAGATATGCGATGCATTCCCAGATGAGCAACTTTTAGTTACCTCGGCAACCATGGATGCGTATGCCTCGGTAACCCTCGACGCCGCAACAGCTCTTGACGTGCATACCTCGGCAACCCTCGACGTCGAAGCAGCTCTTGACGCGCATGCCTCGGCAACCATGGATGCGCATGCCTCGGCTACCATGGATGCGCATGCCTCGGCAACCCTCGACACCACAACAGCTCCTGATATGCACGCCTCGGCAACCATGGATGCACATGCCTCGGTAACCTTTAACACCGCAGCAACTCCTAATACGCACGCCTCGGCAACCATGGACACGCACGCCTCGGCAACCCCTAACGCCTCGACAACCATGGATGCGCATACCTCGGTAACCCTCGACTCCACGATAACCACTGATACGCACACCTCGGCAACCATGTATGCGTATGCCTTGGCAACTCTAGACGCACACGCCTCGATAATCTTGGGAGCAGTCGCCATGGCAGCACATGCCTCGGCAATACCCTGGTACGCGGATTTAGTTAATTTTATTGTTTGTGGTATTTTACCTTATGGCCTTACTCACCAAGGGAAGAAGCGGTTCCGCCATGATGCTAAGCATTACTTTTGGGACGAGCCTCTTTTGTTTAAAAAATGTGTAGATCAGGTCATACGCCGATGTGTTCCTGAAGAAGAGCAGCAGAATGTACTCCGATAATGCCATTCTTCACCCTATGGAGGACATTTTGGAGGAACTCGTACCGCGGCCAAAGTTTTGCAATCCGGTTTGTATTGGCTAACACTGTACAAAGATGCCCAAGAGTTTTACAAGCAATGTGATCATTGCCATAGGACGGGCAATATCACCCACAAACCAATGGGCAAGCAGAAATTTCCAACCGAGAATTGAAGGGTATACTAGAGAAAGCTGTAAATCCCTCTAGGAAGGATTGGTCAACAAGACTAGATGACGCACTTTGGGCATATCGCACTGCATTCAAAACACCCTTAGGTATGTCCCCCTTCCTACTTGTCTATGCAAAAACATGCCATCTACCGGTGGAAATCAAACACAAGGCATGTTAGGCAATCAAGACCGTGAATATAGATTGGGAAAGTGCCAGGCAAAAGCGTTTGTTGGACCTCAACGAGGTAGAAGAATTCTGTGCACTCGCCTATAACAATGCACGAATCTACAAGGAGAAAACAAAGCAGTGGCATGACAAGAAACTATTGCCGTGGCAATTCATGCTAGGGAAACTAGTTCTCTTATTCAATTCTCAGCTAAAACTTTTACCGGGAAAACTAAAATCAAGATGGTCAGGACCATTCGAAGTTGTCAAACCATTCTCCCATGGTGTCGTGATAATCAAGTCCATTACCGACGAACATGAATTCAAAGTTAACGGACAAAGATTGAAGCACTACAACGGTGCCCATGTAGAACGTAACAAAGAAGTTGACACCTTAGGAGATGCATAAGCATGCTCTCCTTTCGATATTTTCTTTTTCTTTTTATTTTTTGAGCTATTTTTTATTATTTTTGGTTATTTTTTTCTCTTTATTTATTTTTTGGAATTTTTAGGAGATATTTTATTTTTCTTCAATATCTTTAGTTTCCAGGTTTTCATTGCTTTCTTTTCTTTTCTTTTTCACAATAAGACTCACAACCACCATGCTAAGAAAATTCACTACCGACTACTTTCCACAACAACCACAACAGAGATTGCCTAGGCAACAACAATGGCGTCGGCAACTTCTGATGCCCAAACATGGATCAAATCAAAGTAATGCTATTCACGCGGTACCAGCCACAAGCATTCAACCACTGACCGAAAAATGAATCAAGCAAACGGCACGAAGGAAACTTATCACTCGAGGTGACGACCTCTCCGACTAACTCATTTCATTTAGTTTCTTTTAAATTTTGTTTCACTTTTACATGCATTGAGGATAATGCTTCTCTCGAGTTTGGGGGGGTGTTGGTTTCTAGTTAGTTTCATGTTTAGTTGCATTCATCTTTAGCAATCACATATAGGTTGCATATGTTACTTGCCATGCCTTTAATTGGATTTAATTGCTTAAGACTTGTTGAATATCCAATGATGAATTTTTGCCACTACACTTAATTGAAAGAACCTTTAATTTTAGGATTGCATGAAAAGAACTTAGAATTTTACTATGACGCTGATTTTTTTACACGATTGTGCCTTATTGATTGAAAGAAACTTAGTGAACTTAGGTTGCTTAAAATTTGGGTAAATTGAAAATTAAAATTTAAATTCTTACTAGAGGTGCCCGGAACTGGCTCTAGTAGTAAATACACTTTCTTGCTAGAGGTGCCCAAAACTGGCTCTAGTAGTAAATACACTTTCTTGCTAGAGGTGCCCAAAACTGGCTCTAGTAGTTAATGCACATTAAAGAATCGCTAGAGGTGCCCGAAATTGGCTCTAGTCGACTAAAATAAAATGAGAAATTGCTTACGTTGCTAGACTAAAATAAAATGAGAAATTGCTTACGTTGCTAGAGGTGCTCGAAATTGGCTCTAGTGAAAATAAAAATAAATGCCCCGGTAATTAAATTGATAAAGCCTATTGTTCACATAGAATCTTGAAAATCAACTTGTACACAACTACGCACACACATTGTCACGAGCATTATAGTTTGATTCCGGGTAATTTTTGTGTTATCCGAAAAATTAAAAGGTGATCATACTTTGTGCTACGGTTCCGAGGTTTGAATTCAAGTTTGAAGCATTTCTTTGATGATTAAAGTCTTGGCAAGTAATTGTTAGTTTGCATTGCTTGAGGACAAGCAATAGTTCGAGTTTGGGGGTGTGATAACTGTTCAAAAGTACTATTTTTATTACCCTTTTTACTCATATTATTGTTAGACTTAAGCTCATATTAGTTGCATAATTAGTCATTCATGCATTAATTCATGTTTCTTTCCACCATTGAGCTTGATTACATAACTTGGTGATTTTTGTGGAAAAAGATGCTGCTTTGGTGTGTTTTTGTGTGTGTGCAAAATCACTTGCCTAAACAAGGCTAGAACCAGTTGCCAGGGTAGTGCATGAAGGAGATGCCGAGCTAGTTGCCATGGCAATGCTTGAAGGAGATGCCGAGCTAGTTGCCAAGGAAAATTTCGACAAAGAATAAGATGATATGGTAGTCGAAATTGATGACTAGATAAGCCCAAGATGACGTGGAGCAAAGTTAAATTCCAAAGGAGTTTGATTTCCATGAAGAGGTTAAAGAGAAATTAAATCCCAAGAAGATAGGAGAAGTTCTAGAAGGAATTTAAATATAATAAAGAATTATATTCTTTAAAGATAATTTAATTCCAACTTAACTTCCTCCTCAAGAAGGATTTTGACCTAGCCATCTCCTATTTAAAGGACCAAGCCGTCAAAGAGAGGTGAGCAAGAGACGGAAAATTTTGACAACCCCATAGAGCAAGAAGAGGGAAAATTTCGACAACTCCAAAGGGCAAGAAGGAATAGATTTCGGCAAGAGAAAGGGGGAGAGAGTTCGATTTCTTCTTCTTTGCTTCCATTAGATTCATGGTTTGGGGATTATTCTTTGTATATCTTTTGAACCCAACCATGAACTAACTTGATTGGTTGGGGTTATTGTGTTTTTTTGTTGTAAGAAACAATTGGATTTTGTTTTGGTAATAAGAGTTTGCACTTTTCTATTCAAGGTTTATTCATTCTTGGTTCTTATTTTTGTTAGCGAGTGAATTGGGAGAGGATCTCGTAACTTCATCTATTTATCTAATATCGGGAGAGTTAGATTCAAGAAACGAATGAGTATGATATTTATTCAATCTATTGATGGTGAAGATTAATTCGGATTAGGAATAGGTCAAGGATTTCAACGGCTAAGAGGAGCGCAAGATTGGTTGTTGTTCACCCTTGATTCACGCAGGGATGTATTATCAAGGCATGCACAAGTAGCTAGAGTTTCGACTTAGGGATAAGAAGAAACCATTGAAGAATGCTCTGCCGAACCTTGAAGTTGCTGCCCATACGCCCAAGTAGTTGCCCAGCTAGTCGCCCAGGCAACCATCAATTAGTTGCAAAGGCAACCCCGCTGTGCAAGTTGCCACGGCAACTGAGTTTCCCTTGCACTCTTTTACCAAGACGATCCAATCGGCTATCACACCTCAACTCATGATAACCTGGCCTATTCACTCTATTTTAATTTCATCTATTCTTTTAGTTTATTGCTCTTAGTTTTCTCGTTAATTAAAACCTCTATTATCAATTGTGTTTTTATTTTCACAGTGCAGTAACTTAAGCAAAGTGGCCCAAACCAATCCCTGTAGAAATGATACTCGATACTCGTATCACTTTATTACTTGTGACATGTATACTTGCACATTTGCGTAGCACTTATTACACGCAACACTTACGCTTCAAGGAAACTAAAACCACACGAGTCAAACTACCCTACACACGATCTGGAATTGGCAGCTATCATGCTTGCACTCAAAGTTTGGTTATCGACTACCATTCGAGGAAAGCAAACGTGGTTGCTGATGCCCTTTGTCGCAAACCATACTCGGGTAAACCCTTAAATCTAAATCCTAGAATAATCCATTCGAATTAGACCTTTCTTGACTTACAATTAACTATTTGAAAATCTTCCTTAATGATATTTTCCATTCATTTTTAGCTTCCTTGGCTATCAATGCTCATTTTTATTTATCCAAAGGACGAAAATTATTGTCTGAACTTCAAGTTCAATCTAGTCTAATCTTGAAAATCAAAGAAATCCAACAAATTGATCCAGATCTTTAGAAGGTCATGTCCAAGTTAGACTCTGAGTCTAATTCTGACTTCTCCCTTAAGACGAATGGACTCCTCTATTTCAAGGATAGAGTATGTGTTCCTAACAACGAAGGACTAAGGCACGAGATGTTACAAGAACTCACCAAAGCTCTTTCTCGATTCACCCTGGATCGGTTAAGATGTACAAGGTCCTAAAGCCACTATACTGGTGGCCAGGCATGAAATCGGCTATCACAGACTTTGTTTTAAAGTGCTTAACTTGTCAGAGGATCAAAGCCGAGCATCAAGTCCCCACCGGATTACTCCAACCAATCGAATTCCCTCAGTGGAAATGGGATCATATTACAATGGACTTCGTTACTAGTCTTCCTTCCACTCCAAGAAAGAATGAGGTTGTATGGGTGATTGTTGATAGATTCACAAAGTCTACTCATTTCATCCTTGTTCGAATGAACACGAGCTTGGAAACCTTAGCCGAGCTATACATCTGTGAAGTGATTCAATTACACGATGTACCCACAGTTATAATCTCCGATCGAGACCTTAGATTTGCTTCTCGATTCTGAAATTCCTTGCAAAAAGCCCTTGGAACTAAAGTGCACCTTAGTACAGCCTTTCATCCTAAATCAGATGGATAATCTGAAAGAATCATACAAGTACTTGAAGACATGCTACGTGCTTGTGTTATAGATTTCGGAAAGAACTGGGAGAAATCTCTACCCCTAGTAGAGTTTGCTTACAATAGCAGCTACCAGACATCTATCCAGATGGCTCCCTTCAAAGCTCTATACGAAAGGAAATGTAGGACTCCCTTGTGCTGGTCTGAACTGGGAGAAAACATGGTTTTGGGACCTCAATTACTCAGAGAAACCGAGGAACAAGTTCAAATCATACATGATCGATTGAAGCAAGCTTTCGATAGACAAAAAGCCTATGCAGACTTGAAAAGGAGAGACATCCAATACAATGTTGGAGACAAAGTCTTCCTCAAAGTGTCCCTGTAATACCCCAAAGTGCAGCCTAGAACTTTGACATTAATTTGATGTAATTCAAATTGTAATATCCCAAAAATGGGCTTAGGAATATACTACAAATTGGTACTAGTTAAATAGTTATAGAATTACCCTTATTAGACTAATTAAGTCTAGGATCAAATTGAAATAAAAGGAAGAAAAGATAGCTAATGTCTAAATGACTAAAATGTTGTAGCCAACAAGTTAGAGTGCCAAATTAAAAGGATCAAGTTGAAACAAGAATTAAACAAAGAAATTGCATGGTAATTAGACCATTATTCTATAATGGAATACATGTGTCAAGTTTAATACACACATGGCATGGAGAAGGGTGTTGGCTGGCCATATTGTTGAATCAAAGAGAAAACAAAAAAAAATTGAATCTTCTTCTTCATTCTTGCTGCCATAACCGAGAGCTAGAGTGAGAGGGAGAGAAAACTTTGTTCTTCCATGGAAAATGAAGAGATAAGTTTAGAATTAAAGTGATATTGCAATCATCCAACCGGTTAACATTAGGAGAAAGGTATAATGCTTGATTTCTTACTTGAATTCCATGTTTGAATCTTATATTTTGATGTTGTTGCTGCCTAATTTGATTAGGATGGAAGATATGTATGTTATTGTGATGAAAGTTCTAAGGTTCCTTGAAATTTTGAATGTTGTGATCAAATTGCTAATAAAGAAATATGTATTTTGCTGGAAACTTGAATGTTCATGCTGGAAATTGCTATGATTGCTGGAAATTGCTATGATTGCTGGAAATTTAGGTGCTAAATTAGTATGATTGAATGTAACAAGGAATGAAACTGATTTGATCACATTGCTAGATAAGATTGTGTAAACATGCATGATTTTGTAAAATGCCCTGTTTTGAGAACATTGGTAGGTGAATAGAACTGACCTAGACTTGTATGAGAATGTATATAAATTGAATTAACATGCTAGAAATGTCATCTAAGTGAGTAATGAAGCTAGAAACACAAACTAGTGTAATCTGCCCAGAAAACTTTGTTATGGGCAGTAACTTTGAAAAATCACCATAAATAGTACAAAGGGAATTTAAGGCTGGAAATTTTATGGATAATGACTTAACATGTCTAATTTCATTAGGAGAAAACAGAACTGAATTCTGGATTGTATAAAGAATTGTAGAAATGAAACACTAAGGACAATGCAAACTGTCCAATGTTGTAAATTGCCCTGTCTTTAAACTAAAAACTGTATTAATTGGGAAAGAATTAAAATGCAAGGCCTATACGGTTAGAAACATAATTAAGTTATCTCTCCAACGGTGTAAACCAATTGAAATTATGACGTACGGAATGAAAGTTATGCATGTTTAAGTAAACAGTGCACATGCTGCCAGGCAATAGCAGCAGTAGCCTTGATGTTTTGAAATGTATGTTTTGAAATGAATGAATTATGTGTTGTTGCCCTGTTTTGAATAAATGAATGTACTTGTCTTGATCTTGATTTACTTGTATGAATTGTTAGAGCAAGGAGTAAACCTTGTGGAGGAAGAAAGGAGTGGCCAAGCTAGTGGCAAACACAAAGGAATTTGGATCCAAGACTAGCTAAGCTTGGAGTATTGTGAGTGTAGTTTACAATAGGGTTAGGACTTAGGTCCTAACCAAATATGCATGACTATATTCTTGTTATTGATATGCCATGATAATGAACTTAATTTAACTTGAATATGAGTAAAAAGGGAAGATGGAACTAAATCAAAATTGTGTTTTAAGTGATATCATGAAAATTGATAACTTAAGTAGAAAGAAAAGTGAAAACAAATGTACGAATCCATGACTTGGATTGACTTAATTGAATGCCTACTTCTTGAAATGATTGCTATTTGAAAAGCTTGTCACTTGAGGTGCTTGAAATGTTATCTAATTGAAATGCTTGAATTCTTGTACTTGAAATGTGATCTAATTGAAATGCTTGGATCCTTGTACTTGAAATATGATCTAATTGAAATGCTTGGATCCTTGTACTTGAAACATGACCTATTTGAAATGCTTGATTCCGTGTCTTGGATGTATTCATTTGAGTTTCTTGCTTAGAATTGCTCTTATGATATAAATACTTGTAAAAATGATATAAACCATGAATATAAAGACATGACTAGATGCCTAAAAATGGCATATAATTCGAATAGCTTACTTGAGCAACAAGTAAACTTATGAAATGAAGAGCTAAGGCTCAACTAGCCTAAGGGCTAAGCTCGATCTTGAAATACTTGCTTAAATATAATCCTTGAACATGAGATGTAATGCCTTGAACATGAAACACACGAAAACGTCAAACAAAATTTAAGAGCTAAGGCTTAACTAGCCTAAGGGCTAAGCATGATATTGCTATAACTTGCTTGAATGTAATTCTCGAATATGAATTGTCTCAACTTGAACATGAAAGCATAAAACATAAGAACAACAACAAGCTTTAAAGTATAAGAATACCTCTCTAATAAAAGCTTAAAGATTGAAAAGACTTAAATTGTCTACAATGGAAGTCCTTGGATACAATGGTATGATGCATGGCATACTTGGGACTACGGTCCATGAGCCACGGCTCAGGGGTACGCCCCATTACATGTAATATGTTATTGGCGACAGTTGGACGTAATGAGGGAGTTGTACGGGTGGCGACAGTTGGTTGGATAGTGAGAAGTATAGGATTGACATGTTTCTGATATTAGCCATTGCTATGTGCTTTGAGATACGTATCTCTTGGACCTTTATGGTCAAACACGGGCCAATGTTATTCATGACCAATTGTGACCCAAGGCAAACATGATCAGAAGATATGAACCTTATTGAGAAATTGAATAAGAAATTCAAAAGAAAATCTTGAATACTTGAATTATATCTTGAAATACTTAAATTACTTGACAAGAAATCTTGAACACTTGAATCACTTGACATGAATCCTTGAAATACTCAAATTGCTTGACATGTAATGCTTGATTCTTGACATGAAACTCTTGAAATGATAATTGCCTATGTTTGAACCTTGTATTGTATGATTTGCTACTTGGAATGGCTTATGGTCTCACTTGAGTTAATGATTACTTGATTGGTTTGCTTGAGTTGCTTGACATGCAAACTTGATTACTTGAACATATTACTTGACTTGTATACTCGAATTCCTTGTTACATGATTGTTACTTGAAAAGATCTCGATCTTACTTGAATTAATAAATGTTGCTGCCATGTACATCTTGGAAATGAAAATATAGACTGTTTTGTGTACGTTAATTATGTATACATGCGTTGCTGCTCGAAATAACATGATTAATGCTCGAATTGGACTGTTTTGTGTATGTTAATTTTGTATACATGTGTTGCTACTCGGAATAACATGATTAATGCTTGAATTGGACTGTTTTGTGTATGTTAATTATGTATACATGCGTTGCTGCTCGGAATAACATGATTAATGCTCGAATTGGACTGTTTTGTGTATGTTAATTTTGTATACATGCGTTGCTGCTCGGAATAACATGATTAATGCTCGAATTGGACTATTTTTGTATATGTTAATTTTGTATACATGCGTTACTGCTCGGAATAACATGATTAATGCTCGAATTGGACTGTTTTTTGTATGTTAATTATGTATACATGCGTTGTTGCTCGGAATAACATGATTAATGCTCGAATTGGACTGCTTTGTGTGCTAATTATGTATACATGAGTGTTGCTGCCATGTACACCTTGTACATGAAAATATGGATTGTTTTATGTGATTAACATGTATTGCTTGAGTGTTGCTGTCATGTACACCTTGTACATGAAAATATAGATTGTTTTATGTGATTAACATGTATTGCTTGAGTGTTGCTGCCATGTACACCTTGTACATGAAAATATGGACTGATTGGAATAAATTAGAGGTCATCATGAACTGTTTTGCAATACAAGAATGTATAAACATGTATAATGGACAATTAAGTAATAAGGCTTAAATTAAAGAAAGTAAGCAAGCAATAGTTAAGGCTTAAGGCTTACATGATATTTAAAATGTATACTTGTACACTTGATAAACTTGTCACATGAAATGCTACTCAAAATGAACTTATACTCTCACTTGAATCAATGTGTATAAATTGTGAACATATTTTGAATAATAAGCTTGAAATAAATTGTGACTATCTTACTTGACATGGAAATGTTGTGATTTGCCTAAACATGTTATCGATTGACTTGAAATGATTGAAGATTGAATTGCGATCTATGATTTTGCTTGTCATGCTATCTTGCTATTAGAATGATACTAGAAAATGTTTACTTGATAATTACTCGATAAGCTTACCATGCTGCTTGATTTGCTTGACAAAATGGATTCTTAACATATGCTTGCCTTGATATTTGATTGCCATAAATATGATGATACATGAGTTTATGATTTTTGCTTGACTTGGAATGCTATAAACCTTAATAGGGTTACTTGATTAATGGAGACATGACATAATAATTGGTTAGAACTAGTACTACCTCACTAAGTACATATTGTACTTGTCACTCTCGTTTTCTCTCTTCCCAAATCATAGGTTAAGTGCTTTAAGGTGAATTACTTGATCCCGAAGTCAGACTTCTCGAGCCTGAAGTATGACATAAGCAAGAGCTAAAGCATGAATCCATACTTGTTTGTAATGCTCCTAGTGGTTGGTGGCATCTAGATTTGTATATAGTTAAGCTAGGCCATGCATTTGATATTTTGAAAGCTTGTATATGATTATGAAATTGGCCTCTAATGTGCGAAGGCTTGATTGCTTAAATCTGAAGTATGTAATGACCTAATTTTCTCATGAATGGAATAGTAAGCTGTGCATGTAGGAACATTGAGATTAAATGAACACTTGCTGGCCATTGTATGCTATTCGAATGTCACATGTTCTTGGGTAAGTAGTAGTTAACTTTGAATGAAAATTGGAAGTAACCAATCAAAGTAAAGACCTATAATGAATAAGGAATTTGCTTATGCTTATATGACTAAATATGAGGTCTAGATGGTAACTTATCACGAATGATAAACATGTTATGCTTGCTTGAGATTGGTTTGAATGTATGTACACATAAGCATGACTAGGTGAACCTACATGAAACATCTACATGACTTGAACATAATGAGATTGGGTACATAAGAATATGTTTTTGTCTAAGTATGATATATGAATGCTAAGCATGGTCACCTGTTTAAATAGTAGACACTTTAAATGTAGAATTGCAAATGTATAACCAAGATTGGTAATCTAGGGTGAATAAAATGCATATGCTTGTTGTATGATAATATATGAAAGTTTAAATGCCTTGTTAGTCACTCAACTCATCTAATAGGGATGAGTTCTTGAAAAGTTTTAAATTATTCGTGTTTTCAGTGTTCCCCGTAACTCTCCTTAGCCGATTTACTACTAAATCGGGTGGGGTGTTATAGTCCCCTTGGAAAAAAGTCTTTCGATTTGGAAGAAAAGGGGAACTCAGTCCCCGATTCATTGGTCCGTTTGAAATCATTGAAAGGATAGGGCTAGTGGCCTATCGATTAGCTCTTCCCAGTGAATTTGACAAGATTCATAATGTCTTCCACGTGTCTATGCTCCAAAGATATAGATCTGACCCATCCCATGTCCTTAAGCCTGAAGAAGTTGAGTTGAATCCTGACCTATCATATGAAGAAGAGCCAATACGAATACTTGAAAAAGAAGTTAGAAGACTCTGAAACAAGAATGTTCCCTTGGTGAAAGTGTTATGGACGAATCATAAAATGGAAGAGGCAACTTGGGAACCTGAGCCTACGATGAGAGATAAATATCCTCACTTGTTCAACTCAGGTAAATTCGAGGGAGAATTTATTTTAAGGGGGAGAATTGTAACACCCTAAACCGGGCCCAGGAAGATTACCACTGTTTAAGCTATTGACTAATTGAGTCATGTGCAAATCAAATTAAAAGAATTGGGAGTTAAATCAAATGTTATGTTAATGTAATAAAACAAACTTAAGCTTAGGAGTATGTAACATGAAGCTATTAGTTAAATTGTCATAGAATTACCCTTATTAGACTAATTAAGTCTAGGACCAAATTGAAATAAAAGGAAAAAAAAGATAGCTAATGTATAAAGGGATTAAAATGTTATAACCAACAAGTTAGAGTGCCAAATTAAGATGACCAAATTGAAACAAGAATAAAAAATGAAATTGCATGGTAATTAGACCATTTAGTGATAGTGGAATACATGTGGCAAGGTAATTACACATGTGGCAAAGAGGAAGTGAGGGTGGCTGGCCATGTTGTGAATCAAAGAAAGAGAAAACACAAAATTTAATCATCTTCTTCCTTATTCATCCTCCATAGCCGATCTTGAGAGTGTAGAGAGAAAGAATTGCTTTGTTGATCAAATTAGCCTAATTGAAGGAGTTAGTTTGAATAGCTTCTTGTTAGGAAGGTAAAATACTTGATTCTTCACTTCAATTACATGTTTTAATCTTGAAATTATGATGTTCTTGTTGCCTAGAAGAATAGGATGATTGTAATATGTGTACAAACAAGCTTGTTGTCCAGTTTTGAATCCATGTATATATATATATTGATATGTATCATGATTGTACAATGTATATGGTTGCTGGAAACTTGATTGTACATGCTCGAAATTTGGTGGAAATTGCTGGAAATTTAGGTACTAAATTGGTATGATTTGAATGTATCATGGCATGAAACTGTTTTGATCACATTGCTAGGGAAGATTGTATAAACATGATTGATTTTATAAAATGCCTTGTTTTGATCACATTGATGGGTGAATAGAACTGGCCTAGACTTGTATGAGTATGTATATAAGTTGAATTAACATGTTAGAAATGTCATCTAAGTGAATAATGAAACTAGAAACTTAAACTAGTGTAATCTGCCCAGAATACTCTATCCTGGGTAGTAACTTTGAAAAACCACTATAAATTGTACAATGGGAATTTAAGGCTGTAAATTTTATGGACAATGCGTTAACATGCCTAAATTCATTAGGAGAAAACAGAACTGAATTCTGGATTGTAAAACAGATTGTAGAAATGAAACACTAGGGATAAGTATGTGTGGTCTTCGGCGACAGTAGGAGGGTTGACCAGTACTATGGTACATCTTGCGTACTACGGTACATCTTGTGGCGACAATTGGTTGGAGACTCGATTACCTAGACAAACTATAAAACAAGGATTGTGTTAAAAGATAATAAATGAGTTAATATAATCTTGAATTACTTGATATGAAAACTTGCTACTTGGATTACTTGACATGTATTCTTGAAATGACAAACATGTAAACTTGAATTATTTGTCACTTGACTTGTATACTCGAATTTCTTGCTACATGATTATTGCTTGAAATAGACCTTGACCTTACTTGAATTCATGAGTTCTAATTGTAAACTTGTCTTGAATGTAAAGTTTAAATTGCTTGATTTCATTATATATAAGCATGAATTGCTTGACTACTTGATATATGTTCATGAATATCTTGATTTCTTGAAATGGATAAAGCATGAATTATGATTCATTGTCTCTTGCTTCTTATACTATTCGATTGTCTTGAAATCCTGGATCCTTCTTGATTAATTGATACTTGACTTGATATAACAAATGGGTTAGAACTAGTTACTACCTCACTAAGTACATTCGTGTACTTTCACTCTTGTTTTCATTCTTCCCAACCACAGGATAAATGATTCGATCGTTGCTTAATCCTGAAGCCCAATTTCTTGAGCTCGAAGCAAGACACAAGCATAGTTAAAGTATGGTTCATACTTGTTTTGTACTCCCCTAGTTGGTAGCACTTAATTTGTATATAATGTCTAGTGCATGCATTTTGAATACTTGAACTTGTATATGTGTACATGTCTTGAATGAGCCTATTATTTTGTGAACTTGGTTATTAATATGAATTAAGTAATGAACTAAAATTCTATGTATTGTAAGTATTTGCTGCGCATATGGTTATGTATATATCGATTTGACCAAAGTATTTGATCTAGTCTTGTACCATTCGAATGTCTTGTGAGTTAATCACTTGTGTGATCATATCATGATGTATATGTATTTTTATAAGATTGAATGGTAAATGCCGAATGGTAAGGGTGGCATATGCTTCCTTGGAATCAAGGTATGTACTATTGATCATCTTTAATAAGTTATGTATGTAATGTCACATGTATCAAGCTAAGGAACAAAGAAATAAAATGAAGCATGTTTGCTTATTTAGGTTTCGAATGTTGATTGTATGATGATGTTAATTGAAATTTTTGATAACCTAGTATGTACTGTAAATAAAAGATAAGATTGCTTATATGATAAGTAATGATTGTTTGGTTACTTGTTAGTTAAGTAACTCACCTAATAGGGATGAGTTAGTCTATTCTGCTTGTTCATACTTGTATTGTACTTGGTAACGCTCCTGAACTGGTTTGCTGCCAACCCGGGTTAGGGGGTGTTACAATCCAAGCCCACATTGCTAATGGCATTGACAAGGTGCTTTTATGAGGAGCAAAGAGCGTCCTCGAGTAGGTACTCATGTTCACGTTATGTTAGACACTATGGTGTCTTATCAAGATGAATCACGTACCTTGATCTCATATTATATACTTTGGGCTATTTCTAAAGGAAAGTTATATTGCAAATGATTACATGATGACTGATAAATACTAAGAACATAAAATTTATACTTGTTTTATGATATGATATAAGTTGTACTGTAATCACTTACCATTTTGCAGGAAATGTATTGCACTGTTATATGACAGAGGAATGATTTGATAAGTCTATTTTATATGATTCTATATATTGAAACGTTTTACCTTAAATTATAGTTGCCTCACTAAGTGAATACTTAGCGTGTGCTGTTTCACACGTAGGTTATGGGAAAGTTACTAGAAGATGAGTCAAACATGTTAATCAAGTTGCAATCTGCCAAACATCAATAAGACATTTTAGTTTATGATATTCTATAGTAGGCATGTATCAATTTATTCATTGGTTGTTTTCAAGGTAAAATTTTTAGTTATCATATATCACGTAACGATTTGAAATTCAAGAAAGGGCCTAGACAGTATACCTAGTTTTCACCCTGAGTTACATACTTATTTTAATAACTGATTCATATGTTTACTAAACCAATCCAGGGTCAAAACTAGTTTTATGCGAATAGGTTATGAATACTTCAAAAGTTGAGAAATGGTTATTTTGTTAACTAGTTTTATGTTAAATGTTTTAAAAAAAATTCAAGTCAGGAAATCATTTGAATAATTTAGTAACATCTTCAGTGTGTATTTAATCATCAAATATAGGTTTAGGTTGTTACATTTAGTGGTATCAGAGCAATAGGTTAAGTCAGTTCTGGATGCTAAACCAAGTTTATTATAAATTTGTCAGTAAATACATGCCCCTAGAATGTCATATTACTGATGTGTTGATTGTATGACTTGAAGCTGCTCCTCATTAGTATAGGATAGAATAAGATTATAGTAAGGAGTTGATGCAATAATTATAAGCTGTTAGTCCTTAACATTTATACATGGACTTATGTTTATAACGGCATAGATTAAAAAAAGAAATAAGAAAAAGGTAATGATATATTTTCTATTAGGATTATCAGTTAACCTGAACTAGAAATACTTGATGTGAGTTTTGTTTATTAAAAGTGGCTTTCTTAGGTCATATTACTTCATCTATAGGGATCTGAGTAGATCCTAAAAATATACAGTCTATGGAGTGGGAAAATTCCCAAAAATATTATAGAGGTTCGTAGTTTCTTAAGACTTATTGGTTATGATCGAAGGTCTGTGAAAGTTTTCTTGAGGATATGTTATGAGCTTGTATAATTGAGTTTGAGATCATGGAAAAGATATATGTTGTTAGTAGAAATTGCTTATAATAATAGTTATCAATAAAGTATACATATGGCACCCTATGAAGCTCTCTATGGTCGAAAGTGTAAATCACTATTAAATTGGTTTGAGTTGAAGATCGTAAATTAATTAAGTCAGATATATTACAAGAAATGGAAGAAAAAGTAAATATTATACAAGATAATCTTAAAAAGACTGATGATCGACAAAAGTCTTATGCAGACTTGAAAGAAAAAGATATTCAATTCGAAGACAAAGGAAGAACATGATGCATACCTTCACATTGTTCTTCAGACTCTTCGAGAAAAGAAGTTATATGCTAAGATGTCAAAGTGTAAATCTTGGTTGCCGAAAGTTGCTTTTCTTGGTTATGTGGTTATGGTAGAAGAGATAAGAGAAAATACCAACTATATTTGAATGGAAACCTCTGAAGAATGTTTCCAAGTTTCAAAGGGACTTGCTGGTTATTATCGAAAGTTTGTAAAGAATTTCTCGATGACTGCCTCCCCATTGACTAAGCTATTGAGGAATGATATGCCATTTAGATGGACAGATAAGTTCCAATAAAGCTTTGAAACATTAAAGAAGATATTAATCAAAGCCCCAGTATTAATACAACTAGAATTGGGCAAAGATTATGTTGTTTATAACGATGCTTCTCATAAAGGTTTGAGAAGTGTACTTAAGCAAGAAGGAAAAGTAATGGCCTATGCTTTGAGTTAACTTAAGACGAGTGAAAGGAATTATCATACTCGTGATTTGGAGCTAGCAATGGTTGTAATTGCTTCAAAGATATAGCGTCATTATTTATATGGTGAACGATGTTATATTTACACAGATTATAGAAGTTTAATGTATATGTTAATTAAAAAATAGTTGAATCTGAGGCAAAAAAGGTGGATCGAGCTTCTTAAGGATTATGATGTGATCGTTGACTATCATCCAGGAAAAGCTAATGTAGTAGCTAACGCTCTTAGTCGAAAGACATTTGTTGCCTTAAGAGTTATGAATGCGAGACTGGCATTAAAAGGAGATGGTGTTTTGATTTTCGAGTTAAGAATATAGTCTACTTTATTAGATTGAATAAAAAAACCTTTAGAGAAAAGATGAGAAGTGTTTGTTAAGGTTCAAATAAATGGAAGAAGGTGAAACCGAAGACTTTAAAGTTAATCTGATGGATATTTGTATTATCGAGGAAAAATTTATTTTTTTCAAACGATGAAGAATTAAAGAAACAACTTATCTTTGAGGTACGCTATAGTCCTTTGATTGTACATCCAGGTGGAAACCAGATGTATCAAGATTTAAAGAATCGATATTGATAGCCAAGCATGAAAAGAGCTATAATTGAGTTTATTTCTAAATATCTGACATGACAACAAGTAAAAGCAGAACTTCAAGTATCTTCTGAATTGTCGTAACTGTTTCCATTTCTTAGTGGAAATGAGAATGAGTGACGATGGATTTTTTTATTCGGACTATCTTTGACACCGAATAAGAAGGATTCAATCTGGGTGATTGTTGATATATTGACTAAGTTAGCACACTTTATCCCTGTTCGAATAGATTACCGTAGGGATAAGTATGCTGAGTTGTACATTAAGGAAATAAGTCAATTTCGCTTGTTAAAGTTCTTTGACGAAATCGTAAAATTGAGAAAACGACTTGGGAAAGAAAGGAATATGTGAGAAAGCAATTTCCTCACCTTTTTGAACCAGTACGTGTTGAAAATTTGAGGATGAATTTTCTTAAGGGGAGAGAATTGTAATACCCCGAATTTTTACTAAGTTGATTAAGGATCATTTAGTACTAAGATAATAGCTTAAAAGCTATCTTAGTGACTAAAATGACAAAAATGCAAAAGTTAGGATTTCTTTGATTATGGGTTATGAAAAAGGAATTTCTGAGATTTAAAAGCATAAGGTGATAGAGGGCAAGCTAATTAGGGTACTTGCAAAGTTTGGTTGAAATCTGAGGAAATTTTGAAATAGGAATTGAAGTTTAAAAATTTAGTGACCAAAATGATAAGCAGTCAAAACTTGTGTGGTACAAGAATAAATATGAAAAGTTGAAGGACTAAAGTTGTAAATTCACAAAATTTAGAGGTTTTTATTTCATAAACAGATAGAGCACCTTAGAATGTGGAATAACTGGTTTGACCCAATATTTTGATTATTAGGAAATAGCAGTCAAAGTTTAAGTAGAATTCAGGTATCCGGATCGAACTGGAAATTTATGAAATTTTACTATATGATAGAAGAATGATATAAAATCATGCCCAAGTTTTGGAAATATTTTTAGTTCAATTCAGGATGAATCCTGTCATTTATTTTGATTAAGGATTTTATTTAGTAACCGGTAAAATTCTCGGCATATATCAGTAAATCGGATCAAGCTAAAATTTTGGAGATGATTCCATAGACTTTGGAAGAGTTATAACATATTATTTTATGGATATTTGGAGAGTTAAATGTTTAGATTAAATTTATTTGACTGAAATTTCCTAGAATGGCAATTTTGTAAAAAAAGTTAATTGGTAAAGGGTATTTTGGTCTTTTCACCCAAAAGGGACATGGAAGGAATTTTGATATTTCTTTAATGGATGAATAGTGGTTTGTTGGAATCCAAATAAGTTTAGTTAGAATTTTACAAAATGGTAAACTAGTAAATATGAATTCAGTTGAGGGATATTTTGGTAAATTGGAATAAAATGAATTAAAAGTTCATTTTTATTTATACAAGTGGCATAAATATATGATATATGAAGAGTTATCATCCAAAAATTCATTCCCAAACCGTGGAGAAAGAGGAGAAAGAAGAGGAAATCTTACAAGCTCAATTTAAGCCTCGAAACTCAGTTTTTAGGTAATCTTCCGAACTACAAAGTTGTTCTTCTCTTCAATCTCTATATCTTGATGTAAATTATTCATAGATTTCATTCTTGATTTATGATATTTTATATGAGAAAGAAATTAGGGTTTATGTTCAAATTTGGGGGTTTTATGATTTTATGAATCTATGTTCGAGTTTATGTTAAAATCAAGCAAGAATGATGTTGGATTTATGTTTTTGAGTTGTGATTTAAACCCTAAACAATTTAGAAACCTTGAAGAAGATTAGGGTTTAGGGATCCAACCTTAAATTAGGGTTTGTGATGATGAGTTAGTAATCTTGCAAGCATGATTTGTTGTTTGGAATCAAAACCCTAAATTTAAACCCTAAAGGACTAATTCAACAAGGTGTTAAAGTTAGGGGTTCAATTCTAATTTTTAGAATTTGAAATGTACTTATATTGTTAATGATGTTTGAGGCATGAAAATGAAGTTAGAATGCTAAACCGGTGATTATTCGAGCTAGTGAGCATTTTGACAATTTGTTAAAAGTGGATAACCAATTCGGCAATGGTGCATAAGAAGAGGAGAAATTCTTATTTTTTTATGTTAAGTGATGATTGGAGGCCCAATTGCAAAATTTTAAAGCTAGAATTCTTGAATTGTAAATTAGTGACTATTTCGACAAATTAGAGAACAAAGGGTTGAAATATGACAACTATGTATTTGAAGAGTACTATGTCAAAAAAATTTATTTGAGTGATTTAGATGTTGATTTTGAAGTGAAGGATTGAAAAGACAAGAAAATAAATGGTGAAGGACCATTTCAGAAATGGAAATTGTTTGTAAGGGACCAATTCGATCAGTACTTTAAATTAAAGGGAAAGTTGGTAGAATTTTAGAAATGTTAAATTAGTTGGTTAATGAATGAATTCAAGTACTTTTGTGAAGTTAGTGAATAAAGTGCCAGTTTAGTAATGTTTGAAGCTTGAAGGGATAAAATCCAAAGTGAACAAGTAGTAATGGAATTGTTCTAATTTGAGCTTGAACAATTGTTTGATGTCCAAAATGGTCACTAAGGACCTCAGGACCAAATCGGCGATCACATGGAAATTGGGAGAAAATTTCAGAAATATTTTATATTCGAATAATTGTGTTTTGTAAATTAAGTTAGCAATATTAGATTTGAGTCTAACAAAAGAATAGTAATGTATATATATTCAATTGGACTTCTACAGTTTCGAGGGAGACTGAGGGAGACACAAGTATTAGAGCAAAAGAAAAGGTTACCAAATAAGCTTAGTGAGGCTACTTTTGCAATGATACAAGTGAGTGCATCTTTACCTATTTTATATATATGATATGGGGAAGACTTGCGATGAGTCAACCTTGATATTAATGAAAAAGTATGTTGATCAAAGTTATGTAAATGGCATAGGTGATACATTAATATGGCGTAAAGATTTATCTAAGATAAATCGGATTTTAGATATTGGGTATGAACTGCCTAGTATCGACTATATGATTTACATTGATGCATAATACAGTAATGGCAAGTATAAATAAAAAAATTATGATGAAATATGGGATGTGAATTGCCCGTTTACATGAATGATAATGATTGATTGCTAATGAAAGAAATGCCCAAGTATTATGATATGAGAGTTCATCGTATAGTTGGATATCCATAGAGTCATTAGCAACAACATCATGCAAGTTATGTTATGTTTCATGTTTTGTGACTACTACGGTGTCACATACACCTTGGGGACCCAAGCCCTTGGTGTTGCACCCTGGGGATCCAAGCCCATAGTGCTAATGGCATTGACGGGGTACTTTTATGAGGAGCAAAGAGCGTCTTCAAGTACGTACTCATGTTCACGTTATGTTAGACATTATGGTGTCTTATCAAGATGACTCACGTACCTTGATCTCATATTATATACTTTGGGCTATTTCTAAAGGAAGGTTGTATTGCAAATGATTACATGATGACTGATAAATACTAAGAACATAAAATTTATACTTGTTTTATGATATGATATAAGTTGTACTGGAATCACTTACCATTTTGTAGGAAATGTATTGCACTGTTATATGACAGAGGAATGACTTGATAAGTCTATTTTATATGATTCTATATATTGAAATGCTTTACTTTAAATTATAGTTGCCTCACTAAGTGAATACTTAGCGTGTGCTGTTTCACACGTAGGTTATGGGAAACTTACTGGAAGAGGAGTCAAGCATGTTAATCAAGCTGCAATCTGCCAAACAAATAGTAAGACATTTTAATTTATGATATTCTCTAGTGGGCATGTATCAATTTATTTGTTGGTTGTTTTAAATGTAAAATTTTTAATTATCGTATATCACGTAACGATTTGAAATTCAAGAAAGGGCCTAGGCAGTACACCTAGTTTTCACCGAGTTACATACTTATTTTAATAACTGATTAATATGTTTATTAAACCAATTCAGGGTCAAAACTAGTAATATGCAAATAGGCTATGAATACTTCAAAAGTTGAGAAATGGTTATTTTGTAAACTAGTTTTATGTTAAATGTTTAAGAAAAAAATTTCAAGTCAGGAAATCAGTTAAATAATTTAGTAACATCTTCAATGTGTATTTAATCATCGAATATACGTTGAGGGTGTTACATTCCTGGTTTTGTATATCATGAGCTCTGCATCCGAGATCTGTCATTTTTAAGTGGGAGTGATAAGCTACGCCTTCGTGAGGTATCGCCTCCGTGCAGGATAGTGGATCACTTCCGGGATACATTGGTACCTTTGTTGCCGTGAGATCTTCATCTCCACACAGACTTAGGGAATTGTATCCTCCCGAATCAATGTCTGAGCAACAGTTTGGGTAGGATCATTTCTTTTCAAAAAAACATGTACGGGTAGAAAAGTATGCCCGGGTAGGTTGTATAGATTTACTTTTAAGTAATTAACGTTTATATTCAGCTTGATTATTTCATGCGTACTAACTGATTTTTGTTGATGTCTATGTTTTTCTCTGCATTGCATATTCATGACATAAATCACGAGCGATCTTCAATTTAGAAAACTTTCATAATAGACAAAGGGTCACATGATCATATGGAAAATAATCCAAGCATAAGGCAGTGCCTTAAAGTCATACCAAAAGAAGCGAGAGGCTTTTCTTTCGAAGGTTACACATCAGACATGCATGCCAAAACTCATAGATGAGATAGAGAAAACATCTGATGTAATGAGACCTTTTGTTTTACATTGCATAAGCATATCATTTCATCACATTGCATCCGTCATGGAACGTTCCTTGAACTTATTTTGACTTGGGTTCAATACCTCATTTCAATTCATGTTTTACATTGCATAAGCATATCATTTCATCATATTGCATCCATCATGGCACGTTCCTTGAACTTTTTTTGACTTGGGAAAAGTCTTCATCCTTGAAGGAAGCAACAAGCTTGATCCATGAGCATGACTTCTCAACAATACAAGATGAATGATCTAATCGCTCGGGTAGATAAGATCGAATGGCTCCAGAAACAATTAGCCAAAACACAAGAGATGATGGGTAATGCAAAGAAATTCCAAAAAGAAACAAGTGAGCGAATGAATGAGCTAATAAGTATGGTGGCTACCATAACCAAAGCAAAGAGGTCAGGAGAAAACCCTTTCATGCAAATTGAGATTGGAAATGTAAGCAAGAATCGAAACTGTGACTTTGTAGAAGAAAATGTATTGCCCGACGAAGAACAAGCTATCACCAACCAATACGAGATAGCTCGCACCGCCTCAGAGTGTCCTACCGGGGTGATGCTGGACAAGATTCAAGATTCCCTTTTGAAAATCTTATCTCATCCGGTGAAAAAGAGGTCGGATGAGAAGGAGTTACAAAATGAGGACAAATATATCGACTATCTCGATGTCTAGACCAACACCTCAACAGAAATGGGATCAACCCTTGCCACAGTCTCATCAATCACCAGTTGATTTGTCTTTCGATTCTCAAGAAAGAAACAAGAAGACGAAGGACCCTCCTTTTAGACGTCTCCCATGCACATACAAGGACTTATTCCTCATATTGTTAGAAAACCGACTGGTTGCACCATTTTTTTTCAAACCTAGCCAACCCCCATACCCAAAATGGTATGATGCCAACGCTCAGTGTGATTATCACGCGGGGAACGCAGGTCACTCTATCGAGAACTGTATCGCTTTCAGAAAGCTTGTTGAAAATTTTATAAATATGGGGATCATGAGATTTGACAACCCTGTTGGGCCAAGTACAGCTGGAAATCTGTTACCTAACCACGCCTGGTCAGGAGTCAATACAAACGTCAGCAATGGTAACAAGAGAATCAAAACACGTATCGAGGAGGTGAAGTCTCTATTAAGATGGGTTTGGAAAAAAATGGTCAAGATAGGCCTGGTGTAGCAAGATTTAGAAGACATGAAGAAAACCTTCGAAGATCATTGCCCATACCATGGTGGAAAAATCATGACATCCAAAACTGTGCAAAGTTCAAAGCTCTAATTTAGAAATTCATCGACAACAAAGAGTTAGAATTTTGCGAAGAAAGAAAATTAGGGGAGGTCAACTGGGAACCTATGACTTCTCCTCGCCTATTAGGAGCTGTTGTTTCAAAGGGGTTTATTCACCCCAAACAGGTTAAGAAAGATGAAGAAACTGAGCTGGAAAAAATGTTAGAAGCTCCGAATATTGATGTAGTGACTGAAGAAGAAAGCGAAGGAATATACCTAAGGGGAATTTGTCCTTATACCCCTGAAACTGTCCTGAACAACTGGACTGCTGAGTAACTCCCTACAGTGTTTAATAATGTTTCAGAGTAATATTTAGAGCACACCTGTTACTATTGCCTGAGAGCAATAAGGGTCTTTTGTAAATGGCATATGCTTACTGTCCTTATGTCAATGAAATAATACTTTTTGTGTCATATCTAGAAAACATTTCTTTTTCTTATTATTTATTATTCTTTATATACACTCATTCCATAAATTGCTCATTCCTAAAATTCATTTGTTCCATGAACATCGTTATCAAGTCCCCAGATATCAATGCATCGAGCGACACTAAGACTGATCCAAAACCTATTTTGAGCAAGATACATGTCTAGATGAACCTCAGGACTTTGAAGAAAATCAAGATTGTGATCTGTCTCTCGATCTGTTGAGAATGGTTGAGCAAGATGAAAAGCAAATCTTACTTCAGCAAGTGGGTAAAAGCAGCTACTTACACTAATCGGCAGTGTGCAGATTCCTGAAGAAAGGAATCATATGTCAGTATGAGATACCGAAAGTATTATATCAGACCATGCATTGAATTTGAACAATAAAACTATAGAAGAACTGTGCAAACAGTTCAAGATATGACATCAGAATTCCTCACCATATCGTCCTCAGATGAACGAAGCAGTGGAAGCAGCCAACGAGAATATTAAGAAGATTGCTGGAAAGATGGTAGAAACTTGTAAAGACTGGCACGAAAAACTACCATTTTCTCTATATGCTTATTGCACATCGGTCAAAACCCTCACTAGGGCACCCTTTTTCCCTGGTTTATGGGATGTAGGCGATACTACCCATCGAAGTCGAGATTCTTTCCCACAAGAATTTTGTCGTAACTAAAACTAGCAGAATGGATTCAAACCAGATATGACTAACCTATTTTGATTAAAGAGAGAAGACTGAAAGCAATCCAGCATGGTCAAATATACCAAAAAAGGATGATATGAGCCCATAATAAGAAGATTCGCCCAAGAAAATCAGAGGAAGGAGACCTAGTGCCGAAAAAGATCCCGCCAATTCAAAAAAAACACAGAGGAAGTGAATGTCGAATTGGGGAGGCTTGTACGTTGTGAAAAAAAGCCATTTTTATTAGAGTTTGGATTTTGGCCGAAATGGATGGTAAAGGTCTACCTAACCCTGTGAACTCAGAATTGGTCAGGAAATATTTTGCTTAAAAAGGGTGGCATCCCAAATTTTGATAAAAGAAGGCAAAGCCATAAAATTATCAGTTCTTTCAAAAATCCTACGGAAGGAAAGGGATTCTGCGTGTTGAGGTATTGAAAAAGTGCTCAAGATCTCCTAGACACATGAGGATTCTCGGCAAGCTGGTTCAGCAAAGCTCGTTTGCTTGATATCTGGGGAACCTATTTTTGTCCTTTTGCTTTATTCTCTTTCAATGTTTGCCACTTAAATGTCATGAACTTTATTCTCAATAAATTCTCCCTTCCATATTATGTCCTTGTTTACACAAATATTATACGTTGACATGACGATCTGTAAGCTAACTAATATGAGAAGAACTCTACATTGCTTTAAAAAAATTCTCAAAAGTACATGGACCAAAGACAGTCCTAATTGAAAAAGGGACATTCCTAGGGGTAAACAGCTCAAGAGAAAAGGAGATACTACCCGGACAGAATTTGGGGCAAATAGTTTTCTTGCAATCTAATCAGACCTGAAAAAGGGCGGCCCAGTGATTCGAACAGAGTTCGAGCAATCGAGGATGCCAGTTTAAGAACGTATACAGATGCTTAAGTCAATCTCAAGACTAAAAATCATTCCCAAATAGCATTTTGCATTCATGCTAGAATCACTCGTGCATTCATTAAGCATGTTTAAGCTAAAATCATTTATCACGCACATCATGCATACATCTAAAATTTATCATGCATTTAAACTAAAAAATACATTTAAGCAAAAAGATACATTCATACTAAAGGCATTTTTGACTTGAACGTACAAACAAGTCCAGGAAAGGAGACTAAAAGACCTCAACTATAGGGACAACAACATGATGACCAACCTTTAGCCCTGAAGGAAGCCGAATATGAAAAAGCTCAAACATGCAGATAACAACGGTAAAATTTCTTGAGCGGCTCACTAACTAATGTTTCATTTTTTTCTCAGGTCATAACTTCTCCACCATGAAGTAACATAATCAAGTTTTTCCAGATCTCACCTTCATTAGTGGTGGCGGGTTAGTTTGATCCAGGTTTTGTATCTCTGACGTTGGTGTTACAAGCCAATTTCCCTTGAGAAGAAGATAAGAGATGACATCAGGGTTATTCAGGAAACGTTCAAATTCAGAAAAGAATGGGGACAATAAAGTTGGGGGTAAACTTTTGTTGGGGCAAATTTTGAACATAAATGGATCAGAAAATCAAGCTGGGACAGAAGAAAAAGACTTCTGCAAGTCTAGCATCCTTAAACACGAAGGAACATATCATCGTCATCAACAAATTCCAACATCCTTGACACAAGAAGTGGGGCAAATATTGTCTGGCGTCTTCAAAGAAGGAACAAACATCCTCGATAGGAAGGAGTGGATCAACCGACCAAACATTCAAATAAAACCTTACAGTCTCATTATGAAACAATTTATTTATAACTCATTGTGACCAAGTACTTTTCAAACTTTTGCATGGCCTATCTTACCCAAACATGGCGTAGCAGATCAACTAATCTCTTACAGATTCTGTCTCTCCAACAAATGGTCAAATAGATCAAACAAGACAACAATTTCATCTCCCTGAGTTTGTAGCGAAATCAGCACGTCAGCAGTTTTATCTCCCTGAGTTTGCAGCATAATGAGCGCGACAACAATTTCATCTCCCTGGGTTTGCAGTGAAATGAGCACGTCAGTAGTTTCATCTCCCTGAATTTGCAGCGAAATGAGCACGACAACAATTTAAACTCCCTGGGTTTGCAGTGGAATGAGCAAGTCAACCATCTCATCTCCCTGAAGTGGCAGCGAAATGGGTACACCAACAAATTTATCTCTCTGAAGTGGCAGTAGAATGAATGCCTCAACCGTCTTATCTCCTTGAAGTGGCAATAGAATGGGTACACCAACAAGTTTATCTCTCTGAAGTGGCAGTGGAATGGATGCCTCAATCGTCTCATCTCCCTGAAGTGGCAATGGAAAGGGTACACCAACCGACTCATCTCCCTAAAGTGGCAGCAGAATGGGTACACCAACAAGTTCATCTCTCTAAAGTGGCAGTAGAATAGACGACTCAACCGTCTCATCTCCTCCAAGTGGCAGCAGAATGGGTACACCAGCAAGTTCATCTCTCTGAAGTGGCAGTAGAATGGATGGCTCAACCGTCTCATCTCCTTGAAGTGGCAGCGAAATGGGTACACCAACAAGTTCATCTCTCTGAACTGGCAGTAGAATGGATGCCTCGACCATCTCATCTCCCTGAAGTGGCAGGGGAATGGGTACACCAACAAGTTCATCTATCTGAAGTGGCACTAGAATGGACGCCTCGACCGTCTCATCTCCCTGGAGTGGAAGCGGAATGGGTACACCAACAGGTTCATCTCTCTAAAGTGGCAGTAGAATGGACGCCTCAACCGTCTCATATCCCTAAAGTGGCAGTGGAATGGGTACACCAACAAGTTTATCTCTCTGAAGTGGTAGTAGAATAGATGCCTCAATCGTCTCATCTCCCTAAAGTGGCAACAGAATGAGCACACCAACAAGTTCATCTCCCTAAAGTGGCAGTGGAATGGACCTCTCAACCGTCTCATCTCCCTGAAGTGTAGCAAAATGAGTACACCAAAAGTTTACCTCCTTGAAGTTGGTAGGAGATCCCACATTTTTTCAGATCTCACTTCGCCGCTGTTGGTGCAATAGGTTAGATTTTTGTCCCCGTCTAGTTTCTCCATTATTGGTGCGACTAGACCAAATATTTTTCTCAATTTTTCTCTCCGAATGTATGGTTATTAAAAAGCACAAACAAACAAAAAACAAAAGAAAAAAGAATGAAAAAGAATAAAAAATTAAAAAAAAATCCAAACAAAAAAATAGAAGAAGAAGATGAAGAAAATCAAAACTCTCTTCAGATCACGCCTCTTCGTTAGAGTAGAAGCCTGATCAAAACTCTCATCGTTTGATCCTGTCTCTTTGTTATTGTCGTAGATGGATCGAGACCATTTTGACAAGTCCAACAGAAATGTTGGCACAACGTGCTTAAACACGGTAAAGTTTAAGATAATGGACAATTCAAATGTCCATCAAAAATCCATTTTCACGAATGGTCGAAGGAAAATAAATCCTTCAAAAAAATCCAATTTCATGATTGGTATAAACTGATTGTACCTAGGGGAATGGTACAACTAGCCTAGAGCAAATGGCTACCGGTAAAGGCAACTCAAATCCGTTGATCCCTGTGCATTTGGGAAAAATGCAAAAGAGATCTATGAGCTGAGCGCTAGATAAAAACTTGCTGACTTCTGGCCCTACCTCCTCGGTAATATTGTAGCTGGGCCAACCCTTCGATCCTGTTTCTTCGTCAGAGTTGCAGCTGGATCAAGTTGCAGACCTTAACTCTCCGTTAGTGTTGCAGTTAGGTTAAATTTTCTCCAGGCATTGCGTCATCGTCAGAGTCGTAGCAAGCCGAGCGTATTTTGTCTCCTCCAGTGGATCACTTATGTTTTTTTCATCTCCAACGGATCCTCCATTTTAAAGATTTTGCTTATAGGAGCGGCCAAGCAGATCAAGTGAAGCAGAAGAAGAAGCAGTGGCCAAAGAAATAAATCCTGACCTGACCGGACAAAAATGATCATCTTTTTGTCTTTGCTCCATTGCCATTGCACAACTTAATACCTATTACCCATCACAAAACCCTTACCCATAAGCCCAAATTAATACCCACACCTATTACTCATCACAAAACCCTTACCCAAATACCTAATTATACCCCAACATAAATTTAACCCATCAACCATACAATCAAATTACCTAAATACCCCTAAATAAAAAAACCCTGATTATCAATAACATAAGCCTAATTAAACACCCACTGCCGGCCACCGCCCCTTTTCCTAATCCCCCTCGCGTATGGCTGCCACGCGCGGCTCTCCCTTTGCCCCGTGGCTACCACACGTCACACCAGTATCCATCTACTCTTCAGTGCCACGAAGCCGCCAGGCATCAGCCACCGGCCATCCCACCGCACTGGCCACCGTCCAAAGCCACCATACAGATCTGCACAAGCAAAAAAAGACATAGTTTCAGTCCAAAATTATCAGGATAAAATTAGTATTATTTTATGTGAATTTCGGGTATATAAACCCATGTAAACTCATGTAATCAGGGGTTTCGAAAATAAAAAGAGAAGATTTGAAAGGTAAAAAAACATTCAGATCTACGCTATTTGAGTGAGATTTAGGAAAGACTGACCTTGAATCCGTCTTTAGGACAAGAAACTGCGTCGAAACCCTTTTTTCATGAACTCCGGCCGCCATTCGTGGCAGTCTTTCGTCTTCAGTGAACGGCGACATATGACGGCTGTCGTGGCGCTAGAAGGTCCCGACCGAGTGAGGCAGCGAGATTTTTGAGAGAAATCTCAGTTTTTTTTAAATTATCATCCCCAAACGAAATTTTTTGATTAAATTTGGTTATTTACGGGGTTTCCAAAATGGCGTCATTTTGGTGTCAGCCTTTAAGGCCCAAAACAATGTCGTTTCAACTATGACCCATGAACTGACCCGATCTGGCCAAGAGGGATCCGCGCACTTTTGAACATGGGTAAATTGCATGTTTGGTCCTTCCACTATATACGATTTAATCAGATTTTAATGGTTAAATTACGCGGTCAGTCCCTCTTTTTTATTTTAATGTTCTCCGTATGCCTACGTATTTTATTTATGTTCAATTTAGTCACCTTTATTATTATTATTATTATTATTATTATGCATAAACATATTTGAAGTTTTATATATGTATATATATAAATTGTACGTAACTATCGTAGTACATGAGAGTTCCATTTAAAAATACATAGTTAAAAGCATTCGACTCATAATTTAAAATCCTAAAATAAGAGTTACAATACAATATAGGGTCCTACAAATAAATAGCCCAAATAATCTAAGTACTGTACTCGAAACAAGCGATACTGAAGTCTTACTCCAATGGTGCTTTGGCAATCAATGTCAACCTACGAACAGAAACAACAATTTCGAATGCTGAGCTAACGAAGCTCAGTGGATACACTCCACTCAACCATGCTTCATGCAAATCATAAAAGCCCCAATTTGTTCATAAACCCTAATTTATTCCTCATATCAAATCTCATCAACAAATCAAGTATTATATGAATTATTTACATCAAAAGATAGAGCTCGAAGAGTAGAACAACTTTGTAGTTCGAAAGATTACCTGAAAACCGATGTTTGGGGCTTAAATCGAGCTTGTAAAATTTGTCTCTTCTTTTTCTCTGCACCAAAGTATTGGAGAGTATTTCTGCTGATAATTCCTTCATATTTCATATATTTAAGACACTTGTACCATTAAAAATGAATTTTTAATTCAATAAATTCCACTTTCCAAAAATACCCTCCAACTAGATATAGATTTCTAATTTGCCATTTTGTAACATTCCAACTAGACATAGTTGGATTCTAATCAGCCACTATTCATCCATAAAAGAAATCTCAAAATTTCCTCCATGTCCCTTCTGGGCAAAATGACCAAAATGCCCTTTACTGATCAACTTACTCACAAAATTGTCATTCCATGTCATTTCGATCGATTTAAATTTCCATGATATTTGTAACATCAAAATATCCATAAAATGATATTTCATGACTCTTCTAAGGTCCATAGAACTATCTCTGAAATTTTAGCTTGATCCGATTATCTGAATATTTTCTGAACTTTATCGTTTTATAGCCATTAATACAAACTCTGTACGAAAATTTGGGTAACACGAAAATGTCATTCTTGGGGGTAAACTATTCATTTACGGGGTTAAAATACATAAATTTTGAAAATTACACTTTAATCCCTAAACTTTTCCAAAGTTTATACTTTAGCCACAAAACTTTCAAAATTTACATTTTGGTCACTAGCCAAAAATTGGCATATTACAATTTTATCCCCCTTAAGAAAATTCTTCCTCGAATTTTCAACACGTACCTACTCAAAAAGGGTGAGGAAATTGCTTTCTCATATATTCTTTTCTTTCCCAAGTCGTTTCCTCAATTTTATAGTTTCGACAAAGAACTTTAACAAGCAGAATTGACTTATTCCTTAGTTATTTGACTCCATGTGCTAGAATCTTTATCAGTTATTTCTCATAAATCAAATTCGGCATGAATTTTTATTTCCTCCGAGGTGATGACATGTAAAGGATCTGATCAATACTTTCTGATAAAGTCACATTTGAGTAACTTTGCATACAACTACCTTTCCCACAAGGCTTGTAGCACTATTCATAAATGTTTATCGAAATCTTCTTTCATACTACACTTTTGATAAAGCCATCTTTATACTCAATTGATAGCTATTATTGTAAGAAATTTCATCTAGTTTCATATACTTTTCCCAAAAGCCTTCAAACTCAATCAAATGGAAACTATACAGATCATTCAAAATTTGAATTAATCTTTTAGATTGTTCGTCCTTCTATGGATACAAAGTAGTGTTGAAATTATGTCGAGTCTCTAATGTCTTATGCAAGGAACTCAAAAATCTAGAGATAATCTTGGATCTTAATCACACACAATGAAAATAGGTACATCACGTCACTTTACAGTACTTCAGATTTATCACTCAACATATTTATTCATTACAGATTGATTCAATTTGTCCATAAATACCCAGATCGAATCATCTTTAATTGGTATCATTGATAACCTAGTTATGAAATCCATCACAATTCTTTTCCACTTCCACTAGGGGAATGGAAATATGCTACCACATTTCTAAAGGTACTTGATGTTTCACTTCTAGTTGTTAGCCTGTCAAGCATGTAGCCATAAATTCAGTTACTATCCTTTTTATTTCTGGACATCAATATTTTCTCTTCAAACCTTGATACCTCTTATTCTTTTCTGGATGCATCGTCAAGAACATAATATTTTTCTCAGACATCCAACATACTTAACTTTGAAGTCTTTATTTTCACCATTTTCAATTTGTTCTAACCTTGGCAACATTTTTCATCTTTCAACTGAAAATCTTTAATCCAGCCTAAATGAATAGGTCTAAACTAAAGTTCTGTAATTAACATACCAATCTTTTTCCAATACAATTGCACATTCATTGCTCTTATAGTAAAGAATATCTACAAACTAAGTGCATTGGTTATTATATTGGCTTTTTTTTCAAGATAGTAGTCATTCACAACATCATAATCCTTAAGAAGTTCGATCCACCTTCTTTGGCTCATGTTCAACTCCTTTTGAGTTAGCACATACTTTAAACTTTTATGATCTGTGTAAATGCAGCATCGCTCACCATATAGATAATGGCGCCATATCTTTTAAGCAAATACAACTGCTAGTAACTCTAAATCATGAGTATGATAATTCCTCCCATGAGTCTTAAGTTGCCTTGAAGCATAGGCCACCACTTTTCCTTCTTGCATAAGTTCGTATCCCAAACCATTATGAGAAGCATCGCTATAAACCACATAATCTCTGCCCGATTCTGGTTGTACTTGTAACACCTCATTCTCGTATTCAATTACCGAATATTAGTCAGAGATGTAACAGAAAAATAACATGATTTTTATTCCAAAATTTCATAAATTTAAAACCTTTGAAAATATTTATATCGACTAATGCACAAAATCAGAGCTCATTTTCTTTTTAAAAAATAAATTTGACTGTTCAAAAATATCGGACGTGGAACTAAAATAGACAAACTAATCCCATTTATACATGCTACTAAAATAAATTAAAAACCTTAAGTAGGATGTCATTATTGTGGCAGCTTGATGAAAATTTCTGAACTTGATACAACTCTTTGCTTCGTCCAATAATTCAAACCACCTACGTGTGCACAATCAACACACGCTAAGTACGAACTTAGTGAGGCAATAAAAGAAGTTAATAACAATAATTTAAACTTATTCGACTTCATGACGACGTTTATATAACATGGTATATGCCAATGCATCAACTTTCACATTGTATTAGTAATGATTTACTATATGCCAATGTCATAAGACTTTCATACTTGTGCATTTGTCATAATATGGCATATATACATAAATGCATCATGATCACTAGATATGTATTACCATCATGTTAATTATATATTAACATAATCTAAACCATATATAAATTTCTTACCAATATACTTGCCATTTATTCCAAAAGCTCATAAGCTTATTCACCTGTTTATCTTTTATTAATCAATAAACCATAGCACAAATAAAAGCCTATGAGGACCCAGGGTACACGAGTCAAATATGCACCGAAGTGATAATACACATAAGGTCGTGCCCACCGTATGCACTAGGTGTCCTTTATATACACTATAGTGCTAAACCGAGTATGCGGTGTGCTGCTGGACTCTATGACATGCCAACTATACCCTGTCCCTCAATGACATACTTGGGCATATATTCCATATTTATGTCACCCATGGCAATGTATATCAATATAATTTAACATTGGCCAGTTCATACCCGAAATAACATTCATAATATAACATCATATATAACTAGTGATCTATGCATTTATATTCAACTTTTGACATATTTAAAATATGTCAATCATATGCTCCATGACATAAATATAAGGACAATAAAATTTGGGTAGGCTCATCGCAAGCCATCCCAATGATGTATAAAACATCAATGTGTCATGATATGTACGCAATTGCACTCACCTTGACACTTCTTATCCCAAACTAAATTGAATAAATTAAGAGATCTCCAAGCCTGATCCTTTGCCTTATCTATTGAATTTTCAATTTGAATTCTTCACATTCATCCCTTATATGCACAAATTAATAATACCATTAAGACACTCATTTATAATCTGTCAGCTTGAACTACCTTCAAAGAAATATTTCTATAAAATAATCTACAACTCAGAATTCAATTCTGTTTATTTTGACAAAAACTAGATTCGATAATATTTTCAAATATATAATTTAATAGCCCAAATTCAACTCGTATGATTTATGAAGAATTTTCAAAGTCAATTACAGTGCTGAATTTCGGAGAAGACTGGTACTCTGTTTTATGACCTTTCATCACTTAAAAATTCATATATTTTAATATATAAATCAAAATCATTCACCGTTTGTTTTAAAAGAAACTAGACTGAATCAGGAATACAATGATATAAGTATCACTTTCTAATCATTTTTTTAGAATTTATGGTGAATTTCTGAACTTACTGCCAATGAAAAAAATTCTGGGCAGATTTCATAATTCCATCTTTAGCATCCTTTAACCATTCTAACACATCAAATTAAACTTCAATTATGTTATTCCAACATTTCCCTTTCATGAAAACTCCAAAATCAACTTGAATCCTTAAACCCCAAATTAAACCCTAATTAATCAAATGGTATTCCATCAAGAATACATCAATTTCAACTTCAATCAAGCATGGAAATAATAAAACATCACATAATCTTCCATAATTCAATCCTAATTCATTTGGATCCATAAACCCTAAATTATCTCTCTTCAAAATTCAAGAGTATCCTTCAACAATTCCATAAAATTTTTATACCAATTGAAAGAGAATTTCATGAAGAACAACTTCATATTTCATAAGCTAACTCTAAATCCTAGTATTTAGAGATTAAAAATGCAAAACCCTAAACTTACCTTGCTTTCCTTCTTATTCTCTTCTTCTTGACATGAAGCATGAAGAAAGATGAAGATATTTCTTCATTTTTTATTTATGCCATTTGGCATCTTTTATTTCCATAAATATTGAAAATATCCTCCAAATAGTGAAATGGCTATTTTTCCCTCAAATCCAATGAATCCATAATGTGCCACATGTCATCATCCTTCATCCAATGACCTAGATTTAATCTTGAGTTAGTAGTTTACCAATTTACCCTTAAACTATATCAATTTCCAATTTTCCCCTTGAAACATACTTAAATTCCAATCTTATCCCTTGATCCAATGGCTAGGATTTAACATGGAAAAATTATCTAAATCCAAGGGTTCATATTCTTCCAACACAAAGAAAATATATGTAACACCCTTAACGTATATTTGATATTCGAATACACATTAAAGATGTTACTAACGGATTTTACACTGATTTTCAGACTTGTAAAATTTTTTATTTATGTATATGCAAAACTAATTTGATTAAACAACCTTTTCACGGTTTTCATTAAATTACAAATCTGTCTAGAGTCACCTAGTTTCAACCCTGAATTGGTTTATAAAATACTTTAAGTAGATATTAAAATGAAAATATAATCCAGGGTGAAAACTATGTGTGTTGTCTAGACCCTTTCTTGATTTTAAAATCGCTACGCGATAATCAACCAACTAAGTTTAAAATCATTTGAAGTATCTTTTCTAATATTCTTAATTCCTCAAACTAAGTCATGCTTCTAAATCATACAAAATAGCTACGTATTTTACATCTATACATGCCCCACTATACTAGGATGTGGTGATACTTACTGATAATACCGACTAACTTGATCAAATGATGTGCAGCTCCTCCTCTTCTATCTATTCCAAAGTACCTACGTGTGATACAAAACACAACCTAAATATAACTTAATGGGGCATAATCATAATAATGTAAAACACTGATTATAATAGCATAGCTCTACAGATTGGCAAGCGATTTCCAATTGCAGTTGATAACATTTTAAACATGTATAGAACTACCTTGCATGTATAATTTATTTAACCAATATAATATTAAAATCATAGGATTCCATCTATCTTATCAGTCTTGTGTACATTAAGCTTTTTAGCTTAACTAATTGCATACCTGTATTTCAAGTATTATAGCCAAAGTATAAAATCATGCCATCTGTAATGCAAGAATAATCATATATCATGACTATCTTAAGAATCCTGATATCAATGGTTCATGATCATCAAGTACTCGTGATTTCATTTCGCAATCATTCGCATATCATATTCTCTAATATAGTACAAAGTACAAAATCATGTGATGCCAAGTACGGGAGTCCTCACGACACCGTAGTGTCTACAACACCGTAGCATCTGCATCACCGAAGCGATTGAGATGAGTACGTACTTGAGGACACCCTTTGTTCCTCGAACAACACCTTAGTGTCTATCTCAGCACCGTAGTGCCTACATTATCTCAGCACCGTAGTGCCTCATTGTCTCAGCACCGTAGTGCCTACATTATCTCAGCACCATAGTGCCTACATTTTCTCAGCACAGTAGTGCCTACATTGTCTCATTAGTACTTAGGTATAACAATATAATACTTTCACCTTCAATATCCAATTCATCAATACTATCAACCAAAATTCGATAATTAACATTTCATACCCAGAATATGTAATCCGATTAATCTCAAATAAATTATTATGCTAAATCCATGTATCGCATATGCTATTTAATATTTCTTTGATCAACATACATTTTCATTATTATCAAATTTGACTGATTGCAAGTCTTCTTCACATCATATATATATAAACAGATAAAAATGCATTCATTCATCTCGCATGTATAATAAATAAATAAATAAAAATTACACTCACTTGGGCCATTTGTTAGCATGCCTCACTAAATTCTACTCGATCCTTTCCTTCATAGTACCTTGAATCTTCTTTGATTCGAATTTGATTTCATTATCCACATAAATATAAACAAACGTTTGTTAGATTCATTTCTAACAAAATTTTAATCAAGCTATCTAATCATTTAACATAAAATTTCCATAATTAACTTCTAATTTATACTAACTTCTTATTTTTCTACTTATCAATTTAGTCCCATTACTTACTTCAAACCACCAATTCATCATCTTCTTCATCAAATAGTTATTCAAAATAATTCTCTCTAATTTTCTTTCTTTTACAAAATAGTCAATAAAATGAGAAGGTAAGGATTCAAACTTCTTAACTTTGCAATTTAGTCCTCAAATCAACATTACTACCTTAATTCTATTATTTTATCTAAAAAATCAGATTTAATCCCCATCCAAGAATTCAATTTCCTATTTGGTCACTTGATTTTGACAAATTGTCAAAATGGTCACTAATTTGATTCAACATCAGTTTAGCATTCTAACATCAATTTCACATCTCCAACATCATTAATTACATAAATACACTCCAATTTCATAAAATTTAGATTCGGTCCCTTAACTTTGAAGCTTGACAAATTGGTCCCTATGTATTCTAATTTTAATTCTAACTTCATACAACATATTCGATTCATAAAATCTCATAATCATAATTTTCATAATTTTTTCCCAGTATTCTTCCATGTGGCGGAATCGGTCACTTGGCTTCTCTAGGCTCATTTTTCATCCAAACAACATTCTAACATGCGTAAATAAATTTTCCAACATATATTCTTCATTTCCAAGAATTAACATTTAAATCCTCAATTTATTCCTACTTGCCAAATTTGGGTGTCTAAACTTTTCACGGGCTTTATTTTAGTCCAAATGCCATAATCAAGCTTCTAAATTCATAATCTCTTCAAATCCATCACTAAGATAATTTTCACAATATTTTACCTAATTCACCAAGCATGCCAAAATAGTCACTTAAAGGACTAGTTGAAGATTTTTCATTCTAGCATCAAAATCAAGCTTCTAATATCATCAATATTTCATTTTCATCATCAATTTCAAAACCCTAAATAAAATCCCAAATTCTAGGGTTAGGGGTTTTAATCCTTAAACATGAAATTAATTACAATCTAAGCTTGATTTCTTCTCTACAACACTAAATTTGCATAGTTCAAACTTCAATCTAAACATGGAACATGAAACCCTATTTTCTCTCTCTTCAAGAACATAATCAAATCTTCATAACTCTTGATAAAATTACTATCAAATGAAAGAGAATTGAAAATATATCAACTTTCTATCAAAAACACACCTTGAATCTTGTTCGGGAGCCTTCAAAATGCCTAGGAAAATTTTTTGTGTATTTTCCCCCCATTTTTCTCTATTATTTCGAATTTAAGAGGAGAAAGATGAACATTTTTGTTCATATTTTTTTAATTTATGCCACATGTAATAAAAATTTGAATTTTTTATTCAATTTAGTCCTTTTCACCTCCAACTGAATCATAATTTACAAGTTACCATTCTAGTTCAATTCCAATCAAATTCCATTCAACTCTAACCAAACTAGAGTAATGCTTTAACATGGGAAATTACCATGTTACCCATGATACTTTCAAAATATTTCAAAATTGCCATTGTGGCCAAATTACCTAAACTAGTCACTTAAATCACTAATTTTGTTGTTTTGTAAAAATCCAACTATTCTAGTTAGATCACAATCCACCAATTAATAATTTATTCATAAAACAATATTTTATGAATTTTCTGTGACTAATGGTGCAGCCTCTGAAATTTTGATTCGATTCGATTTCCCGATATTCACTTACTACTTCTGTGATTCCCCTTCACCGGGCTATCAAATAAATTCTAAAAATTTCTTATTTCCATATCTGAAAAGTAAATAATATTATCAAATAAAATATTCCATATTTATGAAGTCAAACTTAAAATTTTGACTTGGTCCAATATACTAATAATTTTACCTGAAATCTTTATCGGATAAAAATTCTCTTAATAATTCTTTATCAGGTATCCATGCGAATAATATTAACTCGAACTGATTCCTTTTTATCAATCTCAAGTACTGACATAAGACCTTCCCAATAGGTCACCCATCCTATGCCTTGAGCACGCTTAACTTTGTAGTTCAATCGAAATTCGATATCTTATATTGCATTTTTATTCCCGGGATCTACATCAATTTTTTCTCCATGATTTGTTTAATCTATGTACAAGATAAAATAATTACTGATAAATTCTCCAAATATTCATAAAATAATATGTTATAACTCTTCCAAAGTTTATGGAATCATCTCCGAAATTTTAGCTTGATCCGATTTACCGATAAATGACAAGAATTTTATCGGTTACTAATTAAATTCCTTAATCAAAATAATTATAGGATTCATCATGGATTGAACTAAAATATTTCCAACACTTGGAAATGACTTTTATAACCTTTCTCTATCATAAGGTAAAATTTCATAATTTTTCAGTTCGATTCGGGTGTCCAAATTCCACTTAAACTTTGACTGCAATTTCCCAATAATCGAAATATCGGATCAAACCAATAATTCCTTATTCGATACACACCAATGGGTGCTCTATATATTTATGAAATGAAACACCTAAATTTTGGGAAATTACAACTTTGGTCCTTCAACTTTTCATATTTCAACTTCTACCACTCAAGTTTTAAAAACTTATCATTTTGGTCACTAAACTATAACCTTGAATTCCCATTCAAATTTTCCTTGGATTTTAACCAAAATTTGCGAGTATCCTACTTTACTCGTTCTTTATCATATGACACCTTAAAACCTCAGAAATTTCTTTTCTACAGTCCAGAATTGAGAAAATCCAAACCTTTGCATTTTTGTCATTTTAGTCACTAAGTAAGCTTTTAAGCCCTTATCTTAGTACTAAATGACCCTTAATCAACATAGCAAATTTTGGGGTATTACAATATCTTAGGCATGTAAAATGACAAAATTAACCTTGCCTTATCATTCTTCAAAGTATCCTAAATATTTGATTCGATCCGATTATCCCAATATTTTTCTCGAGCTTAACCCCTTTATAGCTTTTAACACAATTTCTGTACCAAAAATTTGAGTAACACGAAAATGTCATTCTTGGGGGTAAACTGTTCATTTACGGGACTAAAATACATAACTTTCAAAAATTACAATTTAGTCCCTAAATTTATACTTTAGTCACCAAACTTTCATTTTGGTCACTAACCAAAATTTTGAGGTATTACAATTCTCCCCCTTAAGAAAATCCGTCCTCAAATTTTCTTTACGTACTTGGTTCAAAAAATACATATGCTGCTCTTTCATTACTTCCTCTGTTTCCCAAGTAGCTTATTCCACTTTGTGGTTTCTCCACAGAATTTTAACTAGAGGAATCTTTGTTCCTTAATTGTTTTTCTCCTCGAGCTAAGATTCCTACAGGTTCTTCATCGTATGTCAAATCTGGTTGAATTTCAATTTCTTCTAGTGTAATGATATGCGAAGGATCTCATCGATAATAACCAGATTCTGGTTGTACCAGAACATGAGCTTTTGTTAATATCCTCTTTAATTTGTCAAAGCTTTCTTGACATTTATTTGTCCAAAAAAATGGCACATCCTTTCTTAATAGCTTAGTTATTGGAGCAGCAATCATTGAAAATTCTTTCACAAACCGCCGATAATAACCAGCTAATCCTAAGAAACTTCTCACCCCAAAGATATTCTGAAGAATTTTCCATTCTAGGATTGCTTGAACCTTTTTATTATCGACTCGAATCCCTTCAGCTAAAACTATATGTCCAAGGAAAACTACTTCAGACAACCAAAATTTCACACTTTGACAGCTTTGCATATAATTTGTTTTCTCGGAGGATCTAACGAACTACTCGGAGGTGAGTATCATGACCCTCTTTGGTTTTAGAATAAACCAATATATCATCTATGAAGACCACCTCAAATTTGTCTAAATATGGCTGAAATACTCAATTCATTAGATCCATAAAAGCTGCTGGTGCATTTATAAGTCTAAAAGGCATTACTACAAACTCATAATGCCTGTATCTAGTTCTGAAAGCTATCTGTGGTATATCTACTTCTTTGATCTTCAATTGATGATACCCCGATCGAAGATCAATTTTAGAAAACACTGTTGCTCCTTTAAGTTGATCAAAGAGATCATCAATCCTTGGCAGAGGATATTTATTCTTCACCGTCACTTTATTAAGTTGACGATAATCCACACATAACCTCATTGATCCATCTTTCTTTTTCACAAACAGGATTGGAGCTCCCCAAGGTGATATACTAGGTTGTATAAAACATTGATCTCATATTTAATGTAACTGAACCTTTAACTCTATTATCTATGTAAGAGATATTTTGTACAGTACATTTGATATAAGTTCAATGCCAGAGAAAACCTAAATCTTGAATTTCACTTCACGATCAGATGGTAATCCTGACAATTCCTGAGAAAACACATCCTATTATTCATTAGTAGTTGAGATAATTTCTAAGTTCACCTTCGAGTATTATATGTTCACAACATAAGCTAGAAAGTTCTTACATCCTTTATATGCTTGTGATAGCAGTTTAAAAAATACTACTGAACCACATTGATCAGAAAAATCTGATTTTTCCCTCATCATTACAATCTCCAAACTTTCTAGTTCCTTTCAGAACTATTCGTTTCAAGCAAAAATTCATAAGAAGCAATTCCATTAAGCTTACTAAAATTCAATTTATTTGAATTAATATGGAGTAATTCTTACAGATTTAACTTACTCTTGTGCTATGTCCCAAGAGATAAGTTACTATCACATCAAGCTTTCCTTGATCATCACAACAAAACGCTTTTTGTACCTCTTCTTTTTTTATTAATAGACTAGCAACATTGGTTTTCTATCAACACCCTACCTTAAGTCTCACACTTCAAGACTTCCCAGCTCTCTATCAATAAAAGTTTAAGGAACTTGGGGTTAAATTTCATTTAAAATTATATCCAAGGTTTGAAATAATAAACCTTGGTTTAATTAGGCATTTCCAACTTCACCAGCACTTTAACATCACATTCAGCGAAAAATGATTAATGATTAACCTTGTTACTACTTTTATAGGCCTCATTCTTACCTAATTGTTCGATCGCTCTACGCGATTTCTCAACTTCGGGCATCTATAACTTTATTCAATAAATTCAATAAGCAGTTGCATCAAGTCACTCAAGCATCCAAACAGTAATTATAACATCCTAGTGGCATGTATACACTTACTGACTAATAACAAGCTCGGTTTGAATCCAGAACCGACTAAACTTGTTGTTCTGATACCAATAAATGTAACACCTCATTCTCGTATTCAATTACTGAATATGAGTCAGAGATGTCATAGAAAAATAACATGATTTTTATTCAAAAATTTCATAAATTTAAAACCTTTGAAAATATTTATATCGACTAATACACAAAATCGGAGCTCTTTTACTTTTAAAAAGATAAATTTGACTGTTCAAAAATATCGAACGTGGGACTAAAATAGAAAAATTAATCTCATTTATACATGTTACTAACATAAATTAAAAACCTCAAGTAGGATGTCATTACTGTGGCAGCTTGATGAAAATTTCTGAACTTGATACAACTCTTTGTTTCGTCTAATGATTCAAACCACCTACGTGTGCACAATCAACACACGCTAAGTATGAACTTAGTGAGGCAATAAATGAAGTTAATAACAATAATTTAAACTTATTTGACTTCATGACGATGTTTATATAACATGGTATGCGCCAATGCATCAACTTTCACATTGCATTAGTAATGATTTACTATATGCCAATGTCATAAGACTTTCATGCTTGAGCATTTGTCATAATATTCCATATATGCATAAATGCATCATGATAACTATATATGTATTACCATCATGTTAATCATATATTAACATAATATAAACCAGATATAAATTTCTTACCAATATACTTGCCCTTTATTCCAAAAGCTCATAAGCTTATTCACCTATTTATCTTTTATTAATCAATAAACCATAGCCCAAATATAAGCCTACGAGGACCCTGGGTACACGAGTTAAATATGCACCAAAGTGCTAATACACATAAGGTCGTGCCCACCATAATACACATAAGGTCGTGCCCACCATATACACTAAGTGTCCTTTATATACACTATAGTGCTAAACCGAGTATGCAGCGTGCTGCTGGACTCTATGGCATGCCAACTATACCATGTCCCTCAATGACATACTTGGGCATTTATTCCATATTTATTTCATCCATGGCAATGTATATCAATATAATTTAACATCAGGCAGTTCATACCCGAAATAACATTCATAATATAACATCATATATAACTAGTGATCTATACATTTATATTCAACTTTTGACATATTTAAAATATGTCAATCATATGCTCCATGAAATAAATATAACGACAATAAAATTTGGGTAGGCTCATCGCAAGCCATCCCAATGATGTATAAAACATCAATGTATCATGATATGTACGCAATTGCACTCACCTTGACACTTCTTGTCCCAAACTAAATTGAATAAATTAAGAGGACTCCAAGCTTGATCCTTTGCCTTATCTATTGAATTTTTGATTTCTCGGGTTTACTTAAATGCTTATCATTCATCCCTTACATGCACAAATTAATAATACCAATAAGACACTCATTTATAATCTGTCAGCTTGCGCTACCTTCAAAGAAATATTTCTATAAAATAATCTACAACTCGGAATTCAATTTTGTTTGTTTTGAAAAAACTAGATTCGATAATCTTTTCAACCATATAATTTAATAGCCCAAATTCAACTCGTACGATTTATGACTAATTTTCAAAGTCAATTATAGTGCTGAATTTCGGAGCAGACTTGTACTCTGTTTTCTGACCTTTCATCACTTAAAAATTCATATATTTTGATATACAAATCAGAATCAGTCACCGTTTGTTTTAAAAGAAACTAGGCTAAACTAGGAATTCAATGATATAAGTATCACTTTTTAATCATTTTTGTAGAATTTATGGTGAATTTCTGAACTTAATGCCAATGACAAAAAATTCTGGGCAAATTTCATAATTCACATCTTTAGCATCCTTTTACCATTCCAACACCTCAAATTAGCCTTTAATTATGTTATTCCAACATTTTCCTCTCATGAAAACTCCAAATTCAACTTGAATCCTTAAACCCTAAATTAAACTCTAATTAATCAAATGGTATTCCATCAACAATACATCAATTTCAACTTCAATTAGGTATGGAAATAATAGAACATCACATAATCTTCCATAATTCAATCCTAATTCATTTGGATCCATAAACCCTAAATTATCTCTCTTCAAAATTCAAGAGTATCCTTCAACAATTCCATAAAAATTTTATACCAATTGAAAGAGAATTTCATGAAGAACAACTTCATATTTCATAAGCTAACTCTAAATCCTAGTATTTAGAGATTAAAAATGCAAAACCCTAAACTTACCTTGCTTTCTTTCTTTTTCTCTTCTTCTTGACATGAAGCATGAAGAAAGATTAATATATTTCTTCATTTTTTTATTTATGCCATTTGGCATCTTTTATTTCCATAAATATTGAAAATATCCTCCAAATAGTGAAATGACTATTTTGCCCTCAAATCCAATGAATCCATAATGTGCCACGTGTCATCATCCTTCATCCAATGACCTAGATTTAATCTTGAGTTATTAGTTTACCAATTTACCCTTGAACTATATCAATTTCCAATTTTGCCCTTAAAACATACTTAAATTCCAATATTATCCCTTGATCCAATGGCTAGGATTTAACATGGAAAAATTATCTAAATCCAAGGGTTCATATTCTTCCAACACAACGAAAATATCTTAGACATATAAAATGAAATAATTAACCATGGCTTATCATCCTTCAAAATATCCTAAATATTCGATTCGATCCGATTATCCAAATACTTTTCTCAAGCTTAACCCTTTTATAGCTTTTAACACAATTTCTGCACAAAAAATCTGAGTAACACAAAAACGTCATTCTTTGGGGTAAACTGTTCATTTACAGGACTAAAATACATAACTTTCAAAAATTACAATTTAGTCCCTAAACTTTTCCTAAATTTCTACTTTAGTCACCAAACTTTCAATTTATTCATTTTGGTCACTAACTAAAATTTTGAGGTATTACAGTACTAGCACCAAGGCTTCTGTTAAGATCATTTTTAATGTCTCAAAACTTTCTTGGCACTTATCCGTCCAAATAAATGGTACATCCTTCCTCAATAGCTTGGTCATGGGGAGGCAATTATCGAGAATTTCTTTATAAACCTTCAATAATAACTAGCAAGTCCCAAGAAACTTCGAACCTCAAAAAAATTCTTCAGAGTTTTTCATAAAACTAAAGCTTGTACTTTATTGGGATCTGCTCTTATCCACTTTGCCGAAACCACATGGCCAAGAGAATCAGCTTCCGGCAACCAAAATTCACACTTTGGCAGCTTAGCATACAACTTCTTTTCTCAAAGGGCCTGAAGAACAATGCGAAGGTGGGAATCATGTTCTTCCTTTGTCTTTGAATAAACTAAAATATCATCGATGAATCCCACCAAAAATTGATCCAAGTAAGGTTGAAATACTCGGTTCATCAGATCTATGAATGTCGCATGAGCATTTGTCAGTCCAAACGGCATCACTACAATCTTATAGTGTCCATACTGAGTTCAGAAAGCTGCCTTCAGAATGTCTTCTTCCTTGATCTTTAACTAATGATACCCCGACTGGAGATCAATCTTAGAAAATACAGTTGTGCCTTTTAACTGATCAAAAAAGCCATCAATCTTCAGAAGAGGATACTTATTCTTTGTTGTCACCTTATTTATCCGACAGTAATATATGCATAAGCGCATGAATCCATCTTTCTTTTTCACAAATAACACTAGTGCGCCCCAAGGTGAGATACTTGACCTTATAAAACCTCGATCTAACAATTCTTGCAATTGTACCTTTAACTCCCGAAGCTAGGTTTGAGCCATTCTATACGGGGCCATCGATATAGGCGCACTACCTGGTAACACATCTATTTTGAATTCCACCTCTCGATCTACAAGAAATCCCAGTAACTCATCTAGGAATACATCTAGATGATCTCAGACAGTCAGAATAACTTCCAATTTAATCTCAGAAACTCGAGTATCCACTATATTTGCTAATAAAGCTTATCAGCCTTGTAGCAATAGTTTCTTGCCAGAAATAGTTGAAATTACATTGGATAAGGGATTTACCCTTTCACCAACTACTATTATATCTGTGTCTTCCGAGTTCCTCAATATTAATCGCTTTAAGCATAATCCACAATGGCATGGTAGGAATATAACCAATTCATGCCCCCTTATGATATGTCCCAAGAGATAAGTTACCTTCATATTGAGCTTTTTCCCAATCATCACAACGAAGCCCTTCTATAATCATCTTTATATTTGTTAAATCAATAGTCTATCGACATTGGTTTTCCTTCAATATCCTACCTGAAGTCCAACACTTCAAGACTTCCCAACTCTCTAGTAATAAAAGTCTAAGGAACTTGGGATTGAATTTTCTTTAAAATCATATCCAGGGTTTGAAATAATAAACCTCAGTTTAACTAGGCATTTCCAACTTCACCAACACTTTATCGTCATATTGAGCGGAAAGTGGTTAATGTCTAACCTTGTTACTACTTCAATTTTGCCTTGATCCTTCTAATAACTTCTTTTATCTTACATTTCCTTGAGAAAACCACTATTAATGAAATCTTCAGATTTCTTAATTCTTGGTCTCTATTAACCAAGTTTGCTATCCATTGAGAGAAAATTTGCTTTTCATCAAACATTCTTTGTTTATCGGGTTAAGTATAATTCTCGTCTAATAATTTCCTACTACTAAGTTTTCCAGCTTTCTTTCTCATAATTTAATCAATGTTGTCTTATAGAATACCATATTCGACCCTCAGGCATATATATTTCCCTAGTAAAGATACTTATTCTTCTTACTTCTTCATATCCAAATATCTTAATATCATTTAATCACAAACTTACAGTCTAACGACTGCCTTTTATCTTGAAATGTGAGCCCTTACTATCTAAATTTCCTTGTAACCTATGTTGTTATAAACATAAGTGCATATATAGATGTTAAGGACTAACATCTTATAATTACTGCATCAACTCCTTACAATGCAGGTAACTCAACTCAAACTAAAGTTGATTACAATACTTATTTCACTTTATTGTACTCGCAATGAGTCCTTTCTTGACCTCTGAGATTCGTCGATTGATGAAATTCAGTAGCGTATTACTTTCCTTACTATAATCTTATTCTATATTATGCTAATGAGGAGCATCTTCAAGTCATACAATCAACACATCAATAATATGACATTCTAGGGCATGTATTTACTGACAAACTTATAACAAACTCCATTTAGCATCCAGAACTGACTAAACCTGTAACTTTGATACCACTAAATGTAACACCCTTAATGTATACTCGTAGTACGAATACACATTAAGGATGTCACAATATTATTTAACAGGGTTCTAGACTTGTAACTTTTTTTTAAAACATCTGACATAAAACTAGTTTATAAAATAACCATTTCTCAAATTTTGAAGTATTCGTAGCCTATTTGCATATTGCAAGTTTTGACCCTGAATTGGTTTATAAAATATGTTAGTCAGTTATTAAAACAAGTATGTAACTCAGGGTGGAAACTAGGTACATTGCCTAGTCCCTTTCTTAAATTTAAAATCGTTACGTGATAAACGATAAATAATATTTTACCTGATTAAATATCATTACCAGTAATTCTTTAACCATATGGATAATTTATGTTTATCTGACTATTAATCAAACTTATGAATAAATTGATACATGCCCACTAGAGAATATCATAAATTAGAATGTCTTACTGATGTTTGTCAGATTGCAGCTTGATCAACATGCTTGACTCCTATTCTGGTAAGTTCCCAATAACATACGTGTGAAATAGCACACGCTAAGTATTCACTTAGTGAGGTAACTATAAATTAAATTAAAGCATTTCAATGTATAGAAATAACGTAAATAAACAAATTACTGTGTATATTATATAAAAATATAGAATCGTATAAAACCGACTTATCAAAGTTATTCCTCTATCATGTAACAGTGCAATACAGTTCTTGCAAAATGGCAAGCGAGACCCAATTGCGGTTTATATCATATCATCCAACCTTTATTTTATTAATCAAATATATATTAAGCTTTTTAACTTAACTGCTTGCATAAATGCATTTCATTTATTATAGCCCGAAGCACAATATAATGTGATACTTTGGTACATGAGTCATCATAACCGACACAGTAGTGTCTACAACGTTGTAGCGTCTAACAATGAGTACGTACTCGAGGATGCCCTTTGCTCCTCATACTCACACATTTTGTGCTATGCAACACTATAGTGTTTGAACCGACTCTGTAGAGTCTAAATCGACCCCGAAGAGTCTATCTCGACACCGAAGAGTCTATCTCGCACCGTAGTGCTATGACGCAGCTGCTAGGACACTATGGATATCCAATTATACCAAAGACTTCACAATAGTACTTGGGCAAAATCAACATTATAATCAGCATTCAATGTTCAAAGCATCAATATAAATCATATAAGTCGATATTAGGCAGTTCATACTGAATATCTAAAATCCGATTTATCTTACATAAATCATTATTCCATATCAATGTATCATATATGCCATTTAATATTTCATGCCATTTGCATAACTTTGATCAACATACATTTTCATCAATATCAAGGTTGACTTATCGCAAGTCTTCCTCATATCACATATATAAAGTAGGTAAAAATGCACTCAACTTGGCCACTTAACACAATGCCTCACTAAGTCCTAGTTTGATCCTTTCTTTCATAGTACCTCGAACCTTCTTTGATTCGGACTTGACTTCATTAATCACATGAATACAATAAAATATTTGTTAGATTCAAATCTAAAAATACCTTAAACATGTTGTCTAATATAATTATTTGAATATAAAATTTCCAAATATTTTTCCTTTCTTTCTTGTACTGTTCAAAAACTCATTATGGTCCTTAGTGACCAATTTGAACTTCCAATAATTCTTCCGAGCTTGCTAACTAACATTTAAATAAAAAATGTTTCAAATTCCATTTTCTGATAGCTTGCGCTACCTTCAAAGATGTACTTATACAGGGCAGAATACATGCTGGATATTAATTTCCTTTATACTGAAGAAACTAGACTCGATAACAGTTCTAATGGTATAAACCACATAAATTGATAAAATCTACAAAAATTATGAAAATTCCTTACATTCACGTCACAAAGTTGTCCAGACAGAAACTGCTCTGTAATTTTTCTGACCTTTATTTAATTAAAAATTCATATCGTTTAAGTCAGAACTCGAAATAAGTTTGCGTTTGTTGAAAAAAACTAGACTAAGAAATCTTTACAACGGTATAAAATTCATCATCTAGCCATTTTTGTAGAATTTATGCCGAATTTTTAAACTTACTGCCATAATTCAAATATCAACAAAACTTTCCATAAATAACTTCTAATTTACACCAACTTCTCCTTATTTCTCTACTTGTCAATTTAGTCCCATCACTTTACTTCAAATGACTAGAATAAAGCTTGTATTCATATGTTCTCTTTACATCCTTCATCGAAATAAGCTTAAACCTTTACTTCTCTAACTTCTTTTATTTTGTCGATGTGGTCACCAAATTTCAAATATAAGGATTCAAGCTTCTTAACTTTGCAAATTAATCCTCAAATCAACATTACTACCTTAATTCCATCATTTTAACTAAAAATCAGATTTACTCCTTCGACATATCCTTTTTGCCGAATAGACCATTCAAGTTTGACAATTTGTCAAAATAGTCACAAATGTGATTAATGATCGGTTTAGCATTCTAACTTCATTTTCAAGTCTCTAACATCATTAATAATATAAATACACATCAAATTCATGAAAATCAGATCTGGTCCCTTAATTTTTGAAGCTTGCTGAAATGGTCCCTACGTATTTAACTTAGGGTTTTGCTTCCAAACAACAAATCAAGCTTAATAGATCATTAATCCAACATCGACTTGAATCCATAAACCCTAATCTTCTCTATACAATCCTAAATATGTAGGTCTTAAATCCCAACTCAATAACATGATTCTAACATCATCAAGCATGATTCTAACTTAAAATCAACCATGGATTCATAAAATCATAAAATCCCCAATTTGTTCATAAACCCTAATTTATTCCTCATATCAAATCTCATCAACCAAGCAAGTATTATATGAATTATTTACATCAAAAGATAGATCTCGAAGAGTAGAACAACTTTGTAGCTCGGAAGATTACCTGAAGACCGAGATTCGGGGCTTAAATCGAGCTTGTAAAATTTTTCTCTTCTTTTTCTCTTCACCAACGTTTTGGAGAGTATTTTTGCTGATAATTCCTTCATATTTCATATATTTAAGACACTTGTATCATTAAAAATGAATTTTTAATTCAATAAATTCCACTTTCCAAAAATACCCTCTAACTAGATTTATATTTCTAATTTGCCATTTTGTAACATTGCAACTAGACTTAGTTGGATTCTAATCAGCCACTATTCATCCATAAAAGAAATCTCAAAATTCCCTCCATGTCCCTTTTGGGAAAAATTTCCAAAATGCCCTTTACTGATCAACTTACTCACATAATTGATGTTCCATGTCATTTCGATCGATTTAAATTTTTCACGATCTTTTTAACATCCAAATATCCATAAAATGATATTTTATGACTCTTCTAAGGTCCATAGAACTATCTCTGAAATTTTAGCTTGATCCGATTATCCGAATATTTTTCTGAACTTTATCGTTTTATAGCCATTAATACAAACCCCGTACAAAAATCCGGGTAACACAAAAGCATCATTCTTGGGGTAAACTATTCATTTACGGGGTTAAAATACATAAATTTTGAAAATTATACTTTAATCCCTAAACTTTCCAAACTTTATACTTTAGCCACAAAACTTTCAAAATTTACATTTTAGTCACTAGCCAAAAATTGGGATATTACATGTCCTGGACGTATAGGGGTGCTTCTAATATCATATTCAGATAAAAATATATTTCCTTATAAAAGGAATATCTCCATTTGGAATTTAAATCTAGTTAATAATTAATGGTTATATTAAATTCAAAATATTATTCGAAATGCCAATATGCCATATAAAATTAAAGGTAAGGATAATGGGCGTTTGTGGGGGTGGTAATCCTTCCCCACACGTAACCGACTCCCAAACCTTAATTTTAAAAAGAATGAATCTCTTGTTGTTTTTATGGTGTCCGGTCTACCTCGAAGTGATCGGTGACGGCTCCAATCTTTTCAAAATCGAATTTAAACAAAAACCCTAATTTCAAAGATTAATCGTCAAGCTATTTTTACCCCGGTTTAAAAATAGTCATGACACCTACCATTTTAAGCCATATTAACACCAATCTTAGGATTTACCATTATAGAGGTCTCAAGCATTCAAGCAACCAAAATATCAACCAAGCAACAAAGCAATCAAATTAATGATTTCCAGGAACACAAGGGAGTTAGTAGTGTACTAACCTTGATTCCTTGCTGAAGAATAAGCTCCTAGACAAACTCTTCAAGCCTTCTCTTTCCCAAGCTTCTTGGAAGAATTTCCCACTTCTTTCACTACACAAGAAAGTTGTAATACCCCAAAGTATGGCCTAGTAGAATGTTATCATTGAATACATTCCAAATACCGTGATCTATTTTGTAATTTTAGATTAAGTAAAGGTTAGAACCAAATTGAAGAGATTAAAGAAGTGGATAGCTTAATTTTAATGGATAAAACCGATAACTTGTTTATGTTAGGGGATTGCATGCAAAAATTAGGAAAAGGTGGGGACTTGTACAAGTGTCACTTGTTAGGGAGAGCACTTGTTTGGAAAGGGGGGTCTCGGCTCCTTGGGAATTAATCACCCAAAAATAGATTTGTTCATCTCCTTCCTCTACATTTTACCGAAACCATAGGGTGAGAGAGAGAATTGAGAGAAGTTGAAGAGTAGCATTACTTGGTTCATTTTGTTCTTGATCCAGTAAGCTTGGAAGAAGGGTAATCACACTTTCCTTTTCTTTTTATTTTTAAACTTTAAAATGAATATTTAGATAATGATTTTCATAAATCAAGTTGATGATATAAAGATTAGATAACTCAGATTTACGTTAGAATTGTAAAAATGGACTGTTTTATAAGTTTAAGGACTGTTTTAGAGTATCTAATCATAATTGCCAATGTAGCTACTGTTTTTCATTGATGAATTGGTTAATGGACAGTTTTTGTTGTGCATATATGTGATCATATGTATGTTAAGGGACTGATTTGAATAAATTAAAAATAGGGGATTGTTTTGTATATATATTTAAGGACTGTTTTTGCAATATGTGGGCTGTTTTATGTACAAATGTGTATAAGAAAATCATTGCCATATTTTGTGTATACATGAATAGATATAGTGCATTTTTTGGGCATGTAAATGTGTGTATATGGGCATTGGACTGTCTTGAATATTTATACATGTGTATGTTTGAGTATTGGAACTATTTTACATCTATATAAATGCTAATAGGATATTTCTATGAATTTGTATGTGTTCATGAGTACTATAGTAGCTTTACATGCGATTGATTGCTAGGAAATTATTCCAATGCATAGTTACACTGATTGTCACATTAGATCAAGAAGATATTGAAGGTGTAAGGACTCTAGTAGATCAAACAATAAGCAAGAAAAAAGGGATCGTGATTCAAATATCGATTCAGTATCGGGTAGAACAACTATTCTGAACTGCACTTCTCAATCTGGAGGCAACCCTGGCAATTTGTCTGGAAATACATTAGGAAAATTCAGAACTGTCAGAATATTATTAATGACTATCTTTGATGATTGAGTATCCACAACATGAGCTAGATAAGCCTGACATCCCTGATAAAACAATCTCTTTAGTTTCATTGCCGAGATCACATTACTCAAACAATATGACCCTTCGCCAATCACTATTTATGCACCTTCCTTACTTCTCAACACTAGTCGTTTCAAACGACAATCCACTATAGCATGATAAGCATGCAACCAATCCATGCCCAAAATGATCTCAAACTCATGAAAAGGCAATTCCATCAGATCAGCTAGGAATTCAATCCCCTGAATCACTATCTGGAATTGCTTGCAAATTTTATTCACTCGGGCACTATGACCAATAGGATTGGTTGCTATAACATCACTAGATGTAGGTTCTAAGGTAATCCATTTATATGGGTCATATGACATGAACCTTCACCCTTAGACATCTATACTCACAATGACATTTCATATTAGTAAACAGACGCATCAAACGTACAAATGTTATCATTAGTAATATATGACATCCTAGTGGCATCTATACACTTACTGACACATAACAGTCTCAGTTTAGCTCCAAAATTGGCTAAACCTATAGCTCTTATACCAATAAGTAACACTCCATTCCCGTGTTCGTTACCAAACACGAGTCGATGATGTTACAAAACAAAGTTAAAACAATTTCTATTATCGAAACTTAAACTGGCAGCCTGCACTGTTCTTGAACAATTTTTTTATAAATTTTTATAGACTTCAAAAATTCATTCCATAACTTTTTTAATCAAACTAGACTCACTAATCTTTTTAACCATATAAATTAATAACTCAAATTCATTATACAAAAATTCAGAAAAAAAATTACAAACTCACGGCACAGTGCAGAATTTTAAGAAATCTTCTGCCCTGTTTTTCTGACCTTCTATCTATTAAAATTTCATATCTTTTAGTACAGACCTCAAAATCAGTTACCGTTTGTTTTAGAAGGATCTATACTCAATTTATAGGTCATTCATATAAGATTCACCTTCTAATTCGATTTATGGAATTTATGGCAATTTTTCAAACTTACTATCTAATGCAGATTTTCAGGACTATTTTTATCTATTCCAATTATAAGGCCCCAATTATAAGCCCACTAACTACTCATAAATCATTCCAATTCACATAGTAAATATACTAAACCATACTTCAGTTATAGATATTATAAACCATAGGAAAATTTAAGAGTAATTTATATAAAATGGGCATGTTTATCATTATACATGCAACTAAACAAAAACGACATCTAGGATGTCAAAATATTACTATGATAACCTGTAACGTGTTCTCGTCCACGAGGTGGTGCAAACCGCCACTGCTTACGAACTGAACCGTATAATCCTACGTGTGCACAGGCAAAACAAACGCTAAGTACGAACTTAGTGAGGCATTATAAGGTAATCATAAAATTAAATAATAATCAACCTTTAAGTATAACATAGTAAAAACCATTCCCATTTAAAACTATATCAATTCAATATTGCTTTAAAGCAAAGATTAAATATTTAAAAAAATCATCCTGTAAAGTTTTTTTATACCAATAGCCCAAGAAGTACGTATAGAGAAAAACTAAGTATGTGAGTCGTGTAGTCCCAGACTACTAGGCCATAAAGACAAAAAATCGATAGACCATATAGGCCGAAAATCAATAGACACAAAAAGAGTCAAATGTACTCCCAGAGTACTAAGCACCAATGTGTTGTGTAGTCCCAAACTACTAGTCCATAAAGACCGGTGAACTCCCAGAGTTCTAGACACATAAAAGTGTCGGCGTAGCTTCTAGACTCTATGGCATGCCACTATACTATAACTCTCAATGGTAATCTTTGCAATATATCATTATGTAGATGGTAAATAACTCATCATTGATAAATCAAAATAACGGAGAGTTCGTACTCCATTATACCATAAATCATTATATAACATATCATTGATATATGATAATAAGATTATCATAAACAAAACATAATAAGGCATTTCATACCCTATCATGTGCATAACAATTTTTTTGCCTGTGAAAATATTATATTTCACATAAAAATCAATATTACCAATTCGGTAAAATCGTATAGGTCGACTTGTCGCAAGCCTTCCTAAATACATTTTAAAAACATATAAATGCACTCGCCTTGATACTTCCTAGAACAATCCAATTTGTAGATTCAATGTAACTTCATTTCTATTTCTCTTCTTTGTTTTCCAAACTTCCTTCAACTTATACTTGCTTGTTTTCTACATATATTCACCAATTACATAATAAATACAAATTAAATGTACAAGTTAAAACACAACTATGGTTTGCACAATACATGAAGAAAATTCTAAATTAATTAGTTCAAGGTTCAATTGAAATAATAAAGCTTCCAACACTTCAATTTAACTTTAAATCTCATGATCCCATCAAAATCTCCAATTCCCACATCCAAAGAACTCAATAACTAGATTATAAATTTTTATATATAAATTCCAATTTCAACAATTTCACCATCAAATGAAAGCTTAAATGATACAGAACAACCTAACCAGTTCAAATTAATTTTTCTAATTTTTTTCTCCCTAATTTCCATTTATGCCGAATTGGTCCCTCAATGTTCACACTTGAATTTTTGTTTCAATTAACCCATTAAAGCTTGTAGATCAATTATTCCTTGATAACCAATACCAAATTCAACCTCAATCTTCAAACCCCAATTAAACACGAAAGTTTAATCTTGGAATTCTATTGAAATTACAAAGAATTCAACTTTAATCTAACATAGAAAAGCTTAACTATCAACCAATCATTCAATTACTAAGCTTAAATCAATCAAATCCTTAAACCCTAAATTATTCCTCTTAAAAATTCAAAAGTATCCTTCAACTATTCCATGCAAATTTTTATATCAAATGATAGAGAATTTAGAGGATAACAATGTTGCATTTCATGAACTAACCTTGAATCCAATTCTAAATGCTTGAAATTGAACTTGATAATTTTTTCTCCCCCAAAACCTCACAATAGCAACACCCAGGGAAACCATATTATTTTTCTTTATTTTGGCTTAAAGTAATGCCAAATGTCCATTTTAATCACCTTTAAACTAAAATACCTCTTAAATAGAAAATTGACCATTTTACCCTTATAATCCAAGGCTCCAAATCATGCCACATGTCATCATTCTTCATCCAATGGCCTAAATTTAATCTTGATTTAGTAGTTTACAAATTTGCCCCTTGAAATAGCCAATTTTTTATTTTGCCCTTGATTTCCCCTTATTTTACAATCTAGCCCTGTTTAATCCAATGGCTAAGATTTAACATGGAAATTTAACTTAAGTCCAATGGTCCATATTAAATCCTAACATCATGGAACATATAAAATGACATCCTTGTCCTTAGATCCAATGGTTAAAAATATTTCTTGAATTTTTATTCTATCTGATTTACCGAAAATTCCTAAAACTTTAATAACAAATTTCCTTTCAACCCAAATCCCAGATAGACTAAGTGATTTCATTTACAATCCACCTCTCATAGGTAAACTATCTATTTACGAAATAAAAATTATTTTTGGGAAAATTACCATATTTATCCCTAAACTTTTCTCAACTTTACACTTTAGCTACCAAACTTTAAAAATTCATGTTTTAGTCAATAAACTAAAACCACCAACTTTTAATTATTTATGTTTTGGTCACTAACCAAATATTGGGGTATTACACTTAGTCTTTTAAGTTCTTTATTAGTTTCAATAATTAATTAAGAAAGATATTTGTAACAAGTTAACGAATAATAAGTGGAAAACTTTGAAGTTCCAAATTTGGGTGATGCCCCATTGCAATGAAGTGTTGTCCAACATGGGCTTTTAAGTAGAATACTTAGTATTCATTAGAATCCTAGAAAATGAATAAATAACCTAATTCATTAATTAATTAGAGAATTAACTATGACTAGAACTTTAATAATTAGATTAATTAATTGGATTAGGAATATTATCTATAATTTTGGGGCTTAAATATGGATGGTGCACAAGCAATTGGGTGTTATCTCATGTAAGCCTTTAAATTAAATAATATTTATAGAATCAAATAACACACAATTAATTAGAACATTTTTAAGTTAGAACATAAAATAAACAAGACAATAATTGATCATGCATTAAAAACCTTTTATGTTGGAAATATATTTTTAGAATATAGGTAGGGGTGCCCTGAACGTATAGGGGTGCTTCTAATCTCATATTCGGATAAAAATATATTTCCTTATAAAAGGAATATCTCCATTTGGAATTTAAATCCAATTAATAATTAATGGTTAAATTAAATTCAAAATATTATTTGAAATGCCAATATGCCACGTAAAATTAAAGGTACTAGTACGGGCGTTTGTGGGGGTGCTAATCCTTCCCCACGCATAACCGAATCCCGAACCCTAATTTTAAAAAGAATGAATCTTTGGTTGTTTTTATGGTTTCCGGTCTACCTCGAAGTGATCGGTGGCGACTCCAGTCTTTTCAAAATCGAATTTAAACAAAACCATAATTTCAAAGATTAATCGTCAAGTTATTTTTACCATGGTTGAAAAATGGTCACGAAACCAACCATTTTAAGCCATATTAACACCAATCTTAGGATTTACCATTATAGAGGTCTCAAGCATTCAAGCAACCAAAATATCAACCATGCAACAAAGCAATCAAATTAATGATTTCGAGGAACACAAGGGAGTTAGTAGTGTACTTACCTTGATTCCTTGATAAAGAAGAAGCTCCTAGCCAAGCTCCTCAAGCCTTCTCCTTCCCAAGCTCCTTGGAAGAATTTCTCACTTCTTTCACTATACAAGAAAGTTGTAAAACGAGTTACAACTTGTAGGAAGTGAAAGGGTAACAACACAAACAACCTAGGCTAGGAAAACGGCACTAAATCCTCTTTTAACCCCCTCTCACAAAACCCATGTCTTTCCTTCCACCACCAAACTTAAAGATCCTTACCACAAAATGTAGATCCTTGCAAGCTGATAACACCTTCCTTAACTGAAATTTTGAGATTTTGCTTCAATCTTTCTAAGATTAAGCCTCTGACATGGTTGCAAGATGAAAAGAAGAAGAAGAAATAGAGAGAACAATAAGGAACATGGTGATCTCACCCCTTCTCTTTTCTGCAAAGAATTAATAAGGAGAAATTAGCTTTCCCTCTTCAAAATGAGGGAATTTACCCTTTTGTCCATACCCTATCTTCCTATTCACCAACCCAACCAAAACAACAAGCCCAAAAAATAATATAGGGGGCCCATTAAGGCTTCTTTGAGCCCTCCTATGGCCCAAACTCCCAAACCAACCATGAAGCCCACTCTTCAGGTTAAACCGACCCTCGAATTCTGAAATCTGGGTTGTTACAACTCTTCCCTCCTTTAAGAGAATTTTGTCCTCAAAATTTACCTTTTGGAAACAAATGCAGATAAAGCAACTTCATGTCCTTCTTGACTTCCCACATAGCCTCCTCGACTCTGTGGTTCCTCCACAACATCTTTACTAGGGGTATACACTTATTGAGCAACTTCTGGAATCCTTTGTCCAAAACGCTTTTCGTTTTTTCCTCGTAGGTCAAGTCGGTGTTGATATTGATCTTCTCAAGTGGGATAACATACGAAGGATTAAAACAGTAGCGTCTCAATATAGGCACATGGAACACATTGTAGATGTGTGCCATCTTCGGAGGCAAGACTAACCGGTAAGCCACGGATCCAACCCTCTTAAGAATCTCATATGGAACGATAAACCTCAGACTTAACTTACCCTTCTGCCCAAAGCAGATTACTCTTTTCCAAAGTGTCACCTTGAGGAACACCTTGTCACCAACATCATACTTCAATATGCTTACGTTTTTGGTCCGCATAAGCTTTCTGACAATCAAAGGCTGCTTTCAATCTTTCCTTGATTATCTGAACCTTCTCTTCAGTTTGTCTAATTAAATCTGACCCCATGATCCTTGTTTCATTAAGCTCGGTCCAACACAAGGGCATTCTACAATTACGTCCATAAAAGGACTAAAAAGGAGCCCATCTTGATGCTCGATTATAAGCTGTTGTTGTAGGCAAACTCAACGAGCAGTAGCTACTCTTCCCAACTCTTCTCGAAGTCAATGATGGAACAACGAAGCATATCCTCTAAAATCTGTATAACACGCTCGGATTGACCATCCGTATGAGGATGAAAAGCTGTACTGAAATGCAACTTGGTATCCAACGCCTCGTGTATCTTCTTTCATAACCTTGTCGTGAACCGCGGATCTCTATCTGATATAATCAATGATGGCACTTCATGCAACCTTATAATCTCTTGGATGTACAACCGTGCCAAACTCTCAAGCGTAAAATCCATACACAGGTAAGAAATGAGCAGACTTGGTCAAACGATCTATTATCACCCATATAGCATCATGCTTCCTTTGGGTCAATGGCTAACACGTCACAAAATCCATTATCACTCGATCCCACTTGCATTGTAGAATATGGATAGTGTAATACCCCAAAATTTGCTAAGTTGTTTAAGAGTCATTTAGTACTAAGATAAGGGCTTAAAAGCTAACTTAGTGACTAAAATGACAAAATGAAAAAGTTATGATTTCTTTAATTATGGATTCTAGGAAAGGAATTTCTGAGAATTAAGAGTATCATGTGATAGAGAGTAAGCAAAATAGGGTACTTGCGAAGTTTGGTTGAAATCCGATGGGAATTGGAATCAGAATTAAAAGATAAAGTTAAGTGGCAGTAAAACGAAAGTTGGTGTCTAGAGTCTAAAGATGGGAAAAGTATAGGCACTTGAAGGATAATTTTTACCATTAAATATTTTTTTATTTCACAGATAAGTAGTACAGGTTATAGGAAGTTGATCTGTATAATTAGATTTCCGGTATGGGATTTATGTAGAAATCTATTTTCGATCGAACAATTGGGGGATAAGCAGATATTTGATTCGAATAAAAATACATGGAGAAATTATCAGTAATTATTATATCCTGTATATGGATAAATCAGGACATGGAAAAAATCCGATATAGGTTTCGGGAATAAAAATGCAGTATAAGATATCAAATTTCGATCGAACTGCAAAGTTAAGCGTGCTCAGGGCATAGGATGGATGACCTCCTGGGAAGGTCCCATGTCAGTACTTGAGACTGATAAAAAAGGAATCAGTTCAAGTTAATATTATTCGTATGGATAACTGATAAAGGATTATTAAGAGAATTTTATCCGATAAAGATTTCGGGTAAATTATCAGTATATTAGACCTAGTCAAAATTTCAAGATTTTGATTTTTACTAAATTATGTAATATTTTGTATATCAATAATATTTATTTATGGAAATTAGAAATATGAGGATTTTATATTTAATCTGATAGTTCGAAAATTGTAGTAAGTGATTATCGGGTAATCGGATCGAATTGGAATTTTAAAAATAGTTCCATAAGCCATGAAAAATTCAAAAAATATTATTTTTATAAATATTTTAATATTTCTAGTTGGATTCTAACTAGATTTAGTTCTACTTTTACAAAATGGCAAATTAGAAAATAAGACTTATTTGGAGGGTTATTTGGAATCAATTAATTAAATGAATTTAATTAAATACACATGGAATTAATAAGATAAAAGATGAACAAAATGTGTTCATCTTCTGCTCCTCCATTTCGAAAACTCCAAGAGAGAAAGGAAAAAATACACAAAATTTTTCCTAGGCATTTTGAAGGCTTCCAAACAAGATTCAAGGTATGTTTTTGGTAGAAAATTAATCTATGTTCAATTCTCTTTCATTTGATAGTAATTTTACAAAGAGTTGTGAAGATTTGTTCATGTTATTGATGAGAGAAAAAATAGGGTTTCATGTTCTATGTTAATATTGAAGCTTGATTTAAGCAAATCAAGTGTTGTGGAGTTGAAATCAAGCTTATATTTAGATTAATTTCATGTTTGAAGGCATAAACCCTAACCCTAGATTTGGGATTTTATTTAGGGCTTTGAAATTAAGGATGAATATGGAAGATTTATGATTCTACAAGCTTGATTTTGATGTTAGAATGAAAATTCCTCAACTAGTCTTCTAAGTGACTATTTCGACATGCTTGGTAAATTAGGTAAAATATTGTGAAAATTATTCTAGTGGTGGATTTTAAGAGATTATGAAATTACAAGCTTGATTATGGCATTAGGACCAAAATAAAGTCCTTGAAAAGCTTAGACACCCAATTCGGCATGTAGGAATAAATTGGGGTTTTAAGTGTTAATTCTTGGAAATGAAGAATACATGTTGGAAAAATTATTTTTGAGCATATTAGAATGTTGTTTGAATAAAAAAAACCTTGGGAAGATCTAGTGACTAATTTGGCCAAGGGCTAAAATAGAAGGAAAATTTTGAGAAAAATGTAAAAATGTTGGAATGATTAATTAGTACAAGTTTGCAAACTTTTATGTGAAATTAGTGACTAAAATGTCACTTTAACAAAGGTTAGTGGATTGAAGGGCATTGAATATAAGTTAGTGAAAATTATAGAATTATGGGATAATTGTGATTCGAGCTTGAATAAATTGCAAAAAGATGCAAAATGGTCACTAGGGACCAAAATGGACTATTCGGCTACTAAGGAAGAAAAAGAGAAAATTTTAGGAAATTTTTTTTATATTTGAATAATTATACTAGTATTTTATAGTTAAGCAGTGTTAAAAAATCTAACATGTATGTTGTTGTATATGTTCGATTGGTAAATTGTAGCATCCGAGCAGGACAAGGAAACACGAGATAAAAGAGGCAAGGAAAAAGTAGTGAACTACCTTAGTGAGTCCCAGTATTTTGCATAGCCCAGGTGAGTGCATTATATCCATGTTACAAATAGGACGACTTGCGACAAGTCAACCTTGATATTAATTAAAATGTATGTTAATTAATAATTGTATGAATGTTATGAATTAATAATGTGACATGTATGATACATTGTCATAGTTTATAGATTTATCTAAGATAAATCAAACTTTTAGATTTTGGGTATGAACTCCCCATAATCGAATTATGGACGTAGTATTGATGGATTTGATATTGAATGTGAAAATATTATATTGTTATGCCTGTGTACTAGTGTGAGAGTCTTTGGTATAATTGGATATCCATAGAGTCTTAGCAGCTGCGTTCCAGCACTATGATACGTTCCAGACACTGTGGTGTTGACTTCAGACACTATGGTGTTGTTTAGACACTTCGGTGTCAACTAGCACAAAAGGTGTGATAATGAGGAGCAAAGGGCGTCCTCGAGTACGTACTCATCATCAGACGCTACGGTGTTACAGACACTACGGTGTCGTTATGATGACTCGTATACCGTAGGTTCACATGAAATTGTACTTTGGGCTATAATTCATGAAATGCTTTTATGCAGGTGGATAGGCCAGTAAGTCTATCATATTTACTACTGATAAAGTAAGAAATTCATTGAAATAAGTTAGTTTCTCATTTACTATGATAAATGATTAAATGTTATAAACTACACGGGGAATTGCTTGCCATTTTTCCAGGGATTGTGATATTTATGTTATTTGTTTATATTGTTATATTTATGCCTCACTAAGTTATACTTAGCGTGTATTTTGTATCACACGTAGGTCGATCAAGCTAGTATTATCGAAGAAGGAATTGCACTTTTGGAAATCTAGTTATCACATATAAGCAATAGTATGTACACTTACATCCTAGTCTAGTGGGCATGTACTCGTATTTTAAATTAGTAGTTGTTTTGTATTACTAAACTTATAAGTTAGTTTACTTGTTTAAATGGGTTTGTAACCTAATTATTATGGATGAATGGTATGGTTTTAAACTCTTAGCAATGGGATTTGATATAAAAAATTTTACAAGTCAGGAAATCAGTTAAAAACTTTAGTAACATCTTCAATGTGTATTTAATCATCGAATATACATTGAGGGTGTTACATATAGGCTGAAGCAAACATAGAGGAAATTGATGTTCGTCATTAACTTGCTGACAAGCTAAGCATCTGGTTACAAACTCGGATACGTGCCTTTTCAGACTAGGCCACCAATAAAAGGACGAAGGTCTTGGTACATCTTATTGCTACTCGATGCATAGCAAATGGGATACGGTGCACCTCACGCTTGATACGGTGCCACAAATCCTCCAAAGCTGGAACACATAACCGACCCTTGAAGTACAAGATCCCTCTATCTCGCACTTTAGAATCAGATGTCTTACCTCCTTGAACTAACTCAATCTTTGCCACTAATTCTTCATCTAACACTTGCGTTCTCTGGATCTCTTGCACTAAGGTAGGCTCTATATGAAGCTCGGCTAACAACCCACCATCTTTGGTCATCCTCAAATGGGCAAACATTACTCTCAAATATGAATGGACTGCCGACTCAAAGCATCGGCTACTACATTAGCTTTACTGAGATGATACTCTATGATGCAATCATAGTCCTTTAACAACTCAATCCATCGTTTTTGCCTCAAATTCAACTCCTTATAGGTAAGAAGATACTTCAAACTCTTGTGATCGGTGTAGATGTAACACTTTTCCCCATATAGATAATGCCTCCAAATCTTCAACATGAAGATAACTGTGGCAAGCTCCAAATCATGTGTAGAGTAGTTCTATTCATGAGGTTTAAGTTGTCTTGAGGCATAAGCAACGACCTTACCCTCTTGCCTGAGAACATAACCAATCCCATTCAATGAAGCATTACTAAACACAACATAATCCTTTCCCAGTTTGGGTTGCGTTGTAACCCTATTGACCTGGCCTAGACGTCAGACTAAACCGAATGAGCTATATTAGGTTTACCGAGAAAACCCAAACGATTTACATTGAAAATGGTCCATTTTTTATCTTATCTAAATGCATAATTAAGTTCTAAGGTGATCATGTTGGCAGCGGTGAAATTTATAACTAAATCGGGTGTCGAATTGACATCTAATTGAACGAGAATGCACTTCAGGGACTAAATTGCAATTTTGGAAAATTAAGAGAACTTCCTTAAATCCAAACTTACCAAACCTTAATTAGTCAGATTTCATGCATACCGATCAAATTTCAACTTAAAATAATCATCCAAACTCATTTAATTGTATGATCAAGAAACAGGGACTAAACTGTAAAGATTCAAACTTCAAAAAGCATATTACCAGAAATAACAGAAAGTGTACCGATATGCCCCTCTCCCGTATCGATATGGGTTCATTTTACAAAGGGTATTATTATGGTCCTCAAGCATACCGATACGGTTGTTCGATATCAAAAACAGGGGATTTTAGTAGCTAAAGGGTGTACCAATACGGTTGTCCGTGTACCGACACTAGTGTAATTTTTTTTGCTATGCGTACCGATACGATGCTAGGCGTACCAATACACTTGTACAATTTTGCACATATTTGAGCCGAGGACATACCCCGCGCACCGATCCCTAAGGACCCGTACCAGTACAGCCAGATCTGTAATGACCTCTTGGTCGAACATATGACACTTTGGCTCAATCTAACATACTTCAAACACCTTACAAACATCATATAGCATTCTAACCAGCATTTCCACAATCAAATAGACATGATAGAGAATCATTCAAACCATACAAATCCAATCAAGATCCTATAGGTATGATCTCTACCCAAGAAAGCAAATCACACCCCAACCCCTTTAAGCAAGCTATAAAACCTCATACAAGTCCAAAATACCAAAAAAAATAAGTCCAAACAAGGACTAACCAAATCAACCCTCCCAATTACAACTTGGTCACATTGCCTCTTATTACTACAAAGTATTTATAAAACCATACTTGAAATTGCTTTGCCCTTGGATTACTTTGTGCTTGCTCGCTATCCGAAATGCTCACTTGTCTACATTGATGAGAAAGGAGAGCGTAAGCTTATAAAGCCTAGTGAGGGAATCTCAAAAACACTCATCAATGCATTTAAAACCATTTGCTTTCAAATATGTAATGTAACTCATGCCAAAAACTTCTCATGCTTCTATTGTCTTTCTAAAACATGCACTTTTAAACAATTGCAATACATGTATCATGGATTTCTATCATAAACCTCAATTTAAGCTTTCTCATGCTAAAACTTCAAAATAGTAAGCTTAAAGAGCACCACATGTATAAACCATATTAAACAAAACATAACTCATTTCCCATGATACACCAAATCATATATTGGCATTCAAGTGACCCAAAACCATTTCACTCTATTTATAAAATCGCCTCAGCCCAACAAAGTGGCGTGCGACACATCCTACCATACAAAGCTTCATACGGAGCCATTTGAATACTAGCCTGATAACTATTGTTATAGGCAAACTCCACAAATGATAGTTTCTTCTCCCACGCTCCTTGAAAATCAATGAAGCAACATAGCAACATATCTTCTAACGCTTGGATAATGCGTTCAGACTGACATCTGTTTGAGGATGATACAAAGTACTAAAATTCAACTGTGTACCCAAAGCCCTATCCAAAGTATACGTCGTATGCATAGCCAAGAAATATGCACACTTCATAAACCTATCCACAATTACCCATACGAAATTATTCTTTGATGGCGTCAAAGGCAATCTAGTTACAAATCTATGGTAATTCTCTCCCACTTCCATTCCGAAATTTTCAACGGTTGCAACAACCCAGAAGGAATTTGATGCTCAGCCTTAACACGCTAACATACCAGACATCGTGAAACAAAATCCGCTACATCCTTCTTCAAACCAACCCAAAAGTATTCCTTCTTCAAATCCAGATACATCTTTGTACTTCCTGAATGCATAGCAAAAGGACTCGAATGTGCTTCAGTCAAGATAGTGTGCCTCAACTTCTCATCTTTTAGCACAACCACTCGACTCTTAAAGTACAAAACACCCTCATCATTAAAACAAAAATCCGCCTGATTGTTATCTATAATATCCTTAACATGCGGTACCAACGAATCATCGTATGGTTGCTTCTCCTTGATCAACTGCAACAACGACGACTTCACTTGCAACTCAGCCAACAAACCACCATCTCGCATCACACTCAACCAAGCAAACATTGCTCTCAACTCTACTACAACCCTCCTACTCAAGGCGTCGGCTACAACATTAGCCTTAACCGGATGATACTCTATTGTCAAATCATAATCCTTGAGCAACTCCAATCATCTCCGTTGCCTAAGATTCAACTCCTTTTGCGACATCAGATACTTCAAACTCTTGTGATCCGTATACACAGTACACTTCTTAACATAAAGATAATGCCTCCAAATCTTCAACGTAAACACCACCACGGCAAGCTCTATATCATCCGTATGATAGTTACGCTCGTGCACCTTCAACTGCTTGGATGTATAAGCCACAACTTTGCCCCCTTGCATTAACACACACCCCAAACCAACATAGGATGCATCACTATAAACTATACTCTTTCTCCAGCTCAGGTTGAATCAATATCAGAGCTTGCGTCAAAGCTTCCTTCTACTTATCAAAATCTTGTTGTCTACCCTTTGTCCATTCAAAACTTACATCCTTTTGCAACAACTTTGTCAAAGGATCAGCAATCTTCGAGAAACCATCCACAAAGCAATGATAATACCCTGTTAACCCCAAGAAACTACGAACCTCTGTCACCAACTTAGGTTCCTTCTAATCCGCAACCGCCTCAATCTTCTGCGGATCCATACAGATACCTTCCGCCGAAATAACATGACCAAGAAGTCTACTTCTTTAATCAAAAACTCACACTTACTCAACTTGGCATAAAGCTTATTATCCAACAAAACTTGCAACATAATTCGTAGGTGTTGATCGTGATCCTTCTCGGTACGAGAGTACACAAGAATGTCATCGATGAACACTACCACGAATTGATCCAAGAATTCACGGAATACCCGATTCATCATGTCCATGAATGCTGCAGGAATATTAGTCAACCCAAATGGCATCACCAAGAACTCATAATGCCCGTAACGCATGCAAAAAGCTGTCTTTGGCACGTCTCTATCCTTCACCTTCAACTGATAATACCCAGATCTCATATCAATCTTGAAAAACACCGCAACACCCCAAAATTGATCAAAAAATCATCAATCCTCATCAAAGGATACTTATTCTTAATCGTCAACTAGTTCAATTGCCAATAATCAATTCACATTCTCACTGTGACATCTTTCTTCTTCACGAACAACACTGGTGCTCCCCATGGTGACACACTAGGTTGAATGAAACCACGATCCAGCAATTTATGAAGCTTCATCTTCAACTCCTTCAACTCATTCAGTGTCATGCTATACGGTGCAATTGAAACTGGAGCTGTATTCGCATATGTCTCAATATAGAACTCTACCTCCCTATCCGGTGGTAATCCATACAACTCCTTTGAAAACACCCCTGGAAAATTACAAACGGTGCGGATATCCTGGGCATGCACCTCCTTCATATTTGGATTCATAACATAAGCCAAATATGCTTAACCCCCAAACTCTAACAACTATCGCGCTTCTAAAGCCGAAACTATATTGGACAAGAATTTAACATTTTTGCCCACAACCACCACTTCATAATCTTTAGCAAGCTTCAACGAAACCTGGTTGGTCTCAAAATCAACCATAGCCCTATGCTCGGTCAACCAATCCATCCCCAAGATTACATCAAAACCATGAAATAGCAACTCCATCAAATAAGCCACAAACACGTGACCTTGAACCATCAAAGAATATATCCTAAACAATATCCTAGTGACCACTATCTCTCCAAAAGAACTGGTTACTCACATACCCACATCTAACACTTCTACAGGTATATCAAGCAAATGTGCATGTTTACGCAAGATGTATAAATGTGTAGAACCAAAATCTATCAAAGAAAGTAATGATATAGACTGCAAAGTAAATGTACCTGCAATCACATATGTATCATTCCTTCTCTAGCGATGCGCATAGATCCTTTTCGGTCCACTACCTTCAGGTTGAACTGCCACGGTATGAGCAACTGTCCTCTGACCTTTCTCTCTATGCTAAAACTTACCTCGACCGTGCCCATGACCTCTTTGTAGTACAACAACAGGTGCAGGAACTTGTCATTCCCTAGCCAACTGCAGACAATTATGCCTAATGTGATCTCGCGAACCACAGCTCTAGCATGTACCAAGAGTACCCCAACACTCCCCTGAATATCGCCTACCACACCATCCACACTCAGATGCTCAAACATAGGTGCCCTGACTGTGTTGTCCATGTCTAACATCACCTCTACTACATCACTGATCAGGGCGATACCTCTTATCCTGATGCTTCTTATATCGATCTCTACCAGCATCTGACTCAGCAATCTTTTTCCTATCGTTAGAACTTCCCGGACGTGAGGATAATCCCATATTCTATTCTATATCCTTAGATCGAGAAACTAAAACATTAAACTCTGTGTAATCCGCAGCCATCATATAAGTCTTCACTTTTTTCATTAGCCCATAGCAGAAATGATCAAATCGCTGATGCTTATCGGGAACCAGCTCAGGTGCATACTGGCTCAACTGAACAAATTGAACCTTATATTCCGACATAGACATGCTACCTTGAACCAAAGCCATGAACTTTCACTTCTTTTCATCTTGATTTGGGAACCCAGATACTTTTTTCGGAAAGCGGTACAAAAGAACTCCCATGTCACATCTATAGGTGCCATACCCGCAATAAAAGTCGTCCACTAGCTATAAGCATCTCCTAAAGTAAAAACACTATGCAGCCTAACTTATGAACATTCATACCTCTATATGTCCAAGAATCCTCTCGATACTGGCAAACCACTCTTCATCTGCCTCTGGAGCTAAACCCTTAAACTCGAAACCTCTCAAACTACATAAACACTCTAATGAAAGTCTCGTATTAATAGTTGTCGCAGGTGCTGGTGCAGGCACTTGCACTCCAGTCATAGCTGCCTGAAATGCTCTAGTCATTGGCTGGATGAACAGTGTCATATCCCCAAAAATTGTTCCTTGCGGTGCCTGAGGCATATCACCCTCAAATCCAACACCGCCAGGAGCAATCGGTGGAGGAGGAGGCAACTCATCATTATATCCATCAACAACACTACCCATATAAGCTCTCGTCTCGGTCCCGTTTCTCAAAAATATGATTCTAAAGCATGATAATGCAACAAAACAAAACAATTAGGCCAGCTTGAAGCAAGAATTCAAGTTGCACATGTTTCAAAACAAAAATCATTTTACACTTGTAGTAATAAGGTAATGTGTCCCCAAGCTTTTACCTCAACATATCATATTTCAATCATAAACACGCAAAATCATACATTGTGCATGCTATTCAACAGATTCAATTAGCAACAATACATTAAACAACCATAACCCACCTCCTAACAATCATAACTTAGCTCTAATACCACCAAATGTAACCCCATTGACCCAGCCTAGATGCCAGACCGAACCGAGCAAGCTATATTGGGTTTGCCGAGACAAACCCAAACAATTTACATTGAAACGGTCTATTTTTTCCTTTTATCTTATCTAAATGTATAATTAAGTCCTAAGGTGATCATGCTGGTAGAGGTAAAATTTATAACTAAATCGAGCGTCGAATTGACATCCAATTGAATAAGAATTAGGAGAACTTCCTTAAATCCAAAGTTACCAAACCTTAATTAGTCATGTTTCATACATACCGGTCAAATTTCAACTTAAAATAATTATCCAAACTCATTTAATTATATGATCAAGAAACATGGACTAAATTGCAAAGATTCAAACTTCAGAAAGCATGTTACCAAAAATAACAGACAACGTACCGATACGCCCCTCTCCCTATCGATATGGGTTCATTTTACAAAGGGTATTAGTACAATCCTCAAGCGTACCGATACAGTTATTCGATATCAAAAACAAGGGATTCTAATAGCTAAAGGCTGTACCGATATGGTTGGCCGTGTACCGACACCAGTGTAATTTTTTGTTATGCGTACTGATATGGTGCTAGGCATACCGATATGCTTGTGCAATTTTACATAGATTTGAGTCGAGACAGACCTTACATACTAATCCTTGAGGACCCGTACCGGTACAGCCTGGTCTGTAATGACCTCTTGATCGAACATATGCCACTTTGGCTCAATCTAACATACTTCAAACACCTTAAAAACATCATATAAAATTCTAACAAGCATTTCCACAATCAAAATACATGATAGAGAATCATTCAAACTATAGCAAATCCAATCAAGATCCTATATGCATGATCTCTACCCAAGCATGCAAATCATACCCCAACCCCTTTAAACAAGTTATAAAACCTTATACAAGTCCAAAATACCAAAAGAAACCAAATCAACCCTCCCAATTACAACATGGTCATATTGCCTCTTATTACCACAAATTATTTATAAAACCAAAATTTAATTGCTTTGCCCTTGGATTACTTCTTACTTGCTCGTTGTCTGAAATGTTCACTTCTTTGCATTGATGAGAAAGGAGAGCGTAAGCTTATAAAGCCTAGTGAGGGGATCTAAAAAACACGCATCAATGCATTTAAAACCATTTGCTTTCAAATATGTAATGTAACTCATGCCAAAAACTTCTCATGCTTCTATTGTCTTTCTAAAACATGCACTTTTAAACAATTGCAACACATGTATCATGGATTTTCTATCATAAACCTCAATTTAAGCTTTCTCATGCTAAAACCTCAAAATAGCAAGCTTAAAGACACCACATGTATAAACCATATTATACAGAACATAATACATTCCTCATGATACATCAAATCATATATTGGCATTCAAGTGACCTAAAACCATTTCATTCTATTTATAAAAACACATCGGATACACGGATTTCCTAAGTGGTTCCTTTGACCACTTCACATACATCCTCAAACCGGAGCATGTTACTACTACCCCTCAACAGTTGTGATCTATAAATCCACCAGTAGGAGAATTGGCACACTCTTGACCCCTTGACCATTGCGGTTCTCATGGTGGAGCATGGCACACTCTTAACCCCTCGACATACATGAGGTGACTTATTATAGTGCATTTTAAACCATATGGCTAGCCAACTATATTCGATAACATTTAATCATTGCCACTTACCAATATATTTCATAAAACCACATTACCTCACTGTTTTACATATGCATCAAACAAAACCAATTTCCAATACAACAAACCATGAATTTTAGTATTCTCAAAACTCTTTTCATAAATCATTTGTCATACTCAATATTCATCACATATGATCATTTGCAATATCTTTCATTTCTAAAACATGCATATAACAATAGGTAATCCAAATCATAAACATGTGCATGAGATTGTATTTCGCAAAATCAAAACGACAGCGAAAACATCCAATACTTACTTTCGAGCTTAGACATGTGTTTCAAACATAATCTAAACTCCCAAAAATCATCTTCAAACCTTTTAAAAGCATTAAACCATATTTCCACTCACCGACAACACAACGTTCCACTAGCCGATGGGAAATCAAGCTTCTCTAAAGCCTTCAAAACCTCTCCAAAAGATGAAGGATTTGTCTCCTCTGTTTTAACCACACAAAAATAGAGGAGTAACGCATTTCCATGCATCACTAAACACAGCAACATATCTCCTCAACTTCGCCTCACTAAAAACCATCAAACGTTTCCTTAAAACATCTGAAATCATTACCAAACTCAACCTAAACAAAGCCCATCTAAAACCTAACTATTTTAACATCTTAACATCATCAATTAACATCCAAAAACAACAATATATCAACCTTATATCTCCAGCAACCTTTCAACACCAATATCACCTCAAAATCTAACTATTTACAACCTAGAAAATTAGCAATTTAGTTTTAGGATTCCTTTCATTAATTTCTCATAACTTTAAAACACATCTTACAAGTGATCTAAATCAATTAGAATCAACACAAATCAGATCCATATCAAGATTCATCAAATTTCTTATCAAAACTCAATTAAAACCTTAAAATCATGATTAATCACAAACACATAACAAAAATCAGTGGTAAAGGATCAAGAACTTTGGAATTTCAATAAAAAAACCTTTAATTAGAGGAGAGAAACAAAAATCACCTCTAATTGTTGATTTCCCCTTAATTGGCAAGATTTGAGTGAAATATCCAAGAAAGCAAATAGGATTTAGTGTAGAAACCAAAGGAATCAATTAAGAAATCAAAAGGAAATCAAAAAGAAATGATTCATGAGAATTTTGGAGTAAAATTTATAGGTTGGCTGCTGTGAAAGTTGGGAGCAAAAGTTGAGAGCAAAAGTAGTTACGTAAAAAAATGATTTTAGCTCTCTAAAATCTTTTTAATCAAATCTATTTTATTTTTATTTAATAACATTTAAAAAAATTAAAATACCCTAAAGGAAAAAATCTGTTTAAAAAACTTTGGTAAATTAACTCCTTAAAGATTCTAAGCTTTGACCCTTTTACGATTTAGTCACCAAAATAGTTTTGAAAACTTTACATTTTAGTCACCATGCCAAAATGTCCCAAAATCTGAGTTTAATTCTTTAAATGGAGTTTTCCAAAACCCTTAGAATATTAATTAAATATTTCTAGCATTTTTCCCTATTTTATTTTAGCCAAAAATAATTTATTATGAATTAATTCTCGAAACTAGCTCGAACTACCTAATATGGTTCCCTTGAACCTTCTAATCGATCTAGCTAACATCTAGGCCCAAATTCGGGGCGTTACATGCCTCAAAGCTGGAGCCTCCGTAAGGTAAGCCTTCAACTGTTCGAAGCTTTGTTGGCTTTTCTAGTTCCACTCAAACGGAACTCATTTCTGAAACAACCTGGTCATAGGTGCTGCTATGATGGAAAAGCCCTTGACAAAACAGCGATAATATCCGGAAAGCCCAATAAAACTACAAACTTTCGTGATATTTCTAGGTGGTTTCCACTCCACCAAATCTTGAATCTTTTGCGGATCAACTCGAATCCCATTCGCTGCAACAATGTGGCTCAAAAACGCCACCTCAAAGAGCTAAAACTCACACTTACTAAACATAGCCAAAACTCACACTTACTAAACATAGCAAAAAGCTACCTCTCCCTCAAGGTTTGAAGAACAACACGAAGACGATAGTTGTGCTCTTCCTCTGAGCTCGAATAAACCAAGATATCATCTATGAAGACCACTACAAACTGATCTGGGTAGGGCTGAAGATTCGGTTCATCAAATCCATAAAAGCTTTAGGTGCATTGGTAATCCCAAAAGCCATTTCTAAGAACTCATAATGTTTATACCGCATCCTGAAAGCAGCTTTCTGAACATCCTTTTCTACTACTTACAACTGGTAGTAACCCGACCACAAGTTGATCTTTGGAAACATATGGGCACCTTTCAACTGGTAAAACATGACATCTATCCTAGGGAGGGGATAACGGTTCTTCACCATTACCTTATTGAGCTGGCGATAGTTAATGCACATCCTCATCGAACCATCATTCTTCTTTACAAACAAGACCAGTGCACCCCAAGGTGATATGCTCGATTGTATGAATCCTCTTTCCAACAACTCTTGAATCTGATTCTTTGGCTTTATCAATTTTGTCAGAGCCATACGATACGGTGTAATGGACACTAGTGTCGTGCCATGCATCACGTTAATATGAAAATCTAGCTCACGATTTGGAAGTAGTTCAAGAAACTCTTTCAGAAACACATCAACAAACTCTTTAATAGTCTGAAGACTCTCAAGCATCAGACTCTCAACACTTGTGTCAACCACACGACCCAAGAAGGCCTCGCAACCTTGTTGGATTATCTTTTGTGTCGCCAAGGCTGACACTACATTGGAAAGGCAAGGATTTCTCTTACCCTTCACTACCAACTTAGCCTCGCCCAAACCACAAAGTTTAAGGCTCTTAGCTCTACAACCGAAACATGCATCATGCTCAAACAACCAATACATCCCCAAGATGGCATCAAAATCTTATAACAGTAACACTATCAGATTTGTTAGAAATATTGAACCTAGGATTTCAATCAGACACCTCCGATACACTTTATCTACTAACACATCATACCCTAATGGACTAGTCACACAAACTCTTATCTAAAGATCCTCGGCAGGAATACCTCACTGTTGAGATATTCCACTACGAATGTAGGAATGAGTAGACCCTGAATCCACAAGAGAAACTATAGGAACTGAAAACAAGGTAAACGTACCTAAGATAACATTGGTAGCCTCACAGTCCTCTTTAGCCTTGACTGCATACTATCTCCTGAGCCTTAACAGTCTGAAGACTCTCAAGCGTCAGACTCTTAACAGTTCTGTCAACCAATCGACCCAAGAAGGCCTTACAACCTTGTTGGATCATCTTTTGTGTCGCCAAGGCTGACAATACATTAGAAAGGCAAGGATTTCTCTTACCCTTCACTTCTAACTTGGCCTCATCCAAACAACAAAGTTTAAGGCTCTTAGCTCTACAACCGAAATGTACATCATGCTCAAACAACTAATCCATCCTAAAGATGGCATCAAACTCTTAGAATAGTAACACCATCAGATTGGTCACAAATATTAAACCTTAGACTTCAATCGGACACCTCCGATACACTTTATCTTCTAACACATCATACCCCAAGGGACTAGTCACATGGACTCTTATCTCAAGATTTTCGACAGGGATACCTCACTACTGAAATATTCCACTAAGAATGTAGGAATAAGTAGACCCCTAAATCCACAAGAAAAACTATAGAAACTAAAAACAAGGTAAATGTACATGAGATAACATCGGTAGCCTCACAGTCCTCCTAAGCCTTGATTGCATACTGTCTCGCGGTAGACTCGATCGTACCCCCTATGATGCCTGGATATATGGCTCACCTCTCCGCTAGCAAAACCCCAACCTCTCTGAGCTGGATAAGTTGTCCTTTGTATTTGGACTAGGGTGGTGTTAGTAGCTACCGGATAGTCCCTTAGAAAATGATCCGGTAACCCACAACCATAGCAAACTCTAATCAATCCCCAACACCCGCCCCTATACTTACATACACACTGATCATAAATTGGTGCATCCTCACTCTTCTATGAGCCCTTAGAGTTCATTATGAACGAAGATGAAGGCCTCATACGGCAGACTGATGTTGTTCTACGGTCTAATCTTAAATTTTGGCTTAAAGCTCCTCTTCTTTAGTGCCAACAGTTTCTGTTCCTCCCGAAAAAAGATTGTAAGCTGTTGGGAAAGTTCTAGGTTCTCCCACTAGAGCTCTCTTGCCTTTCAATCGGGCCGTAGATCAAACCTTACACTTGCTCAAGCGACTTAGCACTAGCAGTCAATTCTAAAAACACTTTTGGCAGGGCAGCAGTCAAGTAGGTCTGAATTTCCTTCCTCAAACCCTTTACAAACCTCTTGCATCTCATCTTCTCCCACCATTCTCGAGCATTCTCCTTTAACAGGGAGAGAACACATGTCAACTTGTCCTTAGACTTCAACCTCATCTGTCGCATGATCCAATAAGTGTCCCTCAACCACTAATCCACCTTAACTAGATTGTCTTGTCCTGACCCAAGAAAGTCTGTAGCACCATGGCGACGTACCCTATCAATTGGATCCTCATTAAGGTTAGCCGAAGGCCTAGGTATGGCCCTCATAATTCGATGAAGGGCATAGTATAGATGAGAGAAATAATTCGCTTCTCAACCCCTTGTCATCCTCTAACATCTCCTACGTGCCAAGAATGCAGTCCTCATCATAGCTCCCTCCTTGGGAGCCCTAACTCTCATCTTGGTCTCGTGCTCTCCTTGGTATGATTACTTTCTGCACAAGCAAACAAATTGGGTTACACCACCGAATACATTTAGTTTAAACAATTACAACTTTGACTTATAGGCAACGTATTCGCTAGACACCTATACGACACTCTAAACACCCCCGAGGCTTCTTAGAACCGGCTAAACCTAGGCTTTAATACCACTAAATGTAACACCCTCGACCCAAATGTCATATTTGGGCCTCAATACCAAACCATTACCATAAAATTTTGCAACTAGATTTAGCCCAAGCCACATAAAGTTCAAATATTCGACATAGATAAATAGTTTAAAACGTTACATGAGAGCTCCATTTAAAAATACATAGTTAAAAGCATTCGACTCATAATTTAAAATCTAAATATAAGAGTTACAATACAACATAAGGTCCTACGAATACATAGCCCTAGGGGTGAATATTCGATCGAATCAAGTTAAAAAAATTTGAGTTATTCGAGTTGACACGTCATATTTTACAACTCAAAATTTATTTGTAATTTTTTTATTCGAGTCGAGTTTAAGAAATTTGAGTCAAGTCGAGTCGAGTTTTCGAGTTCCTATAAAAATTTAGTTGTAATTATTTGTCATGTTATAGTACGGTTTGATTCCAATTTAAACGACTTTCTCTAATCATATAAGAATGCATATAGGTATATTTCTTCATATTTTTTCATATGTTGCAATATTTATTCATATTCTTATATATCGGTATATATATATCATAAAAATTGAGAGACTCGTCTCGAACATAAAAATAAATCCACTAATTACTAAAAATTTTGAGTTATTCGATTTATTCGAATTTCCATTTTACAACTCAAACTTTATTTGGAATTTTTTTGAGTCGAGTCGAGTTTATGAAATTTCGAGTCGAGTTAAGACAAGTTGAGTATTTTTGCCTTGAGTTGAGTCGAGTTTTGCTCACCCCTACATAGCCTAAATAATCCAAGTACTGTACTCAGAACAAGTCGATGCTGAAGTCCTACTCCGATGGTGCTCCGACAATGCACGTCAACCTACTAACCTGTGAACGAAAACAACAATTTCGTACGTTGAGCTAACAAAGCTCAGTGGATGCACATCCACTCAACCATGCTTCATGCAAATCATAAATAATAGCATGTAGCTAAAGACGATACATGGCAATATAACAATGTTTGGCGCTACCTCTAGCCGCCTAAACACATAGCAATCAACAATGATGCGTAAGTTCTCACACAACAAATATAAGTATCATACCAACAAACCTGGAGTGAGGCCCGATACCACTATGCCTCATGATCATACACTCTGAGTGAGGCTCGGTCCCACTAAGCATCGGGATCATACACTCAAGCTCGGAATCTCTTGTCGAGCATCATCGAATGGGGCCTGGTTCCTCTAAGCATTAGGACCACAACACACTCTTTCTCTCACTGGGTATCTGGAACCCAACAACCAAAGAACTCAATTGACTAGGTGCTCTTACTTGGCACGAAACAGCACACGATCCACTAAAGATCCTTACGATTTCAATTACATACAAGTCACCTAGAGCTTTATCATATTATTACTCATTATACTCGCCTATGAGGTTTAAAACTTGGTTTCTCAGTTTTACTATTCATTTTACCCCATTAGAGACCCATTGAGCCTTAGTCCTCGAATTATAGGTCCTTCAAACTCAAAACGTAATTTTTGGGCAGATTGCCCAGAGGGTACCAATACCCTCCAATGAGTATAGATACCCAACCAAACGTATCGATACCCACCTTCACACACGTAGGGGTTTATATGACAACCCGTACCGATACATGGGCCCGTGTACCGATACCCCTTTATTGTATCGATACACTCTCAAGCGTACTGATACACCTTTTTGCTTCTAGAATTTGATGAAACAGGGGGTATTGATACCCCTTGGGCGTAGCGATACGCACTTTAAGAAAGGCTTATTTTATCAGTTTTAACACGAGGTACCAATATGTGTTCAATCCGTATCGGTACTTGAACCCAGAACATGCTTTTTAGAGTTCATAAATCACCTTCCAAGCCCCCAAAACCCAAAGCTAAGAGTCTAAAATGAGCCTACAAATTATGGGGAATGGTTTAAGTGGTTTCCTACCATTTTTAAGTCGTATTAACACCAATCTTAGGATTTACCATTATAAAGGTCTCAAGCATTCAAGCAACCAAAATATCAACCAAGCAACAAAACAATCAAATTAATGATTTTCAGGAACACAAGGGAGTTAGTAGTGTACTAACCTTGATTTCTTGTTGAATAAGAAGCTCCTAGACAAGCTCCTCAAGCCTTCTCCTTCCCAAGCTCCTTGGAAGAATTTCCCACTTCTTTCTACACAAGAAAGTTGTAAAATGAGTTACAACTTATAGAAAGTGAAAGGGTAACAACACAAACAACCTAGGCTGGAAAAACGGGATTAAATCCTCTTTTAACCCCCTCTCACAAAACCCATGTCTTTATTTCCCCCACCAAACTTAAAGATCCTTACCACAAAATGTAGATCCTTGCAAGCTGATAACACCTTCCTTAACTGAAATTCCAAGATTTTGCTTCAATCTTTCCAAGATTAAGTCTTTGACATGGTTGCAAGATGAAAAGAATAAGAAATGGAGAGAACAATAAGGAACATGGTGATCTCACCCCCTTCTCTTTTTTGTAGAGAATTAATAAGGAGAAATCATCTTTTCCTCTTCAAAAATGAGGGAATTTACCCTCTTGCCCACACCCCATCTTCCTATTCACCAACCCAACCAAGATAACTAGCCCAAAAACAACATAGCTAAGGCTCCCTTAAGCCCTCCTAAGGCCCAAACTCTCGGCCCAACCATGAAACCCACTCTTTGGGTTAAACTGACCCTCATATTTTGAAATTCGGGTCGCTACATTGATTATTATATTATTTTTAAGGTTTACATCTTGGGGGTTTAGGGTTTATGTGTTAAGATTTAGGGTTTAGAGTTTAAGGTTAGTGTTTGAGGTTCATGATTAATTGTTTAGGGTTTTTGGGTTTGGAGTTTATTGTTTAGGGTTTAGATTTTATGGTTTGATGTTTGGGGTTTAGAGTATATGGTTTTGGAGTTCATGGTTCTTGGTTCATGGTTCTTGGTTTAGGGTTTAGGGTTTAGAATTAGGTTTAGAGTTTGAGGGTTAGGTGGTTTGATTTTTATAGTTTAAGGTTTAGGGTTTGGATTTAATTGGTTAGGGTTCATTATTTGGAGTTTTAGGGTTTATAGTTTAAGGTTCATGGTTTAGAGTTTGGTATATAGGGTTCATGGTTTAGGGTTGGGGTTTATTATTTAGGGTTTAGAGTTTTTGGTTTATTGTTTGGGGTTTATGTTTGTGGTTGAGGTTAGGGTTCATTTTTAGGGTTTAAGGTTTGGGGTATAGGGTTGGGTATGAGGATTGTTGTTTAGGGTTTAGGGTTCAACATATTTACAATTATGTAAATACTTAAAAATAGTATGAAGGTATAATTGATAAAACTTGAGTAATGTTAAATAAATACCATCTTCACGCTCGTGATAAATATCATTCAACTTGCGTATAAAATAATATTAATATTAAATTTCACATGTACCAAACGCATGTATAAAAGTAAGTTTCGTAATAAAAACGTATTAAATAATACAATACGTCATTTACGACCTAACCAAACTAGGCGTTAGTGTTTACAATCTCGTCACCCCGCTTCTCGTCATTACTTGCAAGGTGATTGAAGTCCCCTAACAGGACCCAAAGCAACGCATTTTAATCAGCAATAGATCTAAAAAAAAACATTTCATGAATCCCTACCACGATAATCGCCGCTCAACATCATACGCATTGGTTATGAACTTTTAATACAATCAATTAAATTCTAACAGCAGCGATCAATACAAATATTCTCTGCATTCCTCCATTAACGCTTTTAATGTATAGTTGAAGCTGTGATCTCCATTAACTCTTTCTCTTTCAAAATTTGCATTTTTAAGCACCATGAATAATTTTTTAATGCAACAATAGCACTAACATGAAGCTCAATCCAATTGCAACAAACCTTCCACCCTCAAAACTCACAGCTACATTATCCTCAGCAGTCTGATCAGCTGGATCACCGTGCAGTGAATCCGCTGGCGAACCTGAATCTGATTCAGTTTCTGGGGCCGACTTGGACTTGAATTTCGATTTTGATGCTTTTCGGTGTATCTGTTGCCTACTCTGGGGCTGGGGCTGGGGCTGGTGCAAGAGTAGGGACTTCCTAAATCCAATTTGACCCATTAATATTTTATTTTGGATTTTTCAAAATTAAAATTGAGTTACAAATATAATTTAAAATTTAATCAAACAAAAATGAGGTTTCAAATTTAATCTTAAGTAAAATATAATGATAATCATTTTGAATTTAATGAAATCTAGATAAATTTGTGGAGTTTGAAGTTTTTTTTTTTGGTGAAATGAACATCGAATTCGCGTTCAAGAGGCTAAAATGGGTGAATTGAAAATTTTGGACAGCCAGTGAAGGGGTGAGCGGCAACTGACAAAGGGATTTAACTAAAATTTATGGGTCAACTTAATATTTTATCTAAAATTCATGGGTAAAATTGATATTTTATCTAAAGTTCAGTGGTTAGATACCTTACTTAAAGTCCATGGATCAATTGATATATTATCGAAAGTTCATGGGTCAAATTAAAAATAAATCCTTTTCACTAACGTGTCACATAATTAAACCAACGGTAGCTAACGACACAATGACTAAAATATCATAAATCGATAAAGTGACCAAAACATAAATTTTTCAAAATCGATGATAAAAAAATCAAGCAGGCTGAAAATAAAAGAGACTAACATATAATCTACCCTATGAGTAATTACATGAATCTAATATAAAATAAATAGATATATTTATATTCCAAAATATATAAAATTAAATCAAAATAAAAGTTCTACTTTATAATTAAACAAAAAATTAAAATTTAATGTGAATTATTGCACACTTTATCCCTATTTGTAGTATCTATTTTATTTTTCAGACAATTCAATTATATTCGATAATCGATCTCTTTCTATTAATTTCAATCTATGAATATTCATACCGTGCATAATTGTAAATTTTATTTTACACAAGTCTGTATATTTACATTACAAAACCTAAATCCCAAATTTCTAACCTTAGATGCTACAAAACTAAATCTTATACCCTTAATTTTAAACACTAATATTAAATTATAAACCCTAAAATTTAACCTCTAAAAACTTTAAACCTTAAACTAAACTCCCAACTCCTACAACTAAAAGGCTTGCATAAACTAACATTTACACAGCCTATATGTATCAAAATATCTTCCTAAATAGGTAAAATTTTAAGGTGTGCTTGTGAAAACTTTTTTCCACAAGTACATTAGTTTTAGGGTTTAGAGATTTTGTTTAGGGTCTAGTATTTAAGGGTTTAAGTGGATGAGTTTTGAATTTAGGAGTCGTGGCTAAAATTTAAAGTTTAAGATTAAAATTTAAAGTTTATAGGTTAAAACCTAACCCTAACCTTTAAACCCTAAATTCTAACCCCTAAAACTTAAATTGAAAACCCTACACTAAAAACCTTAAACCCTAAACCTTAAAATCAAGCCCCTAAACCATAAAACTAAAGCATTTGTGAAAACTTTTCGTTTACACTATCAATGCAAGGGATTTTTTTCCCCGAATTTTAATACATAGATTGTATAAAACACCTAAAACTAAAAAAATTGTGTAAATTTTAGTTTACACAGCCCATACGTATCAAAGTTTTTTTCTTAATAAAATTAAGATTATATTTTGATACACAATATGTAAAATAAATTACATATCCTTTTTTATTTAAACTATATAATCTAAAATCTAAATTTCCAGCCTTAAAACCCTAAATCGTAACCTCTATACCTAAATATTAATCTTAAACACATAAATCCTAAACCTAAATTTGACAATTTTGTGTATCAAAATTTTTCTCATGAAGTTATCAAATTAAAACTATGTTCTTTCTAATAGAAAAAAACTTCAATACACATAATGTGTAAACTTTAATTTACACAAGCCTTTTTAGTTTTAGGGGTTTAGTTTAGATTTTAAAGTTTAGGGGTTTGAGTTGTAGTTTTTAGAATTTAAGGTTAGTATTTAGAATTTAGAGTTTAGAATTTGAGGTTTAATTATTTAGGGTTTAGGTTTAGTAAATTAAAATTTGGGTTTATAGTATAAAGACTTGTGTATTTTACACAGTGTATCAAAATAAACTCTTTCTAATAAAGATAAAGAACCTCTAAAGGCTAATTCACACCAACACACACAAAAAAAATACGAAACATAGAGAAATGGCAACGAACAGAACCAACACAAAAAATACGGTAACAGAGAAATTCTTACAATGTACTTTCTAGGCACTTGAAGACTGAATTTCTATTACAGAACTAACACAAAATACGGAACATAGAGAAATGGCAACGAACAACAGAGTTTATTGTCTGAACATTGCAAAATTCTTACTGTTGAAAATTTATGGAACATCTAAAGGCTAATTCACACCAAATAAACCAGAAAACTAAACCATGTTAGGCCTTTGCGGAAGTAGAAGATTGTAGAACTTATCCTGCAAAAAGAAGCTCTTCCCCTTGCTATCCACAGATTTTTTCCATCAACACCATCCCCCGTTCACGATCTTCTTCACATCATCACTACCGCTGTAGTGGGGATCTAGTATTAGAAATGCACACTCTCCGGTTGCGTCATTGTAATCGACTCCTAGAAGGGTGTATGCAAGAACACCACCACCTGCATCCAACAATCGGCTCTCTTTATCAGCAAAAAACCTGCAACAACTTTTCTTTGGGGAAAATGGTATTCTCATTAATTACCGATCATAATTGGTGTTCCTTGAGTTTCAAAATGTAATGCCAGTTCTCGACATTTTTCAGGAAGCTCAGATCCTGACCTAACGTTTATGATTTTGCAGCTAACCTGTTAAACGAAGCATCTTGTCAAACATAAAAATCAAAGTAGTGCCAAAAGCATAATTAACAAAGACCGACATGATTCAACTATAATATCCATTCAATGCAATTTTCTGAAACAGCAACAGTATACTTACACCCAGGAGTTTATCCAAGACAAAACTCAATTCAATTGCACCAATCCATTCACGTGACCCAATGAAAGCACGATCCTTCTCACCAATATCTACAAGAGACTGTTGTATTTCCCTAATAAAAAGGTGCCACGTTTATTGATAAAATTACATCACCGACATTCTAAAGGTAAGCAAGGTATGCAATGATTCCTTCAAGCAGACACAAACCAAACTTGTCTATAATCGGTCCACATGAAATATTATCTTGGCTTCCAGTCGGATGCTAATGAGCAAAAAGTCAAAATATGTACACTGGTACTACTAAAACAAAAATGGAAATAAAGCTTTAGAATAGAAACCTTAGCTTGCTCCCCACTTCCTACCTGTGCGAAGGAACATCTACAGATGAATAATGCTGGAGAGTGAACCATGAAATGATAGTTTGAATCGAACAGTAAGCGCAACCCCATCCCTATAAAGTCATATATATATATATATATATATATATATATATATATATATATATATATATATATATATATATAAGTCAATGTGAGTTATACAGAAAAGAGGAGTTAGAGTTGTACATAAACTAGAATTAGTGTTGTACTTTATAATTAAGTTAGTTTACTTAAAGTCTAAGTCTAGAGTCCTAAGGTTACTGTAAACAAGACTTCTAATGTAACTTAGAGTCCTATTGTAACTAAAAGTAGGAGTCTGTTTAAGGCTGTAAATTGTACTTCCGAGATGTATTATTTTTTGATAAAATAAAACTATTTTTCTAGTTTTTCCAGAATATAATTCTGATTCTCTACATGGTATCAGTCTTACTTCGATCCTAAATTGATTCTATGGAGCCCCAATCCGGATCTAGCGAGATGGATTCTTCATCAACCACTGCTGTCACTCTGACAGATTTTTCAGATGTAGCAAGTTCTTCTGTTACTTGCCATCGATTTGTTGGCCACAACTACTTGCAGTGGTCACAATCCGTGAAGATATTTCTTATTGGCCGAGGAACTCTTGGGTACATCACTAGAAAAATTCAGAAGCCCTCTTCCAATGATGCTAGTCTCGAGAAGTGGGCTCCAGAGAATGGCAGGGTGATATCCTGGCTCATCAACACCATGGCTCCTGAGATTGGCTCTCAGTTTTTACTCTATGACACTGCATGTGAAATTTGGAATGCAGTCAAAGAAACCTACTCTAGCACAAATAATAACTCTGAATTATTTGGTATAGAGAGTAGGGCCTTTAATCTAAAGCAGGAAGGAGCATCACCCAATTCTATACCACTCTAAATGGTTTAAGACAGCAGCTTGACCTCTAATGAAGCAAATGAATGGGAGACACCTGCTGATGCTGCTCTTTATAGGAAGAATGTGGCCCAAAGAAGAATTTTCCAGTTTTTAAATGGATTAAACAGAGAGTGGGATCCTGTCAAATCCAGAGTTCTAAGCTGCAATCCTTGCCTTCAATCCGAGAAGTTTTTTCAGAATTAAGAAGGGAAGAAAGCAGGAGATCCTTCATGATTCCCGAGACTACTGTTGGTGATAATTCTGCCCTAGTCACACAAACTTCCTCTTCCTCTAAACCTAAAAGAGGTGAACTGGTGTGTGAGTTTTGTAAGAGACAAGGACATCATAAGGATAACTGTTGGAAGCTGCACGACAGGCCAAATGATTGGAAAACTTCCCCAGCCAAAATTTCCAGGGAGTCCTCTTTTAATACTGCTACATCTCCCGGGTTCACTAAACAACAGATGATGGAGTTGCAGCAGATGTTTACTAAATTCAGTGGCAGTGGAGAAGGGCTTCTAGCCCCAGCAGAAGATGAAGGTACAAAGTCCTCTTCCACAGCACTACTTTCTACTACAACTTCTAGGGATTGGATTATTGACTCTGGTGCCACAGATCATATGACTGGTAACAAAGAACTATTTTCTCAGTTTACTCCTTTCTCCTCTAAGAATTCCATTAAGATTGCTGCTGGCTCATTGTGTCTTCAATTAAGGGAAGTGGTTCTGTTATTATTAAAGCGGATTTGACACTTAAGATGTGTTATTTGTGCCTAGCCTAGAGTGCAATTTATTATCCGTGAGCAAGTTATCCAAAGACCTGTCATGTGTGTTTCAATTTAATGATTCTCAGTGTTTTGTACAGGGACTGGACTTGGAGAAGAGGGATTGGCAGTGCTAGATTGCAGAACGGCCTTTATGTGCTTCCCAGCCTAAACTATGTTGCTTTCTTTCTTTTAGTGATAATGATGTCATGTTATGGCATTATAGGTTAGGACACCCTAGTTTCTTTTACCTTGCAAAATTATTTCCTCATTTGTTCATTAATAAAAAACCATCTTCCTATAAATGTGATGTTTGTCCTCTTGCTAAACATACAAGACAATCTTATTTACCATCCACTTATAAACCATCTCCTCCTTTTTCACTCATTCATAGTGATGTTTGGGGCCCTTCAAAAGTGAAGAATGTTACTGGGAGTTGTGGATTATAACCGTGTAATTAGAGTTTATTTCTAAGTCAGTAACTAGTAGTTTAGATTTACTAGAAGTCTTCTTTAAATTAGAAATAAAGTCTTATTTGTCTTCTTTAAATTAGAGATAAAGTCTTATTTAAATTAGAGATAAAAGTATAGTTTTAGCTATACTAAAACTCTGTAATTGCCTATTTAAAGGCTCACCTTATACACATTTGAATAAGAAGAATAAGAGAAAATACAGAGAAACACATTGTTCTCTGTTGAAAATACTATTTTTGTTCTATCGTTAAACTCTAGCTTTTCATATTTTATTGTTCATTGTTCACCGACGTTCATCTTCTCCGGCCACCATAGCCCCTTTCTCACACGATATCAGAGCCACAAACGATCCTGACGCCAGTTCTCTTCCGCTGCCGCCGAAGGTCATGAAACTATTTTTCTTTCGCTACTGACAAATCATCGGATCTGTCCGGTGAAAATGCCTAATTACTTCTTTTGATATTCACCTCCATTCAATCACAAGATGCCTGATAGTGTTCTTTTAATGGTTCTATCTTAGTCATCCATTGTAAAAGATAGAAAAGGTTATATAGTTTAGACTTAAAAACTATATGGTTCTATCTTCCAAATTGAGTTTTTAGTATGTGTAACTACCAGCTTGAGGGGAGTGTAGATTCCTGTCATCACATCTTTCGCATCAGAAATCCAGTCAGGAACTGCATGCTATCCTGTGGAGCATCCAGTGGAGAATCCTGATATTCCAACTGATGCATCAATCAAATCAAAGACTTTCAAGAAAAGGAAGCATTTTTTTCTAAAGAACAGCACGTGAAGTTCGAGTTGCTGTAAAAAAATCAGCAAAGATAAAATTGTTGGGTTTTTCTTCTTTTTTGCACAAGGCATCGCATCCAAGATCCAAGCTGGTTCTCTACTACGTTTACTCACCAGTTTGAGGGGGAGTGTGGATTGTAACCGTGTAATTAGAGTTTATTTCTAAGTCAGTAACTAGTAGTTTAGATTTACTAGAAGTCTTCTTTAAATTAGAAATAAAGTCTTATTTGTCTTCTTCAAATTAGAGATAAAGTCTTATTTAAATTAGAGATAAAAGTATAGTTTTAACTATACTAAAACTCTGTAATTGCCTATTTAAAGGCTCACCTTATACACATTTGAATAAGAAGAATAAGAGAAAATACAGAGAAACACATTGTTATGTGTTGAAAATACTATTTTTGTTCTATCGTTAAACTCTAGCTTTTCATATTTTATTGTTCATTGTTTACTGGCGTTCATCTTCTCCAGCCACCATGGCCCCTTTCTTACATGAGTAAATGATTTGTAACATTTATTGATGATCATAGTAGAATTACCTGGGTGTTTTTGTTAAAAGAAAAGTCAGAAGTTGCTAGTGTGTTTGAGAGATTCTACAAAATGGTTGAAACCCAATTTAAGAGTCAAATTCGGATATTTAAATCTGATAATGGTGGGGAGTTTTTTACTAAGGCTTTGGGAAATATTTTCAAGGAAAAAGGGATAATCCATATAAGCTCTTGTGCTGACACTCCACAGCAAAATGGGGTTGCTAAAAGAAAGAACAGACATTTACTAGAGGTCACTAAAGCCTTATTATTTACCAACAATGTCCCTACCTACCTATGGGGAGAAGCTTTGCTAATAGCCACCTATAATATCAATCGAGTACCTAGTAAAGTCCTACATTTTCAAACACCTAGGGATGTTCTTTTGGCCAATTTTCATTCTTTTAAACCAATGACATTTGTTCTTCCACTTAAAGTGTTTGGGGGCAATGTGTTTGTTCATAACTTAAGTCCAACTAGGTCCAAACTTAACCCTAAATCATTCAAGTGTGTGTTGGTTGGGTATTCTTCACTTAAGAAGGGCTACAAGTGCTTTCATCCACCCTCTCGAAAATTTTTCACCACGATGGACCTTACCTTTTTTCGAACATGACTCTTATTACTCTAAGTGTGGATTTCAGGAGGAGCATTACAGTGAATCCCAGTCTTTTCCTAATCAGATTTACTCTCATCCTTCTTTTGATTTTGTAGCTCATCCTATACTATTTGAACCCCGGACTTCTGTTGAACCCTCTATTCCTGCACCTACATCCACACAGCCTAATCCTTAAGGTTCTCCACTAGTTGTTACACCTGTTGCTCCTTCAAGACCTCTAGAATCTCCTTTGCAGTCTCCTAAACCACTACGAGTCTATACCAAAAAACAAAAGAAAATTATTCCTGAAACAATTATGCAATCTGGTACTTGCCAAGAATTGGATTTGAGTCCAGTTACTTGTGAAGGAAATGAAGGTAACAGTTCTTGTGAAATTCCTCCTCATCTACTTGAATTTGATTGTATTCCTATTGCTAAGAGAAAAGGTGTGAGACAATGCACTAAATATCCTATACAGAGGTATGCTACCTATAGAAATTTAATGCCCTTTTTCAAAGCTTTTACAGCCTGTCTTGATGCAGAACAGATTCCTAAGAATGTTGAGGAAGCACTACAAGATCCTAAGTGGAAAAAGGTTGTTGAGGAGGAAATCGAAGCACTAGAGAACTCTAACTGGACTATTACTGATCTGCCCAAAGGTAAAAAAGTTGTTGGTTGTAAATGGGTATTTGCAATCAAGTATAATTCTGATGGGAGTATTCAAAGACATAAAGCTAGGTTGGTAGCAAAAGGTTTTACTCAGACTTATGGTATTAATTATAATGAAACTTTTGCACCAGTGGCTAAATTAAATTCTTTTAGAGTTCTTCTGAGTTTGGCAGTGAACTGTGATTGAGAATTGCATCAATTAAATGTTAAAAATGCTTTTCTTAATGGTAAACTGGATGAGGAGGTATACATGCAGGTTCCCTTAGGGCTTGAAGGTGCTGGACAAATTCAAAAAGTTTGCAAGCTAAATAAGGCACTCTATGGCCTAAAGCAATCTCCTAGAGCTTGGTTTGGCAGATTTACCAAGGTCATACTGGAAAATGGCTACAAACAATCCTTGGCAGACCATACACTCTTCTCTAAGGTAACTTAAGTGAATAAGAGAGTTATCCTAATTGTGTATGTGGATGATATCATATTGACAGGAGATGATAAGGAAGAACTATGCCGGCTAAAGACTTTGTTAAGCATGGAATTTGAAATCAAAGACCTAGGGAAATTGAGGTATTTCCTAAGCATGGAAGTAGCAAGATCTAACCAAGGACTTATCATAAATCAAAGGAAATATGTCCTAGATTTACTAGAAGAAACTGGACTGAAGGGTTGCAAACCTGCAGATACTCCTATGGATCATGGTTTAAAATTCAATAGGGGTACTTTGGGACCTAAAGCTGATAAAGGGCTATATCAAAGGCTTGCAGGGAAACTAATATATCTTTCTCTTACTAGGCCTAACATTTCTTTTCCTGTTAATATTATTAGTCAGCATATGACAAATCCAAGGCAAGAGCACATGGAAGATGCAAAGAGGATCTTAAGGTACCTAAAAGGAACACCAGGTCTCGGATTAATGTTCAATAAGAACTCTAACAGAACAATCAAGGTGTTTGCAGACTCAAATTGGGCCAGTGAACTAACTGACAAAAGATCAACTACTGGTTACAGCTCTTATCTTTGGGGAAATTTGGTGACATGAAAGAGTAAGAAACAGACAGTAGTCTCCAGAAGCAGTGCAGAAGCCGAGTACAGAGCACTAGCTTTGGGGATTTGTGAAGGAATTTGGCTAGAGAAACTACTGGATGATCTGGGAATGAGCCTAAACAAGGGCTTTGAGATTTATTGTGATAACCAGTCAACAATTAAAATGGCAAAGAACCCTATCCAACATGACAGAACTAAACATGTTGAGATTGATAGGCATTTTATTGCTGAAAAGCTGACTAGTGGAAAAACCAAGTTGTCCTATGTACCTACTGAAGAACAAGTGGCAGACTTGCTCACAAAAGCCTTGCCAAAAGTCCTATTTGATAAATTTATTTTCAAGCTGGGACTATTTAATATATACTCCAGCTTGAGGGGGAGTGTGAGCTATACGGAAAAGAGGAGTTAGAGTTGTACATAAACTAAAATTAGTGTTGTACGTTATAATTAAGTTAGTTTACTTAAAGTCTAAGTCTAGAGTCCTAAGGTTAATGTAAACAAGACTTCTAATGTAACTTAGAGTCCTATTGTAACTAAAAGTAGGAGTCTATTTAAGGCTGTAAATTGTACTTCCGAGATGTATTATTTTTTGATTCAATAAAATTGTTTTCCAGTTTTTCCATAATATAATTCTGATTCTCTACAGTCAGTTGAGAATTATGGAACAAATGCGAACCACCACCAAAATGAAAAGTGTAGAAAAGCAATTTTCTAGCTTTAGGAAAAACTAATTAACGCATAAAAATAAAGCAGAATTTAAGTTTCTGCAGAAAAGAAGAAGAAAACAGAATTGATTTTCTGTTATTGAATATTTTCAAAAAATTACATCCCTTTACAGTGAATTTATAGACTCAAGTATTGGACTTTAGTTACAATTAGGAGTCCTAAGTACACAAGACATCTAACTCTATCTTTTAGGAAGTAAACTTTAATTTAAACTACTATTTACATGAGGACTCTAACTCTATCTTTAAACTTTAATTTAAACTACTATTTACATAAGGACTCTAACTCTATCGGATAATCTAACAAAAAGAACCTTTAGTTTATCGACATCATTAGAATAGTAAGAGAAGAGAAGATGCAACAAATAACAAAACGTGCTAAGAAAAATGGAAGATTAGGCAAATAAGAACGAACATCATTGATGATAAAACAGATCTAGAAGCCATTGAACAAACAATGCATCTGCTTGCACAACCCTGTGCGAACTTGCTAGATAAGAATTATACTTCTTAGTATGCATATCATACAATGTTGACTGAATATTCTAACAACATGGATCTCTAACAGATGACACAGATGCATGATACTTCTATAAGTAAAGCAACTTGTTGAGACCATAAGAGAATCATAAAAGATGCTAAAATGAAGAGAGTCCATACTGAATCATCAAATCCTTCTTGAAGATAATGATAGTACTCATAAGAACCTTGAACTAGAGAGACAATGACTCCTGATACTTCACAAAAAAAGGGAAAATCATCTTTTCTCCAAAACGAAAGAATTTAACAATGATAAAAATAGGGTAAAAGGTTCTTTTTAAAAAAGAGAGGGAGAGATTATAGCCACTAACCCCCACTACTTGGAATACCAATATGCGCATCTTTAAGCAAAGAAGAGCCTGGTATTACCCCAAATATCAACTGACGAAGTTAATGGCAAAGGAAACATAAAGAAAGAAAAGGTAGCATAAAAATGCTTAAATTTCTATTACGTATTCTATTTCAACAATTACCTTTTCTTGTTGAACTCCTACTTGAGCGGTCTTTTATTGACAAATCCAGGGAATTGGCAATTCTTAGGAGAGGACGATCAAATGGCAACCCCAACCTTAGATGTAAGGATCTTCTAGCATCGACTGCCAAACACAAATTACAACTATGCAAAATCAAGATATGAACTCGTAGCTTTGTTTCTTACGACAAACTTTCTATAAAACAATATACTTTTTATAAGAAAAAAAAAGAAATAATATTGATGGTACAAAGATATTTTTTTCCTGTGCAAGGTTGTGAAGAAGTTCAATGCCAACACCCCATATTTGCAAGAGACTGTGATAATGTACCACAGAAATGAGCCAGTTTTACCTCTCGAGAAAAAAATGTTTTATTGAGTGGTATACACACATAAATATCCCAAATAATTCAACAGAGACAATCAATGAAGCAGCTTTATTTGCAGATATGATACTAGATGAGAAAAGGTAATAGTTGTGCTAGTTGACAGTATTGAATCTTACAGCCCCTGAATAATATTTTCCAGTGGCAAAGATTTCTGCTATCCCACATACAATACATGAATACTTCAATAAAAGCAAAAGTTAACATTTATCAAGTACCTTGCTTCTTTTCAGTCTCCCCGTAACTAAGTTCATAGATAACAGTTACTGGATGTGCTATCCCAGGCGGACTAAAATGATATGGATGTAGCTGTAAAATGCAATTAGTTTCAAGTTATAGTTATTTGTAGAAGAAGATCAAATTAAAGAATAAAGATCTGTTAGATAAAAATCTGAAGAACTAAAAAAACAATTGCAGCAACCCTAATTAATCATTATCATATAAATTGAATACTCAATCAAAGATCCTTGCCAACATGAAACTATGTCCTAGCCTTCCCGAAAGTGTTATTAAAGTACCAGCTAAATGGAAAATTTTGCATCTCTTCAGTAGAAGATAATGACTTAATATATGATTCTGAACCTGAATACCAAGCTAATATTACTACTCAAGATTCCCTAGTCTAAGATGTGCCTGGTGTCAAAACATATTGTGGCTCGGAATTCCATTCATTTGTAGAGAGTTGTAGTGTATCTTACATCCTATTGAGGTTAAAATTTCTGTGGCTCTTTAACACTTGATCTTCAGAAATTTAGATGATATATAGGATGTAGATTATAGATATATAGAAACAAGTTTTAGAGTGAATTAGAGACTGCTTTAAGAAAGATGGTGAAACTGGAAGCTACAGCCAAGTTCATCAACCAGAAGGCAGAGTTGATGAACCAATATTTCACAACCTATCAATATTGGCTAAACCACAAAACGTTAATGGAGGACACACAGGGAAACAAGGGTGGGTGTAAAGGTAAAAGAATACCCAACACATATTGCGTTACCCTGTTATAATATGATATGTAAAAGCTTACCTCCGGATGTTGTGTTAACAAATTAGGCAAGGTCATTTGCTTCATAGAAATTAACTGGTCAATTAACCCAGGGATGATTAGTTTTGAAATGGCATGCATCAATGGGATGCCGTGGACTGCATAACAGAGTACTTCCAGATTGAAATCCACAACCAAAAGTCTAGTTTAATCCATAGCTGATAGAAGAAATTGCATTTGGTAAGGGAGACAAAAACTTCACAAGGACCTTGTGAAAATAAAACAGACTTACATGAAATAGGCAAACATGGTAGCAACATTTGTGAAATTGAAGGCAATACCTGGGAAGTATTCTACAGCAGGTGCACTGCATTTGGGAGACTTTTCAGATCTATTAAGCAGAACACTTACTTGGAGTATATCTGCATTCTAAGCAGAAACGCGTTTCACAAAAACTAATGCTAACAACCACAAAAATAGATACACTGGAATGCAGAATATAACAAGCTACCAAAAAAACACTAACAACCCTGTTAATAAGTACGGAAAATTTCTTTACCTTGGAAGAAAACAAATGTGGAGTAGATTTACTTTTCAAACAAAAGTGTGCACATGGTAAAAGCTTTTGCTCGGAACTATGAGCAGCTTCATCCAAAAGCTCAATGTTTGGGGCAGTTGTGTCAAAATCCAAATCTGCACCACGGAGAATGACAGGTTGAACCACATCTAAAGAGGCTTTACTTGATGCTTCCACCATATACACAACATTTGCATCTTTTAACTTAGCAATGACTGCTTCAATTGCACGCGAGAAGATACACTCCACATCTGAAGTACATTAAGAACCTTATACAATTAAAATACGAAAGGAATATAACCCAACAAGTCCAAGCATAAAATTTAAAAGGAAACTAATCACGGGGATATTTCCAAGAAGCACATGTACATAATGCATGAAGAATTTCATGTCCAGATCCGCAACCAACATGGTAGAAAAACCAAACTAAAGAAATCCTTCCAAATTAAGGGTAGTTCACTAACAAAATCTGTATCTTTAATCTTAATGACTAAACGCTTACACTACGTTACTAGGACTAGGGTGCGTTTTGGATACAACAATGAGTTCAACATAGACGTGTTAGTTTTCATGTTTATTTAGAGGGTCATAGCCCCATATCCATATCTTGAATATCAAAAATGGGTACTTCAAGATAAATGAAGAGTCATAGAAACATAGCTTACGTATATAGCACATAGAATCTCCATCCAAAAATCAGCAGTTGCCTTGAAATTTGACAAACACTTAACTAGCCCCAAATACCTTGATAATATGATCAGCGCTAATCGCATTCCTTGTTCCATAAGAAACAGATATAAAATCAAAAAAAATCAATTATTAAAAAATTCTAAGGACGTGCTTAACAATTTCAGAAACTGCCAAAACCCCAATATCAATAGATTTTCAAACCGCCATAAACTGCTTAGCTGATTTGACAAGCATTCAAATACCATAAAGAAGCAGTACTTAATAATAACATCAACTACAAAAGAATGACTAGTTAATATGTGAGCTAAACATGGATAAATCCCATAAAGAAAAGAACCTACCAGAGGGCTTGTTTACCGGAAAACAGACGGGCAATTTAATTGGAAGCTGACAGAGTAGTAAACAACCACTTTCCCACAAGAATTTCTCAGGATTAGCATCGTACGAAACAGAATTGACCAAGTGTAGGCTAGCCGAACTCTCATTCTCCGATACGAAGAAACGAATATCCCCTGTATCCGGATCAGCAACAGCTCCGATCATCTCTTCATTTTCCAAATCTGTCCTTCCAGATAAAACTTTCCTCAAATTCCTAGCAGCTTCAACAGCCGTCACTGCTGTCTTTTGGGGATCAGATTTTCCAACGATTAAAGCTCCAGTTACATCGAAGCCTTTCACGAGTAGTGTCCTGATTTCTTCTGTTCCGGTTGGAATAAAGTGAGGGATATTGCGGGGGGAAATCAAATTAAAACTGAATTTCAGATTCTCAAAAACAGGGTTTTGATGTTTACCTGATTCCTTGAGGAAATCCGGGCCGGAGGAACCGGAATGGATGCATCTGAAGGTGGAGATGATAGTCAGTGGAGGGTAAAATGGGTATCCGATTAGCCATTGGAGATCCGATTCTTTTCGGGTGATCAACAGCTTAGGGCACTGGATTCGTATGCTTCTATTGTTCTTCTCCATGAACTACAATGCCCAGAATCAAGACTTGATTCAACTTTAAACCCGGGGAAGTTGATGTTATAATATTAAGTAAATTACGTAAATTATCATTGAATTTTATTCTTAAACTTATTGGTCATTAAAATTTTAAAACATTTAATTTTCTCATTTAAATTTTAACATTAAACGTTTTTAGTCCTCTTTCCGTTAATTTTTTGATGACGTATATTTACCAATGAATGAAGTAACTTTTTCAAGACTTATATACTAAAAAATATAACATGTGCTACTTCCATTTACAGGGTCATGTTCCAACCACGTACAAAGGTTCATTGGCACGGAAAAAATAATATACTAAAAAAGGGTTTTATCTGACAGTAGAGAAGAGAGATAGGCGAGAAAGAAATCGAAAGATTTTTGTTTGGTTCGTGAATATTGTAACACTTTTCAGTAAAATGATGGCCGAATTCATACTCAGCGGGCGTGACGAAGTGACTTGTAAAATTTATACCGAACGACGATGACGGTGAATGATAGAGTGACCAACATTCAATGTCTAAACTTCGGCGACAAAAAACGTTTAATGTCTAAATTTCATTGAGTAAATTGAATGTTTTAAAACTTCAGTGACCAAAATAGGTTTGAGAGTAGAGTTTATTGATGATTTACGTAATTTATTCTATAATATTTGTATGTATAACATGTTATAATATTTTTATAGGGCAAACTACGGAAATAATCACTTTTATTTTATAAGTGTTCATTTTTGTTACCAAATTTGAAAAGGTTACATTTCACTCACTTATATTATTGATTTATTACATTTTGATCACTTACATTATCGATTTGCTATATTTTAGTCACTGAGACGTTAACTCACGTTAGTATGCTGATGTGCCATGTTAGTGAAAGGTTTAATTTTAATTTGATCCCTGAACTTTATATAGGATACTAATTTGACCCATGAATTTTAGATGAAATATCATTTTAACCCCTAAACTTTAGGTGAAATATTGATTTAACCACTAATTTGAACAATGTCACCCATAGTCAACAACCTCTCGCCACCATCTTTGGTGGCCACCAGCCACTGTTGTCGATAGTATTGGACTCCAAAATTTATATTTCATTGTTTTTGGCCTTTGGAACACAAATATAGTGTTCACTTTACTGGAAAATGTCTCGAATTCAACAAATTTAATATAGAATCCTTCAACTTCCTTTAAAATTAAATCATAATAATAAATTTATCATTAATATTTCTTTAAAAATTTATCATAATTTTTGGTTTTGACTATGATATAGATTTAGATTTTTTGGTGTCCTTGTTTTTAAAGGAAGGATAAATTACATAAATAGTCACTAAACTATCCCAAAAATACAAAACAGTCACTAAACTCTCAAAAGTTACATAATGGGCATTGAACTTTAGTTTTTGTTACAAAATGGTCAGCGTGTCGTTAAATGGGCGGTGCTATGACAGTTACGAAAATTTGTATAACAACACATTTCACCCTTCATATTTAAATATTCAATAAATTTAATCTTATTTCGAAAGCCTAAGAAATTTGGGGACTAACTCCCTAATTTTCCCACTTTTGTGTTGAATCTTTTCACCTCCACGTCACAAAGAGCCGCGACAATCCCTTATCAATCGATTCTTTTAACTTCATCTTTGTTCATAAAGAAAATTTAGGGTTAGGGTTTTATGATTTGGATTGGAACTAAAAGATACAAAACTGTTTAGCTTAAGCCTTGCATTTTAAATTTGGATCTCTGTGCCGGTAATTCTGAGGCGGTGGAATTCTGTTGAAGGCGTGCTTTGAATGTTAGCAATTGGTAAGCGGGGCTGGAGATTTGATTGGTAAGTTGTACTAAGCATAGTAAGATGTAGTTTTAGAATGGCCGAGGCGTACGGTTTTCTAGGTGGAGGTGATTTCGTTAGAGGAGTGGGTTTTGGGCACTTGGCTAACGTTGTATGCGGTATGGTGGTTGTCTTAGTGTAATTCCATTCCTGATTGTGTTGAACTATTTTTCTCTATTTAAAATTAAGAGGTTTTAAATGAAGCATACAAGTTAGGTGTACGGCGTGTATGATTTTTTGTTTAATAAAATTATATTTGCTGAGAAAAAATAACAATGGTGTTGCCCCCATTTGAATTACTTTAACTGTAGGCCAATGTCATTAGAAAATTGAAGTTCGAATATTGTGATGAGAAAAAGAATGAGAACAATTAAAAGTCGGGTTGTACTAATTCCGTACGTTAATTGATTGTGATAGTTTCATACATGCATGCATGTTGCATTAATTAAAGTATAGCACTTGATTTTTAAGAGAGCCGACTTTAAGCAGTTCATATGCACTCAATTTAGTATGGAGAGTAATTCTCTTGTAAGAATTGTAATCTGTTCTAATCGTACTCAATTTAGTAGCTATAACAAAATATGTTTTTAGCGCCATTTTTTTTGCTCTACAGCGGCGTTTTTTTGCGCTGCTAAAAATTTTCCCGGCGCTTAAGCAAGAAGTGCCGTTGAAACCAGCGCCGCAACAGTTTGCAGCGTTTTCGGACAAAAAAACGCTTCAAAAAGTCAAGATCTATAGTGGCGTTTGTCTTTACCGCCGCGGATAACATCATTTTTCCAATAAATGTAAATTACAGATTCAAAATATTTGTCAAATAAAATATTTATTTCATCCCAAAAATATATTGTCACAATCAACTTAAAATATTGGTTAAATAAAATATTTATTTCATTACAAAAAGTTACATTTTGTCGCAATTTAATCCCCTCTACATATTTTGTTCCCAAGTCTCTCTTCTCCGATCCACTCATATTCTGTCTCCTCCAAAGCCTTCTCATACTCTGTCTTGAGCTCAGCAGCTTTATGAATGTAACACTTCTTCTCCTGATGAGATCAAAACACATTATCATAATCTATTACTACATTGATTTCTAATGAATAAACAAATTGTGATTAAAATAATTGAATACCCAAAACTTACCTTAGCAGACATGGATTTTCATTTCTCACCACATTTCTTTGCAACCTAAATTTCATCAGTGAAACGCTTAATCGACAATTTTCATAAAGAAAATGATAATAAAAACTATTTCTAGCACTAAAGCAAGATAAAACAAAGAAGCAGGTAAAGCAAAGGAATTTACAAGTTCTTATCAAAGGAAACAAATCATAGATAGATTTCTTTCTTGGAGGGTCGAGCAAAAATCGACTCAACGTTCTGGTTAATGGTATTGAATATGAATACTTTCAACATCAAAAATAATTCATAGCCAGGTTAAAGAGACTGCAATAATGTTAACTAAAAAGAAACAAAGTGTACTTTGGATATAATGATCATAAGGATTATAAAATGGTATTACCTTCTCGAATACTTCATAGCCAACTTTGAGTCTAACATCTTGGTCTCTCTAGAAGTCGAATATTTTACAAGTAAATTTAACAGCTCTTCCTGACTTCCTCTATCACGGTAATTAAATAAACTATCAGCAAAGGAAAGCTAAAACTACACATAAATTATTGAATCTCTCTCCCTAAAGAATCAATAGGTTAAAGGAAGCTTTGATGACATTTTTTAATCAAAGATGAAAACGAAGTAACATGTGTCTAAAATGTACTCATGAGTGAGAAAAACGAATCATACAAGCGTAGCTCAAAATCCCCAGAACTCTAAGTATTACCAATGTTTTTCTTGCAAGTTGCAACATGGTGAAAAGAATTAGGAGAAACACACATGTATATGAACTGACCTCTATAGGAACGAACCCTGTGCTGAAACATTAAACAGTGGCCTGTGCAATTCATAGGTTTCAGTCCAAACTCTTGCTTTTCAATCTGTAACAGAAACCAAATATCCCCATCCAACCCCCCAAGAAAGAGAGAGAGTGAGACAAGGTCAGAGGAAGACTATATGCTTAGAATATCCTTTTTAAACATATTACATAAATTTTCAGGAAGTTCATATAAATATTAAGATTCACCTCTTCAGAAAAAACAATAGAAACAAGTTATGTTTCTCCGTTATTACACAAAATCTCCCTCAAACAAAAACATATTCTCCTTATAATTTGCAGCATGGCTACATGTTTCCCAAAGATTCATGTTACACATTTATGGTGACTTAACCTGCCAAAATTAAGTAACTCCAGTGACTTGTTATTGGAATTTCATAAGTTTTAAATAAATCTCTAGAATATAGAAAGAGAGAAGACATGTAACCTCTTCGTAACCCCTTTTCCAATATTCATTTCGTATAAATGCCATTAATTTGTTGTAAATTCGAGTGTCATGAGGAAGAAAAAACCAACTTCCTGGACTGAAAGTTACCAAAGATGCCAAATATCAACAAAACAAATATTCTTGAACACAGTACTATGGTCATATTTCTTTGCTTCTTCTATCCGTTGGATATATTCCTATGGAAAAAAACATTAACTCTCATTAGAAGCAAAAATCTGATGCAAGAACAATTAATGGACTATGAAACAAGAACACTTCTCCTCTTATAGTAATGAATTGCCTAAATTCTCTGCCTTTGTCTACGTATGTACAAAGTAATTCTTGAACACAGTAATATCTGATAAATTCTCTCCCTGTTTCATTGTTCATAGTAAGATGCTAACAAAATTTGAGTATGGTTTATGCTGCTGCTTTTTACCCATGAAAAGATGCATTCAATAACTACATTTTCAGATATTTCGAATGAAACCCCAGATTAAACCAACTTACAGATTAAAGAGACTGACCTTTTGTGCTTGCTTGTTGGTGCGACCGAGCGGTCTGAGGAACGATCGACGGCGACGAGGAGAACGGCGAGAAAGAGCTGGAGCAGTTAGGGATTTAGGAATTTTTCACGATTGAATATTTGGGGATGGTGAAAAGGGTCAATCTGATGAGATATAATCCTCAAATTAAAAAGCTGTGTTTTTACTATGGTGGCGTTTTTTAAACAAATGCGGCGTTTATTGTAATCGCCACTATATATTTTCTGTTGCGGCGTTTATTGAAAAACGCCACTAAAGAACGACACCTTTTGCGGCGTTTTCCTCTCAAACGCCACTATTTGCTATTCAGTGGCGGTGTTTTCTTTAGAAACGCCCGTGTTTTCCTTTTTGTGGAGTTTGTGCTTTAAACGCCGTGATAAGTGTAACATTAGCAGCGTTTGCTCCTAAAACGCCACGAGAAATGCCGCCTTATAACAAGCTTGGTGTAGTGTATAGAAGCCGTTAATTATGATATGTAAATCGCATTCTACATGTATAGTTACAAATAATCAGGGACGAAGCCAGAATTTAGGGTTGGGGGGCAAAACATAAATATTTGAAAGTGGGGGGCAAGTTTAGAAATAAACTAATTTTTAAAACAATTTATATAGGACTAAAGTGAAAAAATAAATTTTTTTCGAGGGTAATTGCCCCTTAATAGCTTCATCACTGCAAATAATTATACCTAAATCTAATTATTACTTTTAAAACACACTTCAATAGACTAGTTAAATTGAGCTTATTCTCATTTAGAGTTAAGTTCCAGTTTCTTATAATTTGAATCCCATTTGATCCATGATGACAATTCCTATTACCCTTTTTCAATACCATAAGCACAAACTTGAAACTTGTGTTTCTTGACCCTTCATTTTTTTAAAATATGTGTTTAAAACCAGTATCAACATTTAATAAAATGTAGGTACAAAAATATGATTCTCAAAAGAAAAAATATTTTGATACATATATTTGTGTAGTTTATTACACAAACCTTTCTATTTTATGGATTGAGGATTTAGTTTAGAGTTTTGTGTAGCGTTTAGAGTCTCATATGTATACACATGCTTGTGTAGTAGACTACACAAACCTTTCTATTTTAGGGATTGAGATTTTAGTTTAGAGTTTAGGATTTTATTGGTAGATTTTAGGAATTTAAATTTTTGTTTTTAAAGAATAATTATGGATGTTTGTATAATTTTTTATACATTATATGTATCAAAAAGTTATTATTCTCAAGTAACATGATAACATTGGGATAAAAGCTAACCATGGGAACCAATTAATCAATTTAAATAAATGGAATCTTAAGTACCAAAATACATTATCAAGCGGGAAATATTTTCTTTTGAAAAAGATATCAAATAAAAAAGAGTCAAAATCTGCACTTACAGGCAATGAATTGAAATTGAAGACTATGTCTGGAAAGAAGCTAATGCCATGAATTCTAGTTCGATCTCGGCGTGGCCCATTTGACTCGCTGGATGAGATTGTCGCAACCATAGCCATTGAGCTTGTTAATAGCTCTTTGAGCATCCTCTCTATTTACAAAGTTGACAAAACCGAAGCCTCGACTCAAATCTGTCTTCTGATCCATAGCAACATACACCCGGGTTACAGCACCAAATGGTCGGAATAGCTCCAGCAAGTCGGGCTCATGGGTATCCTCAGATAAGTTGGTTACCCTTACTGAGTTTTCATCGTTCTTACGTCTCATATCCGACCCGACAGTTCTATTAACGCCTGCTCTCATGCTTGGTGTGATATAAGCTCCCGTACTGGATCCATAAGCAGCCACAGAGGTCTCGGATGCTGCAGGTTTATGGACAAAGGTTTCAGCTGGAACGACAAGATCCGTGTATGGACATTTGGAAGTCCTTGATCACCTTTCTTACTGCATGTCCGGCACACCATGAGAACAACACCTCATTTGCTAACTTGAGCCAAGCTGTCCCCTGTCACCTTTATTTCTTCCGGTTTGGAACCTGTAAACAACTTCGTGTTTCAAAACTTTTCTCACCCAAAATATGACCAAACAATAGAAATCGAAAATTCAAAAATTTACATCCTACTTTACAACTCTTTCAACTAAAAACATCTTTCAACCATTCTAACACAATCTTCATATACCATAAATACTTTTAAATCAGCTCATGGTCGGCAATCATACATACAAAATTATTTATATTTCTTTAGGATTTAAAGGTTTAAATTTCCCACTGGCCAATGTTTGGAGACAGGCCTAGAATTATTTATAACTTTTTAAACTCATATAGATATTTGCAAATGAACTTTTCATGCAACATTTTATCCCTATCTTCAGTTCATTGTTGACTTCTAGCAGCCGAACTTTTTCATAATGATTTTTTATTTAGAAATTCTAAAAGCAAGCCTAAAGCTTTAAACTCAAAGGGTTTTCAAGTTTTCTCTGAAGAGAAGTCAATCCAAAGAAATATTTTAAATATCAAAGGACTAGAATGAAAAGGCAGAATAGTGATTTACAAAAAACAATCTCTAGTCATTATTCTTTAGAAAATATGCCAATTTATATGCAATTCAATTTCAGATTTTATAACAAGATGTTAATGCATTTCCAAACATTGATGCTATTTCTTTAAGCTCCACAATATGTAGGAATAAACATACCTTCATCAATTGCGCTTTGCATGTCCATCGAACCATTAGAAGAACGAAGGGATATGTAGTCATTCATCCCATCATCTATGTGGCAGGAGGAATTAACATTGATCAGAATATTGCAACAAGTTAAGGAGTTAGTTGTGAAAAAGGGGGATAGGCTATTGTTAAATTTCTTAAGCGAGAAGTTATGAATGATTAAAGAGGAGAAAACAGAAGCAATAAGCAAAACTTTAAAAATACCCTGATCAGGATAGGCTTTAGGTCCAAATATCAACTGTTTCAGCTGCCTGTTATAAAGGATTGAGAGCATTATTAAAAGAAATTGGTTTCTTCTCAAGCATCTCAACAAATAGAAACCGAACAGAGAAAATGAAGTACAGATAAAGTCGACCAAAGTTTAATTATGCATAATAGAAAAACAATTGAATCATAAAAGGCATAAACAGCAAGAATGGCTAATTATGGAAATCTTATGGATGCATTATCATCGGTTAGAGATTGCATCAATTGTCTCTAAAAAGCCTTCAACCGTCAAAAATTAGATTATGTTATTCTCCATGCTTCAAGTTTCAAAATAAAATACATATGAATATAATATGATGGTGCTCCAATAAAATAGCATTCACAATTGTCAAAAATATTCTCTGATTTCTTCAACAAAGGCGAGATGCCCATGAAAGCATTCAAATCTTCAAGTAGAATAGCTATTGGACAGAAGCAAAACATGTTTAGATTACACATATCAGATTGAACAAAAGTGTGAAATGTGAAAGTAAGCATTCAAAATGCTTTAATCAAGTAACTGCAATGTAACATACCAATATTTTTTTGAATGCTAGTGAACTCTTAAGCCTTTAACATCTTCATGTTGCGCGGCAAAACATCATTTGGTTTTAGTACGAACACCACTAACAAATAACATCGAGACCCTGGGGAGTGCGATGTAGCTCTAGGATTCTTTGTATTGATAGACAATAGTATTCGAAAGTTTACAAACAGCCATATGTAGTGATGAATGCCAACAGGCAATGTGTTCAGAAAATCTTGAAAGCAAGGTTCTCTGAATGCTATTATCTGTTGGTGTTTGGAACTACATCCAGACGTGGCGAGTACATATCAGATCGTCAAACCTACCAATGTGGTAGGGGCAACCAATGTGGATCAGATTGTCGAAGTTGTTGATTCACGTTAGAATTTGACTATCTTTGCTATATTCGTCAAGGTGGTTGTTCGTTTGTCAATTGTGATGCTGGGCAGTGCGACAATAAACGGGTGTCCGAAGATGGTTCTTGGGGTAGGGCAGAAGTGGCTGCTGCTAAAATAGGGTAGATGTTTGCCATCTCCATGTACTTTGTCTGCTTTGTGGGGGAGCCCAATTTTATCTCAATGGTGGGAGTTGTTGCTGATTTATGGGCTTCTCTAGATCTAGTTTATTTTAAAACTCTAAAGTGTCGCCTAATTCCTTTCTTATAGACCTAAACTTGTAATATTTTGTTGATTATGTTTGTGTAATAAAGTTTGTTTTTGCTATTATTTGAAGTGATATGATTTTCTTATTTGTACTGATTTATTTATGTATGTATTAATGTTTGATGGATGAACTTTGCATCCTTCGTGAGATAATTCTTAATTGTGATGTTCCTCTTTGTATGTCAAAACCTTCGAATGCTTGCTTTGGAAGCGGCGGTCATTGAGCTGATTCCTTTATGCACACTTCTTAAAAGTGGCAGACGTTCAGACTACCCTTTGTGTGTATTCTGCATGTTTGCTTTGGAAGCGGTGATCGTTGAGCTAATTCCTCTATGCACACTTCTTGAAAGTGGCAGACGCTCAAACGACCCTTTGTGTATATTCTGCACGTTTGCTTTGGAAACAGTGATTGTTGAGCTGATTACTTTATGCACACTTCTTAAAAGTGGTGGATGCTCATACGACCCTTTATGTATATTCTGCATGCTTTCTTTGGAAGCGAAAATCGTTGAATAATTCATCAAATGCATAACATAATCAACAGTCTACGCATATTGCTTATATTGAATAATAGGCAGCGTTTTAAACATAGAACTTCTTAAGGTGTCTGGCATTCTATGTTCTTGGAATCTCATTTTCGTCCAACCCTGGGAGTTTATATGCACCAAATCTGATCACCTTGTGAACTTGATACGGCCCTTCCCAAGTGAAAGCCATATTTTCTCTCTCCATGGGTGGCTTACTAGCCTCTTTACTCATTAGAACTAAATCGCCCGGCTGTAATTGCTTGTTGTTCACCCATGATTTGTAGTATCTCGCAACAATCTGATTTCTCACTTCCACCATCATTTCTGATTTATTTATGGTTCTTTAAGCATACCGAGATGTGTTCGTAAGGCCGTGTTATTTGTATCAGTGTCGTACTATTCAGTTTTATACGTTGGGACATTCATTTATGCTGGTATGACTACTTCTGCACCATATATAAGGTTAAAGGGTGTATCTCCTACTTTGGGATAATTATAGGTCTAATACAGGTTCCTTCGCGCCTGTGAGGAAGGGACTAGTAGTATACTAGCTATATCATAAGCGTATATTCAAAGTATTTGTTATTTGTACTAGTGTGGGAAGTTGTCCGCAATGCCTATAATATTTTGATAGCTCCTCCACCCATGCTCCCTTCGTGTCACCGAACCTTCTTCTTAAGCACAGACATTATCATCTTGTTTACCACTTCAACTTGTCCATTTGTTTGCAGAGATTTAACTGAACTTTGGGCCAACGCAATGTGGATTCTCGACAGAACTCTTTGAACCTCTTATGGAATTGAGTCCCGTTATCTGTTATTACTGTGTAAGGAATGCCAAATCTATAAATTATGAACTTCCATAAGAAGTTTTCCATTTTCCTTTATGTGATTGATGTTAATGGCTCCGCCTCTATCCACTTGGTGAAATAATCTACAACGACTACTAGATATTTTTGCTGGCCTAATGCTAATGGAAATGGACCCAAAATATCGATACCCCGGATCGTGAATAGCCAAGGACTGGTGATCGATTTGAATATTGTTGGTGATTGTCATGGGATTAAGGTGAACTCTTAGCACGATACACATTTTCTTACCAATTCCTTAGCGTCTCTTCGCATCATGGGCCAGTAGAAGCCTTGTCTGATCACTTTATATGCTAAAGAATGTGATCCTAGACGGTGTCCGCCCACCCCCTCATGAATTTCTCATAGTACATATTGAGCTTCCTCAGGGCCCAAGCATCACAATAGTGGTTGCGTAAATCCTTTCTTGTATAGAATGTCATCAAAAATTGCGTATTAGGAGGCTCGTCACATTACTTTGATTTGCTGGTCCCTATATTCTGGTAATGCTCTTGTCTTGATGTAGGTCGTAATTGTGGTCATCCAAGTGTCACCCGCATCGAGCTGACACACTTGGCCTTTTTTTGCAAAAGAATGATACTCTTTATACTCCATTAAAAATATGCTTCTCCTTTGGATCTTGAGTGCTATTGCCAACCTTGCCACATCTGCCCTGGTAATATCTCTTCAAGGTATTTGTGTTATGAGAAATTGGCTAAATTGCGCTATCAGTCCTACACTATTGAGAATTAGTCCAACAAAATGTTATCGTATATCTTGCAAATATAATGCATGAAAATAAAGGTATTTATTGTAACCTTTCGTCCTCTGATAGTATTTGAGGAGCGTTTCATCGTGAACTTCGTATTCACCTGACAACTATTTGGCTACTAGTTGAGAGTTGGTAAAGATTGCAATGCACTCACTTTAAGTCTGGCCGCCAACTCTAATCCTGCCACCAGGGCTTCATATTCTGCAGCATTATTGGATAAGTCGAATGGGAAGCTGAGCACAATAGCTATTCCTCCTTCGCTTTTGGGTAACTCAACAACACGCCTACTCTTGCTCCACTATAGCTACTGATCCGTCCACATGCAAGGTCCAAAATTGGGTACCTTAGTCTGCTCTTCTTCAATATGAGAGGGTTGCTGTTGTGCTTCTCGAGCCTTTCCGCTTATGTCTACGTATTTATCAGGTGTAATTGTTATTTGGTCTTTGAACATGCACTCCACGCCCCACTTCAGCATTCATCCTTGAATATCCACCTTCCCTAAAACATCTTTGAAAGGCTGGCCTGTTGGATGGCCACTTGATGCGCTTGAAAGTAATGGCAAAGCTTTCTAGCTACTGTTACCAAAGTGAAAACCAGCTTCTCTATCCTCGTGTATCTTTTCTTCGACGACTGTAAGACTTTACTGATGTAGTAAAACGTCCTCTAAATGTCCTCTTCGTGTTAGACTAGTATTGCTAACATGGGGGGCCACCACTACTATTTTATCGGTGGCTGCCAAATACATAAATAAAACGTCCCTTTCTTTGGGCACTGCTAACATGGGGGCTGAACAAATAACTCTTCAACCGACCAAACGCTTTTTTACAGTCTTCAATCCATTGAAAAGGACCCTTCAAAGCTTTAAAGAAAGGGAGACACTTATATGCTAATCTAGGCACAAACTTGTTCAATGCGACCACCTTACCGTTGAGCCTCTAAATATCCTTGGTGCTTGTCGTGGGTGTCATATCTAACACCGCCTTTATCTTCTATGGATTCCTCTCGATGCCCCTTTCTGAAATTAAAAAATCCAAAAACTTTCATGCTTCTACTGCGAAAGCGCATTTCTCATGATTCAAGCGCATTTTGTATAGTCGCAAGATATCAAAGACCTCCTACAAGTCGACCCAATATTTCTCAAAAGAGGTGCTCTTGGTAAGAATATCATCGATGTAAACTTCCATATTTCTTCCAATCTAATGGGAAAAAAATCTTGTTAACCGATCTCTGGTATGTTGCCCCTATATTCTTTAATCTGAATGGCATCACCCTATAGCAATAGTGACCATCCTTCATGACGAAAGCCATTTTTTCTTTATCCTCTTTCGCCATGGCGATATGGTTGTAACCAGAAAAGGCGTCTATAAAGCTCATGAACTTTGCCTCGTAGAAGCATCCACTAGCATGTCGATAAACAGTAGTGGGAAACTATCCTTGGGACATGCCTTATTAAGATCAGTGAAGTCTACACACATTCGCCATTTACCATTGAATTTCTTTACCATGACTACATTTGCTAGCCATTATGGGTGCTTGACTTCCTCAATGAAATCCGCAATAACCAACTTCTCTGTTTCTTGCTTGATGGCATGTACCTTCTCTTCTGAGAATTTTCTTCTTTTTTGTCGAATAGGTTTCACTATTGGATCGACATGTAAATAGTGTTTGATAACACCCAGGTCTATCCCAGGTATGTCTACGGCTGACCTCGCGAAAACATCAGCGTTGCCTCGCAACAACATCACCAGCCTTCTTTTGTTTGGCCTGGCCAATCTCGCTATAATTTTGGTGAGTTTTTTATGCTTATCCGGGTATATCTCCATCATCTCCATTACCTTTATCGACTCTGGTTTTACAAACTTTTTATTTTCCCTAAGGTCTAAACTCTCGATGGTCATCATAGCTTTATTCAATATGTTGACTTAAGGTCCTCTTTGTGGTGACAGAACTTGTCCTCCATAATGCTCATGCCTCTTCTACTTTTGGGGCAATTGCAGTGAAAGGATATGACATTGCCTTGCTATCTTTTGATCGGCCTGCATAAAGCCTTCCTTTGAAGGGGTAGGGAACTTTACCTGCAAGTAGAAAGTAGCCGCCACCATTTTGGTTTTTCTCATTAGAGGCCTCCCAAAGATAACATTGAACGTCAACGAGTTATCAATGACTAGAAAAATAACCATTTGTGTGACTTTATTGTCACCATCTCTCATTGTCACAGGGAGTTGTATAGAGCCCTTCACCTCAATGGGTTGATTGCTAAACCCATATACTAGGCTTGTTGGTCTCAATTTCGAACTTGGGATTCCCATTTGCTTAAAAGCACTCTAGCCTAATACTTCAACAACACTACCCGTATCAACCAGAATTCTTTTTACAATAAAGCATGTTATCGTAGCTGTAACAACAATAGGATCAATACTTTCCTCATTCGAAATAATGTCCTCTTATTTTGAAAATAAGACTTGCCATAATTTTCTATATTTCAGCCTCTTTATTAAACCCGAAGAGACTGAAATTACCCCCTACTTGTGCGCCTTGCGTTTGGAGCTTGACTGATTCCACCCATTGTCTGCTCCAATTATCACATGTATGGTGCCTATATTACCTTGATTATTTTTCATGTTATCCTATAGTCCTGGCTACTGAATCTCTCTGTTATCTCTGGCTTGTCTATAGCGGGGGGCTAAAAATCTTTCTAATTGCCCCTTCTTACTGCAGACTCAATCGCGTTTCTTAAATTCACGCGAGCATCAGTTGAATGACCTTGGGCCTTATGAAATAAGCACCTTCGTCTAGAATGCTCCCTGTTTTCGTTCCGCCTCATTGGTAACAGCAGTCTCAAAATCCCAGAGTGTTTAATCTGGTTTAATATCTGCGAGGGCGACTCTGTCAACTCGTGATAAGTTCTGAATGCATATAGCCTTTCCTGATTCGACTTCTGCTGCTGAACATCTCGTGCGTACCTGTCGACGAAATGCTACTTGGTAGAAGATTGAGGATTCAGTGTAAGCATGTAAGTAAATAATGCCAAGAATATGTTTTTTTGTGTGCAAGTATACACGGTCAGCAAGTAATACAGTAGTAAGCTGAGTATTGTATCCACAAGGATTGTCCAGGAATTAAATGCCACTATCTTTACTTGTGAGTGGAACAAATGAGTTTGAATTGGATTTTTGGATTTAAGAAAAATGACTAAGGAAAAGAAAATAAAAGTTCAGGCAGATTGGCAAACAAATGTATTCAAATGGATGGTGGGTGTTGGCAAGGGATGTATGAATTTCACGCTAGCAAAGACAACATTTAATAACTTCCAGACTTGGTTTTATTGCCGAGCAAATTTCAAGGTTAGTATTGCCTCTATCGATAGCAATACCCTAAGTTAATTACGATTAACTCCTTTATGTGTATAGCAATGTTTTTCAATAATTAACTTGGCAAAGTTCTAATATTTACTCATAAGGGGTAGATTCACTTCTGAAGAAGACCATCTACTTAAACATCTTCTGTCAAAGTTTCTCACCTTAGTATGTGGCAATTAATCATTATCTCTTTAAGTCTATTAATTTATTAAGGGATAATATGCATGCAATGCCAACTGTCGTATGGAAAACAATTTAGGAAAATTAAGTACTAGCAGGATGGACAAAAATACCAAAGCATTCAATTATTAAAAACTGAAAAACAACTAAGTGTTCATCGCAAAAACATCTCTAGACAAATTAAAAGAATTAGTTCATGGCTAGGGGAAACATCAACACATCATCATTTTCAGTTAAAGCCATCATTAAAATATAATTAAAACTAAGAGAAATGGGCAAAGAAGGAGACCAGTCGATGCCTCCCTTCAATGGATCCAGAGCTCTCGGTCTTAGCCTGGTCGAACCATAGTTTGCCCTCTTTCTTCACCATAGTGCAACCTCCTTCCATCAATCTACGATATGCTTCTTATATAGGCACTCGTAGAAACCTTAGATTGGGTTTGATTCTTGAAAGTTTATTATGCACCAAGATAGGTGCGTTATCTTCTTATCCTCTTTTTGATTAAAATTTTGGCTGATCTGGTTCTAACTAGTGCTGACGTCATTGTCCTTTATTCTTTTGCCAACCGAGCGCCTCTTCAGCCACCCCTATTCTTCTTGCTACACCATAGCCAGCAAGGGTAATAGAGGAGGTCCTCCAAGATGTAAGAGCCTTTACTGCCAACTCAAAACCCCAACTGAAGAGAAAAAAAACACATGGCTCCAAATCGAGGGAGCTTTGTCAAGAGAAAGACTCGTGTCTCACGACCAAAACATTTTGAAGGGGACTATTCTTCCCTTTAACTCCTTACATTCATGTTTTTCATTGTTCTCAATTTTCTCATGCATTTCATTTGTATATATTTGTTCTCATGCATTGAGGATAATGCACACCTTTGGTTTGGGGGGGTGATGCCTCACATTTATTGCCATGACATTCATTTTATGTTTTTATCTGCGTTCTATTATTGCCATATAGATTAGGTAAAACCATGCATACTATACCGTTAATTTTTTTTCCACGAACATGATTTTTAACCTGATACTTTTGCCAACACGTTTGCTATCATAGTTAGAATTTGCACTAGTATACCCTATCCAATTATGAAATTAGAATCTTTAGTTAGCATGAGCCAGTAGATTAGTAATGCCAAGTTGCTTGGCAATTGATCTCTAGCTTTTGAAAATCTAGTCTTACTTAAACACATGATATGCATCTAGTTCTCAAAATAAACTTAGGATTCTTGAAACTGAGCTCAGAATAAAAGAAAAAAAACAATGTCAGGGCAAAACTAAAGAATAAGGCAACAATGTTTTGCCAAAAGTAAGAAAAATTTTTAGAACACTCCTCTGCCTTAGAGAGAATAAGTAACTTGGGGCTTCGTGGTTTGCTCTCTCTTAGTTCTCAAGCTAATAAAACTTTAGGGTATGAGTGTAATGGGTTAGCTTAGTGGTATAGTCTGGATTAACACGGGGATTCGTGGTATGCTCCCTCTTATTTCTCACGCCAAACAACGTCAAGATGCGAACCCTAATTTAATGTTAGCAAAAAGAAACCCTTGGTGAATAATAAAAAATGTAATTTTGAGTTTGGACTATAAAGAGTTGCTAAGGGAGTTAAAGGATACTTGATGCAAATTTCCTGCACTTAATGCATGCTTCACGACCTTAGGCTAGCGTTATACTGCTGCACTTGAATTTGTTGGTCTGCTTGGTATTACTCTCTGGGATATCTGAAGATAAAACTAGGACCAGATTCTGCTTGCTAGCGCGTGTTGTTAATCAGGAAAATTTTGCTAAGGTACTTTACTTTATTTTTTAGTTTTCTAATTTTTAGTTGCATTACTTGAGGACAAGCAATGAGCTAGGTTTGAGGGTATGTTAACTCCTCAAATGTACTACTTTTCACATATATATTGCCATGCTTTTGCCTGACTTTGAGTAAATATTTGTGCATTTAGTTAGTAGAATCATGCATTTACATCTAGGAGTCAAGGAATGTTTTCTTTGCCAGAGTAAATGTGTATTTCCTTGCTGTGGTAGGCAAGTTAAGAGTAGGACAAGTTTGGTAGAGTAGGATAGGAGCAGTTGGCAGAAAACAAGAGGACTAGAAGAGAAATCCTGAGTGTCGTTGGCAAAAGTTGGCAGAAAACAAGAGGACTACAAGAGGACAAGAGAGTATTCTCATCGGAAGATCTTTGTACTGGAGGTAGATTATTATGTGCTCTCGATGGCATCACATTCTGGTTAAAACCCGGTGGTGCATTGGTGCTCTGACACTGGGCATTAAATTGGTTAGTTCCCTAGTTTGACTATGAAAAGTTCAGATGCTGCTTCTACCCCACAATATATGTATTGGAGTATGGGTTGTTATTGTAGTTGCCAACAAAATACACTGACTCTAGGTTTGCTGGGCATTCTTTCGTGATATGTCATCACCGCAAATAGTGCAAAATGGTTCCAATACCTCTGCTGCTCGGTCTTCAACAAGCTTTTGCATTGTCTTCACTATATTAGTGAGGTTGACAATTTGAGCATTGATTGATGAAAGTGCATCGAGTTTCAACTTTCCAACTGCTCTCATCTCGGCTCCCAATCTGGTAGTAGGATATTGGATATCATTGGTGGCAATCCTTTCTAGGATGTCATATGCCTCCGTGCAATTCTTGTTTAGAAACGAACCGTTTGCCGAAGCATCAACAACAGTCCTAGCATGAACATTGAATCCGTTATATAAGGTCTCAATCTGGGTCCAAGTAGGGAATCCATGCATAGGGCATCTTCTCAACAGGCCATTGAATTACTTCTAGGCATCATACAGAGTCTCGTCATCAGCCTGCCTAAAAGTGATGATTTCACTCAGTAGCTTGGCATTAAGTTTAGGTGGCTGAAATCTCAGCAGGAACTTTTGGCATAAATCTGCCCATGTAGTGACTGAACCTGGTGGCAAGGAATTTAGCCACAATTTTGCCCTATCTCGTAAGAAAAATGAAAAGAGCTTCGGCTTTACTATTTCATCAGTCACACCAGGCTGGTAAAATAGTTGGCAAACCTTTATAAATTGCTTTAAATGCTGCCTTGAGTCTCCATTAGGTGATCCATTAAATTGTCCTACATTCAATAGCATTTGAATCATTATTGGTTTAAGCTCAAAGTTAGCCATATTTACCTCTAGACAGATCAGCCCTGTCATCAAATCATCTATGGTGGGTGCTAGGTGTTCTCTGATAGGTTGGTTATCTCCTAACTCCATATTCCCGTTATGCGCCATCTCTTGACGTTATCTTCTTAGCCTGCGTAAGGTTCTCTCAATTTCATAATCATGTTTCAAGTTCTTCCCTTGCAGTGCTGCTCCTGTTTATAAGCTAAATAAAATTAATAAAATAAATAAAAATAAAAACAATCAATTTCGTTGTAATCCCCGAAAGTGGTGCCAAAAACTTATCAACGAAATACTGCTTGGCAAAAGATTGAGGATTCAGTGTAAACATACAAGTAAATAATGTTAAGAATACGTCTTTTTGCGTGCAAGTATACACGGTCAACATGTAATATAGCAATAAGATGAGTATCGTATCCACAAGGATTGTCCAGGAATTAAATGCCACGATCTTTACTGTAAGTGGGAACAAATGAGTTTGAATTGGATTTTTGGATTTAAGAAAAATGACTAAGGAAAAAATAGAAGTTGAGGTAGATTGGCTAACAAATGTATTCAAATGGATAGTGGGCGTTGGCAAGGGATGTATGGATTTCACGCTAGCAAAAACTACATTTAATAACTTTCAGACTGTTTTATTGCCGAGCAAATTTTAAGGTTAGTATTGCCTCTGTCGATAGCAATACCCTAAGTTAATTACGATTAGCTCTGTTATGTCTATAGCAATGTTTTTCACTAATTAACTTGGCAAAGTTCTAATCTTTACTCCCAAGGGGTAGATTGTAATATCCAAATTTTGGCTAGTAACTAAAATGTAAATTTTGAAAGTTTAGGGGGTTAAAGTATAAACTTTAGAAAAGTTTGGGGACTAAAATGTAAATTACCCTAAAAAGTAATTTTATTCAGTATAAGAGTGAATCGAATCGAAATAGGTACCTTGATATCAGTTTTAAGAATTAAGATATAGAAAAAGGTACCGAATTTGGATCGAATGAAATTGTTAAGCGTGCTCAGGCCAAAGAAATACAAGGATAGGTGACCTTCGGGAAGGTCCCATAAAAGTGTTTCTGATCGATATTTTGGACTCAGTAAGAGTAAAGAATATTCGAATGAATTATCAATAAATGATTTCTAAGATAAATTTTATTCTATGAAGATTTTCGATAATTATCGGAATAGTTGACCGAGTTAGGAAAATTCAATCTAAGTTCTGAGAAAGGAAGTTTTTATGAAATAATAGAGTTTATTTCCCGAATATGGAAATATGGAATTTTTGGAATAAATACGATAGTTCAGAAAAGGTAAAATCGCAGTAGAAGTATTTTATGAATATCGAGAGATCGGATCGAATCAAAATTTCAGAGGCTGTTCCATAAGCCATGGAAAAGTTATAAAATAACATTTAAGGAATAGTGACCGGTTGGGAATGAAATATTTTAGTTGGACTGTAATGGAATGGCATTTTTGAAGTAAACTAGTAAATAAAAATTAGTTAGAAGGCAAATTTGTCATTTAGCCCCAATGGCTTTTTAAAATATTTAATAAGTTATAAGAGCATTTTTGGAAGAAGGAAATAGAAGATTTAATCTTGGCCCTTGATTGATGATAAGATCAACCTCAACCATTGGATTAAAAGGGCATTTTAGTAATTTCACTATTTAAATGAATTTAAAATTCATTTCTATTTACAAGTGGCATAGTTGTAGAGATTAAAAATAAAAGGCCAAAAAGATGAAGTCTTCTTCATCTTTCAATTTCGAAAGTATTGGGGAAAAGAGGAGAAAATTTCCAAGCTCGATTCAAGCCCCGAAACTCGATTTTCAGGTAATCTTTCGAGCTACATAGTTGTTCTACTCTTCAAGATCTATCTTTTGATGTCAATAATTCATGGAATACATGCTTGATTGATGAGAATTTTGCATGAGAAGAAATTAGGGGTTATGGAAAAAGTTTGGGGCTTTTGGAATTTTATGATTTCATAATGAAATTCGAGTTGAAATCAATCTAGTATAATGTTACAATCATGTTATTGAGTTGAGATTTAAACCCTACATATTTTAGTTTGTATGAAGATGATTAGGGTTTATGGATTCAAGTTTGATTTAGGGTTTGTGATGTTGGATAAATGATCTAGTAAGCTTGAATTTGTTATTTGGAAGCAAAACCCTAAATTAAAGGTATATGGACCATTTCGGCAATTTTGAAATTTAAGGGACTAATCTGAATTTTATGATTTTGAAGTGTATTTATGTTATTATTGATGTTGGGGATGTGAAATTGAAGCTAGAATGCAAAACCGATAATAAATCGAGTTAGTGACCATTTTGACAAATTGTCAAAGTTAAGTGACCAATTCGGAAATGAGGTTTTAGAGAAGGACTAAATCTGATTTTAGTTGAAATAATAAAATTCAAGTAGTAATGTTGATTTGAGGACTAACTTGCAAAGTTAAGAAGCTTGAATCCTTATCTTTGCGTTTTTAGTGACTATTTCGGAAAGAACGAAAAATTAGAGGGAATTATTTTTGAATAATTATTTGATGAAGAAAGTGATACATTAGTGGTTTGAATCAAGTAAGGGGACCAAATTGACAAATAGCAAAGTAAGGAGAAATTAGTATAAAGTTTGAAGTTATTTATGGAAGTTGTGTAGGAAAACTGGATTTGGCAGTAAGTTTGAAAATTCAACATAAATTCTACAAAAATGGTTAGATGGTGAATATTTATTCGTCTAGTTTCGTTTAAAACAAACGATGATTGATTTCGATTCATATATCAAAAGATATGAATTTTTAAGTGATAAAAGGTCAGAAAACAAAATAGCAGTCTGTTCCGAAATTCAATACTGGAATTTGACTTTGAAAATTTGTCATAAATCGTACAAATTGAATTTGGGTTATTAGTTTATATGGTTGAAAAGCTTATCGAATCTAGTTTCATTTCCAATAAACGGAAACTGATTTCAAGTTCCGAGTTAAAAGATATTAATTTTCAATCGAATGAAGGTTAAAATAATTTCAGAACAGTTTCTGTCAGGACAGCCCTATAAACGAGAGTTTGATGAATTTTCATAATTTTCATAGATTTTATTAAATTATGTGGCTTATATCGTTAGAACCTTTATAAAATCTAGTTTCTACGGTATAAAGGAGATTAAGATTCAGTACGTATTCTGCCCTATAGAAGTAAATCTTTGATGGTAGTGCAAGTTGACAGAAAATGGAAATTGAGACAATTTGTGTCTAATGTTGGTTAGCAAGCTTGGAAGAATTATTTGAAGATCAAAATGGTCATTAGGGACCAAAAAAATGAGTTTGTGAATGGTATAAGGAAGGAAAGAAATTTATGAAATTTTTTTATGTTGAATGATTAAATAGCTTAAGTGAAATATTGTTAGAAGTGAATCTAACAAATGTTTATTTATATTCATGTGATAAATGAAGTTGGATCCGAATCAAAAGAAGGTTCGAGGTACTATAAAGGAAACGATCAATAGAGCTTAGTGGCATATTAATAAATGGCCAAGGTGAGTACATTTTTAAATGTTTGCATTACATTGAAAATGACATTGCATTTCTCTATAATACATGATATGATACATTGCTCGACATGGCAAGCTTGATGGAATATCAGGTACGCATTATTATTTGCATAAATGATGCTTTATGTAAATTTTATAGCCCACTGTGCCCAAGTGCACCGTTGAGGTGCTTTATGTTTATGGGGAGCAAAGAGCGTCCCCGAGTACGTACTCATCTTCACGTTCACGTTAGACACTACAGTGTCATTTAAAGATGAATCACATACCTCGATCTCATATAGCGTACTTTGGGCAATGATAAAAGAATCATGTCACGTAAATGAATCATGTCATGTAAACGAATCATGTTACGTATATGAGTCATGTCATGAATATGAACCGTGCCATGTATATGAAATATGTCATGCATATGAACCATGCCATGATTAGGAACATGCCATGTATATGAATTAAATCACGTATATGAATCATATTAGGTAAAAGAATCATGTCATGTAAATGAATCATGTCACGTATATGAATCATGACATGTATACAAATTATGTTACGTATATGAATTATGCCATGCATATGAATTAAGCCATATATACGTATCATGTTATGTATATGAATTAAGTCATGTATATGAATGATGTCACGTATATGAATCATGCCACGTAAATGAATTATGACACGTATATGGATTCTGCCATGTATATAATTCATGCCATATATATATGAATTATGCCATGTATATGAAGTATGTCATGTATATGAATTATGTCATATATATATAAACTATGTCATGCATGTGAATTATGCCATGCGTATGAAATATGCCATGTAACTGAACTATGCCATGTATATGATTTACTTGGTAATGATGGAGTATTGGAAATTAGACTAAGTTAGAAAAGTTATGACTTGCACATGAATATTGACTGACTATGAGAACCTTGTTAGTACGATACTACCTTAGACAGAAACCATGCTAGGTTAATGTATAACATGTATTGCTTTATTTTATGTTTTGATAAATAAGATTATTGCCTCATTGAGTTTGTACTTAGCGTGTGTTTTATTTCACACGTAGGCTCTCCGAAAATAGACTAGCAAGGAGGAGCTGTTAATTGGGAAGATTAAGTTACTATCTGTAAGTACAGTAAGTACATCTTTAACGTAGTTTGATAGAGTAGTGGGCATGTAATAATTTATGTGGGTAAACTGTTTTGTAAGTCTAAGTTTATAACGTATTTATATATTGTCATGGAAGTATGGACTTAGAGAAATGGTTTACTATTAATAACTATGAACTTTGTCGTAGTTAAATGTTGTTTAACCCTGATCGCGTAAAAATTTGAAAATCAAGAAATGGTCTAGACAGTGTACATGGTTTTCATCTTGAATTATATTTTTATTTCAACAACTCAATTATGAATTTTATAAATCAATTCAGGGTCAATACTAGCTGCAATAGACTAACATAGTTTTTAATTCAAAATCGAGAAAGGGTTAAAATGCAAGATGAATTTTGGTATAAAAATTTACAAGTCAAGATTTCTTTCAATGACTCCGTAACATCTTTAATGTATATTTGGCTTACGAGTATACGTTAAGGGTGTTATATAGATTCACTTCTGAAGAAGCTCATCTACTTGAACATCTTCTGTCGAAGTTTCTTACCTTAGTACCTAGCAATTAATCATTCTCTATTAAGTTTGTTAAGATATTAAGATATAATATGCATGTAATGCCAATTGTCGTATGGAAAACAATTTAGGAAAATTAAGTACTAGCAGGATAGACAAAAATGCCAAAGCATTCAATTATTAAAAACTGAAAAACAACTAAGCGTTCATGGCTGAGGGAACCATCAACACATTATCATTTTCATTTAAAACCACCATTAAAACAGAATTAAAACTAAAAGAAATGGGTAAAGAATGAGATCCGTCGATGCAACCCTTCAATAGATCCAGAGCTCTCGATCTTAGCCTAGTCGAACCACAATTTGCTCTCTTTCTTCACCACAGTACAATCTCCTTCCATTGATCTCTTATATGCTTCCTTTATATAGGCACTCGTAGAAACCCTAGATTGGGTTTGATTCTTGAAAGTTTGTTATGCACCAAGATAGGCGTGTCATCATCTTTTTGAATTTGAATTTGGGATGATCTGGTTCTAACTATGGCTGCTGTCATCATCCTTCATTCTTTTGCCAACCGAGCTTGGCAATTCTCGTCCTTCTTTTTCCCATGACACTCATTATTTCTCTTCTGGTCCTCTTGCTTTCTGCTAACTGCTCTTGTCCAACTCTGCCAAACCTGTCCTGCTTCTAACCTGCCTACCACAGCAAGGAAATACATCTTCACTCTAGCAAAGAAAACATTCCTTAACTCCTAGATGCAAATGCATGATTCTACTAACTAAATGCACAAATATGTACTCAAAGTTAAGCAAAAGCATGGCAATATATACGTGAAAAGTAGTACTTTTGAGGAGTTATCAATACTACTATGACTTACCACTATTCTGCGCATACTATGGTCTACGTCACTGCTGCTAGTTTTCTCTACCAACTTCCTGATAAAGCGGTGGCTTCCCGCCTGGGACCGCGATCGTCTTGCCTTTCATTTACATACTGCGAACCATGTGCTATATCCCTCAAATTGTTCACTTCTCATTATCAGTGTACAGCTGGACCTTCTCGTATAGCTCTAACAATGTTACTGATGGTCGGTCCAGTAAATTGTACTTGAGATATTGATGGGAAGTGCCATTGATAAAAGAAAAAATAATAAACTCGTTGGAAGACTCATTGGTCTTCATAGTTGTCGCGTAGAACCACTGACAAAGTCTCACAAAGATTCACCTAGTCTTTGGATAATAGACATAAGGTACGCCAATGATCTTTTTAAGACTTTGTTTGCCAAAAAGTGACTCCTAAAGAGGTCGACTAGCTGATCAAAATTAGAAATTAAATTTACCGGTAGCTGGAGGTACCACGCTTGGGTAGAATCCTTCAAAGTTATCGAGAACGCTCAACACTTGACTTGGTCAGAAGCACCAAACAAATCCATATGATTCAAAAAGTGCGACATGTGATCTTAAGGGTCACCCATCTTGTTCTATATCAACTTTGGGCCTTGAAAGATGTAGATACATGATGCTCTAGGATATTTTTAGATAAAGGTTCGTTTTTGTACCTTTGGGGATTTCGAGAAGGATTATCCTATCAAAAATTTTGGATACTCTAAAAATTCGTTTCTAACTGCTCCATCTTTACCTTTAATATCTGCTGCTCATCTCCCTCTGCGGTACTGTAGTCCATATCCTCTGAATCTTCATAATCCCCCTCTGATCTCTGGGGTTGCTGCTTTCGGGTTTCTTGTTGAGGGGTAATCTACTCCTCTGGGTGCTCCTCCTAAACTATCTTGCCCTTGTTCTTTTTGGACAACTACCTAATCAACCTCTCATTCTTTTTTTTCCACGATTTTGTGCTGCTCAACCTAGTCCTGCATGAGCTTTTGTTGGTGCTTAAACTGATGTTTTAAAAGTAATAAGGACTCTTCCACACTCTTTATTCTTTCTTGCATTTCTAGAAATTGCTAATTGCTTCCCTCTGACGGTGATGCCCCCCTCGTCTGCTGTGCACCTTGTCCTGCTACGAACCATGAGAGGGCTGGTCCCAAAACTACTACCAAAAGTTCTACTAAAATTGTTGCAATTGTTGTATGGCCACTACTGCTAGACGATCTATCAAATTATCGTCCCCTATCCCTCTTTCTCCTGGGTCGTCTGAGTTATCTCTGCCCATCTCGCAGAAGCCCACCAAAAAAGCTAAAGGTCACGTGTTCGCTCTACGCTTGCCACACTAATTGTTGACTGTTAAAGTTAACAAGAGTCAAAAATGGCTATTCAATAGCGATTCTAACGGTCGCCCTTAACCCATGGTTGGGGGTTGTGGCTGTATGTTGTGCATGTTCTCTGGAAAGTGTCCAATATCCCTATTTCCCTAGGTTGCATATCCTTTTTTATATTACTTGGAAAGATGTCACAACAGGGTTGTCGCGGCATAGTGATTGGACCGGCTATGACTTGACGTCCTAGGTTTGTGTTGTCATCCGCAGCGATCACTTGTGATGTCACGTGATCGTCTAATACCCTATATGTATTGTGCCCACGATCTTGCTCGTTCATCATAAATGTGATCCACGGATGATCGCCAGTACGCTATCTATGTTCGCAGGCTGAGGTCTCGACACATGGCGACCTGTATTTGTAAGTACCAATAAACATACAAAGCATGAATTTCACCAAATTCAACGAAACATTACAAGTTTGAGGCCAAAAACATAGATATGAACATACTAGGCCAAAAACATTTAATTCAAGCAATTTGAGACTCCCCCTAACTATATGCAATTATGCACAACATGGAGTCATAGAAATATGTGTAGATCATTGAAAATTAGACATGGAAAACATGATCAAGCAACTGCATGGAATTAATTTTACCACTTGAACCAAGGTAGGATGCTAAGCCTTCATTTTCCAAGTGTCCTTCCTCTTTTATGTGTCATGAGCTTCCAAGATTTCTACTTTGATTATCAATGGCTCAAGTACACCTACAAATAGACAGTTAAGTAATTTTTAGTGTCCAAATTGCTTTGGATCCAATGGCATTAGTCCCAAAAATTTTAGTCCCCTTAGGAATCCAATTTTCAATGTCTTTCTTTTTATTTGAACAAATTAGTCCCTTAGGGACCCAAATTTCCTTAAGCATATTGCCTTTAAAAAATCTAGGGGAACTAGATTGTCATTGGTAAAAGTTTGATTTTACAAAATTATTTTTTGAGCATTCTCCATTTTCCCTTTTAAGATTTATGTAAATCAAAACCTTATCATTTTTAAGATCATCTAACTCCTTTTGATGATCTTCTTGAACTTTAGAAAGCAAATTTTGCAAGTTTGAAATTTTTACTTCAAAATCTTTAAAAATAACTTGCATTTGATCAACTTTGCTTGCAAGTTTCCGGTCTTCTTGGAATCCCATGAATTGGGAAGTGAGTAAATCAACTTTCTCACAAGCTTGTCCTCCAAAATCATCTATCCAAATCCTTTAAGCTCATTTACTATGGTGGAGAACCGATCGAACATAGCTTTGATGTCTTCTTCTAGGTCCATCTTGAAGTTCTCATAGTTGAGGTTGGGAAGTCCAACCTTGGTTTCCTTCACCTCATTTGTACCTTCATATGTGACTTTAAGTTTGTCTCATACTTCCTTGGCATTTTCATAATATAAAACCTTTGAGTATTCTTTCAGACCGAGTGCACAAAATAGAATGTACAAGGCCTTTGCATTTAGCTCTATCTTCTTGTGATCTCCTGCATTCCATTTCGCCTTGCGTCTTTGTGGGATGAACAGACCATCAAGAACAATATACCAAAGACGATAGTCTTTGGCCTTCATGAAGAACATCGTCATATTCTTCTAATAGGAGTAGTTGGTACCGTTGAAGTAAGGAGACCTATCGATGGATTGCGCCGTGATCACTGATTGATGTAGAAAGATTGAGCACCTTAAGGATCGACTCTAGGATGTTAATCCGATATAGAGATGAAGCTTTGATACCAATTGTTGGGAGGCTCGAACGATCAACCGAGATAACCAAGAGGGGGTGAATTAGTTTTTAAGTGATAGAGGTGGACACAATTGGAATTTAAAAAATTGACAAAATGATTTATAGTGATTTGACTTTCTAACCAAACTTTATATCCACTACCTTAGCTTCCTACTAAAGATTTTTCCCAAATTCACTATTGAATTTCTTTCCTTTTTTCGGGCTCAAGGAGATAACCCTTACAACACAAGACTTATACCCCAAAGTCTTGTAAAACTCTTTTTCAAAGAGAAAACATATGTGGAAACAAGGAAAAACCTCACAAGGATGTGTGTTTGCAAAATTAAGCACTCACCCAAAATCTAACACTTGAGCAAATATAAAAATTAAGATCACAAGTGTATTCTACAAAGAAAATTGATAACTAAAGCTCAAAAACACTTTCTCTATACATGAATGTTGGCAATGTTGTTTCTTATTGTTCCATGGTTGCTTGAAGGTCCCTTTTAAGTCCTGTAATGAGTTCGGACCGTTACTAGTCGTTAGGGGTTGTTTAGAGCCATTAGACTTTAATTCCAGCCATAAAAGTAGTTCTGGGCTAATTCATACCGGTACACGAGGTCTGGTATCAGTACCTGACTTAAGAAGAAAGAGCCGTTGGAGCATTTAATACACATGGGTGTCGGTACGCGATACTGGGTATCGGTACATGGCCCTTTGTATCGATACGGCTAAAACTATATTGGTACTCAATTTGGCTACTATAATTTGTCAAAACTTAGGGACAAAGGGGCATATCGATACATAAAAATCTGTACTAGTACGGGCACTAATGGGTATCGATACGGGTCAAACTGTATCGGTACTTAGGGCCTGTTTGTGACACTTTGGCTATTTTAAAATCATTTAAAACATGTCAAAAACCCTTTAAAAAACTTTCAAACATATTTTTTGAGTTTATGAACTTTTGGAATATTTTTGCAAATTAGTTTAAGTCCAAAAACATTTTTCATTTAAGTTATATCAAAATCAAATATCTCAACACTTACTCTTGAAGTTGTATATGATAATCTAAATTCACATGACAATATGAAACATCTTACCAACTTCGAGTTCCAAGAAGAGGGTCTCATGGTGCATGGATCGACTAGTTTAGATCGCGAAAGAAAAAGTGATCGTAATTTTGGCGGTCAAAATAAGAGAAGGTCCAAGTTGTCAAATCGAGATAAAATATGTTATTTCTGCAAAAAAAAAGGTCACATTAAATCTGAGTGTTATAGATTAGAGATTAAGATAAAGAGGGAATCTGAAAATCAGAATTCTAATGAAGATAAAGCTGATATTGTAGAGGAGTACGATGATGGTGAACTTTTAGTTTCTTTTAGCGAAGACTCTATAGTAAGCGATGAGTGGATTCTTGACTCTGGTAGTAGTTTTCATATGACTCCAAATCGAGACTGGTTTGCGACGTATAAACCTGTGTCTATAGGTGCTATTTTTTGGGGAAAATAATGTCTCTTGTAAAGTCGCAAGTACTGGTGTAATCACTCATTTTTGACCGGGTTTTAGTGTTATTATAATAATAAAATTATTAATATAAAAAAATCAAAAAAAAAATAAAAATAAAAAAGGGAAGAAAATTGCGTGGAGCAGGGTGCTCCACGTCACCCTCTTTGGCCTATAAATAGGCTGCCAATTGAAGAGCAATTCCACGCCCAATTGCAAGGAAATGGACGCCAAATTGCCAAATAAATTGGCAGGAAATTGGCTCCCCAATTGAGGGCTAGGCCGGCCGCAAGGCTGGCCGGGGTTGGGGGCAATGCCCTCGACCCCAGTTGGTTCGATCCAACATTCGATCGGGGTCCTATTTTAGGTCCGATCTAGTTAATATTTTTGGAGAGGTCGTGGTAGATCTCGGTGGGATTCGTCGTTCGAGCTCCTAATTAGGTATATTTTCTTCCCTTTTTTATTAGTGTTGTAATTTTTATAAATTAATGAAGTATTAGTTATTTTAAAATTGTAGTCTTATTTTTTATTTTGCATGTTTATGTTTTAGATTAATATTTAATATGTTTTAAATTTGTGTTTTATATTAATATTTTATTTATGTTAGATATGTTTTTATTTATGAGTTAGATTAATATTTATGTATGTATGTTTTAGAATAGTATTTTATTTATGTTGAATTTGTTTTTATTTATGTTAGACTAATATTTATGAATATTAGTATTTTATTTATGCTAGATATGTTTTTATTTATGAGTTAGATTAATATATAAATGTATGTTTTAGTTTAGTATCTTATTTATGTATGATTAGTATTATGTTATGTTAATATTTATTGCATTTAAATATTTTGCCATGTTTTATATTTTGCTCATTAAGGTTGCATAATGATATATAAATTGTCAATGCGGTGCCCTTTTATCCGAAAGCGTAAACGGGCGGCGATCGTGCGTAGTGATAGTGGTTGGGCGTTTATTCTCGGATAACGGGGCCTTTAAAATTTATTCGCAATTATGACCGAATTTTAAAATAATCGTCACTTTAATCCGAAAAATCCAATATTAATAAAGCGGTAATTATTAAAGTACCAATTTTGGGCGGTGTGGGGGTGCTAATCCTTCCCCATCCGTAACCGACTCCCGAACCCAATATCTTTGAATCTCTCTGGTTTTATGGTGTCCGCCTACCTAAGTGGCGGTGTATTTACTCCATTTTTTAATGCGGTTTCTTTTAAAACCCCACGGAATAAATATTTTATATCCAAAAGAGTCACAAACACCTTTCAAACACCTTCGAAAACTCATCGTTTTTTAGCGAAAGCAAAAAGACATCGCTACAGATGGCGACTCCGCTGGGGACATTTTTGTTTTTTCGAAAAAAAACAAATGAGAGTCAAGCTTTTAAAATAATTACCGCTTTACTAATATTGGAAATTCCGGATTAAAGTGACTATTAAATTAACATTCGGTCATAATTGCGCGTTTATTTTAACGCATTTAAAATATGGCATATAAACCCGTCTTTTTAAGTGGGGGAAAACGCTAATGCTTTCGTGGAGATATCGTTCTCCCGTATGGGCCTAGCAAGTACCTTCGGGGCTCGAGTACCTTATGCTTTCGTAAGGATATCATTCCTTCGTACGGGCATAAGCGAATGGGTCCCCCTGAATTGAACCCGGTTGAAAGGAGCCTATAATGGGTGATGATCGGGGGCCTTGCTACCCTTAGTAGGGGACAGCAAGGACAATTCGGGTACCTCCTAGCACCAACACTGCATGTAGAGAACATAGAAACCCACCCTGTTAGAGCCATGCGGATAACCTTAGGTGTTTTGGACTAGATAAATAGGGTCATTTTGTTTATTTACCTTATTTAATTTGTCCTTTTATTTATGTATTTATTATTTTTATCAGGTACTAACTCATTTCTTTTTGTGTTCTATTTTATTTTTACACATATTTTTGTTGCATTATCATTGCATCCACATTACATAGAGGCGTTGATTCAAGTGGTTTGCCCGATTAGAAAATCTTTCATCATGGAAAAAAGGTGTCTTAGGAAGGACAGCATCGATCCAGTCGCGTGACATCGGTTAGAGATTACTCAACAGATCCGACGTAACAATTTGCCGAACAAGCGTGTAGTGCCAAAGTATACACACGAGACCCTAATGGTGGACATACAACGTGCTACAAGGTGTGTGAATGACTTAGCTACCGAAGCCACGACTCTCCGACCTTTCGTAACCCCGGACATGGAAGAAGCACCAAGGTTTATCAAGTTGCTCAGAGCTGTCGAGGAGCTAGGAGGTAGAGCTAGGGATTATGTGTAGAACTTTATTTTGTAATTAAGACTTTGTAATAGACTCTTTTTGTAATAGGGACTCCTTTTGTAATATGGATCTTTTTGTAATCTGGACCCTTTAATTCCCATGAAAGTCGTTCGAAAGGGTGATTACACGCGGAATCAACGCCTTTATTTGCATTCATGTTGCATATCATGACATGGTGTTGATTCAAGAACAGTTCATTAAAAGGCTTTCAAAATAGAAAAAATCTGTTTTGCCGGGAACGATAATATTACAGTATCAAGTTAGGTCGAGCAAAGACCAATCGCGAAAGAAGACGGTACGACAATAAGGCACGTGCGACACAGAAGATCCAGTCAGGGCCGCAGAATCCTAATTTTAAATCTTCACATTTGACCATTTTTAAATTCTCAGATTTTAATTTAACTCAAAAAAAAATTAAAAATATTATTATTTTGCTTTGAAACTTCTTCTCTCATAAAACTTTTAGAAGAATAATAATAACAAAAAGAAACCTAAAAGTTTCATTTTTAAGTAAGTTAAAATTTTTGATAATAAAAATAGGGAAATTTTTAAACCAAATGATCTTTGAGAATTTTAATTTAAACCCTAATTTTTTTTAAAGTACTCCTTTAGGACCGATAGAATCCATCCCTGTTTAGACGTATTATTCGTTTGCACCCAGAAAAGATCTTATCTGCATTATGCCTGCACTTGTTGATGTCATTTTTAGAAGCCACAAAAATAAAGATCATGACGTCACGAGTCCATAGAATAGAATAAGAAGAGAAGACGAAGTCATTCATCATCCTGAAGACGACGTCGAGACGTGGAGCACAGGTTTTGCTTCCCGAAGTAAAGATCTCCAGAAGGAAGCTAACTGTCACCTGTAATTCATTATTAGTTTCTTGCAACCAGACATTTTTCTATTGATTGAAAGTCTTTTAAGGACTGTTCGAGAATCAACACCGCATTTGCATTCATGCATTGCATTGCATTACATTACATTGCATTGCATTGCATTACATTGTACAATCATGACATATTTTACACCTTGCATAAAATTTTTGAGGGGTAATCCAAAGAACAATTAGAGTTTTATCGTGAATAAAAGAATTGAACACACTCAAAAATCAAGATTCGAGCAGTTAAAAGATAGACTCGAGAGAAAAAGAGAGAAAAAGTAGTTTGATGCCTTTAATACAAGAAAACTCTGTTTGAGCCCCGATTTGGTCGTTCCTCCGGATTCTAAAGATTTCCACATAATAACGGAACAAGATGCCCCAAGATTCGTGTGACCATCTTCTGCAAAAAAAATGGAGGGCTACATTGAAAAATTACCGATCCACTATTTCCCCGACAGTCTAGCAGGACTTACCGTGGTATGATGTGCTTTGAACCTATAAGTCGTCGGTATCTCCAGGGTACGAAGATGAAACCTGATGAAAGCTTCAAGGAATGTGCTTTGAGGTGTATGTGTTTAGCGACCCAAGTGCAGCCTCCCGTAGATGAAGAGGAAAGTGAATTCCATGTCATCTTTCTTATTTCTTCTTTAATAAGATGCTCGGGAAAATGAAAGCCAGCTTTGAGGACTTCATGACAGTCAGAGAAATCGAACATGCACTCCGGGACCTAAGTTTAAAGACCAGACCTGCCTAGGAGCAGAAGAAAACAAAGAGATAAATGGGTACCACTTTCAAAACATTGAGGCGCTGGGGCATGACACTAAGAAATTTGGGGTCGTTAATAGAAAAAATTAAGAAGCTGGTTGTGAGGAGTCATGACGAGAGAGTTGATCCAGCGGTGGAAAAACAAGAGAAGAGGCAAGCCTACACCGCCTTGGAAGGGGCAGAATGAGTTAGCACTCGGAGATAATCCAAAGGTCCCTACGGTTTTTCTCATCATTTCACAAAGAAATTCTCAACAAAAAAATCATTGTTTATTAGAATTAAAAATCACATTTCCCTTTAGAAAAGCATTTTTACATTCTTGATTCTTTAAACATTTCATTTTTATGGGGTAGTTTTCCCATATGCATATACACACATTTTTGAATGGACATATGTATATATCATTTCTATACAGTCCTCGAATTTTGAATGCAACAAAGACATTACATTTCAAAACCCAAAGATCAACTCTAAGTTGCATATATTTAGAAGAGATTGAATGTTGTGGAGATACTGTAAATGTGAGTATCTGCTAGTTTACTTAGGCTAACAGAGGAACAAAAGCGAGTGTTTAGACAATGGACAGTTCCCATTTTAAGAATTTATCTTCTCAGGCGCTTGTCGTTTAAGATCCTTGAAACGAAAGTTGACCCTAAACCTCTACCCCTTGAAGGTATTCTCAGGACATTTGTGAATATGACAATGGATGTTGTTCTTTTACTTTACCAGAAGACACAGATGAGACTATACAGATTGGATACGAAGATCAGAAATCACCAGAAGAACGTGGTTGAAAACATGGATATGTCCAAACGAAAAACCAAAAAAAATCAGAAGGTCGAAGCAATCCAAATCGAGTAAATATCAGAAGAGCTGTAGAGAGGCAAGTAACTTCGAGCAGAAGATATCATCAATACCAGTATAGATACGTGTGGATTCGAGGATACATTTACAGACCCGAATAAGAAGAAAGAGATTCAATGCTAAAAACCCAGAATGAACAGTCTAAAAAAGGAGAAAAAAGAAAAAGAAAGAAAGAATGTTGTATATGTTTCACACACAAATCAAACAATACAAGAATGAGACTTCAACTATGAGCAAGAGACAGAAGGAATCCACATTTCAAGTAAACATCAATTTTGAAAATTAGTATAGAAGCTCGAATTGAAGCCAAGTCAAGACAAGTCGCCCCAAGATTGCCAATTTTGAAGAAGGAAGTGACCTCTAGGGTGAAAAACCCAAAAATGGGCAGTCTAGAGTGATCCTGAAAATGAAGAAAAAGAGTAGTCTGCCTGAGCATGCTGGCATCAATATCCAGCCAAAATACATTGATCCGAAGGTACAAAAGAAGGAAGTGACCTCTAGGGTGAAAACCCAAAAATGGGCAGTCTAGAGCGATCCAAGAGAAAAAGTGAAAAAGAAAAAGAGAAAAAAAAGAAAGCAAGAATAACATTTCATCCGGGCGTGCCAATCACAAGAATTCCTTAAATGTATTCGTAGTCCTTCAAGAAATCTCGATTCCGAGGAGTTACGGAGGATCAAACATTCTTGAACAGTAAAACGAACATCAAGATATAGCCGTAATGCAAGGCAGCATACAATAAAAGAAAGGAAATGAACTCTAGGGTGAAACCCAAAACGGGCAGTCTAGAGTGATCCAAAAAAAAGAAAAGGAATAATGGGCATATCCAAGTTACACAAGTACATAATCTTTGTTTTTCACTTAACCATAAACCAAAGGCCTACATTACAAGCCCCAAAGACCATTCTGGTCATCCATAAATATCCAAGTTGAATGAGAATGTCTTCAGATTTCATTCCGCCTATAAGGTTTAACTTTTCTTCAAGGAACGTCAAACTTCGAAGTGCTTGATCGACACCCAAATGAAGGAAGGATGGGGCATGGTGAGATAGTGAGATTAAGAGAGCCACCTTAAACGGGGTAGAAACTAGGTAGGGTTGTTCCTCTCAAAAGCCTATTAGACCAGAAGAAACTATACATTGGTATATATCTCCACAATGGTCAAGATCTTCTAAATATGCGCTTCATTAGAGTTGGTCTCTGGCAACTTGAAACAAATACGCTATGATGTTTGATATTTCGGGGGCAAACATGTTTTAAAAGGTTTGACATTTTCTCCCAAAGTTATGATGTTTACCATTTGTTCCAAACAATGTTTTCAAAATGTCCAAGTTGTGATTTTCGAAATGACTGTTATCTTTTCAAACAATCATTATTTTTTTGAAATATACACAAGTAAATTACCTTTTACTTTACTTTAAAAATGAATGATGATGAGATTTAAAGCATAAGGACCGAAAGTTAGTTCCCATCGAAATGCTACGAGAAGATCAAGGAAGAGCTCAAGGGATTGAAGCATTTTGGCTCACCCTGGTGACTAGAAATAGATCAAGGCTCTATATGATAGGCCAGAAAATTCAAAGTAGTGGAGCCCGTGGTTGAATGGGGCAACGCCAAGCCAAGAAGATGGCAAGGGTTCTTATAAGAATAATATAAGAACCAGAAGATCATTTATGAAGGCGGGTGATAACTCTAAAGACAAGAAAGTCTTTCGCACAAAAGGTATAAAAGCATGTTCAAATGAGGATTCAAGAGTAGTAGAGAGATGAAGAAATCTGAGGAGCGACCTTTCAGGGTGTAAGACTTTAGAACAAAAAAAAAGAGAGAAAAGAAAAGAAAGAAACCATTACATTGCATGCATCATATAGATAGGGGCATGTCAATTTTGCTTGTTCCTAAACAGGTATTTGAAGAATTATCGAAGAATTTACCAAAGTCCCGAAAGAACCACAGCCATGTCGGCGTCAGATCCAGATGTTAAATCTTTCGGGTCATCGGTGAGTCCTTCGGGCACGATGTTAAATCCTTCGGGTCATCAGTAAGTCTTTCGAGCATGGTGTTAAATCCTTCGGGTCATCAGTAAGTCCTTCGGGCATGATGTGGCAGCATATCAGCGTGAGTCCCCATAAACAACAGCCATGTCGGCGTCAGATCCAAATATTAAATCCTTCGGGTCATCGGTAAGTCCTTCGGGCACGATGTTAAATCCTTCGGGTTATCATTAAGTCTTTCGAGCATGGTGTTAAATCCTTCGGGTCATCAGTAAGTCCTTCGGGCATGATGTGGCAGCATATCAACGTGAGTCCCCATAAAACAACAGCCATATCGGCGTCAGATCCAAATATTAAATCATTCGGGTCATCGGTAAGTCCTTCGGGCACGATGTTAAATCCTTCGGGTCATCAGTAAGTCTTTCGAGCATGGTGTTAAATCCTTCGGGTCATCGGTAAGTCGCCGGGCATGATGTGGCAGCATATCAGCGTGAGTCCCCATAAAACAACAAACCATGTCGGCGTCGCCGATCCAGATATTAAATCCGCCGGGTCATCGGTAAGTCCCGGGCACGATGTTAAATCCTTCGGTCATCAGTAAGTCTTTCGAGCATGGTGTTAAATCCTTCGGGTCATCGGTAAGTCCGCCGGGCATGATGTGGCAAAGATATCGCGTGAGTCCCCATAAAACAACAAACCATGTGCGCGTCAGATCCAAATATTAAATCCTTCGGGTCATCGGTAAGTCCTTCGGGCACGATGTTAAATCCTTCGAGTCATCATTAAGTCTTTCGAGCATGGTGTTAAATCCTTCGGGTCATCAGTAAGTCTTTCGGGCATGATGTTGCAGCATATCAGCGTGAGTCCCCATAAAACAACAGCCATGTCGGTATCAGATCCAAATATTAAATCCTTCGGGCCATCGGTAAGTCCTTCGGGCACGATGTTAAATCCTTCGGGTCATCAGTAAGTCTTTCAAGCATGGTGTTAAATCCTTCGGGTCATCAGTAAGTCCTTCGGGCATGATGCGACAGTCTTAGTAGCGTAGGTCCAAAAATGGCAACAGCCTCGTAAAAAAAAACCTGCATTTTCAAGCCCCAGTGAAAGGTTCCACAAAGGGAGAACCCTAAACCCAGAATCTCATAAAAAAACATTACATTGCAAGTATCATATAGATAGGGGCATGTCAATTTTTGCTTATTTTGGACAGGTACCTGAAGAATTATCAAAGAACATTAAGAAGTGGATTTCATTGAAAAGTTCCGGCGGCCATTTTCAGCGTGAGTCCCTAAATCTGAAAAAGTTTTGACGGCCATTTTCGGCGTGAGTCCCTAAATTTGAAGAAGTTTTGGCGGCCATTTTCGGCGTGAGTCCCTAAATTTGAAGAAGTTTTGGCAGCCATTTTCGGCGTGAGTCCCTAAAGATTGAAGAAAGTTTTGGCGGCCATTTTCGGCGTGAGTCCCTAAATTTGATGAAGTTTTGGCGGCCATTTTCGGCGTAAGTCCCTAAATTTGAAGAAGTTTCGGCAGCCACCTTCGGCGTGAGTCCCTAAAATTGGAAGATTGGTAGCCATTTCCAGTGTGAATCCCCGAATCTGAAGAGACATCGATGGCCATCGTGGTGTGAATCCCAAATGAGAAGACAGTGTTTTTCATATACAAAAGGCATATGTTTCCAAGCTCTAGAGAGAGGTTCTATATAGGAAGAATCCTCCGCTCCGAGGCTTCAGAAGCTGAAAGTTCTATATAGGAAGGACTGACAGCTCAAGGGTGAAGACTAGCAGTTCTATATAGGAGGAACTCCCAGTCGAAGGAATTCACCCATGACACACAAGATTATATAGGAAATCCTGTTGTGTCGAAAGCGAAGAGTTCTATATAGGAAGGGCTCCGAGCTTCAATGTCTTAGGGTGAAAGGTTCTATATAGGAAGGACCGACGGCTCCAAGGTGAAGACTCGCAGTTCTATATAGGAAGAACTCCCAGTCGAAGGAATTCACCCATGACACACAAGATTATATAGGAAATCCTGTTGTGTCGAAAGCGAAGAGTTCTATATAGGAAGGGCTCCGAGCTTCAATGTCTTAGGGTGAAAGGTTCTATATAGGAAGAACCTGTAGCTCTGAGATTTCAGACGCCAAAAGTTCTATATAGGAAGGACTGGCGGCTCCAGGGTTTGAAGACTAGCAGTTCTATATAGGAGGAACTCCCAGTCGGAAGAATCCATCATGATGTATGAAGGTTTTATATAGGAGAAACCAGCGTTGAAGGCTAAGAGTTCTATATAGGAAGGACTCCAAGCTGCACCGTCTCAAAATGAAAAGTTCTATATAGGAAGGACTCGACAACCTGTGGTTTGAAGACTAGCGATTCTATATAGGAGGAACTCCCGATCGGAAGAATCCATCTGACGCAGAAGGTTTTATATAGGAGAAACCAGCGTTGAAGGCGAAGAGTTCTATATAGGAAGGACTCCAAGCTGCACCGTCTCAAAATGAAAAGTTCTATATAGGAAGGACTGACAACTCCAGGGTTTGAAGACTAGCAGTTCTATATAGGAGGAACTCCCAGTCGGAAGAATCCATCAGTGACGCAGAAGGTTTTATATAGGAGAAACCAGCGTTGAAGGCGAAGAGTTCTATATAGGAAGGACTCCAAGCTGCACCGTCTCAGAATGAAAGGTTCTATATAGGAGGGACTCATAACTCGAGGCTTCAGAGTGAAGGGTTCTATGTCGAAAGAGCCTATAACTCCAAGATCGGAAGGTGACGAAGCTCTATATAGGAAGAACTTACGAGCTTGAAGATTCAGCTAAGGAAGAGCGGATAGTTCCAGAAGAACAAGTGATTCCGAAGCCAAAGATAAGAAAGTAGGTAAAAAATGAGTGCTTTTGATCTTTGCTTTGTCCTCGTTTCACAAGAACAAGCAAAGAGGGGCAACTGTAATCACTCATTTTTGACCGGGTTTTAGTGTTATTAGTGTTATTATAATAATAAAATTATTAATATAAAAAAATAAAAAAAATAAAAATAAAAAGGGAAGAAAATTGCGTGGAGCAGGGTGCTCCACGTCACCCTCTTTGGCCTATAAATAGGCTGCCAATTGAAGAGCAATTCCACGCCCAATTGCAAGGAAATGGACGTAAATTGCCAAATAAATGGCGGTGAAATTGGCTCCCCAATTGAGGCTAGGCCGGCCGCAAAGCTGGCGGGTTGGGGCAATGCCCTCGACCCCAGTTGGTTCGATCCAACATTCGATCGGGGTCCTATTTTAGGTCCGATCTAGTTAATATTTTTGGAGAGGTCGTGGTAGATCTCGGTGGGATTCGTCGTTCGAGCTCCTAATTAGGTATATTTTCTTCCCTTTTTTATTAGTGTTGTAATTTTTATAAATTAATGAAGTATTAGTTATTTTAAAATTGTAGTCTTATTTTTTATTTTGCATGTTTATGTTTTAGATTAATATTTAATATGTTTTAAATTTGTGTTTTATATTAATATTTTATTTATGTTAGATATGTTTTTATTTATGAGTTAGATTAATATTTATGTATGTATGTTTTAGAATAGTATTTTATTTATGTTGAATTTGTTTTTATTTATGTTAGACTAATATTTATGAATATTAGTATTTTATTTATGCTAGATATGTTTTTATTTATGAGTTAGATTAATATATAAATGTATGTTTTAGTTTAGTATCTTATTTATGTATGATTAGTATTATGTTATGTTAATATTTATTGCATTTAAATATTTTGCCATGTTTTATATTTTGCTCATTAAGGTTGCATAATGATATATAAATTGTCAATGCGGTGCCCTTTTATCCGAGCGTAAACGAGGCCAGTATCAGGCGTAGTGATAGTGGTTGGGCGTTTATTCTCGGATAACGGGGCCCTTAAAATTTATTCGCAATTATGACCGAATTTTAAAATAATCGTCACTTTAATCCGAAAAATCCAATATTAATAAAGCGGTAATTATTAAAGTACCAATTTTGGGCGGTGTGGGGGTGCTAATCCTTCCCCATCCGTAACCGACTCCCGAACCCAATATCTTTGAATCTCTGGTTTTATGGTGTCCGGCCTACCTAAGTGGCCGGTGGCGACTCCATTTTTTTAATGCGGTTTCTTTTAAAACCCCACGGAATAAATATTTTATATCCAAAAGAGTCACAAACACCTTTCAAACACCTTCGAAAACTCATCGTTTTTTAGCGATAAAAAAAGACATTGCTACAACTGGTACAATCAAGATTAAGATGTTCGATGGGATTGTTCGAACACTTGGTAATGCGAGGCATGTTTCAAATTTGAGAAGAAATCTTATTTCGTTAGGTACTTTAGATTCAAAAGGGTACAGATACTCCAATGAAGGTGGAGCTATGAAAATTTGCAGGGCTCGCTCGTTGTAATGAAAGGGCATAAAAGGATAACCAATTTTTATGTTCTACAAGGTTCAACCATTTTATGTGATGCATCCATTGATTCATCCTTCGTGTCAAATGGCGATGTTACTGGTGAAGGCATCTTGACTAAATCAAGTAAAAGAGGATTTTGTGTTGAACATGACAACCGAAAGCATAACGGTTTTGGTAGGCAGAAACATTGCCATAACGAATTTGAAAAGAATTTGAAAAAAAGAATAAAATTTAATTCTGTGGGCATAACAAATTTGAGAAGCTTAAGAGAGTTCAAATAGCTAGAAGGATAAATAATGAGAAAGATAGTATTGTCATTGATGATTGGGGTCGTGTTATGCATGATATTGCTCGTGGTGATATAGTTGTGAGCAAAGTTGGTACTAATGTTGATTTTACAGATGTGAAGACTAAACTACCTTGTACATTCAAGCTTGGGCAAGGCTTGGATTCGGTCGGTGTTCATTGCTGAAGACTACCCATTGAAGGGGTTTCGTGGTAGAGATGGAGATATTGTTCGAAAAAAATTTGTCTTAAGTTGGATATTTGTTGGAGTTGTGATCTAAATTCTTTTAAGATTTGGTTTAAAGTTAGAATCTTACTTTTAGTAGATCTTGTTTACTCTACATTAATTAAAGGTAGGAAACTCAGTTTGAGTAGAATTTGTTTTTATGTAAGCTTCCTTTGTAAACAAGAAATTTATTCCTATAAATAGATACTAGGGATTAAGGGTTTAGTAACAATAATAGAAATCAGTTGTAATATCTTTCTCCATCATAGTGAAAGTTCTCACCCTCTTCTCGTGGTTTTTCTTTTTAGGTTTTCCACATAAAATTTTGGTGTTATTTTTCTTTTTTGCGTTTGTGTTTATTTACTTACCTCGTCATTATCGTCACGATAGTATAACATGTATAATTATAAATATCAATAAAAAACATAAATTTCTAGTACATTGATACTTATTTACATTAGTGTAAATAAACATTGGTCACTTATTGACACCGTTGTAAATAAGTATTGGTGACTCATTTACATCTATTCACTTATGTTCGCGAACATGTAATAATATTATTTTTAGTTATTCTATTTTAAAATTAGAAACTATTTATACGAGTATGCTACATAAATTTTTGGTTATATTCATATCGACCTAATCGATGATATTTTTTTGGATTTGAAACTGTGACTTGTGTTCTATTAATTTATATAGCGATATTCGTTGATCACAAATTCAATGAGATTTTAATTATAAAAATATAAAGTATTCTTTAAAAAGGGAAATATATAATTTTACAATTATTTATTTACATGCGATAATATTACACGTGTTATTGATATTGTATATATTTATAGATTACAAATACATCAAATATAAACATATACATATATTTAAGCATAGGTTTCACTTAAGAAATATATTGATAATTCTCGCGGTTAAAAAGAGAGAAGCTCTCCTTTCTCTCTACTCATTTGTTTTTTAAAACCCTGGATCTGTCTTTTGCTTTCATTGGTAGCGCCGTTTTTTATCTTTCAGTGGTAGTCACGTGTCTCATGTCTCTTTTTCTTTTTGTCTCCCTTTATTTGGTTTGTTTCTTTTGTTTTTACTTTTGTCTCCTCTACGACGTTTGTTTCTTCGACCACCCACTGTTTATTTTGCTGTAAAGCCTTCTCTTCTGATGCTCAAGGCACTGTTCGAGTTACTATTTTGTGAGGGGTTGTTAAGATCACCGATGAGTTTGTGGATTCGGCGTCTCGTGTTTGATTCTTTCGACAATGATTTCGCTCTCTCCCTCCTGCTTTAACGACGGTCTGAACTTCTTCCTCTTCTCCAATTTCCTCTTGTCATCGACTATTTTAGATGTTGATGCGATGATTCAGACGGACTTCTTGCTGCATCGCCTCTACCGTCCATATTCTTCTACGCCAACAAAAACATCAATGCAGACAAGACCGATAGCTGGCTTGGTGTCTTCCTCCCTCTCTCGTCGTACTTGACTTTTTCATCATGTAGAGTGTCGATTGTCCGATGTTCTGTTGTGTTTCTACTTGTTTTGTTTGTGTTGGTTGTATGCTTTGTTTGTTGTTTTCCTATGTTCATGTTGTGTTCCTGTTCATGTTCATGTGTTGCTTGTTCGTTTTGCTCTTTCTGTTTGTGTGTTTTCTCCCTCTCCACTTTGTACTTTTCTGTTTTTCTTTATAATTTTTTGTTTGTGTTTGAATGAATGGTCGGCTTTGATATAAAAAAACATAGGTTTGATAGATTGACAAGACTTTAATTTTCCAAACAATATTGAGAACGGCCTACCTCTTTATGGAAAAACGTGTCCCGTTTGTAGGACATGCATCATACTTGAAGCGACGTTGGTTTCATAATGTATACACGATATTAGTGAGTTGCATTTCTAAATCTACCATGTATTTTCAATCAAAAAAATTCTATGATGCATTCGATTCTAATGAGTGATTTCGGTAAAAAAGATAGTGCTATTCATCTTAGTAAAATCGGATTCAAGCACTTATCCAAGATATGTGTGTCTTGTCAAACTGTTATTTAAAAAAAGTACGAGTAGATACTACACATCACAACAGTATATTAAAAAAATAATTATAATGTATTCTTATTAATTTTTTAACTACTTATAAGTAAATATTAAAATTCTCATATGCTTTTACTTACGATCTTTAATTTAAAAAATAATTATAATGTATTCTAATTAATTTTTTAATAATTTTTAAATAAATATTAAAATTCTTACGTACTCGAAACTTGTTACTAACGATTTTTAGTTTAATACACCATTCTCACAGACTAGGCTATGGGTAGTCGAGCAATCCAAATTCCCAACCCAGCTATTACAAGGGATGGTCTTAAAATCATGCTCCTCCAACTTATTACCCATCGTATTATCAACATAACTACCCCCAACCCCAATCCCAATGCTTACCCAAACCAGCCACTGCCCATACAAAATCCCACTGGGCAAAATAATACAGCACCCACTGCCCCAACATATATAAAATTGCAGGAGCAGCTCCGGCACTTTGGTTTGGTGTAGTAAAAAGATGAGCTTAATGGCAGCAATGACACCTAAAGTGTACTTTTTATACCAAATTGTCCGTAAATAATTTTTCAGAACGTTTTACCCCTAAATTTTAAATCGTGACTTCAGTTGTCATGTACCATTAACTCCCATTAAAAGAAAATTTATGGATCAATCAAAACGAGCCACAAGTCACTAATAAACAAAAAAAATAAGTTGACTTTAATAAAAAAGGTAAATTACACGTTAAGTTGCCAAATTTTTAGTTTTGTTCAATTTAATCATAAAAATCTATATTTAATCCGAAATTGACCTCTACTTCTTTATAATTTTTATAATTTAGACTAATATTTTAAATGGAATTCTATTTTTGTACATTTTAGTCCAAAAAATCTATATTTAATCTGAAATTAACCCTAATTTCTTTCTAGTCTTTATAATTTAGTCCAATATTTTAAAAATAATTATTTTTTGTTCATTTTTGTCCTATTTATTTAACCCAAAATTAACCTAATTTCTTTCCGATCTTTATAATTTAGTCCAATATTTTAAATATAATTATATTTTGGTTCAATTTAGTAATAAAAATCATTATTTAACCCGAAATTAACCCTAATTTCTTTCTAATTTTTTTAATTTTATCCAATATTTCAAATATAATTATTTTGTTCATTGTAGTCCTAAAAATCTTTATTTAACCTGAAATTAACCTCAATTTCTTTTTAATCTTTATAATTTAGTCTAATATTTTAAATATAATTGTATTTTTTATTTCTGTCCTAAAATATTTATTTAACCCAAAATTAACCTCAATTTCTTTCTAATCTTTTTAATTTAGTCCAATATTTTTAATATAATTATATTTTTGTTCATTTTAGTCTTAAAAATCTTTATTTAACTCGGAATTGACCCCAATTTCTTTCTATTTTTTAATTTAGTCCAATATTTTTAATATGATGTTATTTTTGTTCATTTTAGTCCTAAAAATATTTATTTAACCTAAAATTGACCCCTATTTATTTCTAATTTTTATGATTTAGTCCCATATTTATATATAATTATATTTTTGTTCATTTTATTCCTCATAATCTTTATTTAACCTGAAATTGACCCATATTTCTTTCTAATTTTTATACTATATTCCAATATTTTAAATATTATTATATTTTTTATTTTAGTCTTTAAAATCTTTATTTAACCTGAAAGTTGCCCCTATTTCTTTCTAATTTTTATTATTTAGTCCAATATTTGCTAATATGATGATATTTTTATTCATTTTAGTCCTAAATATGAACTAAATTATAAAAATATCATCATATTAAAAATATTGGACTAAATGATAAAAATTAGATAGAAATAGGGGTAAATTTAGGGTTAAATAAAGATAATTAGGACTAAAATGAACAAAAATATAATTATATTAAAAATATCAGACTAAATTATAAAAATTAGAAAGAAATATGGGTCAATTTCGGGTTAAGTAAAGATTTTTAAGACAAATGATCAAAACTATAATTATATAAAAAATATTTGCCTAAATTATAAAATTTAGAAAGAAATTGGAGTTAATTTTGGGTTAAATAAAAACCTTTAGGACTAAATTTAATGAAAATTAAATTAAATTTAAAATATTGGACTAAATTATAAAAATTATAAAGAAATAAGGGTTAATTCATAGTTAAATATAGATTTTCAAGACTAAAATAAACCAAAATATTATCATATTAAAAATATTGGACTAAATTACAAAAATTAGAAAGAAGTTGAGGTCAATTCAGGGTCAAATAAAGATTTTTAGGACTAAATTAAACAAAAATATCATCATATTTAAAATATTTGACTAAATTAAAAAATTAGAAAGAAACCGGGGTTAATTTCGGGTTAAATAAAGATTTTTAGGACTAAATTGAACAAAAATATAATTATATTTAAATTAGTGGACTAAATTATGAAAATTAAAAAGAAATTGGTGTTAATTTTGGGTTATTTAGTCCTAAAAATATGATTATGTTTAAAATATTGCACAAAATTATAAAAATTATAAAAAGGTATGGGTCAATTTTGGGTTATATATAGATTTTTAGGATTAAATTGAACAAAATTATAATTATATTTAAAATGATAGATTAAATTTAAAAAATACAAAGTAATAAGGGTCAATTTCAAGTTAAATAAAGAATTTTAGGACTAAATTGAAAAAAAATTATCATATTAAAGAAATTAAGATCAATTTCGGGTTAAATAAAAACTTTTATAATTAAACTGAACAAAAATAAAAATTCACCAGCTTAATTTACAATTTAACCCTTTTATTAAAGTTGGCTATTTTTTATTTATTAGCAACACATTGCACATTTTAATTGGTCCGTGAATTATTTTAACGATTAACGAGAGTTAAAAGTAAAGGGCAACTGAAGTGTACAAAACATCTCGAAAAATTCTTTTAAGGCCTAAGCATTAATATCTGTGAATTTTCAAGTAAACAACATCATTCTAACCATCATATATCGCAAGTAACACAGCATGCGAGCACCTACCTAACAAGCTGTTGGCTGTGACATGAGCTTGAAGCTATTTCAGCATATAAGAAATACAACCAACTTTATACGGTGGCTAGCTGGGACCTGGGATCATAAGAATCTCCCATCAGATGACTCCATTAAAATAAGACAACATCAGAAGGAATCCAAAAATCCCACATCTAATCCCCATCCATCGATATGCCATGGATGAATGCTAAGAACACATAGGCACTGGAATGTCGACATCATACGTGAGATACTCGAAATGCAAATATGGTTCTCTCTCAAGAGGCTGCAGCAGTGGGAAGAGCTTCGGTTGTAGATGACCCAAACGAAGGTAGAAGCCAACCTTTCTTCTGGGCATACTCCATATAGAGACTGAATTTCTCCTTGGCATTTGGAAAGTCAAGAGCTAGGTCGTCGAGTCCATCTTTGACCCTGCTGAGTCCATCTTAGACCTTCGTTGAAACACACCTGCAGCAAGTCCAGCATCCTATCATTTTTCTTCTCCATGGCCATCACCAATGCTTTCTTCACCACCTCATGGTTAAAGAATGGCATTCCAAGGTCACGGATACACTGACAGGCTTCAGCCACAACACCCCCACTTTCATACTCTTCAGGAGCTTCATTATCTTGTCCTTCGCATCCTCTACAGCCCAGCCAGTTCCACCTCCCCAGCACCGAAGAAGCCTCTCACCAGCATGGCGTGCAGTTGTAAGTGATTGAACCATCCTGACAGTCTCACTTCCGCTGCAATTCGGAGGCAGCTTGCTGGTTATCTCTTCAAGATTAAATGGAACCAACACATCATCAATGACAGCCCTAGCCAAGAAAAGAGCAAGCTCATTTGAAGCATCCAGAATATCCAAGGCGGTGTCTTCTGCCGACTCCAGAAGCATGACAAAGCCATTCACAATATCCTCAGTAGAAAAGATCTCGATCTGAAGTGCAGAGAGCAAAACAGATGCCATTTCTTTCTCCCTGTTCTTCCAGTCCATGGCAAGTGTGATAAGCTTCTTTAGGAAAATCGGATTAAATTCAGGCATCCCTAGATCTTCAAGATTCGAATGAGTTCAGGAATATCATCCGAAAGAAAATACTCATGAATTATAGTTACAATCTCCTTCTTGTACTGGTTCAATTTTTTGTCTTCATTTTGAGCCTCTCCATCATCATAAGATGATTTTACGATCGATGCATCAAGCCATCCTTGAGAAATAGCCTTCAGGGAAATAGACTGAAACAATGCTTTTGCAGATGTAATGTCTAGAGCAAGATCATCGAGACTCTCTGCTAACCGAGCAAACCCTTTCACCATTTGACTCGAACTTATCAACCCTTCCTCAGCTGCTTCCTTCAAAAGTTCCAGCACAAGTGGTTCAGCTGTTTGAATTTCCATAGCTAGAACCAATGCCCTCTTAACGACCTCATGATGAAAGAACGAAACATCTAACTCCCTAATACATCTACAGGCCTCAAATGTATCACCACTCTCGACGTACTCCCTTAAAAGATCAGCAATCTTTTTCTTCATTTCCTCAACGGTAACAAGAGTGCTACCGCCCCACCTCCTTTCCAAAAGTTCAGCATGGTGGGGAGCTGAGAGATAGCTCTTCTCAGCAGTTTGGAGAACCTGATATCCCTTGGAAGATTCAGGAAGTGTCCTCTTTGCCCTTGTGATGAAAGCTGGAGGCAGTATCTCATCAACCACAGCACGAGATACAAACAGAGCAAGGATATCGACTGCATTAAGTATATCCACAGCTAGGTCGTCAGCAGACTCGAGAAGCATCACAAAACCATCCAGAATCTGGTGTGGGCTGATGACATCAGCATAAAGTGAAGAAAGCAGAACGGAGGCCATTTCCTTCTCTTTATCATGCCTGTCCATGGCCATGGAAACGAGTCTTTTAATAAAATAAGGATGATATTCATTTGAGCCAAGATCTTTGAGGTCAGATGCAGACAATTCAACATCACTAGTGCTAAAATATTCTTCTATAATAGAAACAACAGCTTTTTTGTACTCATCTAGGGGATCAGAAGTGGTAGACCCAACAAGTTGATATGGTTCCTGGCAAAAGCAAGGGAAAAGAAATTAAGCACCAACACTTATTTATTAACAAATGAGTACGCCAGTGGGAAAATTGTAAAGTGCAATTATGTAAAAGTTAAAAAAAAAGAGACAAAAGGTGCAAGTACCTCTCCACTGTCATAGTTAGGATCATTCCGATCGATATGTGATTCCCCATCCGTGTCAAGGAGTTTCCCCCATGTACCCTTACCACCAGCACCATCTATTTAACATTATTAAGGAGAAAAAGAACTAATCAGAAAGAACAAACATATAACAATTCTGCAGTGCACTCCTCCATAGTAGAAAGTATTTTTTTGACAAAAATGCAGATGCAAAGCATCATTGGCTAATTTATAGCCCAAACCCGTCTGAAGCAGAGAAAATAATTGATAATATGATAACTTTGATTATCAATTATCCATTGAATCCGTTTATGCACAACATTCATAAGAATTCAATACAAGTTTAATCACCATTCATAAGCTTTGAGTTAAATAATTTATGAGTAGGTCTTACACATGAATGATGAAGATTCATGCATTGGAAAGTACTGGATAAAAAAATTATGGATTGGATCTTAACCTCATACATATACCCTGTGAGTTACAAAGCAAGTACTTCAGAAGTATGATTGGGGGCATTAATATTAGAAAGACCATCTAGAAAAAGAACTCAAACCAAAAATCAACCAAACCAAAAGTATTATGATCTCGGCATCTAATTTAAATGAAAAATAAATTACAAGTAAATTAAAGACCTGTGAACCTAACAACTTGATTGTGCTAAACCTCTAAAAATTACAAAGCACAATAAATCATTGGGGCAACAGGGTGATATTGATTAAAGATGATATAGATATATTAGGAATAAAGGATTAAATTTAAAAAAATCCCTTTCATAGCACATTTGTTGTCTGGCATGGCTGATCATTTTTGTTCAATCAATGTGCTAAGACGAGCAAGTCAGTTATAAGGCCAATAGAATTTTCAAAGCTAGCAAGTATAAACCAAATATCCAACGAGATGAGAAGAAAAACTGAATTGACTTGAACAATTCAAAGAATAACAAGGCTCACCCTTCTTTACACGAACACACTTCCCTGAGTGAGACCGTCTAACATGCCTCACAGCAATACCACCAGTCGGCGCCTTGCCACCAGTAGGAACCTTTAATTGATGATCAGAAAGCAAAGGCGTCTGGGATTTCGGGGATGATGACAATCTTGGGGATGGTAAAGCAGTCTCCACATTCTGACTCGCTACTTTCAGCATTTCCCTTTGTTCATCAGTAAGAAATCCCTCGCCTGAGGCCATTTACTCTTCACCAGTTCTAAATGTCTATTAAACTAAAATTTTAACAGTAAATTGAAAGATATTAGTTCATCCTAAATATCACTGTTTTAATTAGAACAAACATTCAATTCCAAGAAACAAATAAGTACAGAACCATTGATGAGCAGCGAAGGGCATTAAAAGCAACAAAGAAATAACAGTTTTATTCAATTAACTCTCGTAGTTATAAATAAGGTTAAAAGAAATGTTTAATTACAACCATAACAGATACACTCATTAAGGACTATATCCTCCTTGGTTAGGTTCATTTACGGCATTAACGCATTTGAAAGCTCATTATCAAGATTATAAGCCTTTTTTTTCTTTGATCTTGAGATTATAAGCCATTGTCTTCTTTCACGAGCATAAAGACCTACAATGCTACAAAAGTCAGTTACTGACGTAACTGGTAATCTTTGGTCAAATCAGTTAGGCCAAGTCGGTTATCAATATAAAATTGGGTTCTTTCAGACTATATAACCAGGGACCAGCTTGTTCATTCAAAGCCCATTAAGGATCCGACGCGAGTCGACTAAAACAAAAAAGAGTGTAAACCATTCAACATATCATGAACTCGATTGCAAACAAGAGAGTTGAAAGCTGAAAGTTCAAAAGCAACAGGGAAAAAACGAATAGAAGAGAGTTGAAGAAAGTTACCTACGATTCAAGATGGAGGTTAAATAATCCAAGATTCAATAGCCCTTTTCTTTGTTGTTAATAGAAAAGTTAGCCTTGGTTCTGGTTCAGGTTCTGGTGAGTACTGCGTAAAAAGGGAGGACCACAAGTGATCTGGTTATGGAGAGTTTGACGCAGAAGGTTGTTGGTGTGGTGGTGAGGACTGAAGAGTCTGCGTTGAGGCGTCGCTGCTGCTTCTGCTGCTGCCGCCGCTGGTGAAAGACTGATAAAAGGAGGAGGATCAGAGAGTTGGAAATGGAAGAAATGTTAGGGATTTAGCCATTTAGGGTTGCTCCAGCCTTTTAGATTTACCGGTCCCTATAAAAACGGTGAGTACCGACTATTGAGTAAATCTATCCATGTAATATATTTTGGTTAAACTACATAATGGCCATTTAATTATGAGGAGTTTCTAATTCGACTATTGATCTATTAATTTATTAAATTAGGTCACTTAACTACCTTAATTATATCAATTACGTCACTTGTTGCTAAAACCTACAAAAGAAGGTGACGAGAAAATTAATAAAATTTGTACAACTATATATTTGGTTCTCGTTACTTACATATTATATTAATTTGATTTTAGTTTTAATTTAATTCGGTACCATATGATTGAAGGATTTCTCTCTTAATTTTAAGGGTAAACTACATTAATGGTCACCGAACTTTTAGGGCAGATTCATTTTGGCCATTTTTAAAATATTCGATAAGCTCACGCAACTTTTAGTTCGATTTCAATATAGTCATTGAACTTTTAGGGCAGATTCATTTTGGACACTGTACTTTTAAAATATTCGATAAGGTCACCAAACTTTTAGTTCAATTTCAATATAGTCACTGAACTTTTAGTTCACTTTCAATATGGTCCCTCCTGTTACCTTCCGTTAAAAGATAACGTTTTTTGTTTTCCTTAATAAAAAATGGGTAAACTACACCAATCATCACTCAACAGTTTTCACACTCCTATTTTGGTCACTAGAGTTAAAAAAATTTCAATTTAATAACTTAACTTTCGAATTGTTCATATTTTGGCCACTCTCAAATGACATGTTTATACAAATAGAAAATTTTGATTAATCCTTAAAAGATTTATTTTGGTTAATTGGTAAATTTAGATTATTCAATTCTCGATCTTATATTGTATTAATTAAATCGATTAACTAGTTAACTAAAATATTTGATTCTAGAAATGATTTTTTACTTTGTTTATTAAAATATCAAATATGATAATATGGTAAATTTAATAAATTTTCAGTTGTGATAAAAGTGCAAAAACAACTAGAAAGTCAAAAATTGAAAGTTCACACCTATTAATTCTACTCAGAGCCAAAACTTTAAAAAAAATCAGAAGGGTATCAAAATTATTAGACTATAAGATATTATAATACATAAATTTAGAAATATTATATATACTAGATCAGATCAGTTAATCAATTTTGCTTAAAACTGTGAACCGTAATCGAATTGAAATAATTTATTTTAAAAATTTGTACCGAAATCAGGTTCAATTAATCCTTAAAAATTATTTTGGTTAATTGCTAAATTCAAATTATTCAATTCTCAATCTTATATTGTACCAATTAAATCGGATAATCGATTGATCGGTTAATTGGAATATTTGATTCGAGTAATAATTTTTTACTTTGCTTATTAAAATATCAAATATGGTAAATTTAATAAGCAAAGTAAAAAAATCATTTCCTGAATTTTTTTAAGGATTAATCAAATTTTTCTATTTGTACAACCATGTCATTTGAGAGTGACCAAAATATGAACGATTCGAAAGTTAAGTTATTAAATTGATTTTTTTAACTCTAGTGACCAAAATAGGAGTGAGAAGAATGTTGAGTGATGATTGGTGTAGTTTACCCGTTTTTTAATAAGGAAAAACAAAAACTAACGTTAGCTTTTAACGGAAGGTAACGAGAGGAACCATATTGAAAGCGAACTAAAAGTTCGGTGATTATATTGAAATTGGACCAAAAGTTGGATGACCTTATCGAATATTTTAAAAGTATGGTGGCCAAAATGAATCCTCCCTAAAAGTTTGGTGACTATATTGAAATCAAACTAAAAGTTGGGTGACGTTATCGAATATTTTAAAAGTACGATGACCAAAATGAATCCGCCCTAAAAGTTCGGTGACCATTTATGTAGTTTACCCTAATTTTAATTTAGTACCATCTGGATGAAAAAAAAATTGAAACCAAACGTTGGTTCGAAGGGGAGGAAAACAACATCTTCAATCATTAAGCTAAGCTCATTTATTGGTTTATTGTTTACAGCTTTTATTAAAGTATAACTTATGGATCAACGAGATTGGTCCAAGTGGAAAGAAGTTTGGTATCGTTTAAGCAGGTCTCGAGTTTGAATGCTTGTGTATACAGAAAATTCACGCTGGGAGACTCACCCACCAGATCCAAGTGTGCGACGCGGGTCGGTCCGGATTAGTCAGGGCAAAGCCTTGGAAATCGGAAGGACAATAACAACAAAAGTTTAACTAATGGGTAAAAATTAAAGAAGTAAAAATATGATTGAAATGAAATTTGAACCTAAGCATATTGGGTATCCATAACAAGGCATTACCACTTAACAAAGTTCATTACTTCATTCACTTGGTATAATTTGACAATATATTATACAAAGGTTAAACTATAGTTAGTAAATTATTAATTAATAATATATAATATTGCAATTTTAATTTTTAATATACAATACACTATTAATATATTTAATAATATTTATTATTTTCATAAAAAATTATATTAATAGTTTATTATTATATAATAAATAATAATATATCTAATAAATTATTTTAATATTATATTAAACTATTAATATATTCAATAAAAATATTTAGGGTTGTTTGAGGTTGGAGTGAAATCGAATGTAGGGTGTATCTGCACCAACCGATTTTTTTGTTGTCCTGATTAATTCAGATCGGTCGTGCGCATAGTGTTTTGGTGAGTGAGTCTCTATGGGGGGTTTCATCATACACAAGGCCTCGAACTTGAAACTTACTTAAGCGATACCAAGCTGCTTACCACTTTGATCAACCTCGTTGGTTACACCAGATTTTAATATAATTTAAAAATATTGTTATTATTATTTGGGGTAAACTACAATGGTGGTCACTGAGCTTTTAGAGTCTTTGCAATATGGACATTGAAAATCGAAAATTTTTCATTAAAGTTAATATCGTTAAAAAAACTTCATTAAAATCACTACCGTTAGAAAAACTTTCATTACGGTCACTAGATCGTTAATTTGTTCTTTGCAATGTGGTAAAAATTAAAATTGGATAAAATACAAATTGAAAAACATAACTTTTTAGAGTTTTCAGAAGTAACACCAAACTTTCTAGATTTTGCACTTTTGACCTCAAACTATTAAAAGTTTGCAATTTGGTTATGATATTTCTAGAATTCACAATTATACCCTCTCACTTCCATATTTTTCATAAAATACCCCTCAACTTCAAAAACTTACAATTTAATCTTCAAATTCTAAAATTTCTCAATTAAGCCCCTAAATTCCATTTTGAGCTTAATAACCCTCTAAATATCACCTTCTTTGAAAACTACTCCATTTCAAAAAATATATTTCCATTCAAGAACTATAATTATTTTTATAAGGTTACTACTTCGTAAAAAATAATTATTTACATATATATTATATAAGGTGTTCTTGGAAGTGTACCATAAACTACTAAAAAATTTCATTGATGATATTCAATAGTATTATTTTAATTAATAAAATAACTTAATTTTTAAAATAATAAAATAAGTGATATATATTTAAAATTTTTTCATTTCATGTATATTTTTATAAATAATTTTTTCCCTCGACACACACAACTAGGTAAACAACTTAGGTAGATCTATATGTAGAGCACTTTTAGAGAGCCTAGGCATAGAAACAACTCTAGCAAGAATTCCAAAGGGGTTTCTAGGGTAGAGGTAATGATAAACCTATTTGATTTTTTATATAACTTAATGAAAAATATTTTTAGACTTAAACTAATTTGCAAAAATATTTCAAAAGTCCTTAACCTTGAAAAATATGTTTGAAATATTTTTAAAGGGTTTTTGACAAGTTCCAAATGATTTCAAATATCCAGAGTGACAAAAATTGGTATTGAGTACCGATACAGTTTGACCCGTACCGATACCCAGAGGACCCCGTATCGATACGGTTCTAAGAGTACTGATACGATTTTTCATCCCTAAGTTTTCCAAATTCCAACAACCAATTTCTGTATCGATACTGGCCTAGCCGTATCGATACGAGAGGGTGTATACTAATACACTTGTATAACGTACCGATACCCTTGTGTTATAATTGTTCCAACGGCTATTTTTCTTAAGAACAGGTACCGATACCGGTCCCCGCGTACCGATACCAAAGAGTCCATAACTGTATTTATTGCGAAAAATAAAGACCCCAACGGCTCCAAACCAACCCCAATGGCTAGTAACAGTCATGAACACATTAGAGGGTTTAAAAGACTCAATCAAGCATCCATGGATAGACAAGAAACATCAAGCAAACATTCTATGATTAAGAAAAGTGTTTTGTGCTTTTAATTGTCATTTTTCTTTGTAGAACACACTTGCGAGCTTAATTGTCATATATGCTCAAGTGTTAGGTTTTGGGTGAGAGCTTAATTGTGCAAACATTGTACCTTGTGAGGGTTTTTTGTTTGTTATTTGTTTTTCTCTTGTAAAAGAGGGTTTTCTCAAAGCTTTAGGGTATAAGCTTGGAGGTTGTAAAAGTTTCCTCTTGAAACTAGAAAAAGGGAAAAAATCATAGTTAATTTGAGAAAATCCTTAGTGGGAAGCTAAGGTAGTGGATGTAGAGCTTGGTTAGAAGCTTGAACCACTATAAATCCTTATGTCTGTTTTTTAAATTTCATTGCTTCTACCACTATCACTCAAAAACCAATTCACCCTCTCTTGGTTATCTCCGTTGATCATCGAGCCTTCCAACAATTCATATCAGAGCTTTATCTCTACGTCAGATTAACATTCTAGAGTTGATCCTTGAAATGCTCAACATTTCTACATCAATCGGAGTTCATGGTGCAATCCATCGATAGGTCACATTTCTTTGACGGGACCAACTACTCCTATTGGAAAAATAGGATGATATACTTTATTAGAGCTAAAGACTATCATCTTTGGGACATTGTTCTTTATGGGATGTTCGTTCCAAGAAGAAGCAAGGTGAAATAGTGTACGAAAGATCGCAAGAAGATGAAGCTTAATACAAAGGCCTTGCATATTTTCTTTTATGCACTTGGCCTAGATGAACATGCAAAAGTCTCTTCTTATGAGAGTGCCAATGAGATTTGAGACAAGCTTGAAGTTACTCATGAAGGAACCAATGAAGTAAAGGAGACCAAGATTGAACTCCTCAACTTGAGCTATGAGAACTTCATAATAAAATTAGATGAAGACATCACCAAGATGTTCAATAGATTCTCCGTCATTGCCAATGAGCTCAAAGGCCTTGGAGAAATCATTCTGAAAGGAAAGCCTATTTGAAAGCTAATATATTATTTTCTCGAGTCATGGGACTCAAAGAAGACCGCCATCATCGAAGCTAAAAATCTCAAGACCTTGAAGCTCGATGCTCTCATGGGGTCTCTTCTCTCTCATGAAATCATAAAAAAAGGAAAAGAAGAGGAGAAGAAGAGAGAAGATAAGAATATAAGGAAAAATAAGGAGATAATAGAGCAAGGCATCGACGTGAATATTGTTGCTCTCAAATCTTCCTCAAGAATCCAAGAAGAATCAAGTAAAGAGGAGAGTGAAGACGAAGAAGAAGAGATGGTCAAGCTCTTTAAGAAATTCGCCCGATTCATGAAGTGCCACAAAGAAGAATTAGGACATGAATCGAATATGAAGAGGAGTGATCCCATTATATGCTTCGAGTGTAAGAAGCCAGGATATGCCAAGTATGATTTCCCTCATTTCAACAAAAAGGGATCAAGCCATAAGAAGAAGGCATTTCTGGCTATATGGAGTGATTAAGAGGACTCAACCAATAATGAAGTAGCTCACCTTTGTCTCATGTCCATCGAAGAAGATTCAACTTCTAATTTATCTACTTCAATTTCATATTCTTTTGATGAATTACAAGATGCCTATGATGATTTGGTTTCAGAGTTTAAAAATCACATTTTGAAAAACAAGAAATTGGTTTTAAATTTGAAAATTCAAAATGACTTGATTTCTAAAACCAAGGATGAGCTTGAAGCAAAACTCAATAAATTTGAACAAAAGAATGTTAATTTACAAAATTTGCTTCAACAAGTCCAAAAATATCATCAAAAGGAGTTGGATGATCTTAAGAAAGAAAAAGTTTTGATTTACAAGAATTTTGAAAAGAAAAATGAAAATTTTGTTAAATCAAACTTTTATGTTAGACGGTCTAGTTCCCCTAGATTTGTAAACGGTAAAATTGTTAAAAATATTTGAATTCCAAAAGGACTCATTGTTTCAAAGAAAAATGATGGAATTGAAAAATAGATTCCTAAGGGGACTAAATTTTTTGGGACTAACGTCATTGAATCCAAAGTAATTTGGATACCAAAAATTACTTGATTGTCCATTTGTAGGTGTTCTTGAGCCATTAATGATCAAAGTTGAAATTTTGGAAGCTCATGACACACAAAGGAGGAATGACACTTGGAGAAGTAAGGCTTAACATCCTACCTTGGTTCAAATGGTAAATTTAAATTTCATGCAATTGCTTGATCTTGCATATATTTTTTATTTTTATGATGATCTAAGCATGTTTGTATGACTCTATGATGTGCATAATTGCATATAGTTAGGGGGAGTCTCAATTGTATGAGTTACATGTTTTTGGCCTTGTATGCTCATATCTATGTTTATGGCCATTAACTTGTAATGTTCGGTTGATTTTTGTGAATTTATGCTTTCAATGTGTTAAATGATATGTTTTTGAGAAACATATGTAGCAAAATGTGCTTAATGTATATCTAAGGCTTAATAGAGCCTTTGTATGAACTTAAAATTAAGTTGTAAGGCCTCTTAAGTTGTTTTTACTGCAATTTTTTTTACCAAATTTGTGCCTTCGATACCGGTATCGCCCATATCGTATCGATATGGCCATCAACCTGTACCAATACGGCCTATACCGTACCGGTACGCACAGCCAAAAAGGGTCAGTTTTGACCCCTTGTTGCCTTGACTTAATGTGTTTATTTGATTTTCTTATATTATGGCGTGTCTAAATTGAATTTCTTGGTTTATTTGGTTATTTTAGTTGAAATTCAATTTTATTTCTCATGAATTGTCGGACTAACAATTTACTTGATGCTTAAGTAAGGGGAGCCAATTTTTTTAATTCTTTTTTTAAATCTTTTTGGTCTTTTCTCCAATGTTATCTTACACCAAAAATTGATATTTCCTATCAATTGGTATTATTTTTCCCCAAAAATTTTTGTTCTTGAACTTAAACATGATTTCAAACTTGGTTTTGAAACTATTTTTGATATAACAAAAAAGGGGAGAGATAGGTTTGAAAAATTCAATTTCAAATAGAAAAATAGGGAGCTTTAATATTTTCTAAAAATATTTATCTTTTTCTAAAATTATTTTCCTAAAGGAGAGTTTTCACAAAAATAATATTTCAAGTGGTTTCGTTATATCAAAAAGGGGGAGATTGATAACATATTTTATTTTGATATAACTTAATGAAAAATGTTTTTGGACTTAAACTAATTTGCCAAAATATTTCAAAAGTCCATAAACTTGAAAAATATGTTTAAAATATTTTCAAAGGGTTTTTGACAAGTTCCAAGTGATTTCAAATAGCAAAAATGTCAAAAACTGGTCTTGAGTACCGATACGGTTTGACCTGTATCGATACCCGAGGACCCCATATCGATACAGTTCTAAGAGTACCGATATGATTTTTCATCCCTAAGTTTTTCCAAATTCCAGTAACCAATTTTCATATAGATACTGGCCTAGCCATATCGATACGAGAGGGTGCGTACCGATACCCATGTGTTATAATTGTTCCAACGGCTATTTTTCTTAAGAATAAGTACCGATGCCGGTCCCTACGTATCGATACCGAAGAATCTAGAACTGCATTTATTGCTGGAAATAAAGACCCCAATGACTTTAAACCAACCCCAACGGATAGTAACGATCATGAACATATTAGAGGGTTTAAAAGACTCAATCGAGTAGCCATGGATAGACAATAAACATCAAGCCAACATTCTATGATTAAGAAAAGTGTTTTGTGCTTTTAATTGTCATTTTTCTTTGTAGAACACACCCGTGAGCTTAATTGTCATATATGCTCAAGTGTTAGGTTTTGGGTGAGAGCTTAATTGTGCAAACATTTTACCTTGTAAGGGTTTTCTTTTTTTTGATTTGTTTTTCTCTTGTAAGAGAAGGTTTTCTCAAAGCTTTAGGGTATAAGCTTTGAGGTTGTATAAGTTTCCTCTTAAACCTAGAAAAAATGGAAGGAATTCATAGTGAATTTGGGAAAATCCTTAGTGGGAAGCTAAGATAGTGGATGTAGAGCTTGGTTAGAAGCTTGAACCACTATAAATCCTTGTATCTATTTTTTAAATTCCATTTCTTCCACCACTATCACTCAAAAACCAATTTACCCTCTCTTGGTTATCACGGTTGATCGTGGAGCCTTCTAACAATTGGTATCAGAGCTTCGTCTCTATGCTGGATTAACATCCTAGAGTAGATCCTTAAAATGCTCAACATTTCTACATCAACCGAAGTTCATGGAGCAATCCATCAATAGACCACATTTTTTTGACGAGACCAACTACTTCTATTGGAAGAATAGGATGGTGTACTTTATTAGAGCTAAAGACTATCGTGTTTGGGACATTATTATTGATGGGCCATTCGTTCCATGAAGAAGCAAGATAGAATGGAGTATGGAAGATCGTAAGAAGATGGAGCTCAATACAAAAGCCTTGCACATTCTCTTTTGTGCACTTAGCCCGGATGAATAAGCAAAAGTCTCTCCTTGTGAGAGTGTTAATGAGATTTGGGATAAGCTTGAATTCACTCATAAAGGAACCAATGAAGTAACGGAGACGAAGATTGGACTCCTTAACTTGAGCTATGAGAACTTCAAAATGGATCCGGATGAAGACATTGTTGGAGTATGCCCAAAGACCAATCATGAGATGGTTGTAAAAGACATACTTATTTTTATCATGTTTATTAATATAAAGCCATTATTATTTTTTAGTCTTATTCTATACATTTATAAATAAACTTAATTATAATATAGTCCTTAGAATAATATAGTTATTCTTGAATGTTCTTAGTCGAGTATTATTGTGGGCATGGACAACAATAATATATTAAAACTAATATGTTGTTGATTGATGACAAAGTGTTGTCATTGACATGAAGATGTCAAAATCAGTACATAAGTTTGTGTTAGAGAACAACATGTTGGACTGACCCGCTATGAGCATGTTTCTTAGATTATTATGTGACAGTCACAACATAGCTCATAGTGATAACTACATGTATGATCCTCAGACTTGAGATCATCATTATTTCAACATTGTGAGTGACATATTTTGATGCGGTCAAATGTGTGTCGTAACTGACTACACTATAAAGAACAATATTGGATATGTCACAATCTATGTAGCGGAACATGGTTGATCAAGATAGGATTTGTCCCTCATACATAATAGGAGTAATATCATAGGCCACTTGATTGAGTGAGACTAGAAAATGCATGGCCATTCTCGAATAAATTGATATGAGATATCATAGTTATTCGTTTATAATAGTCTACTCAAGATATCAAGAAATATTAGATGAACTGTACAAGTGTGACTATTCCATGACTTGTGTTCGATCTAGATATGAGGACAAAAGGATGTAATACATGAAAAGAGTTAATCACGAAAAAGGTTATATCGAACCACGACTTCCTGTAACTTAGGTAGCAATAATGCATTGCTAGATGTCACTCATTGCTTGTAATACTAGAATTGTTCTAGATATTACTGCTAACGTTACATGAACCTACAAGGGTCACACCCTATGATTAAACGAACAAATATCGACTAGATAGCATGTGTACAAACTTGTTGTGCACGTAATAAGTAAAAACCAAAATTATTATAATTATTGTAATTATAGATAATCTTGCTTATATATATTTTAATACTAGATAATCATTATAATTATCAAATACTATTAGAATATATATATCTCTAAAGAAACCTAATTAAAGTAGAATCAAATTCTGCATATTTAATTATATTCGGTTAAATATATTGTATATTTAATGAATCCGAATTTAATTAGAATTAGGTTTTTGAATGCTATATAAAGGCATAAGGTCTAGTAGCCGAAATATGTCTTTTGCGAAAAACCTCTCTAACAGTTAGAGAAGTAAAATATTGTTCGTTTCATTCGGGTGGACTGCGTAGAGGTCGGAACGCTGTTGTGACGACTTGGATTCAATATCATGCTAGTAGAATTGGATTCTCCTAATTCCCTACAATTTTCTCATATATATTTAAGGTAACATTTCATCCATTTTCACCATGGATTCGTTCCTCATACATGGATCACTGGCAAAATACGTCGGATAATTTTTTTTCCTGCGCCATGGGGTGTACGAGCATTTCCCAATAGTGGTATCAGAGCCACTTGTACGATACGAATTCAGACTTAAATACTTGGATGATGCTTTTGTATGAGATGTATGTTTTGTTTTTTTGTTTGGACGAGTATACGATATTTGTGCGAAACAAAGAAATTGAATCCAATCACGGTTAATATGTTAATCTGTTTTAAATAAGTTTTCACAATCGATGGTTAAACGTTAATCACATGTTTGTTGCTGTAAGGTTTTAATGTTCGTATGTTAATTGTTAACATGATGAACATGCAGTTATGATAGCAGATCATTTTCGGTAGAGGAACAATGTAATACCCCAAATTTTACTAAGTTAATTAAGGATCATTTAGTACTAAGATAATATCTTAAAAGCTATCTTAGTGACTAAAATGACTAAAATGCAAAAGTTAGGATTTCTTTGATTATGGGTTATGGAAAAAGGAATTTTTGATATTTAAAAGCATCAGATGACAGAGGGCAAGCTAATTAGGGTACTTGCAAAGTTTGGTTGAAATCTGAGAAAAAAATGGAATAGGAATTGAAGTTTAAAACTTAGTGACCAAAATGATAAGCAGTCAAAACTTGAGTGGTACAAGTCGAAATATGAAAAGTTGAAAGACCAAAGTGTAATTTCCCAAAAGTTAGGGGTTTTCATTTCATAAATAGATAGAGCACCTTAGGGTGTGGATCGAATGTGGAATAAATGGTTTAATCCGATATTTTGATTTTTTGGGAAATAACATTCAAAGTTTAAGTAGAATTCGGGTATACGGATCGAACTAGAAAATTATGAAATTTTACTATATGATAGAAGAAGGATATAAAAATCATTCCCAACTTTTGGAAATATTTTTAGTTCGATTCAGGATGAATCCTATGATTTATTTTGATTAAGGAATTTATTTAGTAACCGATAAAATTCTCGATAATTATCGATAAATCGGATCGAGCTAAAATTTCAGAGATGATTCCATAGACCTTGGAAGAGTTATAACATATTATTTTATGGATATTTGGAGATTTAAATAGTTGGGTTAAATTTATTTGACTGAAATGGTCTAGAATGGTAATTTTGTAAAAAAGTTGATTAGTAAAGGGTATTTTGGTCTTTTCACCCAAAAGAGACATGGAAGGAATTTTGAGATCTCTTTAGTGGATGAATAGTGTCTGGTTGGAATCCAACTAAGTCTAGTCGGAATGTTACAATATGGAAAACTAGTAAATATGAGCTCAGTTGAGGGATATTTTGGTAAATTGGAATAAAATGAATTTTATATTCATTTTTAATTATACAAGTGGCTTATATATATGAAATATGAAGGTTTATCAATAAAATTTAATCTCCAAAACCGTGGAGAAAGAGGAGAAAAAAGGAGAAATTTTCCAAGCTCGATTTAAGCCCCGAATCTCAGTTTTAAGATAATCTTCCGAACTACAAAGTTGTTCTTCTTTTCGATCTCTATCTATTGATGTAAATTATTCATGGATTTCATGCTTGATTTATGATATTTGATATGAGAGAGAAATTAGGGTTTATGTTCAAATTGGGGGTTTTATGATTTTATGCACCTATGTTCGATTTTATGTTGAAATCACGCAAGAATGATGTTGGATTCATGTTTTTAAGTTGTAATTTAAACTCTAAACAATTCAGCAACCTTCAAGAAGATTAGGGTTTAGGAATCCAACCTTAAATTAGGGTTTGCGATGATGAGTTAGTAATCTTGCAAGCTTGATTTGTTGCTTGGATTCAAAACCCTAAAGGACTAATTCAGGAAGGTGTTAAAGTTAGGGGTTCAATTTTGATTTTTTTAGAATTTGAAACGTACTTATGTTGCTAATGATGTTTGAGGCATGAAAGAAAAGTTAGAATGCTAAACTGACAATTATTCGAGCTAGCGACCATTTTGACAATTTGTCAAAGTGGATAACCAATTCAGCAATGGTGTATAAGAAGAGGACAAATTCTGATTTTTTTATGTTAAGTGATGATTATGATGTAAAGTTGATGATTGGGGGCCTAATTGCAAATTTTTAAAACTAGAATCCTTAAATTGTAAATTAGTGACTATTTCGACAAATTAAAGAACAAAGGGTTGAAATGTGACAATTATGTATTTGAAGAGTACTATGTTGGAAACTTTTATTTGAGTGATTTAGATGTTGATTTTGAAGTGAAGGATTGAAAAGATAAGAAAAGAAATGGTAAAGGACCATTTCGAAAATGGAATTTGTTTGTAAGGGACATTTGTAAGGGACCAATTCGATCAGTACTTTAAATTAAAGGGAAAATTGGTAGAATTTTAGAAATGTTAGATTAGTTGGTTAATGAATGATTGGTTAATGAATGAATTCAAGTACTTTTGTGAAGTTAGTGACTAAAGTGTCACTTTAGTAATGTTTGAAGCTTGAAGGGATAAAATCCAAAGTGAACAAGTAGTAATGGAATTGTTCTAATTTGAGCTTGAACAATTGTTTGATGTGCAAAATGGTCACTAGGGACTTTTGGACCAAATTAGCAATTACATGGAAATTGGGGGAAAATTTTAGAAATATTTTATATTTGAATAAAAATGTTTTGTAAATTAAGTTAGCAATGTTAGATTTGAGTCTAACATATATTTTATTGTATTTATGTAATTAATGGAGTCAAGTTCAAATCAGAGAAGGTTCGAGGTATTATGAAAGAAAGGATCAAACTAGGACTTAGTGAGGCATCATGTTAAGTGGCCAAGGTGAGTGCATCTTTACGTATTATATATATATGATATGAGGAAGACTTGCGATGAGTCAACCTTGATATTAATGAAAAAGTATGTTGATCAAAGTTATGCAAATGACATGAAATATTAAATGGCATATGTGATACATTGATATGGCAAAAAGATTTATCTAAGATAAATCATATTTTAGATATTGGGTATGAACTGCCGAATATCGACTATATGATTTACATTGATGCATAATACAGTAATGGCAAGTACATATGAAAAATTATGATAAAATATGGATGTGAATTACCCGTTTACATGAATGATAATGATTGATTGACAATGAAATGAAATGCCCACGTATTATGATATGCGAGTTCATGGTATGGTTGGATATCCATAAAGTCCTTAGAAACCGCAGCATGCAAGTTATGTTATGTTTCATGTTTTGTGACAACTACGGTGTCACATACACCTTAGGGACCCAAGCCCTTGGTGTTGCACCTTGGGGATCCAAGCCTATAGTGCTAATGACACTAACGAGGAGCTTTAATGAGGAGCAATGAGCATCCTCGAATATGTACTCATATGTCATGTTCAAGTTAGGCACTACGGTGTCGCTTCCACCTTGGGGATCCAAGCCCTTGGTGTACACCCTGGGGATCTAAGCCCACATTGCTAATGGCATTGACGAGGTGCTTTTATGAGGAGCAAAGAGCGTCCTCGAGTACGTATTCATGTTCATGTTATGTTAGACACTATGGTGTCTTATCAAGATGACTCACGTACCTTGATCTCATATTATATACTTTTGGCTATCTCTAAAGGAAGGTTATATTGCAAATGATTACATGATGACTGATAAATAATGAAAACATGATATTTATACTTGTTTTATGATATGATATAAGTTGTATTAGAATCACTTGTCATTTTACAGGAAATGTATTGCACTGTTATATGACAGAGGAATGACTTGGTAAGTCTATTTTATATGATTCTATACATTGAAACGTTTTACTTTAAATTATAGTTGCCTCACTAAGTGAATACTTAGCGTGTGCTGTTTCGCACGTAAGTTATGGGAAACTTACTAGAAGAGGAATCAAGCATGTTAATCAAGCTGTAATCTACCAAACATCAGTAAGACATTCTAATTTATGATATTCTCTAGTGGGCATGTATCAATTTATTCATTGATTGTTTTAAAAGAAATTTTAAATTATCATTTATCATGTAATGATTTGAAATTCAAGAAAGGGCCTAGGCAGAATACATACTTTTCACCTTGAGTTACATACTTATTTTAATAACTGATTAACATATTTTATAAATCAATTTAGGGTCTAAACTAGCAATATACAAATAGGTTGTGGATACTTCGAAAGTCAAGAAAAGATTATTTTATAAAAAAATTTACAAGTCTAGAACTCTATTAACTAATATTGTGACATCCTTAATGTGTATTCATACTACGAATATACGTTAAGGGTGCCACAAACAATGGTTGTTCAAGTGTGAAAAACCTTAGGGATTGAAAAATCCCAAAAACACGAATCTGATGATAAAAGTTATCAAAATGTCAGGTTTTTCTATAGTAATCAAAGTGCTAAAATTAAAAATTTTCCCAGCAGACCGGGGCCGCCAACCCGCATTCTACGGGCAGACCCAGCAGCACTGGATTTGCCAGACCGCGTAGGCAACAAAGGTCATAAGAACTATTTTGGTAATTATAATTAACAAGATAAAACATGTTTATGTTTTGGATAATATGCACGGTGTTTGAAATGCATGGTTATAGCCACATAGCCCATTTACTTTGGTTTTATATTTATAAATATGGCATGTGTGTCGTACCTTTCTTTCATCTATTGTAATTCTCTTCTCATCTTACTCCCTCGTATGTAAAACGAGTTTCTGAAAATTGTAATATTTGCGGAGAAAGCGTGGATCACAAGAGCATAATGATGGGCCACCTTAGTTTTACGGGCTATAACCATTGCATTTATATTTACTGCTTTACATATATGTGTTACAATGTATGTTTTAGCATGATGGTAATTGATTAGATCATACTTGAATGTTGAGATTAATATAAAAAACCTCCTTATTTAATCAAAATAGCCATCCAATATTTGCCCTCGTTAAAACCTCGATCGGTACTATGTAGGTTTTGCCAAAGCGAAGTACTTATATCTATCTTGGTTAAATGTGAAGAATAAGCAAGTGATATTCACTGATTGTAATATTGGTTAAACTAGGTTGTCCCAATGAGACTAGAAACCTAAAGGCTAATGATTTGGATAATCGTAAGATGATTAGGAACAATAGTTGTTCACCGAATATAGGAATAACATGAGATGTAATTAGCAGGTGTTGCTTACCTAAATAATTGAATTCTAGGAGTAAAGCCAAAGCTGACTTAGGATGAAATGAAATATGGATCTTTACCCACTAGAAATACATTTTAGTAAGTTTTTCAATTTTGAGAGTTTTTAATAGTGGGAATGTTATTACCTTATAAACATGATAAAAGGCACTTATAAATCATATTTTATCGTTGTAGATTTGTTATGGCGAACTCAAACTCATTATCATTGCGATTCGTCCTTGAGAAGGACAAATTGAATGGCTTGAACTTCCTTGACTGGTTCTGTAACTTGAAGATTGTCCTCAAGCAATAACAAAAATTACAAGTCATCGAAGAACCTGTCCCTAAAAAGCTAGCAAATAATGCCCCCAAAGATGAATTGGAAGCCTTTGAAAAATACTCAAGTGACATGGTAGATGTCGGGTGTTTGATGCTTGCGACCATGACTCTTGAGCTTCAGAAGCAACATGAGGACATGGTTCCCTATGAGATGGTTAAAAATCTCAAGGAATTATATGAGGGGCAAGCTCGTCAAGAGAGGTATGAGACCTCTAAGGCTTTGTTTCGATGCAAGATGATGGAGGGAACTCCTGTAGGAACTCATGTTCTCAAAATGATAAGGTATATTCAGACCCTGGAAAAATTGGGCTTCCTCTAAGTGTTGAATTGACTATTGATGTTATCCCGCAATCATTGCCGGATAGTTTTAATCAGTTTTTTTATTAATTTCAATATGAATGAAATTAACAAATTGTTGCCCCAGCTGCTTGGTCTGTTAAGAACAACATGAAAAATGTTGGCTGCAAGCCCATTCTGATGATCCGAAATGATAACAGAAAAGGAAAGCCCAACACCAAGGCAAAGACAAAGCCCAACAAAGGAAAGGCTGCATTGAAACCCAAAGGAGGAGTTGCAAAAGAAGGAAAGTGTTTCCATTGCAGCAATGCTGGACATTGGAAGAGAAATTGTCCTGTCTATCTTGAAGACATCAAGAAGGCAAGAGAAAACGGGTAGTCCGAATCAGGTATTTATGTTATTGATATAAATATATCAACACCTACTTCTTGTGTATTAGATACCGGTTGTGGTTCTCAATTTGTACTTCTGTACAAGGACTAAAAAGGAGTAGAAAATTGGTAAAATAAGATATGGACCTACGAGTGGGAAATGGAGCAAGAGTTGTTGTATTAACTATAGGAACATATAATTTGTCATTACCTAGTGGACTTGTTTTAGATTTAAAGGATTGTTATTTCGTACCTAGTTTGACTAAGAACATTATTTCAATTTCTTGTTTGGACAAGATTGGTTTTGAGATTATTATTAAGAATAATAGTTGTTCCTTTATCTCAATAATGCTTTTTATTGTACGACACATTTAATAAATGGCCTTTATATCTTAGATCAAGACAATTCTACGTATAACATAAATACAAAAAGATCAAAAACAAATGACTCTAATCAAACTTATCTCTGGCATTGTCGCTTGGGTCATATAAGTGAGAAACGCATATCAAAACTTCATAAAGATGGATTTTTGGATTCTTTTGTTTTTGAACAATTTAATATATGTGAACCTTGCTTAATAGGAAAAATGACCAAATCACCGTTTGACGGTAAAAACGAGCGAGCAAGTGATTTATTAGGTCTAATACATAGTGATGTATATAGACCAATGAATACACAAGCCAGATGAGGGTTTTAATACTTCATTACTTTTAGTGATGACTTCAGTAGATATGGGTTCATTTACCTAATGCATCTTAATTCTGAAGCCCTTGAAAAGTTCAAGAAATTTAAGAATGAAGTACAAAACCAACTAGGGAAGAGTGTCAAAGCTCTTTGATTAGATCGAGGAGGAGAATACTTAAGCTTAGAGTTTGATAAACTTCTTAAAGAATGTGGGATTGTCTCACAACTTACACCCCCTAGTACTCCACAACATAATGGAGTTTCTAAAAGGAGAAATCGAACATTGTTAGACATGGTTCGATCAATGATGAGTCTTACTGATCTTCTAACTTCTTTTTGGGGACATACGCTAGAAACTGCTGCTTTCACACTAAATCGTGTTCCATCTAAATCGGTTCAAAAGACACCGTATAAGATATGGACTGGGAAACGTCCTAGTATGTCTTTTATGAAAATTTAGGGATGCGAAGTTTATGTTAAACATTAGATGTCTACAAAACTAGAATTAAAATCTCATAACTATAATTTTGTAGGGTATTCTAAAGAAACAAAAGGATATTATTTCTTCAATCCATCTGAGAACAAAGTGTTTGTTGCTCGAACATGAGTATTCCTCGAAAAAGAATTTATTTTCAGAAAAGGAAGTGGGAGAAATATTGAACTTGAGGAAATTCAAAATCAACCACTGATCACTAAACCAGAGATTGAACAACAAGTTCCACAAATAGTTGAGGAACATTCAATCATTCTTGAAACACAACCACTGCGGAGATCTATGAGAAAATGCAATGCATCTGAGAGATATGGATTTCTTATCACATTACATGGTGATGTTCTCCTCATGGACCAAGATGAGCCTAGGGCTTATCAAGAAGCAGTGGCGAGCCCAGACTCTGAGAAATGGCTAGAAGCCATGAAATTCGAGATGGATTCCATGTCAAAAAACCAAGTATGGACTTTGGTTAACCCACCTGAAGGGATAAAGCCCATAGGGTGTAAATGGATTTTTTTAAAAGAAGACCGACATAGATGGTAATGTACAAACATACAAAGGGCGATTGGTTGCTAAGGGATTTCGTCAGATTCATGGTATAAACTATGATGAAACTTTTTCTCCTATTGCTATGTTTAAATCCATCAGGATATTGCTTGCAATAACTGTATTTCATGATTATGAAATCTGGCAAATGGATGTCAAAATCGCTTTCCTTAATGGAAAATTAGATGAGGATGTGTACATGACACAACCTGAGGGTTTTGTCGATCCAAAAGAAGCCCAAAAAGTATGCAAGCTACAAAGATCTATTTATGGGTTGAAGCAAGCTTCTCGAAGTTTGAATCTTCGTTTTAATGATGCAATCAAAGAATTTGATTTTATTAAAAATGAAGATGAGCCATGTGTTTTCAAGAAAACTAGTGGAAGCACTGTCACATTCTTGGTATTGTATGTGGATGGCATATTAATAATAGGAAATGACATACCTACCTTACTGTCTGTAAAGACTTGGTTAGGAAAATGTTTTCTGTGAAAGACCTGGGTGAAGCAACCTATATATTAGGAATCAAGATATATAGAGATAGATCAAGACGACTCCTAGGACTAAGTCAAAATACATACATAGATAAAGTACTGAAAAGATTTCCTATGGAAGAATCTAAAAGAGGATTCTTACCTATGAGACATGTATTTCACTCTCAAAGGAAATGTGTCCTTCAACGCCTTAAGAAAAAGAGCGCATGAGTAAGGTTCCATATCCTTCAGCTATTGGATCTATCATGTATGCCATGCTATGTACACGTCCAGATGTATCATATGTATTAAGTATGACAAGTCAATACCAAGTGGATCCCGGTGAAGGTCATTGGGTTGCAGTAAAAAACATCCTCAAGTACTTAAGAAGAACTAAGGATACATTCCTTACGTATGGAGGCGAGGAAGAGCTAAATATAAAAGGTTATACTGACGCAAGCTTCCAAACTGATAATGATGATTCTCGATCGCAATCAGGTTTTGTGTTTTGTCTTAATGGAGGTGCTGTAAGCTGGAAAAGTTCAAAGCAAAATACAGTAGCAGATTCTACAACAGAAGCTGAGTATATTGCAGCAAGCGATGCTGCAAAAGAGGCTGTTTGGATCAAAAAGTTCATATCTGAACTAAGGGTTGTGCCTAGTATATCAAATGCTATAGATCTACGTTGTGACAACAACAGAGCCATCACACAAGCAAAAGAACCCAGATCTCACCAGCGATCCAAACACATAATTAGGCGTTACCATCTCATTTGAGAAATCATTGATCGAGGGGATATAGAAATATGTAGAGTACCAACGGATGACAATATCGCCGATCCACTGACAAAGCCTCTAACACATCAGAAGCATGATCGTCACACTAAGTCTCTTGGTATTAGATACATGAGTGATTGATCTTAATGCTAGTAGGAGATTGTTGGAGTATGCCCAAAGACCAATCATGAGATGGTTGTAAAAGACATACTTATTTTTATCATGTTTATTAATATAAATCCATTATTATTTTTCAGTCTTATTCTGTGCATTTATAGATAAACTGAATCATAATAAAGTCCTTAGAATAATATAGTTATTCTTGAATGTCCTTAGTCGAGTATTATTGTGGGCATGGACAACAATAATATATTAAGACTAATATGTAGTTGATTGATGACAAAGTGTTGTCATTGACATGAAGATGTCAAAATCAATACATAAGTATGTGTTAGACAACGACATATTGGACTGACCCGCTATGAGCATGTTTCTTGGATTATTATGTGACAGTCATAACATAGCTCATAGTGATAACTACATGTATGATCCTCAAACTTGAGATTATCATTATTTCAACATCGTGAGTGACATATTTTGATGCGGTCAAAAGTTTGTCGTAACTAACTACACTATAAAGACCAATATTGGATATGTCACATTCTATGTTGTGGAATATGGTTGATTAAGATAAGATATGTCCCTCCTACATAATAGGAGTAATATCATAGGCCACTTGATTGAGTGAGACTAGAAAATATATGGCCATGCTCGAATAAATTGATATGAGATATCATAGTTATTCGTTTATAATAGTCTACTCTATATCAAGAAATATTAGATGGACTATACAAGTGTGACTATTCTATGACTTGTGTTCGATCTAGATATGAGGACAAAAGGATGTAATACATGAAAAGAGTTAATCACGAAAAAGGTTATGTCGAACCACGACTTTCTGTAACTTAGGTAGAAAAGGTGCATTTCTAGATGCCACTCATTGCTTGTAATATTAGAATTGTTCTAGATATTACTGCTAATGTTACATGAACCTACAAGGGTCACACCCTATGACTGAAACGACCAAATATCGACTAGATAACATGTGCACAAACTTGTTGTGCACGTAATAAGTAAAAACTGAAATTATTATAATTATTGTAATTATAGATAATCTTGTTATATATATATATTAATACTAGATAATCATTGTAATTATCAAATACTATTAGAATATATATATATATATCTAAAGAAACCTAATTAAAGTAGAATCAGATTCTGCATATTTAATTATATTCGGTTAAATATATTGTATATTTAATGAATTCGAATTTAATTAGAATTAGGTTTTTGAATGCTATATAAAGTCATAAGGTCTAGCAGCTAAAAATATATCTTTTGCGAAAAACCTCTCTAACAGTTAGAGAACTAAAATATTGTTCGTTTCATTTGGGTGGACTGCGTAGAGGTCAGAACGTTGTTGCAACGACTTGGATTCGATATCGTGCTAGAAGAATTGGATTCTCCTAATTCCCTACAGTTTTCTCATATATATTTAAGGCAGCGTTTCATCCCTTTTCACCCTGAATTCGTTTCTCATACATGGATCACTGACAGAATACGTCGGATAATTTTTCTGCTACACCATGAGGTGTACCGAGGTTTCCCAATAAACATCACCAAGATGTTCGATAGATTCTCCATCATTGTCAACGGGCTCAAAGGCCTTGGAGAAGTTATTTTGGAAAGAAAGCTTGTTCGAAAGCTAATATATTCTCTTCTCGAGTCGTGGGACTCAAAAAAGACTGCCATCATTGAAGCTAAAGATCTCAAGACCTTGAAGCTCGATGCTCTTGTAGGGTCTCTTCTCACTTATACAATTATAAAGAATGGAAAAAAAGGAGAAAAAGAAGAAGATGAGGAATAAGAAGATAATAGAGCAAGGCATTGACGTGAATGTTGTTGCTCTCAAATCCTCCTAAAAAATCCAAGAAGAATCAAGTGAAGAGGAGAGTGAAGATGAAAAGAAGAGATGGTTAAGCTCTTCAGGAAATTTGCCCAATTCATGAAGTGCCACAAGAAAGAATTAAGACATGAATCGAAAATAAAGAGGAAGGATCCCATTATATCCTTTGAGTGTAAGAATTTGGGACGCACCAGTATGATTGCCCTCATTTCAACAAGAAGGGATCAAGCCATAAGAAGAAGACATTTGTGGCTACATGGAGTGATGAAGAGGACTCCACCGATGATAAAGTAGCTCACCTTTATCTTATGTCCATCGAAGATTTAGGGGTAACTTCTAATTTATCTACTTCAATTTCATATTCTTTTGATGAATTACAAAATGCTTATGAAGATTTGGTTTTAGAATTTAAAAATCACATTTTGAAAAATAAGAAATTGGTTTCAAATTTGAAAATTCAAAATGAATTGATTTCTAAAACCAATGATGAACTTGAAGCAAAACTCAATAAATTTAAGCAAAATAATGTTAATTTACAAAATTTGCTTCAACAAGTCCAAAAAGATCATCAAAAGGAGTTGGATGATCTTAAGAAAGAAAAAGTTTTGATTTACACGAATTTTGAAAAGAAAAAAGAAAATTTTGTTAAATCAAACTTTTATGCTAGCCAATCTAGTTCCCCTTGATTTGTAAATGGTAAAATTGTTAAAAATATTTGGGTTCCAAAAGGACTCATTGTTTCAAAAAAAGGATGAAATTGGAAAATGGATTCCTAAGGAGACTAAAATTTATGGGACTAACGCCATTGGATCTAAAGTAATTTGGATACCAAAAATTACTTGATTGTCCATTTGTAGGTGTGTTTGAGCCATTAATGATCAAATTGAAATTTTGGAAGCTCATGACACACAAAAGAGGAATGACACTTGGAGAAAGAAGGCTTAACATCTTACCTTGGTTCAAGTGGTAAGTTTAAATTTCATGCAATTGCTTGATCTTGCATATATTGTTTGATTTTGATGATGATCTAAGCATGTTTGTATGATTCCATGAATGCATAGTTGATATAGTTAGAGGGAGTCTCAATTGTACGAGTTACATGTTTTTGGCCATTAACTTATAATGTTTGGTTGATTTTGGTGAATCTATGCTTTCAATGTGTTAAATGATATGTTTTTGAGAAGCATATGTAGCAAAATGTGCTTAATGTATATCTAGGACTCAATAAAGCCTTTGTATGAACTTAAAACTAAGTTGTAAGGCCTCTTATGTTGTTTTTGCTGTAATTTTTCACCTAATTTGTGCCTTCGGTACCGGTACCGCCCATACCGTACCGATACGACCGTTAACCTATACCGATACGACCTATATCGTACCGGTACACACAGCCAAAATGGATAGTTTTGTCTCTTTTTTGCCATGCCTTAATGTGTTTATTTGATTTTCTTACATTATGGATGTCTAAATTGAATTTCTTGGTTTATTTGGTTATTTTAGTTGAAATTCAATTTTTTTTCTCATGAATTGTTGGACTAACAATTTACTTGATGCTTGATTAGGGGAAGCTGATTTTTTAAATCTTTTTTGTCTTTTCTCCAATGTTATCTTACACCAACAATTGATAATTCCTACCAATTGGTACTATTTTTTCCCAACAATTGGTGTTCTTGAACTTAAACGTGATTTCAAACTTGGTTTTGAAACTATTTTTGATATAACAAAAAGGGGGAGGATAGGTTTGAAAAATTCAATTTCAAAAAGAAAAGGGGGAGCTTTAATATTTTCTAAAAATATTTCTCTTTTTCTAAAATTATTTTCCTAAGGGGGAGTTTTCACAAAAAAAATTGTCAAGTGGTTTCGTTATATCTAAAGGGGGAGATTGATAAACCTAGGGGAGATTGATAAACCTATTTGATTTTGATATAACTTAATGAGAAATGTTTTTAGAAATTAAACTAATTTATAAAAATATTTCAAAAGTCCATACACTCGAAAAATATGTTTTAGATGTTTTAAAGGGTTTTTGACAAGTTCCAAATGATTTCAAATAGCCAAAGTGTCAAAAACTAGTCCTGAGTATCGATACGGTTTGACCCGTACCGATACCCAGAGGACCCTGTATCGATACGGTTCTAAGAGTACCAATACGATTTTTCATCCCTAAGTTTTCCAAATTCTGTTAGCCAATTTTGTATAGATATTGGCCTAGCCGTATCGATACGAGAGGGTGTGTACTGATACGCTTTTATAGCGTATCAATACCCCTGTGTTATAATTGTTCCAACATGTATTTTTCTTAAGAATAGGTACCAATACCGGTCCTCACGTACTGATACCGAAGAGTCCAAAACTACATTTGTAATGCCTCGATTTTTAGGCCTAGCGGTTTGAGGCTTGTTAACGGTTTGGTGGACCGGGTGAGAGATTCGAGTCGAGTTTAGGAATAAATATTTTTGAGTAAGATAAAAATATGGAACAATGGTTAAAAATCATATTTAATTATATGAAAAATAATGGTGGAATCAATTTTGGAAAATGTAATGTGGAAGGGTGACATTTTGGTTAGTGACTAAAATGTAATTTTTGAAAAGTATTTTTAAAGGTGACTAAAATGAAAAAGGATCAAATTCTTAGAATCCTTAAGGAGCTATTTTTACTAAGTTTTTTGCTGGTGGTTTCTCATTTCAATTAAGTCATTTTAACATGTGTTTTAAAGGATAATTAAAAAGGATTTTAGATAATAAAATTAGTTATTTGGTTTCAAAGAGATGTGACGTAACTTTTCTCTCAACTTTTCTCTCCATCTCTTTTCTTCCAAACACTCTAGTTTTCATCAAATTCCAGAGGCGAGAGATCTTTTTACTTGAATTCTTGATTTATAAATGATTCTTTGTCTTTGTTTTTCAAAACCTCATTGAAATCTTGTGCTTTCCTAGCTTTAATCAATCAATTGAGGGAGAAATCACACAATAGAGGTAAGGTTCGTTCTTCTCCTCTGTTGATGGTTCTTTATTGATATTCCTAAGTATTTGATCATTGATTTATGATTTATAATCTGATTTTATGTTTTTATAATGGATAATTGATTTAATGGGGTTTAATTTGTGAAATTATGAAAGGTTCGTAATGGATCTATTTTCTAGTGTTGAGGATTGATTTTAAACATATTTTGGATGATTTATAATGTTGATAAGTTGTTTTTATCATTGAAATCCCAAAATTTCTTGAATCCTTGATTATTAGGTTGTTAGATTTGTGTTTTTGTGGAGTAGTAGTGGCTGAATAGTTCCTGGAAGTTTAAGGATGATGTAATCCTATTTTTAGATGTTAATTGAAGTATTAGGTTGATAGATTATGGCTGGGTTGTGTTTGGAAAGAGTTAGATGGTGATTTCTATTGTTGCGGTTGGGTATTTGTAAAAGGATTGTGAGGTTTGCAAGGAATTGTTGTTGCAATGTTTTGAATGCATTGAGAAGCATTAATCCTCTGTTGCAATGTGATTAAAATAAGGGAAGTTGATCCGGAAGCGATCGGTGAAGCTTTGGAGGCTTGATTTCACATCGGCGAATCGAGGTTTCGCGTATCAGTGAGTGAGAGCTTGGATTTCAGTTTTGAAATGATTTAAAAGTGGTTTATGGAGGTTTAAATTGAGCTTGAAATGCTGGTTTAAACTCGAAAGTAAGTATGATGTGGGTTTCTCTCTCGGTCATGCTAATATGAAATAGTTTTATGCATTTGTTTTGATTTACATTGTACCTACTATTTAAGCATGTTTTAAAGTATATGAGATACTGTTTTTGATCATGATAAGATGATGGATGCACATGGTAAGTGATCCATGTAAGTATATGGTTTATACTTGTGTTTTAAGCATGTAATGTTGCTTGGGAAATGATTTGGTTTAATGCTTATAAAAATAGTGAGGTAAATGGTGAATTATATTGGCAAGTGATGTGGTTTAAAAATGTTATCGGATAAAGTTGGCTAGCCATAGGATTGATAGTGCATTATAATAAGTTGCCTTGGATGTCGAGGGGTTTTATACGGTGTACCGAATACTCCATCTAAGTACCCTAATGGTCGAGGGGTTATATGGTACCGTAGACTCTCGTTAGTGGATTAAGCGTCTAACCGATGAGTGGGGTTGGTGTCCCCGTGGGTTGAAAGTGTACCCGGTTGTAATGTACCACAATTGTGATTGTATTGGTTATTCTGGTTGAGATGGCTTGAAATGTTGCGAGGACACTTGTTTCAATCCGTGTATCCGATGAATGATTTTTGGTTAAGGAACTTGGTTATGATCACTTGTAAGCCAATATAATTGTTAATGTATCTTTGAAAGGTTTATGTTGTATAATGTGATTTATACATGTTACTCTTTAAGCTTTGCATATGGTAGTTATGCATGAGAAGACATAAATTGATGTTTAGCAATGGGATTTGCTGTTGGTTAATGATACATGTTGCATATGGTTTAATATACTGGTTTTTAAAGATGTTAAGTGCATGGTTTTCAAGGCATGGTAATGTTTTACATTATGTTTAAAAGATGATTGAAATAGGATTTCAATGTATTGTATAAAAATGGTTTTAATACATTGATGGTGTGTTGTTTTTGAGCACTCCTCACTAAGCCTAGTGTTCTTACGCTCTCTTTATCCATCAATGCAGAGAATTAAAGTCTCGGAAGGCAGCGGGAAGCAAGGGATCACAAAAAGACTTGTTATCAAAAGTATGTTTTTATACTGGACTATAAGTAATAAGGGAAATGGGGTTTTCGTTGTTGTTTTGGGAGCTATTTTGTTTAACTCCCGGTTTGAGCAATCTTGTTTTGCTGCTCATGGTTTGTAAATGGCCATTTTGGATTGCTGTGGTGATGGTTTGAGGTTTTATGCTTTGCTTGCTTTGGTTTCTAGGGAGTGGGAGCAAGCCTCTAGATTTACCTTCGATGCATAATGCCATGTTTTGATGTTGAAATCAAGATGTTTTGTTATGGTTTGACTCTTGAATGTGTTGGATATATGTTAGAAGCATGCTAGGGTGGTTTGGTATGTTCGAAAGCATGTTAAACCATCAATTGAGGACGTTTCAGGTCCAGGCGTACCGGTACGGGTGTCCCTGTTTTGGTACGAGTAAGTCATTTCTGGCTTAGCGTACCGGTACGCAGGCAAGCGTTTCAGTACGGGCTTAGGCAAATTGTGGCCAGCGTTTCGGTGTGCAGGAAGCCATTTCGATACGGTACAGTATTTTCTAAAAAGGTAGGCGTATCGAAATAGATTTTGGCTATTGGAATCTGAGATTTTCAAATTTGTAATACCACACCGAAACGAGGGTAGGTGTACCTATACGGCTGCCGTCAAATCAATTATTTGAGTTTATTAAAGTTCTGTTTTCTTTCGTTTTAGTCCATGTATGATGTGGATGCGATTGCATGAGTATGGATGATTAAGTTAAGCTAAGTTTTGACTTGAGAGCATGAAATCAAATTAAATAAAGGTTGGTAAATATAAAATGAGCTAAATCCCTATGGTTTTATGAAATTGCAATTTAGTCCCTAAATTGCAATTTCGTTCAATCAGATGTCAAATCGATGCCCGAGTTAGTTGAGCTCTCACCTGTGGTGAGTATGTACATATAGGATGATAATTGTGCATCTAGATAAGAAAAAAATGGACGTGTTTCGGGTTTTTATCTTCATGGTTTACTTTGGTAAACCTAATGTAGCTCACTCGGTTCGGTCTTGCGACTAGGCTGGGTCAAGAGAGTTACAACATTTATTACTGGAAATAAAGACCCTAACGGCTCCAAACCAACCCCAACGGTTAGTAACGACCATGAACACATTAGAGGGTTTAAAAGACTCAATCAAACAACCATGGATAGATTCGAAACATCAAGCCAACATTTTATGATTAAGAAAAGTGTTTTGTGCTTTTAATTGTCATTTTTCTTTGTAGAACACACTTGTAAGCTTAATTGTCATATATGCTCATGTGTTAGGTTTTGGGTGAAAGCTTAATTGTGCAAACATTGTACCTTTTTACAGTTTTCTTGTTTTCTATTTGTTTTTCTCTTGTAAGAGAGGGTTTTCTCAAAGCTTTGGGGTATAAGCTCTGAGGTTGTAAAGGTTTTCTCTTGAACCTAGAAAAAGTAAGAAATTCGGAGTGAATTAGGGAAAATACTTAGTGGGAAGTTAAGGTAGTGGATGTAGAGCTTGGTTAGAAGCTTGAACCACTATAAATCCTTGTCTCTATTTTTAAATTCCATTGCTTCTACCACTATCACTCAAAAACCAATTCACCCCCTCCTAGTTATCTCGGTTGATAGTCGAGCCTCCCAACAACTGGTATCAAAGATTTGTCTCTATGCCGGATTAACATCCTAGAGTCGATCCTTGAACTGCTCAACATTTATGCATTAACCGAAGTTCATGAAGCAATCCATCGATAGGCCACATTTCTTCAACAAGACCAACTACTTCTATTGGAAGAATATGATGATGTACTTCATTAGAGCTAAAGACTATCGTCTTTGGGACATTGTTCTTGATGGGTCGTTTGTTCCACAAAAAAGCAAGGTGGAATGGAGTGCAGAAGATCGTAAGAAGATGAAGCTCAATGCAAAGGCCATGCACATTCTCTTTTGTGCACTTGGCCCGGATGAATATGCAAAAGTCTCTTATTGTGAGAGTGCCAAGGAGATTTGTGACAAGCTGGAAGTCACTCATGAAGGAACCAATAAAGTAAAAGAGACCAAGATTGAACTCCTCAACTTGAGCTATGAGAGCTTTAAAATGGAGCAGGATGAAGATATCACCAAGATGTTCGATAGATTCTCCGTCATTGTCAACGGGCTCAAAGGCCTTGGAGAAATCATTCCAAAAGGAAAGCTTGATCGAAAGCTAATATATTCTCTTCCTAAGTCACGAGACTCAAAGAAGATCACCATCATCGAAGCTAAAGATCTCAAGACCTTGAAGCTCGATGCTCTCATGGGGTCTCTTCTCACTCATGAAATCATGAAGAAAGGATGAAAGATAAGGAGATAATGAAGAACAAGATAATAGAGCAATGCATTGTCGTGAATGTTGTTGCTCCAAAATCCTCATCAAGAATCAAAGAAGAATTAAGTGAAGACAAAGAAGATATGGTCAAGCTCTTTAAGAACTTTGCCCAATTCATGAAGTGCCACAAGGAAGAATTAAGTCATGAATAAAAAATGAAGAGTAGGGATCCCATTATATGCTTCGAGTGCAAGAAGATGAGACACACCAAGTATGATGCCCCCATTTTAATAAGAAAGGATCAAGCTATAAGAAAAAGGTATTTATGACTACATAGAGTGATGAAGAGGACTCCACCGATGATGAAGTAGCTCACCTTTGTCTCATGGCCATCGAAGAAGATTCAAGGGTAACTTTTAATTCATCTATTTCAATTTTATATTCTTTTGATGAATTACAAGATGTCTATGACAATTTGGAAGTAATATAAATAAAGTCATCCATGTGAAATTTAAATAATCAGTATGCTTTAGAGCATATAAATATGCATTTTAGAGCAAGTGTACTCGTCGATCAAGTAATAAAGTGATAGAGTAGAGTGTCAAACCCACGGGGATTGTATCAATAAATACGAGCGATCATACTTAAGAGTGGATGAACAAATATTGGTTTGATGGTGATTATCAAAACTAAATGCAACTAAAAGTAAGGTAGCTATGATCAAGATAAACAAATGTTGTTGTAGATATTCAGATAATTATAGAAGCTGGGTTTATTGCCTAGGAATTATGCTTGATTACTTATTTGAATGCATAAGGGATGGCAATACATGTCTACATAAACCAATTAAGACTTTATCTATTCGACAGGGTTTTCTAATTAACTTCTGACTCTCTCAATGCCTAGAAGTTGATAACAAGGAAGCTGAGGTAATACATGTATGCGTGAACCCTAACAACTCTATTATCTGTTCAAGTTTCCCTTATTAATCGTTGAAATTCTAAACTTATGTCTAAGCTGAATTAGAACTAAGTTAATAGCTTAGCTCTACTATTCACATTTGTTTAACTTAACTCTCTCGATATTAATCCACAAATCAATAGTTAAAAGGCCTCTCCCGATAGCTCTTACAATAACTATGTATAAAGAACGATGAACAAAATAGATAAAGGGAAATGAACTATAGCATTAAACAAAATAATCAAAACATAATATCCTAAAAAAATAAACACATGCAAAATTATTTAGATCATATCTGAGTCTAAAACATCCATAATAAGAGTATTTAAAAACATGTCAGTTTATTACGCAAGGGATAAAAAAGGTCAAGCGTCCTCGATAATCTCCTCCAAGCTCTCTAACTGTGCTGCAAGTCTCGCACTCCTCGGCCTCTCTCGATGGCTTTCATTGTGTGGGGACTCCTCTAGAACTTCGACTCCGGTGGTTCTCCGGTAGTTGAAGAATAAGGGTTGTTGTCTATGATCGAGCTCCTCTTGTTTGTCGCCCAAGTCTTCTTTATGTAGGTAGAAAAGCTAGGGTTTAGAAACCCTAAGGCGCGCGAAGCCTCTTTAAGAGGATCTTGCTTTCCCACTTCCTTTAATGAGTTTCGCATCAGATGAGAATCCACATAGGCCAAGTCTGACCAACTCTTTTTGATGTGTTAGTTGCATACGAAAGAGATGCTATCCTTCATGCTCTAGTATTCCTCTAGCTCCAACAGTTCCTGTGCAAGCATCACTAAAACACACAACCTTCTCCATTAAACGTACCAAAATATATAACAATTAAGCACAGGTAGTGCAACTCCCTAACTATATGCAAACTACATGCAAACTACTCCTAAATACAACTACATGAGCTTAAACAAATGCAAAAGCTAAGCAGAAAGCTATAAAAAATAGGTTATCTACACAGTCATTAGGGTGAACTATCACAACAATAACATTAGAGCTATCTACCCAAATCAAAAAGGGTGAATCATGACAACAACAACATTACGACTCTCCATTCAATCTAGAAAATGTGAATAGTCACAATAAAAATAGTGGCTCTTTACCTAAATCAGAAGGAGAGAACCACCAAACATCAACAAAACAACCTCTATCCTAATTCAACTACAAGTATCGACTCAAGCCAATTTATGACATTCCCCTTGACCATGGGGATAATTGTTATGCCTATAATAATAATAGAAAAATATGACTCATATTTTCGCATTAAATCTCATCAATCACCAAACTTCCCAAAGAAGCTAACCTTCCTATAAAGGAGAGAATGGTCGATCCGCTTGAGGGATCTAGAGATCGACATCCTGATCGGCTAAGTGTTGAACTCCACCTAGAGCGGCTCTTGCCCAAAACCAAAACGAGTGAATTGCCCAAAATCACCACAACAATCCTCTTCCACAAACTTATCTGATATCAACCAATTTTTGTCATCAACAACACTCATTAATGTAACAATAGACATTCTGTAACACCCATTCCCAGCCTGGTCGAGAACCGAGTAGGATTATATTACCAGAGTTCAATACGGTGATTAGTATAACGTTTTAGTCATTATTCAATACCCGATAGTCAATATCTCTATGTATCAATATCACAATGATGACAATAACAATAACAATGATACTATGGTCGATGTTCAATACAATAGCTTACCGATGCTCACCAATGAAGCCTCCAAAGAGGTTTGATGCGATATTCTTTTACAAAAAGGTTAGCTATGCAAAAATCTATATCAATGAAACTAGGAAGGCACCTAGCCTATTCCCGAGACTCTGACTACATTTACCGAGCTTTTGAAGCTTCTAACGCTCTCGGATGACCACTCCCTTATTCCTATCTTTTGATGGAGATGGTGACCCTTCTTTCTCAAAATCTCAAGCTAGGTAAAACAATAGGAAGTGTTAGGGTTAACACAATGTTATACATATCAATGTTAGGACTTAAAATAGCTATTTGTTGTTATGTCTTCCATGGATTGAAGCTTGAAATTTATGGGTGAAGCTTTAGGGTTCATGAGCTTTATCTTAAAATTAAACATTAATCATCAATGGAATCAAAAAATTATTTGAGGATTTTAGCTTACCAGATCGATGGCTATACGATGGAATTAATGGATTGAAGAAAGCTTGAGTTTTAGATAACTCAACAATGGAGGTGCTAGCTTAAAGGTAGGGAGATGCTTGCTTGGAGGAAGAAGATGGTGAGGTTAGGAGATGATAATGAACCCAGTGAGTTTTGAAAAAGAAAAATAACGTCCTCTTTTTAACATTTTAAGGCATTATTATTGCCCACGACATTGTCCATCCACCACCTCTTCATAAACCAATAAAAGGGTTTCCCTTCAAGGAAAGAAACTTACTTAACTTTAACTTATTTTTATATAAGCAATTAGGCAACTCTCCATCAATTTTAGTTATCATCTTTTGACAAAAGATGAAACAACATCACGTGAACTTCACAAGCTATTAGGTGACTCATTTTCAAAAATGGAAAAATTACGAGTTTAGTTCCTCAAGTTTCCAGACTTTGCACCTTTCCCCCTAAACTCTTAATTTTCACAATTTAGTCCCATATAGCTTTCAATAAATTCAATAAGGTCCTTAATCAGTAAATGGACTCACTTAGAGTCCAATGTCAATGCAATTGACCACACGGTTAAGGTCAATTCAATATTTAGACCTTTTTGGTGTAGGGTTTTCGATCGCCGAAATCTAATTCCTACTAGACCGATTTTTAGGGTGTTGCAATTCTCCACTCTTAAAAAAATTCATCCTCAAATTTTTACCTGAACTAAAAAGGTAAGGGCATTGTTTCTTTATTGTCTCTTCCGATTGCCAACTTGCCTCCTCAACAGCGTGACTCCTCTAGAGTACTTTGACCAACGAAACAGATTTGTTGCAAAGTCTCTTAACTCCTTTGCAAGAATCTGAACCGGTTCGTCCTCATAGGTTAAATTAGGTTAAATCTCTATAGATTCTGGCTCGATAATATGCAAAGGATCAGAGCGATATATACGAAGCATCAATACGTGGAATATATCGTAAATCTTGCTCAGCTCGGAGGGCAATGGCAATTAATAAGCCACATGGCCAACTTTCTCCACAACCTCAAAGGGTCCAATGAATCGGGGACTTAGCTTCTCCTTTTTGCCAAACCTCAAAACTTTATTCCATGGTGAAACCTTAAGGAAGGCTCTCTCATCAACCTCATATTGTATATCTCTTCATTTGAGATCAGCGTAGGCCTTCTATCGGTTAAAGATAGCCTTCAGATAGTCATGGATGATGGTAACATGTTCTTTAGTTTCTCGAAGTAGGTTAGCAACCAATATCTTGCCTTCACCGAGTTTAGACCAACACAAAGAAGTTCTGCAATGTCTACCATACAACGCCTCATATGGTGCCATTTTAATAGAAGCTTGATAACTATTATTGTAGGCAAACTCGATAAGAGGTAGGGATTTCTCCCAATATCCCTTAAAATCAATAATGCATACACATAGCATGTCGTCCAGAATCTGTACGGAAGAGTTCAATAACGATACATGATTTCCAATGATTCAATGGGAGGGGTTTTCTATGATTACCTGAATGACCCTTTTTGTCTAGCCGTTATGCCGAGAGTGAAAAATGGTACTGAGATTAACTCTAGTAACCAGAGCTTCCTGCAATGATTTCCAAAATCGAGATGTAAACCGTGGATACAGATCAAAGATGATAGATTTTGGTATTCCGTGGAGTCGGATAACTTATTTGATGTACAAGTCAGCTAATTTAGGAAGACTATAGTCTATTCTAATTGGTAAAAAGTGAGCCGACTTGGTAAAATGGTCTATAATGACCCAAATAGCATCGTGTTTAGCGAGAGTTAAAGGCAAACCACTAACAAAGTCTATTGTGATGCTCTTCCACTTCCACAATGGTAGATCAATAGGTTGCAATAAGTCGGTAGGAACACAGTGTTCAGCTCTAACATGCTTGCATGTAAGGTATTTGGACACGAAGTCAACTATAGCTTGCTTCATGCTCGGCCACCAATAAAGTTCCCAAAGATCTTTGTACATCTTTACAGAACCCGAGTAAACTAAATAAGAACTCGAATGAGCTTCTTTAAAGATATCAGTGCGAAGAGATTCATCATTGGGTACACAGACCCAATAAAGAAAACATAGTAGTCCTTCAGAATTAACTCTAAAGTCAGGATCATCACGATCTTGCAACTTAGAAGCTATGGATTGAAGTTCAGGGTCTTAATTCTGCAATACCTTGATTTTTGTTACGATAGTAGACTGAACCTAAAGTTTAGCTACAAGACAAATGTGCTTTTGAAGTCGGAAGTAAGCATTAATAGCTCAGGTAGTAGGCAAAGGTTTGCGGCTGAGCGCATCAGCGACGACGTTGGCCTTGCCCGAATGATAATCAATAACAAGATTGTAGCCTTTGAGGAGTTCCATCCATCTCTATTGTCAAAGATTCAACTTCTTTTGTGACAATAGATATTTGAGGCTTTTATGCTTGGTGAAAAGATAGCATTTCTCCCCGTAGACATAATGCCTCCAAATTTTCAATGCGAAGACAACTGTAGCCAGCTCCAAGTCACGAGTGGGGTAATTAATCTCATGTGGCTTTAGTTGTCTTGAAGCATAAGAAATGACTTTGCTTTCTTGCATTAGTACACATCTTAACTCGAGATACGATGGATCACTATAAACTGTATAATCCTTTCCAAACTCAGGTTGGGTCAGAATCGGTGTGTAAGTTAAGACTTGTTTCAATTGATCAAAGCTTCTTTGTTGTTCCTCGGTAAAAAAATAGAGTTTCCTAACTTAATAGCTTAGTCAAAGGGGCTGCTATCATAGAAAATCCCTTGACAAATCTTCTATAATAACCAGCATGACCAAGGAAACTTCTTACTTCACTAATGTTCTTTGATGAGTGCCAATCAAGGATGGCCTGGATTTTCTTTGGGTCTACTTGGATGCCTGAAGCTGATACAATGTGCCCAGGGAAGGAACTTCTGTGAGCCAAAATTCACATTTAGAGGATTTAACAAATAGTTGCTTTTCTCGAAGAGTCTGAAGCATAATACGGAGGTGGTCCTAGTGTTTGACAGCATTCTTAGAATAGATTAGGATGTCATCAATGAATACTACCAAAAACTTGTCTAAATAGGGTTTGAAAACTTGATTCATCAAATCCATAAAGGCTGTTGGTGCATTAATTATCCCAAAGGGCATCACTAAGAACTCATAATGCCCATATCTTGTACGAAAAGCAGTTTTGGGTCCACCACATTCTTTAACTCTCACTTGATAATACCCAGACCTTAAATTGATTTTGGAAAATACTGTAACAACCCAACTTTTGAGTTACTGAATCGGGTCTTGGACCCGAGTAATGGGCCTTTAAGTTGGGGGCCCAATTAAGATTTGGATATGTGCTTTATAGTAAAAATGGTAGGTGTTTTTATTATTTATTTGGTAAAATAAAGGAAAATAAAAAATAAATATTTTATGATTTAAAGTGGGCTGATTTGATGGGGAGAGAAGAAAAGAAAAGAGAGAAAAAGTAAGAAGAATTCTTTGAGCCTCAATCTATGACCACCAGAGCCACCGTGCATGACAATGCCATGATAATTTGAAATGTCTCATCGTGACGAGTCAAATGGTGGTTGTCGCATCGTTGTTCGAGCCACCGTTCGTTGAAATGAGGAAAAACAAGAATCAAAGAAGTTAGTTTGGCATGTTCCAGCCATCACCACTGCAAACGAAGGCCACCATCGAAACCAACGGCTAGAGAACAGTGGGCTAGAGCTCGATGTTGCTGTCCGGCCACTAGAGGGCCTCTCACACGTTACTGACAAGAGTGAGCATGTGTAGTAGCAGGCGGGTGCACATAGCTGCAGTGCACCAAGCCACACTGGATCCCACACTCGGTTGCACGTGGTTTTGGTTGCATCAGATCATAGCCTATGGGTACACAATAGCTACCATGCACTTGCGCCTCACTAGATCACCAGGGGTTGACCAGACCGTTAACTAACATTGACCAACTGTTGAATTTTTAAAGGACCCTACCCAAGGTTTTCTCGATGTTCTAAATCCATTGGCACAGTTTGTTTTGCCAAATTTGAACCTGGTAAGCTATTTTTATGCGTTTCACCTTGTGAATTGGTTAGAGGATGCATAAAATTAATATAGTTGCGTATTTGTTGTTATACGAGGATTATTTGGGATCAGACATTAGATCAAGTAGAATAATTAGAAATCTTATATGAGGTGTAACGCCCCGGCTTTAGGCCTAGCGATTTTAAGGCTAGTTAGACGGTCCAGTGGACCGGGCTAGAAATTCAAGTCAGATTTAGAAGCAAATAATTTTCTAAAAGATAAAAATGTGAAAAATGGGTAAAAACCATATTTTAATATATTAAACATATTGGTGAAAGCAATTTTGGAAAATGGGCTTTGGAAGAGTGACATTTTGGCTAGAGACCAAAATGCAACTTTTGAAAACTATTTTTAAAGGTGACTATTTTGTAAAGAGTCAAAACTTTGAATCTTTAAGGAGCCATTTTACCATTTGGTCTAATATGAGTTTTCTCTTAATTAGGCTTATTTTTAAAAGAGTTTTAATTAAGGGAATTAAAAGGATTTCGTTAGAAAGGTAGTTTTTTTTTTCTAAATCACAATTTTGACGTAACTTTCTTTCTCTCATATTTTCTCTCAAAATACTCTCAGCCAAACACTCTTTTCTCATCATAGATTTAAGGTAATGATCTTGATTTCTTAACTCTTTGATTTGCTAAATGATTCTTCAACTTGTTTTCCAAAAATCTTATTTAATCTCTTTGTTTTTCAAGAGGAAAACATCCAATTAAGGGGAAACTCATTCATTGGAGGTAAGGTTCGTTCTTCTCCTCTAATGAAAGGTACTTTACTGAAATTCCCAAGTTCTTGACTCTTTATATATGTTTCTAATGGGTTTTAATTGATTAATTATGGAATTTTGCTTAATTGATGAAATCTTGTGATTTTCAAATTGGATCTATTTTTCCAGTGTTGAGGATTAATTTTAATCTTATTTTGGATGTGTTATAATATGGATAAGTTTTTTTTAGTAATGGAATCCCAGAATTGGTTGAATCTCTAATAGTTAAGGTTGTTAGTTAAAGGTTTTGTGTTGTTTTTTGGAGTTTAATCATTGCTGGAAGTAAAAGGATGTTATAAAAGGGTTTTTAGATGTTAATTGACGAAGTTTGATGTATTGAATCATTGTATTGTGGCTGGGTTTAGTTTGAGAAGTGTTTAAGGGTGATTTTGATAAGTTCGGACAGCTTTTAAGTGGGCAACTTGAGAGTTGCGGGTAATTGCTGGTAGGCAATGGTTTGAATACATAATGATACATTTATTCTCTGGTTTTATGTGGTTAAAATAGTGGATAATCAAGGCGACGAAGCTTGACGTTGTTTGATGCTTGCTAGTAGCTCATTTCGCGTTGGCGAGCAAGGCGATGTGAATCAGTGAGTGGAAACTGGTTTTAAAGGCTTTCTAAAGGTTTGCAAATGATGTTGGGAGTTTAGGTTAAGCTTGATACACTTACCTAAGCTCGGAAGTAAGTTTCCCTCATTTTGCTCTTGAATATCGGATTGGATATGAGCATGGTTGTTTACATGTTTTGGTTTTAAACGTGGTTTGTTTTACTTATTGTAAATGCATGGTTTTGAATACACATGCAATGGTTAAAGGTATATAAAGTGCTAGCGAGCATTGGTTTTCATTCCATATTGGGAATGGGGTATTGCTTTGGCAATGTGGGTTGCATATATGGTTTTTTAATGCATTGTAAAACAGTGAGTACATGGTTTTGTAAATGATATATTGGCTATGTGACATGATGAGAAAACATTTGGATATAGTTGGCATGCCATAGGATGAAGTTCTCTATAATATATGTATAAAATCGATCGTGTCCATGGGTCCTTGAGGTATAGCAGATTGGCTACTCGGACTATTGGGTTTCCACTAGTGGTTATGCGGATTGGCTAATCTAAGTGTGAGTAAATCTTGAGGATTGGAAAGGTTTGAGATGTCATACGGATTGGCATGGTATGAGTATGGTGGAGGATTGTCCATCATGAGTTATCCGTGTATCCAATGTATGGATAGAGGATTGTTCATCCATGGATAGAGGATTGTCTACCCGAGGTCACTATAAATGTCAATATATGATAGTTCATGTGTTGAACCTATTTTATAATTCTTTGGGATTTAAGCATGTGTTGATTTGATGATTTGGGAATTTAAGCATGTAGATTATAACGGTTTTTACACAATGTTGATATATATGTTTCAGATTGGAAACGATGTAAGTGCTTAGGATTGTAAGAATGGTTCGGAAATAAGTGTTTAGTTTTCAAAGGTTTTAATTGCATCATTGCTTTATGATCATCCTCACTAAGCATGTATGCTTACGCTCTCTTTTTCCTAATGATGCAGAGCATTAAGAGTTGGGGCAGCAAAGGCAAAGTTAAAGTGATCTAAAGTCAGGACTACTTTGAGTATGAACTCGGTTTTAGTTTTCAGTTAATAAGGCAATGTGTTTGCCATGGATTTTGGGATTTGTAATTCTGTTATTCCCTAGTTTTTAGCATGTGTAATGCTGTGATTTTGGAGTTGGTTGATGTTGTTAAGCATGTTAATGGTTTTGGTTTTGGTTGATGCTTGGTAAATGCCTAGGTATGTATCTAGATCGTTTGGATTGATTAGCATGTTTTGATGTGCTCAACATGTTGAGTATGATATTAAAGATGTGTTAGCATGTTTGTGCTGGGAAGTATCCTATTGAATGTTTTAGTATTGGTGGAAGCTTTAGGGAGCATGCCTATAGAGGAAATCTTTTGGAAGCATGAAATTGTTATGGTTGCTAAATCTGGGTGCAAATGCTAGAATATATTTAGCTGAATGTTTGTATGTATGCATGCAAGTTTTTAGGACCTAAATGCATCTAGATTTGAGGGAGAAACCAGCTAGAAATGACATTACAGGCCAGGCGTACCGATACGCGGGGGACCGTATCAGTACGACTAGGCATTTCTGGGCAAATCGTATCGGTACGAGTGCAGGTGTTTTGGTACGGTTTGATGCTACTAGAATTTGATTTTTGAACCAAGCCCGTGTACCGAAATGCAAGTCTATCGTATCGATACGGTATGTACAAAAATTAAATGGGATTTTTCATTCGATGTGGTGTACCAATACGATACATTATGTACTGAAACGTGACTGCAATACCGTATCGATACGGGTGCTAGTGTATCGATATGAATGGCAGTTAAGTTAGTTAATGTCATGGAAGCTCAATTTTGATTTCTTTCGAATTAGTCCCTAAACCTTGTTTTATCAATTAAATGAGTGAATAGTTGGATTGAGTTGTAAATTGACATGTAGGCATGTAATCTGACTAATTGAGGTTTGGTAACCCTAATTTCACCTTGGCCTGTAATTTATTAGTTTTACATTTTGGTCCCTATTTTGTATGCTACGTAATTGGTTGCCTTTTCGTGGTCCGTTTCCTTTGTAATTTAATCCGCTGCAAGCATGAACACTTAGGGTTAATAATATGCATCTAGACAAGATAAAAAGGAAAAAAATAGAGTGGTTTTTTGTAATCTTCCTCTGGTTTGCTTCAGCAAACCTAATGTGGCTCTCTCAGTTCGTTCGGGCGTCTAGGGTGGGTCGAGGGGGTTACATGAGGATTTATCACTTTGGCTTAAGGTTAGTACACCTCGAACTCCGAAATGCTTCATGAGCATCATAAATGTAATTGCCTTGCTTGTTAGGGGTTACAAAATAGGTTGATGATGGATAAGCTTTAGAATTGGCATGTTCAATGGAAATTATATTAAATGGGCTGATAATTGGTAATATTTGAATAAATGGTCATGAAGTTAATAATTAATTTTAATTAATTAAATGAGTTAGTAAACAAACCCTAATGACTTTTATAAGTTTTAAGGACCGAATAAAGTGTCATAAAATCGTAATTCAAGAAAGTGGTGTGAACCCTAGATTTATAGTAAGCAATTTATGTATCGGTATGCATGTGAGTATCGATACCCGAGGGTATCGTATCGATACTCGTGTTTGAGTACCGGTACCCAATACACTAAATAATCAATAAATGTAAATTAAGGGTGGAAATTGATGTGTATATTAGTAATTGAATTATGCCTTAATAAAGAAGATAATGAGGATTAATGGAAACAATAAATAAGATTAATTGTATACTTCTTCATGATGAGCTTGAGAATATTCGAGACTATTATGAGCTTTAGAGGCCGTGTAGGGCCGTTTGAATATTCGTATAATTATCTGATTTATTGATTTACATGTTGTATTGCTCGAGATATGAATTGGCATGTTTGATGGAAATTATATTAAATGGACTGATAATTGGGAATATTTGAATAAATGGTCATGAAGACGATAATTAATATTAATTAATTAAATGCACTAGTAAACAAACCCTAATGACTTTCATAAGCTTTAGGGGGACCGAATAAAGTGTCATAAAACCGTAATTCAAGAAAGTGGTATGAACCCGTAGAAATCTAGGGTTTATAGTAAGTAGTTTCTATATCGATATGTGTGTGAGTGCCGATACCCGAGGGTACCATATCAATACTCGTGTTCGAGTACCGGTATCCAATACACTACATAATCAATAAATGTAAATTAAGGGTGAAAATTGATGTGTATTTTAATAATTGAATTATGCCTTAATAAAGAAGATAACAAGGATTAATGGAAACAATAAATAAGATTAACTGTATACTTCTGCATGATGTGTTAACAACTCGGTAATGTAAAATAAATGATGTGATGATGTTTAGAAACAATAGGGGGATCATTGGGATTGCTTTACTTGTATGTCGGGTAGGCATTTGTTTAGTTGTGTCTTCTTGATATGTGGGATCAGGACACCTAGTGAGAGAAGGAGTTTTCTGTAATACCATGGCTAAAGATTGTCGAATGCAAGATCTCGATGCTCAGTGGACGCAACCTCATTCAAAGGCTCAATGAAAGATTTTAAGCTTGTGTGTATGATCCTGATGCTTAATGGTCACGGGCCGTATCCTATAGAGTGTAAGATCCTGATGCTTTATGGACGCGGGCCTCACTCTTAATGTAGGATCCCGATGCTTTGTGGATGCTGTAGCGATATCCTTCTTTTTCGCTAAAAAAACTAACGAGGTTTTAACTGTGTTTGGGGTTTTTTGGGTATTTAAAAATATATTCCGCGGGGTTTTAGAAAAACCGCATTTTATTAAAAAATGGAGTCGCCACCGGCCACTAAGGTAGGTTGGACACCATAAAACTAGAGAATTGAAAACTTGTTGGGTTCGAGAGTCGGTTATGGATGGGGAAGGATTAGCACCCCCACACCGCCCAAAATTGGTACTTTAATAATTACCACTTTATTATTATTGAACTTTTCGGATTAAAGTGACGATTAAATTAAAATTTGGTTATAAGTGCAAGTAAATTTTAAGGGCCCCATTATTCGAGAGTAAATCGATAAACCACCATCACTGCGCTTGATACTGGCCACGTTTAGGTTCGAATAAAAGGGCATCACATTGACAATTAATATCTCGTTATGCACTCTTAGAAAACAAAACATACATATACATCAACATGATATTAAAACATAAAAAAAAGAAAATTATAAAATTAAACAAAAATCATAAAAAGCATGAACATAACATAACATATCACGAAAATAAAAACACAAAGTAAACATGAACAAGAACAACATGCTTCTAAAACTAAACAATTAAATCTAACATGCTTAAATACATCAATACAAATCACAACTATAATGCATGACATATACATGGCATAGTATGATAATGAATTAACAAAGCAACATGTGAACATAAAAACTAAAACTTAATGCATAACAATTCACAAAATAAATATGTCATAACAAAATTAACAAATTTCCATATTAACTAGTAACCTAGGAAACGAGGTAAACATACAAAACTAACACTTATTTATCGCGGCCAAACAAAGCTAACCGTATTAGCATAATAATGCATAAAAAAGAAAACATGTATAAATAAACATAACAAAGACAACTCATACCTAAAAACAAGATATAAAACATAAAAAAACACAACTAATCAAACCATTAGCTAACATATATCATAATGTACAAAGTGAACAAACCAAAAAAAAGACATGCAAACATGGACATGAATATACGAATTACAATATACATAACATGTTAAAAATATATAACATGAACAAATAAATTAAAACATAAAACATGACATAGCAAATATAAAAACACACTAAAAATAAAGCAAACATACTAAAAAAGAGGTAAATGACATAAATATTTAAAATAATAAAAAGGGGACTGAAATGACATAAAATAAAAAGATAAAATAGAAATTACAACAAATAAAAAACGATTTTGGGACGAGATTAAAGACTGAACAAAACTCAAGAGGACTAAACACGTAATTAAACCAAGGGGCAAGCCCAAACTAAAAAAACTCAAAACACTTCACCATTTGAATTCGAAATCCGTTTAATTTAGGGACCCAAATGAAAGATTTGAAAAAGTAAGGGGGGACTGGAGGTGCAATTAGACCAAGGAACAGACTCAAAATGCAAACATCAGAAATGCGGGGGTCTCTTTGCAGTAATTATACCATTTTAAATTTTTTTTGAATCTATAAAAAGATCCAACCGGGAAGATTTCCAAAGTTTGCCCATTTTTTTCAATCTATAATATAAACCCCATTTCTCTCTGGTTTTTAAAAACCAAATCCTCTAAATAAGCAAACAAAACCCAAAAACCGACCTATCCCTGCTGTATCAGCTACCGTTCAACACCACCAGCCGCCGCTCATCAGCGCCGACAAACCCAAGCTCTTCCTTAAAACGCTTCTTTTCGCCTTTTTAAACCTTGATCCGAACTTAAAAATTTAAGAAAAAATATTTTCCCCTAGATCTACCAAAACCGAAACCAAAAAAAGTAAAACTTAAGCCTTTTTCAAAAGCTTTTAGACATCGAAAACAAGGGTAGAAATGGAAGACGTTGGCCGCCATGCATGGTGATGGCCTTGAATCTAGGGGGTAAAAACTTCTCTCTTTGTATTCTATTTTTTGATTTGTTTATTATTTTTTCGGACTAAAAAAAGGAATAAGGATTTTTTTCTACCTTGGGAAGCTAGTGTTTTTTTAATTTGATTTCGAATCCTCCCCCTTAGAATAGATCTGATAGCATACATATATATTCTTCCTTACTTCTGACTTTTTTTGCTTACAAAGATAAGTTACATTTAATGGATCTGCCATTAATTTGATTTGCTGTTATGATATCCTTTCTTTTTTTGTGCTCGCAACCATATTTGGTGGTTGGATCTTGTGAGGGGTGATCGTACGACAGCGTGAGAATCCCGGTGGTGGTGGCACATGGACGGGGCTAATGACGGTAGAGATTTTATCCCACCAGATGCATTTTAGGCCGTTGGATGATCCAACGGCCGAGATTGACTGAAATGAATGGGCGAGATCAGGTCTTGGAGATGACGTAGCTACCTTAGATCGTGCCACGTAGCAACAGGGAGCGAAACAGTTTCGCGCGTGCAACACGAGCGATCTGGGGTGAGCTCCACACGTGCTAGCTGGATGGTCTTAGTGGCATCTGGATCGTTGGATCAAATCTTGATCCAACAGTTGGGATGTCGGCGGTTGCAATAATAAAAATGGATATTAGACTTAATTTATAGGGTTTTAGGTTAATTAGATGGGGTTTGGGCTTGGCCAAAATGGGCTATGTATTTTATTATAGGTTTCTTTTTTAATTATGTAATGTACTGGACATTATAATATACTTGGGTTTTTAATATATTATCTACATATATAATAATAATAATAATAATACATACACGCACACACATATACGTATAACATACGAGCACACATGCAAACATTAATATATGTAACACACTCTTAATTAATATAATATACAAACATGCATATATAAGCATACACATAATTAACATAAATACCCACACGTTACACATACACACAATGTACACATAAAAATGTAAGTATGCATATGATACAAATGCCATAGTAATTACTAATACGTACATACACAATACATACGCTATACATGCATTCGCACAAACCACACACACATATTACGCATATATTAATCATACGTACATAATTAACACATGTACTAATATAACATATGCATACATGCAATAATAATATCTATTAATTATTATACTAATATATATTAATACGATATTTACAAACCAGATAAAAATGAGTGATTACAGTTGCCCCTCTTTGCTTGTTCCCGTGGAACGGGAACAAAGCAAAGACCACAAGCACTTATTTTTATCTGACTTCCCTGTTTGTAGCTTCGAAGTCACGTGTTCTTCTGTAACTTTTTGTTCTTCCTCGACCACCTCTTCAAGTTTTATTCCCTTCTATGCCCCGATTCATATTCGTCTCGACATTCAAAAGGACAACTTGACATCATGCCCGAAGGTCTTACTGACGGCCCGAAGGTCTTATCACCATGCTCAAAAGACTTACTGGTGGCCTGAAGGACTTATCATCATGCCCGATGGTCTTACTGATAGCCCAAAGGACTTAATATACGGCTTTACGCTACTATGGCTACCGTCATCTGGCCTCACGCTACTATGGCTGTCGCATCATGCCCGAAGGTCTTATTGATGGCCTGAAGAACTTATCATATCACCATGCTCGAAAGACTTATCGGTGGCCCGAAGGACTTATCATCATACCCAAAGGACTTAACATCTAGCTTCACGCTACTATGGCTACCGTCATCTGGCCTCACGCTGCTATGGCTGCCGCATCATGCCCGAAGGTCTTATTGATGACCCGAAGGACTTATCACCATGCTCGAAAGACTTACCGGTGGCCCGAAAGACTTATCATCATGCCCGAAGGACTTACTGACGGCCCAAATGACTTAACATCTGGCTTCACGCTACTATGGCTACCGTCATCTGACCTCACGCTACTATAGTTGCCGTCATCTGTCTTTCTGTAATACGACCTACTTCTTAAAAATCTTTGATAATTCTTTAAATACATGTTTAAAATAAGAAAAAAATTGACATGCCTCTATCTATATGATGCATGCAATATAATGCTTTCTTTTTTTTCTTCTTCTTTTTCTTTTCCTTCTCTTTCTTTTTTTTCTTTTTCGTTCCTTCTCTCTTTCTTTTTTCTTCTCTCTTTTTTTCTCTCTCTTTTTCTTTTTTTTCTCTTTCTTTTTTTTCTTTCCCTCTTTCTTAAATATGTTTTTTTAAAATCCTATGCCCTGAAAAGTCATTCTCTGGATTTCTCTACTTTCTTTCTTTTTGCAATATGCTCAGTTTGGATCTTCAATTTCATCAATCTTTCCTTTATCAATTGAATATCCGCTCTCGCTCTCTTGCACAAGTGACTGTCTTTCTTCTTCGGGGTCTCTACCCACTTCACAAATAAGCTCATTCTAATCTCTATATCATTCTTGTGTAGGGATTCTTACCATTCTTGATGTTCTGCATTGCCCCACTCAATCATGAGCTCGGCTATCTTCAAATTCTTTGACACAACATTCGAAGTATTTGTTAGTTTCATCATCGGGGTGAGCAAAATGCTTCTATGTTCTGAGCTTAATTTCTACATTCAATCTTCTTGCTGCTTTTGGTCGGGAACCATCTCTCGATACCTATGCTCTAACTCTTTGGAGAATCAATGTTTATCTCTTACTTTCCCCTGTATTTTGCGACTTCATTCTCGTCTCAGTTAGTTTTTCATTTCATTGAACCAACCAAGGCATCATATCTAAAACCCGCTTCCTGCTCTTGAGCCATCCGATACATATATTCTTGTCATCATCTTCATCTTATACATAAAGGGGTCATTTCTCTGGTTAGGTGCCCAATAATATCTGTGACCTTGTGTTCTAGATCTTATCTCTGAAGTAGTTTATGTAAATCTTTGTTGCTTTAAATTGTCAATTTTTTTATTGGCATTCCACTGAAGAGTAACATTTAGATTAACATATAGGATCTTAAAATCGACAAAATAGGAACTCTGGATATCAAGTGCAAGAGCGTCTTAGATTCAACCGTTCGGCGATCATTTCAAGCATAGCTTGAGTCCATAAGGATTTTGAATGTTGTGGCGATTCAAGGATGTGAAGTCTTCCCAGATGACTCGGTTCATCCTCATGATTATCGCGTTGCTACAGAATACTACTCTTTCTGAATTCTCATTATTTGCTCTGCCCTAAAAAGGGTAGACTTGTTTGACCACTCGAGCGCAGAAATATTACTCTAAGAATAAAGTTCTAGGTGGGTGTGTGTGTTTTTAATTATATTTATCCCATTGTTCATTTTTTATTCTTCTTCTTTTTTTCTTTTCATTTTTTTTCTTTCCCTTTTTCTCTTTTTTATGCGTTTATCATTATTTTTGAGGAAATCAACTCGTCAAAGTCCTTTGTCTTAAGGACAACGATGGAGCAAACAACATTACCCCAAGTTACTTGGCATAGTCACGATTTTGAAAATATTACCATCACTCATGAAGCTAAGGTTTCTTGACTTGGATGGTGTATTGAAACCTTATTGCTTTAGCGGAATGCCCCAAAATTTCCACACTCTTATCCGAATAAGCCTATTACCAGGCTTCGAACATAGGAGTGCTTTTTTATTTAATCTACCTAATACTGTTATTTCCTTTTATTCCACACATATGTGCCTTGTTTTGATTGTTAACTCTTTAGTGCATAGAAGATTACGCTTAGAGTTTCAATTTCAAGCAACTCTACATGATTAACATTTGGAGCTTTTTCGTCCTTGAACGTCATCGAAAGAGTAGCAGTCTTACTTTGCTGACCAGAGTCTGTTGGGGAGATCACACCTCATCGTTATCACAACATCCAGCTAATGTCACATCTTGCAATTGATATCCACTGTCCTACAACGACAAGAAAAGATACACATATATATGCTTTCAAGAACATTGTATGTTAAGTGAAATGGGTTCTTCATTGGAATGAAATAAAAAAACATGAAGCATGCCCCTTCACAAAAGAACTTTACCACAGTAGGCCACAGGTAGTAAAGTGGACTCCTTGTATTACTTCAAGAAATTCTTCTAATGCAGAGACATCTATGGTTTTCTTAGCACTATGCAAACTTGCCCCTCATCCTTGTCTCTCCACTGCTGGATCAGTTCTTGTGTCAAGGTCCCATTATTGATTAGCTTCTTGATCTACTCCAGTAAAGGTCTACACTTTCTGGTGGGATGTCCTGGTGCCCCTATGTGGAATTCACATGTGCTACTCGAGTCGAAGCTATGGGCAAATAGATCAGGTGTAGTCTTCATCGGTCTGGGAGCAAGATAGCGACCTTCTACCAAATAAAGCCATAGGTATAAGATGGACACTCCGAACACTTCCAGATTTGCACTCGTCCGAGGAGTTTTCCTTGATGACCCCAAAGTGTCGTTTTGTCTTCTTTTTTTACGGCCACGAGAACCTTGGAGGTGACACTCATTTACTTCTCTGTCTTCATCTATCTTCTCTTCAGTTCTGTCCTTGGACTTAGACCCTAATTTTCCTTCTTGGATTGCATATTCTATCCTCTCTCCAATCATCATAAAATCCTCGAATATGCTCCTTAATTTCTCCAACATCATATCAAATAAAGGAGAGGGAAGCGTTGCGTGGAATATGAGAGTCAACTCTTCTTCTGCTATAGAAGGCTGAACTTGGGTTGCCAAACATCGCCACGTTAGTGCATACTCCCTGAAGCTTTTATTTGGTCCCATTTTCTCATTCTGATGAAACTGACGACAGGGCGCTAAGTCTAAAGCATATCTGTATTGACTCAAGAAGGCATTAGCAAGGTCACCCCATGACTGAACTTGGTTTCTGCTCAAACGGTTATACCATACTACTGCTGGTCCCGTTAGGCTATCGTGGAAGTTGTGGATCGACAACTCTTCATTCTTCATGTATCCCTCAATTTTTCTACAAAACATGGTCAAGTGGACCTTCGGACATCTAGTTCCGTCATACTGCACAAATTTGAGAATCTTGAAATCTAGAGAAATGACCAAATCAGGGACTTAGCAGAGTTCCCTTGTATTGAAAACATCTATTTGTCCTTTCTTCTTTAGCTCTTTCTCGATTATTTCTTCTAGCAGGTCAAGCCTCAACTCCTTAGTTTGTTCCATTTTTTCAACTAGTTCTGCCATCGAACCCCAGAAATTATATGATGAAGTGCCATGCAATGATAAAGTCATTAAACAATGTAAAGGATGTGATGTAAATGCAATGCATGAATGCAATAAGGTATTGATTCCGCAAGTGATTTGTCCCCATAAAACATCTTTCATTCAGACCAAAAGCTTTCATTACACCGGGTATTAGGATTTTACAGATAGCTGTAAGCTCTATCTTCTAATTTCTTGACCTCATTCAATAGTCTCGTCAGCTATCCTTCGCGGTTAAATGCTGGATCCATATTTTGGCTTATCGGCACTGCTGCGTCAGCTAAATCTGCTACTTGTTGGGCCACTTGTCGCGTTTGAGTCATAACAATCTTCGTGTCTTTGTCTTTCTCTTGTATCGTTCGCTCAACCTTTTGCAGCTTGATAGTGACTTCTTTGAAACTTTCATACCTGGCCTGCTTGTACGCTTCAGCATGAATCTCGCTGGTGCGTAAAGAAGTCTTAAGCCTTTTTATCTGTTCTTTGAGTGTTGTGTTTTCCATTTGAAGGGCTTGAGATTTCTCCCCTTCCTGCTGCAGACTTAATTTTAGGATCTCATCTATAGCCAGGCTGCTTTCCAACTTACCTTGGAGGATGTCACGTTGGCTCTCAGCTTCTTCAGCTTTTGTGACAATGATCTGGCTTTATTTTTACTAGTCTTGCATTTTTGCTTCCAACGCTCCAAATCGTTCTTCAGCTGAATCATGCCATTAACCCATTCTTCAGAGGTGTCACCCAGACCAGCATTCTTGAATTCAAAGTGCAACTTCTGGTACTCATCTTGTATACTCTTCGATAATTTACTCGGATCATACCTCTCTTGCTTGAGCTGACAGTACTCGAATGCAAGTTCATCTTCTGAGATGCTTTTACTCTCGGCTCCTGAATTGGTCTCACTCAAGTGACCCCCTTCCGTGTTACCCGAACCTTAGATTGAGCATTGATCATTCTTCGGCTTTGCCCCTCAGACAATGGCTGGCTCATTGTAGAATCAGGGTTGTCCGTCTTTTAACCCCAAAACTCTCATCTTGATAAGATCTTGAACTCTATTCTTTAGGGCTCTGCAGTTCTCAGTGTGATGACCCGAACCCCCTATGTGGCAGCTGCACCAGATATGACTGTTGTAACCCTTCGGATAAGGAGGTCTCTTTGGTATAGACTTCACCAGTATGATAAGATTTCTTTCAATGAGCAACGGAAGTAGCTCGGTGTATCTCATAGGTATAGGACAATGCTTCTTTACGTCATTTGATTCTCGGCTTCTCCTAGTCTTGCCTCTGTTCCCTGGGTATCTGCCACCATATATGCCAGCAGTCTGTTTCTTGAGATTGATCACAAAAGGATTCAACTTGTCGTATTTAACGGTGTTGTCTATCTTAACATTCTGATCATTCTGTTCTACATTCTGATCCTTGATTGATTCTTCTCTGAGTTCGACAGGCTGCTTACCTTTCATCATAGCATTTATCTGGTTCATCATCTCAGCCATTTGCTTCTTTAATTCTTGTACTCCACCTTGCTCGCTACCATGACTGACACTGCTTGCTGAATCTGATCTGAAGTCTCTGAACGATCCTTCTTCTACTAGGAGGTACCTGAATTGTCCTTGTTGTCCCTTATTAAGGGTAGCAAGGCCCCCGGTCATCACCCATTATAGGCTCCTTTCAACTGGGTTCAACTTAGGGGGACCCATTCACTTATGCCCCTACGAAGGAACGATATCCTCACGAAAGCATAAGGTACTCGAGCCCCGAAGGTACTTGCTAGGCCCATACAAAAGAACGATATCCTCACGAAAGTATTAGTGTTTCCCCCCACTTAAAAAGGATGGGTTTATATGCCAAATTTTAAATGCATTAAAATAAACGCGCAATTATAACCGAATGTTAATTTAATAGTAACTTTAATCCGTAACTTTCGATATTAGTAAAGCAATAATTATTTAAAAAAAGCTTGACTCTTAATTGTTTTTGAAAAACAAAAATGGTCCCCAGCAGAGTCGCCATCTGTAGCGATATCCTTCTTTTTCGCTAAAAAAATGAACGAGGTTTTAACTGTGTTTGGGGTTTTTTGGGTATTTAAAAATATATTCCGCGGGATTTTAGAAAAACCACATTTTATTAAAAAATGGAGTCGCCACCGGCCACTAAGGTAGGCCGAACACCATAAAACCAGAGAATTGAAAACTTGTTGGGTTCGGGAGTCGGTTACGGATGGAGAAGGATTAGCACCCCCACACCACCCAAAATTGGTACTTTAATAATTATTGCTTTATTATTATTGAACTTTTCAGATTAAAGTGATGATTAAATTAAAATTTCCTTATAAGTGCGAGTAAATTTTAAGGGCCCTGTTATTCGAGAGTAAACTGATAAACCACCATCATCGCTCTTGATACTGGCCACGTTTACGCTCGAATAAAAGGGTACCACATTGACAATTAATATCTCGTTATGCAATCTTAGAAAACAAAACATACATATACATCAACATGATATTAAAACATAAAAAAAGAAAATTACAAAATTAAACAAAAATAATAAAAAGCATGAACATAACATAACATATCAGGAAAATAAAAACACAAAGCAAACATGAACAATAACAACATGCTTCTAAAACTAAACAATTAAATCTAACATGCTTAAATAAATCAATACGAACCACAACTATAACGCATGACATATACGTGGCATAGTATGATAATGAATTAACAAAGCAACATGTGAACATAAAAACTAAAACTTAATACATAACAATTCACAAAATAAATATGTTATAACAAAATTAACAAATTTCCATATTAACTAGTAACCTAGGAAACGAGGTAAACATAAAAAACTAACACTTATTTATCGCGGCCAAACAAGGTTAACCGTATTAGCATAATAATGCATAAAAAAGAAAACATGTATAAATAAACATAACAAAGACAACTCATACCTAAAAACAAGATATAAAACATAAAAAACACAATTAATCAAACCATTAGCTAACATATATCATAATGTACAAAGTGAACAAACCAAAAACAAAGACATGCAAACATGGACATGAATATACGAATTACAATATACATAACATGTTAAAAAACATATAACACGAACAAATAAATTAAATCATAAAACATGACATCGCAAATAAAAAAACATACTATAAAGCAAACATACTAAAAAAGAGGTAAATGACATAAATATTTAAAATAATAAAAAAAGGGGACTGAAATGACATAAAATAAAAAGAGAAAATAGAAATTAAGACAAATAAAAAACGATATTGGGACAGATTGAAGACTAAACAAAACTCAAGAGGACTAAACGCGTAATTAAACCAAAGGGCAAGCCCAGACTAAAAAATCTCAAAACACGGATGACAAAAGGGGTAATTTCACCATTTGAAATCGAAATTCGTTTAATTTAAGGACCCAAGTGAAAGATTTGAAAAAGTAAAGGGGACTGGAGGTGCAATTATACCAAGGGGTAGACTCAAAATGTAAACATCAAAAACGCGGGGGTCCCTTTGGGTAATTATACCATTTTTAAAAATTTTTGAATCTATAAAAAGATCTAACCGGCAAGATTTCCAAACTTTACCCATTCTTTTCAACCTATAATATAAACCCCATTTCTCTCTATTTTTTAAAAACTAAATCCTCTGAATAAGCAAACAAAACCCAAAAACTGACCTATCCCTACCGTATCGGCTGCCATCCAACACCGCCGGCCGCCGCTCACCAGCGGCGGCGAACCTAAGCTCTTTCTTAAAACGCTTCTTTTCGCTTTTTTTAAACCTTGATCTGAACTTAAAATTTTAAGAAAACAAATATTTCCCCTAGATCTACCAAAACTGAAACAAAAAAAACTAAAACTTAAGCTTTTTTCAAAAGCTTTCAAACCTCGAAAACAAGGGTAGAAATGAAGACGTCGGCCGCCATGCATGGCGACGGCCTTGAATCTAGGGGGTAAAAACTTCTCTCTTTGTATTATGTTTTTTTCTTTGTTTATTATTTTTTTAGACTAAAGGAATAAAGATTTTTCTACCTTGGGAAGCTAGTGTTTTTTTATTTGATTTCGAATCCTCTCCCTTACAATAGATATGATAGCATACATATATATTATTCCTTGCTTCTGACTTTTTTTGCTTACAAAGATAAGTTACATTTAATGGATCTGCCATTGATTTGATTTGTTGTTCTGACATCCTTTCTTTTTTTGTGTCTGCGGCCATATTTGGTGGTTGGAGCCGGTGAGGGGTGATCATATGGCAGTGTGAGAATCCTAGTGGTGGTGGCACGTGGATGGGGCTGATGACGATAGAGATGTTATCCTGCCAAATGTGTTTTGGGCCGTTGGATCAGATCTGATCCAACGTCTGAGATCGACTGAAAATGAACATGCGAGATCAGGTCTTGGAGATGACGTAGCTACCTTGGATCGTGCCATGTGGTGACAGGGAGCAGAATAGTTTCGAGCGTGCGTTGCACCCGCGAGTGGGAGACAAGCGGTATGGGGTGAGCTTCACGCGCGCCAGTTAGATGGTCTTGGTGGCATCTGGACCGTTGGATCAAATCTTGATCCAACGGTTGGGATGGCGGCGGCTGCAATAATAAAAATGGATATCAGACTTAATTTCTAAGGTTTTAGGTTAATTAGATGGGGTTTGGGCTTGGCCGAAATGGCTATGTATTTAATTATGGGTTTCTTTTTTAATTATGTAATGAACTGGACAATATAATATACTTGGGTTTTTAATATATTATCTGCATATAATAATAATAATAATAATACGTATATACATACACACTTACACGCACACACATATACGTATAACATACGAGCACACATGCAAACATTAATATATGTAACACACTCTTAATTAATATAATATACAAACATGCATATATAATCATACACATAATTAACATAAATACCCACACATTACACATACACACAATGTACACATAAAAAAGTAAGTACGCATATGTACACATTACACATGCATTCCTACATACCACACACACATATATTACACATAAATTAATCATACGTACATAATTAACAGACGTACTAATATAACATATGCATACATGCAATAATAGTATCTATTAATTATTATACTAATATATATTAACACGATATTTTCAAACTAGATAAAAATGAGTGATTACAGATGCATGCCTCACTCCTAATGTAGGATCCTGATGCTTTGTAGACACGGACCTCACTCCGAATGTAGGATCTCGATGCTTAGTGGACGTGGACCTTATTCGAATATGTTTGATGAGAGATTCTGAGCATAGAGTGTATGATACCGATGCTTAGTGGATGCGGGCATCACTTCAGGTTGTGGTAATACTTGTGTGCTTTCGCTCGGATAATCTAGTGAGATTCTGAGTATGGTTGGGCCTTGTGTGCCGTGTAGGATGATTGCTATAATGAGAGCATGTGTTTAGATGACTAGTAGTGGCACCACGTGTTTATTTGTCTCTCTTTATTGCTCGTACTAGCTTGCATTCTTATGTTTATGATTAACATGAAGTATAGTAGAGTAGATGCGTACCACTGAGCTTTGTAAGCTCTGCGCTCGGAATCGTTGTTTTTGTGCGTAGGTTGATCTTCGGATCGATAAGCACTATCAGTAATGAAATTCTAGTATGCGGAGGATTTTCAGAGCACTGTACTTATGTTTAGTGGGCTATGTATTCATAGGACCTTACGTAGTTGAGTCTGTAATTCTTATTTTGCAAATTGTATTAATCAAATTGAATGTTCAAATATATTAATTTAATTAGAGCTCCATTTGTAGAGTTTTAATTATATATATTTTAAATCATTAACTTAAATATTTTGGAAAGCATTTTATTTGGGCTAAACCAAGTTGAGAAATTTTATGGTTTTTGGTTGGGCTTGAGGCACAAATTTGATATCCAGGTCATAGGTGTTACAAATATAGAAGCATCCTTAAGCTGATTGAATAGGTCATCGATTCTTTGCAATGGAACTTGTTCTTGATGGTTACCTTGTTCAATTACCGGTAATCAATACACAATCTCATGGAACCATCTTTTTTCTTAATGAAGAGAACTGGTGCTCCCCAAGGTGAGGAACTTGATTGAATGAAGCCTTTGTTCAACAAATCTTGAATTTGAGCTTTTAGCTCCTTAAGCTCAACTGCTGCCATACGATAAGGTGTAACAGAAACTGGGGCTATTCTAGGTTGCACTTCAATGACAAATTCTACTTTACGGGTTGGAGGTAAACCCAAAAGTTCATCAGGAAAGACATCAAGAAATTTACATACGATGTCAATATCTTGCAATCAAGGTTCATCCTTAGCTTCCAATGTTAAAGCATACAATGAAGGATTCCTCAAACTTATACGGGTGATGCTCTTCTTGCCAAGGCATCGAAGATATAACTTTTTCTTACTATAATCTACCCAAGATTGATGTTCACTGAGCCAATCTAAACGCAGTATAACATCAAACTCGTAAATTCGAAGTGCTAATAGATTGGCCAAAAATGGAATCCCTTGAATCATTAAGGGACAATTCTTTCATACTAAGCTTATGGTGACACAATCACCCAAAGGATTGGTTACGGTGCTCTTTGATGTTATGGGTTCATAGGACAACTTATATTGCTTAACTAGCACGATACTTATGAAAGAGTGTGTAGAGCTAGGATCAATCAATACATATATAGAATGTGAATATAAGTCAATGGTACATGCAATGATATTGGGATCGTCCTCCTTGTTGCGCATAATAAGTGCTCCGCAATTGTGCAAGTGTACATGTCGCAAGTTATAGTATAAAAAGATATCGTCTCCACAGGGATTGGTGCCACTTCAAGAATCTACTCTCTTGCACTGTAAAAAGTAAATGAACACAAGTAGGTGATTGTAGGAGTTTAACTAACAAATAAACTAGAAAGCAAATAAGTAAAATAAGATGTAATCACATGAGAGAGAATAGGCCAGGTTATCGTGAGTTGAGGTGTGATAGCCGATTGGATAGTCTTGGTAAAAGAGTGCAAGGGCAACTCAGTTGTCGTGGCAACTTGCGCAGCGGGGTTTCCTTGGCAATAATCGGCGGTTGCCCGGGAAACTGGCTAGGCAACTGTTTGGGCAGCTGGGAAGCAGCTTCAAGGTTCGGCGGAGCGTTATTCAATGGTTTTTTCTTATCCCTAAGTCGAAACTCTAGCTATTTGTGCATGCCTTGATAATACATCCCTATGTGAATCAAGGGTGAACAACAACCAATCTTGTTACGAGATCATACTCATTCGTTTCTTGAATCTAACTCTCCCAATATTAGATAAATAGATGAAGTTACGAGATCCTCTCCCAATTCACCCACAAACAAGAATAAGAACCAAGAATGAGTAAACCTTGAATTGAAAGTGCAAACTCTTATTACCTAAACAAAATCCAATTGTTTCTTACAATCACAAAACACAATAACCTTAGCCAAATAGATTTAGTTCATAGCTAGTTTCCAAAGAAACACAAAACAAAGAATTCCTAACATAAACCTAATTGAAGAAGAAAGAAAAAGATGAAGAATGGTTGAAGCCTTGTCGAAATCTCTCCTTGCTCTTGTCGAAATTTCTCCCTTCTCTCTAGTCGAAATCTCTCCCCTCTTGCTCTCTCTTGAGTTTGACGGCTTGGTCTCCTTTAAATAGGAGATGGCTAGGTCAAAATCCTTCTTGAGGAGGAAGTTAAGTTGGAATTAAATACTTTAAAAGAATATAATTCTTTATTATATTTAAATTCCTTCTAGATCTTTTCTTATCTTTTTGGGATTTAATTTCTCTTTGACCTTTTCATGGAAATCAAACTCCTTTGGGATTTAACTTTGCTCCACATTATCTTGGGCTTAACTAGTCCTCAATTTCGGCTACCATATCATCTTATCCCTTATCAGAAATTGCCCTGGCAACTAGTTCGGCATCTACTTCATGCATTGCCCTGGAAACTAGCTCAGCATCTCCTTCATGCATTGCCCTGGCAACTAGCTCAGCATCTCCTTCATGCATTGCCCTAGCAACTGGTTCCAGCCTTGCTTTGGCAAGTGATTATGCACACACACAAAAACACACCAAAGCAGTATCTTTTTCCACAAAATTAAGCAAAATATGAAATCAAGCTTGTCCACCAAGGAAACAATGCAAACATGCATGAATGGCTAATAATGCAACTAATATGAGCCTAAGTCTAGCAATAATATGAATAAAAAGGGTAATAAAAATAGCACTTTTGAACACTTAACACACCCTCAAACTCAAACTATTGCTTGTCCTCAAGCAATGCAAACTAATAATCACCGCCAAGACTTCAATTTTCACAAACATAGCTTTGAACTTGATTTCAATTCTCAGAACCGTGGCACAAAGTATGATTGGCTTTCCATTTTTCTAAAAACTTAGGAGTTACTCAGAATCAAACTATAGTGCTTGTGAGTGTGTGCGGAGTTGTGTGCAAGTTGATTTTTCGGATTCTATGCAAACAAGAGGTTTTCAAATTACTTCATTGGGTTCTTTTAACATGTTTTAGCTAGAGCTGGTTTCGGGCACCTCTAGTGTTTTGTTTTTAGTTTTCTTAAGTTAATTAATTTATTCGACTAGAGTCAGTTTCGGGCACCTCTAACGATCAATTTTTAGCACATAATAGAGCCAATTTCGGGCACCTCTAGCGATCAAATTTTTAGCACATAATAGAGCCAATTTCGGGCACCTCTAGCATTCATCCAATTTTTATTCTAATCCCCCAATTTTTTAACTATCAACCTAAGTTCGCTAGAATTCCTTAAATCAATCAAGCCATACAGTGTTTCATCAAGTTTAGCATCATAGTACGATTCTAAGTGTTTCCATGTTTATCCTATAATAAAAAGTTCTATCAATTAAGTACATTGGCAAAGTCATCATCGGATATTCATTGAATCTAGGCAATTCTTGTTCCAACTAAAGGCACGACAAGCAATTTATGTATCCTAAATGCAATACTTAAGATAAATGCAACTAAACATGGTAACTAACTATTAACAACCCCCCCAAACTCGAGTGAGGCATTGTCCTCAATGCATACAACAAAGAAAAATAAAAATAAAGAAAAGTAAAATGCAAACGAGGACTTACTCTGAGAGTCTGTCGTCGTGGATGATTAGTTTCCTTTTGGTCGGTGTCTTGATTCTTTTGCTTGAACGTGGTGGTTGCTTCCTTGTTGCCGATGGTGGAATCAATCCTCGTACGAGGTTGTCCTCATCGTCCTCTTCCTCAATGTCATTGGCCTTTCGCTTGGGCTTGGAGGATTCGATTGGTGCGGTCTTTGTTGGTGCAATGGAGGACGCGTCTGAATCTGAAAAATCAGACAATGATTCAGTACGAGTTGATTCAGGCATAGGTGTTTTACCTTTGGCCTTTGCAGTGGTTGCGGGAGCGTCTTTAGCTTTGGTTGCCGCGACATCTTCAGTGTTGGTTGCCGTGGCAACTGCTTGGGTAGGCGCATTGTAGGTTGCTACGACATCATCTGTACGGTTGCCGTGGCAGCCGCTTCATTGGTTGCCGTGGCCAGGATTTCGGCAGGAAAGATGGGGAATGGCACGCGACTGTCCGGGTACTTTTCCAGGATGACTTGGGTGATGGCATTGTTGTGATCCTTCATGTACCACATGAACATTAATTACCGGTCTTCAATTTGCCTAAGGTGGTTCGCCAACGGTTGTAAAAGTGCTTCAAGTTGTCTCGGGGTTGCTGTCCGAGTTGCCCGGGCATCAGTTGCTTGGGAATTAGGGGTTACCGAGGTGGCAGGAGTTGCCATAGCAACTGGAGGCGTTGGGGATTTTACCGGTGCCTCTCCCATTAGCTTTTGGATTTGTTCTCGATTCTAACCGAACTTTGGTAGGGCCTTTTCATCAGTGGACTCACTTGGGACATGCATCTCCTTGCAAAGATTGGAAATTAAGCAAGAGAAGAAAAGATAACCCTTGTCTTTTGTGCTACATACAAAAATCTCATCACAAATAATTTTTCCAATGTTAATGATGCGATTATGCAAGATAGAATGTATGAGCAGAAGATGAGGTGTATCAACAGTGGTATTGTGTGTTGTGGGCATTAAAGAAGTTTTAACAAACTTATTCCATAATTTTGCCTCGGGTTTAAGCCGAAGGCGATTTACCATGCCCTTGTATTTACCGTCGTTCCAATGAGTTCCCGGTAGAGTGAGTTCTTGAAGCACCTTGTTGAGTTGCTTGGGCGTGAGTTGATCAACAAAGGCTTGATGCTCGCCTTTCTCAATGTAGAGCCCGTAAAAAGTGTTGATGTTTTCGGGGCTTATGAGTATAGCCTTGTCACGAACAAAAACATAAGGATTATCTGGGTTAGGTGAGTGAGCATAGAATTCTCTTACCCATGAGATGTTACCCGGTTTTGATTGATGCCAAAAGATTTGCCACTTTTGATGTGCAATCTTTTCGAAGATGAATGGTTCAAGGCCGAAATCTTGATGAGAGTTGGAGTATTCAAAGCCTTGTTCTTCGCAAATCTTCTGGCTTTCAAACTTGGAGTGAAATCTTTCTTGAACCACCGGTGTAGCAAACTTCTTGTATCTTGGTTCTTTGGAGGAACAAGGATGAACCAAAAATTTGATTTTGGATGCCATGGATGATCTTGGTTGTGGGTTTGGTAAAAACAAAGAAAAGAAAGCAAAAGAAACTAAAGAGTTGCAAGATGAAAAGTATGAATAGGTTTCTTGGAAGTTAATGGTGATGGGTTAAATAGAAAAGATTGGTAGTAAATATGGTGGGTGGGATTAATTGGAAAGAAATAAAATAAGTGTTTTAATTTAGGGGTAGGGGACGGCTAGGGTATTTGGGGAATGAGAAGGGTTTGGCCGGCTATGTAGGGTTTATTTAGGGTAAATTGGAGGCTTAATATAGGCCTTAGATTTAGCCCATTAATTTCCTTGTTGAGGAAGTTTCCTTATTGAATCAAATTCCTCTTTATCTTGAACTCTTTTCCTACAATTCAAAAAAAATAAAATAAGAATTAAAATTAAAGATAAACTAATAAACAAAAATAAATAAAATGTGCAAAGAAATTCTTAAACTTAAAATTTAAAAACAATTAGATAAATATGAAAGAAAGATGTAGTCTTAATCTTAAAGAAAATAAATAAATCTATCCTAAAAAGAAAAAAATAACCGAAATTAATAAATAAAAAAATTAAATAGTTCGAAGAAAGAAAAAAAATAAAAATAAAACATCGAAAGGAGAGCATGCTCATGCATCTCCTAAGGTGACAACTTCTTTGTTACGTTCCACATGGGCACCGTTGTAGTGTTTCAATCATTGTCTGTTAACTTTGAATTCATGTTCGTCAGTGATGTACTTGATTATCACGGCACCATGGGAGAATGGTTTGACACCTTCGAATGGTCCCGACCATCTTGATTTCAGTTTTCCAGGGAAAAGTTTTAGCCGAGAATTGAATAAGAGAACTAGTTGCCCTGGCATGAATTGTCGCAGCAATAGTTTCTTGTCATGCCATTGCTTTGTTTTCTCCTTGTAGATTCATGCATTGTTGTAGGCGAGTGCATGGAATTCTTCTATCTCGTTGAGGTCCAACAAACACTTTTCTCCAGCACTTCCCCAATCCATATTCACGGTCTTGATTGCCCAATATGCCTTGTGTTCAATTTCCACTGCTAGATGGCATGTTTTGCCATAGACAAGTCGGAAGGGAGACATACCTAAGGGTGTTTTGAATGCAGTGCGATATGCCCAAAGTGCATCATCTAGTCTTACTGACCAATCCTTCCTAGAGGGATTTATAACTTTATCGAGTATACCCTTCAATTCTCGATTGGAAATTTCTGCTTGCCCATTGGTTTGTGGGTGATATGCCGTGGCAATTTTGTGTGACACGTTGAAGCGTTGCAACATCTTAGCGATGAGTTTGTTATCGAAGTACTTGCCTTCATCGCTGATAATTGCTCTCAGCATCCCAAACCGTGTAAATATGTTTTTCTGTAAGAATCGTTGCACGGTCTTAGAATCGTTAGTGGGAACTGCAGCTGCCTCAACCCATTTAGACACGTAGTCGACAACAAGTAGAATGTAGAGGTTGTTGAATGAAGATGGGAAAGGTCCCATAAAATCAATCCCCCATACATTGAACAATTCCACCTCGATGATGTTTTGGAACATCATCTCATGTCGTCTAGAGATATTGCCCGTCCTCTGGCAACGATCACATTGCTTGTAAAACTCTTGGGTATCTTTGTATAGTGTTGGCCAATACAAATCAGATTGCAAAACTTTGGCCGCGGTACGAGTTCCTCCAAAATTTCCTCCATAGGGTGAAGAATGGCATTGTCGGAGTACATTCTGCTGCTCCTCTTCAGGGACACATCAGCGTATAACCTGATCTGCACATTATTTAAACAAAAAAAGCTCGTCCCAAAAGTAATGCTTAGCATCATGGCAGAACCGCTTCTTCCCTTGGTGAGTAAGGCCATAAGGTAAAATACCACAAACAAGGAAATTAACTAAATCTACGTACCAGGGTATTGCCAAGGCATGTGTTGCTGTGGCAACTGCTTCCATGGTTGCCGAGGCATGCGCGTCTAGAGTTGCCGCGACATGCTCGTCAAGGGTTGCCGAGGCATGCACGTCAAGGGTTGCTGAGGCATACACGTCTAGGGTTGCTAAGGCATGCACATCAGTGGTTGCCGAGGCATATGCGTCTGGAGTTACCGAGGCGTGCGCATCCATGGTTGCCGAGGAAACTAACAGTTGCTCATCCGGGAATGCATCGCATAATTCTAAATCCGCGTCCTCCTCCCTATTACGTTCTAAGCGTGATAAGTGATCGGCCACTTGATTTTCTGTTCCTTTCCTATCCTTAATTTCAATGTCAAACTCTTGTCAAAGTAATATCCAACGAATCAAATGAGGTTTGGCATCCTTTTTAGCAAATAGATACTTAATTGCCAAATGGTCCGTATGAACAATTACCTTTGTACCAATCAAATAGAATCGGAACTTGTCAAATCCGGGAATGAATCTTGTCAAATTCACTGGGAAGAGCCAATCAATAGGCCACTGGCCCTATCCTTTCAATGATTTCAAACGGACCAATGAATCGGGGACTGAGTTTCCCTTTTCTTCCAAACCAAAAGACTTTCTTCCAATGGGACACTTTGAGAAAGACTTTGTCTCCAACATTGTATTAGATGTCTCTCCTTTTCAAGTCTGCATAGGCTTTTGTCTATCAAAGGCTTTCTTCAATCGATCATGTATGATTTGAACTTGTTCCTTGATTTCTCTGAGTAATTGAGGTCCCAATACTTTGTTTTCTCCCAATTTAGACCAGCACAAGGGAGTTCTACATTTCCTTCCATATAGAGCTTCGAAGGGAGCCATCTAGATAGATGTCTGGTAGCTATTGTTGTAAGCAAATTCTACTAGGGGTAGAGATTTTTCCCAGTTTTTTTTGAAGTCTATAACACAAGCACATAGCATGTCTTCAAGTACTTGGATTATTCTTTCAGATTGTCTATCTGATTGAGGATGAAAGGTTGTGCTCAAATGCACTTTGGTTCCAAGGGCTTTTTGCAAGGAATTCCAGAATCGGGAAGCAAATATGGGGTCTCGATCAGAGATTATAGCTGTAGGCACACCGTGTAATTGAATCACTTCACGGATGTATAGCTCTGCTAAGATTTCCAAGCTCATATTCATTTGAACAGGGATGAAATGAGTATACTTTATGAATCTATCAACAATCACGCACACATCATCGTTCATTCTTGGAGTGGGAGGAAGACCAGTAACGAAGTCCATTGTAATCCGATCCTATTTCCACTGAGGGAATTCGATTGGTTGGAGCAATCCAGTAGGGACTTGATGCTCGGCTTTGACCCTCTAACAAGTTAAGCACTTTGAAACAAATTTTGTGATAGCCGATTTCATTCTTGGCCACCAGTTTAGTGGCTTTAGGTCCTTGTACATCTTAACCGATCCAGGGTGAATCGAGAAAGAGCTTTTGTGAGCTTTTTGTAACATCTCGTGTTTTAGTTCCTCGTTGTTAGGAACACATACTCTACCCTTGAAATAGAGGAGTCCATTCGACTTAAGGGAGAAGTCAAAATTAGACTGAGAGTCTAGCTTGGCATGATCTTTTGAATATCTGGATTAATTTGTTGGAGTTCTTTGATTCTCGAGATTAGACTAGATTGAACTTGAAGTTCAGATAATAATTTATGTCCTTTGAATAAACGAAAATCAGCATTGATAGCCAAGGAAGCTATAAACGAATGGAAAAGATCATTAAGGGATATTTTCAAATATTTACTTGTAAGTCAAGAAAGGTCTAATTTGAATGGTTGCTTGCAAGTCAAGAAATGAACATTTCGAATGAATTATTTTAGGATTTAAATTTAAGGGTTTACCCGAGTATGGTCTGCGACTAAGGGAATCAACAACCACGTTTGCTTTCCCCAGATGGTAGTCGATAACTAAATCGTAGTCTTTAAGCAACTCTAGCCATCTCTTTTTCCTCAAATTCAAGTCTTTCTGAGTTAGGAGGTATTTGAGGCTCTTGTGGTCTGTGAACAAGTTGCATTTCTCCCTGTACAAGTAATGTCTCCAGAATTTGAGTGCAAACACAATAGCTGCCAATTCCAGATCATGAGTAGGGTAGTTTGACACGTGTGGTTTTAGTTGCCTTGAAGCGTAAGCTACCACGTTTCCATCTTGCATTATGACACATCCTAGTCCCAAATGAGATGCATCACTGTAAACAGTGTACTCCTTGCCCAATACTGGTTGGATGAGAACCAGAGCATGAGTCAGGGCTTATTTAAGCTGATCGAAGCTTCGTTGTTGGTTCTCTGACCAAACAAAGGGTGAACCAAGAAAACTTCTGACCTCACCAACATTCCTATGACGTCTCCAATCCAGGATGGATTGAATTTTGCTCGAGCCTACTTTAATCCCTTATTCCAAAATAACATGTCCAAGAAATGACACTTCCGATAGCCAAAATTCACATTTAGAGAACTTTGCAAACAATTGACGTTCTCGGAGAGTTTGCAATACAATTCGAAGGTGTTCAGAATGTTCTTCCTTATTCCGAGAATACACCAAAATGTCATCAATAAAGACGACCACGAACTTGTCAAGATAGGGCTTGAATACACGGTTCATGAGATCCATGAAAGCAGCCGAAGCATTCGTTAACCCGAATGGCATTACAAGGAATTCAAAATGGCCATATCGAGTACGAATGGTTGTCTTGGGTACATCTTCTTCTTTTACCCTCATCTGGTAGTATCTCAATCGTAAATCGATCTTTAAGAATACCGCAGCATCTTTGAGTTGATCGAAAAGATCTTCAATCCTTTGGAACGGATATCGATTCTTGATAGTAAGCTTGTTCAATTGTCTGTAGTCAATACAGAGTCTCATAGTCCCGTCTTTCTTCTTCACGAACAAGACTGGAGCACCCCAGAGAGACGAGCTAGGCCTAATGAAACCCTTGTCTTGTAGCTCTTGGAGTTGCTTCTTGAGTTCTTTCAACTCAATAGGTGCCATGCGATAAGGTGTGATGGACATCGGAGTTGTTCCAGGTTGGACATCGATCCCGAACTCTATTTCTCTGGTTGGAGGGAGACCAAGGAGTTCCTCGAGGAAAACATCGAGATATTCAGATACAATAGGCACACTGGGTAAGCCGAATTCAAGTTCATCTTGTAAAACCATAGTAGAAAAGATTGAGGTCCGTTTCTTGTCAATTAGAAGAATTGATTCCTTTCCTAAACCCCGGACGTAAAGTCTCCTATTTAGGCAATCTACCCAGGCTTCATGCTTGTTTAACCAATCTAGTCCAGTACTAGATCGAACTCGCAAGTTGGTAGTACATATAGATTAACAAGAAAGGGTACATTTCGAATGAATAGGGGACAGTTTCTATAGATAAACTTATGTTTGTATTTCCCCTTATAGGGTTCGAAACTACAAGGCTTTGTTTTACAATTTCAGGCTTTAAGTTCAAATTTACAATCAAGGTTGAGCTTGTTGTTGTGGAGGATTTTGTTCCATCCTCACACTATCTCCTTCAATTGAGGAGCCTACGGGACTTTCATCATCCCGAGCGAGCCTTGTTTCAGACATTCTACATTTAAATAGAACAATTAGGAATTCAGTTTAGTTAAGCAAAGACACAAGCTATACAATACAAGTCTCCTAGGTGGCACAAGTATCCTATATGATGTAAGAGAGCCTGGTTTAGTCCTAGAACCGACTAAAAATGCTCTGATACCAAACAAATATAACACCCCTACCCCGGGTTAGTAGCAAACCAGTTCAGGGGCGTTACCAAGCGCATAACAAGCAAGAACGAGGCAAGAATAGGTTAACTCATCCCTATTAGATGAGTTACTTAACTACCAAGTAACCAAGTATTTATAACTTAACATGTTAACAATCTCATATTTTGTTTACAAGACATTATAGGTTACCAAACAATTCAATTAACATCATCATACAACTATCATTCAAATAACTTAACTGAGTACACATGCTTCCATTTCATTTCATTGTTCCTTAGATTGATACATGTAACATTTCATACATAATTTACTAGATATGATCATTTGTACATACCTTGTCTCCAAGCAAGGCATATGCCAAGCCTTACCATTCGACATTTACTATACAAACTTATAGAAACTCTTACAACATGGTATGTTCATACAAGTGACTATATTATCTCACAATTCATTCGAATAGCGTGATAAGCTAGATCAATTACTTTAAACATTCAATATATTTATCTATATGCGTAGCAAAATACTTTTCCTTTACATAGGATTTGAGTCCATTATTTGCTTCACATTATCAGCCAAGTTCACAACATGGTAAGCCCATTCAAGAACATATATATACAAGTTTCAAGTATTCAAAACGCATGCACATGTTCATTATATACAATCTAAGTGCCACCAAATAGGGGAGTACAAAACAAGTATGAACCATACTCTAGCTATGCTTGTGTCATGCTTCGAGCTCAAGAAATAAGGCTTCAGGATCAAGCAACGATCAAATCCTTTATCCTGTGGTTGGGAAGAATGAAAACGAGAGTGATAAGTACAAGAATGTACTTAGTGAGGTAGTAACTAGTTCTAACCAATTGTTATATCAAGCTAAGTGTCAATTAGTCAAGAATGATCATAGCTAAGGATTTCAAAGCAATCAAATAGCATAAGAAGCAAGAGACAATGAATCATAATTCGTGCTTTATCCATTTCAAGAAATAAAGCTATTCATGGTCACATATCAAGTACTCATGAATTCAAGTAAGATCAAGATCTATTTCAAGTATTAATCATGTAGCGAGAAGTTCAAGTATACAAGTCTAGTAGCAATTAGTTCAAGTTTACATGTTTGTCATTTCAAGAATACATGTCAAGTAATCCAAGTAGCAAGTTTAAATGTCAAGTAATTCAAGTATTCAAGTTTATATATCAAGTAATTCAAGTATTTAAGACTATATTAGTTCATTTATTATCTTTTAATACAATCCTTGGTTCATAGTTTGTCTAGGTAATCGAGTCTCCAACTTTCGCCACAAGATGTACCGTAGTACTGGTCAACCCTCCTACTGTCGCCAAAGACCACATACGTACCCTCTTTCTGTCGCCAATTAGGGGCCTTAGCCCTGGACTGTAGTCCACCCTGACACAATGAGCTCTAGACTCTAAGGCATGCCCTTCTACCTATTCAACTAGCAACCAAGGTTGTTTGATTACACTTCATTTATTCAAGGATTTTCAAGCTTTTCAAGTTCAAGATCTTGTATTATTTAAGAATCAATTCAAGCAAGGTATAGCAACATCATGTTTTAGCCCTTAGGCCAATTGAGCCTTAGCTCTTCAATTACTTTTCACGTTTTCAAGTGTTTCATGTTCAAGGCAAGACAATTCATGTTCAAGGATCACATTCAAGCAAGCATTCGATGGTTCATACCCAAGGCATCAAGAATCAAGCATTTACGTCATAGAGCACTATCAAGCAAGCATTATAATAAGTCATATCCAAGGCATGGAATCATAAATTTGTTTTCACTTTTTAGTTTAGTCCATTCTCCCCTTTTTATTCATATTCAAGTTAAATTAGGCTCATAATCATGGCATATCAATAGCAAGAAGGTAGTCATGCATATTTGGTTAGGACCTAAGTCCTAACCCTATTGTAAACTACACTCACAATACTCCAAGCTAGCTTATTTATCTTGTATCCAAATCCCCTTATTTTTAGCTTTCAAATGCTCCACTCTCTCTTCCTCCACAAGATTTACTCATTGCTCTAACAATTCATACAAGTAAATACATGTCAAACAAGGTACATTAAGCATAATAATTACCCATCTCAAGCAGTTAAATATTTTTACACAATCACTTAACATTGCAACAATATTCATATATATATATATATATATATACATTAATGCACATTACTACAATTGTTTACAAAACATTTTACAAAACTGTCCAAGACATCTAAATTGCTGCTACCAGGCAGTAGGTGTACTGCTTACTTAAACATGCATAACTTTCATTTCGTACATCAGAATTTCAATTTGTTTACACATTTGGAATGCTAACTTAATTGTATTTCTAACCATATAGGCCTTGCATTTTATTTCTTTTCCAATTAATACAGTTTTAGCTTAAAACAGGGCAATTTACAACACTAGACAGTTTGCACTGTCCCTAGTGTTTCTTCTCTACAATTAATTCTACAATCCATAATTCAGTTCTGTTTTCTCCTACTGAATTTAGACATGTTAAGGCACTGTCCATAAAATTTCCAGCCTTAAATTCTCTTTACAAAATTTATGTTGATTTTTCAAAGTTACTTCCCAGAACAGAGTATTTTGGGCTGATTACACTAGTTTAAGTTTCTAGCTTCATAATTCCTCTAAACAAGATTCTAACATTGTAATTCAACTTATTTTCTTGTTCTTACATTTCTAGGTCAGTATAATTCACCTATAAATGTGATTATAACAAGGCAATATAGTGCTATGTTCAATTTGATCTATTTGATCAACAACATTCCTCTAATTCACCATTTGAGCTATCCATTACATAGCTTTAACTAATCCAATTATATGAATTCATTTTCCAGCAAGCTATTTACTCTATTCAAGTCTCAATTCACTTAGCAATGTGATCAAAATAGGGAAGCATATACAACCAAGCATGTTTACACATTTTCAACTAGCAAAACAGTCCTTATCCTAAATTTCCAGCAACCATACACATTTCCTTAACAATTTGATCAATAACACTCAAAATTTCAAGGCTCTTAGAAGCTAATATTACTATAACATGCATAACTTTCATCCTATTCAAATTAGGCAACAAGAACATCACAATATGGAATTATCTTCTAGCAATTTAATCACAACAAGATCTATAGAAAATCTATAGCAAAATCTAACATATTATTCACATATTCGATCTTATAACCTAAGATTCATCCTCCAAACAATCTACTAACACCATGTTCTTAGAATTAACTAGGATATCTTGAGTTCACTTCAAATTCTAAAGAGAAAGAAAAAAAAGGTTTTCTTGCCCTTTAAATTTAGCTACCCAAATCAAAGCTCCCAAATGATCCAATAGAGTTCAACTGAAACTCTCAAATTCTCCCTCTCTAAAATGTATGGTTCGGCTAAATGAGGGAGAAGATGGAAATGGGATGAATCAAATCCCACATGTTTAATTGATTAGGTGACATGTGTAATGACCACTAGCTAAAATTTCCTTAGCATGCAAACTTTGAGTTTAACAAGAATCCAATTTAGTCCTTCATGATTAGTCATGACTTTTCGTTTATTTTTAATAATGGTCACTTCATTTTAATTCCTCAAATTTTCTTATGTTTCAATTCAGCCCTACAAGCCACCAATATAGTCACCTAACTTAATTTTCTCATTTAACTCCCAATTCTTTCAATTTGATTAGCACATGATTCAATTAGTCAATAGCTTAAATAGTGGTAACCTTCCTAGGCCCAGTTTAGGGTGTTATAGTGAAGCTCTAGGCACTCCCTTTTAAAATGACCGGCTTGTCCACAATAATAACAGTCTCCACCAGAAAATTAGCATCGACCAGAATGCCTCTTTCCATAATGTTCACATTCTAGAGGAGGATGAAATTTGAAACCCGAGTACCTGTAGTAATAGTCTGAGCTGGCTTTGACTTCCCTCCAGAATATCCCTTTTTAACAGAAGTAGCTAATGTCGCCGGATGTTGTTGCTGAAATCCTTTACTGCGTTTAAATGATGGCACGACAAAAGAACTTCCAGGTCTTTTCCTGATTGGACTTGTTTTCCCGTTTTTTCTTTAAGGTCCACTTTCTCCATAGCTTTTGCTCGATTCACAGCCTCTTGAAAAGTGGTGAAGTTGCGAGAAACCAAAATCCTTTTATACTGAGAATCCAACCGAGCTATAAATTTATTGATCCTGGATTTTTCGGTTGGAAGAAACTCATCTGCAAACTGGCTCAGTCTATTGAACTCATATTCATATTCATAGACTGTCATGCCCGATTGTTTCAAATCCAGGAAATGCTACCTCATTTCCTCAATAAACAGATCCCCAATATATTTTTCTTTGAACTCTTTCTGAAAGAATTCCTATGACATGTTCTGGAAGAACCTGTGCAGTAACTTCATTCCACCACACATTGGCTTGCTCCATCAAAAGGAATTCTACTCAACATGATCTTAATATCATTTAACCAATTATATGCAGCCATAGGATCAACATCAGTATCACCTTTAAATTCTGGTGCTTTCATTTTTCTTAACTCCTTTGGAACCGATACTGATGTTCGCCGATTTATTATAGCATCCAATGCCTGACGAAATAAGCCTTGATCTTGTACAGGCATATTTCTTTGTTTCTGAGCTATTGGCTCTACATTTTGCTGCCCCTGAGGTGGATTCTGATTCACCTCATTACTTCCACTATGAATAGGCATATCTTGCTCGATTGCCTGATGAGATTCTCGATGATCTGACATCTGTTAATGTCACAATCATCCTTTACAAGTAAGGAGTAACAACATTAATTATTAGGCATCCAATTATATTCATACAAATATCAGTAATCTTGACATCCTAGTGGCATGTATATAATTCCAACTATCTATATACCCGATTTATGTCCAAAACCGGCTAAATCTGCAGCTCTGATACCAATAAATGTAACACCCTAATCAGTATTCTATAATAAATACCAATTAGAGTATCACATAATTTGTTTTCACGTAGAATCATTTACCGAATTATTATCCTATCGAATTAAGTCCGATTTTAGGCAGCAACTTAACAATTCTTACCTATAATGTGTATAGAATATAACTGCCTAAAAACTACCTAGAACAAAAATCTACCCGATTACTTAATTTATCTTTATCTGGTTATTACATGATTTTAATTATAATATGAATACTTATCATCTACTATAAACATAAACTAGTCTATATATTATTACAAACCATATATATAAACTAGTATGTAATTGGAAAATTTTAATATTTACATGCCAACTAGAAACATCAAAATACATCAAAGGATGTTATTACTGGTACCGTTAATATACTCCGGATAGTAGGATGTCGCTCCTTACTCATATACTTAGTGAGGCAACAATAATATTCAGTGCAAATAATATAACAATAACTAATAATATGAAACCGTTTTCATGCATTTAAATCACTAGATATGACTTACCATCATATTAATCATACATAAATATAATATACGCCGGATATACATTTTCTTACCAATATACGTGCCATAGTTTTAAGAGTATAAACTCTTTAACCCTTTTATCAAATATTTACCGATTTCATAACCCGATTTCATAGCTCGATTTCATAGCCCGATTTCATAGCCCGGTTTTATAACCCAAATATAGACCTATGAGGATCCTGGATACATGAGTCAAATATGCACCGAAGTGCTAATTCCCACACATTTATAAGGCTGTGCTAACCATACACTAAGTGACCCTTAGGTACACTATAGTGCTATCCTGAATTCTCGATTATGCAGCGTGTTGTTGGACTCTATGGCATGCCAACTAAATCCTATCCCTCAATTGACTTATTTGGGTATAAGTTCCATATTTATTCCATCCATGTCAATGTATATCAATATAATTTAACATTGGGCAGTTCATAACATAATCAATAACTAGTGATCAATGCATTTGTTTTCAACCTTTGACATATTTAAAATATGTCAAATATATGATCAATGACATAAAAATCATGCCAATATATAAACCAGGTAGACTCGTCGCAAGTCTTACCAGTGATGTATAAAACATCCATGTATCATGTTATGTATGCACTGCACTCACCTGATGCCTCACTAGAAATCTTACTGCTGATTTAACCTTATTCCCGAACTTTTTCCTTGTCTTTAGATTCGCTCGTAGTACGATCTTGATCACAGTCACTATCTATAAATCACTGTTTACCGAATACATGCATTTCAAAGCGTATGTTAGTATCATTCTAACATAAGCACATATTACGAATAAAATTCCTAAAAATTCTTCACTAACCAAATCCATCCCAATTTCAAAAATAACCATAAAATGAATTCTTTTAGAATTCGCCTCAACTTTCCAAATTATTCAAAATCGTCCATTTCCATTAAACTTTTAAATTCAATCATTAAACAACATATTCAAGTATTCCAAAATACTTTCAAGCTTAATACATAGCTTTCTAACCAATTTCCATTTCAATCCCATATTTCCCTTAATTTGTCATTTGATCCTCAACACTTTGAAAACTTCCAAAATGATCCAATTGAATCTTCTATCATCATTTTTAGCATTATACCTCAACTTTTCAACATTTTTACCTTAATCCTTAAATTTCCCAAAATATGCGATAAGGTCCCTAAAGCTTAACAAAGTTCAAAATTGGTCCAAACAACATTATAAGCCTTGTAACATCATTTTCCCATCATTTCTAGCCTTAGGGAAATTTTCCATAATTTTCCCTAATTTCTTCCAATATGCCGAATTAGAAGGGTCACTCCAGACAAAATTTCCAACTTGATTCAAGCATGAATTCAACTTCTAAACCTCATTTCCAAGCCTCTATAATTATTCCCATATCAAAATCAATCCAAATTCAACTTCCTATCAAAACCCTAACTTTAAACAAATTAGTATTTATCTACTTCCAAGTAGTTTTAATCATCATACAAGCTTGGATATAATTCTATAACAACAACTACATCAAAATCTCATCTTAAAACATCATATATAAATATCCCCTTCATCCATCAAATTCACAAGACTAGGGTTTCAAGCAAGGAAAGCATGAATAAATGGTACCAAAAGACAGAGAATTCCATGGAGATCATCTTCATGTTTCATGCTTTCATCCAAAATCTAACCAAATATGTTTGAAAATCAAAATGAAAATTTTTCCCTTACCTTGAGAAAGTACTCGAACAAGAGAGGAAAAGATGAGAAAATTGTCTTGAAATTTCTTTTCTTTCCAATTTATCCATTTGTCTTTAATATAATTAAGATGAATTAAAAATTCATTTTAATGTCTAATGACCTTTTTACCCTTAAAATCCAATGCTCCATATCATGCCACATGTTTACCTACCAAACCAAGGGTCAAAAACAATCCAAGGAGTTAGTGGTTACCAACTTTGCCCTTGGAAATTCCCAAAATTACCATATTTCCATTTTTCATCCAATGGCTCATATTTAACATGGAAAACTTACTTTAATCCCATGGTCCATGTTAAATCCTACCATTTTAAGACATGGAAATGACATTTTTAACCTTGCCTTATCATCCTTTAAAATATCTTGAATATCCGATTCGATCCGATTATCTGAATATTTTTCTAAACTTTATCGCTTTATAGCCAAAAATACAAGCTCCGTACGAAAAATCCAAGTAACACAAAAACATCATTATTTGGGGCAAACTATTCATTTACGGGACTACATTATAGAACTTTTGAAAATTACAATTTAATCCCTAAATGTTTCCAAAGTTTATACTTTGACCACCAAACTTTCAAAATTTTCATTTTGGTCACTAACCAAAAATTTGGGATATTACATGACAAAAGGAAAACATTAATTTTTTTGTAATACCCCAAAATTTGCTATGTTAATTAAGGGTCATTTAGTACTAAGACAAGGGCTTAAAAGCTAACTTAGTGACTAAAATGACATCAAGTCAAAAGTTGGTGTCTAGAGTTTAAAGATGGGAAAAGTATAGGCACCTGATGGATAATTTTACTATTAAATATTTTTACTCTACAGATAAGTAGTACATGTTACAGAAAGATGCTCTGTATAGTCAGATTTCTAGTATAAGGTTTATGTAGAAATTTATTCTCGATCGAACAATTAGAGGAGTGAGCAGATATTTGATTCGAATAAAATTACATGGAGAATTTATCAGTAATTATTTAATCATGTACATGGATTAAACAGATCATGGGGAAAAATTTGATATAGACTCCGGGAATAAAAATGCAGTATAAGATATCGAATTTTGGTCGAACTGCAAAGTTAAGCGTACTCAAGGCATAGGATGGGTGACCTATTGTGAAGGTTCCATGTCAGTACTTTAGGCTGATAAAAAGGAATCATTACTAGTTAATATTATTCATATGGATAGCCGATTAAGAAATATTAAGAGAAATTGTATCTGATTGGTCGAACTGCAAAGTTAAGCGTACTCAAGGCATAGGATGGGTGACCTATTGTGAAGGTTCCATGTCAGTACTTTAGGCTGATAAAAAGGAATCGTTACTAGTTAATATTATTCATATGGATAGCCGATTAAGAAATATTAAGAGAAATTGTATCTGATAAAGATTTCGGGTAATTTTCGGTATATTTGGACTGAGTCAAAATTTTAAGTTTGACTTCATAAATATGGAATATTTATTTGATAATATTATTTATTTTTCAAATATGGAAATAAGGAATTTTTATAATTTATTTGATAGCCCGAAAATTTCATAAAATATTATTTTATGAATAAATTATTAATTAGTTGATCGTGATCTAACTAGAATAGATGGATTTTTACAAAATGGCAAAATTAGTGATTTAAGTGACTACTTTTGGTAATTTGATAATTGGTCACAATGGCAATTTTGAAATATTTTTAAAGTACCATAGGCAATATGGTAATTTCCCATGTGAAAGCATTACTCTAGTTTGGTTAGAGTTGAATGGAATTTGGTTGGAATTGAACTAGAATGGCAATTTGTAAATTAAGATTCAGTTGGAGGTTAATTTTGGAATAAGGAATAAATTGAATAAAAAATTCAATTTGTCATTACATGTGACATAAATTCATAAAAGATGAACAAAATGTTCATCTTCTACCCCCTCAGTTTTCGAAACCACTAAGAAAGAAAAGGGAAAATACACAAAATTTTTCCTAGGCATTTTGAAGGCTCCAAAGTTAGAATCAAGGTATGTAGCTTTGGAAAAAAAATGATCTATGCTTAATGCTCTTTATTTTGATAGTAATTTTATCAAGAGTTATGAAGATTTGATTATGTTCTTGAAGAGAGAGAAAATAGGGTTTCATGTTCCATGTTCCATGTTCCATGTTTAGATTGAGGCTTGATCTATGCAAATCTAGTATTGTAGAGATGAAATCAAGCTTAGATTGTGATTAATTTCATGTTTAAGGATTAAAAACCCTAACCCTAGAATTTGAGATTTTATTTAGGGTTTTGAAATTGATGATGAAAATGAAAGATTGATGATATTAGAAGCTTGATTTTGATATTAGAATGAAAAATCCTCAACTAGTTCTTTAAGTGACCATTTCGGCATGCATGGGGAAATTTGGAGAAATATCATGAAAATTATCCTAGTGATGGATTTGAAGAGATTATGAACTTTGAAGCTTGATTATGGCATTTGGACTAAAATAAAGTCCTTGAAAAACTTAGATACCCAATTTGGCATGTAGGAATAAATTGGGGGTTTAAGTGTTAATTCTTGGAAATGAAGAATATATGTTGGAAAATTAATTTGAGCATGTTATAATGTTGTTTGGATGAAAAATGAGCCTAGAGAAGCTAAGTGACCAATTCGGCTACATGGAAGAATAATGGGAAAATTTTATGAAAATTATAATTATGAGATTTTATGATTCGAATATGTTGTATGAAGTTAGAATTGAAAATTAGAATACAAGGGATTAAATTGACAATAAAGGAAATGGCAAGGGACCATTTCGACAACCCTGATTAGTTCAAGGACCAATTCAGCTTTGGTATAAAAGTATGGGAAAATGTGAGAAAAATTATAGAAATGTTGGATTAATTATTCGATACAAGTTTGCAAGTTTATGTGTAAAATTAATGACTAAAATGTCACTTTGGTAAAAGCTAGTAGATGAAGGGTATTGAATAAAAGTTAGTCAAAATGATGGAGTTATTGAATAATTTGTGATTCGAGTTGGAATAAATTGTAAAATGTGCAAAATGGTCACTAGGGACCATAATGAACAATCCGGCATTATTAAAGAAAAAGTGAAAATTTTTAGAAATATTTTATATTCGGATAATTATACTAGTATAGTATAGTTAAGCAATGTTAGGTTAAAAAATCTAACATGAATATTGTTATGTATATTCAAATGGTATTGTACAGCTATTGACGAGGCTAAGGGTACCAGATCAAAAGAAAGCAAGGAAAAAGTATCGAAATAGCTTAGTGAGGCTAATATCATACATGGCCCAGGTGAGCGCATTTTTACTTATTTTTTATATACGTGATATGAATGGGAGCATTTTATTTATTTTTTATATATGACATAAGAGAGATTTGCGAGAAGTCGACCTTAATATTAATGAAAATGTATGTTGATCAAAGTTATGTAAATGGAATGAATAATTAAATGGTATATGTGATACACTGATATGGCATAATGATTTATCTAAGATAAATCATATTTTAGATAATTGGGGATGAACTACCCATTATCGAATTATGGATGATATTATTGTTGAATTGGATATTGAATAGAAAATATTATATTATTATGCCCAAGTACTAGTGTGAGAGTCTTTGGTATAATTGGATATCCATAGAGTCATAGCAGCTGCAAACCAGCACTACGATGCGTTCCAAACACTTCGGTGTTAATATCTGTAACCCCCTCGACCCAGCCTAGATGCCCGACTGAACCGAGTGAGCTACATTAGGTTTGCCAAAGCAAACCGGAGAAAGGTTACGAAAAGTCGATACATTTTTTCGTTTTATCTTGTCTAGATGCGAATTATTAAACCTACATGTTCATGCTTGCTGCGATTGAAAAATCAAAGGAAACCAAGCACGGGAGAACCACCAATTGCATACAACACTTTACAGGGACTAAATTGTAAATCTGATAATTTTAGGGACCAAAACTAAAATTAAAGTTACCAACCCTCAATTAGTCAGATTTCATGCCATCATGTCAAATTTCAAATTAAAACGATCATCCATGCTCATTCAATTGACAAAACAAGAACCAGGGACTAAAACGAAAAAATCCAAAACTGCCCAACATGACATTCTAACAGAATTAACTGCCACCGTTTCGATACACCAAGGCCCGTATCGAAACGGCATGAAACACATCATTTTGGTACACCAAGCACCATACCGGTACGCCATATCGAAAGTAAAATTCCCTTTTAATCATTAAACATCGTACCGATACGGGAAACTAGTGTTTTGGTACGCGGGCTCTCTTCCAAAAAGTGAAATTCCAATAGCTTTATATCGTATCGAAACACCTTCACCTGTACCGAAACACCCTGCCCAGAATTGCCTAGCCGTACCAAAACCATTAACTCACAGTTTTACAATGCATTACGCAAAATCCCCACATATGCAATTCTCATTACCATAGCAATATCACATTCCCGACCGGAATAAAAACCAATGCTCACTAGCATTTAATATACTTTTAAGCCATTGCATATGTACTTAAAAGTCATGCATTTACAGTAGTTAAATCAAACCATGTTTATGACCAAAATATGAATTACATATGCTCATATCCGAACTGATATTAAAGAGCAAAGGAGAGAAAACTTACTTCTGAGCTTAGGTAAGTGTTTCAAACTTAATCTAGACTCCCAAAACTACTTTCAAACCTTTGAAAGACTTTTAAAACCGTTTCCACTCATCAATTTCACGTCGCCTTGCTTGCTACCGTGAAACAAGCTCCCGACAAGCCAAGAACCAATTCAAGAAGCTACGCCTTGATTCTCCCCTGTTTCGATCATTCAAAACCAGAGAACACATGCATTAAAATGCATCCAACACTCTGTTTCAATCCAAAAACCCGTAGCTCTCAAGATGCCCACTCAAAACTCATCCAAAACTTATCGAAATCAACCTTAAACACTACTCAATCTTAACCCAGCCATAATATAACGATTCAAAACTTCAAACCTCATCAATTAACATCAAGAAACTCATTCACAACATCCTTTTACTTCCAGCAATGATTAAACTCCTCAAACAACCCAAAAACTCCTAACAATCTAACCAATTAGAGATTCAACAAACTCTGGGATTCCATTATTAAAAACAACTCATCCACATTATAATACATCCAAAATATGATTGAAATCAATCCACAACTCTGGAAAAACAAATCCAAATCGAAAATCACAAGATCAATCAATTAAACCTCTTTAAAGCCAAAATCCATACTTAATTAATCAAAACCTATTACAAAACATATGTAAAGAGCTAAGAACTTGGGGATTTCAGTAAAGAACCTTTCATTAGAGGAGAAGAACAAACTTACCTCCAATGAATGAGTTTCCCCTTAATTGGATAGTTTTTCCTCTTGAAAACAAAGAAATCCAATAAGATTTTTGGAAAACAACTTGAGAAATCATTTAGCAAATAAAAGAGTTAAGAAATTAAGATCATTACCTTAAATCTCTTATGGAAAATGAGTGTTTGGCTGAGAGTGTTTTCAAAAAAAAATATGAGAGAAGAAAAGTCACACCAAAATTTGTTTTAAAAGAAATAACCACCTTAACTAAATCACTTTTAATTCCTTTAATAAAAACCTTTCTAAAATAATCCAAATTAATGAAAAACTCAGATTAGACCAATTGGTAAAATATCTCCTTAAAGAATTTTCCAAAATTACTTTCACCAATATTTTTAATATAATAAAAATATGAGTTTTAAACATTTTTTTCCATTTTTTATCTCTCAAAAAATATTTGCTCCCGAATCTAACTCAAATCTCTAACCCGGTCCACCAGATTGACTAACTAGCCTTAAACTGCTAGGCCCAAAACCGAGCATTACAACTCTCCCCCTCTTAAGAAATTTCGTCCTCGAAATTTACCTGTAGGAAAAAGAAGTGGAGATTGCTCAAACATATCCGCCTTACTTTCCCAAGTGGCTTCCTCGCCACCCCGATGTCGCCACAAGACTTTAACCAGTTCTATCGTCTTACCTCGTAGAACTTTACTGCTGGAATCAAGGATTTCCACTGGCTCCTCATCATAGGATAAATCTGGTCTCAACTTTATATGCTCCACCGGCATAATATGCGAAGGATCCGACCGATACCTCCGAAATATGGATACATGGAACACATCATATATTTTCTCAAGCTCGGGAGGCAACCTCAACCGATAAGCCACAGGACCAACTCGCTCCGCGATCTCATATGGTCCAATAAAGCTCAGGTTAAGCTTACCCTTTCGCCCAAACCGCATCACCTTCTACCACGGTGACACCTTTAAGAACACGCGATCGCCCACCGCATATTCAATATCTCTACGCTTCAAATTCGTGTAAGATTTCTGCCAATATGTAGCCGCTTTCAAGCGTTCACACACGAGCTTAACTTTCTCATCGGTGTCTTTCAACACATGTGGCAAGGAAACATGCTTTTCCCTTACCTCGGCCCAACACTAGGGCGTACGACACCTTCGACCATACTATGCCTCAAATGGTGCCATATGTATGCTCGCCTGATAACTGTTATTATAAGAAAATTCAACAAAAGGTAAATGTTTCTCCCAGGTTCCTTGGAACTCAATTAGACAACACCTCAACATATCCTACAAGACCTGGATAACTCGCTCAGACTGTCCATCCGTCTGAGGATGATACGTGGTACTAAAACTCAACCTCAAACCCAAAGCCCGATATAAACATCTCCAAAACCTTGATGTGAACCTCGGATCTCTATCTGAAATGATAGACTTTGGTACCCCGTGCAAACGCACAATCTCAGAGATAAACAAATCGTTTATCTTATCCAATGTGTATGTCGTATGCACTGTATTGCACGTATTGAGTGCTCTACAATTGTGCAAGTGTACATGTCGCAAGTTATAGTATAAAAGATATCGTCTCCACAGGGATTGGTGCCACTTCAAGAATCTAATCTCTTGCACTATAAAAAAGTAAAAGAATACAAGTAGAAGATTGTAGGAGTTTTAACTAACAACTAAACTAGAAAGCAAATAAGTAAAAGAATATGTAATTAAATGAGAGAGAATAGGCTAGGTTATCGTGAGTTGAGGTGTGATAACCGATTGGATCATCTTGGTAAAAGAGTGCAAGGGCAACTCAGTTGCTGTGGCAACTTGCACAGCGGGGTTGCCTTGGCAACTAATCGATGGTTGCCTGGGCGACTAGCTGGGCAACTACTTGGGCGGCTGGGCAGCAACTTCAAGGTTCGGCGGAGTGTTCTTCAATGGTTTCTTCTTATCCCTAAGTCGAAACTCTAGCTACTTGTTCATGCCTTGATAATACATCCTTGCTTGAATCAAGGGTGAACAACAACCAATCTTGCGTTCCTCTTAGCCGTTGAAATCCTTAACCTATTCCTAAGCTGGATTAATCTCCACCATCAATAGATTGAATAAATACCATACTCATTTGTTTCTTGAATCTAACTCTCTTGATATTATATAAATAGATGAAGTTACGAGATCCTCTCCCAATTCACTCGCAAACAAGAATAAGAACCAAGAATGAGTAAACCTTGAATTGAAAGTGCAAACTCTTATTACCTAAACAAAATCCAATTGTTTCTCACAACCACAAAACACAATAACCTTAGCCAAATAGATTTAGTTCATGGCTAGGTTCCAAAGAAACACAAGACAAAGAATTCCTAGCATAAACCTAATTGAACAAGAAAGAAAAAGATGAAGAATGGTTGAAGCCTTGTCGAAATCTCTCCAAAGCCTTGTCGAAATCTCCCTTGCTCTTTGTCGAAAATTCTCTCCTCTCTGTCCTCTTGGAGTTGACGGCATGGTCTTTAATTTATAGGGCTAGGTCAAAGTCTTTTTTGAGGAGGAAGTTAAGTTGGAATTAAATTATCTTTAAAGAATATAATTCTTTATTATATTTAAATTCCTTCTAGAACTTCTCATATCTTCTTGGGATTTAATTTCTCTTTAACTTCTTCATGGAAATCAAACTCCTTTGGGATTTAGCTTTGCTCCACGTCATCTTGGGCTTATCTAGTCATCAATTTCGACTACCATATCATCTTATTTCTTGTCGAAAATTGCCTTGGCAACTAGCTCGGCATCTTCTTCATGCATTGCCCTGGCAACTGCGTCGGCATCTCCTTCATGCACTTCCCTGGCAACTGGTTCTAACCTTGTTTAGGCAAGTGATTCTGCACACACACAAAAGCACACCAAAGCAGCATCTTTTTCCACAAACATCACCAAGTTATGTAATCAAGCTCAACGGTGGAAAGAAACATGAATTAATGCATGAATGACTAATTATGCAACTAATATGAGCCTAAGTCTAACAATAATATGAGTAAAAAGGGTAATAAAAATAGTACTTTTGAACACTTATCACACCCCCCAAACTCGAACTATTGCTTGTCCTCAAGCAATGCACACTAACAATTACCTGCCAAGACTTTAATCATCAAAGACATTCTTCAAACTTGAATTCAAACCTCGGAACCGTGGCACAAAGTATGATCACCTTTGAATTTTTTGGATAGCACAAATTACCCGAAATCGAACTATAATGCTCGTGACAATGTGTGTGCGTAGTTGTGTACAAGTTGATTTTCAAGATTCTATGTGAACAATAGGCTTTTATCAATTTAATTACCGGGGCATTTATTTTTATTTTCACTAGAGCCAATTTCGGACACCTCTAGCAAAGTAAGCAATTTCTCATTTTATTTTAGTCGACTAGAGCCAATTTTGGGCACCTCTAGCGACTCTTTAATGTGCATTAACTACTAGAGCCAGTTTCGGGCACCTCTAGCAAGAATTTAACTTTTAATTTTCAATTTTAAATTTACCCAAATTTTAAGCAACCTAAGTTCACTAAGTTTCTTTCAATCAACAAGTCACAACCGTGTAACAAAATTCAGCATCATAGTAAAATTCTAAGTTCTTTTCATGTAATCCTAAAATTAAAGGTTCTTTCAATTAAGTGCAGTGGCAAAAATTCATCATTGGATATTCAACAAGTCTTAAGCAATTAAATCCAATTAAAGGCATGGCAAGTAACATATGCAACCTATATGTGATTGCTAAAGATGAATGCAACTAAACATGAAACTAACTAGAAACCAACACCCCCCAAACTCGAGAGAAGCATTGTCCTCAATGCATGTAAAAGTGAAACAAAATTTAAAAGAAACTAAATGAAATGAGTTAGTCAGAGAGGTCGTCACCTCGAGTGATAAGTTTTCTTCGTGCCGTTTGCTTGATTCATATTTCGGTCGGTGGTTGAATGCTTGTGGCTGGTACCGCTTGAATAGCATTGCTTTGATTTGATCCATGTTTGCCGATGTAGGTTCACTTGCCTGGGCATCAGTAGTTGCCGAAGCCATTGTTGTTGCCTGGGCATCGCCAGTTTCTGTTGCCGGGGTATTCCATGTTGTGGTTGTCGTGGCAAGTAGTTGGTAGTGAATTTCCTTAGCATGGTGGTTGTGAGTCTTATTGTGGAATAGAAAAGAAAAGAAAGAAAATCTGGAGACTAAAGATAATGAAGAAAAATAAAATAAAATATCTCCTAAAAATAAAAATGAAAATAAAAAGAAAAAGAAAATATTGAAAGGATAGCATGCTCATGCATCTCCTAAGGTGACCACTTCTTTGTTACGTTCCACATTGGCACCATTGTAGTGCTTCAATCTTTGTTCGTTGACTTTAATTTCATGTTCGTCAGTGATGGACTTGATTATCACGGCACCATGAGAGAATGGTTTGACAACTTCGAATGGTCCCGACCATCTTGATTTTAGTTTTCCCGAGAAACGTTTTAACCGAGAATTGAATAAGAGAACTAGTTGCCCTGACATGAATTGTCGCGGCAATAGTGTCTTGTCATGCCATTGCTTTGTTTTCTCCTTGTAGATTTGTGCATTGTTATAGGCGAGTGCACATAATTCTTTTATCTCATTGAGGTCCAACAAACGCTTTTGTCCGGTACTTTCCCAATCCATATTAATGGTCTTGATTGCCCAATATGCCTTGTGTTCGATTTTCACCGGTAGATGGCATGTTTTGCCATAGACAAGTCGGAAGGGAGACATACCTAAGGGTGTTTTGAATGCAGTGTGATATGCCCAAAGTGCGTCATCTAGTCTTACTGACCAATCCTTCCTAGAGGGATTTACAACTTTCTCGAGTATACCCTTCAATTCTCGGTTGGAAATCTCTGCTTGCCCATTGGTTTGTGGGTGATATGTTGTGGCAATCTTGTGAGATACACAAAGCGTTGTAACATCTTGGAGATGAGTTTGTTGTCGAAGTACTTGCCTTCATCACTGATAATTGCTCTCGACATCCCAAACCGTGTAAATATATTTTTCTGCAAGAATCATTGCACGGTCTTGGGATCGTTGTTGGGAACTGCAGCTGCCTCAACCCATTTAGACACGTAGTCGACGGTAAGTAGAATATAGAGGTTGTCGAATGAAGATGGGAAAGGTCCCATAAAATCAATCCCCCATACATCGAACAATTCCACCTCGATGATGTTTTGGAGCGGCATCTCATGTCGTCTAAAGATATTGCCCATCCTCTGGCATCGATCACATTGCTTGTAAACTCTTGGGCATCTTTGTACAGTGTTGGCCAATAAAACCGAATTGCAAAACTTTGGCCGCGGTACGTGTTCCTCCAAAATGTCCTCCATAGGGTGAAGAATGGCATTGCAGGAGTACGTTTTGTTGCTCCTCTTCAGGGACACATCGGCGTATAACCTGATCTGCACATTGTTTAAACAAAAGAGGCACGTCCCAAGAGTAATGCTTAGCATCATGACGGAATCGCTTCTTCCCTTGGTGAGTAAGGCCATAAGGTAAAATACCACAAACAAGGAAATTAACTAAATCCGCGTACTAGGGTATTGCCGAGGCATGTGTTGCCGTGGCAAATGCTTCTAAGATTGTCGCGACATGTGCATCTAGAGTTGTCGAGGCATGCACATCCATGGTTGCCGAGGCGTGCGTATCAGTGGGTGCCGCGGCGTGCATATCAGTGGTTGCTGAGGCATACGCGTCTGGAGTTGCCGAGGCGTGCACGTCAAGAGTTGTTGAAGCATCGAGGGTTGTCGAGGCATGCACATCCATGGTTTTCGAGGCGTCAGGGGTTGCCAAGGCATGCGCATCCATGGTTGAGGCAACTAATAGTTGCTCATCCGGGAATGCATCGCATATCTCTAAATCCGTGTCCTCCTCCCTATTGCGTGATAAGTGATCGGCCACTTGATTTTTTGTTCCTTTCATGTCCTTAATTTCAATGTCAAACTCTTGTAAAAGCAATATCCAACGAACTAAACGAGGTTTGACATCCTTTTTAGCAAATAGATACTTGATTTCCGAATGGTCCGTATGAACAATTACCTTTGTACCAATCAAATAGGATCGGAACTTGTCAAATGCGAAAACTACGACTAGTAACTTTTTCTCTGTTGTGTAATTCACTTTAGCACTATTAAGAGTTTTACTAGCATAGTATATCACATGAAAGGTCTTACCTGTGCGTTGGCCTAGGACTGCTCCTACAGTGAAATCACTTGCATCACACATAAGCTCAAAAGGTAGCGTCCAATCTGGTGGAACGACAATGGGTGTCGAGGCAAGCTTTTCCTTTAGGGTTTCAAATGCTTGGGTGCAAGAATCATCAAAATTGAAAACTTTATCCTGTTCAAGCAAATTGCACAAGGGTTTAGTAATTTTAGAAAAATTATGAATGAACCTCCTGTAAAAACCTGTATGTCCAAGAAAGCTTCGGATTCCTTTAACCAAACTTGGTGGGGGTAATCTCTCGATCACGTCCACCTTGGCTTTGTCTACTTTAATTCCCTTGGATGAAATCTTGTGGCCGAGCACTATTCCTTCATCTACCATAAAATGGAACTTCTCCCAATTAAGGACTAAATCGGTTTCTTCACATCTTGCCAACACCTTCTCTAAATTGTCGAGGCAGCTGTCGAAGTCATTACCAAAAATGGAAAAATCATCCATGAAGATCTCAAGAAATTCTTCGACCATGTCTGAAAAGAGTGCAATCATGCATCTTTGGAAGGTTACCGGGGAGTTACACAATCTGAACGGCATCCTTCGGAAAGCATAAGTATCGTATGGGCATGTGAAGGTTGTATTTTCTTGATCTTCTAGTTCTATGACAATTTGATTGTAACCTGAATAACCATCAAGAAAACAATAAAAGGGTTTACCTGCAAGACGGTCAAGCATTTGGTCAATAAAGGGTAATGGGAAGTGATCTTTCCTAGTGGCTTTGTTTAGCTTTCAATAATCCATACAAACCCTCAAACCGGTCACAGTCCTGGTTGGAATGAGTTTATTGTTTTCATTACTTACCATCGTTATACCTCCCTTTTTCGGTACACATTGTACCGGACTTACCCATGTACTATCAGAGATAGGGTATATGATGCTGGAGTCAAGCCACTTGATGATTTCTTTCATTACAACCCCTTTCATGGCATGATTTAGTCTTCTCTGGGCCTCAATGAAGGTTTGTGATCATCTTCCAACAAAATCTTATGCATGCACACTGCCGAGCTAATTCCCTTCAAGTCGGCAATTGTCTACCTATTGTCTTCTTGTGTAGCATCAACATTTTGATCAGCTTCTTTTCTTGCTCAGGCTGTAACTTAGAGGAAATAATTACAGGCAATGTATTATCAGTTCCCAAGTAAGCATATTTTAGTTGCTCTGGCAACTGTTTCAACTCAAGAATCGGTTGTTGTTCAATAGAGGGCTTTTCAAGCTTACCTTCCTTGCCTGAGTAATCCAGCGGTTCAAAGTATGTACCTGGTCGAATGACTAACCAATTCCTTCTAGAACTTCTCATATCTTCTTGGGATTTAATTTCTCTTTAACCTCTTCATGGAAATCAAACTCCTTTGGGATTTAGCTTTTCTCCACGTCATCTTGGGCTTATCTAGTCATCAATTTCGACTACCATATCATCTTATTCCTTGTCGAAAATTGCCTTGGCAACTAGCTTGACATCTCCTTCATGCATTGCCCTGGCAACTGCGTCGGCATCTCCTTCATGCACTGCCCTGGCAACTGGTTCTAGCCTTGTTTAGGCAAGTGATTCTGCACACACACAAAAGCACACCAAAGCAGCATCTTTTTCCACAAAATCACCAAGTTATGTAATCAAGCTCAACGGTGGTAAGAAACATGAATTAATGCATGAATGACTAATTATGCAACTAATATGAGCCTAAGTCTAACAATAATATGAGTAAAAAGGGTAATAAAAATAGTAATTTTGAACACTTATCACACTGGCAGAAAATGTGCACACATCGTAAACCGATCAACAATCACCCAAATGGAATTCTTTTTAGTCGATGTCAACGAAAACCCTGTCACAAAATCTATGGTGATTCTCTCCCATTTCTATTCTGAAATCCTCAACGGTTGTAACAACCCGGATGGAAACTGATGTTCAGCTTTAACCCGCTGGCACACCATACACTTGGACACAAACTCTGCCACATCTTGTTTTCAAACCAACCCAGTAATATATTTCCTTCAAATCACGATATATTTTGGTACTACCAGGGTGCTTAGCAAAAGGACTAGAATGCGCTTCCGTTAAAATAGTATGCCTGAGCTCCGGAACTTCCGGGACCACTATTCTATCCTTGAAGCACAAAACACCATCATCATCAAAATAGAAATCCGTCAGATTACCATCCACTATGTCCTTAACATGAGGAACCAAGGAATCATCAAACGGTTGTTTAGCCTTAATCAACTGTGACAAACGTAGGCTTAAATTGCAATTCAGCCAACAACCCCCTTCCTGTGTCACACTCAACCTTGCGAACATCGCCCTAAGCTCAACTGCCACCTTACGACTTAACGTACCCGCAACCACATTGGCTTTTCCAGGATGATACTCAATAGTCAAGTCGTAATCCATAAGCAACTCCAACAACCTTCGTTGCTTAAGGTTCAAATCCTTTTGAGACATTAAATATTTCAAGCTCTTATGGTCCGTATAGACCACACGCTTCTCACCATAAAGATAGTGTCGCCAAATCTTCAAGGCAAACACCACAATAGCAAGCTCCAAATCATGAGTTGGATAATTGTGCTCATGAACCTTCAATTGCCTCGATGCATAGGCTACAACCTTCCTATCCTGCATTAGCACACAACCCAAGCCAACGTACGATGCATCACTACAAACCATAAACTCTTTTCTAGACTTCAGTTGAATCAACACATGAGTATGTGTTAAAACCTCTTTTAATTTCTCAAAACCCTATTGTTGATTCTCTGTCCACACAAACAGAACATTCTTCTGCAACAACTTGGTCAACAGAGCTGTAATACTAGAAAACCCTTCAACAAAATGACGATAATAACCAGCCAACCCAAGAAAACTATGCACTTCTGAAACGGTCTTAGGTTTCTTCCAATTGAGAATAGCCTCAATTTTCTACGGATCAACGTGAATACCCTCCATGGATACCAAATGTCTAAGAAACATCACCTCCTTGAGACAAAACTCGCACTTGCTCAACTTAGCATACAACTGATTATCCTTTAAGATTTGCAAAACTATCCGCAGATGCTGATTTGCTCTTCCTTGGTACGAGAGTACACGAGAATATCATCGATAAAGACCACCACAAACCGATCAAGGTACTTATGGAACCCTCTGTTCATCATATCTATAAAAGCCGCCAGGGCATTCATCGAACCAAACAGCATTACAAAAAACTCATAATGCTCGTACCTCGTATGAAACGCTATCTTGTGCACATCAACATCATTCACCTTCAACTGGTAATACCCCAACCTTAAATCAATCTTTGAAAACACTGCTTCCTGGCGAAACTGATCAAACAAATCATCAATCTGTGGCAACAGATATTTGTTCTTCACTGGTAACTTATTCAACTGGTGATAATCAATGCACATATACATTGATCCATCCTTCTTCTTCACAAAGAGAACTGGAGCACCCCATAGAGAAACACTTGGTCGAATAAACCCATAGTCTAACAACTCTTGGATCTGAGACTTTAACTCCTTCAACTCCTTCGGTGCCATCCGATAATGAGTAATAGACACCGGAGTTGTACCTTCGTATGTCTCAATACGAAACTCCACCTCCCTATCCGGATGTAAGCCCGACAACTCCTCAGGAAAAACTTTCGGATAGTCACAAACAACTCGAATGTGCTACACCCGAACACCCTTGGCTTCCGAATTCATAACAATAGCCAAGTAGGCTTGGCAACCATCCAACATCATCCTCTTCACTCGGGTAGCCGAAACAACATTAGACAAGAATTTCACATTCTCACCCACCACCACAACTTCATAATCATCAGCCAACTTCAAAGAAATCCTTTTGGATTCACAATCTACCACCGTCTTGTGCTCACTTAGCCAATCCATACCCAAGATAACATCAAAACCGTGAAATGGCAATTTCATCAAATCCGCAGCAAACTCATGACCTTGCACCGTCAAAGGACAACGCCTATACAATCTTCTTGTTGTAACCATCTTCCCAAAAGAACTGGTTACCAACATGCCAACATCCAAGACCTCAACAAGAACATTCAACAACGATGCATGTTCACTCAAGATATATGAATGCGTAAACCCCGAATCAATCGAAGAAAACAACGACAAAGATTGCAAGGTGAAAGTACCTACGATCACATCAGTGTCATTGCGCCCCTCACGATGAGCATAGATCCGCACTGGCCCACCATTCTCTAGTTGTACAGCAACAGCATGAGCCATAGCTCTCTGCCCATCCTCACGCCTCTAAAAATTACCCCTGCCACAGCCTCGGCCCCTAGTTGGTACAACAGCCCGAACCGATACGTCACCCACAGCATGATTGCAGTCACGCTTCATGTGACCAGGAGATCCACATATCCAACAACTCATGGTATTTCCCCAACACTCACTCGTGTGGCATCTACCACAACGCTCACACTCAACTACTATACGAACACCTTGGTTACCATGGCCACCACCTTGCCTGTGATCTGTCTTAAGCCTCTTATCCCGAAACCTCTTATTCTGCTTCCCAGAATAGCCAGAGTTAACTCCTTGCTTATTCGAGCTCATGCCCGAACCTTGTCCCGACACCCTCAAGGACTGCTCGATATCTTTAGCACGATTCACAAGTACGTCAAAATCTATATATTCCGCAGCTAACAAGTATGTTTAGATATCCTTCACCAGCCCATAACAAAACCTATTGCACCTCTCAAAGTCATCTGGCACCAAATCTGTGGCATACTAACTCAACCGGACAAACTTCACCTCATATTTCGCCACTGACATACCACCCTAAACCAAGGCTATAAACTCACGTTTCTTCACATCCAGATACTGAGGACCAAGATACTTCTTCTTGAAAGCTCATCGAAAGAACTCCCAAGTTACATCTGCCTCCGGAACATTAGCGATTGTGGTCACCCACCAATGATAAGCATCACCATGCAACAACGACACAGTACAACCCAGCTTATGCTCATCATTGTAGCTCATCTAGTTCAGAATACGAATCGCACTCTCCAACCATCCCTCGGCTGCCTCAGGGCTTAGACCCCTGAACTCAACACCTCTTAAACTGCAGAAACGCTCTAATGGTAATCCTGGGATAACTGCCACAGCAGGTGCCGGTGCCTGCACATGCACTCCATCCATTGCTGCTTAAAAAGCTCCCATTATCACCTGAGCTAACGGAGGAAGAGGAGGTAAGATATTAGTGGGATTTTCTTCCTCAATGTTATTTTGCCCAACACCAGCGTTACCAGCCATAGAACGTGTCTCACGTCGAGCCATGCTAACAAAAGCATCAAGCACATTAAAGTCAGGAAAGCATCCAAAACCATCTTATAAAACATTTTAAAACCTCGGTAATAGGCAATGTGTCCCCAATCATACCCCCAACATTATGTAAATCAAGCACCAAACAAATCCACAACCACCGTGCATAAGAACCATGATCACACAACCAATCAACAACATCCCAACCTTTCATAACCTGACTTTGATACCAACAAATGTAACCCCCTCGACCTGGCCTAGACGCCCGACCGAACTGAGTGAGCTACATTAGGTTTGTCGAAGCAAACCGGAGAAAGGTTACGAAAAGTCGGTCCATTTTTTTCTTTTTATCTTGTCTAGATGCGAATTATTAAACCTACATGTTCATGCTTGCAGCGATTGAAAAATCAAAGGAAACCAAGCACGGGAGAACCACCAATTGCATACAACACTTTATAGGGACTAAATTGTAAATTTGATAATTTTAGGGACCAAAACTAAAATTAAAGTTACCAACCCTCAATTAGTTAGATTTCATGACATCATGTCAAATTTCAGATTAAAACGATCATCCATGCTCATTCAATTGAAAAAATAAGAACCAGGGACTAAAACAAAAAAAATCCAAAACTACCCAACATGACATTCTAACAGAATTAACTGCCACCATTTTGATACACCAAGGCCCATATCAAAACAGCATGAAACACATCATTTCGATACACCAAGCACCATACTAGTACGTTATATCGAATGTAAAATTCCCTTTTAATCATTAAACATCGTACCGATATGAGAAACTAGTGTTTCGGTATGCGGGCTCTCTTCCAATAAGTGAAATTCCAGTAGCTTTATACCATATCAAAACACCTTCACCTGTACCAAAACACCCTGCCTAGAATTGCCTAGCCGTACCGATACGGTCCCCTACGTATCAGTACGTCTGGGCCTGTAATGTCATTTTTAGCTGGTTTTTCATTCGAATCTAGATACATTTGAGTCCTAACAACTTGCATACATGCATACATACATAAATACTTGCATAAACTCACATCCATGCCAAAATTACCTAGCCAAGCATGTCACACAATTCCAAATGAGCACTCTAGAGGCATGCTTCCTAAACCATGATATCAAACATACCATAAGGGTCAAACAAGTATTTCCCAGCACAAGCATCAAACCAACACCATATTCATATCTCATTCAACATGTTAAGATCACCAAAGCATGCCAACCAAGTAAATCCATCTATATGCATACCTAGAGAACCATATAACATCAACCTTAAGTACGATGCACAAAAGGCATAACAACAACAACCAAACTCTGAATCACAGCATTACACATGCTCAAAAACCAGGGAATAACAGAGTTACAAATCCCAAAATCTAAGGCAAACACATTGCCTTATTAACCGAAAACTAAAACTGATTTCATACTCAAATAGCCTTGTCTTGGGATCATTTTATCCTTGCCTTTGATGCCTCCTATGTAACCCCCTCGGCCTGGCCTAGCCGCCAGACCGACCCGAGCGAGTCACATTAGGTTTACTGAGGTAAACCGTGAGAAGAAACCCTAAAACGTGACCATTTTCTTCCTTTATCTTGTCTAAATGCTTAATTATTACCCTACATGTTCATACTAATAGCAGGTGAAAACTCAACTCAATCAGGAGTCGAATCGACATCCAATTGGCTTAATCGCAATTTAGGGACCAAATTGCAATTTTGACAAAATATAGGGACTACACCAACTTTCGTCTTACCTTTACTTAATTAAACAAGTTTTATGTTCATACGCCAAAAATTATCTCAAACCGATCATCGGATCCATAAAAAATTATTGCATCCACAATAATAGGGACTAAAACGTAAGAAAACATAACCTCATTTCCATGACAATAATTGAATTACCTACCACCCGTACCGGTATGGTCTCACCCGTTTCGGTACGGTTTGCAACACAGTGTTTTAGTACACACCGCCCTGTACCGGTACGCCCAACGGTATTAACGAACATTTGAAATTGTATTGAGGATCGTACCGATATGGCTAGTGGTGATTCGGTACACGAGATTTGGTTTAAAAAGTGGATTCTAGTAACTAAAACCATACCGGTACACAAGGCCAAAATGGCCTAGGAGTATTAGAACACCTAGCATCTGTATCGAAACCCTATATCTGAAAATGCTTGGCCGTACCGATACGATCCCCCGCGTATCGGTATGCCTTGACCTGTAATGACACTTTCAGCTGGTTTAGCATGCAATTAACATAATCAAACCACCTCAACATCCATGAAACGCATTACTAACATACTTGGCATACCATACACGACACAGCATCACAATCTAACATCATGTCATAGCATTTTGCATTAAAAGTAAATCTATAGGCATGCATCCTAGTTTTTCATCCAAGCAACATTTCAAAATATAAACCAACACCAAAAACAAACTTTAGAGGCCATTTACAATTCAAGAGCAACCAAGCGATCATGCTCAAATAGGGAGTTCAACAAAACATCTCCCAAACCAAAACAAGTACCCCATTGCCTTTATTCTTATAGTCTAATCCAAAACATACATTGATAATCAAGCCTTGCTAGGATCCCCTTGCTTCTTGCTGCCTTTCGAGTTATTAATTCTCTGCATTGATGGACAAAAAGAGCGTAAGCACACTTGGCTTAGTGAGGAGTGCTCAAATATGTTTCAGCGTCAATGCATTTTAAACCATTTTCCATTAACACATTGAAAATGCCATTTCAAATCATATTTTTGCAACATATATATAAAACATCACGCCTCAAAACTCATGCACTTAAACACTTTCAAAACTGACATATTAAACCACATGCAACATGTATCATTAACCAACAGCAAAACCCATTGCTAACCTCAATTTAAGCCTTCCCATGCATAACAACCATATGCAAAGCTTAAAGAGTAAACATGTATAAATCACATTATACCACATAAACCTTCCAATGATACATTAACAATTATATTGGCTTATAAGTGATCATTTAACAAGTCCATTAACAAAAGAGTTCATCGGATACACGAATTCAACAAGTGTTCAACCAACACTTCAAGCCATCTCAACCGAAATAGCGATACAATAACAATCGCGGTACATTACCAATCTGGTACTATTACAACCCTTGTGGACACCAACCCCTTTTATCGGTTATACGCTTAATCCACTAACGGGAGCTTTTGGTACTATTAAACCCCTCTACCATTAGGGTACTCGGATGGAGTTTTCGGTACACAGATCTAAACCCCTCAACATCCAAGGCGACTTTTTATAGTGCACTCAATCCTATGGCCGGCCAACTATATCCGATAACAATTTCAAAACCACATCACTTGCCAATATAATTAACCATTTAACATTTACCTCGCTATTTTTAACAAGCATTAAACCAATCCTTTTCCCAAAACAACAACCATGCTTTAAACCACAAGTATAAACCATATACTTACAAGGATCACTTACCATGTGCATCCTTCAGCATATAAAGCTCCAATACAATATATCAAATACTTTCAAACATGCTTAAACAGTAGGTAACATGTAAATTAAAATAAGTGCATAAAACCATTTAACACTAGCACGATCGAGAGAGAAAATTCACTTTTACTTACTTTTGAGTTTAAACCAGCGTATCAAGCTAAGTTTGAACTCCCGTAAACCACCTTTAAAACATTCCAAAGTTGGAATCCACTTCTCACTCACCGATACACGAAAACTCGATTTGCCGACGCGAGATCAAGTATCTGAAGCCTCCAACGCTTCCCTAACCACTTTCGGATCAACTTCCCCTGCTTTGACCATAACACAACAGAGGATTAATGCATCTCAATGCATTCAAAACACTGCAACAACAAATCCTCTTGGATTTCCACAATCCTCTCAAGAATACCCATCCACAACAACCGAAAACATCATCAAAACCTTCTCAAACACAACCCAGCCACAACCTAACAATCTAACTCCACTTTAATCAACAATTAACATCTAGAAACAGAATCAAATCAACCTAACACCTCCAGCAAACAAACAACCACCACAACACCCCAAGAACACAAATCTAGCAACCTAAACAATTAGAGACTCAAGAGTTTTGGGATCCCATTGATAAATTGGACTTATCAACATCAATATACATCCAAAATATATTCAAGAACAATCCATAACACTAGAAATCAGATTCAATATGAATCTTTCATCATTTCATCAATTTTACCCAATTAAATCCACATTTGAACACAAAATCATATTATAAACTATAGATCAAGGAGCAAATACTTGGGAATATCAATAAAGAACCATGTAACAGAGGAGATCACGGACCTTACCCCTGTTATGTGATTTCTCCCTCGATTGGCTTGTTTAAAGCTAAGAAAACATAAGATTTCAATGGGATTTTGTAAAACAAAGTTGAATAAACAAATACTCATCAAGAATCTGAGTAAAAGAATAACTAGCTTTTTAATCTTTAGCCCTTCTTAATCATCCTTTTAAAACACATGTTTAAATGATTTAATTGAAGGGAGAAACCACCAGCAAACACTTGGTAATTTAGCTCCTTAAGGATTCTAAGGATTTCACCCTTTTCATTTTAGTCACTTAAAACAGTTTTCAAAAATTGCATTTTGGTCGCTAACCAAAATGTCATAGTTCCAAATTCCATTTCCGAAAATTGATTCCACCAAAAATCATTATATATTAAAAGATGATTTTTAACTATTTTCCATATTTTTATCTTACTGAAAAATATACGATCCTAAATCCGACTTGAATCTCTAACTCGGTCCACCGACTGTCTAATAACCCCTAAAACCGCTAGACCCAAAACCTGGGGCGTTACAACTTTCCCCCACTTAAGAAATTTTGTCCCCAAAATTTACCTGGAGGAAACAGGTGCGGAAATTGTTTCAACATATCCGACTTGCGTTCCCACGTGGCCTCCTCAACACGGCGGTGTCTCCACATCACTTTAACAAGCTCAACTGTCTTGCAACGCAGCACCTTACTGTTGGTATCAAGAATCTCTACCGGTTCTTCATCGTAAGATAGGTCCGGTCTCAACTCAATCTCCTCCACCGGCATAACATGCGTTGGATCCGACCGGTACCTCTGCAACACCGAAACATGGAACACATCATGAATCCTCCCAACTCCGGTATCAAGAATCTTTACAATGCATTTAATTTTTTAGTGAAGAATGTGTGATCAAAGTTTTTTAGCAAAAAATTGAAGATAAAAAAATAGCTTCAAAAAGTTACATAAGGTTAAAAATGTGTAGTTATAATTTGGTGTTTAATAATAATTATGCACTTCGACATCGTTGATTTTATGTGTTGTAGTAATGATTATGCAGTTAAAAACTATTGTCGTATTATGGTGTAGTACTACTTATGTTTTGAATATTGTTTTAATGTGGTGTAGTACTTATTATGCATTTGAACGATATTATTGTTTTAACGTGTAGTAGTACTATTATGCAGTTTACTAATATTGTTTTTTAATAATAAAAAATGCTTTATTGGAAAATCAAATCACCAAAAAGAGTGCCAACAACATAAATCTAAGTAAACAAATGTATAAAATACAATCTAACACCAATACATCACAAGACATGCACCCATGTTTCCTTGCATAATCACGCTCATGCCAATGCCCAACCAACACCACACAGCCAAGAGCTTAAAAAAAGCAAAATGTACTGCAAACAGAAAGTGCACCCAACATACAACCACCTAAATTAGTCACACACAGAACACAATTCCATTATTGTTCATGAACAGCTTGGAACCAGGACGATCTATCTACCTCTCTTTTCGTAAGGGTATCAACCAAATTATTGACCTCTCGAAAGACATGAAAGAATAAAACACGGTACAATCGACTACAAACCTTATCGATCCTTTGGAACCATTCTCAAAATTACCGCCGCCATCTCGAACTAGAAGTGCAATAAGAGACAACCACACTTGAATCGAATTCACCAATCAAACTCAAATTTGAAACACCCCAATTTGAACCATCTATGATCTCAAGAGCTTGACCTACTGCTCGTAACTTTGTCTTGTTTGAATGTATCACGTCAAGAGGGCCAAAAATGCAAGAATCTTAACAATCCAATTTCGTAACACCCCTCTACATTCTGTCGGATTTGGTTTACCACGAGCAGAGTCATCAACATTAAACTTCAAGACATTCACAAGAGGATGGCTCCAATGAACTCCCACTCGACCACCATCCATCGCCACCCTTGCTAAGCACTCTTAAGGGGAATCCCACCAACACGACTCCAAAACCAGCCTCCTTAGACGTTATCACTCAATACAACAAATGGAGCTTAGCCAAAAAGAAAACCCTCCATCATGGGTAACAAATTAACATTGAGCACAACATCGTTTCGTGCCAACCATAAGGACCACTACACTATCGAACAACATGATAACCACCACTGACGAACTAATTCGTCAAAGGAACAATATAAGCGCTACCAGCCTAACAACCATCCCCACACCTCACACACAACCCTAATTATCTACAATTGAAATATAAAAGAAGCCATTATTTTTAATAAATTATTAAGATCATATCAATTAAACTCAACCATCATATCAATTAAAAGTTAAACTATATGATAAACTATCGTAATGGTCACTTAAGTTTAGTAAGTGTTCATTTTTAAAATATAAGAACCTCAAAAGACATGGTTACTATAATATAAGAGCTATTCCATTGAAAAACTTTCAAGTAATAACAGCAAACTCATATTGACAATTGACAGTAGAAGATTTTTTTGATAAAATTGTTAGTTTTTTAAATAATTTATAAATATTTTAAAATTTTTTTTTCATAATTTATAATTTATCATTTTATAACTTCTGTTATTTTTTAAATTTTAGACTATTTCACTTATTTTTTATTCTTAATAGTGTTTTATTTTTAGTATTTTTTTAATATTTTTTTAATTTTAAACTAATTTCACTTATTTTTTATTTTTAATACTGTTTTATTTTTAGTAATTTTTAATATTTAATTTTTGGCATAATGCCAAAAAAATACCCCCAACGTTTGACAGTAAAGTCATTTAGGCCCCTATTCTTTTTATGGAGCAATTCATGTAACACCCCTTCCCACTCTAGTAGAGAACCGGGTCGTAAATGTTATCGATGATTAATATCGAAAACTATACAGTGAAATTCAATGATACAAGTTCGAAGATCCTATCAATATATGCCAACGATACGACGATTTTGTAATGCAATAATATTAGGGTTTAGCTTTTCAATCAATACAGCATCAATGACCAAAATACAATATAATCAATATTCAGGGACTAAATTGTAAAACTATAAGAATTCAAAGTCCAAATTTATAACTTCTAGCATAGATATCAAATTTATCTTGTTATCAACTTGTGTACAAATTTTCGTTAGAAACGGAGGTCGGTATCATTTTCAATTAAACACTTTAGTCATAGTGGCTGATTTGTAAAGAACTCAAAACAGGCCTATATCAATAACAGTATTACCTACCCCAGTACAGATACTCGAATAGGCCGTACCGGTATGTTTGAGCATTTATTCTCACTTAGAAACAATGTAGGTATTGGTAGGGAATCCCTTCGTATCGATACTCAGTTTCACCCTCAAATTCTAGAGACAAAATTCGGTATCGGTACGGACCACGCCATACAAGACCAGGCTATGGTGTATATGGGGGATCGGTACGAGTCTCCCCCGTACCGGTACCCCGCCAATTTTCCAAATTCTAATGTTAAAAACTCATACCGATACGCTATGTCCCGTACTGATACCCCTTTTACAGCTCTAATCCAATTATGCTTGCTCGTACCGATACGTACCCAACCGTACCGGTACTCCCTATTTGCAATTTCACTATTTTGCAGGTTTTTATACCATTTACTCAACTAAAATCCATCCAATGACTCATTAAACTATAGTTGTAACTTATAATACATTCATTAGTCTATGCATCACTTTTGTGTAACATTTTGCCTATTTAAGCATCAATCAAATTAATACGGTGGAATTAAACTAGTTATACCATTCTTAACTTTCCTCCAAAATAACAAACATGCCATATATGCATACTACTATATCCACATAATTAAACATACCAACTATGTCATTCAAAATATGTTTGTAATATTCCAAATTTTGCTTGGCGACTAAAATATAATTTTTGAAAGTTTATGGGTTAAAGTGTAAAGTTTGAAAAAGCTTAGGGACCAAAGTGTAATTTTAAAAAGTTAGGCAATTTAACCCCGTAAATGGATAGTTCATCCCAATAGTGGTATTTACGTGTTACTCAGATTTTTCATACGAGGCTTATATTATTTGAATTTTGGATTGAATAAAAATTGTTAAGTGTGCTCAGACCAGAGCAGCACAAGGATGGGTGACCAACTGGGAAGGTCTCATATTCAATATTTTGACTGATAAAAAGGATTCAGTTTAAGTTAGTAATATTCATAATGGATTGTTGAGATGAGGTTTCTAAGACGAAATGTATCCGATAAAAATTCCTGGTAATTATCGGTATATCTGAAATTTTAAAGACAGTTCCAAAGATTATGAGAAATTTATAAAATATTATTTTATGAATATTTTATTAATGTTGGTGGGATTCTAACTAGATTTAGTTAGATTATTATGGAATGGCTATAAAGCAATAAAGCTCAAAGAAAAGAAATTTGGAAATCGTATTGAGTGAAATTCGAATAATTGGATCGAATAAATATCATAAATTAAAATTGATGATATTTTGGGAAGGAGGCTGGTTAGAATGGAACCAATTTGGTTCAATTTTTATGGAATGGAAAATTTTAAGTCATGTAAGTAAATAAAGTCTAGTTGGAGGGCAAATTGGTCATTTGCCATGGATGGCATTTTTTAAATCTTTTGAAACATTGAGGAAAATTTTGAAAGGTCAAATACACATGGATTTAATCATGGCCATTGATTTTTGATAAGATTGAATCATGGCCATTAGATTAAAAGTGCAAGATGGTAATTACACTAATTAAATGAATTTTAAATTCATTTAATATGACATGTGGATTAAATAGGTTAAAAGATGAAAAAGATCATCTATATTCCAAGGGGTTGTTCGAAACCCATAAAAAAGAAGGGGAAAGAATTTTTTTTCAATTTTCAAGTCCAAATTGGAGAATCAAGACAAGTTTCAAGCAAAATTAATTTAGGTAAATTGTTCTACACTTGATTCTCTTCATTTTGATAGTAATATTGCATTATAAAAGTTAATTTTAGTTCATATTATTGATGAAGATTGATTGTGGGAATTAAAGTTTATGATGAATTTGGAGTTGTAGTTAGTTGATTTGATGATTTAAAACATGGAATCAAGTTGAATTTGGATGAATTCCATGATTGAGGTTATAAACCCTAACCCTAAAATTTAGGGGTTTTGGTTAGAGAAAGCTAAATTAAGGATGGAATGGATTGAATTATGATGTTATGAGACCTATTTTGATGATATGATGAATAATTTCCCCAAGTTGTCAATTTAGGGACTATTTCGAAATTATGGAAAATTAGGGAAAATTATTGAAAATTTTATTTTAGCATTGAAATCATTGAATTATGGTGAAAGTGGCTTGAATTGATGATTACGGACCAAAATGAAAATTTTGGAAATTTAAGGACCAATTCAGCAATTTAAGAAAAAATAGGGATTGGTCTTGAATTTATGGAAAATTGATAGAATTGAAGATTTAAGCATGTTATGAAAGTTGAAGGATTGAAATGTCAAGAAAGGAAACATGAGGGACCAAATTCGAAAAGAAAGTTTAATTAAGGACTAAATTGAACAAAGTTGAAAGTTGAAGGAAAAATTTCAAGAATGTTAGAAAATAAATAAATGGTTTAATTGTACATGAATTTATGTACAAAAGTGAAGTAGTGACTAAAATGTCATTTTTATAAAGTTTAAGGGCTAAAAGGAAATAGCCCAAAATTAGTAAATGATTATGGAAATTGTTCAAAGTAGGCTTGAACAATTGTTTAATGTTCTAAATGGTCATTAAAGACCTAGGGACCATTTCGGCAATGATATAAAATATTGGGGAAATTTTCAAAAAAAACTATATTCGAATAGTTATGTTTAAGAATCAAGTTAGCAATGTTAGATTTAAGTTGAATATGAGAATGGTGATGCATATGTTCGATTGGTCTTATACAGTTCTAAAAGAGATCGAAAGAGAACCAGTGATAAAAAGAAAGATAAGACCCTCGAGTAAGCTTAGTGAGGCATACCATTACATGGCCCAGGTGAGTGCATTTACATGTTTTAAAATACAATTTGGAAGACTTACGAATAGTCAACCTTAAATTAAAATGATATTGCATTATCTAATATATGTTAATTATGTTTTCCATAACCAATTATGTTGAAGTATGAGATACGAAATGTTTATTTATATGATGATCTATGTTTACCATGAACATTTATGATGAAGCATGAAGTATGAAATGTTTATTTATATAATTGATTATGATGATTGATTGATGATAAAAGAAATGCCCAAGTATTGTGTATGAGTCCATGGTATAGTTGGCATGCCATAGAGTCTTTAGCAGTTGTTCCCTCATGTTCATTTTATCAGACAGATATTGTGACAAAATGATTCTGTCACATGCACCCTGGGGATCCACGCCCACTATGCTCGAGTGCACTGTCGAGGTGCTTCATGTTTATGGGGAGCAAAGAGCGTCCACGAGTACGTACTCATCTTCACGTTCACGTTAGACACTACGGTGTCATTTCAAGATGACTCGCGTACCTCGATCTCATATAGCGTACTTTGGGCAATGATAAAAGAATGATGTCACGTATATGAATCATGCCACGTACATGAATTATGACACGTATATGGATTCTGCCATGTATATAATTCATTCCATATATATAAATTATGCCATGTATATGAAGTATGTCGTGTATGTGAATTATGTCATATATATGTATATAAATCATGTCATGCATGTGAATTATGTCATATATATGTATATAAATCATGTCATGCATGTGAATTATGCCTTGTGCATATAAATTATGTCGTGTGTATGAAATATGCCATGTATGTGAACTATGCCATGTATATGATTTACTTGATAATGGTGGAGTATTGGAAACTAGACTAAGTTAGAAAAATTATGACTTGCACATGAATATTGACTGACTATGAAAACCTTGTAAGTACGATACTACTTTAGACAGAAACTATGCTAGGTTAATGTAGAACATGTATTGCTTTATTTTATGTTTTGTTAAATAAGATTATTGCCTCACTAAGTTCGTACTTAGCGTGTGTTATTTCACACGTAGGTTCTCCCAAGTAGAATGGCAAGAAGGAGCTATTAAATTGGAAAATCAAGTTACATTAGTAATCACGGTATGTACATCTTATGTTGTAAGTTCGATGTCTAGTGGGCATGTACATATATGCAGTGGATTTAAAGAGACAAACTGTTTTGAAATCTTAAGTTTATAATGTGTTTATGCACTATTATGAATGTATGAAATTAGAAAATGGTTTGCTATAAGTAATTATATTTTCAATATAGTTAAGTATAGTTAAACCCTAATCGTGTAATAATTTTAAAATTAAGAAGGGGTATAGGCAGTGTACCTAGTTTCCATCCTGAATAATATTTTTATTACAATAACTCATCTATAAATTTTATAAAACAATTCAGGGTCGAAACTAGCTGCTATAGACTGACGTAGTTTTTAATTCAAAACCGAGAAAAGGGTTAAACTATAAGATAATGTTTGGTATATAAAAAAATCAAAATCAAATCAAGTTTTCCTTAACAACTCTGTAACATCTTTAGTGTATATTCAGTCTACGAGTATACGTTAAGGGTGTTACAATGTTAGAACCATATGCCACCATTCTAGAAGTTTAAAGGGTATATGTACATTACAAAAGTTGACTCGAGGGTGACTTACAACCGGCTATCCATGATCTTCGTCAAGGGGCTATAGAACCTGAAAATGCATGCAATAAAACATGTTAGGCTTACTTAGCCTAGTGAGATAGTTATCAATAATGCTAAATTATACGGACATACTTGTCGATGAGTTCGATAATTTGGACATGAATATGAATTCATGGCAAAATGATACATATGTATGTCAAACATGTTTTAGTCAATGTATGCATCTTACAAATCATGTGATTATATAATTCATATTCCTTGGATCACAATAACCAATGGATAAATTCCACCAACATCACCAATCAAAGGTCCAATAACTGGTCTATTCCTCCACATCGCCAATAACCATAACACAAGCATCCTACCACCTCACCAACAAGGATCTTAACCCAAGGACCGTAGTTTACCCGTACATGAGCTAAATGAATTCTATGGCATGTCAATTGTATCCAATGTCCACTTGTATCCAAGGATTCAATATAAAAGCCAGAGATATCCATATTAATCAATACTTGCCATGTTCAATGTTATTAATGTCAATATGAGCGGTAAGCTTACCAAAACTTACCATTCATGCATTTCACCATGTATGTCAAACATGTGTTAGTCAACTAATGGTCAACAGCTAAAACTGACACATAGCTGGACGATGACGTGGACTGCCACGTATAAGAAACAGGTGATGTGGCATGGTGCCATGTCAGATTTTTATGTAAAAATATATATTTTAAATTATCCACATCCAATCAACAGGTGCCACGTGGTAGCTTCCAATTAGCTTAAAATTTAAAAAAACTCTGGATATCAACAACCATATCAGTTCGTCATTCTTCTACGAACTCTTTATCGATTTCTATCTCAGTTGGTTGGTTTAAATGTTGCTAACTTTAATTTAATTATTATATTTTTACAGTGGTTTAAATATTTTTATGCGTCTCGAGTGTGTCATGTTCGAGTCACCTTAATCCATAGTTTTTTGCTTTTCCTTGCATTAACAACAAACTAAAATATATATTACATTTTGTATTTTATATAACAAATGTCCATTTAGTTTAGTGGCAAACCCACGCCATTTACTCCCAGGCGCACTTGGGTTTGATTCCAACAAAGCTAAATGTGCTATTTATTTTATTTTCCTCATCCAATCAGGTGGTGATTTTCCTCATCCAATCAGGTGACACATGTCACCACTTGATTAAAGAAGGAAAATAAATTTATTAAATAAAAATAATTAATTAAATTCCTCTAATAAGGTGATGTTACATGTCGACACCTAATTGAGTGATTAATTTATTTAATTAAATTAAAATTAGGATCAAATTGATATAATAAGTAACTAAAATGGATTAAATGTGTAGTTATACAAATTTCTATTAACAGACACGTCACCCCTCCGTTAGATTTTAATGGTTGATGGTCAAAATAGGACCAATTAAATAGTTCGGTGGTTAAATTTTTAGTCTTGTTAGTTGGGTGGTCAAAATAGGACTGCCGCAAAAGTTAGGTGCCCACCCAGGTAGTTTACCCTAAGATAAAATAGTTAAAAATACGATATAATACAACAAATATTATAAGAATATATAAAACGTTTTGAAAATTTATGTAAAACGAATACTATATCAAAATCTACATAAAATTATAAACTTTAAAAACAATTACAGTGCATTTATGTATTAATATCGTATTGTAATTTTTAGGTGTTAGTATATTTTTTTGGATAAAGTGGTTACTAAACTTAGTTAAATTATTTAATTTGGTAATCAAACTTCCAATTGCTTCAATGTTACTATTAAACTTTTAGTTTTTCTCTAATTTAACCACTGAGCTGTTAAGGGACGTTAAAAAAGTGATGTGGCTGTTAACAAAATTTGTATAATAACACATTTAGTCTCTACGTTTGTATATTCAAATAATTTAGTCTTAATTCGAAACAAGTTAATACATTTAACTCTTATTATTTATATATTATTTTAAATTAATCTTATTTTTAATTAAAAATAATTTAATAAAAATAAAATGAGGGACAAATAACAAAGTATGTGCAACCTAACAAAAGTTGCGCAAACATTATTGAGTTTGAAGACAATTAAGGTGTCACGCCATCGCCTTTCAATAAATAAAATAAAATAGCTTATGGGCTAACATGCTCTATTGCTCTTAACTAAACACGTAGATTGTGTGTTCCATTTTTATATTTTTTTATCCGAAAAATATCAAAAATTAATATAAAAAGTAAAAGATTATTAATATGAGATTATTACATTCATCCTAAATTGAAAACTGAACATTGTTAGCCTATTCCAACTAAAATTATTATGATATAATAGAAAAACTACATATTTATTTTAGGTTTATTGTGCAATAGGTATTTAAATTTGACAATTTTTATGTATCAAACGGGTATGTGAAATTGGAAACGATTTTCAAACTGGCACTTAAACTGGGGGAAAAAAATCAAGTTGGTACGTTGAGCTAATGTGCTATAGCAACAACTAACCAAGTTGTGACATGTGTTACTTCATCATATCGTCATTTTGACCAATCACTATCACCAGTGGCGGAACTTAGAGTAAAATTTGAGGGGATAACTTAATTTTTTAAAAAATTGAAGGTTTAATCTAAAATTTGAAAAAAAAATTGAGGGTTTAACAAAAAAATTTAATAACTTTGAGAAATTTTAAAAAAATAAAAAAAATAGAGAGAGAAATTAATTAAAATATTCAAATTTTAAAGCTTAATATGATTTTTTTTTTTAAATCTTGAGAGGGCCAACTTAAAGTTTCCTAAAATTTTAAGAGCAAAATTCAAATTTCTCAAAATTAAGGGCATGGCCCCCACTAGTCCCTTAAAGGATACGCCCCTGACCACCACATTGATAGTTTGATTGGTTGTCGAGATGCCATGTAACACCCACAAATCGATACGGGTAACCCGATTCAATCTGAGGTGTCACATTCGGGTCACTGGAGCGACCTACATTAGAAATTTCAGATAAAACAAATGTATAAACCATTTAAAATCATAAAACAAATTATGAATCAAAATACAAGTTCAAAAAATATTCATTTGACATAATAGTGTTCATAAATACACGTTACAAAAACGAGTTTCAGACTCAAATATAAAACAAGACACGACATACATGCCCCCTAATTGCACAGATACCGTATTCCGCAAGTAGCACCGAAAAAATATAATAACCGATGTAGTTAACTGCAACATGTTCGAACTTTTAACCTGCGATGGTAAAAAAACATGAGCTTGGAAAAGCTCAGTAATACAGAACTACATATGATGTTGTATGCAACGAGCAGGTAATAGGTTAATCAGAACTGATGCAATGAGCCAATATCAAAATGTTTCGAACACGAATTGTAATTCATGTTGTTGTTACACTTGAAGGTAACAAGGTTGCTCTTTATTCTATCACACGAGTATCAGGTGATAAGCCTATAGCCCGGAGATTCAAAAGAGATATAGATTACAAAAGTTGATTCAGAGAGAGTTTAATGTATTGCATTAAGCACATATTAGAAATATATTGAGAGTTTCTGGCATTGATAAATTAATTCAGTGGGATAGATTTCAAAAGGGAACATCAAGTTTTATTTTAATCACCTAACTACCCTCCAACCGTACACCGATATGCAGTACCTCATAAATGTATCCAGAAAGACTTATCCTAGGCCCATTGCGCGTAAGAGCTTACCTGAGGGGATGCCTTAGGTCCAGAATGACTTACCAGCTCTAAGCTTATAGATCTTCAATCATATCCCATAAGTACCCTAGAGTAAATTATTTAGTGTAGTCAGAAGAAATGGGAAAAACAGAAATCAGACATAGATTTCTAGTATATCCGAAACCATATAGCATGTTTTTCAAATCAGACAGAGATATATAGATTTCCATACATATAGAATCTATGATTCAGATTAGAGAGAAAGTCTTTATTTCAATTCAGAGATGATATTCAAGTGTACATGGGACATACTAGATGGTGCAATTATCTCATGGGGGTATTTGATAATTACCAGAAGGAGAACATTGGTATTTGTCAACATCGAACGAATTTCAAAATTGAGAATTCTTATAGAATGAATTCAATAACTAAGGCTCTAACAGATATTCAAAAGATTGGCACATCAATATCGTTCAGAGTATCAGATATATAATGCTTATTCAAGATTTCAGATATATTTGGAGTGTTTGAGTCGATTTGACTTTAACATAGTTACCAATATACTCAATCATAATCATTCATGCATTAACCGAATACCAACTTATTTCATAAAGCGTGCAAGAGGAAGTAATGTATTACCTTAACTCTGAGCTAAATCGGTCAACATTTGAAAGTCTCATCAATCACTCTCGAACCCAATTCTGGCATCCCTCAACATCCCATATACGAAGATATATGGACATCTTTAATTAAAAATAATCCATAATCAATCCTTAGCTCGATCACATAACACTTAAATTGAAGGACTAAACACAAAATGCTCAAGTTCAAGGTCAGATTTGAAGGCTTTCGGGTTAGAATTTTGCAAAACGGGCTTCAAAAACATACTCAAGACATCGAAAAACATTGAATAGAAGTTTTTCAAAAATTTAAATTTTTTGTCAAAGTCAAATCTAACATCATCAGTCAACACTAACGTCAGCGGTCAACGGTCAACACTGACGTTAGTAGTCAACTGGTCAATGATCAATGCTAGCGTCAACAGTCAACTAGTCAGCGACCAATGCTAACATCAGCAGTCAACAGTTAACTAGGTTAACTTGGGTGAGCTGACTCATTGAGTTGACTCAGATGGGTTGACTCACTGAGTTGAATCAAATGAGTTAACTCGATTAATGGGTCGGGTCGAACAGGTCAAGTCCAACGGGTCACAGGTCGAGTCAGGTTCGGGTCGAACGGGTCAGGTCAGGTTTGGTTCAAACAGGTCTGGTCAAGCCAAACCAGTCTATAATCGGTCAAACTGGTTCAGAGCAAAAGGCAGCATCACAGTGGCAGAAAATCAACACCGACGACGTGTGTATTCCACACGCAGCCATAAACGGCTGAAAAAGTGCCCAAAATGCATAATTTCTCCAGATTTAACAATTAGGAATTACCTTAACTTACCCCAAATAAAAAATGAAAGCATGACTCTAACGAAGCTCCAAACGTCATCGGTCTGATGATCGGTGACTGAAGGCTTGCTCGCCTCAACGCAGAGAAGACAATGATGGTGACAGCATCAAGAACGGATGGTGAACGACGGATGAATCGACAGAAAATGAAGGGCGGCGCTTGGGATCTTGCCAGATCTTTAAGCCGTTATTTACGGAAAACGTTAGAAAGACACCGCGAGTGGCCACCAAAAGTGAGGTCAGGACAGGACGACGGTTCAGGGGAGAAGAGCGGTGATGACCACCGCCGAACGATGGCTCAGATCGGCTACAGACGGAGTAGAGGTAGGTGAAGGGTTTTGGAATTAGAAGGATCTGGACCACTTTTTTGTGTGTGGTTGAATAATAAATGTGACAGATGAGGGGAATGTTTTAATTAATATGTACTACATACAAAACCTTATGCCTTAATAAAAGCCAAGGTAAGATATGACCAGTAATGGTCTCATCTCATATGTCTAACTCGCCTAACACCTATGTCAAGGGAAATGGGTTTGAGTCCCCTTGGCAGCAAAAACCCCTTTTCCTTTACAATTAATTTTTCCACCCTATTTTCCTTTTTATATAATATTTACTTAGGGTACTACATGCCAAGTAAACAAATGTATCAATTTGAGGAGAAATTATATGATCGGTCTATCTTACCACATCAACCATAGTCCCAACCAATGAAAACTACTCAATCCACCACTTTTTTCCATGTCATCAATTGAATTATATAATTTCTAAAAAAATGGTTTTCAAAGGCCATGTAAAAAATTTAGTGAAGATTTGCTAGTTGAAAAAATTGATAGGAGAATAAAGTAGATGATTTTCATTGGTTGAGATCATGACTGATGTAATAAGCCAAGCCCATGATATAATTTTTCCAATTTGAATTTTTTTCCAAATTCATGTACTAATTTGAGACAAGTAAATTTATGCTTCAATTTGAAGAATTTCTTTTATCACGTGTAGGTATTAATTTGTATAATAAATCTTTATTAAAATTATAAATTATGAATTATAACTTATTAAAATTCTTGAATTTGAAAAATATTAAAGATTTAAGGTTTGGAGCAACAAAAATGATTGTAGGAATAAAAATGATTGATTAATGGGGTGGAAAGTTGTTGGAAGAAGAGGCAGAAGAGATTGGATTGTAACCTACACGTGATAAGTGCCCAGCGTCTCACGCCACTGTTCTTCCAAGCAACTAATTGCCTTTTCGATCTCACCGCTGACTCGATCAATTTGTTTCGACATTTCTATTTTTATCCTTTCCTTCTCCACTCCAAAAATTTTGTCTCCTTTCATATATACTTCATGTTAATTGGGTGTGTCCATTCGATTTTGGGTCCTTAATCTTAATTATAATAAATCATATTTTTTAAAAAATAATATAATTTTACTAATAAAATCATACGAGACAAGACACATCTCATTAAAAAAAATTTCCTAAAACTTAATGAAAAAAAAGCGCACCATGTCGATATCAATTACAAAGACAATCCTAAACATATTGTTTAAATCCAACAAAAGGTAACCAGAAGATCACACAGTGCTCACATATTTAAAAGAGTAAAATACGTAAATTATCACTAAATTTTATTCTCTAACCTATTTTGTTCATTAAACTTTTAAAACAACCAATTTACTCACTTAACTTTTAAATTGATCATATTTTAATCACTACATGAAAATATGAATTATTTTTATTATATTGTCAATTTTATTAATATTAAATATCAAATATGATTTAAAATTAAAAAAAAAACACCCAAATCACACCCGAAACCCCAAATCAAATTCATCTTCTTCACTAAAAAGTACCCTAACCCCAAATTCCTTTGACGAATCAATCGTTGGTTGTCGCTCTTTAACCCCTAACTCTCCGACGTCTCACACCGCTTTTGTGCAAAATTATTTGGGGAAGTTTTCAATGGCAATCAAAATAAAAAAGCAAAACTGGTAATCCCCATCACAAGCTTGGGCCTACCCATTTCTCTCTCTTCATTAGAGTAGAGAACTGAAACAAACTGGTAGCCCAACCTTTAGCAGGAAATTGAGACAAAAGTGGTGGTGAAGGATTCTGTTTAGAATTGTTTGGCTATAAGGGGCTTAGCAAGGAAATAAGAATATGTTTGGGGTGAGCCTGTCAAAGGGGTTGTGATTTGACGTTGGTTGGTGATGCGATTTGGGGTGAGGCTGCCGATTAGTCGTCGTTCGCTTGTGGAGGGTGAGGCCATCGGCGGGTGAGGGTAGAGATGAGGGTTACAATTTGAGATCTTGGGTTTGAGTATGATTTGAATTTTTATCTTTAATTTTAAATCATATTTGGTATTTAATATTAATAAAATTAATATGTTATAATAAAAATAATATTAAAATAATTCATATTATCATGGAGTGATCAAAACAAGAGAAGTTGAGTAAGTAAATTAATTACTTTAAAAGTTCAGTGACTAAAATAGGTCAGATAATAAAGTTCAGTGATGATTCATGTATTTTATCCTATCCAAAATAACATCCCTAAAACATCAACGCTCACACCAAAAATGACCAGACCAGCAGCACATGCCCTCAACCACAACAACATATCAATGGCACCTGAAAGAAGATACAACAGATCCCACAAAGCTAAATAGCACCTGAAACTTGTCTTTAGAACTAAAACCCACACAATGCGACACTCTGGAGAACTGCAGACCCGGATCAAAGGCTAAAGATCAAATTCTGGTACCACTAATGGACTCTATAAGGCCATATCTTTAGATCGATTAAAGACTCTTATATCCAGATAGCAACACCGCAAATAACTAGCTGGGGAATGTCTCAGTTATCTAACAGCACCCACAACAGAGATTCTAGATTCACCAGGCATGGGAATGTTGCACAACTCAGGCTAGCCTGAACATAAACATTATGGACCGTTGACTGCCTAAAAATAACAGTCTTTGGGAATCAGCCGAATACTCCACTCCACACCTTAGCTTGAGGCTTCAACTAACTAAACAATAGGGCCAGATATACCCTTTTTTTGCCAATTTGTCCGCAACGAAATTATGTACTCTAGGGACAAGCTGAATACTCCACTCGAGCTTCGCACAAAGACTAAAACAGCACGATATGATTGGCTTGAACACAGCTGGAGCCATATGGGGTTGAAGAAACCAGTTTACAGCATTGCTGCAGTCACATTCAAGAATGAGCTTGTGCGAGGTAGACCAAGCCGAAGAACTAAATAAGCGACATGCTTCTCTTAAGGCAAACAGCTCTGCGGTCGTAGCGTCCACGACACCTACTGATTTGGAAAACGAAATGAGAGTCGAACTCATGGGATTGCGAAAGATACCGCCAATACCAGCTTCACCGAAGCTCCCAACTACTGCACTATCTACGTTGAATTCCAGACTTTCCGGAGGAGATCTGAGTGGTTTAAGTGGAAAATTATGATGTTCATTCTAAGATATATGAATTCGAGTAATTTTGTGTTTAGAATGTATTATCAAATGCTTAAGAAAATTTATGAATGTATATTATTTTATAAACACCTTTAAGTCTATTTAAAAAGTCGTATGATTTCGATTTGAGTCATCCGATGTCGAGATTTTTTATTTTTGGGTCAAGTCATAACGTGTTTTGACCACTTCAAAAATTGGACCATTTTGGTTCAGGTTCTAATTAATTGTGGGTTCAAATCAATTTAAGTTTAAGTGAATCTGGATAGTTAATTGAATCACAATTTTAAATTTAGGCTACAATAGACAGGTTTACATGTCAATTCAATTCTTACAAATTCAATTTTAAATTAAATTTTGTCATTCCTAAAATAATTTATAATATGTTTATAAAATTTTATTCAATTAATGATTACATGAGGAGTGATAAAAGATTTATATGTAAATTAATTAATTTTATGTTATAGATCCTCAAGTAGTGATTCTAGTTGTAAACTTTAGTTTAAGTATGTTAATTTTAGGGTTAAAAGGTTTAGTTTAGGGTTTATGTTTAAAATTTAGAATTTAGGGTTTTGAAATTTAAGATTAAGAATTTATACTTTATAGTTTAAATATAAAAGGGTGTGTAAAATATTTTTACGCAACTTGTATATTAAAATTAAACTCTTATGAAAAACTGTAAAAAGACAAAAACAATATTAATATTTAAAAATAATTTCAATCTTTTTTTAATTGATTTGATACTCAATGAACTCGTAACACCAATCCAATAAAATATAAATACTAATATTAAAAACTAAACACATGTTAGTTTGCATTGAGTTTGGAAATATTAGTAGTGAGGTTGTACCGTGAGGCACTTTACGGTGCGGTTAAAATAAGGCGGTCTCCAAATAATATAAATTTTTATTTAAGGTAAAATCTAATATAAATTCTTACCCAGTTGACAAGAATTTAAGTTATAACATAATTTTTTACTCAGTTCTTACCTATTTTGTAATAATTTATGTTGGTTCTACCTAGTTAGTAAAAAAATTCTTATACAGTTAGTAAAAAATTGACTCTACCTAAATTATTACCCAATTTTACATAAATTCTTATCAAAATAGTAAAAAATTATGTTGGTCGCATTTTAGCCGTTGGTGCCGCACCTTAGCACATACCATATTAGTAGCTAGAAAATAAGTTTATAGATCATTTCATCTGATCATTCCTCGTTTATAACACTAAATTACAGAATGAGAGATTCGACATTTGTTGTTATCATGCGTCCAATCACATGATAAAAATACTCTCCAATGTTTCTATAATCATTATCATCATCAGCGTCATCATAATAATAATAATAATAATTATTATTAGGCTTAAAAGAAAAATAAGTGATCAAAATATACCTCTTTTGAACTTTAGGTGCATAAAGTATTTTTTTATAAAAATAGGTGCTTAAAGTTTTAACCGTTATAATTTTAAGTGCCCGACAATCAATGGCCGTCTAAAAGCAACCGTTACCGAATCAGAACGAGACACATGACATGAATATTTGTTTTTTTAATTTTTTGAAAGAAAAAAAAACTTTAAAACTTTAATTTAAAAAAATCTTGAAATTCTAAAACTCATTGAATCAGTCCCTAAATTCCTAAAAATAATAAAACCCCAAATCTCTAAATCTTCACCGCCGCTGTCGCTAACCTCACCCTTTCGATCGCCAGACTTATCCGGCCATTTTCTCCACCGCGCCTTCATTGGAAATCGGCGAACGGTGTGCCAATCGAACGACTATTTCACATTCGTCGCTTAATGTTTCGACTAGCACACCGTTCACCGGTTTCCAGCGATGGCATATTGGGTTAAATGGTCGATTGGGTCCGACGATCAAAAGAGTGGGGTCGGCGATAACGATCGGCAATGGCAGCGATGAAGATGGGAGATTTAGGAATTTGTGGACTATTTTATAAATTTTTCAAAAGTTCAAGAATTTTTTTAAAAATTTAAATCATTAAAATAAAAAATATATTAAAAAATTATAAATTAAAACATGACGCAATCGATTTTTATTGGTTAACGATGTTTTTAACGACAGTTAACTACTAAACACATAACATTTTAACGATTGAAATTTTAAGTACTTATTTTTAACAAAAAATAATTTATGCATCTAAAGTTCAGAAAAGTATAGTTTATGCACTTATTTTTATATTAAATATTATTATTATTACCATAAATGATTTGTTTGCTTGATGAATTAAACCTTCTAAAACTTGCAAGACAAAGCAACAGTTATGGGCGAGTGTTCTCAAAACCAACGGCTAAAGGTCGAAATCATCTTTTTAATTTAACGTACAAAATGCTTGTCGAATTTAATTTAAATCAAACAATTAAGTTAGATATAATAAATAATTAATGAAATAAAATATAAGGATATTTTTTTTAACAATAACAGATTTTATTAAACACCATAAAAGATATTATAAATACAATGCATCAAAGAGAGAAAAAATGACTAGTCAACTAAAAATCTCATACAAATGTGCAAAGAAAAGCAAACACTTTCATAGAGATTAACATACCATCAAAACTCAGAAACCTTCATGAATCTCTTTGTCTCTAGCCAAACGAGACACTTTACGGGTGAAAAAGGAGTGGTGAGCGAACCAAACTATTAGACAGATTGTTCCGCTACATAGTTCTGAGTACATTGGCTAACAAACCATCAAATGAGTGGAGATTAATCTTTTCTATGACCACTCACAAAACCAAATTAGAAATCTAGCGTCGAGAGGATCTCTATACGAGTATCAAACAGCCGCTAAGGTATGCTGAAATCGTGCCAAACTACAGATGAAACGAACACAAAAGTAAATAAAAAGCGTTTTACCATAGCAGATATTCTTATTAAAATAAAAAAATACAAAAAAAAACTAAAAACATAACAAATGAAATAAGGAAAATAATGAATATCGGCGATCGACAACCAATACCTAAATGATTGTCGATCGCCAACTAAATAAAAATAAGAAAAGAGCGCCGCTATTTTTTTGAATATTTTGAAAGAAAAAAAGAGTAAAGTACACAAATGATCACTAAATTATCTCTAAAAATACAAAATAGTCATCAAAACTTTGACATGTTACATAATGGACATTAAACTTTAGTTTTTGCTGCAAAATAGTTACTGATCCTTTAACTGTCGTTAATTGAGTGATGTGACAGTTACAAAAATTTGAATAATATAACATTTAATCCTCTATATTGACACATTTAATCAATTATTCTTAATTTAACCCTCATTATAGTGTCTAAATTGATTGAATGTGTAAATATTGAGGATTAAATATGTTATTATACAATTTTTCGTAACTGCCACGTCTCCCTGTTAATGGCCCAATGACCATTTTGTAATAAAAACTAAAGTTTAATGACCATTATGTAATTTTTGAAAGTTTGGTGACCATTTTGTATTTTTAGGTATATTTTAGTGACCATTTGTGTACTTTACCCAAACATTTATTGACCTTCAAACATTTAGGTTGGGAATTTGCTTCCCACATTCAAACATGAACTTCCAGAAACTTTATACGATGAAAAAGATTATAAAAATAAATTGATGAACACAAATTTGAACAACATAGGTCATATATTTGAGTTTAATGGGGTCTCTCATTCAAAACATCATTGGTCTATAATCTTCTTCAACAGGTAGTTGCTGGGCATATTCGACAGTTGTGGCAGTGAAGGGAATTAATCAAATCAAAACCAACAAATTAGTGTCATTATCCTAGCAAGAATTGGTGGATTGCGACACCCAAGAAAACCAAGGCTGCAATGGCGGTTTAATGGACATCGCCTTCGATTTCATCAAGAAGAAAGGTGGGATCACTACCGAGTCCAATTACCCTTACAAAGCTGATGATGGAACTTGCGATGTTTCCAAGGTCAATTTCATCACTCATTCAAAGCTGTTTCTCTGGTTTGGTTGATTGAATTTTATGAGAAACCAACTATGGTGGCTTTGTTTTGTAGGAGAATTCGCCGGCGGTATCTATAGATGGGCACGAGAATGTACCGGAAAACAATGAGGATGCTCTGCTTAAAGCTGTTGCAAACCAGCAAATTTCAGTGGCCATCGATGCTGGGGGTATGGATTTCCAGTTCTACTCGGAGGTATGCTTTCAAATTTACAAAAACTATTCAAATTTGTTGATGTCAGAAATTGGTTGACACCAACTAAGGTCATGACTCATGAACGGAGTTTGCTGCGGTGATTTTGGGCGCGGTAGACAATGGTCAAAATGAGTAGAGTAAAATAGAAGAGAAAGGTCAGAGGGTCTCAGCCTTTATGTGGAGACCCTCCAGCCTTTCTCTTCCATTTTACTCTACTCACTTCGATCACCGTCTATACCACCCAAAGTCGTCTTTAACAACCGACGTCCACGATTTTGTTTGATGTCAATCGATTTTTGACATCAACAAAACTAATAATGCCCGATTCAAGGATAGATCTGTTTTGGATACTCACGCCTGAGTTCAACTAGGATACACCAAGTTATGTGTGGATTTGGAATGACTGCAGGGGGTATTCACAGGAGAATGTGGAACAGAGTTGAACCATGGGGTTGCAGCAGTGGGGCATGGAACCACCCTTAATGGGACCAAGTACTGGATAGTGAAGAACTCGTGGGGGCCGGAGTGGGGTGAGAAAGGTTACATAAGGATGGAACGTGGCGTTAGAGCCAAAGAAGGATTGTGTGGTATAGCAATGGAGGCTTCATATCCCATCAAGAATTCTTCCTCTAATCCCGTTGGACCTTCTTCATTCTACCCCAAGGATGAACTCTGAACCTTTAATTCCTGGTTTCACGTCTTGTTTTACTGTTTCCTAAAGTTGTATGATGCATTCTGCAACATTGATCATGATTCAATTGTCACTTTCATTTTACAAGTGTCCACCTTTGCTTATCGAATTTAAAAAGGTAACGTTTCGTTCACTTGTGTTGTTGTTTTATATTTGATCATTTACGTTATCGTTTTATAATGTTTTGGTCAATGAGACGTTAAAAGTAGTTAATTTGATTATGTTGCACGTTAGTAAAAATGTTAAATTGTAATTTGACCCTTGGACTTTTGATAAAATATTAATTTGAGCCCTAAATTTTAGATAACTATCCAATTGCCAAAATTTTCCTCTCAACCGATTTTTGCTCAAATTTCCTATCATTTTTCTCCAAGAATCTTACATTTTCTCATTGATTCTTGTTTTACAAACATAAATGAACAAAATTCATTTTATCTAGTTTAAAAAAATACTATCAAAAACTGTAACGACCCGAATTTCAAAATCTGAGGGTCAGGTTAACCCGAGAGTTGGGCCGAAAATAAGGCCTTGGGTGCCTTTTGGGCCTGCTTTGTGTTGGTGGGCTTGAGTTAGGATGTTGTTGTAAGGGTCATTATGGTAAAAACATAATTGGATGAAAGAGGGCTGGTGGTTGTTTAATTCTTCTACAGATTTTAAGGTGAGTGAAGTCACCATTTCTCTTTTGCTCTCTTTCCACCCATCTTCATCTTCTACTCAAAGTTGAGTGTTAAAGGTGGGATCTTTAAGGTTTTGAGTTTAAATCTCGTTGTGCTCAAGAAGGGAAGTTTACTCAGCATCTAGAGATCTCCGAATCAAGGTAAAAATGGCTGGTTGTGGGAGAAGAAAAGGTTTTAGGTGGGGGTTCTTCGGAAGAACGAGAATGGGGTGTTGGAGGCTCCATTCTTGGTATAAATTGTGTTCCTAATTTCCACACTAGTGTTGTAACACGTTTACCACCCGTCTTTTGTAGTCAAAGAGCTTGGTAAGCACTCTAAGGCTCAAGGAAAAGAGAGGGCTTGAAGCTGGTAGAATAAAGGTTTTTTTGGAGTTTTGAAGAAGGTTAGTACACTTCGAATTCCTTGTTTCCTGCATATCATAAAGATGATTGCTTTGTATGTGATTTTGGTGATTTAAGTATGCTTGAATGTTCTTGATGGGTGTTAATGGCAAAATCTAAAATTGACGTTGATAATTCGTAAAATTGTTAGAAATCGACCCTAAACACCTTCTATAAGTTGTAGGTCGAGTTTTAAAGGTTATCAAGCTGGTTTAGGGGTTAAAGATGAGAAATTCAAACCTCAGACTTGGAAATCTGGGTTCGCGTACTGGTACAGGGTGGTTTAGTACTGGTACCCCTCTCTAGAGAAATAGTCGAGTTATGAAAGGCGTATCGGTATGGGTTCCCGAGTATCGATACACCTTGCTTAATAGGAATTCCAGTAGTATTTTTGCGTACCGGTATGGTATAGAGCGTATAGGTACCACTGTTCTATTACATGAAGAAGGCTTTCGTGTACCAGTACGGGTTGGGATCGGTACAGGGCTTCACGTATTGATACTGAGTACCAATACAATCTAGTATATCGGTACGGCTAGAGGATTTATTTTTTTGAACCTAAAGTGAGTATCAGTACTCAAAGAGGAGTACTGGTACCTAGAGGAGAGTACCGATACCCATATAGTGTGTATCGATACTCACTGCAATTTGCCCAAGAAATTTGAGGTTACGTTTGGGGGTTCCATAATTCGAGGTAAAGGTCCCAATGGGTCCCTAGAGGTATGAAATAAATTGTAAAACTAAAAAATCAGAGGTTCAACCCGTTATATGAATAAATGAGAATAAAATGAGACTTAGACTTGAGTAAACCTTATGATGACTAAGTTATTGATGTATTGGTATTGAAATGTTAAGTCGTGACGTGAGAGCACTTGGTTGATGGGATCCAGATGCTCGAGAATGTGTTGCAACACCATGGTAAGTTAAAAGGATAAAGGTTACCGATGATATGTGACCCGGGCCTCATCCGTGTGTGCTCGATAGATGATTTTGAGCAAGGTGTATATTCTGATGCTGCATGACCTGGCCTCACCCAGGGTGTATGTTCTGATGTTGCGTGACCTGGCCTCACCCAGAGTGTATGTATCGATGCTATGTGACCCGACCTCACTCTTGTATGGTATAGTATGGTATGGTATGTGGGCTTTGTGAACCCTTAATTAATTTAATGAATGATCATGTTGATCCCATGTGTTTAGGCGATCAGAGTAGCGCCACTTGATATCCATGCTTGGTTAATCATTGTTTGATTACATGCTTATATTTATGATCTGATGAAGTATAGTAGAATAGAGGTGTATCCACTAAGATTTCGAGCTCAGTGTTTGGAATTATTATTTCCTTACGTAAGTCTTTAGGTTGTTGTGTACTTTGCAAGGAGCCATCGGAGTAGGACTTTAGTTCATCGATATATGAAGAGTACAATACTTAGATTTGTAGGGGCAATATATTCATATGACCCTTATGTTTTGTATCTGTAACTCCTATTGATTTATTTTCTATATTGAATGTTTTAAATTATTAGGTTCTAAATTGGAGCTCTAAAGTAACGTTGAATTTTTGTACAACTCTTTTTAAGTTATTATGGTTTAAGAAACTTTGGATTTGGGCTAAACTCGCTTGTAGATTTTTATAAATGGGTTCGGGCTTGAGGCCCAATGTGACACCGAGTTTAAGGTGTTACATTTAGTTGTATCAGAGCTTAGGTTTAGCGAGTTCTAGGAATCTTGCGGTAGTAGAGAGTCATAAAAAGGGTGTCTAGTGAATACATGTCCACAAATCGAAGTCGTATTAATATTAAGACTGAATATCTGATGGACTAACCTTGTTTGTTATCCCGGAGAAGAGTTCATAATCTAGAAAAGAGTTGGGGCTCTAGAGAGGAGAGCTTCAATGAAGATTTTATCTCGGGGACCGAGGAAAGGTCAGAGAGTGAGGAGCACCAAGGAGCCAATTACTTCTCTCATTTACATATGGCATTGGATCAGATAGTGAGGGTTATCCTAAGAACTCCCTCTACCCCTCGGGAAGCCCCGATCAAAAGGCTTCGTAGATATGGTGTAATTGATTTCTTGGGATCAAGACATGATAACCCAATTAAAGCAGATTAATGATTGAGAGATACGCGTTGGATCTTGCATCAAATGGGTCTGGAGCTAAGAGACAAGTTGAAATGTGTTTTTTCTCTTCTGAAAGAGAATGCTCATGAGTGGTGAAAGATAGTAGAGTTAGGTTGGTATCCTAATCAGCCCACTTGGGATCATTTTCTTGATGAGTTTGAGAAACAGTATGTTGGAGAAGCTCACATGGATAGTTTGCGAAACCGGTTTACCCATCTGGTGCAAGAAAATCGACCAGTTTATGAGTATGAGCATGAGTTCCTACAGTTGAGTAAGTATGCTCTAGAACTTGTTGCCACAAAGAAGATGAAATGCAAGCGGTTCAGAAAAAAGGTTGTGAAAAGAAATATAGACATTTTTTACAGCGGATCCACCAAAGGTGTTATCTGATTTGGCTGCTAGTGCTAAGTCCCTTGAGTAAGTGTCAGCTTGGGGGCCATATCAATGCAAGTGGAGGAAGTTATTCCCACTCTAATCAGTCTCAGTCCTTTTCGAGGAGAAATTGAGGAAATTAGAATCAGAGGGGTAGAGCATCGAACTAGTCAGGAAGGTCCGATCGTAGGTCAGCCTCTGCGAGGTGTAGGAGGCCTAACTCTTCTTCTGCTATGAGTTCTGAAGGCTCATCTAGAGGATATTATGCACCAGTATGTGCCTAGTGTGGGCGTAAGCAACATGGGAAGTGTTATAGCAATGTCAAGGTATGCTATGGGTGTGGATCACTGGACCACTTCTTGAGAGACTGTCCTGAGGCTTTGGATGTTGCCCTGGATCAAAATTAGAGAAACTCCTTCACAGTACAGAGGGGCCATGATTTTGCCAAAGGAGGGGTGAGCCATGTGTCGTGATACCAGAGTGGTGGTACCTTCCAATCGGCAGCAAGGGCTCCTGCGAGAAAGTATGTGGTCAAGGCACAAAAAGACTGCGAGGCTACTAATGTTATCTCAGGTATGTTTACCTTGTTTTCTGTTCCTATTATTGCTCTTGTGGATTCGGGGTCTACCCATTCCTACATTCGTAGTGGTATATCTGAGCAGTGGGGCATACTTGCCGAAGATCTTAAGGTGAAAGTTCGGGTGACTAGCCCGTTGGGGTATGATGTTCTAGTTGATAAGGTCTATAGAATATGTTTTATAGGGGTTTAAGGTTCAGTGTTTTCTACAAATTTAATAGTGCTACTGTTTCAGGAGTTTGATTCCATCTTAGGGATGGATTGTCTCTTCGAACATGATGCAAGTTTATGTTGTATGACTAAGAGTTTGAAACTCCGTGTTTCGAATGGGTGGTTAAAAGTGAAATAAATCCTTGTTTTTCAAATGTGGTGTCAGCTTTGACGGCTCAAAAGTTGATTCAACAAGATTTTAAAGTCTTCTTAGCTCATGTAGTCGATACTAGAGTTGAGAGCCCAGTGTTAGAGAATCTTCGTACGGTTAGAGAGTTTGCTGATGTGTTTTCTGAGGAGCTACTCAGATTACCCCCTGACCGAGAGTTAGAGTTTAGAATTAAGGTGATGCCTAGAATAGCACCAATGTCGATAGCACCGTATCGTATGGAACCTACCGAGTTAAGAGAGTTAAAGAGTCAAATCCAAAAGTTGGTAGAAAAAGGTTTTATTCGACCGAACATCTTACCTTGGGGTACATCGGTCTTGTTTGTTAAGAAAAAGATGGGTCGATGAGGATGTGCATTGACTATCGACGGCTTAATAAGGTAACGATGAAGAATCGTTATCCTCTTCCGAGGATCGATGGTCTGCTTGATCAGTTAAGAGGTGCTTGTTTTCTCAAAGATTGATTTAAAATTGGGCTACTACCAGTTGAAGGTGGTAGAAGAACATTTCCAAAAGACCGATTTTAGGACACGGTATAGACAGTATGAGTTCTTGGTAATTCTATTTGGGCTTACCAACGCACCTACAGCTTTTATGGACCTTATGAACTAATTTTTTTATCCTTACCTAGACCAGATTGTGGTGGGTTTCCTAGATGACATCTTGGGGAACTCGCGCTCGGAGCAAGAACATGATTACCATCTACGAGTTGTCCTTCAGACCTTGAGAGAGAGAGTTTTATGCCAAGTTCAGTAAGTGTGAGTTTTGGCTTTCTGAGGTGGCATTTTTGGGTTACATTATCTCTGCGGATGGGATCCGCGTTGACCCTCAGAAAATCCAAGAGGTAGTTGAGTGAAAACCCCCTAGGAATATCTCAAAGTTCCATAATTTTCTTGGACTTACCAGGTATTATAGGCAGTTTGTCAAAGGCTTCTCGATCATAGCAGCATCGATGACCAAGCTCTTACAAAAGGGAGTTCCTTTCGAGTGGAATAAGAAGAGACAACAAAGTTTTGAGCAGATGAAGGCCTATCTTATAGAGGCCCTGATGTTGACGCAACTCGAGCTAGGAAAGGATTATGTGGTCTTCAGTGATGCCTCGTTGTGTGGGATAGGTTGTGTTTTGATGCAGAGGGTAAGGTTGTGGCTTACGCTTCGAGAAAGCTTAAGTCCCATGAAAAAAATTACCCCACACATGATTGGAATTGGCGGTAGTTATATTCGCCTTAAAATTTTAGAGACACTACCTCTACGGGGAGAAGTGTTATGTCTATACGAATCATAAAAGCTTGAAGTACCTTCTCACTAAAAAATAGTTGAATCTGAGGCAAAGAAGATGGATTAAGTTATTAAAAGATTATGACTACATCATAGAGTATTATCCTGGCAAAGACAATATGGTGGCTGATGCATTAAGCCTCAAGTCTATGACAGATTTAAGAGTGATGCTTGCTTGGTTAAGGATGACTGAGGATGGAGGATTGTTAGCTGAGCTTCGAGTGGGACCTATCTTGATACAAAAGATAAAAATGATGCAAGTTATGAACAAAGACCTTGTGGCCAATATTGAATCAGTTCGAGGAGGTAAAGAACCTGACTTTGAGGTAGGAGATGGTGAATTCTTATACTTTAAGAGCCGATTATGTGTTCCAACATTGGAGGTTCTTTAGGACCGTATTCTTAGAGAGACACACCGTAGCCCGTATACCGTGCATCTCGGGAGTAACAAAATGTACCACGATCTTTGTTCTTTCTATTGGTGGTCAAGCATGAAAAGAGATATATCTGAATTTGTAACCAAGTGTCTTATATGTCAACAAGTAAAGGCAGAGCATCAAGTTCCTTTGGGCTTGCTTCAGCCTATACAGATTCCCTAATGGAAGTGGGATAGAGTGACGATGGATTTTGTTATGGGATTACCGTTGACCCAGAGGAAGCATGATGCAATTTGGGTGATCGTGGATTGTTTGACTAAGTCTGCTCACTTCTTACCTGTACGTATGGATTTCACCCTTGATCGGTTGGCAAGATTGTACATCTAGGAAATTATAAGACTGCATGGAGTATCGTCATCAATTATATCTAATAAGGACCGTTATTTCACTGCTAGGCTTTGGAAAAGGATTCATAAGGCGCTAGGTACCAAGTTGCATTTTAGTATAACATTTTATCCTCAGACCGATGGTCAATTTGAGCGAGTCATCCAGACCTTGGAAGATATGCTCTGGTGTTGTGTTATAGATTTTGACAAGAGTTGGGAAGAGTAGTTACTGCTGGTTGAGTTTGCCTTCAATAACAGTTTTCAGTCGAGTATCAAAATGGCTCCTTTTGAGGCCCTATATGGGCGTAAATATAGAACTCCTCTCTGTTGGACGAAGCTTAACAAAAGAATAATTGTGGGGTCAAAAATGATTAAGCAAATCGAGGAAAAGGTTTAGATTATTAAAGAGAGGTTGCAAGCGACATTTGATCGTTAAAAGGCTTACGCGGATTGAAAGTGGAAGCACATCAAATACGAGGTTGATGACAAGGTTTTTCTCAAGGTGACATCGTGGAAGAGAGTTATCCGTTTTGGGTGAAAACACAAGTTGAGTCTGAGATTTATTGGACCTTACAAGATCATTAAGAGAGTTAGACTTGTAGCTTACCGGTTAGCCCTGCCAACCGAGATGGTACATATCTATAATATGTTTCATGTATCGATATTAAGACGATACTGCTCAGATCTTCACATGTGGTTTCATTCGAAGAAATCAAGATTAGTCCCGACTTGACGTATAAAGAGAAACTGATAAGAGTGCTAAATAGATGAGTTAAGGAACTTCGCAACAAATGTATACCCTTAGTGAAGATGTCATGGATAAACCACAGGGTCGAGGAAGCCACGTGGGAGGTGGAGAAAGACATAGAGCTGATTTGCCCGCATCTGTTTCTTAGAGGTAAATTTCGATGACAAAATTTTCTTAAAGGAGGGGAAAGTTATAACGATCTGGATTTTAAAATCTGATGTTTGGGTTAACCCGAGAGTTAGGCCTCGAGTTTGGGCCAAAAATAAGGCATTAGGTGCCTTTTGGGCCTACTTTGTGTTGGTGGGCTTGAGTTAGGATGTTGTATGGGTCATTATGGTAAAAACATAATTGGATGAAAGAGGGCTGGTGGTTGTTTAATTCTTCTACAGATTTTAAGGTGAATGAGATCATCATTTCTCTTTTTCTCTCTTTCCACCCATCTTCATCTTCTACTCAAAGTTGAGTTTTATAGGTGAGATCTTTAAGGTTTTGAGTTTAAATCCCGTTTTGCTCAAGAAGGGAAGTTTACTCAACATCTAGAGATCTCCAAATCGAGGTAAAATTGGTTGGTTATGGTGGAAGAAAGGGTTTTAGGTGGGGGGTTTTGGGAAAAACAAGAATGGGGTGTTAGAGGCTCCATTCTTGGTAAAAATTGTGTTTGTAACTTCCTAATTTCCCCCACTAGTGTTGTAACACGTTTACCATCCATCTTTTATAGTCAAAGAGCTTGGTGAGCACTCTAAGGCTCAAGGAAAAGTGAGGGCTTGAAGCTGGTAGAATCAAGGTTTGATGGTGTTTTGAAGGAGGTTAGTACACTTTGAATTCCTTGTTTCCTACATATCATAAATATGATTGCTTTGTATGTCATTTTAGTGATTTAAGTATGCTTGAATGTTCTTGCTTGGTGTTAATGGTAAAATCTAAAATTGATTTTGATAATTCGTAAAATTTATAGAAACCGTCCCTAAACACTTTCCATAAGTTGTAGGTCGAGTTTTTAGGGTTATCAAGATGGTTTAGGGGTTAAAGATGAGAAATTTGAACCCTAGACCTAGAAATATGGGTTTGCATATCGGTACAGGGTGATTCAGTACCGGTACCCTTCTCTAGAGAAGGAGTCAAGTTATGAAGGGCATACCGGTATGAGTTCTCGAGTATCAGTACCCCTTTCTTAATACGAATTCAGTAGCATTTTTGCATACCAGTACGTTATGGGGCATATCGGTACCACTATTCCATTGCCTGAAGAAGGCTTTTGTATACCGGTACGGGTAGGTGAGGGTACCGGTACGGGGTTCACATACTGATATTGAGTACCGATACAGAGTCTAGTGTATCGGTAAGCCTAGAGGACTTGTTTTTTTTGAACCTGAATTGAGTATCGGTACTCAAGGAGGAGTACCGGTACCTAGAAGAGAGTACTGATACCCATATAGGAGTACCGATACTCATTGGGCAAATTGCCCAAAAAATTTGAGGTTTCGTTTAAGGGTTCCATAATTCGAGGTAAAGGTCACAATGGGTCCCTAGAGGTATGAAATGAATTGTAAAACTGAGAAATCAGAGGTCCAACCCCTTATATGAATAAATGAGAATAAAGTGAGACTTAGACTTGAGTAAAGCTTATGATGAATAAGTTATTGATATATTGGTATTGAAATGTTGAGTTGTGTCGTGAGAGCACTTGGTTGATAGGATCCGGATGCCCGAGAATGTGTTACAACACCATGGTAAGTTAAAGGGATGGAGGTTACCGATCCTATTTGACCTAGGCCTCATCCGTATTTGCTCGAGGAATGATTTCTAGCAGGGTGTATGTTCCGGTGTTGTATGACCCAGCCTCACCCAGGGTGTATGTTCTGATACTGCGTGACTCGGCCTTACCCGTAGTGTATGTATCGATGCTACGTACCCGACCTCACTTCTGTATGGTATAGTATGTGGGCCTTGTGAGCCCTGAATTGATTTGATGATTGATTATGTTGATCCCGTGTGTTTAGGCGATCAGAGTAGCGCCACTTGTATTCATACTTACTTAATCATTGTTTGATTACATGCTTATATTTATGATCTGCATGAAGCATAGTAGAATAGAGGTGTATCCACTGAGCTTTCGAGCTCAACTTTTGGAATTGTTATTTCCTTACGCAAGTCTTTAGGTTGCTGCGTACTTTGCAAGGAGCCATCGGAGTAGGACTTTAGTTCATCGATATGCGAAGAATACAATACTTAGATTTGTAGGGGCAATGTATTCATAGGACCCTTATGTTTTGTATCTATAACTCTTATTGATTTATTTTCCATATCGAATGTTTTAAATTATTACGTTCTAAATTGGAGCTCCAAAGTAACGCTGAATTTTTGTACAACTCCTTTTAAGTTATTATGGTTTATGAAACTTTGGATTTGAGATAAACTCGCTCGCAGATTTTTATAAATAGGTTTAGGCTTGGGGCCCAATGTGACACCGGGTTTAGGGTGTTACAAAAAATCCCAAGAAGACCCCCTAAGTTGTCGATTTCTCATTTTGCTCCAAAAAACGATTTTGCTTGATTCGCCAGTTTGATTCAAGAAAACTTGTTTCCAAGATAATAAAATGATTTCTTAACTTCTTTTCAAGTTTTTTAAACATTAAAAAATGAGTTTTCCATCGTTATTTTCAAAATCAATATCATCTTCAACCTTGGACTTTCTTGTAGGGCATTAATGGTGATTTTGGTTTTAAGACACTATTTGACGAAGTGAAACTTATTCTAGCTTAGATTCTTTGTATCAATGAGTTTGAGAATGGAAGAATTGAGAAAGAATAACTAGAATGAAATTCTTGAAGAAATTGTGTATATTTTTTAAAATTTCAAACACTGAGGACTATTTTGGTTAAATTGACATTTTATCTAAAGTTTAAGCATCGAATTAATATTTTATCTGACGTTAAGCGGTTAAATTAAACATTAACCCTTATTCTAACGTGTCACATCATCAAATTAAAGACATTTAACGTTTCAATGACCAAAACGTTATAAAACGATAATATAAGCTTTACTTATTTTAAATTCGGTGAGCAAAAGTAAACACTTAAGAAACAAAAATGATTATTTCAGTAGTTTACCCTGTTATCTTCTATAGATTCAGTCATCCCTCATCCGTTGATGGGTTTTAAATTCAAGTTCATATCTACATTTATTATGAATGGTTCAGATTATCGATGTTTCAGAACTGTTTCAAACAGAGAAAGAAAGGATAGATGTTGCAACAATAGGACATTTCTGCTAAACATATGGTATAAGGGGGCTAAAAAGTACATAACTTGTATATGTTGGGAAAAAATCAGATGAATTTTATTTGTATGATATAAATGAGTAAATCTAAGTTAGAACTTCTGTCCAAAAAAAATCTAAGTTAGAACCAGGCTTGAACTTAAGTGGTTAGGCCCCAGTATATGTGTCCAAGCCTACTTGAGTTATTGATTCACCACACCAACTTGACCCAATGATCCACTTGAGTTAATTACAGACAAAGCGATTAAATTTGAATTTTTTAGGATGAACATTATTTACTTTTTAACTAAAATTACTCGTTGGGTTATAAATATACTAATTTATAAATGTCTTATTTTATTTTATAAATGTATTATTTGATTATTCTATAAATGTATTATTATAAATTATTTTATAAATATTTTATTTTTTGAATAAATCATTTTATATTGCTTTCTAAATATATTGTTTTAAAAATATATGATTTTATAAATATATTATTTTATAAATAATATTTCACATTTGTAACCTAATTTATAAATAATATTTATAAGGTTAATACATTTATTAAGGTTTAAGGGTTAAAGAAGTCCTTGAACTTTTGTAAGAAATTAATTAATCCTCTGAACTTTTTTTACACTCAATTAAGCCCTTGAACCAAAATTTTTTAATCAATTAAGCCCTTGAACCAAGAAATTGAATCAATCAAGCCATTTAGCCAATCTTGACCATTAAATATTGACAGTTTTTTGGTTCTGCCTCATGTTATAGTATTACCACTTGACATTTTTAGAATTTTTTATTTCACTTAAAAACTTTTTAAAAGTTCTAAATATTTTAAGGGTTTAGGGTTTAGGAGCTTAATAGATTTTTTTTCAAAAGTTCAAGGGTTCTTACACCCATAAGTATCATAAAGTAAATTAAATTAATCTCAACTATAGTTTAATATATATATATTATTTTTGTTAGAAATTTAATTAAAATATAAGTTGTCTTTGTGGTTAAACCCTTTTTTTTTGTTTCCAAAAGTCTCAGGATCAAATCCCATATGTGCATTTGTTTTTATTAATTTTTCATCCATCAAAACGACGTCATTTTATGTACGATGTTATTTGATTTCGCCTCCACATCAGTGATCATCCGACACATCATCTTTTCATTAAGAAGTTAACAGCGAAGTGACAATATTAAACCTAAAACAATAGTTTACTGTTAAAATTGACACAATTGAAAGTTCGACAGTATAAATAATACATCTAAAATTGAATGATATCTGATGTAGTTTACACATTAAAAATAAAAAAAATGTAAGAAAAAAATCAGAAAATTCTTTTAAAAACTTTTCAGAACAAAATAAAAATTTTAAAATTCAAAATTTGTTATTTTAAAAAATAAAATTTTATAATTTTCTATTTTTGTTATAAAATAAAGGGAATAAAACTAATAACAACAAGATGAAGATAAATGAGAATAAGCTATTCAAAAAATAATAATAAAAATCTATTCAAAAAAGATATATGAGAATAAGAAGAGATATTTGTATTTTTTTTAATATTAAGTGTGTGCAATATTTTGTCTAAATTTTATATTTATAGACATAATGAGTTGATATCATATAAAATCTTGATTCTAATGGACTTTAAGACATAAAGCTTGTACTTTTAATCATAATAGACATGTACAAATACTATATGTTTGGATAATTCTACGGTAAATGTCATGTACGTAATGTACTATTATTCATATGTACTGTAATGTACCATTAACTATTTTAATTAGTTTCAAATCTTAAGGACCGAAAGTGTTATTATCATCTTTTAGAATAAAATCTTAAAAAATAATTTTTATAGTATTTTCAGATTTTTTTAAATTCAAAAAATAATTAAACTTTTGTTACTATAATAATTCTTACATTCACTTTAATTTAAAGGTAAACTTTATAAATGGTCATTAAACTTTGGTCAATTATTCAATTTGGTAATTAAACTTTCAATTATTTCAATGTTACCATTAAACTTTTAGTTTTGTTTCAATTTGGCCACTGACCGTTAACAACGGTTAAAAGGGTGATGTGGTTGTTAAAATATTTTTTTATAATAACACATTTAGTCCTTTATGTTTCTACATTCAAACAATTTAGTCTTAATTCGAAAGAAATAATAAATTTAACCCTCATTATTTTAATTTGACCCTATTTTTAATTAGAAAGAACGGGTGCTGCGACGTTTTGCACTCATAGATACTGTAACACTTCATTCCAATAGATGAGCCTCTGAATTTCTCCACTCAGTCTATTTTGTTCCAGGTCCTTGGAATCAATATCATTAGTCAAGGCAAGAATGAAAACTTCATCCACTCGTCGGTGAATTATACAAGGATGTTAAGAGACTATATGGAATAACTTACAGAACTTTCAAGTCCGGAATCTGTGGCTAACTAATGGTTTGTTTTTCAAAATCCTGAACATTCATTAGAGGGAAAAAAAAGAAATTCGAATTAGTACATGTAATGAACCTATAATTCAATTATTACATTAATGTAAGAAATGCTTCGAAAGTAACTTACAGAAGTTCTAGTTGTTTTAGTTTCGAGATTCAAAAAGGTATGTCTCCATATAGTTCATTAAAAGACAAATCCCTGATAACACAAGTAATGTTCAATCCAACTTACAAGCCACTGAACTTCATCAAAAACCATTCACAACATTAGTTATAATTGAAGGATCAAAATAAAATATTAAATTATCTCTAATTAAAAATAGGGTCAAATTGAAATAATGAGAGTTAAATTTATTATTTCTTTTGAATTAAGACTAAATTGTTTGAATGTTTAAACTTGGAGGATTAAATGTGTTATTATACAAAATATTTTAACAACCACATAACCCTTTTATCAGTTGTTAACATGTCAGTGGCTAAATTGAAACAAAACTAAAAGTTTAATGGTAACATTGAAATAATTAAAAGTTTAATTACCAAATTGAATAATTGATCAAAGTTTAATGACCATTTATAAAGTTTACCTTTAAATTAAAGTGAATGTAGGAATTATTATAGTAACAAAAGTTTAATTATTTTTTGAATTTAAAAAAATCTGAATTATTTTTTAAGATTTTATTCTAAAAGGGGATAATAACACTTTTGGTCCTTAGAATTTTAAAACTAATTAAAACAGTTAATGGTATATTACGGTACATATAATAGTAGTATATTGCGGTATATATCATTTACTGTAGAATTATCCTTACATAAATTTTAAAATACTTTGAGGATTTTCTGATTTTTTATCTCTTTATTTTTTAATAAAATTAAATGTTTTGTTATATGGTATTTTCTTATCACCCTACGTGATAAATCACATCATTTTAATAGATGAGAGTAACAATAGACTAACGACAGTTAATTTATTTTTGCATCTTCGAATCAAGAGTTAAACTTACAAAATAGTATTTAATTATAGATAAAAAGTAAAAGTGAATAACTTTAGCGAGTAGCGACTAAATATAATATAGTGATTCATCATTCTTTTTGAAAGTGGATTCCTGCAAAGTTAAAATTCATTTTTTTTTCTTTATTTAGTATAGTCTTTTATAATATATACAAAGGAACAACTGGATCAAGTTCCTAAATCCTCTCGTGGAAAAAAATTAGCTTCCCCTTGAAATCTCAATTGCCCTAATTCGAGCTTTGCTAAGTGCTAAGAGGTTGTCACTCTGGTATTCCGGTGCTCCCTGCTTGCCTTTGTTCTTGTTCATTGTCGTTGGAGATAATTTCGGTGGTTTCGTATTGGAGTTGGGATTTCGAAACAAAGAGATTTCCTTTCTGTTTTGTTTCATTTCTGCTTTGGGCTCCCTTTTTTGAACCTTTTGAGGTTCAAGGATTCTGTTTTGAGCGGATCCGCGCAGTTAGTTTGTTCTTTGTGTCGATTTGGAGAATAGGTTCATTTCCTCCTTTTCTCTTTATCCTTTTTTGCTGGTCTTGTTTCATGAATTGTGCCTCTGATGGTTTAACCTTGGCTCTCTGATTGTTGTTTTGAGTATTTTTCTGGTTGAGGTTTTCGGTTCGTCTCTTATATGGCTTGTCTAGTTTGGAATGTTAGGGGTCTTGGAAAGATTGAAACTGTTAGAGCTCTTAATAGTTTGATTGCAAAAGCTAAACTCGTCATTGTCTTTCTTAGTGAGACAAAACAAAAAAGGACCAAGTTAGAAAAAATTAGAAAGAAACAAAAATTTGATTATTCTTTCTATGTGGACCCTGTCGAATCTGTTGGAGGACTTCCTCTTTGGTGGAATAATGAAGTACAAATTTCAGTTCTCCAATCTAATGCAAATCTGATTGATTCTTGTTATGACTTAATGGGAAACTCCTTGGTTTTGTTCTTTCATCTATGGTCCACCATATAGGGAGGAGAAAAAGGCTTTCTAGGAGAACTTAGCATGTTTGAGAACAAATAATGATGAACCTTGGTGTATTTTAGGTGATTCAAATATCGTGCTTTGGCAAGAAGAAACAATTGGAGATACTATGTATGATTTAATCCAGGCGAATTGTCTTATGAAATGTATGGATGATTGTGGCTTGTTTGAAATGGAATTTATAGGTGGGATGTATACTGGGGCCAATCAAAGATCTAACGGGGATGCAATTATGGAGAAAATTGACAGAGTCATGGTGAATTCTTCTTGGTTTAATATTTTCAGCAAAGTGTAATCATTTATTTTTGTCCGGCCATATATATAAATATTATATATGTGTTTATATTATTACCATTTTAAATAGGTTTAATGACTGTATGTGAATGTATTATTTTTGCATGTATGCATGTTTATATGTTTGTGTGTACGCAATATATGTATGTTTATAAGCTGAATGTTTATTATTAATGTTTGTATATGTGTGATAATATGAAATATTGTATGTATATTATAGATATGTATGAACATTAATATGTGTATGTGGACGCATGTCAATGTTGTATGCATATATTGTAATTATTACTGTTATTATTATTATTAGTAGTAGTAGTATTAGTATTAGTATTTAGTATTAGTAGTAGTATTATATTATCAATGTTATCGTTATTATTATTTGGGCTGAAAATATATAAAGGAAAATAGATTTAAAATATAAAACCCAAACTATTATTTAATATCCAAAGTCCCTTACAAAACCCAAAATTAATATTTATACAAGCCCAATTTACAAGGCCCACCGGCCAACCGTAAGACCTAATTAATTCTAAAAAACCCTAAAAATAATAATATCAAAGCCTTAATTATTTTCCCCTTTTATCAATTATTTCCCTATTTCCTGATTTCATAGCCCAAATATACACTCTTTAGCCCGTTTATCAATTATTTCCCTATTTCCTGATTTCATAGCCCAAATATAACCTTTGAGGACCCTGGGTACACGAGCCAAATATGCACCGAAGTGCTAACCCGAATATGCACGTTTATAAGGCCGAGCTAACCATCACTAAGTGTACTTTATATACATTATAGTGCTATCCCAGATACCCGAATATGCAGCGTGCTGCTGGACTCTATGGCATGCCAACTATAACTTGTCCCTCAATGACTTATTTGGGCATAATTTCCCGTATTTATTTCATCCATGGCAATGTATATCAATATAATTAAACATTGGGCAGTTCATACCCGAAATAACATCCATGATATAACATCATATATATAACTAGTGATTCATGCATTTATGTTCAACCTTTGACATATTTAAAATATGTCAAATATATGATCAATGACATAAATATCATGCCAATATATAAACCAGTTAGACTTATCGCAAGTCTTACCAATGATGTATAAAACATCCATGTATCATGTTATGTATGCATTGCACTCACATGGGTCATTTATTAGCACGCCTCACTAAATTCTACTCGATCCTTTCCTTTATAGAACCTCGAACCTTCTTTGATTCGGACTTGATTTCATTAATCACATGAATAATATAAAATATTTGTTAGATTCAAATCTAACAATACCTTAACCATGCTGTCAAATATAATCATTCGAATATAAAATTTTCAATTATTTTTCCTTTCTTCCTTGTACTGTTCAGAAACTCATTATGGTCCTTAGTGACCAATTTGAACTTCCAATAATTCTTCCGAGCTTGCTATCAAACATTTAGATACAAAATGTTTTCAAATTCCGTTTTCTGACAGCTTGTGCTACCTTCAAAGATTTAATTATACCGGGCAGAATACATACTGGATCATAATTTCCTTTATATTGGAGAAACTAGAGTTGATAACAGTTCTAACGGTATAAGCCACATATATTAATAAAATCTATGAAAATTATGAAAATTCTTCAAACTCCCGTCACAGAGCTGTCATGACCAAAAACTACTCTATAAATTTTCTGACCTTCATTCGATTAAAAATTCATATCTTATAACTTGGAACTCGAAATCAGTTTCCATTATTGGAGGCGAAACTAGAGGAACAAATCTTTACATCGATATAAAATTCATCATCTAACCATTTTTGTAGAATTTATGGTGAATTTTCAAAGTCACTGCCAAAATCCAATCTTCTACATAGCTTTCCATAATAAACTTCTAATTTATACTAACTTCTTCTTATTTTTCTTCTTGTCAATTTAGTCTCATCAGTTGCTTCAAACCACCAATTCATCATCTTCTTCATCAAATAATTATTCAAAATAATTCCGTCAAATTTTCTTTCTTTTCCAAAATAGTCACTAAAATGCAAAGGTAAGGATTCAAACTTTTTAACTTTGCAATTTAGTCCTCAAATCAACATTACTACCTTAATTCTATTATTTTAACTAAAAATCATATTTAATCCCCATCCAAGAATTCATTTCCTATTTAGTCACTTGATTTTGACTAATTGTCAAAATGGTCACTAATTCGATTCAACATCGATTTAGCATTCTAACATCAATTTCACATCTCCAACATCATTAATTACATAAATACACCCCAATTTCATTAAATTCAGATTTTATCCATTAACTTTGAAGCTTGTCGAATTGGTCCTTATATATTTAACTTAGGGTTTTACTTCCAAACAACAAATCAAGCTTACTAGATCATTAATTCAACATCACAAACCCTAAGTTAGGCTTAAATCCATAAACCCTAATTTTCTCCATACAAACCAAAATGTGTAGAGTTTAAATCCTAACTCGATATCATGATTTTAACACCATATAGGCTTGATTCCAGCTTAAATTCAACCATGGAATCATAAAATTTCAAAAGCCCCAATTTTTTTTCATAAACCCTAATTTCCTTATCATGTAAAATTTTCATCAATCAAGCATGTATTCCATGAATGAATTACATCAAAATATAGAGCTTGAAGAGTAGAACAACTTTGCAGTTCGAAAGATTACCTAAAAATCGAGTTTCGAGGCTTGAATCAAGCTTGGAAAATTTTCTCCCTTTTTCTCCCCAAATATTGAAATGCTTGAAAGATGAAGAAGACTTCATCTTTTGTCCTTTTAACTTTGGATTCCTCCATTTATGCCACTTGTATTATATAAATGAATCTTAAATTCATTCAAATAGGGAAACTATAAAAGTTCCCTTTTATCTAACGGTTGAGATTGATCTTATCATCAATCAAGGGCCAATATTTAATCTTTAATTTTCTTCTTCCAAAATTAACCCTTGTAACTTCAAATATTTCAAAATCGTCAACCCTGGCAAATGACCAATTTGCCCCTAACTATTCTTTATTTACTAGCTTGTTTTAAAATTGCCATTCCATTATAATCTAACTAAATTAGTTCCTTATCAACCGGCCACTATTCCATAAATATCATTTTATGATTTTCCATGGCTATGGAACAGCCTCTGAAATTTCAATTCAATCTGATTTCCCGATATTCACAAAATACTTCTACTACGATTTTACCTTTACCGAGCTATCGGATCTATTCCGAAAATTCTATATTTCCATAATGTTCCTCATATCATCATCCTTCATCCAATGACCTAGATTTAATCTTGAGTTAGTAGTTTACCAACTTTGCCCTTGTGATTTTCCACAAATTACGATCTTGCCATTTTTCATCCAACGACTCATCTTTAGTATGGAAAATCAACTTATATCCAAGGGTTCATATTCTTCCAACACAAAGAAAATATCTTATTCATGTAAAATGACATAATCAACCTTGGCTTATCATCCTTCAAAACATCATGGATATTCGATCCGATTATCCGAATATTTTTCTGAACTTTATCGCTTTATTGCATTAATACAAACTCCGTACGAAAAATATGAGTATCACGAAAACTTCATTCTTGGGGGTAAACTATCCATTTACGAGACTAAAATACATAACTTTTGAAAATTACAATTTAGTCCCTAAACTTTTCCAAAGTTTATACTTTGACCACCAAACTTTCAAAACTTTCATTTTAGTCACTATTCAAAATTTGGGATATTACAATTCTCCCCCTTAAGAAAATTCGTCCTCAAATTTTCAACACATACCTGGTTCAGAAAAATGAGGAAATTGTTTTCTCATATCTTTTTCTCTTTCCCAAGTTACTTTTTGACTTCATAATTTCATTAAAGAACTTTAAAAAGTGAGATCATCTTATTTCTTAGTCCTTTGGCTCCATGTGCCAATATCTTTACCGATTCTTCCTCATAAATCAAATTCAGTTGAATCTTTATTCCTTTCGGGGTAATGATATATAAAGGATCTGATCGATACTTCTTGAGCAACGATACATGAAATATATTGTAAATCTTGTCCATTTTCGGAGGCAAGACTAGCTAATAAATCATCAGACCAACTCTTCTCACAATCTTATATGGTCAAAAGATCTCAGACTCAGCTTCCCTTTTTGTCCAAACCATAACACCTTTCTCCAAGGTGAAACTTTTACGAAATACTTTATCCTTAACTTCATATAAATATCTTTTCTTTCAAGATCAGTATATAATATCCATCATTCTAAAGCAATTCTAGATTGCTTCGAACCATTCTTACTTTATTTTTCACATCCTGAAATAAATCAGATTCAATCACCTTTTAGTTATCTTTCTAACTCATTATCATCGGGGATATAAATTACCCTTTAATAATATGAACATCCCAACCTGTTATGGGACGTATTATTGAATAAGGCAGAATCCTTACTAGATTCATACTGCAGTAATACTATTGCTACTATCAAATCTTATTTTACTTGTAATAATATAATCGTAATTTAATCTTAGAGGAATATTACTTGTAACACCCTCTTCCCGTATTTGTTACCAAACACGAGTCGATGATGTCACAAAATAAGATTAAACAATTTTCACCATTTGAAACAAAAACTGGTAGCTTGCACTGTCTCTAAACAAAAAATTATAAAATTTTTTGTAAGCTTCAAAAATTCATTTGGAAAAATTCATAGTAAACTAGATTCATAAGACTATCAATCCATATAAATTAGAGATCTTAACTCATGGCACATAAGTGCAAAAAATTCGTTAAATATGCACTATAGTACAAATCTGCTGTCTGGAAATTCTGACCTTGCATCGAATAAAAATTCATATCTTTTTACAAAGAACTCGAAATCAGTCACCGTTTTTTTAAAAAAAACTAGACTCAATTTTTAGTTCATACATATAAGTTTCATTTTCTAATTCAATCTATGGAATTTATGGCAATTTTTCAAACTTACTGCCTAAAACAGAGTTTCTGGACAGCTTCAACTTATTTCCAATATAAGTTCATTGACTAGTCAAAAATCATTCAAATCCACATATTAATAATACTAAACCATGTTTTAGTTAAAACATAACTAACTAAGGAGTAGTTTAATGTCTCTTTTACACAAAGTATGCAAATTCATTATTATACATGCCACTAATCAAAATATGATATCGGATGTCAAAGTATTATTAAGATAACCTGTAATTTCCCTTCGATCTCGGGGTGATGCCAAAACGTTCCTGCTTACGAACCACGTGATCAACCTACGTGTGCACAAGCATAATACACACGCTAAGTATAACTTAGTGAGGCATTATAAGTAATTATAAATTCAAGTAATAAAATAAATGAAAACATGGTTAAGCAAGAACATAATAAATCTTTTTTTAGTTCAAAACCATCATATATAAGAAAATGGTGATTATCATGTACTTTAACTTTGTAATTGGCCCAAGAATTGTATAAAGAGAAACTAAAGTATGCAAGGTCTGTACTCCTTGAGCACTGATCACCAAAGTGAAGATAAACATATGGACACATAAGTGTCGGCATCATATAGGCACATAAGTGCTAATAAACATATAGGATCCGAAGATCGGTGTGCAACTACACGTAGTCCTTGACTACTGGACCTCTAATGGCATGCCACTATACTGTAACTCTCTATCATTACTTGGGCAATAAATTCATATCATATACTTGTAAATCATCATGTATAGGCAATTCATATATCACCATTATTCAATAACAATTTGCCACAACAAAACATAATAGAGCAGTTCATACCCCATTATGTACTAACCTTTTTCTTTGCCTGTAAAATATTATATAACTTATACAAAAACCATGTTATCATTTTAATAAAATCAAGTAAATAGAATTCTTGAAATTAATCAAAACATATTCTGAAACATATGAATACACTCACCTTATATGCCTCACTAGCTACTTATACCAAAACGTATCTATTCTGAAACTCCTTCTTTGTCCTTCAACTTGTTTCGATCACGAGCTTGCTTGTTATCTATATGTATATTAAATACATAACACAAGCAATTTTTGAGTACATACTCATACTATACAAATAATGGAAAGTAACTAAAATAACTATCCATTATGCATACCTTGATTCTAATAAAACTTTTCACACAAATCTCGTACCAAAAATCTGATTCCCACCAAAATTCTTATACTGGGATAAACCATTTATTTTTGCCATAAAAATAATTATTGGGAAAATTACTATGTTGGTCCTTGAACTTTTCCCAACTTTCCACTTTGACCACCAAACTTTGAAATTTTACGTTTTAGTCACTGAACTAAAACCACCATACTTGAATTATTTGCAATTTAGTCACTATACAATTATTGGGGTATTACATTACTGCTTCTTTGACTAACCTCACTGGAGTTTTCCAACATGATATACCGAGTCATATAAAACTTCAATCTAATGACCCTTGTAACTAATTCTTTAGCTTCCTTAATCTAGTAAAAGCCATTCTGTAGAGTGTAATCAATATAGGTCCAATATTGGATTAAATCCAATTCTATCTTAGCCTCTCGATTAAGCATCAAGCCTGACAGCTCCTCTTGAGCAACCCATTTAAAACTTATAAACAATAAGAATACTCTCCTAGCTTACCCTTGATGTTCGATATCCATAGCATAAGTTAAATCATTTTCACATGGTAACAAATTCCAATAAAAATTCTGCATGCTTATGCATGCTAATTATTATAACACTCACATGATTGGTTTTATGGTTTTCTTGAATCTCCAACATTAATTATAAATGTCAGAGAGTTCTTAATTTTCCTTGTTCTGATCTCTTAGAGGAACTATGTAATAAATTCAGCTTGATACCTCTGCAGGGAATCCTCACCACTTCTTAGAAGTGGTGAAATAAATAATGATTCACTATTCCTCTTTACGAGCTGTGACCTTTGTTTAGATATTTTCTCATTTTGAACCCTTTTCATTGCCTTTGGCATAAATTACTGCTTCATGAAATTTTTAAATACATGGGGCAGCCAGTACTTCTTTGTACCTGACCTCCAACCTTCTATGAGCTATCATAACATGCTCTCTTTCTGTTTGTATGAAGCAGTTTAGAAGCAAATCAGTTTAGTTTATTAAAGTTGCACTCATATCCATAATAATCCAATTGCACAATTTAAGATGCAAGAACTCCGTTGCATCTCTAGAATAAACTTTGTTACGGAACACTCAAAGAAAGAACTTCTAGCTAACAGACTTTTGAGCATGTACCTTAATATTACTTTATCAAATATAGGTCTAATCCTTTCAGATGATATATTACTTTATTTTTAGTTTCCTCTGATCATCAATACAGAGTTCCTTCAACCTAACCTTTTTATCATTAATCCATAAATTAACAATCATAGGATCTCCATCAATATCTCTCTGAAAATCTAGTGTGTTCAGAACTCTCAATTCTTCTACAATCGGTGCCTAAGCAGTCTGATTCATAATCGAATTTAATGTTTGGAAGAAAAGCTCTTAATCCAAAACATGCATATCATGTTACTCTGGTGCCTCTGCACCATGCTAAGCTGAGGGAGGAATCCTATCATTAACCTTATCACTCTCGCGAATCTCTTGTTGATCCACTTGCCTAAACGCCTGACACGATTTTTTTACCCTCACACATTGGAATTTAACATTATTATTATTATAATAAAGCAAGCAATTGCATCCATTCCAATAAGTAAAATCATCAGTAATTCTGACATCCTAGTGGCATGTATACACTTTTGACCTTTACCGTACTTTGTTTAGCTCCAGAACAGGCTAAACCTATAGTTCTGATACCAATAAATGTATTACCCCTTTCCCGTATTCATACACTGGTACAAGTCGAAAATGTTACGACTTCTTTAATCGAAAATTAGGGTAATTTAAAATTTTTAGAAAAACTACTCAATGGTCACCCATCCTCAAATTTCTCTAGCCCAAGCACGCTTACTTTATTTAAAATTGACATAAATTATTTATTCGAGTTTCAATCATAAATCGATTATCTCAGCATGCAACTCATCACCTAAGGTTATTCTTAACCTTGGATCTTTCTAGAAACGCCAATTAACTTGAAACCATAACCAACTTTAAAGGCCAATCACAGCTCAAATAGGTTTAGCCAGTATACATGCCACTATAAAAAATCAAACCTCAATTAGGATGTCATTACTGTGATTACCTGTTGAACTTTCCAATATTAATGCAATGCTCTTCTCACTCTCATCTTGATTTACCTACGTGTGTGCAATCAAACACACACTAAGTACGAACTTAGTGAGGCAATAAAAGTATCTAGTGCAATATAACATAAATATAACTAATAACATGTAACCGTATTCATGCATTTTGAATCACTAGATATGTCTTACCATCATGTTGATAATGTATTAACATAATATAAACCGGATATAAATTTCTTGCCGATTTACTTGCCATAACTTTAAGAGTGTATAAACTTTTTAGCCCGTTTACCAATTATTTCCCCATTTCTCGATTTCATAGCCCAAATATAACCTTTGAGGACCCTGGGTACACGAGTCAAATATGCACCAAAGTGCCAACCCGAATATGCACATTTATAAGGCCGTGCTAACCATACACTAAGTGTACTTTATATACACTATAGTGCTATCCCGGATACCCGAATGTCCAGCGTGCTGCTGGACTCTATGGCATGCCAACTATAACCTGTCCCTCAATGACTTATTTGGGCATAATTTCCGGTATTTATTTCATCCATGACAATGTATATCAATATAATTAAACATTGGGCAGTTCATACCCGAAATAACAACCATGATATAACATCATATATATAACTAGTGATTCATGCATTTATGTTCAACCTTTGACATATTTAAAATATGTCAAATCTATGATCAATGACATAAATATCATGCCAATATATAAACCAGTTAGACTTATCGCAAGTATTACCAATGACGTATAAAACATCCATGTATAATGTTATGTATGCATTGCACTCACCTGGGCAATTTATTAGCATGCCTCACTAAATTCTACTCGATCTTTTCCTTTATAGAACCTCGAACCATCTTTGATTCGGACTTGATTTCATTAATCAAACGAATAAAATAAAATATTTGTTAGATTCAAATCTAACAATACCTTAACCATGTTGTCTAATATAATCATTCGAATATAAAATTTTCAATTATTTTTCCTTTCTTCCTTGTACTGTTCAGAAACTCATTACGGTCCTTAGTGACCAATTTGACTTCCAATAATTCTTCCGAGTTTGCTATCAAACATTTAGATACAAAATGTTTTCAAATTTCATTTTGTGACAGCTTGCGCTACCTTCAAAGATTTACTTATACCGGTCAGAATATATACTGTATCATAATTTCCTTTATACTGGAGAAACTAGATTCGAGGGCGATTCTAACGGTATAAGCTAGATATATTAATAAAATCTATAAAAATTATGAAAAGTCTTCAAACTCCCGTCACAGAGCTGTCCTGACCAAAAACTGCTCTGTAAATTTTCCGACCTTCATTCGATTAAAAATTCATATCTTTTAACTTGAAACTCGAAATCCGTTTCCGTTTGTTGGAGGCGAAACTAGACAAACAAATCTTTACATCGATATAAAATTCATCATCTAACCATTTTTTTAGAATTTATGGTGAATTTTCAAAGTCACTGCCAAAATCCAATCTTCTACATAGCTTTCCATAATAAACTTCTAATTTATACTAACTTCTTCTTATTTTTCTTCTTATCAATTTAGTCTCATCAGTTGCTTCAAACCACCAATTCATCATCTTCTTCATCAAATAATTATTCAAAATAATTCCGTCAAATTTTCTTTCTTTTCCAAAATAGTCACTAAAATGCAAAGGTAAGGATTCAAACTTTTTAACTTTGCAATTTAGTCCTCAAATCAACATTACTACCTTAATTCTATTATTTTAACTAAAAATCATATTTAATCCCCATCCAAGAATTCATTTCCTATTTAGTCACTTGATTTTGACTAATTGTCAAAATGGTCACTAATTCGATTCAACATCGATTTAGCATTCTAACATCAATTTCACATCTCCAACATCATTAATTACATAAATACACCCCAATTTCATTAAATTCAGATTTGATCCCTTAACTTTGAAGCTTGTCGAATTGGTCCTTATATATTTAACTTAGGGTTTTACTTCCAAACAACAAATCAAGCTTACTAGATCATTAATTCAACATCACAAACCCTAAGTTAGGCTTAAATCCATAAACCCTAATTTTCTCCATACAAACCAAAATGTGTAGAGTTTAAATCCTAACTCGATATCATGATTTTAACACCATATAGGCTTGATTCCAACTTAAATTCAACCATGGAATCATAAAATTTCAAAAGCCCTAATTTTTTTTCATAAATCCTAATTTCCTTCTCATTTAAAATTTTCATCAATCAAGCATGTATTCCATGAATGAATTACATCAAAATATAGAGCTTGAAGAGTAGAACAACTTTGCAGTTCGAAAGATTACCTGAAAATCGAGTTTCGAGGCTTGAATCGAGCTTGGAAAATTTTCTCCCTTTTTCTCCCTAAATTTCGAAATGCTTGAAAGATGAAGAAAACTTCATCTTTTGGCCTTTTAATTTTGGATTCCACCATTTATGCCACTTGTATTATATAAATGAATCTTAAATTGATTCAAATAGGGAAATTTCCATTCCATTATTTCAAATATTTAATCTTTAATTTTCTTCTTCCAAAATTAACCCTTGTAACTTCAAATATTTCAAAATTGTCATCCCTGCTAAATGACCAATTTGCCCCCCAACTATTCTTTATTTACTAGCTTGTTTCAAAATTGCCATTCCATTATAATCTAACTAAATTAGTTCCTTCTCAAATATTCCATAAATATCATTTTATGATTTTCCATGGCTTATGGAACATCCTCTGAAATTTCAATTCAATCTGATTTCTCGATATTCACAAAATACTTCTTCTACGATTTTAGCTTTACCGAGCTATCGGATCTATTCCGAAAATTCTATATTTCCATAATGTTCCTCATATCACCATCCTTCATCCAATGACCTAGGTTTAATCTTGAGTTAGTAGTTTACCAACTTTGCCCTTATGATTTTCCAAAAATTACGATCTTGCCATTTTTCATCCAACGGCTCATCTTTAGTATGGAAAATCAACTTAAATCCAAGGGTTCATATTCTTCCAACACAAAGAAAACATATTATACATGTAAAATGACATAATCAACCTTGGTTTATCATCTTTCAAAATATCCAGGATATTCGATTCGATACGATTATCCGAATATTTTTTCTAAACTTTATCGCTTTATAGCCATTAATACAAACTCCGTACAAAAAATTCAAGTATCACGAAAACGTCATTCTTGGGGGGTAAACTATCCATTTATGGGACTAAAATACATAACTTTTGAAAATTACAATTTAGTCCCTAAACTTTTTTAAAGTTTATACTTTGACCACTAAACTTTCAAAACTTTCATTTTAGCCACTATTTAAAATTTGGGATATTACATTTACCTAGCATCACACAGATAACACCAACAACATTATGTGAGGTCCGCATCCACAAAGCATCGGAATCCTACACTTGAGTGAGGCTCGCGTCCACATAGCATCGAGATCATACACTACGAGTAAGGCTCGCGTCCTCATAGCATCGAGATCCTATACTCAAGGGGATGAGGCCTGCATCCACATAGCATCGGGATCCTACATCCATGCTCGGGATTCCTCATCAAGCATCTTCGAATGAGGCCCGCGTCCACATACCTTCAGGATCTAATATTCGAGAATCTTTAAGGTGTTGGAACAAACTTAGGGTATCCAAATCCCAACAACAAAGGATGACTCGACTACTCAGGCGTCCCCTCAGCACACAATAAGGACCCTAACTACTACACAGCCTCGATTGATCCACCTAGGATCCCTACGGGTTACTACCCCACATGGTTTACCCAAAATTTACCAAGTCATTAGCCAATTATTTCTCATACGGGGTTAAAATCTCTATTTCTCAGTTTTAGTATTCATATTACACCTTAAAAGACCCCCCAGGCCTTTTGCTTTGAAATATAGAACCCCCAAAAGTAAACCCAAATTTCTTTAGCATAATGCCCAGCGAGTACCGATACTCCTATACGGGTATTGGTACTCCCCTCTAGGTACCGATATTCAGTTTAGGTTTGAAAGAATTGAACCCTCAAGCCGTACCGATATGCCCCAGCCCGTATCGATACTCCTTATCAGTACTAGGATTGCCCCGTACAGATACACAACCGTACCGATACTCCTATCCACGCATACCGATACGCTAAGCCTCTCCTAGGCAATGTAACAGTACGTATCGATATGCCCCATGCGTACCAGTATGTGAAAGCGTTACTGGAATTTTAACTTGCAAGGGGTACCGATACATAGGGAGGTGTATAGGTACACCCCTCATAACCCTTCCCCCTATTTCACTAAGGAGTACCGATACACTATGCCCAGTATTGGTGCGCGAGCCCGATTTTCAAACTATGGGTATGGGTTTCACCTAAAAACCCTGTTTAACCCCATGGTTAAACTCCAAACCATTCCTACAAGTTATGATAATAGTATTAAGTGGATTACTACTGATTTTAGGCCATTACAACCACAATTTCAAGTTCTACCATTAACAACCACTCAAGCTTAATTAAAGCCAAAAACACCCAATCATGCTCCAAAGCTTAACTTTATGATTTCCAGGAAACTATGGGAGTTAGTAGTGTACTAACCTTAGCTTAGCTGATAACACAAGGCCTTCCTCCAAAGCTTCAAGATTTCCTCCATTCTTGAGCCTTGGATGAGCTCCCAACCTCTTTCATTACATGGGGAGATTACAAAACGCATTACCACATTGCTAGAAGATAAAAGGGGCCAAAAACATAATCTAAACTAAAGATTAGAGCTCCCAAACTCTAATCCCGTCCAACCCTCTCAATCCTCCAACAACCCATTCTTCCACCAACCCATACACAGCTTACCTTGAAATGTAGATCCTTGAAAACTGGTAATACTTCCCTCAATGAGCTAAACGTGAATCACAACACCAGCTCTCAAAATCCTACCTTTAATGGATGTGTTTTGGGTGGGGAAATAAGTTTGAAAATAGAGATGAAGATATTAAAGCAAGATGATATCACCTCTTGCGTAGGTGCAGAAAATAAGCCTTACTCCCCTCAAACTCTTCCATTTAGGTATTTACCATGATACCCTTCTTCCACTCTTCATAACCCAACAACCACTTGAGCCCAACAAAGACATGCTAGCCCAAAAGGCTCCTAAAAGCCCCAAAACATGATCTAAATACGAGGCCCATACCTCGATCAAACCTGACCCTCAGATTCTGAAATTCAGGTCGTTACAACTCTCCCCTCCTTAAAGAAATTTCATCCTCGAAATTTACCTGATGGAAAGAAATGCGGATAGAGAACTCTCATGTCATCCTCGACTTCCCACGTTGCCTCTTCAACACCATGGTTCCTCTATAACATTTTCACCAAAGGTATGCATTTGTTGCGAAGCTCTTTAACTCTTGTGTCAAGAACCCCAACCAAGACTTCCTCATATGTCAAGTAGGCATTTACCTCAATTTCTTCAAGCGAAACCACATATGAAGGATCCGAGCGATAACGCCTCAACATAGACACATGAAAAACATCGTAGATACGGGCTAACTCTGGTGGTAAGGCTAACCAATAAACTATTGGTTCTACTCTCTCAAGTATCTCGTATGGTCTGATGTACCTTGGGCTTAACTTCCCCTTGCGTCCAAAACGAATGATTCCTTTCCACGGAGATACCTCGAGAAACACTTTTTCACTGGCATCATACTCAACATGTTTGTTTTTCTGATCCGCATAGGCCTTTTGCTCGTCAAAGGCTGCTTGCAACCTTTCCTTGATGATCTGAACATTCTCCTTAGTTTGACTAACCAAATCGGACCCCACGATCCTCCTCTCGTTGAGCTCAGTCCAACATAAGGGTGTCCTACACTTACGCCCATATAACGCCTCACAAGGGGTCATCTTTATGCTCGACTGGTAACTGTTGTTGTAAGTAAACTTTACAAGAGGTAAATGGTCCTCCCAAATCTTTGCAAAATCCACAATACATCACCAGAGCATATCCTTAAGAATATGAATAACACACTCAGACTGACCATCGATCTGAGGGTGAAAAGCTGTACTGAAATGCAGTTTGGTGTCCAAGGCATTATGGATCTTCTTCCATAACCTAGCTATGAAATGCGAGTATCTATCCAAAATGATCGATGATGGTACACCATGCAACGTTACTATCTTCTTTATATACAGTTGGGCCAACCTTTCCAATGTGAAATCCATCCGTACCGGTAAGAAATGAGCCGACTTGGTCAAACGACCCACAATAACCCAAATGGCATCATGCTTCCTTTGGGTCATCGGTAACCTGGTGGCAAAATCTATGGTGATCCGATCCCACTTCCATTGCAGAATTTGAATAGGCTGAAGCAACCTTGATGGAACCTGATGTTCAGCCTTCACTTGCTGACAAGCTAAGCACCTTGTCATGAATTCAGAGACATCTCTTTTCATACTTGGCCACCAATAAAAAGACGAAGATCTTGATACATTTTGTTGCTTCCCAAATGTACAGTGAAAGGACTACGATGTGCCTCTCTTAAGATGCGGTCTCTCAAATCTTCCAAGGCTAGAACACACAGCCGCCCCTTGAAGTATAAGTACCCACCATCTCGACCTCAAAGTCTGAAGCTTTATCTTTCTAGACTGTTTCAATCCGTGCTACTAATTCTTCGTCCAAAGCTTGAGTCCTCTTTATCTCTCGTACCAACGTAGGTTCAACCCGAAGCTCGGCTAGAAGACCTCCATCCTTGGTTATCCTCAAGCGGGCAAACATAACTCTCAAGTCCGACATAGATTTCCTACTTAGGGCATCAGCCACAATATTAGCCTTACTGGGATGATATTCTATGATACAATCATAGTCCTTTAACAATTTAATCCATCGTCGTTGCCGCAAATTCAACTCCTTTTGTGTAAGCAGGTATTTCAAGCTCTTATGATCCATATAAATATAACACTTCTCCCCATAGAGATAGTGCCTCCAAATATTTAATGCAAAGATGACTGCAGGGAGCTACAAATCATGGGTAGGGTAATTCTGTTCGTGCGGTTTAAGCTACCTCGAAGCGTAAGCAACCACCTTACCTTCTTGCATAAGGAGACAACCAAGCCCATTCAAAGACGCATTACTAAACACAACATACTCCTTTTCGGGCTCGAATTGGGTTAAAATCGGAGCCTCTGTGAGATAAGCTTTTAGTTGCTCAAAACTTTATTGTCTTTTCTCATTCCATTCAAAAGGGACCCCTTTTTGCAATAGCTTGGTCAACGGTGCAGCTATAATAGAGAAACCCTTAACAAACCGCCTATAATACCTGGCAAGTCCTAGGAAACTACAGACTTCTGAAACATTTCGTGGAGGTCTCCACTCCACCACAGTATGTACCTTCTGAGGGTTCAAGCGGATCCAGTATGCGGCAACAATGTGACCAAGGAATGCCACTTTCGAAAGCCAAAATTCGCACTTACTGAACTTGGAAAAAAGTCGTCTATCTTGGAGGGTTTGTAAAACTGCGCGCAGATGGTAGTCGTGCTCTTCTTCAGAACGCGAATACACCAAGATGTCATCAATAAAGACCACAACAAACTGATCTAGGTACGGCTGGAAGATTCGATTCATTAGGTCCATAAAAGCTGTAGGTGCGTTGGTAAGCCCAAACGGCATTACCAAGAACTTATAGTGTCCATACCGCGTCCTAAAAGTGATTTTCTAGACATCCTCATCCACTACCTACAACTGGTAGTACCCTGACCTCAAGTCTATCTTAGAAAACACACGAGCACCTCTCAACTGGTCGAACAAATCGTCAATCCTCGAAAAGGGATAACGATTCTTTATCATTACCTTATTAAGCTGCCGATAATCAATACACATCCTCATAGACCCATCTTTCTTTTGGACGAACAGGACCAGTGCTCCCCAAGGTGAGACACTCGGTCGGATAAAACCTCTCTCTAGTAACTCTTGAATTTGCTTCTTTAACTCTTTTATTTCTGCGGGTGCCATCTGATATGATACGATGGATATTGGTGTTGTACCCGGTATCATATCAATTTGAAACTCTAATTCACAGTCAGGAGGTAGTCCGGGTAACTCCTCCGGAAACACATTGATGAACTCACTAACAGTCCGAAGATTCTCAAGCATTGGACCCTCAATCCTTGCATCCACCACATGGTCCATAAAGGCTTCACAACCTTGTTGCAACAACCTCTGAGTTGACAAGGCCGACACCACACTAGATAGACACAAATTTTTCTCACTTCGCACAATCAGCTTGGAACCGTCCGCAACACGAAGCTTCAAACTCTTTGCTCTACATCTAGACTAGCATCATGTTCAAAGAGCCAATCCATCCCCAAGATGGCATCAAACTCTTGAAACGGTAAAACCATTAAATCCGCTAGAAATAACGACCCCTAAACCTCGATCGAGCATCTTCGATACACCTTTTCCACCAACATATCATATCCTAAGGGACTAGTTACACGGACTTCTACCTTTAGATTCTCGGTAGGAATACCCCACTACTGAGATATCCCACTACAAATGTAGGAGTGGGTAGACCCTGAATCCACAAGAGCAACAATAAGAACCAAAAACAAGGTGAACGTACCTAAGATAACATATGTAGCTGCACAATCCTCCTAAGCCCTGACTACATACTGCCTAGCTGGTGCTCTCACGGTAGACTAGAAGGTGCCTCTCGATACATGGCTTGTTTCTCCCCGAGCAAGGCCTCGACCCCTCTGGGCCGGATATGCAGTCCTCTAAACCTAATCTGGAGAGGTCACAACAACCACTTGACACTCTTTCATAAAGTGATCCGGTGACCCACACTGGTAACAAACTCTTACTGCTCCCCAACACTCGCCTCTGTGTTTGCACCCACACTGATTGCAAACTGGTACGCCCGCACTCATCTATGAACCCTCCGGGCTCATCATGGATAAAGAAGAAGATAGCCTTCTACGACCAGCTAACTCAGATATTCAACCTGACCTTAAAATTTGATTCGATGCTCCTCTGTTATGGTTCCACCAATTTCTGCTCCTCCCCGAGAAGGCTTGCGAGTTGTTGTTAGAGGGGTTCTGGGTCCTCCTATTCGAACTCTTTTGCCCACCAAATGGGCCATATATTAAGCCTTGCACTTGCTCAACAGACTTGGCACTCGAAGTCAACTCCGAGAACACCTTCGGTGGTGCAGCAGCTAGGTAAGTCTGAATTTCTTTCCTCAAACCCTTCAAGAACCTCTTGCACATCATCTTTTCGGTGGCAACTAATTTAGGGGCATACCTACTCAACTGGAGAAACTCTTGCTCATATTCGAAAACTGATCGATTCCCTTGCACCAGATGACTGAACCAATCTCTTAGTGTATCGATGTGGGCCTCGCCCACATATTTCTTCTTGAATTCCTCGAGAAAATCGTCCCAAGATGGTCGATTGGGGTACCATCCAAGCTCTACTGTTTTCATTATTTTCTAGCATTGCCCTTCAACAAGGACAAGATACATGACAATTTGTCTTCTTATCTCAACCTCATATGCCTCATAATCCAGCATATATCTTGCAACCACTGCTCCGCCTATACCAGGTTATCTCACCCCGATCCATGGAAATCCGTAGCACCTTACCTCTTTACCCTTTCAACAAGTGCCTCACGAGGGGTAACAGATGCCCTCGGGATTACCCTCACAATCTGGTGTAACGCCCAGTTTAGATGTGAGAAGTAGTTGACTCCCCAGTCAACTATTTCCTTCGACATATCCTCTGTGCTAGGCACATATTCTTTATCATAACTCCCTTCTCTGGAGCCCAAACTTTCCTCATCGATTCTTGCCCTCCTTGGCATGATTCTATTCTGCACAACAACAAACGAGGTCACACCATCGAATTTTAGCTTTAAAACAAGTACGACTTCGACTCTGGCATGTATTTGCTAGACACCTAAACACTCCTCTAGACACCACCGGGGATGTCCTAGAACTGACTAAACCTAAGCTCTGATACCACTAAATGTAACACCCTTGACTTGGATGTCACAATTGGGCCCTAAGCCCAAAATCCACACCGTTAAAGTTTTTCTTTTTTCAAGCCCAATATAATAAGTCCAATAAAAACATAAATCCATACATTGAAACATAATTAAATCCAGATGTTTAAAACAGTAGTTACAGAGCTCCACTTACAAATATTAAAACATAAGACTTTGACCAATTAATACAAAATAAGAGTTACAAAATACATATAAGGTCCTACGAAACACATAGCCCATTACACCTGTTATTTGTACTCAACCGCTAGAGTCGATGCTGAAATCCAAACCTTGATGATGCTCTTTCAAGCATCACGATAACCTATTAACCTGCGAACGGAAACAACGATTCCGAACGCTGAGCTAACAAGCTCAGTGGATATACTGCCACTCAACCATGCTTAGTGCAAATCATAAATAAAGCAATATAACAGGAATGATATCATGGCAAGATAATAGTGGCGCTACCATAACCGCCTAAACACATAGTATTATGAAAATACGATCACGCACACAACTCATACAAGTACCTCATAAGTTTACCTAGCATCACATAGATAACACCAACAATATTAAGTAAGGTCCGCATCCACAAAGTATCAGAATCCTACACTTGAGTGAGGCCCGCGTCCACATAGCATCGGGATCCTACACTACGAGTAAGGTCCACGTCCACATAACATCAGGATCCTATACTATAGGGGATGAGGCTCGCGTCCACATAGCATCAGTATCCTACATCCATACTCAAGATTCCTCATCAAGTATCTTCGAATGAGGCCTGAGTCCACATAGCATCGAGATCTAACATTTGGGAATCTTCAAGGTGTTGCAACACACTTAGGGTATCCAAATCCCAACAACAAGGGATGACTCGACTACTCAGGCATCCCCTCAGCACACAGCAAGGACCCTAACTACCACACAACCTCGATTGATCCACCTAGGATCCCTACGGGTTATTACCTCACACGGTTTACCAAAAATTTACCAAGTCATTAGCCAATTATTTCTCATACGGGGTTAAAATCTCTATTTCTCAGTTTTAGTATTCATATTACACCTTAAAAGACCCTCAGGGCCCTTTGCCTCAAATTTTAGAACCCCCAAAAGTAAACCCAAATTTCTTGGGCAGAATTCCCAATGAGTACCGATACTCCTATATGGATATTGGTATTCCCCTCTAGGTACCGATACTCAGCCATAAGTACCAATACTCATTTTAGGTTCAAAAAAATTAAACCCTCAAGTCGTACCGATATGCTTCAGCCAGTATCAATACTCCTTATCGGTACTAGGATCACCCCGTACCGATCCACAACCGTATCGGTACTCATATCCACGCGTACCGGTACACTAAGCCTTTCCCAAGCAATGTAACAATGCATATCGATATGCCCCATGCATACCGGTACGCGAAAACGTTACTGGAATTTTAACTTGCAAGAGGTACCGATACACGGGGAGGCATACCGATACACCCCTCACAACCCTTCCCCCTATTTCACTAAGGCGTACTGATATGCTATGCCCAGTATCGGTACGTGAGCTCAATTTTCAAACTCTAGGTACGAGTTTCACCTAGAAACCCTGTTTAACCCTCATGGTTAAACCCTAAACCATTCCTAAAAGTTATAATAATAGTATTAAGTGGATTACTACCGATTTTAGGCCATTACAACCACAATTTCAAGTTCTACCATTAACAACCACTCAAGCTTAATCAAAGCCAAAAAGACCCAATCATGCTCCAAAGCTTAACTTTATGATTTCCAGGAAACTATGGAAGTTATTAGTGTACTAACCTTAGCTTAGCCGATAACACAAGGCCTTCATCCAAAGCTTCAAGCTTTCCTCCCTTCTTGAGCCTTGGATGAACTCCCAACCTCTTTCACTACATGGGGAGATTACAAAATGCATTACCGCGTTGCTAAAAGATAAAAGGGGGCAAAAACATAATCTAAACTAAAGATTAGAGCTCCCAAACTCCAATCTCGTCCAAGCCTCTTAATCCTCCAACAACCCCTTCTTCCACCAACCCATACAAAGCTTACCTTGAAATGTAGATCCTTGAAAGCTGGTAACACTTCCCTCAATGAGCTAAATGTGAATCACAACACCAGGTCTCAAAATCCTACCTTTGATGGATGTGTTTTGGGTGGGGAAATAAGTTGGAAAAGGGAGATAAAGATATTAAAGCAAGATGATCTCCCCTCCTACATAGGTGCAGAAAATAAGCCTTACTCCACCCAAACTCTTCCATTTAGGTATTTACCATGATACCCTTCCCCCTCTCTTCATAACCCAACAACCACTTGATCCCAACAAAGACATGTTAGCCTAAAAGGCTCCTAAAAGCCCAAAAACACGTTCCAAATATGAGGCCCATGCCTCGATCAAACCCAACCCTCGAATCTCAAAATCTGGGTCGTTATAAGAGTAGCCAGACCACCACCCAATTCTAGAAAGGGGGAGGAATTTGGTGTTCGGTTGAGAAATAAAATAGTGAAAAATTGGGGATTAACATTATAGGTTAAAAAATGGCTAAAGTTTTGAATCAAAAGCCGGATGGTTCCTTAAATAGTTTTTATGTTTTAAAATTGGTTTAATTGCATTTTAAGGACCTCCACATCAAACTATTTATGTCAGGGGGTCCTTCCACGTTTTTAAATTACCTTTGTACCCCTTGTAAGTTTTAAATTCTTTCAATTTCATCCTTAAATTATATCCAATTAGTTTTTTTAAATGGATAAATGCCCTGATAAGTCCTTCCGCCTCAAGGTATTCACCCAATAAGCCATTCCACCTTTTCAAATCATGCTCGTGGTCCCTGGGGTTTTAAATGGTTTTTCAATTTCGTCCCTAAGTGCTGTTTAATTACTTTTCAAAGGGAAAATTATAGTTTGGTCCCTCTTTCTTGTTACAGTTTTTAAATTGGATCCCTTGCCTTTCAATTTCAACTGGTTTTTGATGGGTTAATTCTTCTCTGGTCCTTGTTCTTTATTTATATTTAATTTTAGTCCTTTATATATTTTTGTGTTTAAGATTTTATTTATTTGTTTGATATATACATTGTTCGAGTATGTTTCGTTTATTTAATATGCTTCATGAGTTTATGTTTCAGATAAATGTTAATATTTATTTTAATTTTTTCCTATTATTTTAGTTCCATGTTTGTTATCGATTTACATTACCATATATGCGGTATAATTATTTTATATAATGTTTCATTGCATATCATTTTTTTTCTTTATATGTTATTAGAAACGAATATATATGTATGATTATTTTATGTATGTATTATATGTAATATATGTGCGTCTTTAGTATATGCATATATGTATATAGTATGTCATTTATAATAAATTATATTATTTTGTACAAGTGTTACAGGTTATATGTATGTATTTGCGCTTTTTTTCCTTGAGTAGTTTTTTAAATTACCGTATATATATGTAAGTTTATTTTAGTTATGTATGTTTCCATATGTATTTGATACATTTGTATGCTTACGTAGTTATATGTACTAAATTACATGGTGTATGTATATATATTTATCGATATATCCCCCTCTTTTATGTAAATATGTAAGTATTATGTTTTTTAGTATATGTTTTATATAAATATCATGTTTACATTTGGGTTGTTTCTAGCCATATATTCTTATATATTTATACTATTTACATGCCTACCTATGTGTATATTGTCTTATGATATTTCATTTGTTTATTTTTGTTAATATTTCATATACGTTAATATACCATGTTTTATATTTCTCACGTATAGTTTTAGGCCTTTATCCCGATATTCTAGTGGGAGTGTCATCCCGGTCTCCGAGTGTCATCTCCTTTGGTACCGTGGATATTGAGGCAAAGTTAATAGTCGAACCATACATTTTAGGAATTAATTATTAAATTAAATCGAATTTTGTATTTTTCTTAATAATTATGATATGGACCCTTAGGAACCAATTTTGTTCGTAGCGGGGGTGCTAACCCTTTCCAGTACGTAATCGGCTCCCAAACCCAAGTTTTCAAAATCTCTGGTTTTTGTTTTTTATGGTGTCCGGCCTACCAAAGTGGCCGGTGGCGACTCTGAATTTTAAAATACGAGTTTTCTTAAAATTCCACTTTTCAATCATTTTTTCAATAACAGGGGGAAACATCCCACCATACACGATTTTTAAATTTTTTGTAGCGGCCTAGAAAAATCTGTTGCTACAGCATGGCGACTCCGCTGGGGACCGATTTTTTTTAAATAAAAAAGGAGTCAAACCTTAAAAGAGTTTGTATCGTAATTCGATTTAATTTAATTTTTAATTCCTAACCTTTTTTGTTTACCATTTTTTTCATTATGCAATAGTTTTAGAACCTTTAAGAATGAGTGATTACTTCTCTTCGTGGGGTGTTCGCCTTAGTATAGTGTTGTAATTCACTTCCGAAATCCGGTCCTTATATTTCTTGGGGTCCTCACCCCCGTATGGTATAAGGGTAGTATTTCCTCGAATCGATGTCCGAGCGACAGTTCGAGTACCATTTTCTTTAGATCCAAACCACATATAGTGGCCCGTAGGAGCCCACCCTTTGTAAGAACCATGTCGTTATGCTGCCCAATTAGAATTAACCCTTTTAGGTTTTGTTTACTTTTATTTGTTGTACATACCTTTTATTCGCTTTGAATTGATTGCTTTTTTTTATTGTTGAGTATTTAATTTATTTTAATTTGTTTATTCAATTGTTTTGCTATACTGACTTGTTTGTTTTTGTTTTATTTTTCCTTTTTTGTATCCAATTTGCATTTCATATCATACATAAATTTTGATTCGAGAACAATCCAATTTAGAAGACAATCGAAAATAAAAGAGATGTTTGTGATATTAAGAGCTATAATGCTACAATATTGGGTTGGGCCGAATGAAGACCAATGTAGAAAAAAGATAGTTCAACAAACGGGATGCATATCGAGCAACGGGACGACGTAGCTTGGGCATAAGGTTTGAAGATTCAATTCATTTGCACCCAGATCTGCCAAAAAGGATACCTTTGTCTACACTCTGCTTGAATAGGCTAGTGATCGTTTCGAAGGCCCCTAGGAGACATGTTTTCACTACCATGGACCTTTTGATTAGCAAAAGAAGAGGATAACAAGATCACCATTCAAACTAAAGACAACATAGAGAAATAAGATGTGAGCCTCGTTTCACGAAGTCGAAGTGTCAAGACAACCGTTATCTTTAAATTGTTATTTTATATTCTTATAATCAGACATATTCTCCATTAAACGGATGTCTTTCTAAGGATTGTTTGTGAATCAACACCTTATCTGCATTCGTTGTATTTTATACTTATTGTTTGTCTTTTACTTTTTAGACATTTATGATGCATTTCATGCATTAATTATTTAAATAATAAAATTTTACGAGTTTGATGATAGTATTTGAGAACCAGTTAAAAGGAAAAATGGAACAAACTAAATCGAGACTTGACCAATTAGAGGATAGAGTCAAGAAAGAGCTCAAGAAGAAAAAAAATGGATATTTTCAATACAAGCGAGCTTTGTCTAGTCCCTGATTTGGTCATTCCTTCGGATTTCAACGTTCTCAGATTTATGCAATATGATAGCACCAGTTGTCCGAGAGTTCACCTGACCATGTTTTACAGAAAGATGGATGGCTACATAAAAAATGAAAACCTGCTGATCCATTACTTCCATGATAGTCTAGCGAGACCTACTGCGGTATGGTATAACCGTTTGAGTAGAAATCAGATTCAGTCACGGGGAGACCTATCTAAAGCCTTTTAAGCCAATATAGATATGTCATAGATCTATCACTGAGTCAAAAATTCCTTCAGAGCACAAAAATGAGGTCAAATAAGAGCTTCAAGGATTATGCTTTAAGGTGGCAGAGTCTAGCAGCCCAAGTTTAGCCTCTTATAGCTAAAGAGAAAATGACTCACATGTTTCATGCAACTCTCCCCATCCCTTTCTTTGATATAATACTGGAGAAATCGATGATCAGATTTGAGGATTTCATGACGATGGGAGAAAGAATAGAATATGCAGTCCAGACAAGAAAGTTGGGATCTAAGTCTAAGGACTAAACTAAGGAGGAGGCAGAAGAAGACAAAGAAGTAAATGAGTGTCGTCTCCAAAGCACTCGTAATTATAAGAGAAGAAGGTCCGCTAATTTTCCCGAGTTTCCACGAAAGATTCCTCAAACAGACGCATATTTAGAAATACTTGGGGTCTGTTGCAGACATATTTCCTCATATAGTGGAGGGTCGCTATCTCACTCCCAGACCGATGAAGATGGTACCAGTTCATCTGCCCATAGTTGTGACCAAGATAGTACCTGTGATTTTCACATGGGGGCACCGGGGCATACCACCAAGAAGTGTAGAGCGTTATTAGAAGATATCAATAAACTAGTGCATGATGGCAGGCTGACACATGAGATAGTGAAACAGTGGATGCAAGAGCGAAAAGAGTGAATTATTTCAGCATTTAAAAGGTAAAAAGTTAAGATCGATGAATCTCTGGCCTCAAGAAGCCCCGTCTTTTATCTTGCTCATGTTTTGACTAGATGTCAGCTTGTTAGGACATCTCTGCATTTAGGTTTTCTTTTGAAGTAATGCATGGACCAGCTCTGCTACCTTTGGCCCGAATGTAGTAGAGATCTTTTTGTAAAAGGGTATGTGTCATGTTTGGTGATTTTCATTCCAATGAAAACACATTTTACTTAATATACAATGACCTTGAAATCATGTATATGTATATCCCTTCTTGCCTTTATAGGTCACTAGATATCAATTGCAAGTTGTGACATCGATTCTAAAATTAGTTGAATGTTGTGATAACGATGAGGTGTGATTTTTTACTAACAGACTCTGGTCAGCAAAGCAAGACTACTACTCCTTTGATGATATTCGAGGATGAAAAAGCTCCAAATTTTAACCGTAAGAGTTGCTTGAAATTGAAATTCTAAGCGCATTCTTCTATACCTTAATGGATTGTAATTAATGACTAGAAATATACATATGTATAAAAGAAAAGAAAAGAGGAAAGAGAGAAAATGAACTAAGAAATAAATAAATAAATCTCGGAACACTCTAATAGAGCAGTAGGGTTGACAAATATAATAAGGAAGCTTTGCTCCACCTGATCAAGACACTGGCGTTAGAGATAAATACTTAAAGATACGATTACAATTATTATTATAATAATAATAACACAACAATAATCGATAGTACACACTTGCACCCAAAATGTTATTCTTAGAATGATATTTTTTCACTCCAACGGTTAAACAAGTTGGAGCAAAAAAATGAGAATTGAGAAGGAGTAGTCTTCTGTAGCAACGCGATAATCATGAGGATGAATCGATTCATCTTGGGAGATTTTACAACTTTGAATCACCACAACATTCAAAGTCTTTATAGACACAAGCTATGCTTGAAAAGATCACCGAAAGGTTGAATCTGAGACTATAACCCCCTCGGCCAGGCCTAGACGCCCCACCGAACCGAGAGAACTATATTAGGTTTGCCGAAGCAAACCAGAGAAAGGTTACATAAAACCAGTCCATTTTTTCTTTTATCTTGTCTACATGTAAATTATTAATTCTACATGTACATACTTGCAGCGGGTGAATTTTCAAAGGAAACGAATCACGGAAAGGCATCCAATTGCGTCACATACATTTTAAGGACTAACACGTAAATCTTTTAAATTATACGATCAAAATGGAAATTAAGGTTACCAATCCTTAATTAGCCCATTTACATGCTCACATGACAAATTTGAAGTCAAGATAATCATCCAAGCTCATACAATTGCATTCCCAAAACTCAGGGACCAAAATGAAAGAAGAAACCTTCAACTATTCCAAATTAACAGAATTAACTACAGTCGTACCGGTACGCTTTGAGGTGTTTCGGTACGCCTTAATAATTTTCAAAACTCAAATTGTAGTAGCCAAAACTCATTCCAATACGTCATCGTATATCGAAACACCCTCTCGAGTACCGAAACGCTGGCCAAAATTGCCTAGGCCCGTACCGAAATGCTTACCCGCGTACCAGTACGCTAAGCCTAAAATGGCTTACTCATACCGAAACATGGTCATTCGTACCGGTACGCCTAGACCATAAATGTCCCAATTTACTGTCTAAACACACTTTAATGATAACCAAACCACCTAAACATGCTTCAACCACTTGAGCAACCTAATTAAGGTTAGATCTTTACCAAAACATCATAGAGTCATCGACCAAACATGGCATTTATACTATCACAATGATCTATAGGCATGCTTCCTAATATCATCTTACCAAACTACCAAAACTCACAATTGGCACATTTAAGCATCCACAACATGCTTGCACAATTAAAACAACATAACAAACTTGTTTGAATCAACCAAGCATGGCAATCATCAAAGGTCAACTAGATGCTCACCTAGATCACCACCAAATATCAACAAAAATCAAAGATTATCAACAAGTATACCAACGTCAAAACGACCCTACAACCCAGCACGTTACATGCTTAAAACCAGGGATAAACAGTATTACAACTCCCAAAATTATGGCGAACACATTGCCTTATTAACCAGAAACGTAAACCGAGTTCATACTCAAATTAGTCCTTGGATCACTTTAGCCTTGCCCTTGCAGCCCTAAACCTTAATGCTCTACATCATTAGGAAAAAGAGAGCGTAAGAACACATGCTTAGTAAGGATGCTTGTAAAACAATGATGCGTTTAAAACCATTTGAAACCAAAACACTTATTTCCGAAACATGCTTACAACCAAAGTATTATCATTGTCTCCGATCGAGACATGCATAATCACCCTTATGCAACATCATACACTTATTTCATGCTTAGATCCCAAAGCATTAAATCATAAACCATGCTTAAATCCTAAAGCATTAAATCATAAACCATGCTTAAATCCCAAAGCATTATAAAATAGGTTCAACACATGAACTTTCACATATATTGGCATTAATAGTGACCCGGATAGACTACCCTCTATCCAACATACCAGATACACGAATCTCTCATACCATGCCTAGTTAAACCGCATGATATCCCAAACCTTACCTAGTTAAACCGCAAGGTTTGACACCCTCGCCTAGTTAAACCGCGATATTAACACCATTGCCTAGTTAATCCGCAAGTGTACCGACCTTGCCTAGTTAAACCACAAGATCACCATCAATTTGGGTTTCCTAGTTAAACTGCATACCCCAAATGAGGTCCCCAATAGTCCGAGTGGCCTTGTTAAACCGCCTTACCTCAAGGACCCATGGCCACGATCGATTTTGTTCATATTTTATAGTGCACTTTAATCTTATGGCATGCCAACTATAACCGATTGTTTCTTACCTTGTCACATAGTCAATATATCATTTAAAAAACCAATTACCTATTCTTTTTCAATGCATTAAACCAAAACCATTACATATGCAATCCACATTGCCCAAAGCATACCCCATTCCCAATCGGAATGAAACCCAATGCTCACTAGCATTTATATACATAAAATCCATTGCATATATGTTCATAACCATGCATTTATAGTAGTAAATTAAACCATGTTTAACACTGAAACAAGAAATCAACATGCTCATATCTAAACCGACATTCAAGAGCGAAATAAGGGAAACTTACTTTCAAGATTAGGTAAGTGTTTCACGCTTACCCTGAACTCCCAACAACCTTTATTAAACCTTTTAAAGGTGTTTAAACCAGTTTCCACTCACCGATACACTTCGCCTTGCTCGCCAATACGAATCGAGCTCCCGGCAAGCAACAATCAATGTCAAACTTTGTCGCCTTGATTATCCCCTGTTTTAACAACATAAAACCAGAGGAAAAATGCATTATTATGCATTCAAACCATTGTCTAACATCAATCACCCGCAACTCTCAAGTTGCCCATTCAAAAACCATCCGAAAACATTATTAAACCCTTCCAAAACTTATCCCAGCCATAATATAATGATTTAATCCATCAAACTTCATCAATTAACATCTAAAAACCCTTTCCCAACATCCTTTTACTTCCAGCAATGATTAAGCTCAAAAAATACTACAAAAACCCTTGATTAACAACCTTAAACATTAGAGATTCAACTTGTTTTGGGATTACAACATTAAAACCAAGTTATTAACTCAATTAAACATCAAAATCATGATCTAATCTGATCATAAACCCAACAAAACAGACCCAATTCAAAATATGTCAATTTCATCAATCCAAACACAATTAAACCAATTTTCCTTAATTAAACTATCAAAACACATTAGAAAACAATTGTAAAGAGTCAACAACTTGTGAATTTCAGTAAAGAACCTTTCATTAGAGGAGAAGAATGAACGTACCTCTAATGGATGCTTTCTCCCTTAATTGGATGATTTACATGAGAAAACAAAGTTAAAACAATAAGGTTTTGGAAAACTAACAAGAAGAAATCATTTACAAACAAAAGATTTAAGAAAAGAAAGATTTACCTGAAGATTTAGAAGAAGAAATTGATGTTTGGATGGAGAGATTTTAGAGAGAAAGTATTTGAGAAAGTTAGTTACGTGATTTTTGCTTAAAAGATTTAATAACCCATTTAATTCTCCCCAACCTATTTTTATTTTCCAAAATATTTTAAAATAGCCAATTAAGGGATAAAGTCTGATATTAGACTTTTTGGGCAATTAGATCCTTAAAGATTCAAAGTTTTGACTCTTTACAAAACAACCACTAAAAACAATTTTTAAGTTCGCACTTTGGTCACTAGTCCAAAATGTCCGATTTCCAAAACTCTTTTTACAAAATTGATTTCACCATAATTATTAATATATTTAATAATGATTTTAGAACATTTCCCCACAATTTTATCACCTTCAAAAATATTTAATCTGATTTAATTCTAAAACCGACTCGAATCTCTAATCCCAGTCCACCAAACCTTCAAACCAACCTTTAAATCACCTAAGCCCAAAACTAGGGCATTACAGAGACGCTCTTGCACTTGATATTTAGAGATTCTATTCTATTTTTTATTATATATATTTTGGTTTCAAGGTCATGTATGTTAATCTAAAGGACACCTTTCATTGGAATTATGATCAACAAATTGACATTTTAAGCAAAAAAGATTTCCATGTATTACTTCGGGGAATAGATTCAGAATACAAGGTCATGGATGTGATTGATTGACCTATCGCAGAGGAATGACCCATCAATGACTACACTGAGGATGATGGCAGGAATTCATATGTCAGATGGCTCAGAGGCTTAAAGCAGATTTTGATCATGATATTTTGATTAGTTTAGAGAATTGAAAAATGAGCTTGAATGAAAATAAGATCTTAGAATTTGAGAAAATTTTAGGGGGCTAAGAATTATACGTACACTAAAATGAAGAGAAGAAAAAGACTCTGAGTGATGGGTCAGAATTGACCAGATTAAACCCAGGGTTGAATAGGGCAATACCACATGAAATAATAAGAATGCATGACTGAGAAGTATGAGGACCTGGAGTTGGTTCCCGCTGAGATGCTATAAGAAAATTGGATTTAAGAATGAGCTCAGGGCGTGGGGCCATTTTACCGGCCCTAACGTTAAAATAAAGGAAGACTCTGAGTGATTGGGTCAAAGATAAAGATAATGGTTAAGCCCAGGATTGAATAGGGTAGTAAGGAACATAAAAAAATGACGAGGGTCCCTATATAAGAATAGTATATGAACTAGAAGAAGAATTTACAAAGATGGGTGGTAACCCCGAAGAGAAAATAGGATAATCGCGCAGGAGGATTAGAAAATACAAGAGGAATATTCGATTAATGAAGATGAAGATGAAGATTGAAGAACATACTGCAGTGTAAGGAAGGAAAGAAATCTGAAGAATGACCTTTTAGGGGATATGATTCTAAAATAAATTTGAAAGAAGAAGAAAAGAAAAGAAAAAATAGTGATACATTGCATGCATCATATAGATATCCCTATGTTAGGGGCATACTAACTTAAAAGAATTTTGCTTATTTTAAACAGGTATTTAAAGAAAGAAAAGATTTTGATCTGTAGCTTCATGTTGAAGAGGTGGATCCTACTAAAGATTTCCATTAGTAGCCATGCTGGCGTGAATCCAGATCTTAAGTCCTTTAGGCCATCTGTAAGTCATCTGGGCATGATGTTAACCTTATTTTGATACCAAAACTAGTAGAAATCGGGGCATCATTTTAAGGGATTTTATAGCCATTTTGGCATGAATCCATATCTTAAGTCCTTCGGGCCATTAGTAAGACCTTCGGGCATGATGTTAACCTTATTTTGATGTCAAGACTGATAGAAACTGAGGCGTCATTTTAAGGGATTTTTGTAGCCATTTTGGCGTAAATCTAGATCTTAAGTCTTTCAGGCTATCAGTAAGACCTCTGGGCATGATGCTAACCTTATTTTGATGTTAAGAATAGTAGAAATCAGGGAATTATTTTAAGTAATTTGGTAGCCATTTTGGCGTGAATCTAGATCTTAAGTCCTTGGGCCATCAGTAAGACCTTTCGGCATGATGCTAATCTTATTTTGATGTCAAGACTGGTAGAAACCGGGGCATCATTTTAAGGGATTTTGGTGGCGTGAATCCAGATTTTAAGTTCTTCAGGACATTAGTAAGACCTCCGGGTATGATGCTAACCTTATTTTGATGTCAAGACTGGTAGAAACTAGGGCATTATTTTAAGGGATTTTGGTCACCATTTTGGCATGAATTCAGATCTTAAGTCCTTCGGACCATCTGTAAGTCCTTTGGGCATGATGCTAACATTATTTTGATATCATGACTGATAGAAATTAGGGCATCATTTTAAGGAATTTTGGTAGCCATTTTGGAGTGAATCCATTTTAAGTCCTTCAGGCATGGTGATAAGACCTTCAGGCCATCAGTAAGGCCTTCGGGCATGATGTCAAGTTTTCTTTTTGATGTTGATATGAGTATAATCGGGCATTGAAAGATTGAAGCTTGAAGAATTGGTTAAGAAATAGCAGAAAGTTACAGAAGAACCCGTGATTCCAGAGCCATAGACAGGGAAGTAGGACAAAAAAGAGTGTTTTTGGTCTTTTCTTTGTTCTTGTTTCACAAGAACAAGCAAAGAGGGGCAGCTATAATCAATCACTTTTATCCGGCTATGTATAAAATTATTAATATTAATATAAGTGAGGTTATTTACTAAATATGAATGTATGTTGTGTGTACGTATACATATGCGTATAGGTGTGTGTTATTATTATGTGTTTAATGTTTGTGTATATTTATTATTTATTTAGGCATAAATATATGTGTGAATGTGTATGTGCAAATATATATGTGTATATGTGTTACTATGTGTATTTGTATGATTGCATATGTATGTGTACGCATTTATATGAATATGTGTATGTATGTATGTATGTATGTATATGTGTGTGTACCGTATGTTTGCATGTATATGTTAATTAATGTCATTGTTATTACTGAATGTATATATATGTATATTAATGTTTGTATGTATGTACGTGTGTATATATATTATATGTTCTATTATTATTATTAACGAGTTATATATATTGTATAAATACATCAGGCCCGTTGGGCCAAGCCCAAACCCCAACTAATTAACCTAAAACCCTAGAAATTAAATCTAATAACCCTAACCCCTTTATTTTTACAGCCGCCACCATCACAGTTGTTGGATCTATCCAGATCCAACTGTCCATATGCCCTAAAAGCCTATCCAGCTGGCGCAAGTGGAGAGCACGCCCGGACCGTTCGCCTCACACGTGTGCATGGGATACATGAGCAGACCCTTCAAATACCCACGTACCACATGGTAAGATCATGGGATGCCACGTCAGCTCTCCAGATTGCATCAGAGCTGTCCATCTTCGAGGAATCTCGGTCTTTAGATCAGATTTGATACAACGGCCTGAAATGAATCTGGCCAGATGACTCTTTATCTCCACCACGTTCCCTTTGCCGCCAGATTTTTCAATGCTGTCGTACACTCAACGGCTCTCCTCCAACAACCGCATGACCAAAGAAATATAAAAAATAAGGGAAATATTAGATTCAAATCAGCCACAGTGATTGCATTTATAGTTTTATTATTCTTGTAAGCAAACCAAAAATTAGAGGCAAGAAATCATATCGATATATATGCAATGAATCCATTGTAATAAGGAGGCAGATTCCATATTCAATAAAAAAATACAGTCTTCAAAGGTAAAAAAAAGAAATTAGATCTTTGTTCTTACTTTTTCAATTCGAACCAATAAACGAAAACAAAATAAATAAAAAAGGGATAAAAGAATGGTCTTACCTTTTCTGATCAGTTCGCCACCATACATGGTGGCCGAGGTTGGAGCTGCTGATGAACGACACCATTCGTTGTCTTCCTCTCTCTGCCAATGTTTTTGAGAACCAAAGCTTTTAAAAAAGGGGTTTAAAAAATAATTTTGGGCCCCGGATTTCCTAGATCTAAACCAAATGAAGGTTTGTTTGTTAAATCTAAGGTTGGATCCGATTTTGGGAGTGAAAATGGTGGTTTTTAGTATGGTTTTTGGTGTTCATTGGCGCCGACAAGCGGCGGCCGATGATGTTGGACGATGGTTGACACGGCAGGCTAATCAAAATCTTGGTTCATCCCCAGTTCAGGATGAACACACAGCGGTGTTCATCCACTTTCCAAAGAGAAAATCGAGTTTTTTTTTAACGTTTTAAAAAAAATGGAAAAGGGTCAAACTTTTTCATGATAAGGGCATTATATAGGCTTTTAAAAATTTAAAATGGTCTAATACCCATTTAAATCCCTCTGCATTTTTGCATTTACATCCAAGGTCCTTCCTCCTTTCTAAATACGTCCCGAAGTCCCTAAAGTTTTAAATCTTTTTTTTAATTTCGTGCTTTAAATCTTTTTTTAATTTCGTCCTTAAAATTCGTCTCGTGATCCCTAGAGTTTTTTTTAAAAGTTTTTAAGCTGGCCCCTTCTTTAGTTTTAACCCGGTTTTCAGTGGTATAATCCCTAATTTAGTCCTCAAAACTTTTAGTTTCCTTTCAATTTAATCCTAAATCCAGTGTTATATTTCCTCATTTAGCCCCTGTTCTTCATGTATATTTAAATTTCAGCACCATTTTTTTATCTTCCTTTAAATTTCAATCCTTTATTTGTTTATATATGTTGTTATATATATTCTTGTTTCTTTTTTTTTTCTTACTCGTATCTTGTGTTACGTTAGCTTTATTTAGTATGTACGTTTATTTACATGTTCGATATATATTTTTCATTGTTTTTCATTTTTTGTTTTTTGTTTTTTTAATGTAATGTATATTATGTATGTTAAATATATATGTATAGTATATAATATGTAGTACATAGTATAAGTATATTATTATTTATTATATATGTATTGTATGTAATATATATATATATATATCATATAGTTTATCTATGCTAAATTATGATTTTAATGCATATATATATATATATTGGTATATAATATAGCTTATATTATTAATATATACATTAGGGTTCTTACCGAAACCTAATTAAGTTTTTATATACATATATGTGTGCGTGTACTTTAATATGCTAAATAGTTCTATATATCTCTTTTTTCTTTCGTATACTATATATTATATTTGTCTATAATGTCTATGTATAGTTACTTTACTTTATTCGTGCTTACCTTTTGTTTATGTCGACGTATTTTAATTTACGCATATTATTTTGTTCATACATATATTGGTCGCATATAATTTTTGACCTCTTGATTCCGGTATTCTAGTGTGAGTGTCATCCCGGTCTCTGGGTACCGTGGATATCAAGGCAAATTTACTATTCGGACCATGCATATTAGGAATTAATTTTTAAATTAAATATAATTTTTAAATAATTACGATACGAACCCTATAGGTACCAATTTTGGGCGTAGAGGGGGTGTTAACCCTTCCCCGTACATAACCGACTCCCGAACCCAAGTTTTCAAAATCTCTGGTTTTGTTTTCAATGTGTCCGGTCTACCAAAGTGGCCGGCGGCGACTCCATGTATTTTAAAAAATACAGGTTTTCATAACAATTCTCCTTTTTAAATAATTTTTCAATAAAACGGAATCCCCCCATATGATGATTTCTTAATTTTTCGTAGTGACTTCGAAAAAATATGTCGCTACAGCATGGCGACTCCGCTGGGGACTGAATTTTTTTTTTAAAAATGAAAAAGGAGTCAAACCTTAAAAGAGTTCCTATCGTAATTCGATTTAATTTAATTTTTAAATCTTAACCTTGTTTGTTTACCATTTTTTTCATCGTACAATAGTTTTAGAACCTTTGAGAACGAGTGATTACTTCACTTCGTAGGGTGCTCACCTCCGTATAGTGTTGTAATTCACTTTCGGATCGTTAAGATCAGTAAAACCTTCGGGCACGATGCTAACCTTATTTTGATGTCAAGACTGATTCTTTATTGGCTCGAATTATGCGACGGTTTTATTTTCCCAATGGTAATCTGTTTTCAGCTTCAAAGGGTCAAAACTCTTCTTGGCGTGGCAAAGTTTACAAGATGGGATTGAGATCTTTAAAAGAGGATCGCTGTGGAGCATTGGTAACGAAAAAGATGTATTTTTATGGGATGATAGATGGATCCCAAGGAATTCAAGTTTCATGATCAACTCCAAAAGACCACATGATTCTGTTGACGTTTTTGTCTCTCATTTGATTCCGAAGGAGGGTCACGAATGGAATCAAAGAAAACTTACTTCTTTGTTCTCTGAAAGTGATCGAAATAACATTTTGAAGATACCAATTGGTGGTCCTAAAGTCAAAGATGAACTTGTGTAGTTTTATAGCAAGAATGGATGTTATTCGGTCAAATTTGGCTATCTTCTTATGATGAATTCCGTTAACAATTGCGAGACTCCTTCTTCCAGCGAGGATCCGAGATATAAGAAAGATATTTGGGGATATATTTGGAATTTGAAAGTTCCTCCCAAAGTTTGATCTTTTCCTTGGAAAGCTTGTCTTAATGTCCATGCTTCGAATGCTAATCTTCACAAGAGAATTAAGACTCCTTCTCCTTTGTGTTCTCGGTGTGCTTGTTGTGAGGAAAGTTTTGAACACATTGTTTTTTCTGTCCGTTCGCCCAAGCTACATGGAGGGGTTCGTGATTTAGTTATTGTCCTAAGGAGGAAGATTTTCCTGATTTTTGCAAGTGGAGGGAAAAAATGAAGGACATGTGTGCTTCTAACAAACTGACTGAAGGTTTACAATTAATCGCCTTTCTTTGTTGGCAGATTTGGAAGGCTCGGAATAGGGATGGCAATGGATCATGGACCCGACCTAAATTCGTAAATTCAGATCCGTTTTATAAGGTCTGGATCTTAAAATTTTGGACCCGACGGATTCAGGCCGGGTCTGAATCTTCTAATTAAAGTACGGATCTGGGTTCGAATCTGACATTAAGATCCGGACCTGGACCCGTTTACCCATTTATAAAAAAACCCACCTTTGGTTTTAAAATATATAAAAATGACATAGTAGGTTTTAAAATATATATAAATATTTAATAGAGGGAGACACCACAAAAAGTGAGTTCTTATAGGGTTGATTTTTATAGTTATCGTCTTTCCGAATTACAATTACTTTGAGAGAATGAAAAGTCACCATTAAAGAGAGGGTTTGATGAGTATAGTGACGAGGATGATTTTGCTAGATCAAAAAGACAAAAAACTAGAACGGTGCCAGTGAGGGGTGAGGTTGATCAATACTTGGAGAGTCCTACTTTGCCCGAGGATAATGAATTTAATGTTCTTAGTTGGTGGAAAATAGACCGAAATTATCCTACTTTGCGAAAAATTGCCAAAGACATTCTTGCAATTCCGGTTCTTCGATTACTTTGAAAAGTGCATTTAGCATGGGTGGAAGAGTGGTTAGTGCTCATCGTTCTAGGCTTCATTCTGAAACCGTGGAGGCTTTAATGTGCTTGCAAAATTGGATGGTTGAAGACGTCAAAGGTAATTTTGTACTTATTAGTAGTTATATATTTTTCTTCCTTTGCTTTAATTTTATATTTTACACATTATTTTCTAATGTAATTTTTATTTATGTATAACAAAGACACTTTTGAAGGAACATATGCTTGTTCCACTATTAATGAAGATTGTGATGATGATGCGGAAATGATGGATATCATTGACATGGTATATAAGAAAGGTATTATATTACATAACCTTAATATTAATATTTAAATTTCACAAATATTATTTTCATTAAACAAAATTTTCTCTTTGGTTGGTTGTTTCTTGTTTGTTTTAAGATGTTGATGATTTAAGTAGTGACGAAGACTAGCACTCTAAGGAGGTATAAGTGCGGTACTCGGCTTGCGACAATGGAATGTTTCATGATCTACATTTTTTAATGTTTGTGTTATTCAAAAGACATTTGTGTAATTGTGTTGGAGTTTTTTTGAGACTTTAGTTTATTGTTTTTTATTTTGTTACTAGTTGTATTGAAATTAATCTTTCCTCCATTGGAGATGTGATGTGAAATTAGTCAATGACAGTTTTATTACGTTAAAAAAATAGGTCAAATGGTTATTTTTTAACAGACCCGTTTTGGACCCATTTTAGACCCGGATCTATGAGATTCGTTGGATCTGGATCTGGGTCCCAATTTTCTAGACCACGGATCCGGGGCGGGTCTGGATCCAGGATGTGAAAATGGGTCTGGATCTGGGTCCAACTAGATCCGGTCCAGATCCGGCCCATTGCCATCCCTACCTCGGAATAATCTGGTTCTTTGGTTTTGCCTCCGATCCCATTGATGTTTGGAACATGGCAGAAAATTCCTTTTCTGAATGGATTTCCACATGTGTTATTCATGATCACCCTTTAAAGGAAAATCAATCTTTGTCTGATTCATTGTCTGCCCCCCCAGATTTTGTGAAAATTAATGTTGATGCTGTTGTCGATCCTAAGACTGACGTTGCAGGTGCTGCAGCTGTTGTTCGTGATGCTTTTGGCATGATTGTTGGAGGCGTCACCAAAGTCTTTTCCTCTTCACCTATCGACCTTGCTAAAGCCACTGCTGTCCGAGTAGGACTCGATTTGGCTATGAGAGTCGGATTCTGAAGAATTATTCTTGAATCCGATGATGAATATATTGTCAAAAGATTAAAATCCAAAGAATTGACCTCTTAGAAATCAGCTGCAATTGAAAATGATGTTCTTGCATCCATCTCCTGCTTTGAGAATTTCTCCTTTTCCTTTGTACATTACAAATGTAATTTGGTAGCCAATTGGGTGGAAAAGAAAGTTCTTGTTAATTCTTGCCCTGATAATTGGTTCAGCTCAATCCCTTATGAATTGTTGCTACTGTTGTAATGTTTGTTTTTTGTTAATGAAGATTTCTATGTTAAAAAAATAATATAGACAATAATGATTTGATACAGTATTATTTTATATTTACAAATTAATAAAAAAAATATGTGATAGTTTAACCCCTTTTAAATTTAAAAATTATTGTCAGTGTCAAATATATATATATATACAGATTATGTGAAATTGAGTGAATTTTATGTACTCAAATAATTTTTTTCTATAAATAATATTTTAACAATCCAAATGTTGAATATATTAATATCATTATACTTGTTATGTATACAAAATTTTTAAATAATAATATTTACGTCACGTCAATCCAAAATAATATCTCTCGTAATACATATTTAATTGTAAATTTTACATAAAACTCGATTTGCATGACCTATGTAAATAAAATATAAAATTCAACGGCTAAATCTTTGAAATGTTAATTATAAAAATCTTATAAAAACATATAAAGCTCACTTAATTTTATACTGATCTAAATGAATCCCTCCACGTGTATATATATATATATATGTATATATAAAAATGAAATTACTACAAAAACTTTGAGATGGGAGGAGTATTCGCTAAAATCCTGCTTAGAAAAAGGGTAAAATACAAAAATAATCCTTGAACCTTTAGGGTATTTTCATTTTGATCACCGAACTTTCAAAACTAGCGATATAATCACTGATCTTTTAGTCTGCTTCTATTAAAGTCACTTCCATTAACCGTCGTTAGAGGATGCTAACGTGGCACGTTAAATCCATGTTCTTCCCCCCAAAACTCTAATTTTCTCATATTTGAAAATGATAGTCATCGTTCTTCCTTTCGCGAAAAAATTCAATTGCATGCATTTCGCGATTTTTCCTTTACACTGTAACAACTTGAAAGAAAAGAATATTGTTGGTAGCATCATAGTTTATTTATGCATTTCATGATTTCTTTGTCATTCCAAGGGTACAATAAGTATAATTTATTTATGCATAGTTGGTAACATCTAGTGTTGATCTATGATCCCTTATTTTGATTAAGTTTGAAAGAAACAAAGACCTGATCATGGAGAATGGAAGAAGATGGAGGAAAGAAAGAACAACGTCTGCCATTTCCAAGTCTGCGAAAGTTAGAGTTTTTTGGAAGATAGATTTAAAGTGCCACGACAACATCTTCTAACGGCGGTTAATGGAAATAACCTTAATAAAAGTGAACTAGAAGTTATGTGACTATATCACAAGTTTCAAAAGTTTAGTGACCAAAATAAAGGTACCCCAAAAATTTGAGACTATTTATGTAATTTACCTTAGAAAAAATTACAAAAGCTCAACTCGTAAAGAACGGAATGGAAGTATCATTAATTCTACTGTTTATGGAAGTTAACTAGGATTTATTACTTATCAAATAATTTATATTTTTCGATAATCCTGTTAATTTAATAATTAAGTGGTAGTAGAATTCAACAAGTGGTTCCCGTGGAAAAGTAGATGGTTTTCATCCTAGGAGACTCAAGTTCAATCGCTTTGTCAAAGGATTAATAATATGTATGAACAAATACTACCTTATAATCACCTTTAGACCATTAAAAAAATTAAGCGATGGTAACATTTTTATTGTTTAAAATTCAAACTTTATTTTCCCTCCTAATTATAAAAAAGGCAATATTATTTGATATGGATTTAATATGAATTATTTTCTAACATTTAACCTCTGCAATCTCCAATGAATTTTATGAAGGACGATTAATAGTTAATAGTAAGTATTGAATAAAATATAAAATTAAAAGTTAAATCATAGATTAATGGTTTTGATTAGTTTATATATATTTAATTAAGGTGCTTTGAATTTGCAAATCAAGTGCCTGATTCATGAACATGTGCTATTTAGTTCATAAACTAGAAAATGGCACACTTTTTAACAAACACCAATGCCCCACTTGTGTTTTCTTTTTCCCCTATAAAAACCTACAATTCACTGCATAGCAACACGTACCCCTTATAATAGAGAGCTAATCAAAACATATAGCATCATCCTATTCCAATGGTTTCACTATCGCATTTGATCGCACTATCAACTAATTAATTAATTAATTTAAACAACCCATTTGTTTAAGCTTCGTTAACCACCTTTCATTTTAAAAAATAATGTAAGGATCCAAACATTAGATTTTCCCTTTTCAAAAAATTAATTGTGATAGTTAAAACTTAAACTTCACTTTTTTATTCAAAAAAATGAATCAAACGGAAGATTTCTTAATTCTTAAAAGGAGATTAGTAGAATGAATAATACTTTCACCGTTAAACTATACTTGTTACAATGCGATTATTGTATATAGAGAACTGACAATCACTTCAATTTTTTTAATGAAATAACATATTGATATATTGTATGAATCTTGAATGACATTACCAATTACATATTGATATATTGTATGAATCTTGAATGACATTACCAATTACATATTGTTCAAAAAAGCATAAGATATTTCAAATCAAAATAATAAAGTGAAAGATGTGGGAGTGCCCATTTAACTAATTCATGTGCAATCACAATGACATTCTGTTTAACAAGTTTGTTTTGTATAATGACCATTCTGTGCAAGTTTTGTCCTGACTTCTCCAAGATAAAGACCAACTAAGGACAAAGTCGTAGCTGGACCTGGACAGTAAGGATACCTGCCCAGCTCATAATTAAAAAGTTCAAATACTTGTTATTAAAGGATTAATTTACAAGTAAATTAACTTATTTTTGTTGAGTCTTAAAATTTATTTTTTTCTAATTCTTGTTATTATAAGCCCAATTTACAAACAAATTAATTTATTTTTGTCTACTCTTAAAATTTAATTTTTTCTAATACTTGTTATCACTGGTCTAATTTACAAGCAAATTAATTTATTTTCTCTAATTAAAATTTATTTTTCCAATACTTGCTATTAGATGTCTAACTTACAAGTAAATTAATTTAATTTTGTATACTCTTAAAATTCATTTTTTCTAATACTTATTATTAGTGGCCCAATTTACGAACAAATTAATTTATTTTTGTCCACTCTTAAAATTTAATTTTTCCCAATCCTTGTTATTAAGGGCCCAATTCACAATCAAATTAATTTATCCAATTAAGCCCTTAAGAAATTTTTTTATCCAATTTAGCCTTCAAAATTTAAATTGCACCCAATTTAACCCCTTCGTTACATTGACCGTCATTGCCCTCTGATGGTCAAAGGTAGAAGGACACTGACACACTCTGGGAGTGACACGTCATTAACCTGTAAAGAAAATTTTAAAAATTATAAAAAATCTAAAAAAATTATAATTTTTAATAAAATTGTAGAAATTAAAAATATAAAATTAAATTTTTTTCTTATTTTCCTTTATTTTTCATAAAAACTTAAAATAATATTTTTTCTAAAAAATCCCAAAGATTCATTTCTTTCAAAAAAGCTCCCTAAATCTCTAAATCAAGCATTGATGTTGATTTAACCATCAGTCACTCCACATCGCAGGAAAACCCCACTCATCTTCGTCGTCCTACTATTGTTGCAGAGCCCATATATAAAAAATGAAAGAATATAAAAATTTGTTAAAAAAATATCATATGAAACATGTACCATTTGATTGGTTTTGAAAATATATTACACATGCCCTTTACAAAATATTGTTTGTTACTTTGGGCCAAAAAGTGTGGGAATTTATTCCCGAGTTTTCATATGATACATAAAAAGTAGAGGATAACAACAGAATGACATGGAAATGATGAACAATAAGATGGAGTTTTGGTACATCACAAAATCCTGCCCACTGGTTCTAATTTTCCTTCACCCAAATTCCTCAATCCTTCAATCCTTCTTGGAAAACTCAATCTCCTTATTATCCATCATTTTCTGGATCAAATGTCTAAATTCCATGCAGAGTTGTATTGTGTGTCCTTCTTCCTGATGAAACTCACAAAATTCCTTTTCAATTTTATCGCCAGTCTTCTCATTTCGTGCGATCAGCCTAGTTTCCTGCAGTTGCTTGTACACCCAGCTCAAAGGGGACTTAAGTTCATCCACCTTTTCCAACGTCTTCCTATATCACTCCAGTTCAATGACATTGACTCCTTGCTCACCATCACTAGGCAAAGGGTTAGCTGCTACATTCGGGGAGTCGACTTTCAACACTCCCTTATTGATTAAGTTTTGGACCACCCTTTTAAATGCCTTACAATTATTGATGTAGTGTCCGGTGATTCCTGCATGGTACTCGCATTGGGCTTTAGGGTCATATCACGAAGGGTACAGGGTTGCATTGGAGTGATATGATAAGGGCAAACTAAATCAGCCTCAACCAGCTTGGAGTACAATTCACTATAAGTTATCGGTATGGAAGTAAAGGTATCTTCTTTCTTTCCTTTGGTATCTCTTCTGTTGGATCCTTGTGGGGTTGTTACTGCCAAATTTGGTGTGATCATAACATCGTTAGGGCTGTAGGTACTCACGTTGCTAACTTCATTGTCTTTTCTCTTTTGAAATTTCTGCGAACTCTCACTAGTTTTGAGCTTGCCATTTTTGAATGCGGCCTCAATTGATTCTTTCGTACTGAAAAACTCGACAAAACTTAAAGATACGTTGGTGATCATCTTCTCATATAATGGTCCTTGCAGGGTATCCACAAAAATGCGAGTGATTTTGCTCTCCATAATGGAAGGTTGCACTTGCGCTGTAACATCTCTCCACCTCTGGGCATATTGTCAGATATTCTCGTTTTGCCCCTATGTCATCCCTTGTAGCATTGTTCTATTAGGGACCATATCATTGATATGCTAGTATTGTTCGCTAAAAATCTAGGCTAGATCCTTCCATGACTTTACATTGGCTCGACTAAGCTATGAGTACCATCAGATGGCTACTCTAGTGAGGCTATCTTAGAAGCAATGAACTAGCAGTTTTTCATCCTTTACATGTGGTGACATTTTACGACAGTACATGGTCAAATGGGCTGAAGGGCTAGTGGTCCCATCATATTTTTCAAATTAGGCACTTTGAATTTATGCTGGATGACCAAATCAATTAGCAAGCTTAAATCCATGGCGTCAACCCCATAGTCGTTGGTTGTCTGCATCATCTTGACTTTTTCTTCTATTTGCAGGTGTTGCTCTGCAAGTTTCTTCTCAAACTCTACCCTCAATCTTGTTTCTATTTCATTGATCAGATTTAAAATTTGAAACTTCAACATCAGCCTCATTTTTAAAGCCAAGTGCTATATTAACCGGGTTATTAACAGATGCCCCGGCTACTTGGGCATTATTCAAAACTGACCCTTCTGGTGGAGCCTTGGTATGAGACGAGTTCCCACCTAAGTGTTCCACGTTGATATTGCCATCTGTAGCTGGGGTCTTCCCAGTCTCCATCACCTCCAATAGTGTGGTAATGCGACTTAAAATTTCATCTTAAGATTGCTCGATTCTTTGCTCGATAGTACCCAAGTGGTCCTCAATATCTTTCTGCGACCTCTCAACATTAGCTAGTCTTTCCTCCATAGCTCTTGTTTGAGAATGTATGTTGTACGAGTACGGAATGATTGCAATTTAGACTTGTTCTGAAAATGAGGATTTTTCATAATTAATTGGACTTTCTTATGAATGAATGCAATATATAATATGGACAAGATAAATAAGGAATTAAGAAATGAATATGCAATGTAATGAATGCAAATGAGGTGTTGATTCATGAACAGTCTTTAGAGAGATTTTTGTTTAAGGGAGAAGATGTCTGATTGCAAGAAGCTGATAAATAAATAAACAATATAAATAAAAGCCAAAAAATAAATAAGTAGTAGTAATCTATATATATATAGTCTAAATGTCCAACATTATATACAAATCCTATTATAAAACCCAAATTACAATCTAAAAGTCCTAAATATATTTTAAAACCCAAAGCCCATTACAATATTTTTACCTGCCCATTTTATAACCAAATTCGGGTAACATAAGCCCAACAAACACATTTGTTTTTCTTTAGCCCCCCAAATTGGCCACGTGTTACTCGACCATTGGTTTGTTCAAGCTTCACGCGGATTAAAAGCCTTCTCCCCAAGCCAGCTGTCAACAGCTAATGGTCCCTTAGGTCATCACCTGTATCAGCTATAAATAGAGAGAGAAAAAAGAAATTAATGACGGTAATCATTACACAATTATTACCAAATTAAAGAGGAGGGGGAGAAAGGCTTACCAGAAATTGAAGAGACGCCGGGGAGATGATCAAACGACGGAGACTTCGTCAAAGTTTCCATTTCGATCCGTCAAGAGGTATACCTTTTATTCATCTTCCATTTTACTGCAACAAAAAACAAATGGTGTTAGATTTTACCTTTTTTTAAATAAAAATGTAAAAAATAGAAAGTAATGGAATATTGGAGGCTTATCTTGTAGTGGAATCTCGGCCGGTGAGTAACATAGGCTGTCGGAGTAGAAAATCAGAGAGTAGGGTTACGGGTAGTTAGATTTATGAGGGGAAGATGGGAGATTCTGATGAACCGGGTACTAGATCTAGGCTTAGGCTTAAAATGAAGTATTTTGAGAGATTTTAGGTTTTTGGCACGGTGGCCGAAAATCACCCTATGACAGAATACAGTGGCAGGAGCTAGGTTAGGGATGATCGGAGAAACCAGACGGTAGTTGAAAGTTGTAGCGGTGGTCTAGGGATAGATGAAGATGATTGGAGATGGTGGTTAGAGTTAACCGGCATCACCTACAGCGGCCAACAAACATGTCGGGAAAAGAAAAATGAGGCGGAGGTAGATCAAAGTGGTGAAAGTTGAAGAACAAGGTCTGAGTTCATATGAGATTTGTGGTTTGATCTGGAAAAATATGAAGTAGATGAGTTTGGGTGTTTGTGATAGATCAAAAGGGATAGAATGGGATGAACACAAGTAGAATTTTGGGATGAATAAGGGTGTTTGATATTTGAAAACAAGGAAATGAGTGTTTTTAGTTGTTTTTATGGATTGATGCTCGAAAAAATACAAGAACAATGATGAATTTTGGGTTGAATTGAGGAATTTGATCGAAATGAGGGTGAGGTTTCTGGGAAATAGGTGTTTAGGTTAACAGAATATGGGATCGGTGAGAAAGAAGAGAGAGGGAACGAGTTACAAATGACTGTTCCAACTCGGTTAAAGGGTTTATATACCCTGAGTTAAACGGTGTCATTTTGGCACCGGGTTGACCTTAGATCTGCGAGTAGTTATTCGGGTCGGATGAAAATCCGCATTTTTAAAAAGGGAATATTTACCCATTTAGTCCCTAGAGCTTTGAAGTGTAATTCATTTTAGTCACTAAATGTAATAAAATCAGAATTTAAGGTTTTAATTCCTTTTAATTTAGTCCTTTTCAGCTTTAATTATTTAATTTAATTGTTTTAAATTATTTGTATGATGCATTTTTTAAAATTGTGCATATAGTTTTAATAATTAGACAAATTTAACCACAATGATTAATTAATTGTTAGAGCCTTAGATTTTAGGTTCTTTAATTAGAATTAAATAATAAATTAGGAAGATCATTGTAGAAATTAAATGTATATTAAATAAAAACTTTGGGGCCCAAATTTGGATGGTGTTCCATTGTTTACCATGGGGTGTTATCTCAACATTGGTCTTAAATAGGTATATTTAATATACATTTCCATTTATAATTAAATAATGACTTAGTTAGTTTAATTAGAACCTTAATTAGGTTAGCACTTTAATTATTTAGAATGATGAATTAAGTCGGAATATTATTAATTTAAGGGCTTTAATATATGGACGATGCTCAAGCAATTGGCATTTTCTCATGAAAGTCTTTAAATTAAATAATAGTCATAGTTTAAATAATTTTAATTAATTATAACTACCTTAAGTTTGTACTTAAAATGATCAAGACAATAAAAAATCATACATTCAAACCTTTTATGTTAGAAATTTATTTTTTGAATATGAATAGGGGTGCCACTTAACAGGGTGCTTTTAATCTCATACTCGGATAAAAAAATTTCCTTGTAAAAGGATATCTTCATTTGGAATTTAAATCCATTTAATAATTAAGGATCAAATTAAATTCAAATAATTATTTGAAATGCCAAAATACCACGTAAAATTAAGGTGATGGGCGTTCGTGGGGGTGCTAATCGTTCCCCGCACATAACCGACTCACGAACTCAATTTTTGAGAAACAAATCTCTGGTTTGTTTGACGGTGTTTAGTCTACCTCAAAGTGATCGGTGGCGACTCCATTTTTTTTTCAAAAGGAAATGAAAGGTAAGTTTAATTAAAAATAGATTAATTGATTTTCTAAAATTAAAATGAAAATGGTTTAATAGGATTAATTTAAAACTTAATTTTCATGATTAATTAGAGGAAATTCAATTTAATATGAAACCTTAAGTTTTCAAAATCAAATGAATTAAAAAGGGTCAAAACCCTAATTTTATAAAAATTAATCGTCAGACTATTTTACACCCGATTTCAAAAATGGTCGCGACAAGGAATATTTTCATTCTGAATATAAATACAATTATCAATAAATGAATCAAATTAAATTCGAGTTACTATTCTAAATGCCAAGATGTAACATAAAATTAAAAGGTACCGATTTTGGGCGTTTGTGGGGTGCTAATCCTTCCCCACACGTAATTGACTTTCGAACCCCTAACTTTTAAAATCTTTGGTTGTTTTTATGGTGTCCGGTTTACCAAAGTGTCGGTGGCGACTCCATTTTTTAAAAAGATCGAATTAAAAAAAACCCACATTTCAAAATAAATCGTCTAAATTATTTTTAAAAATGGTTTCGACCCCCTCCAATTTATACATTAGCTCTGCCCTTGACAATATACAAGAGGACGTGATATCGAGTATTCTTAAGTGTTTTCATAATCCTTGTCAACAATCTCTAGAGCATGTGACTAAAAGCACTCAGTTGACACTTTCTTCTCTCCCCTAAGTTGTGGGTTCTATAGCCATTAGGAACAAATTTTCCCTTCCCCTCCCCTCCCCATGTAAGAATTGTTCAAAAAAAAATATTCAATATCTCTCCTATCTATGGGTGGGGATGAGTCTGAATGATGTTAGTATTATACATTGAATGGTCAATATATATATATATAATATCATTCATACTTTCTCTCATTGAGTAATTGTGAAACAATGCTTATACAATATATGCATGTCGTTATTATCACTCTAGCTCAATTTGTGTTTGTAAAAATATGTCTACGACATGAGAAATTATTTTACGGACTTGACTCACCACATTATTTATGGTCCTCATCTACTAAAAATCAGTCAACTAATCTTTTTTTCCATGTCATTAATCCATTCATATTCAATTTCTATGTAACCACCACTCATTATTTACGTGGCATAAAAAGTGAATATTCATCTCTAAAAAAACGATATGAAAAAAATTAGTTGGCTGATTTTTAGTGGATAAGACTATAAATGATGTGGTGGGCCAAGACCATATAATAATTTTTCTTTCAACACATATTGCATATGTTTTTTTAATAAAATTCATTCTTTTTTTTTTTATCATTTTGGTCATATCATTTTCTTCTTTCTCATTTTTCCCCACCACCACTGCAGAGTCGCCGCTACCTGGTTAGCTCGGGCGAAGTCGCCAACAACTATGGGTGAATTTGTCACAATTTTTTTAAACACGCAGGAGATGATGTATTTAGCCTAACTCGTATGTTGTCTACTCATCCTCCTTTCACTTTAGATATTAGTCCATTTGCCTAATATTTGTTTTAAATTTCGTTCTCCCCTAACATAAATTAACCTATCATTAGTTTTTTTTCATTATATTATAATTTTTTTCTTAAAATATACGATTCTCAATACATAATTATATATTTTATTTTAAGATTAATATTTTATACATTAATTATGTATAATTTTATGTACGATTAACGAATCAAATAATGGCATATATTTTATAACTAAACTCATCTATATTTATTATTGATAATTTGGCATCGTCATCTTTCTCATCGATGGTGCATAGAAATATATATCATCTATACATAAATTTATCGTTTATATATATATTGATATTTTAATGACTTTTACAATATTTAATCTTATACAGGTCAAATAAAAATATAGAAAAAGTCTTCCTTATATACGACAATAAGTTGAATCTAAGATAGGTTGTCGGCAACTTTCGCACTCCACAATAGAAGAATCATTTTCTTTTCGTTAGGACTTTCATGTCCACACGACTTTTCTTTCCAAGCGAAATATCACATGTTTGATTGGGTCAAAGCTTCTCCTGTTTTTTAAAGTTAGGCTTAAAGGTATATTTTTTTATATGAATTCGTATTAAATAATAAATTTAATCTTTCCATAAAAAATATCAAATTAGGTATTCAACTTCTCATATAGTATTATTTTTTTGATGTGGTCGTTAACGGTATCGACATGACAGTTCACTATGTTGATATAGTAATCCGCATGTGAACGATAACGTGATTTGGAGACAACATTAATTTTATGTAAGAGATTTCAGAACTTAATTGATTTTTTAAGAAGATAGAGGGTTTAATTGATTGTTTTGTAATATGTGAAAAAATGAGAATTTAAAATTTTAAAAATATAAAAATAAAGTCAATTACTAAAATATTAAAAATGTTAAGAAATATTTAAAAAAATACTAAAATTAAAAATACAATTAAAATTTTCAAAAATTAAGTAAAAATATGAAATTATAAATTATTAAAGAATGTAATGTTCAGAAATACTTATAAAGTATTAAAAATTATTAAAAAATCAAAAATATTAAAATCTATAATGAAAATTAGTTGAGATTATAAAAATTAAAAATAAAATACCGAAAATTTTAAAAAATAAATGCCTTCGTTGGACAAATATTTGACTATTTTTTCGTTTTGAGTCTGTCATCTTTTCTTAAATATATATATATATATATTTTGACAAATTTAGCTTTGTATCTGCGCAACAATAACGTATAAGATTCTATCTATACTAAATTTGTGATCATTAATATTATTTTAGACCTCAAATTTATCCTTTTTAGAAACAAACAATATTGTTGAGATATTGATTTTGATATAACTTAAAATGAAAAATATTTTTAGACTTCAACTAATTTGTAAAAATATTTCAAAAGTCCATCAACTAAAAAATATGTTTGAAAGGTTTTTAAAAGATTTTTGACATGTTTAAATACTTTCAAAATAGTTCAAGTGTCAAAAATAGGCCATGCATAACGATACACTCTTTAGTGTATCGATACACAGTGAGCCATACTGGTACAGCTAAGTTGTGTACTGATACGCCCTTTTAATCCTCAAGAAATAAGATTTCCAGTATCCAAAAACCATATCGGTATAGGCTTGGCCGTACCGATTCGCGAGGAAGGGTACCAATACACTTGCGTAGTGTACCGATACCCTTTGTTATAAATTCCCAATGGCTCTTTCTTCTTTGAGGCATGTACCGATACACTGACCCATGTACCAATACGGCCTGCACTAAAAGTGCATTTAATGCTGGAAATAAATCCCCTAACGGCTCTATATCAACCCCAAAGGCTAGTAATGGCCACAAACTCCTTAGAAGGTTTAAAATACCTCTTCAAGCATCTAACCCCCTCGACCAGGCCTAGACGCCCAACCGAATCGAGAAGGCTACATTAGGTTTGCCGAAGCAAACTGGAGAGATACGGCGAAAAACTGGTCCATTTTTTCCTTTTATCTTATCTAGATGCCAATTATTAACCTTACATGTTCATGCAAACATCAGGTGCAACCCCAACTCAATCGGGCATATATTTGACATCCAATTGATCACATTTGCAATTTAGGGACCAAATTGCAAATACAGAAAATTACAGGAATAAAACTCACTTTTAAGTTACCAAACCTTAATTAGTTAGGTTCCAAACATACATCTCAAATTTCAGCTCAAACCGACCATTCATTCACATGCAATTGCATTAACAATATACATGGACCAAAACGAAAGATTTCAAAACAACCTTTCCATGGCATTAACTGCCAGCCGTATCGATACGCTAAGGCCCGTATCGATACGGTATTACATACACGTTTCGGTACCCTAGCCCTATTCCGGTACGCTACTATGAAAACCATAATTCATTTGAAAATATATCAAACTGTATCGATATAGACAGCTATGCATTTCGATACGGTCAACCAGTCATCAAGACCAATAAGCTTGTTTCAGACCGTACCGGTACAGAAATGGTGAGTTTCAATACACCAAGACATTTCTTCCAAAACCACAAGAATCGTTTCAAACCGTACCGATACGGTCATCAAGCGTTTTTGTACGCAGGCTCATTCCTGAAAAGCAAAATTCCAGTAGTTAAAACCCGTACCGAAACACCCCTTGTCGTACCGGTATGGTATGGCCAAATTGGCCTAGGTGTATCGAAACACTCTTGACCCGTACCGATCCCTCAAGCCTAAGAACACCCAGCCGTACCGATACGGTACCCTGCGTATCGGTACGTCTGGACCTGAAATGTCAGATTTTCCTGGTTTTTCACCCAATTAACACATTTAAAACATTCCCACAAGCTTGAAACACAACTTCAACATGCCAAGCATTCCATAAACGTTCAAGCTTCACATTCTTAACAACAAAACATGGCATCATGCAACAAAAGCAAATCTATAAGCATGCAACCCAATAAAACCATTCAAGCAACATGTGAAAATAAAAACCATCACCATAAACAATCCACAATTGTCAATTACAAGCCATGAGCAGCAAATCAAGTTTGCTCAACCAGGGAGTTTAGCAAACATAAACCCAAATCAATTAAGGAAACCCCTATTGCCCTTATTATCTATAGTCTACATTAAAAACATACTTCGATTGCCAAGTCTTGCCAGATCCCTTGCTTCCCGCTGCCTTCCAAGCCTTTCATAACCTGCATTGATGGACAAAGAGAGCGTAAGCACACTCGGCTTAGTGAGGAATGCTCAAAACCAAAAACACCGTCAATGCATTTTAATCCATTTTACAACATCACATTGAAATCTCATTTCAACCATTCTTTGAACATCATTTAATCATTACCATAAAAACATCATGCCTTGAAAACCATCCAAACATCTCTAAAACCAGCATATTAACTCATATGCTACAAATATCAATAACCAACAGCAAATCTCATTGCTAAACCTCAATTTAAGCCCTCCCATGCATAACTACCATATGCAAAGCATTAAGAGAAACATGTATCATTAGCCAACATCAAGTCACATTGCTAACCCTCTACTTAAGCCTTCCCATGCATTACTACCAAATGCAAAGCTCAAGGAGAAACATTTATAAGTCACATTATACAACATAGACATTCCAATGGTACATTAACAATTATATTGGCTTACAAGTGATCATCAATCAAGTCCAATAACAAAAGAGTTCATCAGATACACAGATTCAACAAGTGTTAACCCAACACTTCAAGCCATCTCAACCAGAATAGAGATACAATCACAATCGTGGTATATTAAAAACCGGGTATGCTTTCAACCCACGGGGACACCAACCCCTCTCATGGGTTAGATGCTTAATCCACTAACAGGAGTTTTCGGTACCATATAACCCCTCAACCGTTAGGGTACTTGGATGGTGTATTCGGTACACCGTATAAAGTCCTCAACATCCAAGGCGAATTATTTACAGTGCACTCAATCCTATGGCCGACCAACTATATCCGATAACAATTTTAAAACCACATCACTTGCCAATATAATTAACCACTTTAACATTTACCTCACTGTTTTTAACAAGCATTAAACCATGCCATTTATCCAAAGCAACAACCATGCTTTAAAACACAAGTATAAACCATACTTACAAGGATCACTTACCATGTGCATCCTTCAGCAAAACATACTTAAAACCAGTATATCAAATACTTTAAAACATGTTTAGACAGTAGGTAACATGTAATCAAAACAAGTGCATAAAATCACTTTGACTTAGCACGACCAAGAGAGTTAAACCACTTTATACTTACTTCTGAGTCTAGGTAAGCATCTCAAACTCTACCTTAACTCCCAAAACTCTGTTCAAAAACATCAAAACGCTTTAAACCACATTTTCACTCACCGATACGCGAAACCTCGATTCACCGATGCCAAAACATGCATCTGAAGCCTCTAAAGCTTCACCAAACTCTTCTGAATCCATATCTCATGTTTTAACCAAAAGACAACAGAGGATTAATGCAACTTAATGCATTCAAAACACAGCACATCAATCCATCACAGATTTCCACATTCCCTTCACAACTACTCAACCACAACAACCGAAAACATACTCTTTTTCAAACACAACCTAGCCAACATCTAACAATTTACATCACTCTTAACATCAACACACAACTAAAAATAGATCCAAAACAACCTAACACCTCCAGCAACCTCAGAACCACAAGGACACCACAAAACCACACTTCTAGCAACCTAATCAATTAGAGATTCAAGAGTTTCGGGATTCCATTGATAACAACAACTTTAAAACATTACTAAACATCCAAAATATGAATCAAAGCATCTTTAATTACTAGAAAACAGATCCAATATGAACATTTTCCCCAATTACCTCAATTAATCATTGAAAAATCATTAAAATCATATTAGGAACACAAAATCAAGGATAAAATGCTTGGGAATTTCAGTGAAGAATCATACAATAGAGGAGATCTCAGACCTTACCCCTATTGTGAAGTTTCTCCCTCAATTGATTTGTGAAAAGCTAAGAAAACACAAGATTATTGTAAGATTTCTGTAAGCAATCTTTATAAAACAAATTGAAACCATAAAATCAAGTTAGAATCCACCTCACCTCTAGAAATTTGATAAAAACCTGAGTTTTTGGCTGAGGAGAGAATGGAGAGAAAAGTTGAGAGAAAATAACGTGATTTTTGTTTTAAAAAATAATAACTAACTTTTTAACAAAATCCTCTTTAACTACTAATTAAATCACATGTTAAAATATGTCAAATTAAGGGAGAAATCATCAGAAATCAACTGGTAAAATAGCTCCTTAAAGATTCTAAGTATTTGACCCTTTCTATTTTAGTCACTAGAAATCACAGTTTTTAAAACTTGCATTTTGGTCACTAGCCAAAATGTCCAATTTCCAAAACTCATTTTCCAAAATTAATTCCACCGATATTAATCATATATTAAAAGATGTTTTTTTTAACCATTTTTCCTTATTTTTCTCTTACCAAAAAATATACTGTCCCGAATCTGACTCGAATCTCTAACCCGATCCATCGGACCGTCTAATAAGCCTCAAAACCGCTAGGCCCAAAACCGGGGTGTTACAACTCTCCCCCTCTTAAGAAATTTCGTCCCTGAAATTTACTCGGAGAGCCCAAGACAGAAACTGATCAACATCTCCGACTTACCTTCACACACATAGTTTCCTCAACACTTCGGTGTTTCTGCAATATCTCAACAAGCTTAACTGTCTTTCTACGCAGAACCCTACTACTGGCATTAAAGATCCCTATAGGACCTTATTACAAGAGTACACTGATCCCAACACAATGCCTTCCATCGGCACAACACGCGAGGATTCCAACCACTACCTGCGCAACCTTGTCACATGAAACATATCACGGACCCCTCCAACACATAAGGTAACTTCCAACAAAGAGAAACAGGAACCACACGCTCAACACTCTCGTATGATCCACAAAAACTTGGGCTAAGCTCTCATTCCTGCCCAACACTCATCACCTTTTCCAAGGCGATAACAACATGATTATCTGATCATCAACATCACACACTTATCACAACGCCTCAAACATGCATAGAATTTTTGGCCACACAAAGCTGCTCTCAAGCACTCACATAACAGCTTCACTTCCTCACTGGTGTCTTTCAACATATCAAACATGGGAACTACCTTCTCCCATTTCAGCCCCACTCACGGCGTACGACACTTCCCACACACAACGCCTCGTACATTGTCATCTGCACACTCATCCGACAACTACTATTAAAGCAACCTCTACCAAAACCAACTATTTTTCCCGTGTTCTCTGGAACGCAGTGGTATAACAACTCAACATCTCTTTAAAAACCTGAATTTCACACTCGAATCCACCATCCATCCGAAAAAGATACAAGGCACTGAAACTCAACCACACACTCAAAGCTCAAAACAATATCCCCAAAACCTCGCTATAAACTATAGATTTCCGTCCACACCATGGACTTAGATACATGGTATAAACATACCAACCCGACAATGTACAACCCTGCCAGCTTATTCAAAACACATAACGCAGGCATAGACACAAAGGCACGCACACCCCGTAACTTGATCAACAACCAACCAAATGGAATCCCTTTTGGTCGGTGTCAAGAACAACCCAGACGCAAGATCTATGGTGATTCTTTCCCATCTCCAATCTGACACCCACAACCGATATGACAATTCATAAGGAAACTGATGCCCAGCTTTCACTTGTTGTCATATCAAGCATCGATCAACACAAACAACCACATTTTCCTTTAAACCAACCCAACAACAAAGGGCATGCATCTCTATCAAAACAATGCACCTCAACTCAACATCAAGGGACACCACTCTCCAACATAGAGCCGATGTCTTCAACCTCCATCAAACACAACCACGGTAAGCTTCGCATCATGCATAGAGCAGACGCGCTCTTGCACCCCTGACCAACTAGATGCTTAAACTGCAACTTTCATTACAAGATATAATCTCAACAACCCTTATTGTTAAACAGATGGATATATCAAACTCACAAACTTCTATTCCCAACCCTGGTTATTCACAAACTAGCACAAGCCAGACCTCTCCAAACCATATTACCATAACTACTTACACCACTACTCCACTAATTTTCGGTTAGTCATCCGTAAGTGTGAACATATGTATGCATGATTACTTATATGCCCTCATAAATGTCTATGTGTATGTATGCAAAACCTCTAATGTCATGCCCAAATGTATGCATGTACTGACATATTTACTTATACATATAAGTGTTTATGCACTATGCATGTTTTTCTGTTCACACTTACTAATAACATCCTCGCAACTAAAACACTTTACAACATGATCAAAACTCACACTTTCCAACAGAGGAACAACATTCACTTCTCCCCAAGAAACCACTATACCATCTACACTTATCCATCTAACCCTTCTTGATGTTTTCGCACACAAAAAGACCATCAACAAACACAACCAACTGACTCACAACACCTTACTACCTGGTTCAACATACCTACGAACACAACCTACCCATCGATCAAACCAACAGCATAACCGAGGACTCACACTACCGTACTCATGGCAGAAACAACCCCAAACACCAACTCATCCTTTACCTTCAATTGATAACACCCAGACCTCAAACCAACCTTACAAAACACTAAACATCCCCAACTGATTAGCGGATCTCCAACTTCTTCAACCACCAAACCCATGGCAGTCCCACATCGTGCCATCCTTCCTTTCCACAACCACACCCGTTCAACTCCTAACGAATCACTAAGCCTAATAAAGCCTTACATACATAACTCTTAAAGTTGCGCCCTAAACCCCCTTCACCTTTATCAAGCCCCTCACAGAGAGCGATAGAAACCGAAATTGTATTTTCACACAAATCAATACCAAACTCAACCTTCCAATCCACTGGCTAACCCAGCTATTCCTTCGAACACACAGAAGCCTACATACCGTATGCATATCCTACACATGTACTCCCTTTGACTCTGAAGTCATAACACAAACTAGGAATACCCTGCCACCAAAAATCCATCAAACATCTCGCTTTCAATCTCTAAAATAGCATTTAACAAGAATTTAACATTCTCGCCTGGGATTACCACTCAACAACATCAACAAGCTCCAAGAAAACTCGCTAGAATTCAAGAATCAATCATAACTCTGGTCCAACCACTACCCCAAACCAGGATTACATCCAAGAATCGTGGAGTGACAACTCCAATAAAACAACCACAACATTAGAACTTCAAATCATCAAAGAAATCTTACGAACATCCTTCTCGCAACAATTGTCTTTCCGAAAGAACCAACTACTTACATTCTCACTTTTAACACTTACGGAACGATCGTTCAACCTCAACTCCCACAACACCAACAAGCACAAGAGTTCACTGTCCTCATCTTAAAAGTGGTTAATCCCACCTCATGAGATCACTCAATCCACAGACTCAACAAGTATTAAATATTGTTCACTTCTGGATACACTGACCCTTCGGTCCTCACCTAGCACTATCATTACCTCACCTCAACACATAGCGATACCTTTTTATCACACTTCTTTTCAACCTGAACATTGCCGATACTAGATTCCGCAATTCTTATGCCTGAGCTAGAACCTCCCATACGGAACCAATAAACCCAGGTTCTGTGTACCAACAAGTCAAAAATAGAGTAGCCAGAAGCCAACGTGTACACCCCAACATCCTGTACCAAATCATAACAGAATTGATCACAATGATACCTCTTTATCGATACCAATTTAGGAGCATACTGACTCAACCGAATAAAATGTACTTTAAACTCGGCCACATACACACGGCCTTGAACCTAAGCCATGAGCTCTCACTCCTTTTTATCCAATTATCTAAACCCTAGATAATTGTCCACCATTGGGTCTCCACGCTAACAGATATAGTTGTCCACCAACTAACACTTCATCATACAACAAGGATTCAGCATATCCCAACTTACGGGTACCAAAACACACCATTCAACCCGTAACCTGAACAACACTGTTCATACTTGTCTCAACTGCCTCGAGTGATAACCACGATACTCAACTCCTCCCAACCACATGGGTATTTCAACAGTAACCTCGTTTGCCCAACAGTCGATGCAAACACATGCACTCTAGCAATAACAGCTCAAAAGCTCCAACATCACCTATAGCAAGGCATCCTATTACACAACACTAGCTCAACCAGCATAGGTGGTACATATATCAGGGTAACAACCCTCAGGAGACATATCACTCTCCTCAACTATTTGCCCTAAGGCAATAGCATCCTGCTAATTCTCATTTCTCCTCTCGGTCGTAACATAACACATTTTCAAAAGCATGATAATCATACTAAAACAAAAACAGTTAGGCCAGCTTCAAGCAAGGATCCAAGACTTCCATTTCGAAATCAAAACATTTCAGACTATGATAATAAGGCAATGGTTTCCATATTCCCCCCAACATGGCATAAAGCAACCAATATGTATATATCAATCACCGTACATGGTAAACAACATGGCATAACTCACAACAACATCACAACAGCCATACCAACTCCCAATTATCGCAAACCTGGCTTTGATACCAACAAATGTAACCCCCTGGACCCGGCCTAGATGCCCAACTGAATCGAGAAGGTTACATTAGGTTTGCCAAAGCAAACTGAGAGATACGATGAAAAATTGGTACATTTTTTCCTTTTAACTTATCTAGGTATCAATTATTAACCCTACATATTTATGCAAACATCAGGTGCAACCCTAACTCAATTGGGCATCAATTTGACATCCAATTGTCCATATTTACAATTTAGGGACTAAATTGCACATACAAAAAATTCCAGGAATAAAACTCACTTTTAAGTTACCAAACCTTAATTAGTTAGGTTCTAAACATACATCTCAAATTTTATCTCAAACCGACCATTCATTCGCATGCAATTCCATTAACAAGATCCAGGGACCAAAACGAAAGATTTCAGAACAACCTTTCCATGACATTAACAGCTTTAACTGCCAACCGTCGATACGCTAAGGCTCGTATCGATACGATATTGCATACACGTTTTGGTACCCATAGCCCTATTTCGGTACGCTACTATGAAAATCATAATTCATTGGAAAATATATCAAACCGTACCGATACAGATAGCTAGGCGTTTCGATACGGTCAACTAGTCATCAAGACCAATAGGCTTGTTTCAGACCGTACCGGTAAAGAAACGGTGAGTTTCAATACACCAAGACATTTCTTCCAAAACCACAAGAATCGTTTCAAACCGTACCGATACGGTCATCAAGCGATTCGATCGCGGGCTCATTCTCAAAAAATAAAATTCCAGTAGCTAAAACCCGTACTGAAACACCCCTTGCCATACCTGTACGCTATGGCCAAATTGGCCTAGGTGTATCGAAACACTCTTGACCTGTACTGATCCATCAAGCCTAAGAACGCCCAGTTGTACCGATACGGTACCCTGCGTATCGATAGCCTGAACCTGAAATGTCACATTTTGCTGGTTTTTCACCTAATTAACACATTCGAAACATTCCTACAAGCTTGGAACACAACTTCAACATGCCAAGTATTCCATAAATGTTCAAGCTTCACATTCTTAACAACAAAACATGGCATCATGCATCAAAAGCAAATCTATAGGCATGCACCCAGTAAAACCATTCAAGCAACATGTGAAAATCCAAACCATCACCATAAACAATCCACAATTGTCAATTACAAGCCATGAACAGAAAATCAAGCTTGCTCAACCAAGGAGTTTAGAAAACATAAACCCAATCAATTAAGGAAACCCACATTGCCCTTATTATCTATAGTCTACAATAAAAACATACTTCGATTGCCAAGTCTTGCTAGATCACTTACTTTCCACTACCTTCCAAACCTTTTATAATCTGTATTGATGAACAAAGAGAGCGTAAGCACACTCGGCTTAGTGAGGAATGCTCAAAACCAAAAACACCATCGATGCATTTTAAACCATTTTACAACATCACATTGAAATCTAATTTCAACCATTCTTTGAACATCATTTAATCATTACCATAAAAACATCATGCCTTGAAAACCATGCACTTAACATCTTTAAAACCAGCATATTAACCCATATGCTACAAGTATCAATAACCAACAGCAAATCCCATTGCTAAACCTCAATTTAAGCTTTCCCATGCATAACTACCATATGCAAAGCTTTAAGAGAAACATGTATCATTAACCAACAACAAGTCACATTGCTAACCCTCCAATGATACATTAACAATTATATTGGCTTACAAGTGATCATCAATCAAGTCCAATAACAAAAGAGTTCACCAGATACAAGGATTCAACAAGTGTTAACCCAACACTTCAAGCCATCTCAACTGGAATAGAGATACAATCACAATCGCGGTATATTAACAATCAGGCACGCTTTCAACCCTCGGGGACACCAACCCCTCTCATCAGTTAGATGCTTAATCCACTAACGGGAGTTTTCGGTACCATATAACCCCTCAACCATTAGGGTACTTGGATGGTGTATTCGGTACACCGTATAAACCCCTCAACATCCAAGGCGAATTATTTACACTGCACTCAATCCTATGGCCGGCCAACTATATCCGATAACAATTTTAAAACCACATCACTTGCCAATATAATTAACCACTTTAACAAGCATTAAACCATGCCATTTATCCAAAGCAACAACCATGCTTTAAAACACAAGTATAAACTATACTTACAAGGATCACTTACCATGTGCATCCTTCAGCAAAACATGCTTAAAAACAGTATATCGAATACTTTAAAACATGTTTAAACAGAAGGTAACATGTAATCAAAACAAGTGCATAAAATCACTTCGACTAAGCACAACCGAGAGAGTAAAACCACTTTATACTTTCTTTTGAGCCTAGGTAAGCATTTCAAACTCTACCTTAACTCCCAAAACTCTGTTCAAAAACATCAAAACGCTTTAAACCATGTTTTCACTCACCGATACGCGAAACCTCGATTCACCGATGCCAAAACATGCATTTGAAGCCTCCGAAGCTTCACCAAACTCTTCTGAATCCATCTCTCCTATTTTAACCAAAAGACAACAGAGGATTAATGCAACTTAATGCATTCAAAACACAATACATCAATCCATCACAGATTCCCATATTCCCTTCACAACTACTCAACCACAACAACCGAAAACATCATCTACTCCTTCCCAAACACAACCCAACCAACATCTAACAATTTGACATCACTTTTAACATCAACACACAACTAAAAACATATCCAAAACAACCTAACACCTCCAGCAACCTCAGAACCACAAGGACACCACAAAACTGCCCTTCTAGCAACCTGATCAATTAGAGATTCAAGTGTTTTGGGATTCCATTGATAACAACAACTTAAAAACATTATTAAACATCCTAAATATGAATCAAATCATCCTTAATTACTAGAAAACAGATCCAATACGAACATTTTCCCCAAAACCTCAATTTTACCCAATGACTTCAATTAATCATTGAAAAATCATTAAAATCTTATTAGGAACACAAAATCAAGGATCAAATGCTTTGGAATTTCAGTAAAGAACCATACAATAAAGGAGATCTCGGACCTTACCCCTATTGTGAATTTTTTCCCTTAATTGATTTGTGAAAAGCTAAGAAAACACAAGATTATTTTAAGATTTGTGTAAGCAATCTTTATAAAACAATTTGAAACCATAAAATCAAGTTAGAATCCACCTCACCTCTGGAAATTTGATAAAAACCTGAGTGTTTAGCTGAGGAGAGAATGGAGAGAAAAGTTGAGAGAAAATAACGTGATTTTTGTTTTGAAAAGTAATAACTAACTTTTTAACAAAATCCTCTTTAATTACTAATTAAATAACATGTTAAAATATGTCAAATTAAGGGAGAAATCATCATAAACCAATTGGTAAAATAGCTCCTTAAAGATTCTAAGTATTTGACCCTTTTCATTTTAGTCACTAGAAAATCACAGTTTTCAAAACTTGCATTTTGGTCACTAGCCAAAATGTTCGATTTCCAAAACTCATTTTCCAAAATTAATTCCACCAATATTAATCATATATTAAAATATGATTTTTAACCATTTTCCATATTTTTCTCTTACCAAAAAATATACTGTCCCGAATCTGACTCCAATCTCTAACCTTGTCCATCGAACCATCTAATAAGCCTCAAAACTGATAGGCCAAAAACCGGCACGTTAAAAAGCTGCCATGGAACAACAAGAAACCAACTACCAACATTCAATGATAGAGAAAGTGTTGTAGTGCTCAATTTTGTCATATTTCTTTGTAGAACACACTTGTGAGCTTAATTATTATATTTGCTCAAGTGTTAGGTTTTGGGTGTGTGCTTAAATTGCAAACATATTTGCCTTGTGAGGATTTTCTTTGTCTGTTTTTTGTTTTTTCTTGTAAGAGAGTGTTCTCAAAGCTTTGGGGTATAAGCTTTAAAGGTTGTAAAGGTTATCTCCTTGAGCCTAGGAAAAAGAAAGTCAAATTAGTGAATTTGTGGAAAATCCTTAGTGTGGATAGCTAAGGTAGTGGATGTAGAGTTGGTTTAGAAGTCGAACCACTATAAATCATAGTGTCTCAATTTTTATTGCTTAGCTTTTCATCCACCTAAGCAAAAACTCAATTCACCTCCATTCTTGGTTGTTTCAGTTGATCGTTCGATCTCTCAACAATTGGTATATGAGCTTCATCTCTGCACCAGATTAACATCTTAGAGTCGATCCTTGAAGTGCTCAACCTTTCTGCACTAACCAGAGATCATGGCGCAATCCATTGACAAGCCTCCTTACTTCAACGATGTCAACTACTCCTATTAGAAGAATAGTGTAACCCCCTTGACCCGGCCTAGACGCCAGACCGAACTGAGCGAGCTACATTGGGTTTGCCGAGACAAACCCGAACGATTTATTTAGAAAACGGACCATTTTTCCTTTTATCTAGTCTAATTGCATAATTAATTTCTAAGGTGATTTTGCTAACAATGGAATAATTTATAATTAAACTGGGCGTTGAATTGACATCCAATTGGTCAAGAACGCACTCCAGGGACCAAATTGTAATTTTATAAAACTAAAAGAACTTAATTAAATCCAATGTTACTGAACCTTAATTAAGCATTTTACATGCATTTCGGTTAAATTCCAACTTTAAACAATCATCTAAACTCATTTAATTGAATGATCAAGAAACAGGGGCTAAACTGCAAAGATTCAAACTTTAGCAAAGCATATTACCGAAAATCACAAACAACATACCGATACACCTCCCTCATGTATCGATACAGGTATATTTTGCAAAGGGTATCAGTACGGTCCTCAGGCATACCGATACCAGTAGTTCTATATCAAAATAGAGGATTTTAGTAGCTAAAAGACATACCGATACGATTGCTCGTATACTAAAGTGTATTTTTTAGGTGTGTACCGATATGGTTACCAAGCGTACCAATACGCCTATGCAATTTTGTACAGATTTTAGCCAAGATAGACCATGCGTACTGATCTTTGTGGACCCATACCGGTACAACCTGGTCTGTAATGACCTCTTGGTTGAACATATGACACTTTGGCTCAATCCAACATACTTCAAACATCTTACAAGCATCATATAAAATCCTAACCAATATTTCCACAATCAAACAAGCATGATAGAGGATCATTCAAACCATAGCAAATTCAATCAAAGATCCTATAGGCATTATCTCTACACAAGCATGCAATTCATATCCCAACCCCTCAAAGCAAGTTATAAAACCTCATATAAGACCAAAATACCAAAAGGAACTTGTCCAAAATAGGGAGTAACCAAAACAACCCTCTCATTTACAACTTGGTTACATTGCCTTTTACTATAAAGTATTTATAAAACCATACTTGAAATAGCTCAAACCTTGGATTGCTTCTTGAATGCTCGTTGTCCGAAATGCTTACTTTTTTGCATTGATGAGAAAGGAGAGCGTAAGCGTATAAAGCTTAGTGAGGGAATCTAAAAAATAATCATCAATGCATTTAAAACCATTTGTTTTCAAACAAGTATTAAATCCCATGCCAAAACATCTCATGCTTCTATTGTCTTTCCAAAACATGCACTTTTAAACATTTGCACACATGTATCATGGATTTCTAGCATAAACCTTAATTTAAGCTTTCTCCTGCTAAAACCTTAAAATAGCAAGCTTAAAGAGCACCACTTGTATAAACCATATTATACAAAACATAATCTATTTCTCATGATACATTAAATCATATATTGGCATTCAAGGGACCCAAAACCAAATCATTCTACTTATAAAACACATCGGATACACGAATTTCCCAAGTGGTTCCTTCGACCACTTCACATACATCCTCGAACCGGAGCATGGTACTACTACCCCTCAACGGTTATGATGTATAAATCCACCAGCGGGAGAATTGGTACACTGTTAACCCCTCGACCGCTAAGGTTCTCATGGTGGAGCATGGCACACTTTTGACCCCTCGACACGCATGAGGAAACTTATTATAGTGCACTTTAAACCCTAGGGCATGCCAACTATATCCGATAACATTTAATCATTTCCACTTGCCAATATATTTCATAAAACCACATTACCTCACTGTTTTACATATGCATCAAACCAAACCAATTTCCAATATAATAAACCATGTATTCTCAAAACTCTTTTCATAAATCATTTGTCATACTCAATAATCATCACATATGATCATTTGTAACATCTTTCATTTTTAAAACATGCATATAACAGTAGGTAATCAAAATCATAAACATGTGCATGAGATTGTATTTTGCAAAACCAAAAAATAAGAGCGAGAACATCCAATACTTACTTTCGAGCTTAGACAAGTGTTTCAAACTTAATCTAAACTCCCAAAAATCATATTCAAACCTTTATAAAGCAGTAAACCACGTTTCCACTCACCGACAACACAACGCTCCACTTGTCGATGCAAAAATCAAGCTTTCGAAGCCTCGAAGCCTCTCCAAAAGATGAAGGATCTGACTCCTATATTTTACCCATAAAAACAGAGGATTAATGCATTTCCGTGAATCTCTAATCCAAGCAACACCTACTCTCTACTTCACCACACCACAAACCATCAAACACTTCCTTAACACAACTGAAATCATCACCAAACCCAACCTAAACAAAGGCCAACCTTAACCTAACGATTTTAGCATCTTAAAATCATCAATTAACATCCAAAAATAATAATATATCAACCTTATACCTCTAGCAACCTTTGAACACCAAGATCACCTCAAATTCTAACTATTTATAACCTAGAAAAATAGCAATTCACTTAGTTTCAAGATTCCTTTTATTAATCTATTCTCATAACATTAAAACATATATTACAAGTGATCTAAATCAATTAGAATCAACACAAATCAGATCCATTATCAAGATTCATCAAATTTCTTATCAAAACTCAATTAAAACCTTATAATCATGATTTAATCATAAACACATAACAAAAATTAGTTGTAAAAGATCAAGAACTTGGGAATTTCATTAAAGAACCTTTAATTAGAGGAGAGAAATGAAAATCACCTCTAATTGCTGATTTCCCCTTAATTGGCAAGATTTGAGTGAAATCTCCAAGAAAGCAAATAGGATTTGGTGTAGAAATCAAAAGAATCATTTAAGAAATCAAGATGAAGTCAAAAAGAAAAGATTCCTGAGCATTTTAGAGTAAAATTGATAGTTTGGCTGTTGAGAAAGTTGAGAGCAAAAGTAGTTACGTAAGAAAATAAATTTGGCTATTAAAAATCCTTTTAATTAAATCTATTTTATTTTTTATTTATTAACCTTTTAAAAACCATTTAAAAATAGCCTAAATTAAGGGAAAATCTGATTAAAAACATTGGTAAATTAGCTCCTTAAAGATTCTAAGTTTTGACCCTTTTATTTAGTCACCAAAACAGTTTTGAAAACTTTACATTTTAGTCACCAGACCAAAATATCCCAAAACCTTATTTTATTTCTTCAAGTTGAATTTCCCAAAACCCTTAGAATATTAATTAAACATTTTCTAATATTTTTTCATATTATATTTTAGCCAAAAACAATTTGTTATGAATTAATTCTCGAAACTAGCTCGAATCGCCTAATTCGTTCCCCTAAACCGTCTAATCGATCTAGCTAACATCTAGGCCCAAATTTGAGGCGTTACAAATAGGATGATGTTTTTCATCAAAGCCAATGACTGTCGTCTTTGGGATGTAGTTCTTGATGGCTCGTTCATCCCACAAAGAAGCAAGGCAGAATGGAATACGGAAGATCAAAAGAATATGTAACTCAACGGTAAAGCTATTCACATCTTGTTTTGTGCTCTTAGACCTGATGAGTATGCAAAGACATCTTCTTGCTCGAGTGCCAAAGAGATTTGGTACAATCTTGAAGTCACTCATTTAGGAACAAATAAAGTAAAGGAGACCAAGATTGGTCATATCAACCTTGAGTGCGAGGACTTTAAGATAGACCCAATGGAAGACATCAAAGCTATGTCCGATTGATTCTCAGCCATTGTGAATGGACTCAAAGGCTATGGAGAAGTGATTTCGGAGGACAAGCTTGTGAGGAATTTGATTTATTCACTTCCCTATTCAAGGGATTCCAAGAAGATCACAGTCATTGAAGTAAAGAACTTGAAGGAGCTCGAGCTTGACGAGCTTATGGGATCTTTGCTAACCCATGATGATGATGTCAAAGGGGAAAAAGAAAGAAGAACAAGGCATTAAAGATTTGAATGTTGCTCTTAAATCCTCCACAAGCCAACAAGAAGATTCAAGTGGAGAGGATAGTGAAGAAGAAGAGATGACCAAGCTCTTCAAAAAGTTCACTCGATTCATGAAGAAAGAAAAGGAAGAATCAAGACATGAATCGATAATGAAGAGGAGGGATCCCATCATTTGCTACAAATGCAAGAAGCCGGGGCACACCAAGTATTGTAATACCCCGAATTTGTAGTCCCAAATTAAAAATCCTAATTTTGAAGTTTATAATTTTTGAAACAATAACTTTTGTGATTTTTTTTTCAAATTTATGAACTCTTGACTAAATAATGAGAAACTTGGATATCATGATCAAAATTATAATAGTTAAAAGTTTAGGGATTATTTTGTAAACTTGTAAAACTTCAAGGAATGATTTCGTTTTATTATTTGAAGAAATTTTTGTTCGACGTGGATTAAGAAGTCAATTTTTAATTTATTTTATTTAATTTTCTATTGTTATTGTTTTACTTACCCTAAAAGCTCAAAAAACTTCTCCCAAAATTTTCAATTGTCGTTAACCGAAACCCCTCTCTTTGTCAATCTATGAAATCCACGCCATGCGTCTACAACTAAAGCAACCACGCTTCTTGATTTTTCTTCACCGATTCAAACCATCAACACATTCTCTTGGTCATAATCAACCAAATCAAGGACCTCCATCACTTGTGGGCCAAAGGTTGGTTGGTTGCCAAGCCTCCTATTTTTTTAGCATGAAACCGGCAGCATGGTTGGCTTCAAGCCATGTGAATTAAGCATGGATCTAATTTGGTCTTCTTTAGCTCGATACGATACGATCCATATCCAATTTAATTTATGTTCGATTCGTAACCACGTTCGATCTGTTGACTCGTCTAATCTGAACCGTTCTAACTTAAACCGTTCAGCCCAACTGTGTCTTTGCTTAATTTGGAGATCCCTGATTTGAATCAAATAAGTGTACTTGTATCATTAAATTCTGTAGAATAAGTGTTTAGGAATAATTCATTAGTCATAGTAATTATGGTATTAAAGTAAAAATTAATATTGTAGGTGCTGATACAGTAGAACCCAATACTAGACTTGAGCATGGGAGACGTCCTCTATGTCGCTAGAGAACTACTGCTTTCTGAAGGTGTGTTTCTTACGGTGCTACATATATTTCTTTTCTATATGTTGGTGTTTTACATCTTATGTGATTATTTATATGCATTATGGCTTGTATGTTTGACATCACATGCATATTATTTCAGAATGTGTTTTAATTATGACTTATGAAACATTTGATTTATGAAACATCGTACTTATGAAACTATGATTTTCAAATTTATGGACTATGGTTTATGAAGTATTTTTATGTAAAATCGGATTTATGGAACTATGTTTATGAAATTTTAGTTTTAAACATCATATATGTATGAGCATGGGTTAGGATTTGTACAGGGAAGTTCACTAGTTTCACCCTTCGGGTTCAATTTCACTTCGGATGGCGGACGTAACGAGGAGGTTATGGGAACCTACCTCATCTTTTGGTGGACGTAGTTGGGTGCATTGCATTACGCTTGTGATATTGTATTTGTTTTATGTTTAAAAGAATTTTTGAAAAAATATGATTATATTTTACGATTATGGTTTTCTTGCACTTTAGAGTCATACTAAGCTCTTTAGCTTACTCCCCCTTAGTTCTTCTTTCATATATACTCAGGGACATAGGCGAATCGGTACTTGGAGGATCTTTTCATTTTTAGACCTCATTTTATTTATCAGTATGGACTATTTTCAGTTACTCGAAAATATTTTCTTATTTGGGACAACAATGAAATTTCAGGCGTTAAGACTAATTATGTTTTGGGATTATTTTTAGCATTCATTTATTACAGTTTTGTAGACACTAAATTTTATTCGATTTAAATTAAATGCTCGAATTAAAATCAATCCATATTACCCCTCTCAATACCCAAAACTTTATACCCTAACCTAATAGCACACATCAAATATGACTCATTACCTATGATTTTATGTAATAAAAAATACAAAAAATGAATATTCCAACTCATTCCTCATTAAGTCTTTACTCCCATTAGATAGATGGATGTCTCACTTACATTGGATGAACCACTACTTGGTGACCAAGGTCTTAAACCTCATTGATTATATTTTATGGGATAAAAAATAATATATATATATATATATAATACCTAACCTAAACAAATCCCTCAACTGCCCTATTTTTTTTCTCCACAGCCGCAACACCCAAAAATTCCCTAGAGGAATTCATTTCCCCAAAAACCACCCATACACGGCAGCCTCCAACTCTCAGATTTTTCATTCCATTTTCACTAGCCGTTGCCCACTCACCAGAGGTTGATCATCCACCCTTTCGGCTAACCAAACACTCACTGCGTCCGCACCACCAAGCCCCCAATTCTCACATCATTCGAATCACCAACTCTTAAATCATACTTTTTAGCCCAAACGACAACGATCCGTGAATTGATTGATAGAGTATATATTTAAATTTTGGTATTTTATTTTTTTATTTTATTTATGTATAATCCATTCTTATAGTTTAATGAAAATATTAATGAAATTTGTTGACAATCTTCTTTATTTATTTAAGTTTTTTTATGCGTCTTTGTTTAATTTATTTGTGTGGGTTATGCATTTATTTTGTTTGCTGTATGTGGTTTAATTTAGTGTTTGCTTGTTTGTTTTTAGGATAGTTTAGCTTTTTTAGAATTTGTCTTAATTAATTTAAAACATGCCTTTGGTTTTAAAGGGTGTGTGTTTAAATTAATTAAAATGAATTTAGCGTATGTTTTTGGTTAGTTGAACCCTTAGTTAGAATTAGATTTAAAATTTAATTTAAATAATTTAAATTATTCCCTTGGCTTATTAAGGTGTAAGTTTAAATTAATTAAATTAAAATTAGGTTTAGATTAGTTGAAACCTTTAGGTAGTTTTTGGTTCGAACTAATTTTATTAATTTAAATTTGTCCTTGACTTATTAGGACAAATGTTAAATCAATTAAATTAATTGTGCCACTTCTTAATTATTTTAGGTTAAAATTTGCATTTGACTTAGATGAAAACTCAATTAAAGTCATGATTATTAATTTGATTCGTTTTAAATAGCGTTGTTGGCTTAATAGGATGCTAGTTAAAAATTAATCAAATTAATTTTTTTGATTCAAGATAATTCATAAGATATTAGATTTTCCTAGGTTTTAGAATTTGATTAATTTATGGATAATATTAGACTAACTTAGTTAATAATTGGATCACTAATCAACTTTCCATAATTTGTGCTTTTTTTAGGTTAGGACTTTAGTGGGCTTATGTTTTATTTCAAGTTTTTTTTATCATGCATTTTAATTGTCATTCATATGACTTTAACTTTAATTGGACATATTATTAATTAATCAACCTAAATTATAAAAAAATATGTATTTATTAATTCCGATATTTGTATCATAATAGTACTGGCTCAATGGATGTTGACCAAATATTCAAATTAATTCTCACCGTCCGAACGTAAACTTTAACTTGAAATAAAATTTGATAAGTCATAACATCATATTTAAATGCTTGCATCATGCATAAAGGTGATGTACGCAATTTGAATCATAAATTAACACGGCAGTCAGACTTATTCGATGACAGTTTAATCTATGGTCCGATGTATCATCACCCTTATTAATGAAATATTTAATTAATTCAAACCTACCAATTTGATAAAGCCATTTAATTAAAGTATGTATCCAATTAAGACCATTTAATTAAATTTAATTTAAATTTCAATGATTTCCATAAATTAAGAGTGGCGTGTATTTTGGTACTAATTTTCGGGCGTGATGGGGGTGCTAATCCTCCCCCCACACGTAACCAACTCCCGAACCCATTTTTGAATGAATATCTGGTTTTATGGTGTCCAGCCTACCTAAGTGGCCGGTGGTGACTCCAACCCTTATTTTATTTTCAAAATACCCCAACTCTTCACTTTCAAACAAAAACAAGTTTTTTAAAAAATAAAATCCCTAAAAATTTAATTCACCCCAATTTTCAAAATTTTTCAACAAAAACAAAAAAAATACCAACTATTTTTCTGGAGATTTTGATTTTCAAAAGATGTCACTACAGCTGGCAACTCTGCTGAGGAAATTTTTGTTTTCACAGAACAATAGAGAGTTAAGCCTAAAAACACATGTTGCTTTTATCAATAGAAATTTTGAAATTTAAATTGACTTTAGTTAATTTGTTCTTTTTGAAGATACATTTTAATTCAACGGGCTTTGATAATTGGTGGTTTTGCATTAATTGCTCATTTAATTTTTAAGGAATCATCGACATGTGTTGCATCATGATCATCAAGCTCTATACCCGAGCTTTGTCCCTTAAGTGGGATTGAAACGCCACATACCCACGTGAGTAGCCCTCCACGGGTCGGTAATTCACTTCCGGAATCCATGCTTTTTGACACGTGAGCAGCCCTCCATGTCACTAGGTTGTGCTTTCTCGAATCCAATTCGCGAGCTTGTAATGGGCCAAAATTTGGGTTCTTGTTACCTTAGTAGGTAATAAGATAGGTTTGAGTACCATTTTTAGAACCAAACCTACATGTGTGAGAACTTAAGAAGCCTACCCCGATTAGAGCCATGCAGATAACCATAGCAAACTAGAATTCATGTTACTAGGCCGTTTTGGTTTGTATTTATCCAATTCTTTTATTGATTTATTTATATGTCACTAATCCTTTTTTTGTTTGATTATTTTTGTGCATATTCACGGAATGTTCATTTGAAGTGTTGGTTCGAGAATAATTCAAAATTAAAGGCTTTTGTAATAGAAGAAAGAGTCCATAACATCGAGTTAGAGAATCCCAAGTCCGAGACCGATCAAGAAGTTGAACAAAGGCTAATCTAGATATGCCTTATGTGGAAATCATTTTCTTTTCTCATTGTAATGAGACTCAATCTTCATTACGGAAAGTTGTTCAATGAGAGTGTTCGTCGATAAATACTTTTTTTGCTTCCATTCTTCCATTATTAATCATTTTCCTTCACTCATTTTATGGTAATTGCATCACATAGCAATCAAAATTAATTTCATTTATTCGTATGGTAATTACATCATACATTAATTTTATTCATTTACATGGTAATTGCATCATATAAGCATTTAGCAATAATTTCATTCATTTGCATTGTAATTTCATCACATCGTTTTAAAATACTAGTTATTCATTTGCTTTCATCAACATCAGTACATCTAGATATTAACATTGAATTTCCTCATTCATTATCACATCAGTTCAAAATAAAGAATCTATCATGTTTGACAAAGATGATGTCCCAACCGGTAAAAAAATGGCAAGCTTCATGACCCACATTTGCGAGCCAGACAGTAAGTGATTTCGCATTGGGGGCACCCAACTACCCCTCAGTAAGTTTACATTTTTTTCTAGAAAAAGCCTAAATGTGGTGTCAATCTTTTGCATCAGCCTAAGGCTACATATTCAAAGTTTCAATACAAAGATACAATTTGTCTTTGTTTTAATTCTCTTCATTTTGTCAATATATATTGGCTAGTGGGTCCCCGTATATCAATTGTACAATAGACATGGGCTTTGACCCGAAGGTTGATTTTGAGTAGTCTATGTCTAGTTAAAATCGTAAGCTATAAAGATTATGAACATGTGACTTGCATTTCGAATTAAGGACCACTCATAATGACAAATGGATGCAATTTAATGTTTGAATCCTGGTAATAAGCTTTTAAAAAAAAACACTTCAAATGTTCAAAGCATGGTAATAGGCATTTTTTCAAAATTAATCAAAAAATACTCTAATGTTCGAGACCTGGTAATAGGCATTTTCGGATAAGGGTGTAGAATTTTTGTGGCACTTCGTTGAAGCCCATTCTAATCGAAACTCTTCACTTTATGAGTGATGGTAATATTTTTAAAATCATGACAATGCCGAGTAGCTCGGGAATTTGTTGTTTGCTCCATCATTTATTTCGAGCCAAAGTGTAGCGATGTCTTTTTTCTCATCGCTAAAAAAAACGATCATTTTCGAAGGTGTTTTTGAAAGGTGTTCGTAATTTCTTTCGGATATAAAATATTTATTCCGTGGGGTTCTAAAAGAAACCGCATTTAAAAAAATGGAGTCGCCACCGGCCACTTAGTTAGGTCGGACACCATAAAACCAGAGATTCAAAAAGATTGGGTTCGGGAGTCGGTTACGGATGGGGAAGGATTAGCACCCCCACACCGCCCAAAATTGGTACTTTAATAATTACCGCTTTATTAATATTGGATTTTCCGGATTAAAGTGACGATTATTTTAAAATTCGGTCATAATTGCGAGTAAATTTTAAGGGCCCCGTTATCCGAGAATAAACGCCCAACCACTATCACTACGCCTGATACTGGCCCCGTTTACGCTCGGATAAAAAGGCACCGCATTAACAATTTATATACCATATGCAATTTTAGTGACAAAAATATAAGACGTAGCAGATAATTTAAGAACAATAAATATTCACATAATAGAATACTAATCTAGCATATATGAAATACGTAATTAAAACTCACATATACATACCAAGCTTAATATCAGATATAAGCAAACTTAACATACCACAACAACAAGGTAGGAATAAATACATATATAGACTAACATATATTTCAAAAAGACATACATACTAGTAATAAAACATATTTCAACATATATGGGATAATATATCAAAAAAGAAAATACACTAACATGTAACCTAAAAAAACAAGAGAACATACACATATAAAAATATATAAAACATGTTGTGTACGAACCAACTAGAACATAACATACTTAATACGAATAACCGGATAAAAGAGATACATAACTATCATAAGCTTAATACACATATACATGTAAACATAAAAATACGAGGCATATACGAGGGATACAAAATAAGACAAAAGAATACATTAACATATACGATTATAATACGAATATGAATATTTACAAAGAAACAGGACTGAAATGAAAGAAAAATAAAAAAAGTGCGTAAATTAAAGAACAATAATATGTAATTTAGGGACGAAAATGCGAAGTAAACGAAACTTAAAAGGATCAAAACTGTAATTAGACCAAGGGGCAGACCCAAAATGAAAAGTTCAAAAACGCGGGATGGTTAAAGGCGTAATTTTACCATTTGAAGTCTGATTCGGTGTAATTTAGGGACTAGATTGCAAGATTTTGAAATACAAGAGGGACCAGAGTTGTAAATATACCATGCGGCAAGACAAAAGTGAAAATATCAAAGACGCGAGGGGATTTATTATGTAATTTTCCCATTTCACGAAATAATAATAACTATAAAAGCCCTCTTTTTAGGCCGAAATCAAATTTTCGGTCATTTTGTTTCATTTTCAGTTTTTATAACTCAAACCTCGTTCTTATTTTCTCTCAACTGTCCCTCATGAAACCCAGAATCCGGCGGCCGGCCGCCGTGTTCTCCGCCGCTAACCGGCGCCGACGAGCCTCAAAAATACACCAAAATAACCCCCATCTCACCCTCGACACGAATCCGAGGTTGGATTCAGAGGATAAGCCTCTATTCGTCCTAGATCTAGGAAATACGAAACAAAAAAACCCATTTTTAAACCCAAAACGAAACTACAAGGGGTCTTCCCCTCCCTTCAGTTCACCGTATATGGCTTGGGGAAGCCAAAAGGCTTGTCACTGAGGATGGGAGACCCACAAACGGCGACGGTAAGACCACTCCCTCTCTCTTTTTTTTACTTCTTTTGTGTATGCATGCAAAAAAATAAGAAAGGGAAACAAGTATTTACCACTGGACTGACTTTCGTATTTCGATTGTAACTTTTGGTTCGATTACAACTTGTTTTTTTTATTACAACTCTCTGTTTTTCTCTATTCCCTCTCCCGTTACAAAATATTTTGTTTCATATATATGCTTGTCTTTGTTTTGGTGCAAGTTGCATATTACTTGCTTTTTCAGATCTGGACTGACAAACTTCTTTTCTTGCTGTGTTTGACATGTTCTGAGCGTGGTGGTTGAAGATCGGCATGGTGGCGGTGTGAGGGTTCTGCCAGCGGCCAGACGCGTTCTCGGTCGTTAGATCAGATCTGATCTAACGGTCGAGATGGCTTGAAGGACGAACGGCCCAAATGAAGCCTCAATTTGGTGAAACGGCTATAGATCATGCCACGTGGAGCTCAGCAGTCGAGGAGTCAGAGCGCGTGGGGCTCACGCACGCGTGGGATATCAAAGTGTCCGCGCGTGGCACTCGAACGGTCCATACGTGTGGAGCACGCGGCTGGCAGATATTTTAGTCCTTGGTTAGATAGGGTTTGGGCCAACCGGGCCTTGTAACTATTTGTAACTGGACTTGGACTGTAATTTATTTATTTGGTTTAATATATATAATTTTTTTGGATTTCATTTCATATATCAGCCTAATAATATTAATAATAATATAATTATAGCAGCAATACACATACATAATACAAACGTATACTTATACAAACATTAATTAATATAACATACTAGCATACGTACATATAATCATACACATAATTAAATAACATCTATATACATTAAACAAATACGCTCGTACTCTATAGATACATACGCGACACACATACACCATTAATACGTATACATACATTATAATATACATGCACACCACACTTTATATATATTAGTAATACTCATGCAAACAATAAACATATAATATAATAAGTATACATGCAACACTAATATGTATTTACAGGTAAAAATGAGTGATTACAGTTGCCCCTCTTTGCTTGTTCTCATGGAATGCGAAACAAAGCAAAGATTCATAAGCACTCATTTTTATTAGACTTCCCTGTTTGTAGCTTTGGAAAAACGTGTTCTTTTGGACATCTCCGCTCTTCCTTAGCTGAATCTTCGAGCTCGTAAGTCCTTCCTATATAGAGCTTCGTCACCTTCCGATCTTGGAGCTACAAGCTCTTCCTATATAGAACCCTTCGCTCTGAAACCTCGAGTTATGAGTCATTCCTATATAGAACTTTTCATTTCGAGACTGTAAAGCTTGGAGTCCTTCCTATATAGAACTCTTCGCCTTCAACGTTGGTTTCTCCTATATAAAACCTTTTGCGCCGCTGATGGATTCTTCCGACTGGGAGTTCCTCCTATATAGAAATGCTAGTCTTCAAACCCCGAAGCCGTCAGTCCTTCCTATATAGAACTTTTGGCGTCTGAAATCTCAGAGCTACAGGTTCTTCCTATATAGAACCTTTCACTCTAAGACAGTGAAGCTCAGAGTCTTTCCTATATAAGACTCTTCGCTTTCGACACAACAGGTTTCCTATATAACCTTGTGTGTCATAGGTGAATTCCTTCGACTGGGAGTTCTTCCTATATAGAACTGTGAGTCTTCACCTTGGAGCCGTCGGTCCTTCCTATATAGAACTTTTCGGCGTCTGAAATCTTGGAGTTACAGATTTTTCCTATATAGAATCTTTTACTCTAAGACATTGAAGCTCGGAGCCCTTCCTATATAGAACTCTTCGCTTTCAACACAACAGGTTTCCTATATAACCTTGCGTGTCATGGGTGAATTCCTTCGACTGGGAGTCCTTCCTATATAGAATTGCTAGTCTTCACCCTGGAGCTGTCAGTCCTTCCTATATAGAACTTTCAGCTTCTGAAGCCTCAGAGAGGAGGATTCTTCCTATATAGAACCTCTCTCTGGAGCTTGAAAATATATGCCTTTTGTATGTAAAAACATTGTCTTCTCATTTGGGATTCACACCACGATAGCCATCGATGTCTCTTTGGATCTGCAGATACCTGTCTGAGATAAAAACAAAATGCTATGACAAATGAATTGACATGCTCCTAATCCTAGTGATGTCTGACTATTCATGATGCATGAGTGTCAATATCTTGGTGGGCTTGTATTGGTCCTTATGTGATCTTGATGTTCGTTTTCTCCTTTCTTACGGGCATCGATACCCCGCTTCACTGTCAGGTTCAACCATTCCAACCTTTCTTTTTCTCTAATTACGACTTGGAATTCTAAAGTGCCCTTTCGGGTTTTCACTTTAGAGAGAGTTTTTTTAGGGGTGTCATTCTGGGTTTTTACCCAAGAGATCTCTCTTGTTATCTCGCATGCCTTCCTTGAATAAACAGGACGTACGCCATTGGTCATCCTATCCGGTAGTTTGAAGCTTTCTGTCTTCCCTATCAATAGCCATTATGTAGGGAGCTAGAAGACGGAGTTAACATCGTTTTCTTTGATCACCTGTATTTTTAAGGTTAGATCCCAGTAATGCTCCGAAATCTCTTGTTTCAATATAAGCCTATGCTAACTTATTTGACTGAAATTAACAAGAAGGCAAGGAATGGATGCTCAAAGACACGGTTTTATTACGATTAAGGGCTTGGGATATCTTAAAAAGAAAGGTATGACACACATGAGAAAAAAGAAAAGTTAAGTATGAAATACAAGATCTCTAATTATCTTCGATATGAATGATACATGATCCTGTCAACCGGTGTAGAATTTTTTGCCTGAAGCCTCCTCTTCATGATGTTCATGGGGATACCCTTCTCTTCGGATTTTCAATTTTTCAATTTACCTGAGCCGCCCTTTGCGGGTTTTCAACTCGGGTCCTTCCTTTGCTTCAAGACGCCCGGTTTCGGGTTTTCACCCTGAGCTCTCCATTTTTGTTCTCTTTTTTCACACATTTTTTTAGAGATAGTATTTCTTAACGGCATCAGAATTTACGGGATTTTTCAGCTCGTCTCCATCCATTTCTGTTAGGATCAGGGCTCCTCCTGAGAAGGCCTTTTTTACGACGTACGGTCATTCCCAGTTGGGCATCCATTTTCCTCGAGAATCTTTCTGAATAGGGAGGATTTTCTTGAGTACCAGATCCCCTTCTTTGAATTCTCTTTGGCGCACTTTTTTGTTATATGCCTGCACCATCCGCTTTTGGTACATCTGACCATGACAAATGGCCTTTAGTCTTTTTTCGTCAATGAGATTTAGCTGGTCGAGTCTGGCCTGCACCCATTCAGCTTCTTCCAATTTTACTTCGTTTAAGACCCAGAGAGACGGGATCTCTACCTCGATGGGAAGTACTGCTTCGGTACCATACACCAAGGAGTAGGGTGTTGCCCATGTTGACGTGCGAATGGACGTCCTATAGGCGAAAAGGGCGAATGGCAACTTCTCAAGCCAATCCCTGTAGGTATCCGTAGTCTTCGCTATGATCTTCTTTATGTTCTTGTTTGCTGCTTCCACTGCTCCATTCATTTTAGGACGATAGACTGTGGAATTATGGTGTGTTATCTTGAGTTGAGTGCACACGTCCGTCATCATCTTGTTATTCAGATTGGAAGCGTTGTCGGTGATGACCCTTTCTGGCAATCCGTATCGACAAATAATCTCATTCTTTAAGAACTTACATACTGTAGTCCTTGTGATGTTGGTGTAAGACGCTGCCTTTACCCATTTAGTGAAGTAGTCTATGGCGACCAAAATGAAACGGTGTCCATTGGAAGCTTTCGGATGAATCTGCCCGATGACGTCCATGCCCCACGCTGCGAAAGGCCACGGAGAATTCATGGTGTGTAAAGGCGATGGTGGTGCGTGAATTTTGTCAGCGTAGATTTGGCATTTGTGGCATTTCCTGACGTAATCAATGCAATCTCCCTCCATGGTCAACCAGAAATAACCATATCTCATAATTTTTCGGGCTATAGACAGCCCGTTGGCGTGCGTTCCACAGAGCCCGTCATGTACTTCGGCTAAAATCTCCTTCGCCTCCCGGACATCCACACATCTCAGCAATGTCTGATCATGACTCCTATATAGGATCTCCCCATCTAGGACATATTTTGTTGCCATTTTTCTGAGCGTTTTTATGTCATTGTCATTTGCCCCTTCTGGATACTTTCGAAGCTTGACATATTGCAAGATGTCATAGTACTATGGGTTTCCATCAATCTCTTCCTGTACATTACAGCAATGAGCAGGCCTTTCAAACGTCTGCATCTCAATCGGTTTCATTTCTGCCCCGGTGTTTGTTTTAAACATGGATGCCAAAGTTGCCAATGCATCTGCCATCTGATTTTCTTCTCGGGGCAGGTAATTGAAGCTGACCTTTTCAAACTCTTTGGTGAGCTCTTGGATCAATTCGTAATATTTGACCAACTTCAGGTCCCTGGTTTCCCATTCTCCGCGCAGTTGGTAAATTACTAAGGATGAATCTCCGAATACTTGAAGTTCCTTAATCTTTCTCTCAATAGCTGAGTTCAGTCCCATAACGCAAGCTTCGTATTCAGCTATATTGTTTGTGCAGAAGAATTCCAATCTGCCGGTGAAAGGATAATAGACGTCCTCAGGAGAAATTAGCACTGCCCCTATCCCATGTCCGAGGGCGTTAGAGGCTCCATCGAAGTAAAGTTTCCATGATTTATCATTTGAAACCTCTTCTTCGGTTGTAATGCACATCAAGTCTTAAATGCGGGAAATTAAAGTTCAATGCCTCATAGTCATCCGAAGCACGACTAGCTAGGAAATCTGCTACGGCACTCCCCTTTACGGCTTTCTGGTTAACGTATACGATGTCGAATTCGGATAAGAGCATCTGCCATCGGGCCATCCTTCCCGTTAGTGCTGGTGCTTCCATTAAGAACTTCAATGGATCTAGCTTGGATATCAACCAGGTAGTATGGTACAGCATGTATTGTCTAAGTCGTTTGGTAGCCCAAACTAGAGCACAACACAGCTTCTACACTGGCGGGTACCGCGTTTCGCAATCATTGAATTTCCTGCTTAGGTAATAAATGGCTTGCTCATTTTTTCTTGACTCATCGTGTTGCCCCAGTACGCATTCCATTGAATTCTCAAAAACTGTCAAGTAGAGAATTAGTGGTCGACCAGGTACTGGTGCGACTAAAATTGGAGCATTTGTCAGGTACTTTTTGATCTTTTCTAGGGCTCTTTGACATTCTTCATCCCACATGCCAGGATTATTCTTTCTAAGAAGTCTGAAGATCGGGTCACATTGGTCGGTTAATTGGGAAATAAAACGAGAGATATAATTCAGCCTCCCCAGGAAACCGCGAACTTCCTTCTGAGTGCGGGGTGGTGAGAGATCCTGGATGGCTTTCACTTTATCTGGATCAATCTTAATCCCTCTTCTGCTTACCACGAACCCTAGGAGTTTTCCAGAAGTAACGGCGAAGGTACACTTGGCAGGATTGAGCCTCAGTTGGTACTTCCGTAGTCTTTGGAATAGTTTTCTCAGGTTTTGTAGGTGCTCTTCCTCTGTTCGGGACTTGGCAATCATATCGTCCACGTATACTTCTATCTCTTTGTGCATCATGTCATGGAAAAGAGTCACCATTGCTCTTTGGTATGTTGCCCCTGCGTTCTTTAGCCCAAACGGCATCACTCGATAACAAAAAGTCCCCCACATGGTTATGGATGTGGTCTTCTCCATGTCATTAGGGTCCATCTTTATCTGGTTGTACCCTGAGAAGCCGTCCATGAAGGAAAACCATGAATGTCCTGCGGTGTTGTCAATCAGCGTGTCAATATGTGGTAAAAGGAAGTTATCTTTAGGGCTGGCTTGATTCAGATCCCTATAATCTACACACATACGAACTTTCCCGTCTTTATTTGGTACTGGTACAATGTTTGCAACCCATTCGGGGTATTTGGCTACCTCTAAGAATCCAGCATCAAACTGCTTTTTCACTTCCTCTCGGATCTTTAATAACATATCTGGTCTCATTCTCTGAAGTTTTTGCTGTATTGGTTTGCATTCCGATTTTGTTGGCAATTTGTGCACCACTATGTCGGTATTCAACCCTGGCATATCTTGATAAGTCCAGGCGAAGACATCCTTGAATTCCTGAAGTAGGGTTATCAGTTCGTGCTTGGTTTTTGAGGAAATCGTCGTTCCTACTTTTATTACTTTTCTCTCTTCTTCAGTCCCCAAGTTGACAACTTCTGTTTCTTCTTGATGGGGCATGATCTGCCTTTCTTCGTTATCCACCATTCTCTTTAACTCTTCCGGGACCTTACTTTCTATCTCATCATATCCTTCCTCCATTCCCTCCGAGACCTCAGGGCATTCAAAATTCACTCCAGGATCGGATCTGGTATTATTCATATCGTCAATCATGAGCGACCTGCATTAAATGAGAATGAATTGTATTGGGAAAGATACGGCTTTATATGAAGGGAATGAAGAATGCATGAATGAAATAAATGAAACTTTGGTCATTTTAGGAAAATGGGGATATTTTCATTTCAATCAAAAAGTTAACATAGGTGCCCCGTACAAGAGATCCCCAATGTTTACGGGCAAAAACAAAAGGTTGATTCGGAGCATTACTCTGATCTATTCCTAAAAACTACAGGTAGATCAATGCAGCTCCAGTTATCGAGTGTTTCCCCGGGACGGCAAGGGCGGATGTTGGTCAACATTTTGCTGCCTCGGTCTTTTTCAACTATCATGTTGATGTACATCCCTTCAAATGATTCACTGAGTATCTCTTCCTGGTTGAGTACCTCATTTTTCTTCATTGCCTCTCCAACATCTTGACCTAGCTGGTAGAACCCTCCGGAGACAAAAGTGGTTTTCAAACTAGGAAAGGACATCGGTCTCCACGGAATGTCTTCTCCTTTAGATCTAGCTTTTCTTTGCTCCTCCTTCCTCTTATATTCCTCTTTCTTCTGTTGGACACTTGGTTGGTAACCCAGCCTGAAACGATCCTTCTTGGTTATCATATTCTTGGGTCTCAGGTTTCCTTGTAATTTCTTCCCCAGCCCTTTTCCTACTTTGGCTCCTCGGCCCAAAGTTTCTGCGATGGTCATCTTGGTACAATTAGATAACCTGGGGTATAGGATCCGACTTCCCTCCGAAACGAATGTGGCATTTACTAGTTCCAATGCTCGGAACGAGCATTCTGCAGCATCTTCATCATTTTGAATGTAGGGGGCGTCTGATGTCACTGAAGCAACAAATTCCTGCTCTGCCTCTACTGTGACCAATTTGCCTTTGACTACAAATTTTAATTTCTGATGCAATGATGAGGGGACAACTCCTGCGGAGTGGATCCATGGTCTTCCCAACAAGCAGCTGTAAGATGGTTTTATGTCCATCACCACAAAATCGATCACATATTCAGTTGGTCCGATCAATAGGGGCACCTCAATTTTCCCCATTGTTCCTCTTTGCGTACCATCAAAGGCTCTTACCGAATTGTGGCAGGGCTTTAGGTGCGAACCATCTATTGCAGTTTTTGCAGGGTCACCATAGGCAAGACATTCAATGCTGACCCGTTGTCGATCAGTACGCCTGGTACTACATACCCTTTGCAGTGGGTAGTGATGTTAAGGGCTTTGGTAGACCCCATTCCTCCCTCAGGGATCTCGTCATCACTGAACGTGATATGATTATAGGCAGTGATATGCCCCACTATCATGTCCAGGTTTGTTATAGAAATGTCCTGGGGCATAAAAGTTTGATTCAGCACTTTTAGTAACGTCTCCCGGTGCTTTTCTGAACTCAAGAGTAATTCCAGTACTGTGATCCTGGCCGGTTGCTTTCGTAGTTGTTCTACTACGCTGTACTCGCTATGTCTCAAGAATTTTAGAAATTCTTTCACCTGGGCCTCAGTTACCGGCTCATTTATCTTTGGGGGAGGTTCTTCTCCAAATATCTGCGTAGGGCTAACTGCTGTACTCTTCCCCTTATCTTTTTCAGCTGCTTTCAGAGCCTCGGAGGAATAACATCGGCCGCTCCTTGTGAAATGGCCTGCCTCACCAACATTCACATCGTTCTGGCTTTGTTGGTCTTTCAGCGAAGGCTCTTTTACCTGACCGTGTTCTGGTTTTTCTGGCGTGGTCACATTTACAGCATAATTCTAGGGGGTTTGTCGTATATCTTTGAATGGGAATGGAGATGGTGCTGAAATGATGATCTTGGGACTTATCTTGCTGGTTTCTCCTTGGGAGACACCTGCATTCCCTGGCTTGGGAGAGATGATAAAAGGTCTATCCTTCCCGTATTTAGATTTGGGGCTATCCGTCATGTGTACGTCCGACCCCTTCTTCCCCATGGGCTGTTCGAAGAATTCTATTTGCTTTTCATTCATCAATTGCTGCACCAATTTCTTGAACTCATCGCACTCTTGGATACCATGCCCTTCAGTCTGGTGGAATTCGCAATACTCTCCACATTCCTTCTGCCTTGTTATCATGCCTTTGTCGATCACACGAGCCATGCATAACTGTTGAAATACCCACCGTAAAGGAGACTTGATTTCTGACACATCATCCTCAATCCTCCTGGTAAAGTATTCTTCGATAACATTTACCCCTCTGCTCCCATAATTAGGCAGCAGGTTGTTGGCTACACTCGGCTCTTAAAACTTCAATATCCCAGAATCGATTAAGTTCTGCACAAGTTTTTTGAAAGCAAGGCAGTTCTCAGTGGGATGTCCAGGGGTACCGTCGTGATAGTCGCAATGAGCGCTCGGATTATACCAAGACGGGAAGGGTGGATTGACAGGAGTAACAATGTATGGACGGACTAGGTCTGCTTCATACAACTGGGAATAAAGTTCTGAGTACGAAACAGGCAGGGGAGTGAAAGTTCTTCTCTCTTTCTCTTTTCTAGCGATTCTCTCATCTCTTTGATTCGAGTTTTGTGTTTTTCCCACAGGTGCTTGTGGCTGTGAGACCGTGAAGTTCTTCGGGGCGATATAAGTGCTGGTGGTGTTTACTTCATTTCTCTTGTTATACTTCCGAGACCCTTCCCCACCATCAATTCTACTGCTCTTAATTGCCAGTTCAAGGGACTCTCCAGTCCTGATTAAGTCAGCAAAGCACTGCGTTGTGTTATTAATGAGACGATCAAAGAGTGCCCGTTTCAGAGTATTTACAAATAACGGCGTAATTTCATGCTCCGGGATAGGTGGCTGAATTTGGGCGGCCACTTCTCTCCACCTTTGGGCGTATTGCCGCAGGCTTTCGTTGGACTTCTGCCCCATATTTTCTAGCATAATTCTGCTGGGGGTCATGTCTGTTACATGCTTGTATTGCTCAGTAAATGCTTTTGACAGATCTTTCCATGTCTTAACATTTGCCTTACTCAACTGGGTGTACCAACGTAATGCCGCTCCAGTTAGACTGTCCTAGAAACAATGGATCAGTAGCTTTTCGTCCTTATGATAGGCCGCCATCTTTCGACAGTACATTGTTATGTGTGCAGAAGGACATGTGGTTCCATCGTATTTGTCGAACTCTGGCGTTTTAAATTTTGGCGGTAGGACAAGATCAGACACCAGACTTAAGTCGCTAGCGTCATTTCCTGATTCTTCATTTGATTGTAACGCTTTAAATTTTTCCTCCATGAGGCGAAACCTTTCCTCCCACTTTTTCTCTACCTCATTCCTGATCCTTTCAACCATGTTCAGGTCCGGTACTTCTTCTTCATAGAGTGCTTCAGCATCGAGGGGTTGAGTTTCAGGTGCCCCCACTTGAAAACTAGAAGACATTCTTGCAGGGTCAATATACACCTTCCTAGCCGGGTTTGGTGCAGTTGGTTGAACCTTGTAGTGAGCTGGGGTACCCTCTGGCTCTTGAATGGTTTCTCCTTCGATTCTTTTTCCAAGACTCTTATCCAATAATGCGGTTATGTCGGATACTATAGATGCTTGCGACTGCGCAATCTGATCACTGAGGCTTCTCTGGGCCTCTTCAAGTCTTGTCTCGAGCTCTTTTTGCCCTCTTTCTAGACTGATTATCCTGTCTTCTATGAGCTTTCTTTGTAACCGGGTAAAGTTTGGGTGATGAATGATTGCGGGTTAACTACACACAACGCCACAATATTCATAATGTTAATATGGTTGCAAGAAAATAGATGCATGTATAATGATGCGAATGTCATGATGCAAATGCAAGAATGTATGCAGGTAAGGTACTGATTCCGCTGGTAATCACCCTTTTGAACTACTTCCACGGGAATTAAAGGGTCTGGTTTACAACAAAGTTCGTGTTACAAAATAAAGATCCCTAATACAAAAGATCTAATTACAACACAGAGCCCTATAGATAGGTTCTAGCTCTATCTCCTAATTTTCCAATTGCCCTGAGCAGCTTGAGGAACTTGGGAGCTTCTTCCATTTCCGGGGCTATGAAAGGTCGGAGCGTCTCAGCCTCGACAACTTAATCATTCACATGCCTGGCGACTCGCTGTATATCCACCATTAGGTTCGCGTAATACTGGTCCCTGTCCTGTACCATTCGGGCAGCGTCGCGTAGTCTCTTCTACCAATAGGTGTCCCCTCCGGCTGCAGCCTCCTCGAACACACTAATTCTTTCCTTGTAATCCTCAACAGTTGCTTCGAGGGACTCAATTCGTGCTCGTAACATGCTTACTTCGCATTCTCTTTCTTGAAGCTCAGTGAAACCATTTCTGTGGCAGTACATTCGAAGTGAGTGTTCAACTTCCGCCACCTTTCCTTTTAATTCGCCATTCTGACTTTGGCTTTGCTCCAGACTTTGAATAGTGTCATCGTACAACTTTTGCATTTCTAACAGTCTATTTCGGCTACTCATGGACTTTCTTTTCCATACGGCGACGCTTTCTTTCTCATGATGGACAGCTTGTTTTCCCTTGCTGATTTCTTGCCTGAGTCTTTCCTTTTCCTGATCAATGGCCTTCTTGGAGGACCGTCTTTCTTCTTCCATAGCCAACCGGCAGCTTTCTATCTCTTTCTCGATTGTCCTCTTGCTGATTTATCGTTCTTCTTCCACCAAACGAATACCATTCATCCTTTCTCTTTCCACGGCTATGAATTGACTCCGGCTGGCCTTCTGTATTTTTGCTTGTAGTAGAAGGGCATCTTTTTGATAAAGAGCATTCTTGTCGTTCAAATCTGCATTTAATTTCTTTAACTGCCTAATGATCCTGTCTCGCTCGTCAACCTCTAAGCTTGCCTTATAGAGCTCGCTCGCATGTTGAGTTTGTTGGATGTCCATTTTCCTTTTAATTTCTTCGAGTTCATTCCTTAAGATGTCAGCTTCAGACGGTACCACCTTTGTGAGCTCTTCGAATGACACTGCTGGTCCTTGATCAGATTCGGGAATCACATTATTAACCCTCAAACGTCTCCAAAGATCGTAATCTGGGGTAGTCATGTGCTCGGTATCTCCTTCCACCCTGATCCGGTAGCAATGGTCCCAGGCCCTCATGATGGTCTGAATTTTTCCTTTGAACTCCCCTTTGAAAAGAAATTCAGTTTGGCTTAATCCGGCGGTATTGGGAATGAACTGTCGTGATCCGAACTATCGAGACACTAAAAGCGGAGCACAGGCGATCCCTCCATGCAATCCCAACATCATCAGCCAGTTGAAGTCACCACAACTATATAGAAAATAATTAACTTTACCGAGCCATGGGACCCTCCATGCTATGTCTTCATCTTGAATGTTCCTGAAGAAACTGGTCCACATTTTTGTTTTCAAATCCTCTCGTCATTCCTTTGCTAAGTACTCCCGTAAAGGCGAAAAACCTTGGAAGGATATCCCCGTCAGGACCCTCGTCGGTGTCTTCCACATATGACTCTGAATCCATACTTGTAACAGCTGTGCGCATCCTCAAAAACGTCATTCTTCATGTTTCCGGCTAGCATTTAAGGAAATGAAAGTCTCGACCAAGATTGCTGGTACTGGGTTTGCTTTCCGTTTCACCCGCTCAAACAAATCCAGAATGGCTATGTCAATGTTCCCGAGTACTCTTGGAAAGATCACCAAGCCATATATTCCTAAGGCGAACAAGTCCATTTTCTTTGCCTCGTCTGGATGTGTCGGTACGATGTCTCGAATACTTTCCCATGCAAAGACTGTATTGTCTCCTCGGATCTAAAGGAGGCCATTAACCCAATCATCACTCATTCCCGCAAAGGTTTTGAGTTTCGCAGTGTAATTCTGATTCCTCAGAGGCTTCGCGTAGATCCAATCTTCCTGAATATTTTTCTGGTTAAGTAAAGCAGTGTATTCTTCTACCGTAGGCATCATGTCCTGCCATTGAAGGTGAAGCAGCAAAAAGCCGGATTCCAGAACTGGACTATAGTCCGGAGTAGGGGTTGGTTAACCCGAACATATAACAATTGTGCAATGTCGCCATAACTATCGCAGAACAAGTCTTGTAGTCTTCGGTCCCATCTTTCCCAAATGCTTTGAAGATCCCATAGGTCGTTCTGTTGGAGACTCAAATAGGTGTACCCTGCTATTACGTGTTCGTTCGGCAAACTGTCCCCTTGGATTTTCTGGTTGACCTCTGACCAATGTCTGACTGACAAATTAAGCTCTTTTTTCCTAAGACACCTTTTTTCCATGGTGAAAGACTTTCTGATCAGGCAAACCACTTGATCCAGTACCTTTATGTGATGCAAATGCATGATGTATGAAAAAAACAAAAGCGAAAAGAAAATAAGTCAGTACCAGATAAAATTAATAAATATGTAAATAAAAGGACAAAATTAAACAGGATAAACACACAAAACAACCCTATTTATCCTGTCTAAAACACCTAAGGTTATCCGCATGGCTCTAACAGGGTGGGTTTCTATGTTCTCTACATGCAGTGTTGGTGCTAGGAGGTACCCGAATTGTCCTTGCTGTCCTCTACTAAGAGTAGCAAGGCCCCCGATCATCACCCATTATAGGCTCCTTTCAACCGGGTTCAATTCAGGGGGACCCATTCGCTTATGCCCGTACGAAGGAACGATATCCTTACGAAAGCATAAGGTACTCGAGCCCCGAAGGTACTGGCTAGGCCCATACAGGAGAACGATATCTCCACGAAAGCATTAGCGTTTTCCTCCCACTTAGGAAGACGGGTTTATATGCCATATTTTAAATGCGTTAAAATAAACGCGCAATTATGACCGAATGTTAATTTAATAGTCACTTTAATCCGGAACTTCCAATGTTAGTAAAGCGGTAATTGTTTTAAAAGCTTGACTCTCATTTGTTTTTTTAAAAAAAAACAAAAATAATCCCCAGTGGAGTCGCCATCTGTAGCGATGTCCTTTTTCTCATCGCTAAAAAAAACGATCATTTTCGAAGGTGTTTTTGAAAGGTGTTCGTGATTTCTTTTGGATATAAAATATTTATTCCGTGGGGTTTTAAAAGAAACCGCATTTAAAAAAATGGAGTCGCCACCGGCCACTTAGGTAGGCCGGACACCATAAAACCAGAGATTCAAAAAGATTGGGTTCGGGAGTCGGTTACGGATGGGGAAGGATTAGCACCCCCACACCGCCCAAAATTGGTACTTTAATAATTACCGCTTTATTAATATTGGATTTTCCGGATTAAAGTGACGATTATTTTAAAATTCGGTCATAATTACGAGTAAATTTTAAGGGCCCCGTTATCCGAGAATAAACGCCCAACCACTATCACTACGCCTGATACTAGCCCCGTTTACGCTCGGATAAAAGGGCACCGCATTAACAATTTATATACCATATGCAATTTTAGTGACAAAAATATAAGACGTAGCAGATAATTTAAGAACAATAAATATTCACATAATAGAATACTAATCTAGCATATATGAAATACGTAATTAAAACACACATATACATACCAAGATTAATATCAAATATGAGCAAACTTAACATACCACAACAACAAGGTAGGAATAAATACATATATAGACGAACATATATTTCAAAAAGACATACATACTAGTAATAAAACATATTTCAACATATATGGGATAATATATCAAAAAAGAAAATACACTAACATGTAACCTAAAAAAACAAGAGAACATACACATATAAAAATATATAAAACATGTTGTGTACGAACCAACTAGAACATAACATACTTAATACGAATAACTGGATAAAAGAGATACATAACTATCATAAGCTTAATACACATATACATGTAAACATAAAAATACGAGGCATATACGAGGGATATAAAATAAGACAAAAGAATACATTAACAGATACGATTATAATACGAATATGAATATTTACAAAGAAACATGACTGAAATGAAAGAAAAATAAAAGTCAGTGGCAGAAATTAAAGAACAATAATATGTAATTTAGGGACGAAAATGCGAAGTAAACGAAACTTAAAAGGATCAAAACTGTAATTAGACCAAGGGGCAGACCCAAAATGAAAAGTTCAAAAACGTGGGATGGTTAAAGGCGTAATTTTACCATTTGAAGTCTGATTCGGTGTAATTTAGGGACTAGATTGCAAGATTTTGAAATACAAGAGGGACCAGAGTTGTAAATATACCATGCGGCAAGACAAAAGTGAAAATATCAAAGACGCGGGGGGATTTATTGTGTAATTTTCCCATTTCACGAAATAATAATAACTATAAAAGCCCTATTTTTAGGCCGAAATCAAATTTTCGGTCATTTTGTTTCATTTTCAGTTTTTATAACTCAAACCTCGTTCTTATTTTCTCTCAACTGTCCCCCATGAAACCCAGAATCCGGCGGCCGGCCGCCGTGTTCTCCACCGCCGGCCGCCGCTAACCAGCGCCGGCGAGCCTCGAAAATACACCAAAATAACCCCCATCTCACCCTCGATACGAATCCGAGGTTGGATTCAGAGGATAAGCCTCTATTCGTCCTAGATCTAGGAAATACGAAACAAAAAAAAACCATTTTTAAACCCAAAACGAAACTACAAGGGGTCTTCCCCTCCCTTCAGTTCACCGTATATGGCTTGGGGAAGCCAAAAGGCTTGTCACTGAGGAGGGGAAACCCACAAACGGTGACGGTAAGACCACTCCCTCTCTCTTTTTTTTACTTCTTTTGTGTATGCATGCAAAAAAATAAGAAAGGGAAACAAGTATTTACCACTGGACTGACTTTCGTATTTCGATTGTAACTTCTGGTTCGATTACAACTTGTTTTTTTTTATTACAACTCTCTGTTTTTCTCTATTCCCTCTCCCGTTACAAAATATTTCGTTTCATATATATGCTTGTCTTTGTTTTAGTGCAAGTTGCATATTACTTGCTTTTTCAGATCTGGACTGACAAACTTCTTTTCTTGCTGTGTTTGACATGTTCTGAGCGCGGTGGTTGAAGATCGGCATGGTCGCGGTGTGGGAGTTCTGCCAGCGGCCAGACGCGTTCTCGGCCGTTAGATCAGATCTGATCTAACGGTCGAGATGGCTTTAAGGACGAACGGCCCAGATGAAGCCTCGATTTGGTGAAACGGCTCCAGATCGTGCCATGTGGAGCTCAGCAGTCGAGGAGTCAGAGCGCGTGGGGCTCACGCACGCGTGGGATATCAAAGCGTCCGCACGTGGCACTCGAACGGTCCATACGTGTGGAGCACGCGGCTGGCAGATATTTTAGTCCTTGGTTAGATCGTGATCCGTTGGATCAGATCTTGATCCAACGGCCCACAGTCACCTGCACACACAGCTGTAATTAGATAGGGTTTGGGCAAATCGGGCCTTGACTGGACTTGGACTGTAATTTATTTATTTGGTTTAATATATATAATTTTTTTGGATTTCATTTCATATATCAGCCCAATAATATTAATAATAATATAATTATAGCAGCAATACACATACATAATACAAACGTATACTTATACAAACATTAATTAATATAACATACTAGCATACGTACATATAATCATACACATAATTAACATAACATCTATATACATTAAACAAATACGCTCGTACTTTATAGATACATACGCGACACACATACACCATTAATACGTATACATACATTATAATATACATGCACACCACACCTTATATATATTAGTAATACTCATGCAAACAATAAACATATAATATAATAAGTATACATGCAACACTAATATGTATTTACAGGTAAAAATGAGTGATTACACAAAGTAATGTGATGAATTGAATTCCCCAAACAAAAATGAGACAAAAAAGAACCTACCAAAGGTAAGTTGGTCAAGCACCGGAGTAGCTTAAAATGCACTTCAATTCTTCAAACATCAATTCAGCTTTTGAGGTCTCCTACACAGATGATTTGCTTTGGGCAATCCTCGGTAAGCTATTTTTCAGTGTTACTCGTGTACTTGATATTCTGGGTATTCAATATAGCCTAATATATTCACAATTTGAAAAGAAAAACTCAATTTTCTCAATAAGCATCTCACATTGAAATCAGAACACGTATTCTATGATTCTGTAGTGAAATAAAAGATTTCTCTGCATTACTCACAAAGAAGTCAAAAGCTTGCTAGCAACGATAGAGCAAGAGTAAGCAAAAAAAATTTGGGGCAAATTTTTTTGGGGTATAAATGCGACCAATGACAAAGAATTTCTGAGACAAAAATTAAGCAATTGAGCAAAGTTTAAGAACAACAATCTATGGTGGAAACTTTGAAGATACACTTTGAAAAGTTGAACCTGAGTGTGAGAGAGAGTATTATAGCCGAAAAGGAACCCCGATGAAGAAGTGAGACTGAGATTTTTTTCAAAGAACTTCTTTGAAGAAGAAGAAGACTCGCTCAAGTGGTCCTCAATTGGCAATCATTCATGCATCATACATAGTTAGACATCCCTAGGTTAGGGGATACTCTAACACGTGCATCAAATCATTTTAGCTCTTTTGATAGGTATTCAAAGATTCAAAAAGATTCTAAACGGTAACTTCACGGTTGAAGAAGTAGATTCCAACAAGATTTCAATTCATACCTTCATGAAACCAAACAAATATTTCGATCCACGACTTAATGAAAAGTGGATCACAACAAAGAATTAAGAGTTTCTAATGAGAAGAACTTACCCAACAAAGATTTCGATCTTCAATTCTATGTGTGGAAGGGTCCGATCCCAGCAAAATTGAGGGTTCCCAATAAGAATATCCCATTCAACAAAAATTTCATATGTACTTTAAGATTTCTACCAAGGCCTTCAGTGCATGGTTTCATTTTCAAGCTGTCAACCTTCAGTGTTAGATGTTCAATCTATCAATAGCCTTTAGTGTTTGACTTTTATTTTATAGCCATCAGTAAGACCTTCAATGCATGGTGAGCCATTTCGTCAGTAAATCCTTCAGCGTTTGACTTTATTTTCTAGCCATCAGTAAGATCTCTAGTGCATGGCGAGCCAGACTATCAGTAAGACCTTCAATGAATGACTTTAATTCTTTGAGAATCAATAAGACCTCCAGTGCATGATAATCCAAACCTTCAGTAAGATCTTAAGTGCTTGACTTTAATTTTTCAGCCATCAGTAAGACCTTCGTTGTATGGTGAGCCAGACCGTCAGTAAGACCTTTAGTGTATGTCTTTAATTCTTCAGGAATCAGTAAGACCTCCAGTGCATAATAATCCAAACCATCAGTAAAACCTTTAGTGCTTGAATTTAATTTTCTAGCCATCAATGAGACCTTCAATGCATGGTGAGTCAGACCGTCAATAAGACCTTTAGTGCATAGCTTTAATTCTTTAAGAATTAGTAAGACCTCCAGTGCATAATAATCCAAACCGTCAGTAAGACCTTTAGTGCTTGACTTCAATTTACCAGCCATCAGTAAGACCTCCAGTGCATGGTGAGCCGGACTATCAGTAAATCCTTTAGTGTATGACTTTCATTTTCTATTCATCAGTAAGACCTCCAGTGCATGGTGAGCTAGGTTGTCCGAAAAATCTTCAGTGTTGGACCTTCATTTTTTTGGTCATCAATAAGACCTCCAGTGCATGGTGAGCCAGATCATCTATAAATCCTTCAGTGAATGACTCTAATTCCCCAAGCCATCAATAAGACCTCCAGTGCATAATGATTTGGATTATCTATTAAGCCTTCAATGCTTGATCTTTAATCATCCGGATCCTCAGCAATACCTTTAGTGTTTGGCGATTTGGAACCGTTGGTGAGACTGTCAGTACAAGTCATCAGTAAGACCTTCAATACATGGTGATTTGAGTTGTCAGCAAAGCCAACAGTGCATGACTGTTAATCTTACAAACCATCAGTAGGACCTTCAGTGCATGGTGATTCGAGCTCGGAACAGGGAATTGGGACAAAATTTGTGTCTTTTTGTCTTTGCTCTATTCTCATTTCACATCAATGAGCAAAGAGAGGCAGCTGTAGACACTAAATTTTGTCTGATTTAAATTAAATGCTCGAATTAAAATCAATCCATATTATCTCTCTCAATACCCAAAATCTTATACCCTAACCTTATAGCCTACATCAAATATGGTCCATTACCTATGATTTTATATAGTAAAAAATAAAAAAAATGAATATTCCAACTCCTTCCTCGTTAAGTCTTTACTCCCATTGGATGGATAGATGTCTCACTCCCATTAGATGAACCACTACTTGGTAACCAAGGTCTTGAACCTCATTGATTTATTTTATGGGATAAATAATAATAATAATATATAATACCTACCCTAAACAAATACCTAGGCTACCCTATTTTTTTCTCCACAGCTGCAACAGCCAAAAATTCCCTAGAGGAATTCATTTCCCCAAAAACCATCCACACACGGCACCCTCCAACTCTCAGATTTTTCATTCCATTTTCACTAGTCGTTCCCCACTCACCAGAGCTTGATTATCCACCCTTTCGGCCAACCAAACACTCACTGCCTCTGCACCACCAAGCCCCCAACCCTCACTCACATCATTCGAATCACCAACCCTTAAATCATGCTTTTTAACCCCAAAGGCAACGATATGTGGATTGATTGATCAAGCATATATTCGGATTTTGGTATTTTCTTTCTTTATTTTATTTATGTGTAATCTATTCTTACGGTTTAATGGAAATATTAATGAGATTTGTTGACAATCCTCTTTGTTTATTTAAGTTTCCTTCTTATGTGTTTTTGTTTAATTTATTTATTTGGGTTATGTATTTTTTTTTGTTGGATGTGGTTTAATTTAGTGTTTGCTTGTTTGTTTTTAGGATAGTTTAGTTTTTTTAGAATTTGTCTCAATTAATTTAAAACTTGCCATTGGCTTAATAGGGTGTGTGTTTAAATTAATTAAAATGAATTTAGCTTAGGTTTTAGGTTAGTCGAACCCTTAGTTAGAATTAGGTTTAAAATTTAATTTAAATAATTTAAATTATGCCCTTGGCTTATTAGGGTGTAAGTTTAAATTAATTAAATTAAATTGAGGTTTAGATTAGTTGAAACCTTTAGGTAATTTTTGGTTCAAATTATTTTAATTAATTTAACTTTGTCCTTGACTTATTGGGACGAATGTTAAATCAAATAAATTAATTGTGCCACCTCTTAATTATTTTAGGTTAAAATTTGCATTTGACTTGGATGAAAACTCAATTAAAGTCATGATTATTAATTTAATTCGTTTTAAATAGCGTCCTTGGCTTACAGGATGCTAGTTTAAAATTAATTAAATTAATTATTTTGATTCAAGATAATTCATAAGATATTAGATTTTCCTAGGTTTTAGAATTTAATTAATTTCGGGTTAATATTAGACTAACCTAGTTAATAATTAGATCACTAATCAACTTTTTATAATTTGGGCCTTTTTTAGGTTGAGACTTTAGTGGGCCTAGGTTTTATTCCAAGCTTTTCTTTGTCATGCATTTTAATTGTTATTCATATGACTCTAATTTTAATTGGACATATTATTAATTAATCAACCTAAATTATAAAAAGAATGTATTTATTAATTCTGATATTTGTGTCATAACAGTCCTGTTCAATGGATGTTGACCAAATATTCGAATCAATTCTTACCGTCCAAAGGTAAACTTTAATTTGAAATAAAATTTGATAAGTCATGACATCATATTTGAATGCTTGCGTCTTGCATAAAGATGATGTACGAAATTCGAACCACGAACCATAAATTAACACGACAGTCAAACTTATTCAATGTCGGTTTAATCTATTGTCCGATGTATTGTCACCCTTATTAATTAAATGTTTAATTAATTCAAACCCACCAATTTGATAAAACCATTTAATTAAAGTACGTATCCAATTAATACCATTTAATTAAATTTAATTTAAATTTCAATGATTTCCATCAATTAAGAGCGACAAGTATTTTGGTACCGATTTTCGGGCGTGATGGGGGTGTTAATCCTTCCCCACACTTAACCAACTCCTGAACTCATTTTCGAATGAATATCTGGTTTTTGGTGTCCGGCCTAACTAAGTGGCTGGTGGCGACTCCAACCCTTATTTTATTTTCAAAATACCCCAACTCTTCATTTTCAAACAAAAACAAGTTTTTTTTTAAAAAAAAATAAAATCCCCAAAAATTTAATTCACCCCAATTTTCAAATTTTTCAACAAAAAAACGATTATTTTTCTAGCGATTTTGATTTCCAAAATAGGTCGCTACAAGTTTTTATTCAGATATTTTTATTAAATATTCAAATATTAATGATATTTATGTTTTATTTATTATAACTAATTTATTAAATTGTTGTTATATAGTCTTTTTTTAAATTAAAGTATAAATTCTAAAATTGGTTTTCTTGAGGGTTAAGTCTTCTGGGTCGGGTTTAGGAGGTTACAAGTATGGCTGCCCTCGACTCAAAAAGAAGAGATCAAGCCATAAAAAAGAGGCATTTGTGGCTACATGGAGGATGAAGAAGACTCCACCGAAGATGAGGTAGTCAACCTTTGTCTCATGTCCATCGAAGAAGATTCAAGGGTAACTTCTAATTCATCACCTTTAATTTCATATACTTTTGATGAATTAAAAGATGCACATGATGAATTGGTTTTAGAGTTTAAAAATCACATTTTAAAAAAGAAGAAAATGGTTTCAAATTTAAAAGTTCAAAATGATTTGATTTCTAAAACCAAAGATCAACTTAAAGCAAAACTCAATGAGTTTGAGAAAAAGAATTTTATTTACGAAATTTGCTTCAAAAATTTCAAGAAGATCATCAACGAGAAGTCGATGATCTTAAAAGATAAAAATATTTGATTTACAAAAGTTTTGAAAATAAAAATGAATACTGCTCCAAAAATAATTTTGTAAAATTAAATTTTTATGTTGGACAATCTAGTTCCCCTAAATTTTTCAAAGGAAAAATGATAAAGAATGTTTGGGTCCCAAAGGGACTTATTTCTTCAAACAAAAAGAAAGACATTGAAAAATGAATTCCAAAGAGAATTAAAATTTTTGAGAATAATGTCAATGGATCCAAAGCAATTTGGATACCAAAATATTTGCAATTGTCTTTTGTAGGTGTGCTTGAGCATTGATGAGTAAAGCCACATTATGGAAGCTATTGACACACAAGAAAGAAGAACACTTGAAGAAGGAGAGGCTTAACATCCTACCTTGTTTCAAGTGATAAAATTAAGTTTCATGCAATTCTTGATCATGATTTCCATGTCCATTTCTCATAATGATCTAAGCCTGCTTTGTATGACTCCATGTTATGCCTAATTGCATATAGTTAGGGGGAGTCTCAATTGCATGAGTTACATGTTTTTGGCCTAATATGCTCATTTCTATGTCTTTGGGCATTAACTTGTAATATTTGGTTGTTTTTGGTGAAATTCATGCTTGATTTGACTTAAATATGTTATATTGAGAAGCAAGTTGATTAAAATGTAGCTTATAGGTTCTTTTATGCATATTTTATCTTCTTAAAGCCTTTGGATGCTCTTAGGATATCATATAAAGGACTTTAGAAGTGCTTTTGCTGCATTTTTGCCAAAACCGTGCAGCCGATATCGGTACTGCCCTTACCGTATCGGTACTACAATGATTCTGTACCGGTACGGTCTACCATTGTACCGGTACGCATAGTAAAAAAGGGACTATTTTGTCTCCTTTTTGCCATGCCTTGTATGCTTATTGATTTATTTTTATAAATGGCATGTTTAATTGAATTTCTTGATATATTTGATTAATTGAAATTCAGTTTATTTCTCTTCAATTGTTGGACTAACATTTTTATTGATTCTTGATAGAGGGGGAGCTATTTTTAAAAAAAATCTTTTATGTAAAAAAAATTTTGATCTCATTTTCCATTGTTATTTTACACCAACAAATTGGCATTTTCTATCAATTGGTACTAAATTTCTAACGATTGGTATCAACCTTTCAACAATTGGTGTTTTGAACTTAAATGTGATTTCAAACTTAGTTTTGAAATTATTTTTGATATAACAAAAAATGGAGAGATAGGTTTGAAAAATTAAATTTCAAAAAGAAAAAAAGGAGAGGTTTAATATTTTCTAAAAATATTCTCATTTTCTAAAATTATTTTTCTAAGGGGAAGGAATTTCAAAAATAATTTTTCAAGTGGTTTTGTTATATCAAAAATGGGAGATTGTTGAAATAGTGATTTTGATATAACTTAAAATGAAAAATGTTTTTGAATAACTAATTTGCAAAAATATTTCAAAAGTTCATTAACAGACCCTGTGTATTGATACACTCTATAGTTTATCGATACTTAGTTAGCCGTACCGGTACAACTAAGCTGTGTACCGATATGCCCTTTTCATCCCCAAGAAGTCAGATTTCTAGTAGCCAAAAATAATTTTTCAAGTGGTTTCGTTATATAAAAAAGGGGAGATTGTTGAGATATTGATTTTGATATAACTTAAAATGAAAAATGTTTTGGATAACTAATTTGCAAAAATATTTCAAAAGTCCATTAACTTGAAAAATATGTTTGTAAGGTTTTCAAAGAGTTTTTGACATGTTTAAATGCTTTCAAAATAGCCCAAGTGTCAAAAATAGACCCTGTGTACTGATACACTCTATAGTGTATCAGATACTTAGTTAGCCGTACCGGTACAACTAAGCTGTGTACCGATATGCCCTTTTCATCCCCAAGAAGTCCGATTTCTAGTAGCCAAAAATTGTACCGGTACAAGCTTGGACGTACCGATACGCAAGGAAGTGTACTGATACACTTGCATAGTGTACCGATACCCTTTGTTATAAATGCCCAAAAGCTTTTTCTTCTTTGAGGCAAGTACCGATATGCTGACTCGTGTACCGGTACGCCATACACCAGAAGTTATTTAATGCTGTAAATAAAGCCCCCAACGGCTAGTAACGGTCACAAACTCTTTAAAAGTCATTGACTCTAAAGCAAGGTCGATTCAGTTGAAAATATGTTCAAGAAATAGCACTAGGTTCTTATTGACGAAAGATGGTCGCAGGCGTTTCTACTAAGTGTTCAATTTTTCTAATATTTATAAGGCTTAAGGGTGTAAAAAACCCTTGAACTTTTAGAAGAAAAAAAATCAATTAAGCCCCTGAACATTTTTTGCAGCCAATTAAGCTCTTAAACTAAGAAATTTAATCAATTAAGCGCTTTGACCAATTTTGACCATTAAATCTTGAAAGTTTTTTGGATATTTTGGTGCAGTGCGTCGTGTCACAGTGTTTCTACTTGGCATTTTTAGATTTTTTATTTTGTTTAAAGAATTCTTTAAAAGTTCTAAAAGACTTATAAAATTTATAAAAAATTATTTTTTGAAAAAAATTGCAAATGCAACATGATAAAACCGTAGTTTATAACATACGAGTAATATCTAAAGAAAAAATCTGGCAAGATTTAATGGTCAAAATTGGTCAAATGGCTTAATTGATTAATTTTTTTGTTCAAAGGCTTAATTGAGTGCAAAAAAATTCAGGAGCTTAATTGATTTTTTTCAAAAGTTTAGGGGCCTATTCCACCTTTAAGCCAAATTTTAATTTTAATAATTCATCACTTATTATTTTATAGAATCTGGTATTTTTTAATGTTTATTTAGTTTTTTTAAAGAATCACTTAAGTTAACGAACTTTCTAAAGAAATCAATGGTGTCCTTCGTCACGTCATTATTTATATGTGGACTATAATATATCGTAGACTGTCATATCAATATAGTAAATTGTTATATTAGTGTCATTAAGCCCACGTCAAAATAATAACAATTAACATTGATCAAAAGACAAAACTGATGCAATTTACGAATCCGTATACCTAAATAAGTGTATTCTTCGGAGGAAATTTTAAATTAATTATTTAGTGAACTGAGAACAAAGTTACCCTTGCAATAAGCTAATTAAAGTTAGCATTTTATTCTACTTTTTCAACCCGAACCTCTGTCCGTAATTTTTTTCATCAATAACCTTTCCTTTTCATTTTTACGTAGCCGACAACGACGGTTTTAATATTGGTTATCGGCTGTTGGTATTTTTTTTCTTTTTTCTTTTTTAATTTTTAAATTTAATAATTTTTTTCTTGTGAAACTTTTTTTTACCTTTCAGTACGTATCTTCTGTTTTTTAGCATGCTTTTATTTTCTTAATTGATTGTTTGACCGCTTTTTTTTATTTTCATCATGATTAGATTTAACGTCGCCACGACTAATCAAGATGGCGCTCTTTTGGTTATCTTGTTTAGCTCCTTATTTTAGACACTCGAACTGAATTTGAATACGAATTCATAGTCACCGCTTTGTTCACGGTTGAGTTGTGGTAATGATCTTGTTGTCAACATGCCTTATTATTGTAATATACGCTTTTTTAATATTATTTGTTGTTGTTTTTACCTTTTATCATCGAGCTTTGGTGATGTTTGTATCTATTTTGTTTCAAACTTTTATGTTAAGATTTTTTTATATGATCTTATTTATTATCTAGAGACCTTGATTTTTGTGTTTTTAAGAATATGTCCGGCCCCAACTCCATTTCCAAACTACTATTGCAGCAGTTCAGTTTTTCTTCCAAACAAATAAACAAGACTACCCAATTGCAAAATTATCCAAGTGCTCCGCTATAGTTCAAATAATACTAGAATATTCCCTCGCTGTGTTTTCAAAAATCGTATTAAAATATTAAATATAATGAACAATTATTTTTATGAATAATATTTAACAAATATATATGGAATAGTTACTTTTTAAGTAAATTAATTTATAGTTAAATTTATTCATTTTAATAAATTATATAAAATGAATATAAACATAACATAAATAAAGTATACTATGAAAATAATATGAATGTGTCAACACTACATGAAAATATTACGAATATATCATAAATATATCGTTGTGTTAAAATTTATAGAAAATAAATTTTAAACGTATCAAATCTAAACATATATAACTTTTAAATACAATTATAACACGAATAAATAATATGATTATAAATACATTTTTTTAATGAGAAAAAATAGAAGAAAATAAAAGATATAAATAACATAGATTATTTACCAAATTATCCCTAAACATGAATCCAAAGAAATTGATTAGTTGTCTAATAGTTAACTAATTCAAATTATAAATTGGTCAACAATGAGAAAGAAATAAAAGACAACATAACAAACATCTAAAAAGCTAATATTTTTACTTAAAAAGTATTGTTATGTTTGCATATTTTGAAGCAAAATTATCTACAACGCTTTAATATAAATTTCTTCCAAAAGATCACTCTTGGTTGTCATCAAAACAAGTCCATTTAGCCTTTCTTGCAACATAGTTATCTGTAAGTAAAACTTCACAAACTTCAATCTTGTAAACCTTCATTCTTTAAAAGCAACAGTAATACGAATAGTCAATAAGACTCTATATGCATTTTCGTATTTGGAAAACAATTAAAACGTTTTAAAAACTTTAATAAGTCAATTACTCTTAATTTTTTCCTTGAGTAAAAGCTCTTTAAGTAATTTCAGCTCAACAAAATGGTTCATTTCTATCCATGACAGATAACTTACCTTTTCTAAGAACAATTTCAAAATTATTATAATGAAACAAGAAGCCAAAAATATTTTCATATGACCCGAGTAATTATATTCTACATCTTTTAAGGTTCGCTTTTAATTGTCATATTCTACTTTTAATATAGCCGTTAAAACAAAATTAATTGTATTGAACCACCCTGACCACAATTAATGCTTTAGATTAAGAATTTTTTATGATATTTGTTTTGATATAATAATTGAAAATTAGTTTTGGACTAAATTGAAAAGATTTCAAAAATGTTTTTAAGTCCAAACAACTTGAAAATATGTTTGAGGAGTTTTCGAAAGGTTTTGGAAGCGTTTAAAATGTTTAAATGTAGCCAAACTCAAGTTTTTGGCATGTCCGTACTGATATGGTTACACCCCGTATCGATACACCTTAGGGTTTCAGCTATAGAATTTTTCTAGAACCTAAAACCCGTATTGATACAGGCTTAGGCGTATCGGTACGGAAAGGGTTGTACCAATACGCTTATAGGCGTACCGATACCTGATGTTTTTAAATCCCCAACGACTAGTTCAAAACCCCCAACGGCTATTTTCCTGCAGCGTAATGATACACCGTATCAACATACTATTTCGATACAGACTGTAGCGTACCGATACACCAAGGCTGGGCGAACATAATGGCTAGTTTCTAAAGAACGAGTATCGATACGGTAACCCTGTATATCGATATGGTTGTCTCCAAAACTGTATTTACTGTGGGAAATAAAGTCCCCAACGGCTCCAAATCATCCCCAATGATCTCCAACGGCTAGGAACTCATTTGGGAGTATAAAAGGACCCTTCAAGCACCTGGAACAACTAATGATCAACATGTCAACATGTTTATGATTGTATTTGAGTCTTTTGTACTTTAATTTCCATTCTTTGTATAGACTACACTTGGGAGCCAAAATGTTTATGTATGCTCAAGTGTATTAGGATTTTGAGTTATTGTTTGCTTTATTTTCTCTTGTTAGAGAGGATCCCAAAGCTTGGGTTGTAAGTTTTGGATGCTAGGCTTGGTAATTGAGTATAGGTTGTAAAGGTTGCCTCCTAAGCCTTGTAAAAGGGGAATAATTCTTAGTGAATTTGGGAAATCCTTAGTTGGGAAGCTAAGGTAGTGGATGTAGGCTTTGGTTAGAAAGCCAAACCACTCTAAAATTCTTGTATCAATTTTCTATATTTTTTCTTCCCACAAAAATCACCCATTAGCAACTTCTCCACCACTTGGCAAGCAAATTCGGTTGATTCTTCGAGCCCAACAATTGGTATCAGAGCGAGGCTCAATCGAGAGGGATTAACATCCTATTGAGGCGATCCGGCATGCTCAACCAATCAACAAGTCAACCGGTTTCCATGGCGCAATCCATTGACAAGCTACTCTTTTTCAACGGTGAACATTATGCCTATTGGAATAATAGAATGGTGTACTTTATCAAGGCCAAATATTTTCGTCTATGGGATCCTATTGAAGATGGACCGTTCGTGCCAACAAGAAACAAGGAGGAATGGATTGCCAATGACAAGAAGATGATGTAGCTAAATTGCAAAGCCTTGCATATCCTACTTTGTGCATTAGGCCCCGATGAATACGCAAAAATTTCTTCTTGTAAAGATGCCAATGAGGTTTGGGACAAGCTTGAAGTGATCCATAAAGGTGCAAATGAGGTAAAGGAGACAAAGATTGGTCTACTCAACCTCAACTACAAAAACTTCAAGATGGACCCAGAAAAAGACATCAAGAGTATGTTCGACCGTTTCTCCACAATCGTCAACGAACTCAAAGGTCTTGAAGAGGAGATTTCAGAAGACAAACTCGTTCGAAAGTTGATTTATTCACTTCTCGAATCATGGGAGATCAAAAAGACGGATATCATTGAGGCCAAGAACTTAAAGGAGCTCAAGCTTGATGAGCTAATTGGGTCTCTTCCCACCCATGAGTTGAATGCAGACCATTGAGAAAGAAGAAAGAGAAAAATATCAAAGAGCTCGGGATTGAAGATCTAAACACAATAGCTCTTAAATCATCCACAAGCCATCAAGAAGATTTAAGTGACGAGGAAAGTGAAGATGAAGAGATGGCCTATCTTTTCAAGAAGTTTACCCGATTCATGAAGAGTGAAAAAGAAAAATCTAAGCATGAATCGAAGAAGAAGATGAAGGATCCCCACAAGAGTCATGAATGCAAGAAGACGAGGCACATCAAATACGATTGCCCTCACTTCAACAAAAAGGGATCATCTTTAAAGAAAGCATATGTGGCAACATGGAGTGATAAAGACTCCACCGATCAAGATGAGGTAGCCCATCTATGCTTTATGTGGCCCTCTAAGAGGGATGTGTAGCTTCTAACTCATCTAATTTCAATTCTTATACACTTGATGAGTTACAAAAAGCCTACGACGAATTGATTTTCGAATTTAAGGCTTCATTTTTGAAAAACAAATTGATGATTTCTTAGTTGAAAACCTAAAATTATTTACTTTTGAAAATCAATTTGGAGTTTGAAGCAAAACTCAAGGATTTTGAACTTAAAGTTTCAAACTTACAAAATTTGCTTCAAAATCTTGAAAAAGATCATCAAAAGGAAGTGGATGATCTTAAGAAAGAAAACGATTTGATTTCCAAGGAATTACAAAAGAAAAACAATTTTGAAAAATCAAATTTTTATCAAAAATAATATAGTGCCCCTAGATTTTTTAACGGGAAATGTTTTAGAAGTATTTGGATCCCAAAAGGACTAATTACTTCAAATAAAAAAGGTGAAATTGAAAAATAGATTCCTAATAGGGACTAAAGTTTGTGCTACTAATGCCTATGGATCCAAAGCAATTTGGATACCAAAATATTTGTGATTGTCTTTTTATAGGATTGATGGAGCTTTGATCGACAAGTGATGAAATTAAGGGGGAACTCTATGCACACAAGGGAGATCACTTGAAGAAGGAAGGCTTCACATCCTACCTTCGGTTCAAGTGGTAAAATTAGTTGAATTTATTTGCTTTTAATTTGATTTATTTATTTTAATTCAACTAGTTTATCATATATTTGTTGGACTAACATTTCATTTGATGCTTGAGTAAGGGGGATCCTATTTTAATAAAACATTTTTTGTCAAAATTTATTTTAAAATTCTCCATTGTTATGAACTTAAAAGTTTTCAAACTTTGGTTTGAACCATTTTTTATATAACAAAAGGGGAAGAATGTTTTGAAAAATTGAATTTTCAAATGAATAAGGGGGAGCTTTAACTATGTTTATATTTTTAAACTCTTATTCAAAATTTATTTTACTAGCGGAGAAACCCAAACACAATTTTTCAAGTTGGTTTTTATTATATCAAAAATGGGGAGATTGTTAGGATATTTGTTTTGATATAATAATTGAAAAATAATTTTGGACTAAATTGAAAAGATTTCAAAAAATGTTTTTAAGTCCAAACAACTTGAAAATATGTTTGACGAGTTTTAAAAAGGTTTTAGAAGTGTTTAAAATGTAGCCAAACTCAAGTTTTTAGCATGTTCAAACCGATACGGTTACACCCCGTATCGATACACCTTAGGGTTTCAACTACAGAATTTTTCCAAAACCAAAAACCCGTATCGATACAGGCTTAGGCGTATCGATACAAAGAGGGTCGTATCGATATGCTTATAGGCGTACCGATACCCTATGTTTTTAAATCTTAACAGCTAGTTCAAAACTCCCAACGGCTATTTTCCTGCAGCGTACCGATATACCATATCAACACACTGTTCCGATACGGACTGTAGTGTACCGATACACCGTATCGATGCGCTCTAAAGGTGTATCGATACACCAAGGCTGGGCATGCATAACAGTTAGTTTTTGAAGAACGAGTATAGATACGACTGTCTCTAAAACTGCATTTATTGTGGGAAATAAAGTCTCCAACGGCTCCAAATCATCCCCAACGGTCTCCAACGGTTAGGAACTCATTTGGGGTATAAAAGGACCCTTCAAGCACTTGGAACAACTAATGATCAACATGCCAACATGTCTATGATTGTATTTGAGTCTTTTGTACTTTAATTCCCATTCTTTGTATAGACTACACTTGTGAGCCAAAATGTTTATGTATGCTCAAATGTATTAGGATTTTGGTGAGAGCAAGAGTGCAAACACATACCTAAGAGAGAAATTTATTGTTTGCTTTATTTTCTCTTGTTAGAGAGGATTCCCAAAGCTTGAGTTGTAAGCTTTGGATGCTAGGCTTGGTAATTGAGTCTAGGTTGTAAAGGTTTCCTCCTAAGCCAAAAATAGTTTTAGACTAAATTGAAAAGATTTCAAAAATGCTTTTAAGTCCAAACAACTTGAAAATATGTTTGAGGAGTTTTCAAAAGGTTTTGGAAGTGTTTAAAATTTTTAAATATAGCCAAACTCAAGTTTTTAGCATGCCCGTACCGATACGGTTACACCCTGTATCGATACACCTTAAGGGTTTAGCTACAGGATTTTCCAGAATCAAAAATCCGTATCGATACAGGCTTAGAAGTATCGATGTAGAGAGGGTCGTACCGATATGCTTATAGGCGTACCGATACCCTATGTTTTTAAATCCCCAGCGGCTATTTTCCTGCAGCGTACCAATACAACGTATCAACACACTGTTTCGATACGGACTGTAGCGTACCAATACACCGTATCGATATGCTCCAAAGGTGTATCGATATACCAAGGTCGGGCAAGCATAACATCTAGTTTCTAAAGAACGAGTATCGATACGGTAACCCCGTGTATCGATACGACTGTCTCCAAAACTACATTTATTGTGAGAAATAAAGTTTCCAACAGCTCCAAATCATCCCCAATGGTTTCCAACGGCTAAGAACTCATTTGAGAGTATAAAAGGACCCTTCAAGCACCTAGAACAACTAATGATCAACATGCCAACATGTCTATGATTGTATTTGAGTCTTTTGTACTTTAATTCCCATTCTTTGTATAGCTACACTTGTAAGCCAAAATGTTTATGTATGCTCGAGTATATTAGTATTTTGGGTGAGAGCAAGAGTGCCAACACATACCTAACAGAGGAATTTATTGTTTGCTTTATTTTCTCTTGTTAGAGAGGATTCCCAAAGCTTGAGTTGTAAGCTTTGGATGCTAAGCTTGGTAATTGAGTCTAGGTTGTAAAGGTTGCCTCCTAAGCCTTGTATAAGGGGAAGAATTCTTAGTGAATTTGGGAAATCCTTAGTTGGGAAGCTAAGGTGGTGGATGTAGGCTTTGGTTAGAAAGCCGAAGCACTCTAAAATTCTTGTGTCAATTCTCTATATTTTTGCTTCCCACAAAAATCACCATTAGCAACTTCTCCACCACTTGGCAAGTAAATTCGGTTGATTCATCGAGCCCAGCAAATATTTTAGAAGACTGTTATATATATTTATATATCAGAGAACTCATTTCGAGGTCTATTTTTTCGGGGACTTGTGCAGTCGCCCCTATTGAACATGTACATAACCACCCTTAGATGAATCTATCTTCTTTGTAATCACACTTGATATGCAATTTGACCTAGAAAAAGTGCAGGCTTAGTTTCTAAATTCAGTAGACTAAGTCCAAAAGGGCAGATTATATTTCTTACAATCTTACAAATAACTGGTTACATAACATTAAAGATCATATTATATGCAGCAAAAAAAAGATCAAAAAAAGAAACACTAAAACTCAAACTAACAATATGGTAACATTCTATATGAGATTATTCAAAAAAAAAAAACATTCTAAATGAGTTACAACGTTATTTTAAACATTATCTGACATTGATATAGGTACCTTAAACTTAGCTCTTGATTTGATACAACATGCATCTAACATCTTTACTGTTAGGTCTTTCCTTGGGATCATCCAACGTGCAGAAATAAGCAATCTTCAAAACCAGGGTCATTTGTTCTTCAAACCCTTTTCCAATCAGCTTAGGATCGATGGCTTGCGTCGGATTGTCCGAGACCATGATGTTCCTCATCCATTTCACCAAACTCATCTCATCAGTGTGTTGAAAGAACTCATCGGATGGAAGCTTCCCCATCACCAGAACACAAAGTATAACCCCAAAGCTATAGATATCGCATTTATCGGTGAACTTGAGTGTTTGATGATATTCGGGTGCTATGTACCCTACAGTCCCAGCCAAATTGGAAGTGGTCACATGTGTGTATGCATCAGGCATTGCCTTAGCAAGCCCGAAATCTGCAATCCTAGCTTCCATTTCATCATCGAGAAGGATGTTTCCTGGCTTGAGATCTCTGTGGATGATTCGAGGACGATGGCTCATGTGAAGATATTCGAGCCCGGCAGCCACTCCTTTTGCAATCCTCAGCCTAGCAAGCCAATCCAGCTCCCTTATACCTTCTGAAACTTGATGTAAAATATCCTGCAAGCTTCCGTTTTTCATGAATTCATACACAAGGTAATGACAATCGGGTCGAGAGACATGAGCCAACAGGGGAAGGAGGTTCCTATGTCGGATTTGGCCCACCGTGGTGATTTCTGATCGAATCTGTCGCATTTTCTTGTTGAGAAGCTTGCTGTCTTCGTCGGTTAACTCAGCTGCATCTTTCGGGGGCTGAATGACTTTCTTAATAGCGATCAATTTGCCATTACTTCCTGGTAATTCAGCTTTATAAACTTCACCACACCCGCCTTTCCCTATGATCTCCAATGAAGCCAGCCCATCTTCTTTCTCCAGAAAGGCTAAATCCTCAGCTTTCTTAATCATTGGACTGAATATGGACGGACCAGGGTCTTTGCTAGCGCCTCTAATGGTTGCCACCACCAGTTTAAACGTCACAGAGAAGAAGAACCCAGAAATTCCCCCACCTATAGCTCCAGCAAAGAATCCCAAGATCCATTCCAATGCCCTTTTGCTCTTGTGCTTGGGATGTTCTCCTGTTGATGAACTGGGACCTTCGGCAGTTGCAGATTTGCTTCCATTTGGTGATGGAGCTTGAGCGCTACTGCTTCTGCTGTTGTTTGTTGATTTCTTCTCAGCAAAAATGTACCGTTTGGGTTGCTGAGATACTGCCAATTCATCCAGTTCGTTCGTCAATGGAGAGGAGCCGAAATTACCTTCCAGAAAATTGTTCCCCGAGAAGTAAAAGAACCGAAGGTTCCGGAATGAACGTATAGATGATGGGATCTTCCCGGAAAACAGATTGTTTGCAAGCGAAAGATTTTCCAAGTTGGGAAAATGCTTCAAGAAACTCAAGTCACCGGTGAACTTATTGAAAGATAAATCGAGAACTCGAAGGCGAATTAAAGAAGACAAATTCGACGGTATCTCCCCGGAAAGCATGTTGTTTCCAAGGTCAAGGATTTCGAGCTTTTTGCAATGAACAATTTCCGGTGGGAGTTGATCGGCGATACTGTTGTGAGAAACTGAGAGCTCTTTGAGCTCCGAAAGATTCCCAATTGCAGGAGACAAAGACCCACCCAGCTTTTGGGATTTAAAAACAAGCCTGGTGACTTTAAGAACATAAGTGTTGTTGTCTGCGAGTCTTCTCTCGCAGGAAACTCCGGCGGCGCTGCAGGGATTGGTGGCGGGCAACCGTTGACCGGTGATGCCCAAGTCTTTGAGAATTGTGAAAAGAGCCTTTGAGTCAGAACGGTCGAGAGTTAGCCTTGCGTGGGAGATGAAGAAGAGAGAGAGGAGAGTGAGGAAGCGAAGGAAGTGGAGGCGGTGGTGGTGGGATTTGGCCGGAGAGAATGCCATTGACGGCGTATTAAGGCGCTGCTGGTGGTGAAGATTATTGGTACATAATAATGCTGCCACTTAGTAATTATTTGAATATTTAATTTGTTAGTTTATCGGCTGATACCGTGTGGAAAAAATGAGGTCTGTGCCTCTGTGGAGCCCATTAGACTTTAGAGTTTGATTTCTTATTTCTTTAAAAAAAATTGAACCAACTCATTTTTTTTTAAATTATTAGTCGGATTCTGTTGAGATTTATTTTAGAATAATTTATTCAATTTAATTTTTTAATTATAATAATAAGATTTAAATTTTTGATTTTATTTAAAAAATTTAATATTTCATCTTAATAAATTAATTGATTGAAAATAATTCATTTCTTTATTTCTAAAGCGTAAGGACTAAGATGTTGTCGATGCCTACTTGTGCCTTTCGTTCAACCTATTCTTTTTTATTATCATAGATAATTTTTTTTACAAGTTTCTTAATTAATTAATTTCTCAATTAAATTTGAAGTTATGAGTAAAAAATTTCCCTTAAAAAACTGAACAAGTTATTTTCAGAACATATGTCCATATTTATATGTGACAAGCAAGAATTTTCTAAGAAATTATGTAATAGAAAGTGATAATATTTCCATTAATGATGTATTTGTTATTTTCCTGGAAACGATACTGCAAAATTCCCTCTATTTCCCCAACGTTTACCCCACGCTATGGAGAAGACTTGACCTTAACTTTTTCGTAAAATAATTGTACAAGAGATGGATAAAGAGTGCGGACGTAATCAGTTGCCTATTCTGAAATTTTTAAATACTCATATAGTTTATATAATTTTTATATTTTTATAATTTTTATCGATAGTCTAAATTTATACCCTCTAATATTTTGTAATTTTATACCCTAAATTTGTTATATAATTCTAACAATTCACATCCCTACATAAGATCTCAAGTCCATCTCTAATTGTACAAGTCAATGGAGACTCACTTCTTACATAATTAAAAAGATTAAAATATAGTTTTGTTTTCATAATTGCCCAATCTCATCAATATTATCTTCATTTTTAATTTTATCAATTTAATCATTAAACTCTCAAATTGTATCAATATAGTTTTTGACCAACGAAAATCGTCATTGACTGTTATGGTGCTAATACGACAGTTAACTATACTGACATGACGGTTCACAGGTGAATAATGACGTTACAAATGGGCTTAATTAATTTTTAACTGAGTTTGAAAACTTAATTGATTCTTATAAAAATTTCAATGGCTTATTTAGTTGATAAAATTTAAGAAAGTATTAAAATTTTAAAATATTAAAAAATAATAAAAATAAAAACACTATTAAATTTTTTGAGAAAATGTAAAAAAATATTTTTAAAAAAATCATAAGGTGTTGTAAATTAAGTAAAAGAAAATCATGAGAGACAGAGAGAAACTTGTATTTATTCTCAATATGAAGTGTGTACAATGTCTTCTCCAAATTTTCTATTTATAGATATAAGAAGTAAATGTCATATAGAAGTTTAATTTAATGAGGATTAAATTCCTAATGATAGAGTAAATCAAACTTCTAGATAAAGTTCTTATCATGATGGACAGTGACAAAACTCTACGTTATTTATTGATGAGGCCATTTAAAGTTTTCTAAATTTAGAGAGGGCCAACAATATAAATTATATGTTTTCGGGGACTAAAATATAATTTTAGCATTATACCAACTTAAAACTTTTTCAATTTTTGGGGTCGTAGCCCCCAACGATCTCCATAGAGTTTCGCCTCCTAATCATAGACATCAACATAGATAAATATTCATTACAAAGTTATAAAATGATAAATTTTAAATTAGTAAAAAAAAATTAAAAATATTTATAAAGTATTAAAAAAATTAAACACTTTCATCGAAAAAGTCTCTGATTATCTATGATCAACCTAAGCCTACTACGAGCAATGCTACATCTACCCACTGAGTCATCTACCCAATTGAGGTGGCAGCTACACATGGCGATTAATAAATGTAATACAATTAATGCATCTTTTATCAATAAACAATTTTCAAGTTATAAATACAATACAATTAATACATCGTTAACTAATAATTAAATTTCAAAACTATAAATGTATTATAAAATAATATTTTATTTTTAAATATAATAAGAAGAGAAACTTAGCTAACTCAAATACATTTTAGCCTGTCGTACTATCATGATGTAATTCCTCCAAAATCCCAGTAGAGTACTATTGTTTTCAATCAAATTAAAAAAATATCATATATGAACCATGAAAACTTAAGCGTTTAAGCTTTGTCTCACCTCAATTTCATGAAATGCAACCTCTTAAACTTATTGATTTTGTTCATCTACTATCAACTACGAATGAAAGGATAAAATTTAATTATTTTCTTAATTTTTTTATCTCTATTACCCTTTCATGTTTATCAAATTCTCAAGTTACTATAAGAGAACAAATTCTCGAATTAAGTATTTAAATTTAAAAATTGAGAGGAGAAAATGTCTTAATTAACTATTATTTAAACTAGAAATTGGGAGGGATAACAGTCCCTCCCACCTCATGTAATACCACAAAAAATATTTTTTTAAGTTAGTTAAGGATTTATATAAAGTTTGATCCGAATCTGAAAAGAACAAGGCCTAGTGACCAAAATAACACTTTATAAAAGTTTGGGGACTAAAATGTAAAATATCAAGTGATTTCATTCAGTATAGGGGTAAATCTGATCAAAATAAGAATTTTGATATCATATTTGGGAATTAAGATGCAGTAGAAAGTATCGAATTTGGATCGAATAAAATTTTTAAGCGTGCTCAGGCCAGAGTAGCACTAGGATGGGTGACCTCAGGGAAGATCCCATATTCGTGTTTTTGATCGATACAAATGACTCAAGAAAATTAGGAATAATTCGTATGGATATTTGTTAAAGGAATTTTAAGGAAAAATTTTATCCGATAGAGATTTCGGGTAATTATCGGTATTTTAGACTGAGTCAAAGTTTCAGAGTTTGACTCCATAAATATGGGAGATTTATTATGACAATATTATTTATTTATGGAATTTAGCGACATGATCCAATAGTTCGATCAATGGAAAATCGTATTAGGTGATTATCGGGTAATTGTAGCGAATAAAAAAATCATAAAATAAAATTTTATGATTTCTTTGGGAATGGCCGGTTATGAAAGAACCAAATTGCTTCAAATTTAATGGAGTGACAATTTTAAAGAAGGATTGTAAATTAGGATGTAATTGAGGGACAATTTAGTGAAATGGATTAAAACGGATTTAAAATTCATTTTAATCATACAAGTGGCAAAATAAGAGTAAAATGAACAAAAAAAATTGTTCATCTATTTCCTTCAAACCATGGGAGAGAGGAACAAAGGGAGAATAAGAAAACTCAATTTTCAAGTTTGATTTGGAAAGTTTACAAGTAAGATTAAGGTATGATGCTATGGAAAAAAATAATCTATGCTTAATTCTCTTCCTTTTGGTAGTAGTTTTACATAGCAAAGTGAAGTATAGATTATGTTCTTGAAGAGAAAGACTTTTGATTTCCTGAATACATGATAGAATTAAAGTTTGATTTGAGTAGATTTGATGTTGTATAATGAAAACAAGCTTGATTTGGAATTAATTCTATGTTTAAGAACATAAACCCTAACCCTAAGTTTTGAGAATTTGGTTAGGGAATTGAATAAGGATGAAAATGAATAAATTATGAAACTAGAAGCCTTGTTTTGATGTTAGGAAGATTAAATTCCCTATTAGATTCCAAGTGGTCAATTCGGCTAGAATTGGAAATATAGGGAAACTATTGTGAAATTTATTCTAGCATTAGAATTGACGAGATTATGATTAAATTAGATTGATTTGGTAATTTAGGACCAAAAATGAAAATGTTTGGCATGAAGGGGACCATTTCGGCTAAGTAAGGAAATATTGAGGAAAAATGTTGAAAAGTTTCCTAATATGTGATTATTAGATTCGAATATGTATATGGAAAATAGAATTTAATTTAGGAAACCAGGGATTGAAATGACAAGAAAAGAAATGGTGAAGGACCATTTCGAAAATGGGAGTCGTTTGTAAGGGACCAATTTGGTCAAAGCTTGGAAGTCAAGGAAAAATGTATAGAAATGAATAACTAGTTGATTTGTACATGAATTAAAGTACAAATGTGGAAGTAGTGAACAAGTAGTAATGGAATTGTTCTAATTTGAGCTTGAACAATTGTTTGATGTCCAAAATGGTCACTAAGGACCTTAGGACCAAATCGACAATCACATGGAAATTGGAGGAAAATTTCAAAAATATTTTATATTCGAATAATTATGTTTTGTAAATTAAGTTAGCAATGTTAGATTTGATTCTAACAAAAGTATGACAATGTATGTATTCGATTGGTCTTCTACAGTTCTGAGGGAGACTGAGGGAGACACAAGTATTAGAGAAAAGGAAAAGGTTATCGAATAAGCTTAGTGAGGCTACTTTTGTGTCGCTATAGGTGAGTGCATTATTTATACATATGTTATTTTTGAAAAAAAAACAAGACTTGTGATAAGTCGACCCTAATATAGAGATGAATTACATTGTTTTGAAGCATATTGATTTGATGCATAATACAATAATGGCAAGTACATGTGAATGATTATGATGAAATATGAGATGTGAATTGCCCGTTTACAAGAATGATGATGATTGATTAATAATAAAATGAAATGCCCAAGTATTATGTTATGAGAGTCCATGGTATAGTTGGATATCCATAGTGTCCTTAGCAGCTGCGTCATTCAAGTTATGTTATCTATACATGTTTTTGTGACTACGATGGTGTCACATACACCTTGGGGACCCAAGCCCTTGGTGTGCACCCTGGGGATCCAAGCCTATAGTGCTAATGGCACTAACGAGGTGCTTTAATGAGGAGCAAAGAGCGTCCTCGAGTACGTACTCATTTACATGTTCTTGTTAGACACTACTGTGTCTTGTTCATGTGACTCGAGTACCTTGATCTCATATTATATACGTTGGGCTATCTTTAAAGAACGTTATATTATAAATTATTCCTAATGACTGATGAATATTGATATCATGATATTTATAATTATTCTATATTATGATATAAACTGTATTGGAATCGCTTGCCATTTTGCAGGAACTGTATTCCATATGATATACTGTACTGCATTATCGCATACTTTTATTTAAATATGTCTAATTGACTCACTAAGTTGTTACTTATCGTGTGTTTTATTTCACACGTAGGTTCTTCGAATTTTACTAGCGAGGAGGAGCTGTTCTTTTGAAGTCAAGTTACTACAGTAAGTTACAGTACGTACATCCTTATCGTTGTTTGATAAACTAGTGGGCATGTAAATATTTTTAAAGTAAACTGTTTTGTATAAATAAGTTTTAACCTAGATGTATGGTAATATAAATGTATTATCTTTGAAATTATGGAATATTGGTAAAATACATAGATCTATTAAAAGTACCTTGATTATTATTTATCGCGTAACAATTTCAAAATCAAGAAAGGGTCTAGGCAACACACATAGTTTTCATCCTGAATTGAATTTTCATTTTCATTTTAATAATTGACTTATAAGTATTACAAACCAATTCAGGGTCGAAACTAGGTGTGCCTGCCTGACATTGTTTTAAATTAGAAATCGAGAAAAGGGCCAACCACATGACTAGTTAAGCAAGAATAGTATAGTAATTTTTTTTACAAGTTAAGTTTTCTGAATATGACTGAACATTTTTTACGTATATTCAGCCTACGAGTATACGTTAAGGGTGTTACATTTAGTGATATCAGATCTACAGGTTTAGCCGATTCTGGAGGTTAAACCGAATCTAATATGATTTGTTATTTAGTACATGCCCCTAGGATGTCATGTTACTGATGTACTATATGTGTAACTTGATTTTGCTCCTAACTAATATGAATAGGTTATCGTGGTAATAGATAAGTCAAATACTGCTGGATCACGTTAGGCGATAGGTTATGGGGACCAAGAGGAGGTCCAAAGTGGAAGCAATGAGGTACATCATGCTCCACCTCCAGCTCTTGACCCAGCTGAACCTCCTGCGCAGCAGGGAGCTCAAGCCCAAGAATATGGAGCGTTAGTACAAGCTTTAGAAGCTATGGTTAATAGGCTTTAGCCTCCACTGGTTAATAGGCTTTAGCCTCCAACGCCCACACCAGCCCCGGCTCTCGCACCAGTCAGAGCGTCGATTGCGAAAGAACTTAAAAAGTTGGGAGCTCTAGAATTTCATGGAGAGGGTGGTTCGATGGCTGTCGACTTGTGGCTGAATGATGTCAAAGTCTTGATGGAAGAGTTAAGTTTTACAAATACTGAAATGTTAGAAAGGGTTGTATCCTTATTGAGGGAACATGCTCGTATTTGGTAGTCTAATGCCACAAAATTAGTACCGGCTGCTGAGGTAACTTGGACGTTTTTCCAAGAAGCATGCAAGGCCAAGTATGTTGGGGACCATTTCAAGAGAGAGATGCTGCAATAGTTTCTGAACCTTAAGCAAGGTACTCGTACTGTTTATGAGTACGAGTTAGAGTTCAATAGATTGAATCGGTATACAGCTGATTTGATGCGACTGAAAAGGCCCGATGTGAGTGGTTCATAGAGGGGCTTCACCCAAGGCCCAAGGAAATTCTATTGGGCATGAATTTATCAGTATACCATGACGAGGTGAACAGAGCTAAGGCCATAGAGAGAGCCTATTTGGAGCGAGTTAGAGCTCAGTCCTCTCGATCATCAAAGAGGCCTAGCGAGACTCCTATCTCGACACAGTCTAAACGAGGTAGAGGTAACCGATCACAGTGTAGGGCTGAATATGGATCTACGCGAAGGAATCATTTTGTAAGGAAATCTCATAATGCTCAATCATCAGCTACTGAATTGAGCAGGCCTTCGGTTCCAGAGTGCAAGATTTGCAGAAAGCGGCATCTGAGAGTTTGTCGAGCAGTTATAGGAGCTTGCTACAGATGCGGTTACACTAAGAACTTTATTAGAGACTGCCCGGAGGAGCAGGCTAGGAAGCCTACGCAGATTGAAAAATTTGCAGCTTCATTTAAAGGTCAAGGTTGAGCTGGTGGACAACCTAGGACATTAACACTGTGAGCTTCTGAAGCTGCATCCAATAGGGAATTCAGAAACTCGGCTCGAGTGTACAACATCTGTACTAATGAAGAAAATTACAATTTGGACATTATAGCAGGTACATTTCAACTTTTGGGTGAGCCTGTATTTACTTTAATTTATCCTGGATCGACTCACTCGTATATTAGTGCTAAGATAGTGGCACAAAGAAAGATTCCTATAGAGAATATAGCTAGTGATATGATTTCTAGTAACCCACTTGGGCATAGTACACGAGTGACTAGAATATATAAGAAATGCCCATTATTAATTCAAGGGATTAAGTCTCCGGCGAATTTAATGGAACTTCCATTCTATGAATTTGAAGTTATTCTTAGAATGGATTGGTTATCTGTATATGATGTAGAGGTGAAGTGTAAAGAGAAACGATTAGTACTACTAGGACCAGATGGTTTAGAAGTAGTCGTTGTTGGAGAAGAAAATAATTGTCTTAGTTCAGTAATCTCTGCAGCGTTAGTTCAGAGGATGCTGTGTAATGGATGTGAAGTGTATTTAGCCCATGTGATAGATACTCATGTAGAAAATAAAAAGTCGGAGGATATTCCCACTGTGTGGGAATTTCCAGACGTATTTTTGGACGAGTTGTTAGGATTACCCCCAGATAGGGAGGTACAGTTTGGGATTGATGTGTTATCCTAGAACTGAGCCGGTATCGATGGCACTATATAGAATGATACCAACTGAATTAAGAGAGTTGAAATCTCAATTACAAGAGTTATTAGACCGGGGTTGCATTCGACCAAGTGTATCACCATGGGGTGCTCATGCGTTATTTGTAAAGAAAAAGGATGGTTCTTTACGACTATGTATAGATTATCGACAATTGAATAAAGTAACTATCAAGAACAAGTATCTGCTACCAAGGATTGAAGATCTATTTGATCAACTTCGAGGAGCAGATGTGTTCTTAAAAATAGATCTTCAATCAGGGTATTATCAGCTCAGGGTTAAAGAAGAAGATATACCAAAGACATCGTTCATGACTAATTATGGACATTACGAGTTTCTGGTATGCCATTTGGACTTTCGAATGCCCCTGCTTCATTCATGGATCTAATGAATAGGGTATTTCAACCCTACTTGGATCAGTGTTTAGTAGTCTTCATAGATGATATTATGATATACTCTAAGACAGAAGCTGAGCATGATTACCATCTTCGAGTAGTATTACAAACATTAAGAGATAAGAAACTTTATGCTAAGTTCTCCAAATGTGAATTTTGGTTGCCAGAAGCTACATTCCTTGGATATATGGTATAAACAGAAAGAATAAGAGTTGATCCCAAGAAAGTGCAAGCTATTCTCAAATGGGAGGCACCGAAAAATGTCTTCGAAGTTTGAAGTTTCTTGGGATTAGCTGGATATTATAGACGATTTGTACAGACTTTTTCCATCATTACTATGCCACTTACCCAGCTGCTATGAAAATGTGTTCCATTTGTATGGACAGAGAAGTGATAGGAAAGCTTCGAGAGATTAATGAAAGTTTTGACTGAGGCACCGGTCCTAATACAACTAGAACCAAGAAAAGAGTATACTTTGTACAGTGACGCGTCCCATTGTGGGTTGGGTTGCGTGTTGATGTAAGAGGGTCGTGCTGTAGCTTATGCATCGCGACAACTCAAGACTCATGAAAGGAACTACCCAACGCATGATCTGAAAATAACAACTGTGATTTTTGCTTTGAAAAATCTGGTGACATTATTTGTATGGTGAAAAGTGTCATATTTACGCAGACTACAAAAGTTTGAATTACCTGATGACACAAAGAGATTTAAACCTGCGACAACGAAGATGGGTCGAGTTTTTAAAGATTACGATGTGGTTATTGATTATCACCCTAGAAAAGCTAATGTAGTAGTAGATGCTCTTAGCCAGAAGACATTTTCTGTTCTACGTGCAATGAATTCACAACTATCATTGGGACAAGATGGTTCATTAACAGTAGAGTTTTAGCTTAAGCCAAATTTTTTGGATCGGATCAAAGATTTACAGCTTTCAGATGAAGAATGTCTTGAAAATAGAAGATAAGCTGAATTTGGGAAAACACAAGACTATGAGATCAAATTTGATGGTTGTTTGTATTGTCAAGGTAAAGTGTATATTCCTGACGATGGCGATCTGAAGAAAATAATTCTGTCAGAGGCCCATCATAGTCCGTTAACCATGTACCCAAGGAGTAATAAGATGTATCAAGATCTGAAGACTCGATATTGGTGGCCAAGAATGAAAAGAGCAGTATCGGAGTTTGTGACCAAGTGCTAAACATGTCAGCAGGTTAAAGCAGAATATCAAGTACCTTCTGGACTACTTCAGCCAATCTCTATTCCTCAATGGAAATGAAAAAGAGTGACAATGGATTTTGTCTCAAGGTTGGCAGTTACATCGAGTAGAAAGGATGCAATATGGGTCATTGTGGATCGTCTGACAAAGTCTGCACATTTTATACCAATTCGTATAGACTATTCATTAGATAAGTACGCAGAATTGTATGTCAGAGAAATAGTACGGCTGCATGGTATTCCAGTATCAATTGTATCATATCGAGACTCAAGATTTACCTCTTAATTTTAGAGTGCATTAAATGATGCTCTGGGTACTAAATTAAATTTTAGTACAACATTTTACCCGCAAACAGATGGGCAATCAGAGAGAATAATACAAATTCTGGAAGACATGATTTGAGCTTGCATAATTGAGTTTACAGGATCATGGGAAAAGTATTTGCCTCTAGCTGAATTTCCTTACAATAATAGTTATCAAGCAAGTATCAAGATGGCACCTTTTGAAGCACTTTATGGGAGGAAATGTAGAACTCCTCTTAATTGGTTTGAGTTGCAAGACCGAAAATGATCCGAAAATATATGAGATTGATTTTACCCAAGAAATGGAAGACAAAGTAAGAATTATTCAGGATAGTATTAAAGCCGCCGCCGACAGACATAAAGCTTATGCGAACAAAAAGAGGAAAGATATTGAATATGAAGTAGGGGACAAAGTATTCCTAAAAGTTTCACCTTGGAAGAAGTTGCTACAATTTGGTCGGAAAGGAAAGTTTAGTTCCATATTAATTGGGCCATACTAGATTCTAAAAAGAGTTGAAACAGTGGCTTACCAATTAGCGTTACCTCCAGAAATGAGCAATATTCATGATGTATTTCATGTGTCCATGCTTCGAAGGTATAGATCAGATCATTCGCATGTCATCACTCCTGAAGAAATTGAACTGCAACCGGATTTGACCTACGAAGAGGAACCAATGAATATTTTAGCGTACGGAGTCAAAGAATTAAGGAACAAGAAGATACCATTGGTTAATGTATTGTGGAGAAATCATAAGGTCGAAAAAGCCACCTGGGAAACTAAAAAAAAGATGAAGGAACAATATCTGTAACTTTTAAACCCAGATACGTTCTAAAATTTGAGGACGAATTTTCTTAAGGGGGAAGAATTGTAATACCCCAAAAATATTTTTTTAAGTTAGTTAAGGATTTATATAAAGTTTGATCCGAATTTGAAAAGAATAAGGCTTAGTGACCAAAATGACACTTTAGTAAAAGTTTGGTGACTAAAGTGTAAAATATCAAGTAAGTGATTTTATTCAGTATAAGGGTAAATATGATCAAAAAAAGAATTTTGATATTAGATTTGGGAATTAAAATGCAGCAGAAAGTATCGAATTTGGATTGAATAAAATTTTTAAGCGTGCTCATTCCAGAGTAGAACTAGGATGGGTGACCTGTGTTTTTGATCGATATAAATGACTCAAAAAAATAGGAATAATTCGTATGAATATCTATTAAAGTAATTTTAAGGAAAAATTTTATCCGATAGAGATTTCGAGTAATTATCGGTATTTTAGACCGAGTCAAAGTTTCAGAGTTTGACTCCATAAATATGGGAGATTTATTATGACAATAATATTTATTTATGGAATTTAGAGATATGAGATTTTTGGATTAGATCCGATAGTTCGATCAATAGAAAATCGTATTAGCTGATTATCAGGTAATTAGATCGAATAAAAAAAATTCATAAAATAAAATTTTATGATTTCTTTGGGAATGGCCGGTTAAGAAGGAACCAAATTGTTCATCTAAGAAAACTTCATTTTAACAAGTGGCAAAATAAGAGTCAAATGAACAAAAAAAATTGTTCATCTAAGAAAACTCAATTTTCAAGTTTGATTTGGAAGGTTTACAAGTAAGATTAAGGTATGATGCTTTGGAAAAAAATAATCTATGCTTAATTCTCTTCCTTTTGGTAGTAGTTTTACATAGCAAAGTGAAGTATAGATTATGTTCTTGAAGAGAAAGACTTTGGATTTCATGAATACATGATAGAATTAAAGTTTGATTTGATTAGATTTGATGTTGAAGACATGAAAACAAGCTTGATTTGGAATTAATTCTATGTTTAAGAACATAAACCGTAACCCTAAGTTTTGGGGATTTGGTTAGGGAATTGAATCAAGGATGAAAATAAATAAATTATGAAACTAGAAGCCTTGTTGTGATGTTAGGATGATTAAATTCCCTATTAGATTCCAAGTGACCAATTCGGCTAGAATTGGAAATATAGGGGAACTACTGTGAAATTTATTCTAGCATTAGAATTGATGAGATTATGATTAAATTAGATTGATTTGGTAATTTAGGACCAAAAATGACAATGTTTGGCATGAAGGGGACCATTTCGGCTAAGTAAGGAAATATTGAGGAAAAATGTTGAAAAGTTTCCTAATATATGATTATTAGATTCGAATATGTATATGGAAAATAGAATTTAATTTAGGAAACAAGGGATTGAAATGACAAGAAAAGAAATGGTGAAGGACCATTTCGAAAGTGGGAGTCATTTGTAAGGGACCAATTTGGTCAAAGCTTGGAAGTCAAGGAAAAATTTATAGAAATGTTAGAAATGAATAATTAGTTGATTTGTTCATGAATTAAAGTACAAATGTGGAAGTAATGACTAAAATGTCACTTTAACAAACTTTAAAGTCAAAAAGGATATTAATCCAAAGTGAACAAGTAGTAATGGAATTGTTCTAATTTGAGCTTGAACAATTGTTTGATGTCCAAAATGGTCACTAAGGACCTTAGGACCAAATCGACAATCACATGGAAATTGGAGGAAATTTTAGAAGTGATATCCATTGAATTCTCTATCTTTCGGTATAAGTGATATCCATTGAATTCTCTATCTTTCGGTATAAGTTTTGCTTAGTTTCCATGTCTCTAAGTTGAGATTTATGATTAGGGTGGATGGAGAACATGTTAAGTTTTCATGTTTTAAGGTTCAAGCAAGTTGGAAATGGTGTTGTAGTATTGTTTCTATGCTTGAAATTATGAAAATCTCTTGGAAAACCTATAGGGACCAATTCGGCAATATGAAGAAAATTAGGGGAAATTTTGTAAAAATTGTTTTGATGATGGATTTGATTAGAATGATGTTTTCCATGCTTGATTATGTCATTTGAATGAAGAAAACATCATGTTTGGACCATTTTGTGAATATTGTAAAGGTGAAATAAGTAAGAAATTAGAAAATATTCAAGAAGTATGGATATGTTGTTTGCTATTATTCAAGGATCATTTTAGTATTAAAATTATTGGAATGTGAGATGAAATGTAAAAGTTTCCAAATTTTAGATTACAAACCCTAAGAGAGAGAATTTAGGGGTTTAAAGTGAAATTATCAAACTCATGGTTGCAATGTGCAATTTGAGATTAGATTAAAGTGTAGGAAGCATTGTTATTACAAAGAAGTACTTGGTTGAAAATGTTAAATTTTCCAACTTGGTATGTACGTGTATTAGTAAGGTTTGGACATGTACTTAAGGTTGCTTGTGTTATGTATTTAATGTACATACAAATAACAAGCAAGTTCGAGATCAAACGAGTGACGAAAGAAGATAAAAAGTGCAACTGAGCTTAGTGAGGCTAGTATAATTTGTACTTTTAAAAGTGTCAAGGTGAGTGCAATGCATGCATAGTATGATATTTATGTCATTAATTATATATATATAGTTTTGACATGTTAGAAATATGTCAAGAGTTGAAAACATATGCATGGATCACTAATTATTCATGAAATGTTATTTTGGGTACGAACTGCCCAATATGAATATTATTGCTATGGATGAAATTATTGTTGATATAAATAGCCCATTGTATGAGATAGGAAGTCAAAGGTATAGTTGGATATCCATAGAGTCATAAACAGCTGTATAAATATTCTAAGCACTTCAGGTAGAGTGCAAATTTTATTAATCGTATACTCTGGTAAGTATACAGAAGCACTTAGGTGCTAAGCACTTCCGGTAAAATACAAATAATACACTATACTCAAGTAAGTATAGGGGGAATGACTCGCGTACGTAGATTTCCTTAAATCGATACTTGGGCTAAATGAATTGAAAAACAAGATGAAAAGTGTAACCTCCTAGATTTGACCTAATTTCTTAAGTCGAATCTTGGAAGTTAAGTTTGAAAAAACTTATCCCTCAAGAAAGGTTATTAGGTTTAATAATTTAAATCACAATTTAGCTATAAAAGATCGAAACCACTCATTTAAATAAAACGTAGTCGTTTAGCAAAATTCCAGAAGTCATTATAAAATTCGGAAGAAATCTAAATAATGCATGACAAACCATTAAGTCTTAAAATAATAATAATAATAATAATAATAATAATAATAATAATAATACTGTCTCAAGTACCAAATACAAAATAATCCAAAATAATAATAACGTATAAAGTTCAATGTCCGAATAATCATATTGAAATAAAAGATATAGTCCGATGAAACGAAATCCTCCAAGTACCGTATTCCTGAGCCTGAGTATCTGAAAGAAGAACTAGAGGAAGTAAGCTATGAAGCTCAGTGTGTCTCTAAAGTGCAGATAAAACACAAAACATGAATCCGAACAACAAGCATAGTTCAACAGTTATCACAATATACATATGCATACAATCTGAAACATAAAATGTAATGTCATGCACCCATCTCCATACACCGTCCGAAGAGTAAGATTCCCCAGAACCACTCTAACTACATCATCACCATCCGAAGTGGAACGACCCGAAGGTGGAACCACTAATCCGAAGCTGAATTTAGCCCGAAGGGTGAACCTACTGAACTTCCCTGTACAATTTCCCAACCAGATGATATGAAATGTTCCGATTTATATTTTCTGAATCTGAGAGTATATCCGATATATTAATTAATCCAAGTGCATACGATATATGTCTGATATTATTTTAGTCTGATTCTGATATCTGATGCGTGTCATGCCATCATAAAAAACATACCATAAATCACAGATCATTCAATCAGTCACATATACAACATGCACGCATAGCATAGAGCACAGAAATGATATATCATAGAAAGAGACACACCTTAGGCAGCTAGTAACTCAACATCGAGAGTTACGTCTCCCACGCTCTGCTCTAGTATTAGGTCGAGTGTCAACACCTACGAGGTCAACCAAAATATAATTAATCACTACTACTATGCCACACTAACATAATTACTAAACGAAACCATACTAACGTACAGAACTCGCCGGGTGTGCATAAGAGGTCGAACAAATGGAGGAGGAGGAATATTCTTAGGCTCCGAGTCAATGTTACCTGAACAAAATTATATACGAGTCAGATTCTGATATTCAAAATTCCCAAAACACTAACTACAATAAAGTGTGGATAGCAAAACGGTCTTTCAGGTTTGAATTTGGGAAAACGGGCAGCGGATTTGGAATCAGAACGTCAAAAAATGTAAAGTCAACTTGGGACGAAAAAAGTCAACGCTGACGTCAGCCAAAAAATCAACGTTGACGTTAGCCAAAAAGTCAACGTTAACGTCAGCCAAAAACTCAACGCTGACGTCAGCTCGGGTCAGGTCGATTGTTAAGTGTCTAAAAGTACTATTTTATTCACCCTTTTTATTCATATTATTGCTAGACTTAGGCTCATATTAGTTGCATTATTAGCCATTCATGCATGTTTGCATTCTTTCCTTGGTGGTTAAGCTTGATATCATATTTTGCTTAATTTTGTGGAAAATGGTGCTGCCGATAGTTATTTTTGTGTGTGCAGAATCACTTGCCAAAGCAAGGCTGGAACCAGTTGCCAGGGCAATACAAGAAGGAGATGCCGACGCAGTTGCCAGGGTAGAACATGAAGGAGATGCCGACGTAGTTGCTAGGGCAATTGTAGATAAGGGATAAGATGATATGGTAGCCGAAATTGACGACTAGATAAACCCAAGATGACGTGGAGCAAAGTTAAATCCCAAAGGAGTTTGATTTCCATGAAAAGGTCAAAGAGAAATTAAATCCCAAGAAGATATGAGAAGATCTAGAAGGAATTTAAATATAATAAAGAATTATATTCTTTAAAAGTATTTAATTCCAACTTAACTTCCTCCTCAAGAAAGACCTTGACCTAGCCCTATAAATTGAGGACCAAGCCGTCACCTCAAGGAGTTGCAAAAAAGGGGAGAGAAATCGACACGAAGCTTTCAACCATTCTTCATCTTTTTCTTTCTTGTTCGATTAGGTTTATGTTAGGGATTATTTGTTTTGTGTTTCTTTTGAACCTAGCCATGAACTAAATCTATTTGGCTAAGGTTATTGTGTTTTGTGGTTGTGAGAAACAATTGGATTTTGTTTAGGTAATAAGAGTTTGCACTTTCAATCCAAGGTTTACTTATTCTTGGTTTTTATTCTTGTTTGCGAGTGAATTGGGAGAGGATCTCGCGATTCTATCTATTTATCTAATATCGGGAGAGTTAGATTCAAGAAACGAATAAGTATGGTCTTTATTCAATCTATTGATGGTGAAGATTAATTCGTCTTAGGAATAAGTTAAGGATTTCAACGGCTAAGAGGAGTGCAAGATTGGTTGTTGTTTACCCTTGATTCACGCAATGATGTATTGTCAAGGCATGCACAATTAGCTAGAGTTTCGACTTAGGGATAAGAAGAAACCATTGAAAAACGCTCTACCAAACCTTGAAGTTGCTGCCCAGCCGCCCAAACAGTTGCCCATGCATCCGTTCGATTAGTTGCCAAGGCAACCCAGCTGCGCAAGTTGCCACGGCAACTGAGTTGCCCTTGCACTCTTTTTCCAAGACGATCCAATTGGCTATCACACCTCAACTAATGATAACCTGGCCTATTCCCTCTCTTTTGATTACATATTCTTTTACTTTATTGCTTTCTAGTTTAGTTGTTAGTTAAAACTCCTACAATCACCTACTTGTGTTTTTACTTTTTATAGTGCAAAAGATTGAATTCTTGAAGTGGCACAAATCCCTGTGGAGACGATATCTTTTATACTATAACTTGCGATGTGTACACTTGCACAATTGCGGAGCACTTATTACGCGCAACAAGTTTTTGGCGCTGTTGCCGGGGATTAGGAATAACGACTTTGTTTTTATTTTCTTGCACTTTTTATTTTTATTGTTTAAGATTTGAAGGGTTAACAAACTTTTGTTTTGTATTGGTATATGACCAGGGCGAGACCGATTACACCAGAATATCCCTTTGATCTAGAAATTGAACGAACCTTGCAAAGACTCAGACAAAGGTTAAGAGTAGCAATGGCTAATCAAGACGGCAATATGAATCAGGATGTTCTAGCAGGAGGGGGAGTGATTTTTGCACAAAACAGAACTATTCTACTTAATCCAGGAGTTGTCACACCTGAAATTGAAGCCGACCACTTTGAGTTGAAACCGATGATGTTCAATATGATCAACACAATTGGTCAATTTGGCGGCTCAGCAACTGAAGATGCACGAAAATATCTTAAATCTTTCCTCGAGATTTGCAACTCATTCAAAATACAAGGAGTCACCCAGATGTTTTACGGCTAAGATTATTCCCCTATTCACTGAGGGATAGGGCAAAAGTATGGTTGAATAGTATTCTTACCGGATCAATAGGATCTTCGACCGATCTTTGTCATAATTTCCTTGCTCGATTTAATCCTACAAATTTGACTGATAAGCTTCGTAATGAAATTACTTCTTTTCGGCAGGAAGATGATGAATCCATGTACGAGGCTTGGGAGCGATATAGAGAACTTCTACACAAATTCCCCCTATACGGATTCCCAATGTGGACACAAGTAACAATGTTTTACAACACTGTGAATACACCAACAAGGATGATGCTAGATGCCTCGGCAAACGACATACTCCTAGATAAGTCGCCGGAGGAAGCAATGCATATTCTAAACAGGCTCACCAAGAATGGTTATCATATCCCATCTACTAGAAGAGGAGGAGTTAGACGCCAAGCCACAATACATGAACTGGGATCATCAGAGTCAATTTCGGCACAATTTGCCACTCTAACCAAGATGGTCCAGAACATGCATAAACAAAACAACACACATGAGGTCAAGGTAGTAGATTCCTTTTGTAAGTTATGTGGTGGTAACCATAATTCTTCTGAATGTATGCATAATCCAGAATCCGACTTTATGTGGGGAATTACAATCAGAACAATAATGTGATGTCCAACACATATAATCCAGCTTGGAAGAAGCACCCAAATTTTTCATGGAGTAATCCCAACAATGCTCTAAACCAGAACAATCAGAATGCACAAGCATCGGGGTTCCAGTAGAATATGCCACAGCAACAACCGACAACATCTAGTTGTTTGGAAAATTCTCTAATGCTTTTATGTTGAAAATTGAATCTTATATGGCTGAAAATAGTAACTTCATAAAAAGAACTGATGCTTTTATTAACATGACCGAGATGAGATTGTAAAACCAATAGGCAGCAATCAAATCACTGGAAACACAAGTCGTACAATTTGCTCAAAACCTGAATACTAGACCGCAAGGAGGTTTACCCAGCGATACTAAAGTTGTAAGAGGAACTGGCCACGAGCAATGTAAGGCAATCACTACTAGAAGTGGCCGACAACTTAAGGAGGCTCAAGCTCGCTCATCAAACAAAACTCCACAAAAAGAACAAGATGAACTCCGCAGTAAAGCCTCAGATGCTGAACCAGGAAATGCCACGGCAACCCCAGTTGATGATGCCGCGGCAACCAATGATAAGCATGCCCGAAATGAGCATGCCGTGGCAACCAGCGATAAGGATGCCACGGTAACCCCAGTTGATGATGCCTCGACAACTCCAGTTGCCTCAGCAATGCCGTTAATCAGGTTCCAGACTAGTGAAAGGATTGAAGATATCCGACTTCCACCACGATTCCCACAAAGGTTGAAGCGAAAAAGCAATAATATCAATTCAAGAAGTTTCTTGATATCCTAAAGCAAGTCCATATCAACTTGCCGTTGGTTGAGGCAATTGAACAAATGCCGAACTATGCCAAGTTTCTAAAAGAAATTGTGTCCAAGAGAACAAGGTTAGGAGAGTTTGAAACAGTTGCCGCAACAGAGGGATGCATGACCATGTTGCACAATCGCATGCCACCCAAGTTGAAAGATCCCAAAAGTTTCACAATACCATGTTCTATCAGAAACCACTATGTCGGGAAAGCATTATGTGACCTTGGAGCAAGCATAAACTTGATCCCTAAATCAGTTTTCCAAAAACTAGGAATCGAGAAGGCAAGACCTACAACAGTTATGCTACAGCTAGCCGACAGATCCTATGTGCATCCAGAGGGTAAAATCGAAGACATACTGGTAAAAATTGATAAATTTATTTTCCCTCCGACTTTATTGTTTTGGATTGTGAAGCAGATGAGCATGCACCTATCATTCTCAGGAGACCCTTCCTAGCAACAGGGAGAACCTTGATCGATGTTAAAAAGGATGAACTCACAATGAGAGTGAATGACCAGCAAGTTAAATTAAATGTGTTCCAAACACTAAGGCATGCCGATGATCCGGAAGAATTCCAACTTCTTCATGCCACGGTAGAGTTTGACTTCGACGAGGAATTTAGTTGCCTCGGCAACTACATTGCCGATCAAGAGGAACCTGTGGAGTATGAAGAACCGATCGATGAGAAACAACAAGAAGAGGCAAATTGGTTAGTCAATCGACCATGTACATACTTTGAACCACTGGATTACTCAGGTAAGGAAGGTAAACTCGAAAAGCCCTCCATTGAACAACCACCGATTCTTGAGTTGAAACAGTTGCCAGGGCAACTAAAATATGCTTACGTGGGAATCGATAATACATTGCCTGTAATTATTTCCTCTAAGTTACAGCCTGAGCAGGAAAAGAAGCTGATCAACATGTTGATGCTACACAAGAAGGCAATAGGGTGGACAATTGCCGACTTGAAGGGAATTAGCCCGGAAGTGTGCATGCATAAGATTTTGTTGGAAGATGATCACAAACCTTCTATTGAGGCCCATAGAAGACTAAATCATACCATGAAAGGGGTTGTAATGAAAGAAATCATCAAGTGGCTTGACGGCGGCATCATATTCCCTATCTCTGATAGTACATGGGTAAGTCCGGTACAATGTGTACCGAAAAAGGGAGGTATAACGGTGGTAAGTAATGAAAACAATAAACTCATTCCAACCAGGACTGTGACCAGTTGGAGGGTTTGTATGGATTACCGAAAGCTAAACAAAGCCACTAGAAAAGATCACTTCCCATTACCCTTTATTGATCAAATGCTTGACCGTCTTGCAGGTGAACCCTTTTATTATTTTCTTGATGGTTATTCAGGTTACAATCAAATTACCATAGCACCAGAAGATCAAGAAAAGACAACCTTCACATGCCCATACGGTACTTATGCTTTCCGAAAAATGCCTTTCGGAGTGTGTAATGCCCCGACAACCTTCCAAAGATGCATGATGGCACTCTTTTCAGACATGGTCGAAGACTTCCTTGAAATCTTCATGGATGATTTTTCAGTATTTCGTAATGAATTCGACAGTTGCCTTGGCAATTTAGAGAAGGTTTGGCAAGATGTGAAGAATCCAATTTAGTCCTTAATTGGGAGAAGTGCCATTTTATGGTATATGAAGGAATTGTGCTCAGCCATAAGATTTCATCCAAGGGAATCGAAGTAGACAAAGCCAAGGTGGACGTGATCGAGAGATTTCCCCCACCAAGTTCGGTTAAAGGAATCTGAAGCTTTCTTGGACATACAGGTTTTTATAGGAGGTTCATTCATAATTTTTCTAAGATTACTAAACCCTTGTGTAATTTGCTTGAACAGGATAAAACTTTCAACTTTGATGATTCTTGCGCTCAAGCATTCAAAACCCTAAAGGAAAAGCTTACCTCGGCACCCATTGTTGTTCCACCCGATTGGACATTACCTTTTGAGCTCATGTGTGATGCGAGTGATTTTGTGGTAGGAGCAGTCCTAGGCCAACGCACAGTAAGATCTTTCATGTGATATACTACGCTAGTAAAACTCTTAATAGCGCTCAAGTAAATTACACAACAACGTAGAAAGAGTTACTAGACGCAGTTTTTGCATTTGACAAGTTCTGATCCTATTTGATTGGTTCAAAGGTAATTGTCCACACAGACCATTCGGCAATTAAGTATCTGTTTGCTAAAAAAGATGCCAAACCTTATTTTTTCGTTGGATATTGCTTTTACAAGAGTTTGACATTGAAATTAAGGACAAGAAATGAATAGAGAATCAAGTTGCCGATCACTGATCAGGCTTAGAACACAATAGGGTGGAGGATGCAGATTTAGAGATATGCGATGCATTCCCGGATGAGCAATTGTTAGTTGCCTCGGCAACCCCTGATGCCTCGGTAACCACCATTGCACACGCCTTGGCAACCCTCGACGCCTCGGCAAACCTTGACGCCTCAAAAACTCTAGACGCGCACGCCTCGGCAACCACAGAAGTAGTTGCCTCGGCAATACCCTAGTACGCTGATTTAGTTAATTTCCTTGTTTGTGGTATTTTACCTTATGGTCTTACTCACCAAGGAAAGAAGCGGTTCCGCCATGATACTAAGCATTATTTCTGGGACGATCCTATTTTGTTTAAACAATGTGCAGATCAGATTATACGACGATGTGTCCTTGAAGAGGAGTAGCAGAATGTACTCTGGCAATGTCATTCTTCACCCTATGGAGGACATTTTGGAGGAACACGTACCGCGACCAAAGTTTTGCAATCCGGTTTGTATTGGCCAACACTGTACAAAGATGCCCAAGAGTTTTACAAGCAATGTGATCGTTGCTAGAGGACGGGCAATATCTCTAGACGACATGAGATGCCGCTCCAAAACATCATTGAGGTGGAATTGTTTAATGTATGGGGGATTGATTTTATGGGACTTTTCCCATCTTCATTTCGCAACCTCTACTTTCTACTTGCCGTCGACTACGTGTCTAAATGGGTTGAGGCAGCTGTAGTTCCCGCCAACGATTCCAAGACCATGCAACGATTCTTGTAGAATAATATATTTACACAGTTTGGGATGCCGAGAGCAATTATCAGTGATGAAGGCAAGAACTTTGACAACAGACTTATTGCCAAGATGTTGCAATGCTTCGGCGTGTCACACAAAATTGCCACGGCATATCATCCACAAACTAATGGGCAAATAGAAATTTCTAACCGGGAATTGAAGAATACCCTCGAGAAGGTTGTAAATCCTTCCCGAAAAAGATTGGTCTACAAAACTAGACGAAGCACTTTGGGCTTACCAAACCGCATTCAAAACACCCCTGGGAATGTCCCCGTTTCACCTCGTCTATGGCAAGACTTGTCAGTTACCGGTGGAAATCGAACACAAAGTATATTGGGAAATCAAGAACGTGAATATGGATCGGGAGAGTGCCAGACAAAAGCTTTTACAAGATCTCAACGAGATAGAAGAATTTCGTGCACTCGCCTATGACAATGCACGAATCTACAAGATGAAAACAAAGCAACAATATGATAAGAAACTATTGTCGCGACAATTCATGCCAGGGCAACTAGTTCTCCTATTCAATTCTCGGCTAAAACTTTTCCCGGGAAAACTGAAATCAAGATGGTCAAGACCATTCGAAGTTGTCAAACCATTCTCCCATGGTGTCGTGGTAATCAAGTCCACCACTGACGAACATGAATTCAAAGTTAATGGACAAAGATTGAAGCACTATAACGATGCCCATGTAGAACGTAACAAAGAAGTGGCCAACTTAGGAGATGCATGAGCATGCTCTCCTTTAGATATTTCCCTTTTATTTTTAATTTTCTTTTATTCAAACTTATTATATTTATATTTTTATTAATTTTGATTATTTTTTTAGTATAGATTTATTTATTTTCTTTAGGTTAAGACTACATCTTTCTTTCATATTTATTTAATTATTTTTGAATTTTAGATTTAATAATTTCTTTGCACATCTTTATTTATTTCTTTTTATTTTATTTACTGGTTTATCTTTAATTTTAATCCTTATTTTATTTGTTTTTGAATTGTAGGAAAAGAGTTCAAGATGAAGAGGAATTTGATTCAAGAAGGAAGTTTCTTCAACAAGGAATCTAATGGGCTAAATCTAAGGCTTATATTAAGCCTCCAATTTTCCCTAATTCTCCTACATAGCTGGCCAAACCCTTCCCCTTCCCCAAATCCCATTGCCGCCCCTTCCCCCAATTAACACCCTTGTTTTCTTTCTTTCCAATCAATCCCACCCACCATATTTACTACCTATCTTTTCTATTTAACCCATCACCCTTAACTTCCAAGAAACTTATTCCTACTTTTAACATTGCAAATCTTTAGTTTCTTTTGCTTTCTTCTCTTTGTTTCTACCCAACTTACAACCAAGATCATCCATGGCATCCAAAATCAAGTTTTTAGCTCACCCAAGCTCTTCCAAAGAACCAAGCTACAAGAAGTTTCTACACCGACAGTTCAAGAAAGATTTCACTCCAAGTTTGAAAGCCGAAATATTTGTGATGAATAAGGCTTCGAATACTCTAACTCTCATCAAGATTTCGGCCTTGAACCATTCATCTTCCAAAGGATTGCACATCAAAAGTGGCAAATCTTTTGCCATCAATTGGAACCGAGTAACATCTCATGGGTAAGAGAATTCTATGCTCACTCACCTAACCCGGATAATCCTTATGTTTTTGTTCGCGAGAAGGCTATCCTCATAAGCCTCGAAAGTATCAACGCCTTTTAAGGGCTCTACGTTGAGAAGGACAAGCATCAACCTTTTGTTGATCAACTCACGCCGAAGCAACACAACAAGGTGCTTCAAGAACTCACTCTACCGGGGACTCATTGGAAAGACGGTAAATATAAGGGCACGGTAAATCGCCTTCGGCTTAAACCCGAGGCAAAATTAAGGAATAAGTTTTTTAAAACTTCTTTAATGCCCACCTCACACAATACTACCCTTGATACACCTCGTCTTTATTCTATTTTGCATAATCGCATCATTAACATTGGAAAAATTATTTGTGATGAGATTTTTGTATGTAGCACAAAAGACAAGGGTTCTCTTTTCTTTCCTTGCTTAATTTCCAATCTTTGCAAGGAGATGCATGTCCTAAGTGAGTCAACCGATGAAAAGTCCCTACCAAAGTCCAGTTAGAAATAGCATAAATCTGAAAGCTAATGGGAGAGGCACCGGTAAAATCCCCAATGCCTTCAGTTGCTGCAGCAACTCGTGCCACCTCGACAACTCCTAATGCCCAAGCAACTGATGCCCGGGCAACTCGACTAGAAACCCCATGACAACTTGAAGCACTCTTACAACCGTTGGAGAACCGCCTTAGGCAAATTGAAGACCGGCAACTAATGTTCATGCGGTACATGAAAGATCACAACAATGCCATCACCCAAGTCATCCTGGAAAAGTACCCGGACAGCCGCGTGCCGTTCCCGATCTTTTCTGCCGAAATCCTTGCCACGACAACCAATGAAGCAGTTGCCACGGCAACCGCAACAGATGATGCCGCGACAACCTACACTGCGCCTGCCCAAGCAGTTGCCACGACAACCAACACTGAAGATGCCGAGACAACCAAAGCTAAAGACGTCCCGGCAACCACTACAAAAGCCAAAGGTAAAGTACCTATGCTCGAATCAACTCGTACTGAATCATTGTCCAATATTTTAGATTCGGACGAGTCCTCCATTGCACCAACGAAGACCACACCAGTCGACTCCTCCAAGCCAAAGCGAAAAGCCAATGAGATTGAGGAAGATGATGATAAGGACAATGAGGACACCCCCGTATGAGGATCGATTCCTCTATCGGCAACAAGAAAGTAACCACCGCGTTCAAGCAAAAGAATCAAGACACCGGCTAAAAAAAAACTAATCATCATCGACGACGAACTCTAGGAGTAAGTCCTCATTTGCATTTTACTTTTCTTTATTTTTATTTCTATTCTTCTTTGTTACATGCATTGAGGAGAATGCCTCACTCGAGTTTGGGGGGGATTGTTACTAGTTAGTTGTCATGTTTAGTTGCATTCATCTTAAGTATTGCATATAGGATACATAAATTGCTTACCATGCCTTTGGTTGGAACAAGAATTGCCTAGATTTGATGAATATCCGATGATGACATTGCCAATGTACTTAATTGATAGAACTTTTTATTCTAGGATAAATGTGGAAACACTTAGAATCTTATTATGATGCTAAACTTGATGAAACACTGTTGTGGCTTGATTGATTTAAGGAATTCTAGCGAACTTAGGTTGATAGTTAAAAAATTGGGGGATTATAATAAAAATTGGATGAATGCTAGAGGTGCCCAGAATTGGCTCTAGTATGTGCTAAAAATTGATCGCTAGAGGTGCCCAAAACCGGCTCTAGTCGAATAAATTAATTAACTTAAGAAAACTAAAAACAAAACACTAGAGGTTCCTGAAACCGGATCTAGTTAAAACATGCTAAAAGAACCCAAGGAAGTAATTTGAAAACCTCTTGTTTGCATAGAATCTGAAAAATCAACTTGCACACAACTTCGCACACACTCACAAGCATTATAGCTTGATTCCGAGTAATTCCTAAGTTGTCCAAAAAATGAAAAGCCAATCATACTTTGTGCCACGGTTCTGAGGATTGAAATCAAGTTCAAAGCTAAGTTTGTGAAAATTGAAGTCTTGGCGGGTAATTATTAGTTTGCATTGCTTGAGGACAAGCAATAGTTCGAGTTTGGGGGGGTGTTAAGTGCCTAAAAGTACTATTTTATTCACCCTTTTTATTCATATTATTGCTAGACTTAGGCTCATATTAGTTGCATTATTAGCCATTCATGCATGTTTGCATTGTTTCCTTGGTGGTTAAGCTTGATATCATATTTTGCTTAATTTTGTGGAAAAAAGGTGATGTCGATAGTTATTTTTGTGTGTGTAGTCACTTGCCAAAGCAAGGCTGGAACCAGTTGCCAGGGCAATACAAGAAGGAGATGCCGATGCAGTTGCCAGGGTAGTGCATGAAGGAGATGCCGAGCTAGTTGCCAAGGCAATTGTAGATAAGGGATAAGATGATATGGCAGCTGAAATTGATGACTAGATAAACCCAAGATGACATGGAGCAAAGTTAAATCCCAAAGGAGTTTGATTTCCATGAAGAGGTCAAAGAGAAATTAAATCCCAAGAAGATAGTAGAAGATCTAGAAGGAATTTAAATATAATAAAGAATTATATTCTTTAAAAGTATTTAATTCCAACTTAACTTCCTCCTCAAGAAAGACCTTGACCTAGCCGTATAAATTGAGGACCAAGCCGTCACCTCAAGGAGGTGCAAAAAAGGGGAGAGAAATTGGCAAGAAGCTTTCAACCATTCTTCATCTTTTTCTTTCTTGTTCGATTAGGTTTATGTTTGGGACTCTTTGTTTTGTGTTTCTTTTGAACCTAGCCATGAATTAAATCCATTTGGCTAAGGTTATTGTGTTTTGTGGTTGTGAGAAACAATTGGATTTTGTTTAGGTAATAAGAGTTTGCGCTTTCAATTCAAGGTTTACTCATTCTTGGTTTTTATTCTTGTTTGCGAGTGAATTGAGAGAGGATCTCGTGATTCTATCATTTATCTAATATCGGGAGAGTTAGATTCAAGAAACGAATGAGTTTGTTCTTTATTCAATCTATTGATGGTGAAGATTAATCCAGCTTAGGAATAAGTTAAGGATTTCAACCGCTAAGAGGAACGCAAGATTGGTTGTTGTTCACCCTTGATTCATGCAGGGATGTATTGTCAACGCATGAACTATTAGGTAGAGTTTCGACTTAGGGATAAGAAGAAACCATTGAAGAACGCTCTGCCGAACCTTGAAGTTGCTGGCCAGCCGCCCAAACAGTTGCCCAGCCAGTTGCCCAGGCAACCGTTCGATTAGTTGCCAAGGCAACCCAGCTGCGCAAGTTGCCACGGCAACTGAGTTGCCTTTGCACTCTTTTACCAAGACGATCCAATTGTCTATCACACCTCAACTCACGATAACCTGGCCTATTCCCTCTCTTTTGATTACATCTTCTTTTACTTTATTGCTTTCTAGTTTAGTTGTTAGTTAAAACTCCTACAATCACCTACTTTTGTTTTTACTTTTTACAGTGCAAAAGATTTAATTCTTGAAGTGGCACCAATCCCTGTGAAGACGATATCTTTTATACTATAACTTGCGACGTGTACACTTGCACAATTGCGAAGCACTTATTACGCTCAACATCGATCAACGGGTCTGGTTGGTCAACACGGTTTAGCCGGTTCACGATCCGGTTTGAAGCGACCTGGTTCAAGTCCCTAACTCGGTCCGGTTCACCCAGTCTGGCCCAGTCCAGCTCCCTCTCACCAGTGGGCCTTCCAAACATTTGGGTTGAGCCCATACTCACCCTTAACCCATTCGCCCCAAACACCAGCCCACACACATCAACCCCTCACACATATGCACAACTAGGGTTACGAAACCCTTGGTGGCTAAGGTTTACACCCACGACGACGGCCATGGAAGAATGACAACGGCGGCTCATGGCAAGAGTGGTGATGGCACACCAGGAACCCCAACCAAAGGTTTCTGAATCCAAAATCAAAGTTTTTGATGTTCAAGCTTACCCACACCAGAATAAAAATGACAAGGAAGAAGGCGGAGTATACGGCGGCGCTAAGGGGGTTTCGAACAGTCCCAACAGAGGTTTGGACACTGGTGACAAACAAGTACGACACAAAAAGGGTTGGGTTTCGATCGCAACAAAAAGGGGAGCATGCTGAAGGTCTTGGATCGATAAATAGACAGCGATATGGGCCTTATCGGAGCGAAATTAGAAAAATAAGGGGGTGGCGGAGCTATTTACGAGAAGGAGATTGAGGGAGAGATTGATGGGGAAGGGTGGCTGCCAATATCTCAAATAAGATATGAAGGGTCGGCCAACAGAACAAAAATAGGGTAAAGCCTAGGATTTGGGTAAATTACATCTTAAGGGCCCTAACTTCACCCGTGTTACACAGATGCCACCAAGGTTCTGGATTTTTTCCAGTTTAGTCACCAAATTTCAATTAGAAAATACGATTGAATTCCTAAAAATTAGGGTTTAGAAATTAGGGATTTTATAAATTGGGGATTTTTAAATTGGGGGAAAATTGGGGTGTTACAACTCTCCCCTCCTTAAAAAGAAATTTCGGCCTCGAAATTTGCCTAGATAAAAAAGATGTGGATACTGAGCATTGACAACGGCCTTGGGCTCCCATGTAGCCTCATCATGAACACGATTACGCCACAAGACCTTGACCATCTTAATGGTCTTCCTCCGGAGAACCATCTTGTCCTGAGCAAGAATCTAAATTGGCTCCTCCTCAAAGCACAAGTCGGAACGAATCTCAATCTTTTCTACAGGAATAATATGAGACAGATTAGCATGATAGCGTCTCAACACTGGGACATGAAAGACGTCATGGATACGATTGAGCTCAGGTGGTAACTCAAGCTGATAGGCAACTGGTCTAACTAGCCGAATAATCCGATAAGGGCCAATAAAACGAGGACTCAGCTTGCCTTTCTAACCGAATCGAAGTACCTTCCTCCACGGAGATACTTTCAAGAAAACCTTATCTCCCACCTCAAACTCAAGATCCTGACATCTCATATTGGCATAAGACGTCTGTCTATCAAAAGTATCCTTAAGCAGATCCCGAATCAATCTAATAGTCTGCTCAGCCTCATGAACAATATTCGGTCCCAACAATTTGTGCTCATTAAGCTCAGTCCAGCCAATAAGAGTACGACACTTACGCCCATACAGAGCCTCATACGGTGCCACTTGATACTAGACTGGTAGCTATTATTGTAAGCAAACTCTGCAAGCGGTAGGAAATCCTCCCAACTACCTCTGTAATCCATAACACAACCCCTCAACATATCCTCAAGAATCTGGATTACCTGCTCAGACTGGCCATCGGTCTGCGAATGATAAGCAGTGCTAAAGTTCAATCGAGTACCCAAAGGAGTGTGAAGCGACCTCCAGAACTTCGCTGTGAACCTTGGGTCATGACCAAAAATGATAGACAAAGGCACCCCATAAAGTCTAACAATCTCTGAGATGTAAAGCTTAGCTAACCTACTCAAAGAGTAGTTAACTCGAATAGGAATGAAGTGTGCAGACTTGGTTAACTGATCAACAATAACCCAAATAGAGTCTTTCTTTGAGGGAATCAAAGAAAGACCACTAACAAAATCCATTGTCACACGCTCCCACTACCACCGAGGAATCTCAATATGCTGAAGTAACCTAGACAAACGCTGATGCTCTACTTTTACCTTCTGACAAGTCAAACACTACGACACAAACCCAACAACATCCCTCTTCAGGCCCTTCCACCAATATCTCTCACGAAGATTCTTATACATCTTGTCCCCACCGGGATACGTAGAATAAGGACTGACATGAGCTTCACGAAGAATAATCTGCTTCAACCCAAAATTCCTCAGAATGCAATATCGACCCCGAAAACACAGAACACCATCCTGATCGATCGAATAATCCTGGGATGTACCTTCTTCAACCTCTCTTATACGGTGCATCAAGAACGGATCAGTAGGCTGCTCAGCTTGAATATCAGAAATTAGAGTAGGAATAACATGAAGTTCTACTAACAGACTGCCATCCTCATACAAACTCATCCGAGCAAACATGGCTCTCAAATCTGAAATGGCATTACGACTCAAGGCGTCGACAACAACGTTGGCTTGCCTAGATGATACTCAATCTCGCAGTCATAGTCTTTAAGAAGCTCTAACCAGTGGCGTTGTCTCAGATTCAGCTTCTTCTAAGTGAGAAGGTATTTCAGACTCTTATGGTCTGTGAAGATATAACACTTATCTCCATAGAGATAGTATCTCCAGATCTTGAGAGCAAAGATCACAGCAGCAAGCTCAAGGTCACGGGTAGGACAGTTACACTCATGCAGTTTCAACTGTCGAGACACATAGGCTACTACCTTACCATTCTGCATCAGAACACATCCCAATCCGGTGTGAAAAACATCACTGTAGACGGTGTAAGCCTTTTCCGGCTCATGCTGAATCAAGACCGGTGCTTCTATAAACACGCTCTTAAGCTTCTCAAAGCTAGTCTGCTGAGCTTCAAACCAGGAAAAGAAAAATTCTTCCTCAGAAGTTTAGTCAATGGAGCTGCGATGATCGAGAAAACCTCAACAAACCTCTGATAATAGCCAGCTAAACCCAAGAAACTTTGGATCTCATGAACATTCCTGGGTTTCTTCTAGCTCATGATAGCCTCGATCTTCTTCGGATCAACTCGAATACCCTCAACAGAAACGAAATGCCCCAAAAACATCACCTCTAATAGCCAGAATTCACATTTACTGAATTTTGCATAGAGTTGTTTCTCCCTTAAAGTTTGTAAAACAATCCGGAGATGTTTCTCATGCTCATCCTCATATTTATAATAAACCAGAATATCGTCTATAAAGACCACAACAAACTGGTCAAGATAGGGTTGAAACACTCTATTCATCATATCCATGAAAGCAACAAGAGCGTTAGTCAACCCAAAGAGCATCACGAGGAACTTGTAATGATCGTAATGTGTTCAAAAAGCTGTTTTGAATGTATTAGAATCCTTAACCTTGAGTTGGTAGTAACCAGACCCCAGGTCTATCTTAGAGAATAGCGTTGCTCCCTGAAACTTATCAAAGAGATCATCAATACGAGGGAGGGGATACTTGTTCTTGATTGTCAGCTTGTTCAGCTTTCGATATTCGATACACAACCGAAGTGTCACATCCTTCTTCTTAACAAAAAGAATAGGGGCTCCCCATGGAGAAATACTGGGTCAGATAAATCCTCTGTCTAGCAGTTCTTGCAACTGCACCTTCAACTCTTTAAGTTCTTTTGGTGTCATCCGGTAAGGTGCCATAGACACAGGAGCTGTGCCCGGATAAACTTTAATATCAAACTCAATCTCATCACGCTTAGGTGGTACACCAAGCAATTCTTCTAGGAATACATCGGGAAAGTCTCTCACAACCCGAATCTTATCTATCCTAGAGTCGGACTATCTCGGGTCAATAATGTAAGAAAGGTAGGCAATAGACCTCTTCTTGATCATCTTCTCGGCTTTGAGAGCCGTATTACATTAGATAGGAAACCCCGACGTTCTCCAAAAAAACTACCTCCTGGTAATCAGAAGTTTTTAGATTGCTCTTTTTTTCTCACAATCCAGATTGACTCGGTGAGCAGACAACCAGTCCATACCAAGAATTAGATCAAACTTGCTGAAAGGCGACTCCATCATGTTAGCCAAAAAGATTTCCCCTTGGATCTCAAGAGGACAATTTTTATACACCTTAGATACCACAACAGGGTTACCTACTGGACTGTGTACGATAACAGCATTAGCAACATCCTCAACAGGAATTTCAAGACCCTAGATACATAACTTACAACATACGAATGAGTAGAACCATTATCCAATAGTGCAAAATAAGAGATAGAGTGAATAGAAAAGGTATCAGCAATAACGTCTAGCTCATCCCGATCCTCATGCCTCATGCTAGCATAAACCAACCCTGGCTGTCTCACCCCAGAACCAGTTGATCCTCCACTCTGAGCAAGCCTACCCCTACCAGCAGTACCCGAAATAGTAGATCTACCATGACCTCTCATTCTACTAGGAGTCTGAACAGATGCCTGAGACTGGCTCATAACATATGTAGATGAATGTGCTATTAGACAAACTTTAAAAAGATGCTCAAAAGAACCGCATCGGAAACAAGCCCCACTATACCTCCTACACCCACCTAGATGCCACTTCTTGTAGAAAAAACATTGTGGCACCCCACGAGAATTAGTCGAACCTCCAACACTGGCGGTCAGAACAGTAGATGTCACTGGTCTAGCCCTGGAGTAACTCTGATAGTCATACTCATCTCTAGTCCTCTTCCTCGACTGATTCCCCTGACTATGCTGAAATGATGCGGTCGACTGCCTCTTGACCCGATCATTACCCTTAGACTCTTGTTGTTTCTTCATTAACTCAATCCGCTCAGAAGTTTTGGCATGTTGGGTGACTCCTTATACTCCTTATCCTGATGTAAAGCAACCCCAGTTTTGATGGAAAAATGTAGCCCTCTTAGGAACCAATCACACTTCTCCTTTTCTATAGTAACCAGCCCCGGAATATACTGGAGAAGCCTCAAAACCTTTATCTTATAGTCATTGACGCTCATATCATTCTACTCCAAATTCATAAAGTCGTCTCGGCATATTGCCAGATACTCAGGTCCAACATATCGGTCCTAAAATGACTGACTGAAAAACTCCCATGAAATCTGACCGACTGGAATAACTTTTTCCTCTACTTCCCACCAGTTCTGGGCCTCACCTTGCAGCAATGATACAATAGCTCTCGATTTTCGGTCGGTAGGATATTCTATCTCAACAAACAAATGCTGAAGTTTCTTCAGCCAATACTCCGTAGCAACTAGGTTTGTACCCAACTTGCCATCAAACATGGTCATCCCAACAGCTAAGAACTCGGTAGAAATAGGTTTCCTCACGTCTTTAGACTGACAGAGGTAACGGAGCAACTCCCTCTACACTATAACAGAATCTATGCCCACTATCTCGTATATCTTCGGAATGACATGGATCAACACTCTGTGTCTGCTGAGCAGGTGCTGTATTCTGAGCTCCCGTTTGACCCCCAGGTTGACCCTCTCCATCAGGATCATGTACCTGATCCTGTGACAGATCTGCAGGAGGCGGAGCATCACTCTCAACAGCGGTAGAATGACCACGGCCACGACCACAGCCGGTCGCTAATCTAGAACTCCTACGAGGTGGCATAGTAGTCTATCACAAAGAAGATAATCCTAAGTTAGTTTCGGTACTTGGAGTTTCAATTTAAAATAAACATAGTCCTTAAAAATATTTTATTTATTAGAAATTCCCGTTTACCACAAAAATATTTAGTACGCATGCAAAATTATTTTCGGTTTAAAAATTTCATTCGAGCCATACAGTCTGAGGGTTGAACTTAGCTTTGATACCACTAAATGTAACCTCCTAGATTTGACCTAATTTCTTAAGTCAAATATTGGAAGTTAAGTTTGAAAAACTTGTCCCTCAAGAAACGTTATTAGGTTTAATAATTTAAATCACAATTTAGTTATAAAAGATAGAAACCACTCATTTAAATAAAACGTAGTCATTTAGCAAAATTCCAAAAGTCATTATAAAATTCGGAAGAAATCTAAATAATGCATGACAAACCATTAAGTCTCAAAATAATAATAATACTGCCCCAAGTCCCAAATACAAAATCATCCAAAATAATAATAACGTATAAAGTTCAATGTCCGAATAATCACTGAAATAAAAGATATAGTTCGATGAAACGAAATCCTCCAAGTATCGTACGCCTAAGCCTGAGTATCTGAAAGAAGAACTAGGGGGAGTAAGCTATGAAGCTCAGTATATCTCTAAAGTGCAGATAAAACACAAAACAGGAATTCGAACAACAAGCATAGTTCAACAGTCATCACAATATACATATGCATACAATCCGAGACATAAAATGTAAAGTCATGCACTCATCTCCATACACTGTCCGAATAGTAAGGTTCCCCAGAACCACTCTAACTACACCGTCACCATCCGAAGTGGAACGACTCGAAGGTGGAACTACTGATCCGAAGTGGAATTCAGCCCGAAGGGTAAACCCACTAAACTTCCTCGTACAATTTCCCAACCCAAATTATATGACATGTTTCGATTTATATTTTCCTAATCTGAGAGTATATTTGATATATTAATTTAATTCGAGTGCATACAATATATGTCTAATATTATTTTAGTTCGATTCTGATATCCGATGCGTGTCATGCCATCATACAAAATATACCATAAATCACAGATCATTCAATCAGTCACATATACAGCATGCATGCATAGCATAGAACACAGAAATGATATAGCACAGAAAGAGACACACCTTAGGTAGCAAATAACTCAACGTCGAGAGTGACGTCTCCCACGCTCAGCTCTAGTATTAGGTCGAGTGTCAACACCTACGAGGTCAACCAAAACATAATTAATCACTACTACTATGCCACGCTAACATAATTACTAAATGAAACCATACTCATGTGCAGAGCTCGCCCACTGTACATAACGAGGTCGAACAGGTGGAGGAGGAGGAAGATTCTCAGGCTCCGAGTCAACGTCACATGAACACAATTATATCTGAGTCAAATTTCGATATTTAAAATTCCTAAAACACTGACTATAATTGAGTATGGATAACAAGACAGTCTTTTGGGTTTGAATTTGAGAAAACGTGCAGCGGATTTGGAATCAGAATGTCAAAAAATGTAAAGTCAACTTGGTTCAGAAAAAGTCAACGCTGACATCATCAAAAAGTCAACACTAATGTCAGCCAAAAAGTCAACGCTGACGTCAGCTCGAGTCAGGTCAATCAACGGGTCGGGTTGGTTAACACGGTTCAGCCGGTTCAGACGGTTCATAGTCTAGTTTAAAGCGACTTAGTTCAGGTCCCTAACTTGGTCCGGTTCACCCAGTCTGGCCCAGTCCAGCTCCTTCTCACCAGTGGGCCTTCCAAACATTTGGGTTGAGCCCATACTCACCCTTAACCCATCTGCCCTAAACACCAGCCCACATACATCAACCCCTCACACACATGCATAGGTAGGGTTACGAAACCCTTGGCGGCTAGGGTTTACACCCACAAACGACAACGGCCACGGAAGAACGACAATGGCGGCTCACGGCAAGGGTAGTGATGGCACACCAGAAACCCCAAACAAAGGTTTCTGAAACCAAAGTCAAAGTTTTTGAGGTTCAAGCTTACCCACACCGAAACAAAAACGACGAGGAAGAAGGCGGAGCAGGCGGCGGCACTAAGGGGGTTTCGAACGGTCCCAACAGAGGTTTGGACACTAAAAACAAGCAAGTACGACACAACAAGGGTTGGGTTTCGATCGCAACAAAAAGGAGAGCACGCTGACGGTCTCGGATCGACGAATGGATGATGATAGGGGCCTTATCGGAGCGAAATCAAAAAAATAAGGGGGTGGGGGAGCTATTTGCGAGAAGGAGATTGAGGGGGAAGGGTGGCTGCCAATATCTTAAATGAGATATGAAGGGTCAACCAACAGAACAAAAATAGGGTAAAGCCTAGGATTTGGGTAAATTACATCTTAAGGGCCCCAACTTCACCTGCGTTACACAGATGCCACCAAGGTTCTGGATTTTTTCCAGTTTAGTCACCGAATTTTAATTAGAAAATACGATTGAATTCCCAAAAAATTAGGGTTTAGAAATTAAGGATTTTATAAATTGGGGATTTTAAATTGGGGGAAAATTGGGGTGTTACAAAAGCTTGAAAGCTTGATGATAAATATGGCAACGGTAGTGGTAAGAATCAAAGTTATTACCTTGTGATGTGTTATTATATATAATGTCATATATGCAGCAAGCATAAAATGGTAAGTGATCATATGCATTGTTATTATATTACATTGATAACTATGTTTAGTTGCAATTGGCGAAAGATTATTGACTCACTAAGTATATACTTAGCGTATGATGAATTTCATGCATAGGTTTTAAAGGAGCTTCGAGGGAAGAGTAGCCGAGCATCACTTTCTTATTTTGGGAGGTATATCTCCATATTCATAGTAATGTTAATGACATCCATCCTTTCTTTTGGAAGTGCACTAGATGGCATGTATAATTAGTGGGGCTTGTAATAACTTATTACCAAGTATGGTTGGTTTAATAGTTGATATAACATGGATGATGAACCTAGTAAGTCCTAGTATGTTTATAAATGATAATGGACTAAGTTATTAGTAGATGTGGGACTTACGGTAGAAAGATTAAAAATCTGTCCAGAAATGTATGCAAAAGCAGCGTGCTTGAAAAATCAGCATAAATTCCACAATTTGACTTAGAAAGTGAATCTTATATGTATGAACTAGAAATTTTATCTAGTTTCTTTCAAAACAAAAGGGGACTAATTTCGAGTTGCATGTAAAAATTTATGAATTTTTATTAGATGAAAGTTCAGAAAATAGGGTAGCAGAATTTTAGTATTTCTGGGCTGTGATATGAGTCTAAAGATTTATTTGAATTTTTGTGTAATGAGTTTAGGTTAATAATTTATATGGTTAGAAAGCTTAATGAATCTAATTTAATTAGAAAATTATGGAATGAATTTTTGATGCCTACAAAAAATTTTATAAATTTTTGAGTAAAGACAGTGCAAGCTGCCAGTTTTCAAAGTAAAAGAAATAAAATCAGGTTTAATCTTAGTTAGTAACATAACTGACTTGTATTTGGTAACGAATACGGGAAAGGGTTGTTACATTTATTGGTATCAAAGCTACAGGTTTAGTCGATTCTGGATAGAAATTGAGTTTAAAAATTAGTTAGAATTGTATACATGCCACTAGGAGGTCATAATTACTGATGATTATGTGTGGATACTCTACTACTCTATAATTAGTAATGCTACACTATATTAAGAAAATTGTTGAAAATGTGTTATGTTCAGATGTCGGACCATCGGGGTTCTAGACATGTGTTTGAACAGGAGGTCCCTGTGCAGAGTGGGAGTAACGAGGTAAATCAGAATGTACCTCAAGAGCAATATCAAGGTCAGACACCTGCACAAGAATAGCAAGACATGCCGATTCAGGATTGTGGACTTTTTTGCAGGCATTAGATGATATTATAAATAGACAAAAACCATTATCTGTACCAAAGGAGTTGAGAAAGCTGAAGGCATCAAAATTTCAAGGTGATACTGATGTTGACCCGATGTCTGCAGACTTCTGGTTGAATGATGCTAAAATTATGCTGGATAGTATCCGATGTGATAATCAAGGAAAGCTTGAAGGTGTAACATCATTATTGATGGGACCTGCTCGAATTTGGTGGACCACCATTACTGCTCAGATTCCTCAAGAACGAATTACTTGGGAATTTTTTTTAAAAGAGTTCCGGGCAAATACATTGGTGATGTTTTCATCGAGGATATGAGGAATCAATTTCTGAATTTGAAACAAGCAGACAGATCAGTATATGAGTATGAGTGTGAGTTTAATAAGCTTAGCCAGTTTGCTACAGAGTTCCTTCCAACTGAGAAGCATAGAGTTACCAGATTTGTGGGAGGTCTAGATCCAGAGTATAAGAAAGTCTTGGTTGCTCTTGGTTTGTCTGTATTTCAAGATGCAGTCAATCGAGCCAAAGGAATGAAAATAGTAGAGCGGGAAGAAGCTTCAAATAAGAAGGCACAATCAACCAAGAGATCTGAAGGTCCCGATGTTTTACCCTGGTCTAAACGTGGTAAAGGATTTCAGCAGCAAGGATCAGCTGGATCAATGTCGTCCATAAAGAAGAATTTTGTTGCTGGTAAATCCAAACAAGTCCACAATAGAACGAGTGGAGCTAAAGGTGATGGATTTCGGATCCAATCAGAATGCAAGACTTGTGGAAAAAGACATGTTGGTCGATCTTGGCATGCGTCGGAGATAATATGTTATCAATGTGGGAAGCTAGGTCACTTCAAACGCGCATGTCCAGAATTACAAGAAAACCAATCGGTGGTTGCTTCTCAGAAAAATAAAGGAAATCGAGGTTGGAATTCTCACCAAGGTGCATCGGAAGTTGCATTGAACCTGAAAGGCAAAGTTCCTGCTCATGTATATAATATCAAGACCACAGAGAGTAAAGATGATCCCGATGTGATATCAGGTATGCTTGAACTCTTTGACAGACCTATTTTTGCATTAATTGATCCTGGTTCCACTCATTCATATATTAGTTGTAGAATTATACTAGAAAGAAACATTCCAGTAGAACTAATTACGAGTGAGGTGGTAGCAACCAATCCGATAGGCCAGAGTTCCAAGGTCAAAAGAATTTGCTGTCAGTGTCCTATTAAAATTCAGAATGTGGATCTCCCCGCTGACCTTATGGAATTACCGTTTTGTGAGTTTGAAATAATATTGAGGATGGATTGGTTATTTGCATATGATGTTGTGGTGGAGTGCGGATTAAAAAGATAAACTTTAAAGGCACCAGATGGATCGCAAATATTATTTGTGGGTGAGAAGCTAAATCATCGTAGTGATGTTATTTTGGCTGTTGTTGCAAATGAAATGTTGAGGACTGGCTGTGAAACATATTCAACTCCCGAAATTTATACCTTGAAGCAGGGAGTGAAAATAGAAGATATACCTACGGTGCGGGAATTTCCAGATGTATTCCCAGAAGGATTACCGAGATTACCTCTAGATAGAGAGGTGAAATTTGGATTTGATGTATTACCTAGTACAACACCTATATCGATGGCACCGTATCGTATGACACCTACTGAACTTAGGGAACTCAAGTCATAACTGCAAGAATTACAGAATCGAGGTTTTCTCAGGTTGGATCAATTCTTGGCAATGGATATTTATTCGTTATCCAACTTTCTGAGGTGACATTTCTTGGACATATAGTATCGGCTGAGGGAATTCGGGTTGATCCTCAGAAAATTCAAGCTATCATGGAGTGAAAACCTCCTAAAAATGTTACAGAGGTTAGAAGTTTTCTCGGATTGGCAGGGTATTATCGTCGGTTCGTGAAAGATTTCTCTATGATTGTTGCACCTATTACCAAACTGCTTAGGAAGAATGTATCTTTTATGTGGACTAAAGAATGTCAAGAAAGCTTTGAAAGATTGAAGAAAATATTGACAGAAGCTCCAGTGTTAGTTCAACCTGAATCGTGTAAGAGTTTTGTGGTGTATAGTGATGCATCACATAATGGTTTGGGCTGTGTACTTATGCAAGACGGGAAATGAGTGGCTTATGCTTCTAGGCAACTTAAAACTCACGAGAGAAATTATCCTACTCACGGTTTGGAGTTAGCTGCGGTTTTTTTTTCTTTAAAAATTTGGCGCCACTACTTATATGGTGAAAAATGTTATATATACACAGACCATAAAAGCCTAAAATATCTTTTAACGTAAAAGGAGCTTAATCTAAGACAGAGGTAATGGATCGAGCTAATTAGAGATTATGATGCAATTATTGATTACCACTTGGGAAAGGCTAATGTGGTGGCAGACACACTTAGCTGAAATATATTTTCAGCTCTACGGATATCGAATGCTCAATTATCAATATTGGATGATGGTGCTTTACTTGCTAAGCTGAACATCAGGTCTACCTTGATAGATAAAATTAAAGAATCACAAGAAAAAGATGAAAATTGTTTAGAGAGAAAGAATAAAACTGAAAGGGGAGAATCTTCAGAATTTGAAATGAAGTCCAATGGATGTTTATATTATAAAAGACGTGCTTATATTCCTGAAGATGAGGGATTGAAAAAGAAAATTCTTACAAAGGCACATTATAGTCATTTAATGATACACCCGGGAGGAAATAAAACGTATCAGGATTTGAAGAGCCATTTTTAGTGGCCAGGAATGAAAAGAGCTATAACGGAATTCATATCCAAATGCTTAACTTGTCAGCAAGTTAAAGAAGAACATCAAGTGCCATCGGGGTTACTTCAACCAATTGTTATTCCAGAATGGAAATGGAAAAAAGTGACTATGGATTTTGTAACTGGAATACCATTGACGTCGAGTAGGAAAGACTCAATCTGGGTGATTGTGGATCGATTAACCAAATCAACACATTTCCTACCAGTCAAAATAGATTTCTCTTTGAGTAAATATGCATAGCTGTATATTGGAGAGATTGTTAGATTACATGGAGTTCCTATTTCCATTACGTCTGACAGAGATCCCAAATTTACTTCTAGATTCTGGAATGCACTACAGGAAGCATTGGGTTCTCGATTGCATTTTAGTACTGCCTTTCACCCGCAAACTGATGGACAATCAAAGAGGACAATTTAGATTTTGGAAGATATGCTTAGAGCTTGTGTTATTGAGTTTATAGGCTCATGCAAAAAGTATTTACCATTGGTTGAATTTGCGTATAACAACAGTTATCAGTCAAGTATTAAAATGGCACCTTATGAAGCTTTATATGGAAGAAAATGTTGGACACCATTAAATTGGTTTGAGTTGGAAGATTGCAAGATTATTGGGCCTGATTTAATTCAAGAAGTAGACGAAAAAGTGAAGATAATTCGAGATAATCTAAAAGCAGCTTCCGATAGAAAAAAAGCTTATTCAGATTTAAAAAGAAAAGACAATGAATACCAAGTGGGAGACAAAGTATTTTTGAAAGTTTCACCTTAGAAGAAAAGGGAAGCTTAGTCCCAGATTTATTGGTCCGTATGAAATCTTGAAAAGAGTTGGACCAGTGGTGTATCAATTGGCTTTACCACTAGAAATGAGCAAGATTCATGATGTTTTTCATGTATCGATGCTTCGCAAATATAGGTCGGATCCTTCACATGTCATTTCACCTGCAGAAGTTGAGATGCAACCTGATTTGATTTGAAGAAGAACCAATAAAGATTTTAGCTCATGGGGTGAGGAAACTGAGAAAAAAATTGATTCCATTGGTTAAAGTGCTTTGAAAGAATCATAAAGTTGAAGATGCCACCTGGGAAACCGAAAAGAGAATGAAAGAACAGTACCCTCATTTGTTTAATCTAGGTACGTTCTAAAAATTCGAGGACGAATTTTTTTAGGGGGACAAAATTGTAATATCCCATTATTTGATTAGTGACCAAAACGTAAAGAATCAAAAGTTAGTGTTTTAGTTCAGTGACTAAAACGTAAAGTTTTAAAGTTTGGTGACAAAAGTGAAAAGTTGAGAAAAGTTCAAGGACCAACATGATAATTTTCCCAATAATTATTTTTATTCCATAAATAAGTAGATCATCTAAGGGTATGGATCGAATATAAAAACTTTGGTTTGATATGATGTTTCTATTATTGGGAAATTACGGTTAAAGTTTAAGTAGAATTTGAGTAATCGTATGAGCTTGAAATTTTATGAAAATTTGAAAGAAGTCTTAGGAAGACCTGAGGAACATGACATTGAAGTTTTTTTTAAATCGTGCTTGATCGATTTAGATTCGATTGAACACATTATATGGAATAATGCATAAATGACATTTTGGAAGATATAAAGATTCATTAATGGCAAAATGGTCATTTTACCTATACATTTTAATTATAATTGATTTAATGATAAGGTTGAACATAGGTGTTAACTCCTAATTGGTCATAATTCAAGGGTAAAATGGTCATTTTACTATGAAGGAGGTTTTTTGTTTTAAATTAAGGAATTATGGCCATTTGGCATCAAATTAAAATCAAAAGAAAGTTTGACAAATTTCTCATCTTTTCTCCAAAGGGCTGAAACCCCTAGCAAGGTAAGAACAAGATTTTTAATTCAGTTTTTGGCTTGATTTGTTTGAGTTTTGGCTAGAGACATGAAATAAGAAAATGATCTCCATTGAATTCTCTATCTTTAGGTATAAGTTTTGCTTAGTTTCCATGTCTCTAAGTTGAGATTTATGATTAGGGTGGATGAAGAACATGTTAAGTTTTCATGTTTTAAGGTTCAAGCAAGTTGGAAATGGTGTTGTAGTATTGTTTCTATGCTTGAAATGATGAAAATATCTTGGAAAACCAATAGGGACCAATTCGACAATATGAAGAAATTAGGGATAAAAATTGTTTTGATGATGGATTTGATTAGAATGACGTTTTCCATGCTTGATTGTGTCATTTGAATGAAGAAAACATCATGTTTGGACCATTTGTGAATATTGTAAATTGGGTGAAATAAGTGAGAAATTAGAAAATATTCAAGAAGTATGGATATGTTGTTTGCTATTATTCAAGTATCATTTTAGTATTAAAATTGTTGGAATGTGAGATGAAATGTGAAAGTTTCCAAATTTTAGATTATAAACCTTAAGAGAGAGAATTTAGGGGTTTAAAGTGAAATTATCAAACTCATGGTTGCAATGTGCAATTTGAGATTAGATTAAAGTGTAGGAAGCATTGTTATTACAAAGAAGTACTTGGTTGAAAATGTAAAAATTTACAACTTGGTATGTACATGCATTAGTAAGGTTTGGACATGTACTTAAGGTTACTTGTGCTATGTATTTAATGTACATACAGATAACAAGCAAGTTTGAGATCAAACGAGTGACGAAAGAAGATAAAAAGTGCAACTGAGCTTAGTGTGGCTAGTATAATTTGTACTTTTGAAAGTGTCAAGGTGAGTGCAATGCATGCATAGTATGATATTTATGTCATTAATTATATATATAGTTTTGACATGTTAGAAATATGTCAAGAATTGAAAATATATGGAAGGATAACTAATTATTCATGAAATGTTATTTTGGGTATGAAATGCCCAATATGAATATTATTTCTATGGATGAAATTATTGTTGATATAAATAGCCCAATGTATGAGATAGGAAGTCAAAGGTATAGTTGGATATCCATAGAGTCATAAATAGCTGTATAAATATTCTAAGCGCTTAAGGTAAAGTGCAAATTTTATTAATCGTATACTCCGGTAAGTATACAGAAGCACTTAGGTGCTAAGCACTTCCGATAATGTGCAAATAATACACTATACTCAAGTGAGTAAAGGGGGAATGACTCGCGTACATAGATTTCCTTAAATCGATACTTGGGCTAAATGAATTGAAAAACAGGATGAAAAGCTTAAAAGCTTGATGATAAATATGGCAACGGTAGTGGTAAGAATCAAAGTTATTACCTTGTGATGTGTTATTATATATAATGTCATATATGCTAGCAAGCATAAAATGATAAGTGATCATATGCATTGTTATTATATTACATTGATAACTATGTTAGGTTGCAATTGACGAAAGATTATTGCCTCACTAATTATATACTTAGCGTATGATGAATTTCATACGTAGGTTTTAAAGGAGCTTCGAGGGAAGAGTAGCCGAGCATCACTTTCTTATTTTGGGAGGTATATCTCCATATTCATAGTAATGTTAATGACATCCATCCTTCCTTTTGGAAATGCACTAATTGCATGTATAATTAGTGGGGTTCGTAATAACTTATTACCAAGTATGGTTGATTTAATAGTTGATATAACATGGATGATGAACCTAGTAAGTCCTAGTATGTTTATAAATGATAATGGACTAATTTATTAGTAGATGTGGGACTTAAGGTAGAAAGATTAAAAATCTGTCCATAAATGTATGCAAAAGCAGTGTGTTTGAAAAATCAGCATACATTCCACAATTTGACTTAGAAAGTGAATCTTATATATATGAACTAGAAATTTTATCTAGTTTCTTTCAAAACAAACGGTGACTAATTTCGAGTTGCATGTAAAAAGTTATGAATTTTTATTCGATGGAAGGTCAGAAAATAGGATAACAGAATTTCAGTATTTCTGAGCTGTGACGTGAGTTTAAAGAGTTACTTGAATTTTTGTGTAATGAGTTTAGGTTAATAATTTATATGGTTAGAAATCTTAATGAATATAGTTTGATTATAAAATTATGGAATGAATTTTTGAAGCCCACAAAATATTTTATAAAATTTTGAGTAAAGACAGTGCAGGCTGCCAGTTTTCAAAGTAAAGGAAATAAAAACAGGTTTAATCTTAGTTAGTAACATAACTGACTTGTATTTGGTAACGAATACGGGAAAGGGTTGTTGCACCCATAGTGCTAATGGCACTAACGAGGTACTTTAATGAGGAGAAAAGAGCGTCCTTGAGTACATACTCATTTACATGTTCATGTTAGACACTATGGTGTCTTATTCATGTGACTCGAGTACCTTGATCTCATATTATTTACATTGGGCTTTCTTTAAAGAACGTTATATTATAAATGATTCCTGATGACTGATGAATACTGATAGCATGATATTTATAATTATTTTATGTTATGATATAAACTGTATTGGGATCGCTTGCCATTTTGCAGGAACTTTATTGCATTTCCATATGATATATTGTACTACATTATTGCATGCTTTTTATTTAAATATGTCTAATTACCTCACTAAGTTGTTACTTAGCGTGAGTTTTATTTCACAAGTAGGTTCTCCGAACTTTACTCGCGAGGAGGAGCTGTTCTTTTGAAGTCAAGTTACTACAGTAAGTTATAGTACGTACATCCTTATTATAGTCTGATAAACTAGTGGGCATGTAAATATTTTTAAAGTGAACTGTTCTGTATAACTATGTTTTAACCTAGATGTATGATAATATAAATGCATTATCTTTGAAATTATGGACTAAGGATATTGGTAAAGTACATAGATCTAGTAAAAGTATCTTGATTATTATTTATTGCGTAACAATTTCAAAATCAAGAAAGGGTCTAGACAACACGCATAGTTTTCATCCTGAATTGTATTTTCATTTTAATAATTGACTTATAAGTATTACAAACCAATTCAGGGTCGAAACTAGGTGTGCCTGCCTGACATTGTTTTTAATTAGAAACCGATAAAGGGCCAATCACTGGACTAGTTAAGCAAGGATAGTATAATAAAAAAAAATTTACAAGTTAAGTTTTCTGAATATGACTTTGAACATCTTTGATGTATATTCGGCCTACGAGTATACGTTAAGGGTGTTACACCTCATAAGTGGTTCCATCTCTTGTAACAATAGTATCAAGACTCAATCGACAATGAATGCTCTTTTTTAATTAGTGTAAGACATTTGAGAATCCAAACGAAATTTCAGTATCAATATAATTGATATTGTGTCAATGTCAATCCAAAAACATTTGAGAATCCAAAAGAATATCTAATCTAGTATAACGGGACTTTTGTAGAAGTATATGTTAACAATTTAACTATTGTATTTAAAAATATGATTTTATCTTTGTAGATACCTAATTTTATCCAGGCCTTAATCCCATTACTTTTTATTTTATCCAAATCCAAAATCCAACCAAAATTATTATTATCAGATTATTACAATATCCAACCCAATCCATTACAATACTTATGATTACATCTGACCCATTTAACCAATTAAACTGACCGAAACCATTTACCCAATACCCAAACCCGATTTATTAGCCCACAACCCTGCCTGGTAACCCAAGACCCGGCCCGAAACAAAAAATCGTCATTTTCAAAAACCCTAATATTAACCTTAAACCGCCTCTGCCGTCTTCTACAACCACCAATGTTGCCGTCCTCGTCGGCCATGAACCTTGAATCGAACCTCAAACCTTATTCCAATCAGAATCCACAAACCTTAAACCCTATTCAAATTCCCAAATTAAAAGTACCAAACCCTAAAAATAAAAATAATGATCCCTAAATCCCTATCAATCTGATCAAACCAAACCCCCACCAAATTCGACCAACCTTCTGCCGTTTCCATACCCTAATCAATCATCACCATACCCCTAACTGAGCTAAAGCCTAAAAATTCAGGATTCAACGAACCAACCACTCGACCATCCTCTGTATATCAATATGTAGCAGAAGATAAAAGGGGGTTCTAAAAATTGTAGAAAAAGGGGTTTTATTTCAAAAGAAAGTGTAAAGAAGAAGAAGAATCAATAAAAAATTTCTGAAAGTTTAAAGTAAGAATTTTTCTCTCTTTTTTTCTGTTTGAATCCAAAGCATTTTGGTTTCAATTTTTTTACATATTTCGAATAACAAATCAAAAGGGGGGATTTCAAAAATTTTACCGGTCGTCTTGAGGTTGCTGCCATTGCTCCTTCTCCGCCGCGAGGCCGTTATGCTGATGAGCGGCACAAAAGAGGGGAGCCACCGCCTCTATAGGCTTTAGGGATGAGAGGATAAAGTAACATTAGTTTTTTATTTTGTTTTATAATCTGCTTTAAAAATTTTTAAAAAATAACCCTTTTAACTTAAGTCGACCTACCCAAACGGAGCCGTTTTAGCACCTTTATCCGCGCGGTGACCCGGGAAGGACTCATGCCTTCTTGAATGGGTTAATTACCTAGTTGGTCCCTCCCCCTTTTCCCTGCTTCAATTTCTGTTCAGGGGCCAATTACACTTTTGGTCCCTGAAGTTCTATTTTAGTTGCTTTTTCGTGTTTTGGTTTTCGTCTGTTATTTTCATTTTTTTGAATCTGGTCCTTTTTCTAGTTTTAATTTCTTACCTTTTTTAATTTCAACATCTTATATTATTATTTTATGTTTTGAGTACCCTTATTTCATGCATCTTATATTTTGACCCTTGTTTTTTTATATTATGTATATGTTATCATATTATAATATGTTTATTATATATTATATTATATATTATATGTAAATAAATATATTATAATATATAATATATGTATTTGTTACATTTATTAAATATATATGTTTGTATATATTATAGTAGCTTCATATGTAAATGTTTTATACGTATAGATATATTATATTTTGTATGGTGTATAAAGTATATTATTTTGTTACAATAATATATGTTCTATACGCGTATATATACATTTTGTATTATTTGCCACAGGTATTTTACTATATCCTATAGTTTTTATTTATATTATAGTTTTTTATTCATATTATATATTCGAATATAAATTGCCAATGCGGTGCTCCATTTTTTGACGGTAAACTTGGCTACCAGTCTAAGACGTAGATGGTAGTTTTCGTTTATCCGTTGAACACCGGAGATTTTAAAATAAACTTGCATATATAATCGAATTTTAATTTAAATGACACTTAAACTCGCAATTTTTTATATTAATAAAATGCTAATCGACTTGGTACCAATTTTTGGTCGTATCGGGGGTGCTAACCCTTCCCCGTACGTAACTGACTTTTGAACCCAAACTTTTTGAATCTCTGATTATTTTATGGTATTCGGCTTACCGAAGTGGCTGGTGGTGACTCTATTTTTTTAATTTCCCATTTTTTTCAAATTTCCAAAATCTAATCCTTTTTATTTAATTTTACCAAATTTTGTCAAATTCCCTTTTTTTTTTAAAAATCCCCTATTTCCCCACACACATAAATATACAAATATATAAATGAGAATATCGCAATATTTAAAAAAATTGGGTGGTCAGAAAACCTTTATTACAGATGGCGACTCCGTTGGGGAACTCTTTTAAGGAAGTCAAGCAATGAGTGGATTACCATTTTTATTAATATCGAGTTTAAGTTCCATATAAATCAATATTTGCTTATATATTCGAGTATTATTTTAACGCATTTTTGTCATAGCATACCCGATCGTTTAAGTAGGGGAAAACGCTATTGCTTTCATGGGGGATATTGTTCCTCTATATAGGCCTAGCAAGTACCTTCGAGGCTCTGGTACTCTATGTTTTCGGGATATTGTTCCTCCGTATAGGCCTAGCAAGTACCTTCCTGGTTGAAAGAAGCCTATAATGGGTGATGATTGGGGGCCTTGCTACCCTTAGTAGGGGGCAGCGAGGACAATTCGCGTACCCTTTTTAGCACCAAACCTGCATAAAGTGGCCCATAAAAGCCCTCCTTGTAGAACCACACGAAACTTTGCCCATTAGCAGTCACCCGATTTAGGTTTTGATGCTTTTAATTGCATATGTATAGTTTTTAATTTGCTCTATTTTGTGCCTTATTTATCATTTTGTTTATTTAATTGTTTTATTCGGTACTAACCTGTTTTGTCCTCATGTTTATATTGCATCCATTTCATTCATGACATCATCACAATTTTATTTGCATTTCATCATCATAGAGCATTAACTCGTGAATGGCGAACAATGTGGAAAGCAATCACACATAGAGAAAATCTAGTAACCTAGATGTCAATTAAATGCAATATTCAAAGGTTGCAATTCTTGTATAGTTGTGGGTGCTATTCCACGAACACCATGCCCAAATCAATTTTTTTTTGTATTTAGAACATATGCCTTGCATCTACATGCATTTTAAAATTTTGAGACTAATTCTTGGGATGCCATGTGACAGCCAAACTGGAAAAGACGAAAGATCAATCAATTTAACATCCTTACAGAATAAAAAGCAAGACCAAGATGGCAAACGAAGATAGACTAGATAGGATCGAACAGAATCAGAAGAACTTACAAGCAGATTTAACCCAAAAGTTTGAGGACTAGTTAGCTAAGGCCCAACAGGAGATAAGAGAATAGTTCGCGAGATCTCAACAAGACATAATTGGTAAGTTAGCACAGATGCTAGGATGCAAGTTTCCCGAACAAGGAGAGGCCTCTGCTATTAGCCCTGGATAGGCCCGTGAAGGAAACAAAGATCCTTTATATCCTCTAGGGTTCACCCCTACCCAGGCTAAAATTCAAACCAACCCTTGAGTGGTAATTTCTATGGAAAAATTTCAACCACCTCAAGTCGGTACCTCTATCCTAGAAAATCTGCATGCCGCATCAAAAGCTAAACCGGGGGGAAATCAAGTCAAAAATTTTGTCTAAAAGATGGACCAATTAATTGAACCGAAGAAATTAAGGACTGAGACATCGAAAGAGATCGAGGAACGTTGTAAATGACTCAAAGAAAAGATGGAAGCTATGGAGGTAGTGGATACCTTTAATGGATTCGATGCTAGTGAACTCAGCCTCGTCCTAGATTTGGTGTTACCCCCAAAATTCAAGATCCCAGAGTTTGAGAGATATGATAGAACTAGTTGCCCTCGTGCTTACATCACTATGTTCTGTCAGAGAATGACGGGATATGGTAGAGATGACAAGCTGTTAATACACTGATTTTAAGATAGTCTTTCAGGATCCACCACCAGATGGTACAATCAATTGAACCGCTATTAGATAAAATCATGGAAAAGCTTGGCTAAAGCTTTTCTGGAGCAGTACCGGCACGTCAGTGATATGGTGCCAGATCGCTGGACTCTGCAACACATGAAGTAGAAGTCTAATGAGAGCTTTAGGCAGTACGCCCAATGCTTGAGAGATATAGCTGCACAAGTCCAACCCCCTCTTGGTGAAAAAGAGAGTTGTCATATTCATCCAAACATTAGAGGGTCCAATCTTAGATTGCCTTATAGGCAATGTCACTACCAACTTTGCTGATCTAGTGTTATCGGGTAAACTAATTGAGAATGTTGTTAAGAGTGGTAAGATTGATATCGGCGGAAGTTCGTCTCACAAGAGGCCATCGTATGGGAGGAAATACAATAAAGTGAACTTTTCAGGAGTTTTTAATATTGGCTATTCAAAGCCGGTGACGGTGATACAACCCAAAGCTACAAGTGCCTAAGGTTCCTCAAGCCAAGATTATGGTTAGAGGAAGAACACTGAAAAGATAGAGTTTACTCCATTACTAGTTTTCTATGGAGAATTGTACAAACAGTTGTATGATATCCATATGGTGGCACCTTTCTACCAAGCTCTGGTATAATCTCCTTTTCTAAAATGGTATGATGCCAATGCAAAATGCGATTATCACACGGGATAAGTGGGCCACACGATTGAAAATTGCATTGGTTTCAAAAGGTTGGTGGAAAAATTTATTAAGCTTAAGGTGGTAAGCTTTGACGACTCAATGGGAACAGCTAAGAACAAGGATCCTTTACCGAAGCATAAAGATGCCAATTAAGGGTGTATCGATGATGTTTTTTGAACTGGACCATGTCTGTCAGGCTTAAATAGTGTATTGTCTTGACTATTGCAGGTCACCTTGTAGTTTTCATCTCTTTCAGAGTAATGTTTTTTGTAAACAAATCTCACTTACTTAAGCCTAATGGTAGTGAGAATATTTTGCAAGGGATTAAAATTACAAGTTGCAATGAAAATATTTTGTTTGTATCTGAGACTTGACATCCAAAATACATAAATAACTCCAAAGTTCAAATTTTGAGCCGCTTGAATCCAGAAGATAAAATTGGGCATCTTTGAACTTGAGAGTTCCTGACATATTTCGAGAACAAACATTCGCTACCACTCCTCCAGGGTTACACTCATGCACCTTAAAAGATTACTTTAATAATGAGCTATCATGAACCCGCAGACTTGAACCGGAGACAACTTGATGCACTCCAAAGTTTCAAATTTGCTACAAAATGGTCTCAAACGATGGTGCATAATAAAAATTTTAGGGCATGCACCAGATGAAAGCTAATTCCACACTAGGGAATCGAACCCAATGAGAGGTTGGGGTACCGTCACATGCAAAAAAAATCTTTTCAGGACTAGTGAGGAGTTAGGGGCATCCCTTTGAGAGTCAGAAAAATCATGTCACTGCCTTCATCTTGTATTGAATCACTTTTTCATACATCATACATTTAGATTAAGTGCATACGCTAAAGTCACCATGCATTTAGGATAGACACATGCATTTAGGCATAAAATTAGATGCATTCATGCATTTTTGCTTGAATATACAAACAGGTTCAAAGAAGAGACCGAACATCCTCAACATAGGGGCAATCATGATTGCCAACTTTAGTCTTGGAAGAGGCCAAATACACAAAAAATGTTGAAATATCTAAAAAAAGGTATCAACGACAATTTTTTGAACAATTACTAAGATTTTTTTTCCTTTTTAGGATCTCATTTCTCCAAAAAGGGTGTGGCGGACACCAACATTTTCCAAATTCTCACTTCTGCCAATAGAAACAACCTATTCCAGATTTTACCCTCTGTCGATAGAAAAGCAAAGCAAATTTTTCCTAGTATTGTCTCATTGTCAATGGCACAACAATCCAACATCTTGCAAATTATGCCTCCGTTAGTGGTGGTAAACCAACTTAGTGTAGATCTTGCCTCTGTCGATGGATTTGCAGATCAAATTTTTTGTCCATATCATATTTCTCTGTCGCTAGTGTAGCTGATCCCACATTTAGCTGATCTAGTCTCTCTGTCAGTAGTGTAGCAGATCAAATCCTATCCAGGTCTTGCCTCTTCGAAGGTGTTGCAGCTAGACCAAACTTTTTCTCAGAATTTACCTTTTATTATAGTTGCAGCAAAAAACATTAAAAAATAAAAAAGAATCAAATAAAAAAATCAAAAATCAAAATAGAAAAATCAAGTTGTTGCCATTCACCAATCGTGCTCTTCCGTTGATGGTGTAGTAGGGTTCAAGTTGGTGTTCTGCTTCTCCGTTGATGGCATGGTAGAATCCAAATTATTATCCGATCTTGTCTCTCTATTGATGTGTGGCTGGGACCAAGTTGCTGAAATACAAACCTGCTTCTCCGTTGATGGCGTAGTAGGATCTAAATTGCTGAAATCCAATCCTGTACTTTCGTTGTTGGTAAGGTTGGATTCAAAGTACTGAAATTCGATCTTACCCCTCCGTTGATGGTGTGGATAGATCCAACTTTATAAATTTTCAATTCTACCTCTTCGTCAGTGTTGCAGCTGAACCAAATTTGAAAAATTCTGATCATGCCTCTTCGTCAGAGTCGTAGCTTGATCATAAAAAACCAACCCTCCGATCCTGCCTCTCTATCAGATTCATAGCTAGATCAAATCCTTAGACCTTGCTTCTTCATCGGTGTTGTAGCTTGGTCAAATATAACTTTCAGTTCTGCCTCTTCGTCGGTGTTGTAACTGAACCAAATTTATTAACTTTCAGTCCTCCCTCTTCGTCGGTGTTGTAGCTAGACCAAATTCACTAACTGTTGATCTTGCCTCTTCATCGGTGTTGTAGCTGGATCAACATTACTAACTTTAGACCTTGCCTCTTCGTCGGTGTTGTAACTTGGTCAAAATTTACCGACTTTCAACTAATAGTTAGCAAAATATAAAAAAATGAAAAAGGAAAAAAAAGAGGGTAAAAAAAGCAAAAAGCAAGAAAAAGAAGAAAAAGAAAAAGAGGAAAAAAGAAGAAAAAAATGTCAAAATGAGCATTCAATCCTTCGATCTTGTCTCTTCATCAGAGTTGTAGAAGAATCAGACATTAAAAATTCCATCCATCGATCTTATCTCATCGTCAGAGTTGTAGAAGGAACAGACATAAGAACTTCCATCCATCGACCCTGCCTCTTCGTCAGCATTGCAACTGGATCGAATTTTATAGACCTTGCCTCTTCGTCAGTGTTGCAGCTGGGTCAAATTTTGTTTAGGTATTATCTCATCATCAATAATGTAGTGAGCCATACTCATTTTGCTTCCCCCACCTCTCATTTATTTTGCTTCCTCGAAAGTTACAAAGCAGATCAGCCAAGTCAAGAAAGAAGACATGCGTCAAAGAGAAAGAAGATCCATCAAAGAAAGAAGACATACGTTAAGAGGGAAGAAGCTCAGTTTAACCGGATAAAATTGGTTCTCTTTAGTATCTTCTCCATTGTCGTTGCACAACAATGAGCAAAGAGGGGCAGCTATAGATACCCAATTTTATCCGGGCCTTAATCCCATTACCTTTTATTTTATCCAAATCCAAAATCCAACCAAAATTATTATTATCAGATTATTACAATATCCAACCCAACCTATTACAATACCCATGATTACATCTGACCCATTTAACCAATTAAACCGACCCAAACCATGTACCCAATACCAAAACCTGATTTATTAACCCACAACCCGGCCTGGTAACCCAAGACCCAACCCGACACAAAAAACCTTAATTTATATTACCTTACCCTACCGTTGTCATCTTCCACGGCCACCGATGTTACCGTCTTCGTCGGCTATGAACATCGAATTAAACCTCAAACCTCATTCCAATTAGAATCTATAAACCTTAAACCCTATTTGAATTCCCAAATTAAAAGTACCAAACCCTAAAAATAAAAATAATGATACCTAAATCCCTATCAATTTGATCAAACCAAACCCCCACCAAATCCGACCAACCCTCTGTGGTTTCCATACCCTAATCAGTCATCACCATACCTCTAACTGAGCTAACGCCCGAAAATTCGGGATTCAACAAACTAACCACTCGACCATCCTCTATATATCAATCTGCAGTAGAAGATAAAAAGGGATTCTAAAAATTGTTGAAAAAAGGGGTTTTATTTTGAAAGAAAGTGTAAAGAAGAGGAAAAATCAATAAAAAATTTCTAAAAGTTTAAAGTAAGAATCTTTCTCTCTTTTTTTTCTGTTCGAATCCAAAGCTTTTTGGTTTCAATTTTTTACATATTTCGAATAACAAATCAAAAGGGGGATTTCAAAAAGTTTACCGGTCGTCTTGAGGTTGCCACCGTTGCTCCTTCTCCGCCGCGAGGCCGTTTGTGCCGATGAGCGGCACAAAAGAGGGGAGTCGCCGTCTCTGTATGCTTTAGGGATGAGAGGATAAAGTAACATTAGCTTTTTTTATTTTGTTTTGTAATCTGCTTTAAAAAATAACCCTTTTAACTTAAATCGGCCTCCTAAAACGGTGTCGTTTTGGCACCTTTACCAGCACGGGTGACCTGGTAACCCGGGGAGGATCCGCGCCTTCTTGAATGGGTTAATTACCTAGTTGGTCCCTCACTTTTTCCCTGCTTAATTTTTTGTTCAGGGGCCAATTGCACTTTTGGTCCCTGAAGTTTTATTTTAGTTGCTTTTTCGTTTTTTAGTTTTCATCTGTTATTTTCATTTTTTTGAATCTGGTCCTTTTTCTAGTTTTAATTTCCTACCTTTTTTTAATTTCAGCATCTTATATTTTTTATGTTTTGAGTACCCTTATTTCATGCATCTTACATTTTGACCTATATCATATAGTTTTTATTTATATTATAGTTTTTTATTCATATTATATTCGAATATAAATTGCCAATGCAGTGCTCCCTATTTCGACGGTAAACTTGGCTACCGGTCTAAGACGTAGATGGTAGTTTTTGTTTATCCCTCGAACACCGTAGATTTTAAAATAAACCCATATATATAATCGAATTTTAATTTAAATGGCACTTAAACATGCAAATTCTAATATTAATAAAAATTCTAATCGACTTGGTACCAATTTTTGGGCGTATCCTTACTCGTACGTAACTGACTTTCGAACCCAAACTTTTTTAATCTCTGGTTATTTTATGGTGTCCGGCTTCCCGAAGTGGCCGGTGGCGACTATTTTTTTAATTTCCCATTTTTTTCAAATTTCCAAAATCTAATCCTTTTTTAAATTTCACCACATTTTTGTCAAATTTCCTTTTTTTAAAAAAACATCCTCATTTCCCCCACATAAATATACAAATATATAAATGAAAATATCTCAATATTTTAAAAAAAATTGGGTGGTCAGAAAACTCCGATGACAATCTTTTATACACATGACGTTTGAATCTAGTTAGTTATCGATTCAGAATATTATTTATATCAACATATACTTATAGTTGATTTTTTTACACCCAATAATAGTATAATATTTTTAATTTATTTTAATTTTTATTTGTGTAATAGGTGAACAAAATATAAATTATAAAATTTTAAAGGGTTGAAATTGAAAAAAAAAATATCATTTAAGGTCAAAATGATGAATTTGAAAACTTACCATTTAGAATTTTAAAATGATGAGGCAATTGCAATTATAGTTTAAAATTTAGAGTAAAAACTTTAATGTTGATTTTAAAAGGATAATGAATCATTATCTTAATAATTTTACACTAAATTTAATTAGTTTGACCGCTCAAAATGCCATATCAGCTGTTATTTACTCGGTGGGTATACAAAGTTTTATCCGCCTATTATTTAACACATTTTCAACATTTTCAATGAAACCATCATTGCATTAAAGTACCAATAAAATTCAAATTCTTCTTCCGTTTTTAACACCAAATTGGTTCTCATTAATATTACTTTGGACATCATTAATCTTATTTTATTCTAAAGAAACTCAAATTAATTTTATCTTGTTGAATCGATTACACCTGCGAAATTAAAATTTAAGATCATAATAAGACTGATAAATACCACTTTGGTGCAAACTCTATCACATTATTTTTAAACTATGAGAAAGAATCTCAAAAGTCATTGTTACTCTAATGTAATATTGATTTCACTTAAAATATGTTTAAAGAATAACAACATATTAAAGCTAACGAGGGACAACATAAGATTTTTTCGATAAAAAGTGTTCAAAGTTTTTAATACTATAAATGTTTTTAAATTTTGATTTTTGAATAATTTATCATTTTATAATTTGTTACATTTTTAATTTTTTAAAATTTTAATATTTATTTTTTGAACATTTTAATATATTTTAATATTATAAATTTAATAATTTCTTAAACTCTTAATATATTTTAAGATTAAATAAGCTCTAGAAGTTTTCATAAAACTAAATTAAAACCCTCTATTACGTGAACATAATAGACATTATGTTTGAACAGTTAACAGTCACATTAGCACAACAATTTTTGTCAATAAAAAAACTTTAATATGATTCGACAAGTTTTAAAACTAGTTAATGAAATTAAAAATGAAAAATAACATTATTTTGAATAGAAAAATAACATTATTAATTTTGTAGGAAACTGGGGATAGAAAAGTAGTCTTTAATAATTTCTTATGCACTGCTCGACGCTCATTGTTTCGCTGGCGAAAAGTGGTGTTGACTGATACACTTCGATTCGTATGATGACATGAGTTGATTGTGCTATGGGGTGATTTATGTATATTTTGCGTGTTATGGTTTATTGTTTTTGAGCGTTTGTAATCTTTGATCACACTCATTGGTACTCTTTTTCTCCATTTAGGATTATAGAGGTTTTTAATGAGGTCCTTGAGTGTGATGGCTGTGTATGATTCCACTTAATAAAATCATACGCTTTTGCCGATCAAAAAAATAATATGTGTTACTAAGTGAGGAAAAATATTCTATGCACTGATGATGAAAAACTTGTTTTTAACAAGTGTTTAGTTTTTAGGGTTTAGAGGTTAGGTTTTAGGGTCTAGGGTCTAGAGTTTTAGTGTTTGTGGTTAGGCTTTAATATTTGAAAATACATTTCATGGTTTAAAGTTTAGAGTTTAGAATTTAATAATTAGGGTTTAGAGCCTCCAAAAGAGACACGGGGTAAGTAGCAACTTTAGAAGCCCGCTTGCAAAAAAAAAAAAATTCTCCGCTAATGGTGCATCAAATAATTGCACTTAAAGTAGTTCGTATACATATTTTATTAAGTCATTTTTTTTAATATTATTGTGCGATTACATGAAAGTCTATTCTTTACTCTTAGCCTTTTGAAACCTAGGGATAACAAAATAATACGTCCTCGTCGGGTCTTGACCCAACTTGATAGGGGTGAGTTTTATTTTTATTAAAAATTTGGGTTAGGGTCGGAAGGGTTTTAAAAAAATTAAATCGGGGTGAATCGGGTTCAAGTTTAGGGTGAAAATTTTTCGACCTGGCCCGATATATTTATAAATATGTATTATATTTTTATATATTACATTTAATATTTTTTATATTTTTTGAGGCAGTTCGAGTTTAGTCGGGTATTTATTAAAATTTTGGAGTCGGGTCAGATTATGCTTTTATTATGTCAGGTCAGGTCAAAGATAAAATATGCTAAATTAGGGTCGGAAGGTTTAAATTTTGGGTCGGGATCAGGGCGGCGAAAAACCAGTCCCGCTTCCATCTCTATTAAAAACGCACACACACCATACAAACTACGTTGTTCAAACTCAGATCACCCAAAACAAACAACGCCATCCTTTACTACTAGGATTACTGCATCATAAACTTAATTTTAACAACTTCAAAAAAAAAAGAATTAATTTCAACAATTAACAAAATATAATATATTAGTACTCAATCGTTTAGTTTAATTTTTAACAGAAATTGTTGTTATTATAAGATAATATTTTTTAGTTTAATTTTAAGTGAGCTAAACGTTGCATTAAAGGTTTTCATCATCACATCTATTTGGAAATTATTCTAGGATCCTTGCATTCTTTGATTCCAATTTTTTCTCTTGTTTAAAAGAATCGTTCAATAGGTTTATTCATATGTCTGTTTAATGTCCATAATCAATTAGTTGGGAAAGAGGATATATCCGCCATGTTTGGTAAATAGCGTTTTGAGCCAAAATTAGTGGTTTTAATTATTTTTAGAGGTTTGACTAGTCAAAACCGCTAATATAAATGTTTAGTGAAGAGAGAATTAGAAAAGCTGATTGGGGTAAATTTCTCAATTTGAAAAAGCTGTTTAAATGAGCTTTTCAGTTTAGAGGTTTTGATATAAGAGTTGTAAATGCTCTTTCACCCTTAACAATTAAAAAACTCTCCAAACAACTTTAAATTTAACTTTTTGCTATTTTTCATTTTTTTCACCCTAACTATTCTGCAACCAGCCGTTCTATCGCTTTTGAAAAAATTTATTCTTTTGATCGATCAAATTGAAAAAGCCTAAGCAATCAGCTGACTTGAGTTCTAATATCTACTCTCTTTTTTGTTAAGTATTCAATTTTCTTGGTTGTTTTCATCCATTTTTACCTTCATTTGTTCTTTAGAATAGTTCTATTCCTTTTATATACATTTATGGTTGTTTGGGCAAGCCTCAGATTGCTTAATAAGATTGTGGTCATGATTCTAAGAGTGGGGGTTAGGTTGCAATTTGAAAGGATGTTTGTATATGTTTCGTTTGTTTAATATTGTTACAATTTGATTTCCAAGTGTTGCTTCTGGTGGTTGTTTGATCTTTGAGCGTGGCTCAGTGTGGCTCTTTTTCAGTTGTACATATTTGGGTGCTTGTTGGAGGTTGAAAGAAAATCCTATGTAGGTGTCATTGTTCGATGGTACTGCTTTAGTGTTTTCTTGGGCTGTAGTAAAGAGCTTTGGATGTTTTCGTGTGGAGGCGTTGTGTATCTTCTTTGTGAAGTCTTGGAATGTAGTGATCCATAAGAGTATGGATACCACGTTAGTGTGTTTTGACTTCAGATTTAGGGTCCTAGTTGTTTATGAAGGGAGTGTCATTTGGCTTGTTTACTGAACTTTGGTGTATTGCTTAGTGTCGTATAAGTTTATGATATGACATCTTTGCTTCTTTATTACCCAGCAAAAAAATTATTGTCTGTCAAATATGGTTTTAAAATGTCTATTTCACTGGTTAATGAGTAGCGCTAGGTTGATTTACAAGTTTAGTTATTATGAAGACTTGAAGTGCAATGAGTTTGAATAGCTTTAAGGGATTCAACCCAAAATTATGGTCAGAGTATTGTCCTCCAAATTAATGCCAACGTTACTAACTACATTTAGTTGCCAAAAGTAGAGTTTCGTTTTATAATTTTCACTTAGAAAGATCAACTAAAATATGAATACTTCTCTTTATCTACACTATTATTTTAATCTTTTAGTTACGAAAACATCCGAAGTTAAGTCTTCTGTCACCTAATGCTATGGCGACATGCTATCAATAGTGCTTGTTTACATTTAAAATTCTAGTGGAATAGTTGCTTGAGAGTTCACATTCTATTAACCTTTTCTGAGATATTACTTTATATCACTTTATAATCAAAGATGTATTTTTCTGCTCTCATATTATAATTAGATGGCACTAAATAAGAAAATGTGCAATGAACAGCTGGAAGCGAAGGGAAAGAAGTGAATCGAGCTAGTTGGTCTAAGGAAAATTTACACATGTTTTGTGACTTGTGCCTCCAATATGCTGAAAGGAGTAAGGGAAAGCGTAGTGCGTCAGTCTCACAAAAATGCCACGGAAGGTACTAGAAGTGGAGTTTTAGAAAAGAACAAGCTTAGGATATGATAAGAACAAACTTAAAAAACAAGTGAGATTGGTTGAGAAATAGGTGAAGCCTATGGAAAGCATTGAAAGGAAAAGAAACAGGTTTGGGTTGGGATCATGAAAAAGGGACAATAAGTGCTAGTGAGGAGTGGTGGCATAAAAAGATTGAGGTTAGTTCATATTCTTATATTTTTTATTTTATTGTTAGAAAATTAAATAAATAAAGTTTCTTCAATTCATAGAAAAACAAACTAATTTAGTTTATCTTTCTCTGTAGGAAAATATACATTTTAAAGCTTTTCAAGATGAAGGGGTCGAGTCGGAACTTGAACAAAAGATGGAACAATTATTTGGAGTTTTGGTTGCTTAGGGAATACTTAAATTTATTCCAGTCATGGATCGTTCTCAACATGTAAACGTTCACCACACTCCATATAACTGTGTTGATGAAATATCCAGTGAGAATATTACTTTTACTTGTGGCGAAACTAGAGATGGCAAGAAATTTGGAATGATAACAGCCCGCTTTCTTCTCGTATTCATTCTCACCTTTAAAGGAAAAGCAAAAGAGCTAATGAGAGTGAGGCCTTAGTGAGTCGTAAGAGTGCTAAGGTAGACTCTAATAGAAGGGTTGGAGGAGTTGCATTATTTGCTGAAAAACTTGAAGTTATGGTGAAAGCTATAACTCATAGGAGCAATAGAGATATGGAGTTGATAAAACTTGAAGCACGAGGTGATTCTTCTCATGAACTTGCTGATTCTCTAGCAAAATTAGTGTCCATGCCTAACTTAATCCCCGGTAGTCCTGAGTTTTGTTTTGCTTGCACTTTGATCGAGACTCTCAAAAGAGGATAATTCTTCGTGGCATACGTTATGATGCCTCAAGACTTCAATGGATAAAATATTTGTTTGATAAGCAATGAAGTATAATATGTGTGCTAAAGGTAATGGATATGAATTTACGACTATTATAATTTTTTTTATCTTTTTTTTGTAGATTAGGATCTACATGCCATTTCTTTATATGTAATGAATAAATGCACAACTTGAATTATGTGTGCTATTTCTTTCTATGTTATATAGCAACTTATTTTTTTTTCATCTATTATAGTTTGTTTATCTTTCTTTGTAGATATGGATTTACATGCTAAATGTAATCGATTAACTAAGAGAGTAGAGAGGACAATAAATTTTGGGACTTGGTGGCTGGTGGATTAGGTTATTTGTTTCTTTACTATTTCAAATACATACACAAGGAGCCATGCTTCAGTTCCCTCCAAACAGGAGAAAAATGGATGCATGAAGTGTTGTGTGGTCATGAAAAATATTGTGTTAACATGTTTAGAATGACACAAAGCACATTTCGGCAATTATACATAGATTTAGAAAGTAAGCATGGTTTACTTCATATAGAATAACAACTTTAAAGAAAGTGGATTTATTTGTTTACATTCTTAGTAAAGGTACAGTGGAAGATATTTGAGAAAATGGGTCTATCAAGAGGCTATTTCGGATCCATCATTCAATATCATAGATAAATATCCTAACTTTATTCCTCCTGAAGCTATTTCGGATGTCGTTCTCATGCAAAAAGAAGCTCAACAAACGAGTACTAGTGAAATGAAAAAAGTTCGTAATGATATAACAACTAGTTTGTTGATAGCTAGACGACAGCGTCATGTTTCTTGAGCATTTATTTTACTTATCGTAATGGATATGTGTTTCCTAGAATTTTAAAGTTTATGTATTTCAAACACTTGAAAACTAGTGCATTTTTTATTGTGGTTTAATATTATTATACCGTATGTTAAATCTAACGACCCGAAATTTGAATATTCGAGTTGAACCTTGGATTCGGGTTAGCATAATTAAGTCTAAGGATTTAATTTAAATAGATGAGGGAATTAAGGATCGGGTTGATGTTTTGGGGTCTAGTCCTTAAAGAAAATAAATTTATGGGCTTGGGTGTAAAACAAGGGATAAGAGGTGGGTTCATTAAAGAATTTACCAAATATTATTTTGGGAGAGAAAAATAAAGAGGGGTTGATTGCAAAAGGGAGAAAAATATCTCAAACATTTTCTCCCCTTTTCCCATTTCTCTTTCCTTCTTTTTCCCTATCTTCCCCTTGGGGTTTGCCCCGATCTACGGTCACCAGAGTCGTCGTGTGCTACACCACTACCACCATCGTGTTCCCCTCGCAGTCCGAAGTCGACCAGTGCTAGCGGCGTCGCCAACAGAGTGGACATGGAAGGAGGTGGAGAGAGAGAAGATTTGATATGTTGTAAAAGTGGCAGTTCTAATAGTTAAAACCATAATCTAAAGTCACCGACATGTTCAGCGGTGCCAGGACAGCCAGGCTGAAGCTCACTATCATCGTCTGACCGCTGAAAGGCACTGTACGTGCCTCCACTCTCCATCACTAAGAGTGGGTGGGTGCACCCAGCTATAGTGCACCGTGACATACTAGATCCCGTACCCAGGTGCACCTGCTCCTTACTGCACTGGATCACCGCCTGCGGGTGCACAACAACTTCTATGCACCTACGCCATACCTGATCGCTAGACTTTGACCAGGCCATTGATCGACTGTTGACTTTTTCTGAGAGATCCTACCCAGGGGTCTCTCAACGTTCTAGATCCATTGGCATAGTCCGTTTTGCCAAATTTGAACCCAGTAAGCTATTTTTATGCATTTGACCCTTCGAATTCATTAAAGTATGTGATTAAGTGATACTTACAGTATTAATTGATATACGAGGATTTTTCGGGATTGGATATCGGATCAAGTGGAATATTCAAGAAGCTCGGATGAGGATTTTAGCGATATCGGTTTAAGGTTAGTACACCTCAAACTCAAAAATGCTTTATGAGCATCATTAGTGTAATTGCCTTGCTTGTTAGTGGTTGCAAAATAGGTTGATGATAAATAAGCATATGTTGATACTGATATTGTGAGATTCGATAAATATGAGATGCATGATGATGTTACGGATATCATGTAGACTTTAGAGACCATGTAGGGTAGTTGAGATGCTCGTATGATTATTTGATGATTGATTGGTTGATTGAAATAATTGTGATGTCTTGTATGCTTGTTCAAATAAGTTGAAGAGATTTGATAAGAATTATGCTTAAGGCTTAAATAGTCGAATAAATAATTATAAAGCCAATAATTAATAATAATTGATTAAATGTGCTAGTAAACAAACCCTAATGACTTTTATAAGCTTTGGGGATCGAATAAAGTATTGTAAAATCGTAATTCAAGTAAATGATACAAACCCATGAATAGGGTATCGATATGTGATTTAGCCATACTGGTACTTGTGGAAATTAAGGATGTCTGGTAAGCTATATTAGTATAGGTACGCATGTGCGTATCGATACCCAGTGGTACCTTATTGATACTCATATTCGAGTACGGGTACCCACTGAACAGAATAATCTATATTGCTAATAAAATATGGAAATTGATGTGGACTAGTAATGAGAGAATATGGAATAATGGAGATAATTAATAAGGATGTTTAATATACACTTCCTTAATGTATTAACAAGTTGGTAAACTTAATTGAATGGCTTGATGGTAATAGCAACATTAGGGATCCTTGGTGGATCGTGTGATATTGTGTGTTGTATGGTAGAAGTGTCCTTACTATGTGCTGATATGGACACCTAGATAGTTGAGTCATCTTTGATTGATAGGATCTAGATACCCAGTGAGAGTTTGAGTGTGTTGCAACACCATGGTTGAGGACTTCTGAATGTAGGATCCTGATGGTATGTAGACGCGAGCCTCATTCAAAGATACCTGATAAGAGATCCCGAGCATGGATGTAGGATCCTGATATTGTATGGATGCGAGCCTCATCCCTACGAGTAAAGGATCTTGATGTTGTATAAACGTAAGCCTTACTTAGAGTGTAGGATCCCGATACTAGATGGACTAGGCCACATGTTTATTTATCTCTCCTTATTGCTTGTACTAGCTGGTATGCTTATGTTTATGATTAGCATGAAGTGTAGTAGAGTAGATTTGTACCAATAAGCTTTGTAAGCTCAACGCTCGAAATCATTATTTTTGTACATAAGTTGACCGTTGGATCGAAGGATCGAGAAGCACTATCAGTACGGTATTCTAGCATGTGGCGATCTTTAGAGTACAGTACTTGTGTTTAGTGGGCTATGTATTCATAGGACCTTACGTGGTCGAGTCTGTAATTCTTACTTTTGAAATTGTATTAATAAAGTCAAATATTTAAATGTTTTAAATTAAAGTGAAGCTCCTTTGTAATGATTTAAATTGATTACATATGTTTTCGACTTTTGGATCTAAATATTTTGGAAATACCTTGTTTGGGCTAAACCCAGTTTGAGAAATTTTATGGTTTTTGGTTTGGGCTTGAGGCCCAATTGTGACATTTGGGTTAGGGGTGTTACAACAGTAGTATTAGAGCTTAGGTTTGCCAGTTTTAAGAAACCCCAGGGTGGTATAGGTGTTTTAATATGGTGTCTAGTGAATACAAGCCCTTAAATTATGTTTGTACTCTTTAAGACTAGAATCCTGATCGTGCGTCTAAAGTTACAACGCCAAGATGGTTATGATTGTGGCCAAGTTAAGTGTTGAACCGCTCATGGGAGCAATTATGAGGGTAAGGTCACCCCAGGCTGTTGAGATGTGAGTTAGTTGGATAATGTCGGAGTCGAGGATGTGTTCTCCTTTAGCTGTCTGAATGGTTTCTTCGTTGTGTGTTGTAATCTCTTTAGAGTCTTCAGATTTGTTGTGAGAGTTTGTGGCAAAGAATCATCATCATTATGTGTGAATAGCATTTATGAAGTAAGTATGTATAACCCACATTCAAAATCGATCAGTGGATGCACATTGGGTGAGGGACCCTTTGTTCGTGTAAAAAGAGCCTTGTTGATACTTGGAAAGTATCACTACCTCCTCAAGGGAATTTCTTGGAGATAGTAGAATTGGTATCCACTAGATCGTTAGAGTGTGGATGAAGTTAAACGTTCTACAGGTTTGAGAGAGTTACCTTTGTGGGAGTTGTTGCACCTTGGAAATTGTTTTGGTTAATCAAGCGTGATGCTAGCCAGTAATGTCGAGAGTGGTGCTCGAGGCTTCGAGATCTCGAGGGAACCCAACCTTTGGTAATGAAAATGTGGAACTATTGCCCTTCTACTATAATTTTTATGGTGGTTGTTTATAGAATGGCACAACAAGATTGTGAGACATGTTTGTCCATTAGATAGATGACAATAAGTACAGTTCGATGCTCGAGAGCTTTTAGACTGCCAGAGTGTTTGCTTATGCTTCTTCGCGAAAGAGTCATAACTTCCTCCCTGTCAAGGTCGTGAGTAGACTTTGAGGTAAGGCTAAGTTGGATGTTGGTGTCCATCGCCCTTGTTAGAGGATACCAACCCAGTTGTAAAAGTTAGAGGTTTAGTTGCAAAGACGAAACTCGAATGAGGTTTCTTTTGTTTGAGTTTTTCGCCCAAGGGAGAATCCAGCTTGTTTGCTAGTAAAAAGTTGGTTTGTTGAGGTGATGCTTAAACCGTTGATAGCTTGGTAAGTGATAGTGGAAGTGTTGGAGTATGCCCAAAGACCAATCATGAGATGTTGTAAAAGACATACTTATTTTATCATGTTTATTAATATAAAGCCATTATTATGTTTAGTCTTATTCTATGCATTTATAAATAAACTAAATTATAATAAAATCCTTAGAATAATATAGTTATTCTTGAATGTCCTTAGTCGGTATTATTGTGGGCATGGACAACAATAATACATTAAAACTAATATGTAGTTGATTGATGACAAAGTGTTGTCATTGACATGAAGATGTCAAAATCAATACATAAGTATGTGTTAGAGAACGACATATTGGACTGACCCGCTATGAGCATGTTTCTTGAATTATTAGGTGACAGTCACAACATAGCTCATAGTGATAACTACATGTATGATCCTCAGACTTGAGATCATCATTATTTCAACATCGTGAGTGACATATTTTGATGAGGTTAAAGGTGTGTCGTATCTGACTATACTATAAAGACCAATATTGGATATGCCACAATCTATGTAGTGGAATATGGTTGATCAAGATAGGATTTGGCCCTCTTACATAATAGGAGTAATATCATAGGCTACTTGATTGAGTGAGACTAGAAAATGCATGGTCATGCTCGAATAAATTGATATGAGATATCATAGTTATTTGTTTATAATAGTCTACTCAAGATATCAAGAAATATTAGATGGACTATACAAGTGTGACTATTCCATGACTTGTGTTCGATCTATATATGAGGACAAAAGGATGTAATACATGAAAAAAGTTAATCATGAAAAGGTTATGTCGAACCACGACTTCCTGTAACTTAAGTAGCAATGATGCATTGCTAGATGTCACTCATTGCTTGTAATATTAGAATTGTTCTAGATATTACTGCTAACGTTACATGAACCTACAAGGGTCACACCCTATGATTGAAACAAATAAATATCGACTAGATAATATGTGTACAAACTTGTTGTACACGTAATAAGTAAAAACTGAAATTATTATAATTATTGTAATTATAGATAATCTTATTTATATATATATATTTTAATACTAGATAATTATTGTAATTATCAAATACTATTAAAATATATATATCTCTAAAGAAACCTAATTAAAGTAGAATCAGATTCTACATATTTAATTATATTCGATTAAATATATTGTATATTTAATGAATCCAAATTTAATTAGAATTAGGTTTTTGAATGCTATATAAAGGCATAAGGTCTAGCAGCTGAAATATGCCTTTTGAGAAAAACCTCTCTAACAGTTAGAGAAGTAAAATATTGATCGTTTCATTCGGGTGGGCTGCGTAGAGGTCAGCACGCTGTTGTGACGACTTGGATTTGATATCGAGCTAGAAGAATTGGATTCGCCTAACTCCCTGAGGTTTTTCCAGATTTATTTAAGGTAACGTTTCATCCCTTTTCACCCCGGATTCGTTCCTCGTACATGGATCACTGACGAAATATGCCGGATAATTTTTTTGCTGCGCTATGGGGTGTACCGGCATTTCCCAACAGTGATATTAGAGCAACTTATATAATACAAATTTGAACTTAAATACTTGGATGATGCTTTTGTATGAGATGAATGTTTTGGTTTTTCTGTTTTGACGAGTATACGATATTTATGTGAAACAAAGAAATTGAATCCAGTCACGGTTAATATGTTAATCTATTTTAGATAAGTTTTTATAGTCGATGGTTAAACGTTAATCACGTGTTTGTTGCTGTAAGGTTTTAATGTTTGTATGTTAATTGTTAACATGATGAACATGCGGGATTGATAGCAGGGAGAGGAACAATGGTTGTTCAAGTGCAAAAAACCTTAGGGGTTGAAAAATCCCAAAAACATGAATATGTTGATAAAAGTTATCAAATCGTGAGGTTTTTCTATAGTTAACACCGTATAGGCAACAAAGGTCGTAAGAACTATTTTGGTAATTATAATTAACAAGATAAAACATGTTTATCTTTTGGATAATATGCACGGTGTTTGAAATGCATGGTTATATCCAAATAGCCCATTTACTTTGGTTTTATATTTATAAATACGGCCTCGTATGTAAAACAAGTTTCTGAAAATTGTAATATTTGCAAAGAAAACGTGGATTACATGAGCAGAATGATGGGCCGATCAAAGGTGGATTAGATGCTTGAAAAGCAAGTTCTATCTTTAGTTTATTTTGGTTCTCCCTTTGGCTTGGGATGGGCCACCTTAGTTTTACGGGATATAACCATTGCATATATATTTACTGCTTTACATATGTATGTTGCAATATATGTTTTAGCATGATGGTAATTGATTAGATCATACTTGAATGATGAGATTAATATAAAAAACCCTCCATATTTATTCAAAATAGCCATCCAATATCTACCCTCGTTAAAACCTCGATCGGTACTATGTAGGTTTTGCCAAAGCGAAGTACATATATCTATCTTGGTTAAACGCGAAGAATAAGCAAGTGATATTCACTGGTTGTAATATTTGTTAAACTAGGTTGTCCTAATGAGATTAGAAACCTAAAGGCTAATGATTTGGATAATCATGAGATGATTAGGAACAATAGTTGTTCACCTAATATAGGAATTACATGAGATGTAATTAGCAAGTGTTGCTTACCTAAATAATTGAATTCTAGGAGTAAAGCCAAAGCTGACTTAGGATGAAATGAAATATGGATCCTTACCCATAGAAATACTTTTAGTAAGTTTTCAATTTTAAGGGTTTTTAATAGTGTGAATGTTATTACCTTATAAACATGATAAAAGGTACTTATAAATTATATTTTATCGTTGTAGATTTGTTATGGCAAACTCAAACTCATTATCATTGCGATCCGTCCTTGAGAAGGACAAATTGAATGGCTTGAAGTTCCTTGACTGGTTCTATAACTTGAAGATTGTCCTCAAGCAAGAACGAAAATCATAAGTCAACTAAGAACGCGTCCCTAAAAAGCCAACAGATGATGCCTCCAAAGATGAATTGGAAGCCTTTGAAAAATACTCAAGTGACATGGTAGATGTCAGGTGTTTGATGCTTGCGACCATGACTCCTAAGCTTTAGAAGCAACATGAGGACATGGTTCCTTATGAGATGGTTAAAAATCTCAAGGAATTATATGAGGGGCAAGCTCCTCAAGAGAGGTATGAGACCTTTAAGGCTTTGTTTCGATGCAAGATGATGGAGGGAACTCCGATAGGAACTCATTTTCTCAAAATGATAGGGTATATTCAGACCCTAGAAAAATTGGGCTTCCCTCTAAGTGTTGAATTGACTACTAATGTTATCCTACAATCATTGTTAGATAGTTTTAATCAGTTTATTCTTAATTTCAATATGAATGAAATTAACAAATCATTGCCACAGTTGCTTGGTATGTTAAGAACAACAAAGAACAACATGAAAAAGGTTGGCTGCAAGCCCATTTTGATGGTCCAAAAGGATAACAGAAAAGGAAAGCCCAACACCAAGGCAAAGCCAAAGCCCAACAAAGGAAAGGCTGCATTGAAACTCAAATGAGGAGTTGCAAAAGAAGGAAAATGTTTCTATTGCAACAATGCTAGACATTGGAAGAGAAATTGCCCCGTCTTTCCTGAGGACACCAAGAAGGAAAAAGAAAAAGGACAATCCAGATCAGGTATTTATGTTATTGATATAAATATATCAGCGTCTACTTCTTGGGTATTAGATATCAGTTGTGGTTCTCACATTTGTACTTCTATACAGGGACTAAAAAGGAGTAGAAAATTGGCAAAAGGAGATGCGAACCTACGAGTGGGAAATGGAGCAAGAGTTGCTGCATTAGCTATATGAACATATACTTTTTCATTACCTAGTGGACTTGTTTTAGATTTAGAGGATTGTTATTTTGTACCTAGTTTGACTAAGAACATTATTTCAATTTCTTGTTTGGACAAGATTGGTTTTGAGATTATTATTAAGAATAATAGTTATTCCTTTTATCTCAATAATGTTTTTTATGGTACGGCACATTTAATAAATGGCCTCTATATCTTAGATCAAGATAATTCTATGTATAACATAAATACGAAAAGATCAAAAACAAATGACTCTAATCAAACTTATCTCTGGCATTGTCGCTTGGGTCATATAAGTGAGAAACACATATCAAAACTTCACAAAGATGAATTTTTGGATTCTTTTGTTTTTGAACAATTTAATATATGTGAACCTTGCTTAATGGGAAAAATGACCAAATCACCATTTGACGGTAAAAACGAGCGATCAAGTGATTTATTAGGTCTAATACATAGTGATGTTTGTGGACCAATGAATATACAAGCCAGAGGAAGGTTTCAATACTTCATTACTTTCACTAGCGACTTCAGTAGATATGGGTACATTTGCCTAATGCATCATAAATCTAAAGCCCTTGAAAAAGTTTAAGGAATTTAAGAATGAAGTACAAAACCAACTAGGAAAAGTGTCAAAGCTCTTCGATCAGATCGAGTAGGAGAATACTTAAGCTTAGAGTTTGATGAACTTCTTAAAGAATGTGGGATTGTCTCACAACTTACACCTCCTGGTACTCCACAACATAATGGAGTTTCTGAAAGGAAAAATCGAACATTGTTAGACATGGTTCGATCAATGATGAGTCATGCTGATCTTCCAACTTCTTTTTGGGGACATGCGCTAGAAACTGCTGATTTCACACTAAATCGTGTTCCATCTAAATCGATTCAAAAGACACCGCATGAGATATGAACTACGAAGCGTCCTAGTATGTCTTTTATGAAAATTTGGAGATGCAAAGTTTATGTTAAACATTAGATGTCTACAAATCTCGAACCCAAATCTCATAAGTGTAATTTTGTGGGGTATCCTAAAGAAACTAAAGGATATTATTTCTTCAATCCATCTGAGAACAAAGTGTTTGTTGCTCGAACATGAGTCTTCCTCGAAAGAGAATTTATTTGTAGAAAAAGAAGTGGGAGAAATATTGAACTTGAGAAAGTTCAAATCAACCACATATCACTGAACCAAAGATTGAACAACAACAACAAGTTCCACAAATAGTTGAGGAACATCCAATCATTCTTAAAACACAACCACTATGGAGATTTATAAGAGAACGCAATGCACCTGAGAGATATGGATTTCTCATCACATTTCATGGTGATGTTCTCCTCATGGACCAAGATGAGCCTAGAACTTATCAGGAAGCAGTGGCAAGCCCAGACTATGAGAAATGGCTAGAAGCCATGAAATCTGAGATGGATTCCATGTCAGAAAACCAAGTATGGACTTTGGTTGACCCAACTGAAGGGATAAAGCCCATAGGGTGTAAATGGGTTTTTAAAAAGAATAACGTCATGGATGGAAATGTATAAACATACAAAGGGCGATTGGTCGCTAAGGGATATCGTCAGATTCATGGTATAGACTATAGACTATGATGAAACTTTTTCTCATGTTGCTATGTTTAAATCCATTCAGATATTGCTTGTAATAGATGCATTTCATGATTATGAAATATGGCAAATGGATGTCAAAACCGCTTTCTTAATGGAAAATTAGATGAGGATGTGTACATGACACAACCTAAGGGTTTTGTCCATCCGAAAGATGCCCAAAAAGAATGCAAGCTACAACGATCCATTTATGGGTTGAAGCAAGCTTCTCGAAGTTGGAATCTTGGTTTTAATGATGTAATCAAAAAATTTGGTTTTATTAAAATGAAGATGAGCCACGTGTTTTCAAGAAAACTAGTGGGAGCACTGTCACATTCTTGGTATTGTATGTGGATGACATACTAATAATAAGAAATGACATACCTACCTTACAGTCTGTAAAGACTTGGTTAGGAAAATGTTTTTCTATAAAAGACCTGGGTGATGCAACCTACATATTAGGAGTCAAGATCTATAGAGATAGATCAAGACGACTCCTAGGACAAAGTCAAAATACATACATAAATAAAGTACTGAAAAGATTCAGTATGGAAGAATCTAAAAGAGGAATCTTACTTATAAGACACGGTATTTCACTCTCAAAGGAAATGTGTCCTTCAACACCTCAAGAAAGAGAGCATATGAGTAAGGTTCTATATGCTTCGGCTATTGGATCTATCATGTATGCCATGCTATGTACACGTCCAGATGTATCATATGCATTAAGTATGACAAGTCGATACCAAGTGGATCCCGGTGAAGGTCATTGGGTTGTAGTCAAAAACATCCTTAAGTACTTAAGAAGAACTAACTATCTCTAGATATGAGGAAAAAAGATGTAATACATGAAAAGAGTTAATCACAAAAATGTTATGTCGAACCACGACTTCCTGTAAATTAGGTAGCAATGATGCATTGCTAGATGCCACTCATTGTTTGTAATAGTAGAATTGTTCTAGATATTACTGCTAACGTTACATGAACCTACAAGGGTCACACCCTATGATTGAAACGAACAAATTTTGACTAGATAGCATGTGTACAAACTTGTTGTGCACGTAATAAGTAAAAACCAAAATTATTATAATTATTGTAATTATAGATAATCTTGTTTATATATTTTTAATACTAGATAATTATTGTAATTATCAAATACTATTAACACACATATATATATATATATATCTAAAGAAACCTAATTAAAGTAGAATCAGATTCTACATATTTAATTATATTCGGCTAAATATATTATATATTTAATGAATCCGAAATTAATTAGAATTAGGTTTTTGAATTCTATATAAAGGCATAAGGTCTAGCTGCCGAAATATGCCTTTTGCGAAAAACCTCTCCAACAGTTAGAGAAGTAAAATATTGTTCATTTCATTCGGGTGGACTGCGTAGAGGTCGGCACACTATTGTGACGACTTGGATTCGATATCGTGCTAGAAGAATTGGATTCTCCTAACTCCCTACGGTTTTCTAGATTTATTTAAGGTAACGTTTCATCCCTTTTCACCCCGAGTTCATTCCTCATACATGGATCACTGGCAGAATACGCCGAATAATTTTTTTAATACGCCATGGGTGTACCGGCGTTTCCCAACAGGAAGAACATTACGTGCCGCCTAAGGTGGACAACTCACTTAATCGATTGCGATATACCTATGTGTTTTCCTAGTTTGGCTCGAGAATAAGATGGTTGCAGTTAAAGTATTAAGAGCTTGTAGTTTTGAAATGAATTTTGGGAATGAAGATTTTTGTCTTTAAGTGTATCGTGGTAACAGTTGATGTCTACAGTGATGTTTGAGGTGTTTCAAATATGATAAGGTGGAGGCCACCATATTGTCTCTCGAATATAAATTTGATGCTTTGCGTGTCACATATGAATGTATGAGGAATATAGAAATATAAGAGTTGGCAAGATAATTACCTTAATGACCTTGTGTTTGTGGGAGAGGTTGGTTACCATATAATCAGTAAGGAATCAAGGGTTTGAGACTTTATAAATTCTTTCGATTAGTATCATAGTTTCTTTCGAAGGAGCGAGGAACATTGGTAGAGATCTGAGCTACGTGAGATCGTTTGTTGTGATAGTGGTGCTGATTTGATTAAAGTTGTGTTTGAATTCGAGGTCTTCGAGGATGTTTTGTTGTAATGTCAGAGCTATTTTGTTGTACAATAAAAGAGAAGGGTGTTCCTACGTTAACAGTGTAAAGTTTTGGGTACTTGGCCTTTAAGGAATTTGAGATTTATACAACAATGCGAGTCAAACTAATTAAGAGTTGTTGATTGTGTGATCGATCACCACCTAAGTAAAGTGAGCTTGATAAGTGATGGATTGTACAAAGGTAGTTCGAGTTAGAGTGTCATGCTGCCTATGTGGGGCGATCGAGGATCACAAGTGATGGTCTTGTAAGAGAGTAGAGATGCTAGCTTCATGTAGTACCATTATCATATGTTTCATTAGTTAAGCTCTGAGTCAAGGATTGATTTGCTTTGGAAGCCACGAGAGGTAGCATCTGATTGTAATTAAAAGGATACAATGTTGTGATTGAATTTAGGCCTGACGGTTTTTGTTGGACTTTGAGATCTTGTTGTGGGTGCTTTAGAGAAAAGGATATCAAGACAAAAGATTCCTCTTATGTAGTGCAGTGGTAAGTATGGTGAATCTTGAGAGCGACAGTTTGTACCAAGCTTTAGCCGCGTGTTTTGGAAAGAGACAGTGTGGAGTTGTATGTTTGAGATTATGATAAGTGTTTTACTTGCCATCGGTTGGGAGTCAAACATTGAATTTCTCAGAGTTGTTGTGGTGCTTTGATATTCACCGGTGGAAGTTAAATAGAAGACCGTGGACCTTGTAAAAGAATTGTGAGTAAACAGTTTCGTTGGGATTACATTGAGTAATGATATTGTCCTTGGTGGGTACCATTTGATATTTTCGGCAAAGGTGAGACCCAAATAGAAAGTCTGTTTGGCTTGCTTGTGGGTTGGGTTGTACGACACTGCGGTGTGTATATATTACATTTTGACATGATATTCGAGATTTGTGGTGGAAATTATCTTTTTGTGAGATTTCATGCGATGAAAGATCTAAAAAAGGGTATGAATGATGTGTTTTCAAACATATTTTAGGGTTAGAGTGTAAGACTCTTATGTGAACCGAGTTAGTGGGAGCTACGTTAGTTGTCGACAAGAGTTTTCATGCCGAGTTTAAGGTAAGTGCTTGAGGTGAGCTGAGACGTTGTTCATTTTTAGAAGTCTTGCACCAGGCAAGCAATGATATTGATAAAGGATGCCATCAGAGTTGGAGTCTCCTTTAGAGAGTCACTACATGAAAAGTCATTTAGTTTTGGTTGCAATAGTTGTTTAACCTCCTGTTCTTTTAGTTCATACAGATTATGGAAAGATTTTGTAGTGTAACAATCTTTTGGGTTCTACATCGGAAGTTAAGTTTTCTTGATGACGTATTCGTGTAACAGTTTTGTTGGGGTACCGTGGGTTTGGCTTGTTGTCTGTCATGTACCGAGAAAATATGGATTCCTTCTGTGAGAAAGAATCAGTTGAGATTATGTTTTATCGTTAGAAGATAAGAGTTATAATTGACAAGTGTTGTGAGAGATCAGAGTAGCGCAGTGGAAATCTTCAAAAACATCGAAGAGTCTTAAGGGTTTGAGCATCTTCATTGATGTATGAGTACAAATTTCAAGGATGAAATTTTCTTTAAGGATGAAAGAGTTGTAACGACCCAAAATTTGGATATTTGAGTTGGACCCTTGGACTCTGGTTAGTATAATTAAGCCTAAGGGTTTAATTTAAAAGGATGAGGGAATTAAAGATTGAGTTGATGTTTTGGGGTCTAGTCCTTAAATAAAAAAGTTATGGGCTTGGGGAAAAGTAAGGGATAAGAGGTGAGTTCATTAAATAATTTGGAAGGGAAAAATAAAGAGGGGTTGGCTGCAAAAAAAGAGGAAAATATCTCAAATATTTCTCCCTTTTTTCCCTTTTTTTCCCATCTTCCCCTTGGGTTTTACCCCGATCTACAGCCACTGGAGCTGTCGTGTGCTACACTGCCACCACCATCACGTTTCTCTCACCGTCTAGAGTCGACTAGTGCTAGCGGCGTCGCTAATAGAGCTTCCATGGGAGGAGATAGAGAGAGAAAAGATTTGAGATATTGTAAAAGTGGTATTTCTGGTGGTCAAAACCAAAATCTGAAGTCACTGGCGTGCTCAACGATGCCTCCACTAGAACTGCCAAAGTGCACTGCGGTACACTAGCTCCCGTACCCAGGTGTACTTGCTCCCTATTGCACTGGATCACTGCCCAGGGTGCACAACAACTTCCATGCACCTGCGCCGCACCTGATCGTTGGACCTTGACCAGGCCGTTGACTAGCGTTGAACGACCATTGACTTTTTTCAGGAGACCCTACTTGAAGGTTTCTCGACGTTTCGGATCCATTGGCATAGTCTATTTTTCCATTTCCGAACCCGATAAGCTAGTTTTTCGCATTTGACTTTTGAATTCATTAAAGTATGTGATTAAGTGATATTTATGGTATTAATCGATATACGAGGATTTTTTAGGATCGTATATCGGATCAAGTGAAATATTCAAGAAGCTCAAATGAGGATTTTGCTATATCAACTTAAGGTTAGTACACCTCAAACTCCGAAATGCTTCATGAACATCATTAGCGTAATTTCCTTGCTTGTTAGTGGTTAGGTTGATGATAAATAAGCATGTGTTACGGATCTCATAGAGACTTTACAGACCGTGTAGGGTCGTTGAGATGCTCGTATGACTATTTGATGATTGATTGGTTGATCGAAATGATTGTTGTAATGTCCCGAATTTGGGCCTAGATGTTAGATGGATTGATTAGACAGTTTGGGAGAACCGAATTAGGCAATTCAGGTTAGTTTCAGGAATTAAATCCTAATAAATTATTTTTGGCTAAAATAAAATATGGAAAAATGTTAGAAAATACTTAATTAATATTTTAAGTATTCTGGTAAATTCAATTTGAAGTAATTAAATCTGATTTTGGGACATTTTGGTCTAGTGACTAAACTATAAAGTTTTCAAAACTACTATTGGTGACTAAATCGTAAAAGGGTCAAAACTTAGAATCTTTAAGGAGCTAATTAAACAAAGTTTTACATCAGATTTTTCCCTTAATTTAGCCTATTTTTAAAGGGTTTTTAATTGTTTTTAATATTAAAAGAAAATAGAATTAATAAAAGGGAATTTTAATTGCACAATTCATTTTCTCACGTAACTAATTTTACTCTCAACTTTCTCAGTAGCCAAACTATCATTTTCCTTCCAAAATTTCTAGGAATCAATCTCTTTTGATTTCCTACTTGATTTCTTTGATTCCTACAAAAAAATCTACTTGGATTTCAACCAATCTTTGCCAATTAAGGGAGAAATCAGCAATTAGAGGTGATTTTCATTTCTCCCCTCTAATTAAAGGTTCTTTATTGTAATTCCCAACTTCTTGATCCGTTACAACTATTTTTTGTTATGGAATTATGATTAAAACATGAATATGGTGATTAAATTGAGTTTTGATGCAAAAAAATTAGATAATCACTATTTTGGATATGTTTTGTATTGAATATAATTGATTTAGATCCCTATTAATATGTGTTTTAATTTTGTAAGAAGTGATTAATTAAAGAAATCCCGAAACTATATGAATTGCTAATTTTTTAGGTTGTAAATAGTTAGATTTTGAAGTGATCTTGGTGTTGTAAGATTGCTGGAGGTATAAGGACATTATAAGGATTTTTTAGGTGTTAATTGATGTTGTTAAGATGTTGAAATTAATAGGTTTTGGCTGGGCTTTGTGTGTATGAAGTTTGATGATGATTTTAGTTGTTTTAGAGAGGCGTTTGATGGTTTTTAGTGAGGCGAAGTTGTGTTTATTGGTTAATGGAAATTAGAGATGTATAGAAGTGCATTAATCCTCTTTTTTTGATTAGTTAAAATAGGGGAGTTGGATCCTTTAGCTTATGGAGAGGTTGCGGAAGCTTCGAAAGCGTGATTCATGCAACGACAAGAGTGCTTTGGGTTGTTGGTGAGTGGAAACGTGTTTTATTGCTATTAAAAGGGTTTGAAAGAAGTTTTGGGAGTTTATAATAAGTTTGAAACACTTATCTAAGCTCGAAGTAAGTATTGGTAGAGCTCTCTCTAGTTTTCAATTTTGCAAAATACAATCTCATGCACATACTTATGATTTGATTACTTATTGTTATATTCATGTTTTAGAAATGAAAGATGTTGCAAATGATTATACATGATGAGATTTGAGCATAGAAAATGATTTATGAAAGAATTTTGAGAATGCTAGAATACATGGTTTCATATATTAGAAAATGGTTTAATAGATTCTAGTCGGATACGGGATCGTATAATTTTCAATAAGATAAAAATATGGAAAATGGTTAAAAATCATTTTTTAATATATGAATAATATTGTTGAAGTCAATTTGTGAAAATGTGATTTGGTGATGTGACATTTTGGCTAGTGACCAAAATACGATTTTTGAAAACCGTTTTTAAAGGTGTCTAAAATGAAAAAGATCAAATTCTTAGAATCCTTAAGGAGATATTTTACCAAGTTTTTGTTGGTGATTTCTCTCTTCAATTAAATCATTTTAACATGTGTTTTAAAAGTTAATTAAAAAGGAAATTGGTTATTAAAAGTTAGTTATCACTTTAAAGAAAATCTACGTAAATTTTCTCTCAACTTTTCTCTCCACTTTATTTCTGCTAAACACTCAAGTTTTCATCAAAAAACAGAGGTGGGAGATCATTTTACTCAGATTATTGAGTTGTAAATGATTCTTTATCTTTGATTTACAAAACCTCATTGAAATCTTGTGTTTACAAAGCATTAAACAAGCCAATTAAGGGAGAAATCACACAATAGGGGTAAGGTATGTGATCTCCTCTATTGAATGGTTCTTTATTGATATTCCCAAGTGTTTGATCCTTGATTTATGGTTTATAATTTGATTTTGTATTTTTATATAGAATTAATTGGTTAAATTGAGCAAATTTGATAAAATTGTGAAAGATCCGAATTGGATCTGTTTTCCAGTGTTGAGGATTGATTTTAAACATATGATGGATGTATTATAATGTTGTTAAGTTGATTTTAACAATAGTATCCCGAAACTCTTGAATCTCTAATTGTTTAGGTTGTTAGAATTGTATATTTGTGGAGTTGTGGTGGTTGTGTAGTTGTTGGAAGTATTTGGATGAATTAATCCTGTTTTTAAATGTTATTTGATGATTATGAAAGTGTTAGATTGTTAGGTTGTGGCTGGGTTGTGTTTGGAAAGGATTACATGATGTTTTCGGTTGTTGTGGTTGGGTAATTGTGAAAGAGTTGTGAGAATCCGTGAAGGATTGATGATGTAGTGTTTTGAATGCATAGAGATGCATCAATCCTCTGTTGTATTATGGTTAAAACAGGGGAGGTCGATCCAGAAGTGATCGATGAAGCTTTGGAGGCTTTGGACGCTTAATTTCGTGTCAGCAAATTGAGGTTTCGCATATCGGTGAGTGAGAACGTAGATTCTAGCTTTAGAATGTTTTAAAGGTGGTTTATGTGAGTTTAAACTTAGCTTGAAATGCTGGTTTAAACTCAGAAGTAAGTAAAAATGGTTTATCTCTCTCGGTCGTGCTATAATGAAATGGTTTATGCACTTGTTTTGATTTACATGTTACCTACTGTTTAAGCATGATTTAAAGTATTTGAGATACTGTTTTTGATCATGAAGTGATGATGGATGCACGTAGTAAGTGATCCATGTAAGTATATGGTTTATACTTGTGGTTTAAAGCATGGTTGTTGCTTTGAAAAATGGTTTGGTTTAATGCTTTGTTAAAAACAATGAAGTAAATGGTAAATGGTTAATTATATTGGCAAGTGTTGTTGTTTTAAATTTTTTATCAGATATAGTTGGCCGACCATAGGATTGATAGTGCACTATAATAAGTCGCCTTGGATGTTGAGGGGTTTTGATCCGTGTACCGTAAACTCCATCCAAGTACTCTAACGATAGAGGGGTTATATGGTATCATAAACTCCCGTTAGTGGATTAAGCATCTAACCGATGAGTGAGGTTGGTGTCTCTATGGGTTGTAAGTGTACCCAATTGTAAAGTATCGCGATTATGATTGTATCACTATTTCGGTTGAAATGGCTTGAAGTGTTGCGATGACACTTGTTGAATTCGTGTATCCGATGAACTATTTTGTTAATGGAACTTGGTTAATGATCACTTGTGAGCCAATATAATTGTTATGTATCATTGAAAAGTTTATGTTGTCTAATGTGATTTATACATGTTTACTCTTTAAACTTTGCATATGGTTGTTATACATGGGAAGGCTTAAATTAAGGTTAGCAATGGGACTTGTTGTTGGTTAATGATACATGTTGCATATGGTTTAATATGCTGGTTTTTAAAGATGTCAAATGCATGTTTTTCAAGGCATGATAATGTTTTAATTATTGTTGAACATGGATTGAAATGAGACTTCATTGTGTTGTTGAGAAATGGTTTAAATGCATTGATGGTGTTTTGCTTTTGAGCACTCCTCTCTAAGCCTAGTATGCTTACGCTCTCTTTGACCTTCAATGCAGAGAATTAAGGTTTCAGAAGGCAGCGAGAAGCAAGGGATCGGTACAAGACTTGGTAACCAAAGTATGTTTTTAATTAGACTATAAGTAATAAGGGCAATAGGGGTTTCCGTTGTTATTTAAGAGATATTTTGTTGAACTCCCTGTTGAGCAAGTTTGTTTTGTTGCTTTTGAGTTGTAAATAGCCATTAAGGATTGTCTTTGGTGATGGTTTGAAGTTTCATGTTTTACTTGTTTGGTTTTCTAGGTTGCATGCCTATAGATTTACATTTGATGCATGATGCTATGGAATGATGTTGAATCTGTTAAGTAATGTTGTGGTTTGGTTTTAGTTTATGTTGGTTGTGTGTTAGGAGCATGTTAGAATGTTTTGCTGTGGCCAAAAGCATGCTAAACCATTTAAAAATGGCATTATAGGCCCAAGCGTACCGATACACAGGGGACCGTATCGGTACCGCTAGGCAAATTTTAGCTTGGCATTTCGGTATAGGATGGTGCATACTGTTACGGGTATACGCTATTGGATTTTGCTTTTTGGGACAAAACCCGTGTATCAAAACACACCCTCACCGTGTCGGTACAGTACTTTATAAATATAAATAAGATTTTTGATTCGAAATGGCGTACCGATACGGGACTAAGGTGTACCGAAACAGGTTGAGCACCGTATCGATACAGGTGGCACTGTATCAATACAGTTGGTCGTTAAAGCTGTTAATGTCATGGAATTGCAGTTATGTTTTCTTGCGTTTTAGTTCTTGAATCTTGGTGATGCAATTGAGTGAGATTGGATGATCTTTTTGGTCTGATTTTTGAATGTGGGTATGGAATCTGATTAACTAAAGGTTGGTAACATGAATTGGATTAAAGTCCTTAGAATTTTGTAAATTTGCAATTTGGTCCCTAAATGGTATATGTTATCAATTGGATTTCAATTTGATGCCCAATTGAGTTGGGTTTTCACCTGATACCAGTATGTACATGTAGGATGATAATCGAGTATCTAGACAAGATAAAAGAAAAAAATGGACGCGCTTTGGGTTTCTTCTTCACTGTTTACTTCGGTAAACCTAAAGTAGCTCGCTCAGTTTGATTTTGTGACTAGGCCAAGTCAATGGGTTACATTTGGTGGTATCAAAGCCAGGTTTGCGATAATTGGGAGTTGATATGTTTATTGTAACGATGTTGTGAGATGTAATATGCTCTTTGCTATGCGTGGTGATTGTGATATGCATGTGATTGATTTATGCCATGTTGGGGGAAAATATGGGAAACCATTACCTTATTATTATAGTCTGAAATGTTATGATTTTGAAATCGAGGTCTTGGATCCTTGCTTGAACCTGGCCTAACTATTTTGTTTTGAATTGATTATCATGCCTTAGATATTTTGTTAGCACGATAGGACCGAGGGGAGAGTTACGGTTTGGTACGATTGCTACTGTCGTTGGGCAGGGAAACGAGGAGGATGTTGTACCTCCTGGAGGGTTGTTGCTGCCCTCTCCTGATCTACCTGCAAATGTGGAGCAAGTACCACCTGTGCCAGTTGGGCCAGGGTTGGGTGATATGGCACCGTTGATTTAGGCCATGACTGGTGCTTTTCAGGCAATTGTTGTGGGTGTTCATGTGCCGACACCAGTGGTTGAGCAGGTAGGTTTGCCGCTAGAGCGTCTCCGTAGTCTGGGTAGAGTTGAGTTTCGTGGTATAGCACCGGAGTCTTTTGAGGACTAGTTGGCTAGTACAAAGAGGATCTTGGAGCAGATGGGTTGTTCAGATGCTCGTAGGCTGGGTTGTGTTGTGTCCCTATTGTAGGGAGGTGCTTATACATGGTGGACTACCACGATCTCCAGGATGGTGACCGAGGATGTAACCTGGGAGTTCTTTTTATGATGATCTTCGAAAGAATTATCTAGTGGTTCGGTACATGGATGAAAGGAAGAGAGAGTTTATGGCTTTGGTGCAGGGCAGTATGTCTGTAGCAGAGTACGAGGTACAATTTGTAAGGTTGAGTCAGTATGCTCCCGAGTTAGTTCCTAACGAGCGACATCACTGTGTTCATTTTCGATATGGGCTGGTTCAGGATGTTAAGACATACATGCTTGCTGCTAATTATACGGATTTTGATGTATTGGCCACACAAACCAAGGATGTTGAGCAGAATCTTGGTTTGGCTTCTGAATCTCAAAGCTTTAGCTCTGGTAAGAGGGTGGCTGATTCTAGTTTTGGCGGTGGTCAAGCCAAGAGACACCGTGATAGGAGGTATCGCCTGGACCAGAGGCATGGTGGTGGTGTTGTTGGGCGTGGAGTACAGGGGCAGGGTGCCCAAGTTCGAGCTCCGCACAACACCTGTTGGGCTTGTAGATCACGTAAGCATTTGAGGCGAGATTGTCCTTATTTGGCTAGAGAGGGTCGAGTACCTGCGGCTGTTGTGGCTAATGCTTGCTGGAGTTGTGGGTCTGGCGACCATCTGAGACGTGATTGCCCTCTGTTGGTTGGAGGTGGGCAGGGTGCTGCACCTGTTGTTGCTCTGCAGAGAGGCCATGGTCGTGGCCGTGGTCTTTTTCAGCATAGAGATGGTGGGCAGAGGAATGTGGCTCATACCATTTCTATCCAGCCTGAGGGAGGTGGACTGGCTACGGTGTATGCGCACAGTGAGGGTCGCAATGACACAGATGTGATTGCAGGTACTTTCACTTTACAGTCTTTGCCATTGTATTCAGTGGTTGATTATGGTTCTACCCATTCATACATCTTGGCTGTACATGTACAGTTGCTTGGTATTCTTGTTGAGTTTCTTAATATGGGTGTTAGAGTGACCAATTCTCTTGGGGAAACGGTTGTAGTTAGGAAGTTGTATCGTAGGTGTCCACTAATGGTTCTGGGACATGTGTTTGTCGTGGATCAGATGGAGTTGCCATTCTACGGTTTTGATATTATCTTGGGGATAGATTGGTTGACTAAGCATAGGTTGTGGTAGATTTTGAAACCAAACGGATATCCCTAAAGTTGCCTGATGATCTAGAGGTGGTGGTTGTTGGTGAGAACGCTAAGTTCTTGTCTAATACTTTTTTGGCTTTGTAAGTGATACGGCTATTGATTTCTGAATGTGAGGCTTTCTTGGCCTATGTTATGAATCCGTTCGAAGGAGTTGAGGGTGCAGGATATTGGCACGATATGCGAGTTTTCAGGTGTTTTTCCAGAAGAGTTGCCAAGGTTACCATCAGACTGTAAGGTTGAGTTTGGCATTGAGGTCTTTTGCAGATACAACACCAGTGTCTATTGCTCTGTATCGCATGGCCCTGAAAGAGTTAAAAGAGTTGAAGGCGCAACTACAGGAGTTGCTCGATCGAGGTTTCATTAGACTGAGTATTTCACTGTAGGGTGTCTCGGTGTTGTTTGTAAAAAAGAAGGACGGTACGTTGCAGATATGTATAGATTATCGGCAATTGAACAAGTTGACGATAAAGAACAAGTATCCTTTTTCGTGGATAGATGATCTGTTTGACCAGTTCAGGAGTGCTTCGGTGTTCTCTAAGATAGATTTGAGGTCTGGGTACTACCAGTTGAAGGTGAAGAAGGTGGATGTGCCCACGATAGCTTTTTTACGAGTACGAGCATTATGAGTTTTTGGTTATGCCGTTCGGTTTGATGAATGCACCAGTTGCTTTCATGGACATGATAAATCAAGTTTTTCATGAGTTTTTGGATCAATTTGTGGTTGTGTTTATCGATGATATTCTCGTGTAATCTCGTACCGAGAATGATCATGATAGGCATTTACGGATTGTGCTTCAAACATTGTTGGTCAATCAGTTGTATGCCAAGCTAAGCAAGTGTGAGTTTTGGCTTAAGGAGGTTGTTTTCCTTAGGCATGTGGTGTCTGCCGAGGGGATTCGTGTTGATCCACACAAGATTGAGGCTGTGATGAGTTGGAAGGTGCCTAAATCTGTGACTGAAGTTTAGAGTTTTCTTGGTTTGGCGGGTTATTATCGTAGGTCTGTTACGGTGTTCTCTAGTATAGTTGCTCCGTTGACTAAGATGTTGCAGAATAATGTTCATTTTGAGTGGATGGAGGATAAGAAAAGGGCTTTCAAAAAGTTGAAGGAAGCTTTGACGTGAGCTCCAGTCTTGGTTCAGCCTGAATCAGGAAAAGAGCTTGTTGGTTATAGTGATGCGTCGCATGTTGGGCTTCGATGTGTGCTGATGCAGGAGGGTAAGGTAGTTGCGTATGCATCTAGACAATTAAAGGTGCATGAACGTAATTACCCTACTCATGATCTTGAGCTTGCCGTAGTTGTGTTTGCCTTGAAAATCTGGAGGCATTACCTTTATGGCGAAAAATGTGTGGTTTATACGGATCATAAGAGTCTGAATTATTTGATGACGCAGAAAGAGTTAAACCTTAGGCAACGAAGGTGGTTGGAGTTGCTTAAGGATTATGATCTGACCATTGAATATCACCTGGATAAAGCTAACATTGTGGCTGATGCTTTGAGTAGAAACGCTGTTGTAGAGTTGAGAGCTATGTTTGCTAGGTTGAGTGTGACGCGTGACGGTGGGTTGTTGGCTGAGTTGCAAGTGAAGTTGTCCTTGTCACAGTTGATTAAGGAGAAGCAACCGTATGATGAGAGTTTGGTACCGCATGTGAAGAATGTCATGGATGGGAATCCTACAGATTTTCATTTTAATGATGATGGAGTGTTGTGTTTTAAAGGTCGGGTTGTGGTGCCTAAAGATGAGGAGTTAAGACGTACCATTTTAATCGAAACGCATGCTAGTTCGTTTGCTATTCATCCCGGTAGTACTAAGATGTATCGAGGGTTGAAGGAAGAGTACTACTGGGTTGGTTTAAAGAAGGATGTGGCTGATTTTGTTGGTTGATGCATGGTGTGTCAGCGTGTAAAGGCTGAACATCAGTTTTCTTCTAGATTGTTGCAACCATTGAGGATACCAGAGTAGAAATGGGAAAGAATCACCAAGGATTTTGTGTTTGGGTTGCCGTTGATGCCGACCAAAAAGGATTCCATTTGGGTGATTGTGGATCGGTTCACGAAATGTGCACATTTTGTGCCTTGCATACGATATAGGCCTTGGGTAAGTTGGCCAAGATGTATATTTCTGAGATTGTACGTTTTCACGAGGTGACTAAATCTATAGTTTCATATCGAGATTCGCACTTTACGTTAAGGTTTTGGGAAAGTTTGCATCATGCTCTTGGTACACGGTTGAATTTCAGTACAACGTATTATCCTCAGATGGATAGACACTCGGAGCATGTCATACAGGTCTTAGAGGATATGTTGAGATGCTGTATGTAGACTCTCTAGGTGAAGTGCTAGCAAAAGGGGCAGAAGATATGTATTGGAAAAGTATACAACAGTGCCAAGATAAGTCCTTTGCGTGCAAGTATACACGGTCTGCAAGTAATACAGTAGTAAACTGAGTATCGATCCCACAGAGATTGACTTGGAATTTAACTGCTTTGATTGTTTACTTGTTAAGGGAATGTTTGTTCAATTTAAAGTTGGTTTTGAAAATAATTGAATACAAAAGAAATAAAAGTAAAGTAAATACGTTGGCAAGGAAGGTGCTTTAATGAACGATGAGCGTTGGCAGGGAGTGCCTGGTTTTCACGCTATTCATGTGGTGCCAGCATTTAATAACAACCTGTCTTGGCATTGTTTGCCGAGCAGATTCAAAATTAGCAAAGCCTCTCTCGATGGTCATTGCCCTAAATTGATCATGTAAAAAACCCTACATCTCTATAGTGCATGCTTTTAAATAAACCAATTTGATTAAGACCCAATCTATACTCCTAAGGGTAGATTTCACTCCTAAAGTAAGTTCATCAACTTGAATGACTTCTCTCGAAGCTTCTCTCCTTAGTATTCAACAACTTAATCGTTACCACCCTAAGTCTGTTAAGATATTGAGGAGCAATAGGCCAACAGTGCCAGCTCTCGCTTGGCATAGTATTTAGAAAACATTAAAGTATGTCGAATAGATAAAATAGTGCCAAGGCAGATTTATTATCAAAAACTAAACATGAAAACAACGTTTCAACGCAAACATCCCCCACCAACTATTAGATTAGTTCATGGTGAGGAATTTAACCAGAAAACCATAACCGTTTTCAAAATACATCATTATTAAAAAATAAAATAACTAAACAAAGAGAATGAACAAGAAGTGGGTCTCTTGATGCAGCCCTTCAATGGCTCCAAGCTCTCGGTCTAGCTGGTCGAACCACACAGCTTTTCTCTTCCGATCGTAAATGAAATCCTCTCCAAGTTCGTCCTCTAAATGCTTGCTTGATCGTTCTTTAAATAGGCGTGCAAAAAAGCCCTAGGATAAGACTTCACGTTTGAAATTTGAATGCGCCAAGGGATAAGAGATGTGATCATCTTATCCATATTTGGAGTGATAAGCTGATAAGGTGATAAGCTGATCAGGTTTTCACTAGGGCTGACGTCATATGTCGTCGATCCTTTGGCAGCTAAGCTCGACATCGTTTGGTCCATCTGTGCCAAACAAACTTGCCATCCTATTTTTTTTGCCATCTAATTTTTTTGAAGTTTGATCAAATGTTATTTTTTTGTAGCCTGATCTGGTCCTATTTTTTCGGGCTGGCATTGCCAAGGAATCTTGGCATAACTCTTCTGGCAACGTATTGCCAGGGGTGCTTGGCATTGTTGGTCCATCTGTGCCAACAACACTCGGCATTCTCTCTGGAATTCCTTCCTGCGCCACTTTTCTGGGCCAAATACTATGCAAAACCTGCAAAATTGCCAACAAAACAACCCTTCACACTAGCATAGATAGAATTCTAAACTCCTTATGTAAATGCATGGTTTTAACATCTTAATGCAACTAAATGTACCTAAAAACAAGAAAAAGCATTGTAAGATTGACATTAAAAACAATACTTTTGGAGAGGTAACACACCCCCAAACCTAACTCATTGCTTGTCCTCAAGTAATGCAAATAAATAAAAACAAAAACTGTGAAAATGTTACCTCCACAAAATTTTAGTTGAATGCCAACACGTAATGGCAAGCAGAATTTGGCTTTATTTCTATCCTCAGTATCTCAGTGCAATAATGCCAAGCATGTAGTAATTCAAGTGCAGCAATATAACTCTAGTCTAAGTTTATGAAAAGTGCACGATGTGTAGGCAATATGTATCGAGTATCATTTCACTTCCTTAGACAAATTTACTACCTAAACTCAGATTTTTTTCATTTCATTTTTTTCTTTCCTTGCCAAGGGTTTTGTTGGCATTCATTTAAGCTTCGTGGCACTATTTAGCGTGAGAGATAAGAGGGAGTATACCACGAATCCCCACCTTAATCTAGACATTACTAGGTTTTCTCTTCAACTCACACCCTAAGGTTTTGGACTTGAGAACTAAGAGGGAGCAAACCACGAAGCCCCAAGTAGAATATTATCCCTAAGGTATAGGAGAGTTCTATATTTTTTTCTTGCCTTGGCAGAACATTGTTGCCTTATTTGTTTCTTTTACCTTGGCATCATTTTTTTTCTTTTTATTTGAGGATAGTTTCAAAAAGTCTAAGTTTGCTAAGAGACTAGATACATACTATGTGCTAAGTTTAAGTTCAATTCCCTAAACTAGAGATCAATTGCCAAGCTAACCTGGCACATTACTCTACTGGCATGGCATGAAATTTCCTCATTAGACAGACACCTAGATCAAATTAGACTTGCCTAACAAGTGTTAACATTTTTCAAAATTAAACGAGGCAAAAATTTCTTTTTCCCTTTTTTTAGTTGTTCGATATGCATCTATTCTAAATGACCTAGATGGCATGGAAACAAAAATTAAACATTAAATGCATGGCATAAATATGAAGAAATGCTCACCCCAAACCCAAGATGTGCATTGTCCTCAATGTATGAAACAACACATAAATACAAAAAAATAGAAAAATAAAATACATAATCATGTAAATGTAATGTAATGAAATGTAAAGGAGTTTAGGAAGAAGAAGACTCCCCTTCGGAGACTTCTTCTCTTGTGACACAGGTCTTTTTTTCCACAAATATCCCACAATAAGGGGCCATTCGTTTCCTTCCTTTCATGCTTGGTTTTGAAGCGGCAGTGAGGGCTTCAACTTCCTCTATTTTTTTGGCAGGTTCCGACGTGACAAGTGCATCAGTGGCATCAAATGGCGTATGTATAGCAGGTGTCACTGGTGAGTTGGCTTTAGTAGAATCGGCTTTGGTTTCCTTGGATTCAGATGAGGAATCAAAACTGGTGAACTCAACTTAAACTGGAGATAATGGGACTATGGCATTGGATGGGGTATGAACTAGACTGGCTGGCATGGCATCGACGCTGCCAGAGGGCTCCGTAGAGAAATCTAGAAATGCTAGCACAAAGTCAAGGGACATTTTTTAAGAATATCCCTAATAATAGCATCTCTCTTCTTTATGTAGTGCCTCATCTTATCATTGAGTTCCTCGGTTGTCTCTAACTTTCAGAGAATGATCTCCTGGTGATTGTAGATTTGAGACAGCATTGCCAGTGAACTAGCTAGCATGGTGTCTGGCACTGCCTTTCACACCTTTGGCTTTGTCGTAGGCACTTTTGCCTTCCCCTTGCCTTTATATTTTGGCTTGGCAGCGTGAAGTTTCTACAAATAGCAGCTGTGATTGTTGTTCTCTTGATCCTTTGACCTTTATCTGTATCAAGCTTTGGCACACCATGGAGAATGCAAATGTTAGAAATTAACAAAGGAAAGAACAAACTGCCAGTACCTCTTGTTGCACATTTATAAGTTTCATCGATGTTGATCCTGCCAACATTAATCATGCACCCCATCATGATGGAATACAATAAAATTAGCCTTTCTTTTGAGATTGTCTCATTGTGGGTTGTAGGCATCATATTACCTTTAAAAAGTGATTCTATCCTCCCGATTGATGTTTCAATGCCAGTCGTTTCACCGTTCGGTGACCCTTTGATGACACTGTCCATGTTGTGCCAGGTTCACACAAATCTGCCAGCAACTTTTTTCTTTTGGCAGCATTTATCAAATCGGCATACTCAAAATATTCATCCCCTGCACCATCCAATTCAAACATAGTGTTAATATATCCTTCATCAAAACACACACACGTACCTCTACTCATCAAGAATGGCGAATCTTTGGTCACGCGATGGGCATAGAATTCTTGAACAATGGTGGCATAAATCTCCCATTTTTGTTGGCAAAGCTAATTCCACTTGTGTATGTTGACTATTTCCATGAATTATAGAGGGAATCTAATGGTTGTGTCAGTTCTGGCTGACTCGACTTGTACTAGCGAGACTGGAATGGTGGCATTAGATTAGGTCAGAGTGTGGACTGGCTGACATGTCATCCTTGGCAAGGAGGTAAGCATGGAACTCAGGGAATACTGGCAATGTATAGAAAAAATATGTTTGCTAGTGTTTTCTTCATGGTGTGGTCTCTACATAAATATACTGCCAAAGCATAAAGTTCTACTTTTCGGCTTTCTTCAACTTCTGGAGTATGACTTCCTGGCATTGAAATATCTAGGAGAGCATTGCCATTGAACCGACTGGAAATTGCGTTGTTTATTCAGCCTTGGGTGTCTTGGCATCAGAACTCGACATGGTTTCTTGTCATAATTTCCTATGCTAAAAATCAAAGAAGTCTTTCAAAATAGAAAAAGAAATAAAACAAAACAAACAAAAAACTAAAAAATTGAAACTGAGATATCCTAAGTTCTGAAAAGAAAATAACTCTCCTAAATTATTTACAATGACCATACTGGGTTGGCAAAACGTTACTGAATATCCGCAGAAGAATGGTCTCCTTGGCATTAATCTGATTTCCTTCCCAGTAGTGCTTTAGTCTTTGGCCCTTGGTTGGTGGATGGTAGGCTGTGGCAATATTTGGTTTAAATAACCAACATAGAAATCCAAAGAATTACTTTCCTTTGATCATGCCAAATTCTCGATTACTCAATGAAAGAGAATATTTTACAGTGGTGTCTTTGAACAACCACCTTAGAAAATCGAAGAATCTCTTTGCTGTCGAGGCATAGTCATCCTCATCTTGTTCCAGAATCTTCATGAAATCTTCAATTTTGAGCCGCAACATCTCTGGCATTTGTATTGCAGCGAAATTTTTCTACTTCATTCTCTTTTATTTGGACTCCATTTTTCCTTCCAGTAACTAACCATCTAAGTACACCTTGCGGGTTTATTCTTTTGATGTCGGTAATGGTCCCTCCCAGAGCTTGCTTATAATTGCCCAATGTTGGCAATAACCTAGCTTCTTAGTCCTTAGTTAAATATATGGCAATGACAACTGGCAAAGTAGACTTATTTTTAGGATAAGCATATTCAAGGTGACATGGCAATAGTTTCAGTTCCAGCTTTGGTGTCTCCTCAATGGATGGCTTTGGTGCCTGGACTTCTCTACCAACTAACTCTAGTGATTCAGGCCTCCTGTGGTAGCTAATGACTTCATGCAACATAAGTGGTTCATCTAATCCTTCCTTTGCCTCTTCATCATCCAGCTCCATGGCATCAAAATATGTTCCCTAGCAATTCAATGCCAAGTTCTCATATAGAATGGATTCCTTTAGTCCAACTGCAAGACATTCTTCAGGTTCATTTGCACACTTAAGAGTTTTGTCAGCATTAAAAGTAACATTTATTTGTCTTACCAAGGTAGGGTTGGCAAATGATGGCTCCACTAGTTTTGTCGAGGTGATGTTGGCATCCGACTACTGTCTGGCATTGGATAGCGGTCTGGCATCAGATAGTGGTATGGAATCATCAGCCTCTGCCTCTTCTTTCTCTACTTCTTTGGGTTCACCTGCTGGCACTGATTTCTCTTCCTGGCAAATAATCAGCTGCTTGCCTTCGTCTTCTTGGTTTAAAACTTCATAATATTGCCCTTCTGCCCTAGCATCGAACTTGGCAACATTATCTAGCTTTGCCTCAATGTTGTTGTGTTTAGGATCCTTGCCCTCAAATTTTTCCTCACACTCAATTACCACTAATGAGTCCAATGTACCTATTGTTAAATACTCTTCATCAGCAATAATATATTGATTCAAGTGTGTTAGGAAAAACTAGGAAAAACATGATACTCGTAATATTGATTCTGAATTCCTTGAGGAGCAAATAGAGGGAGAAAATTGCCAGCTTGTTGATGTAACGTTTCCATGGCATTCTGATCATTACCACTAACCGAAGTATTTGCCACCTTCTGCTGCCTTGATGGAAGCTCTATCTCGTTCTCTTGAGGTATGCCATTCACGGCATTTGCAAGCCTTTTAACTTGTTCTTCCAAGCCTCCTATAGCATCCATGGCTTCTTCAAATGTGTCTCCAATGTAATTTGTTTTCTCTTGAGGTGGATTGTTGTGTATCGGCATTTATGGAGGCAATTCTACCATAGCAAACAATCCGTTGGATCCATAAAGATCTATCGCTGATTTTTCATGAAGAATGTTGCCTTGGGATGGCATTTGTTTGAAGTCTGGTGGTGCAACAAAGTTGTTAGGTGCATAAAAATGATCGTCGTCTTGATCATTCCAAAAAATATTTTGCTGCTAGTTCTATCCTTGGTTGAAGTTGTAGGAGGAAGGGTTGTTCACATTACAGTGCCCCGTGTAACAATAGGAATTAGGGTTGAAGGGGCAATTGTCAAACGAGTGGCATCCTCTACAATATGCACAAACACCGGGTGTTACTTGCCTTTTGCTGAGAACTTGTTAGGCACTTGCATTGATGTAATCAAGTTTTTAAGTTCAGAAATCTGTGCCGAGAGTGTTGTATAGGCACCCTCTTCATGCGTTTCATATCGCCTTTGCTCATGGACAGTTCTTGGAGTAGGATATTGGTAGTCATAAGTGGGAAAATGTAGTCATCATCATACCATATGTGGCTGCCCATACTCCTCTTTGTAGCTTTCCTAAAAAATAAAAAATAACGATAAAAAAAACAAAGTTAGTAAAATGAAAACAAAAATAAGTAAAAATTAAAGCAATAAATTCTGTCACAATCCCCAGCAACAGCGGCAAAAACTTGTAGACTCTCTAGGTGAAGTGCTGGCAAAAGGAGCAGAAGATATGTATTTCAAAAGTATAAAGCAGTGCCAAGATAAGTCTTTTGCGTGCAAGTATACACGGCCTGCAAGTAATACAACAGTAAGCTGAGTATCGATCCCACAGAGATTGACTTGGAATTTAACTACTTTGATTGTTTACTTGTTAAGGGAAAGTTTGTTTAATTTAAAGTTGGATTTGAACATAATAGAATACAAAAGAAATAAAATTAAAGTAAAGACGTTGGCAAGGAAGGTGCTTTAATGAATGATGACTGTTGGCAGGGAGTGCCTGGTTTTCACGCTATTCATGTCGTGTCAACATTTAATAACAACCTGTCTTGGCATTGTTTGCCGAGCATATTCAAAATTGGCAAAGACTCTCTCGATGGTCATTGCCCTAAATTGATAATGTAAAAACCCCTATATCTCTATAGCGCATGCTTTTAAATAAACCAATTTGATTAAGATCCAATCTATACTCGTAAAGGGTAGATTTTACTCTCAAAGTAAGTTCATCTACTTGAACGACTTCTCTTGTAACACCCCCTTCTCGTGACCGTATACCAAACACAAGTCGGAAATGTCACGGCCTTTTAAAACAGTCTTTTAATAAAAAACCGGGATAATTAACAAAAAAATTTTGAAAACTTCCCTGTGGTCACCCATCTTGAAATTTCCTTAACTCAAGCACGCTTAACTTTAATCAATTCAGAAATAAAATATTAACTCTAGATCCGATAATAAAACTTTTTACATAAATAATACAATCATATTAAGACAAATCATTTTATTAAAAATGATTCTATTTAATATTATTCGGATCTAGCCTCATATAGGATATGCCAAATCAGGTCATAAATCAAGTCATATAATAATTTCCACAATTGAGAAAATCCTAACTTTTGCATTTTTGTCATTTTAGTCACTAAGTAAGCTTTTAAGCAATTATCTTAGCACTAAATGACCCTTAAACAGTACTGTAAATTTTGGGGTATTACAATTCTCTCCCCCTTAAGAAAATTCATCCTCGAATTTTCAAAATGTACTTGTTTTAAACAAGTGTGGATACTGTTTTTCCATTGCATTCTTTATTTCCCATGTTGCTTCTTTCACTTTGTGATTGTGCCAAAGGACTTTCACCAATGGTATTTGCTTGTTCCTTATTTTTTTGACACCTATGCCAGTATTTTTACTGGTTCTTCTTCATATGTCAAATCAAATTGTAGCTCAATTTCCTTCGGTACAATCACATGTGATGGATCTGATCTATATCTTCGTAGCATCGAAACATGAAAAACATCATGAATTTTATTCACCTCCGGCGGAAGAGCTAACTGATATGCCACAGGCTCAACTTTCCTTAGAATTTCATATGGACCAATATACCTGGAAATTAGTTTTCCTTTACGCCCGAAATGCATTATTTTCTTCCAAGGAGAGACCTTCAAGAAAATACTTTTTCTCCAACTTCAAATTGAATGTCCTTTCTTTTCAAGTCTGCATAAGACTTTTGTCGATCAGCGACTTTTTAAGATTTTCTTGTACAATCTTAACTTTTTCCTTGTAACATATTTGGCTTAATCAGTTTGCAATAATGTAATTCAAACCAATTTAATGGCGATATGCACTTTCGACCATAGAGGGCTTCATAGGGTGCCATATGTATACTTGCATGATAACTATCGTTGTAAGCAAATTCTGCTAGCGGTAAATACTTTTCCCATGATCCTTCAAATTCGATTATGCTAGCTCTTAACATATCTTCTAGTACTTGAATTATTCTTTCAAACTGACCATCTGTTTGAAGATGAAATGTAGTACTAAAGTTCAATCTTGTTCCCAAACCTCTGTGTAGTGCATTCCAAAATCTTGATATAAACTTTGGATTTCGATCCGATACTATAGATATTAACACTCCATGTAATCAAACTATCATCGAAAAGTTTTTCACAAACCTCCGATAATATCCAACAAATCCCAAGAAACTACGAACCTCGGTAACATTATTGGGAATTTTCCATTCAACAATAGATTGTATCTTTTTAGAATCCACTTTGATTTCTTCAGCTGAAACAATATGACCCATCACATTTTGAGAGTTTGACATATAACTTATTTCCTCTCAAAATCTCTAATACTATCCTCAAATGTGCATCACGATCTTCTTTAGTCTTCGAATATGCCAAAATATCATCAATAAAGACTACAATAAACTGATCAAAATACAGTTGAAAAACTCGGTTCATTATCGGGAATTACATCAATACCGAGCTGTCGAAATTGTACTTATGTTCTCATTATTCATCTTAATATTCACTACGAAGGCTAATTAAGTCTTCAACCCTACCTTTAACAATCTTTTCATTTTATTACTAAATTCACTACTCCAGTACTTTAAAATCCCTTTTACTTGAAAAAGGATCTAAACACCACTCGTGCTTCTTTTCAACCAATCACCTTAAACGACACTTCATTGCAATATTTTGAGCAAGATACTTGTGCCAAATACTTTATCAACTTTTCATAGTAAAGACTTTATAGACTTCACAACACTGATTTCAATATTTCCTTTAACAATTATTTTTGGGGCTTTACTCCAACCATTATCACTTAACCATCAATCTGCCGACATCTGATCATCATTCGTGTATCTTGTATACCCATTAGTTCGTAAATCCTTTACTAATAGGGACACTAAATTCGATTTCTATCTGCAGTTACCATTTGTAATGAGGTATCTTGCATTTTAAACAGCTTTCATTACTACATAAGTCCATTAGCTATCACCCCGTATAAACCGGGTACTAGACTTAGTTAACCTCCTTACTCATTTCTAAGACCTCAATATGTTCTCTCTTTTAATTGTCCGACGAGATTCGTTCTCGTTTAGACATTCATTCTTATAACAACCCCTTTTCGACAAAAAAAACAATTGCATCAATCATACAAGTATTTCTTTTCAGTAGTGGCATGTACACACTTTATCACTTTTATCGAGCTCGGTTTAACTCTAGAATCGGCTAAACATGTAGCTCTGATACCAATAAATGTAACGCCTCCTTCTCGTGACCGTATACCAAACACGAGTCAGAAATTTCACGACCTTTTAAAACAGTCTTTTAATCAAAAACGGGGATAATTAACAAAAAAAATTTGAAAACTTCCCAGTGGTCACCCATCTTGAAATTTCCTTAACTCAAGCACGCTTAACTTTAATCAATTCAGAAATAAAATATTAACTCTAGATCCGATAATAGAACTTTTTACATAAATAATACAATCATATTAAGACAAATCATTTTATTAAAAATGATTCTATTTAATATTATTCGGATCTAGCCTCATATAGGATATGCCAAATCAAGTCATATAATAATTAAATTGTAAACATACTTACCGTCTATAAAAGATTTATAAAATATTTACTGACCTAGTTAAGGCACTTTAATAAAATAGACCGGTTTATATATAGTACATGCCACTATTAAACATATATAAAAGATAGGGATGTCATGATTACCGAAATACTTGTCAATTATCTTCTATACTTAATGATGATGCAAAAGTTGTCATCTACTAATCCCTAATCACCTGCGTGTATAACATAAATACACGCTGAGTATATCTCAGTGAAGCATAAGATGAGTGACATATAATACACTAATGCATGATAATTTATAAAACATTAAATTACATATTCGGTAATATAGGAATTTCTGTACTATAAAATCATGTACATGTACTGTAATAATTCTTTACTGTAAAATCATGTACCTGTACTGTAAAGTCGTATATCTGTACTGTATAATTATACAGTTATCATGTGAAATCATATCGCCCAAGGTAAATATCAAGTGTTGCAATCATACCAACACTTCATTGTGTCGACAGTATGCGACGTCGATAGTTTGCAACACTTCATTGTGTTGACATGGCAACACTTTATTGTGTTGATATGATTGCAACACTATGTTATACTATATAAAACATTTATCTTTTAGGTTGACTTATCACAAGTCTTCGTGTAAAACATGTATGCACTCACCTTGGCATTGTAATGAGGTTGCCTTTACTATTCAATATCACTCCCGATCTTTTTCTTTTCCTTTTCTACTGATACGACCTGAATTTATACCGGAATCTACATTAATATAACATATACCATTTAAAGTATGTGTTAGTACATATTCATTCCATATACAATAATGGAAAGTAAATAAAATAACCATCCATTATATAGAAAATTGATCCGATAAAGCTTTCTATATTCGAATCACAACCTCTCATATTTTTTTTTAAATCTCCAACTTTACCAAAAATATTTGTTTTAGTCCCTAAGGACTCTTTTAAACTTCCAACCAAAATTTTCAAGTCTAGTCCTTACATTTTTCATCCTTTACACTTTGGGACCCAAACTTTAAAAATTTGCACTTTGGTCCCTAAAGTAGCCGAATACTCAATTTAACCCCAAAATGTTGATTTAAACTTCAAAATCAACATTTAAATCACTAGACTTAATTTTCCATCATAATATTCCTCAAATACAAGCTTAACAATCAAATCCCTAAATTCTTCAAAATTGTCGAATGGTCACTAATTCAATTTAACATATATATAGCATTCTAACATCAACTTCACATCTCCAACATCCTTAATAGCATAAATACACACCAATTCCATACAAATTCATATTTGGTCCTCTTACATTTAAGATTGCTGAATTGGTCCCTATCAAATTAACTTAGGGTCTTGCTTCCAAACAACAAATCAAGCTTACTAAATCATTGATTCAACATTACAAACCCTAAATTAAACTTGAATCCATAAACCCTAATCATCTTCATAATAATAGAAACATGTAGAACTTAAATCCCAACTCAATATCATGATTTTAACATCATACTAGCTTGATTTCAACTTGAATACAATCATGGAATCATAAAATTCCAAAAGCCCCAAACATTTTCCATAAACCCTAATTTCTTCTTATGAAAAATTCTCATCAATCAAAAAATTTTAAATGAATTATTTACACCAAAAGATAGAGCTTGAAGAGTAGAACAACTTTGCAGTTGATGAGATTACCTGAAAATTGAGTTTCGGGGTTTGAATCGAACTTGTAAAATTTTTCTCCATTTTTCTTTCTCCCCCTCATAATTCAAAATTTGAGTATGAAGAATGGTCTTCTCCTTTTGTTTTTCATCCAATTTTGCCACTTGTCTTGTATAAATGAATTTTAAATTCATTTGGATAGTGAAATTACTAAAATGCCCTTTTAATCCAATGGTTGAGATTGATCTTATCATCAATCAAGGGCCAAGATTAAATCTTCCATTTACTTCTTCCAAAAATGCCATTGGGGCAAAATGACCAATTTGCCCTCCAATTAGTTTTTATTTACTAGCTTATTTCAAAATTGCCATTTTGTAAAATTCTAACTACATCTAGTTAGAATCCAACCACATACAATAAAATATTCATAAAATAATATTTTATGAATTTTCCATGTCTTTTGGATTATTCTCCAAAATTTCCATTCGATCCAATATACCGATAAATAATCCTTTATTCAGAAATAAACTGTAGGATTCATCTTGAATCAAACTAAAAATATTTCCAACACTTGGAAATGACTTTTATAACCTTTCTCTATCATATGGCAAAATTTCAAAATTTTCCAGTTCGATCTAGGTATCCGAATTCCACTTAAATTTTAACTGTGATTTTCCCAATAACAGGAATATCATATCGAACCAATAATTCCACATTCGATTCACATCCTTACATTCTCTATTTATTTATGAGATAAAACTCCTAACTTTTAAGTAATTACAACTCTAGTCCTTTAACTTTTCATTTTTTGATTTGTACCATACAAGTTTTGAAAACTTATCATTTTGGTCACTAAACTTTAACCTTGAATTCCTATTCCAATTTTCTTGGATTTTTACAAAATTTTGCGAGTACTTTATTTTACTCGCTCTCTATCACATAACACCTTAAAACCTCAGAATTTTTTTTCTACAGTCCATAATTGAGAAAATCCTAACTTTTGCATTTTTGTCACTTTAGTCACTAAGTAAGCTTTTAAGCAATTATCTTAGCACTAAATGACCCTTAAACAGTACTGTAAATTTTGGGGTATTACATCCCTCGAAGCTTTTCTCCTTAGTATTCAACAACTTAATCGTTGCCACCCCAAGTCTGTTAAGATATTGAGGAGCAATAGGCCAACAGTGCCAGCTCTCGCTTGGCATAGTATTTAGAAAATATTAAAGTATGCTGAATAGATAAAACAATGCCAATGTAGATTTACTATCAAAAAATAAACATGAAAACAACGTTTCAACGCAAACATCCCCCACCAACTATTAGATTAGTTCATAGTGAGGGATTTAACTGAAAAACCATTAAAGTTTTCAAAATACATCATTATTAAAAAATAAAAATAACTAAACAAAGAGAATGGACAAGGAGGGGGTCTCTCGATGCAGCCCTTAAATGGCTCCAAGCCTTCGGTCTAGCTGGTCGAACCACACAACCTTCCTCTTCCAATTGTTAATGAAATCCTCTCCAAGTTCGTTCATTAAATGCTTGCTTGATCGTTCTTTAAATAGGCGTGCAAAGAATTCCTAGGATAAGCCTTCACGTTTGAAATTTGAATGCGCCAAGGGATAAGGGATGTGATCATCTTATCAATATTTGAAGTGATAAGCTGATTAGGTGATAAGCTGTTCAGGTTTTCATTAGGGCTGACGTCATATGCCGTCGATCCTTTGCTAGCTGAGCTTGGTATTGTTTGGTCCATCTGTGCTAGACAAACTTGGCATCCTATTTTTTCGCCATCCTATTTTATTAGAGTTTGATCAAATGCTATTTTTTTGTAGCCTGATCTGGTCTTATTTTTTTGGGCTGGCATTGCCAAGGAATCTTGGCATAACTCTTCTAGCAACATATTACCAATGGTGCTTGGCATTGTTGGTCCATCTATGCCAACAACACTCGGTATTCTCTTTGGCATTCCTTCATGCGCTACTTTTCTAGGCCAAATACTATGCAAAACCTGCAAAATACAAAACAACCCTTCACACTGGTATAGACAGAATTCTAAACTCCTGATGTAAATGCATGGTTTTAACATCCTAATGCAACTAAATGTACCTAAAAACAAGCAAAAGCATTGTAAGATTGGTATTAAAAATAGTACTTTTGGAGAGACAACACTATATCATTGAGTTCCAGGGAATATGGGAAGAATAACTGTCGTTGGTGGAGTTTTCTTATAATAACAGTTATCAAGCTAGTATACAGATGGCACCGTACGAGGCTTTGTATGATAGGAAGTGTCATACACTGTTGTGTTGGGCCGAGGTCGAAGAAATGCATGTTACATTGCCGATGTGTTGAAAGGCACCAATGAAAAGGTGAAGTTGGTATGTGAGCGCTTGAAAGCGGCTTCTGATCGTCAGAAATCCTATGTGGATTTGAAGAGTAGAGATATAGAGTATGCTGTTGGTGACTGAGTGTTCTTGAAGGTGTCGCCTTGGAAGAAGTAGATGCGTTTTGGACAAAAAAAAAGCTTAATCCGAGGTTTATTGGGACATATAAGGTTGTAGAGTGTGTGGTTCCTATTGCTTATCGGTTGAGGTTACCTCCCGAGTTAGAGAAAATTCATGATGTGTTCCATGTTTCAATGATGCGGAGGTATCGGTCCGACCCATCGCATGTTATGTCGGTGGAGGATGTTGAGTTGAGGCCCGATTTATCATAAAATGAGGAACATGTAGAGATCCTTGATACCAGCAGTAAGGTTCTGCATGGCAAGACGGTCGAGCTTGTTAAGGTGTTGTGGAGGCACCGCGGAGTTGAGGAAGCCACGTGGGAACGCAAGTTGGAGATGCTGGAGCATTTTCTGCATCTGTTTTCCTTAGGTAAAATTTTGAGGACAAAATTTCCTAAGAGGGGAGAGTTATAATGCCTTGGTTTTAGGCCTAGCGGTTTTGTGACATATTAGACTGTCTGGTGGACGGGTTAGAAATTCAAGTCGAATACGGGACCGTATATTTTTTGGTAAGATAAAAATATGGAAAATGGTTAAAATCATCTTATAATATATGAATAATATTGGTGAAGTCAATTTGTGAAAATGAGATTTGGAGATGTGACATTTTGGCTAGTGACCAAAATGCAATTTTTGAAAACCGTTTTTAAAGGTGACTAAAATGAAAAGGATCAAATTCTTAGAATCCTTAAGGAGCTATTTTAACAAGTTTTTGTTGGTGATTTCCCTCTTCAATTAAATCATTTTAACATGTGTTTTAAAAGTTAATTAAAAGGGAAATTGGTTATTAAAAGTTAGTTATCACTTTAAAGAAAATCTACATAACTTTTCTCTCCACTTCATTTCTGCCAAACACTCAAGTTTTCTTCAAAAACAGAGGTGGGAGATCATTTACTCAGATTATTGATTTGTAAATGATTCTTTAACTTTGATTTACAAAACCTCTTTGAAATCTTGTGTTTTCTTAGCTTTAAACAAGCCAATTGAGGGAGAAATCACACAATAGGGGTAAGGTCTGTGATCTCCTCTATTTAATGGTTCTTTATTGATATTCCCAAGTGTTTGATCCTTGATTTATGGTTTATAATCTGATTTTGTGTTTTTATATTAAATTAATTGGTTTAATTGAGCAAACTTGATAAAAATGTGAAAGATCCAAACTGGATCTGTTTTTTAGTGTTGAGGATTGATTTTAAACATGTGGTGGATTTATTATAATGTTGTTAAGTTGATTTTAACAATGGAATCCTGAAACTCTTGAATCTCCAATTGTTTAGGTTGTTAGAATTGTGTATTTGTGGAGTTGTGGTGGCTGTGTAGTTGCTGGAAGTATTTGGATGAATTAATCATGTGTTTAAGTGCTATTTGATGATTATGGAAGTTTTAGATTGTTAGGTTGTGGCTTGTTGTGTTTGGAAAGGATTAGATGATGTTTTCGGTTGTTGTGGTTGGGTAATTGTGAAAGGGATGTGAGAATCTATGAAGGATTGATGATGCAGTGTTTCGAATGCATAGAGATGCATTAATCCTCTATTGTATTATGGTCAAAACATGGGAGGTTGAACCAAAAGTGATCGATGAAGCTTTGGAGGCTTCAGACGCTTGATTTCGCGTCGACAAATCGAGGTTTCGTGTATCGGTGAGTGAGAACGTGGATTCCAGCTTTGGAATGTTTTAAAGGTGGTTTATGGGAGTTTAAACTTAGCTTGAAACACTGGTTTAAACTCGAAAGTAAGTAAAAGTTGTTTATCTCTTTCGGTCGTGCTATAATGAAATGGTTTTATGCACTTGTTTTGATTTACATGTTACCTACTGTTTAAGCATGATATAAAGTATTTGAGATACTGTTTTTGATCATGAAATGATTATGGATGCACGTGGTAAGTGATCCATGTAAGTACATGGTTTATACTTGTGGTTTAAAGCATGGTTGTTGCTTTGGAAAATGGTTTGGTTTAATGCTTGTTAAAAACAGTGAGGTAAATGGTAAATGGTTAATTATATTGGCAAGTGATGTGGTTCTAAAATTTTTATGGGATATAGTTAGCCGGCAATAGGATTGATAGTGCACTATAACAAGTCACCTTGGATGTTGAGGGGTTTTGATCCGTGTACCATAAACTCCATCCAAGTACCCTAACGGTAGAGGGGTTATACGGTACTGTAAACTCCCGTTAGTGGATTAAGCGTCTCCATCAGTTGTAAAGTACCATGATTGTGATTGTATCGCTATTCCGGTTGAGATGGCTTGAAGTGTTGTGAGGACACTTGTTGAATCCGTGTATCCGATAAACTATTTTTTTAATGGAACTTGGTTAATGATCATTTGTGAGCTAATATAATTGTTGATGTATCATTGAAAAGTTTATGTTGTATAATGTGACTTATACATGTTTACTGTTTAAGCTTTGCTTATGGTTGTTATGCATGGGAAGGCTTAAATTGAGGTTAGCAATGGGACTTGCTGGTGGTTGATGATACATGTTGCTTATGGTTTAATATGTTGGTTTTTAAAGATGTTAAGTGTGTGGTTTTCAAGGCAGGATAATGTTTTAAATGTTGTTGAACATGGATTGAAATGAGATTTCATTGTGTTGTTGTGAAATGGTTTTAAATGCATTGGTGGTGTCTTGTTTTTTAGCACTCCTCACTAAGCCTAGCGTGCTTACATTCTCTTTGACCATAAATACAGAGAATTAAGGTTTCGAAAGGCAGCGGGAAGCAAGGGATCGGTACAAGACTTGGTAACCAAAGTATGTTTTGAATTAGACTATAAGTAATAAGGGCGACAAGGGGTTTCTGTTGTTATTTGAGAGATATTTTGTTGAACTACCTGTTGAGCAAGTTTGTTTTGGTGCTTTTGAGTTGTAAATGGCCATTAAGGATTGTCTTTGGTGATGGTTTGAAGTTTCTTGTTTTACTTGTTTGGTTTTCTAGGTTGCATGCCTATAGATTTACATTTGATGCATGATGCCATGGAATGATGTTGAATCTGTGATGTAATGTTGTGGTTTGGTTTCAGTTTATGTTGGTTGTGTGTTAGGAGCATGTTAGAATGTTTTGGTGTGGCCAAAAGCATGCTAAACCAGTTAAAAATGGTATTACAGGCCCAGGCGTACCGATACGCAGGGGACCGTATTGGTATGGCTAGGCAAATTTTAGCTTGGCATTTTGATACAGGATGGTGCGTACTGGTACGGATATACGCTACTGGATTTTGCTTTTTGGGACAAAACCTGCGTATTGAAACACACCCTCACCGTCTCGGTACGGTGCTTTATAAATGTAAATAGGATTTTTGATTTGAAATGGTGTATCGATACAGGACTAAGGTGTACCAAAATAGGTTGAGCACCGTATCGATACGGTTGGCCGTTAAAGCTGTTAATGTCATAGAATTGCAGTTCTGTTTTCTTGCGTTTTAGTCCCTGAATCTTGGTGATGCAATTGAGTGAGATTGGATGATCTTTTTGGTTTATTTTTGACATGTGGGCATGGAATCTGATTAACTAAAGGTTGGTAACATGAATTGGTTTAAAGTCCTTGGAATTTTATAAATTTGCAATTTGGTCCCTAAACGGTGTATGTGATCAATTGGATTTCAATTTGATGCCCGATTGAGTTGGATTTTCACCTAAGACCAATATGTACATATAGGATGATAATTGTGCATCTAGAAAAGATAAAAGAAAAAAATGGATGAGCTTTGGGTTTCTTCTTCACGGTTTACTTCGGTAAACCTAATGTAGCTCGCTCGGTTCAGTTTTTCTACTAGACTGTGTCTAGGGGGTTACAAGACACATTGCCTTATTACTACTAGAGTTAAATGATTTTTGTTTTTAAACATGAGCGACTTGGATTCTTGCTGCAAGCTGGAGATGAGAGACGAGAGCTCACACGGAGAGTATTGTGGATAGACAAGATGATGATTTGCCACCTTCTCCGTCAATTTCTCATGTTGGTGTTAGAATTGAGGGTGGTGCGCCTCAGGCACCTCAAGGACCTATTTTTTGTGATATGACACCATTGATTCAGGCAATGACTGGGTCTTTTCAGGCAGCCATAGCTGGAGTTCAAGTACCTACATTGGCGCCTATAGCAGTTGTTAATACCAGGCTACCTTTGGAGCGTCTACGTAGCTTGGGTGGTAATGAGTTTAGAGGTTTGCTTCCTGAAGCAACCGAGGAATGATTTGCTAGCACAAAAAATATTTTTGGACAAATAAAGTGTACGGATGTCTACAAGTTAGGTTGCATAGTGTCTTTGCTTTAGGGTGATGCCTATAGTTGGTAGACAACTGCTATTGCGGGTTTGGCACCTTCTGATGTAACATGGGAGTTCTTTTGTTCTACTTTTTGAAAAAAGTATCTGGGATCTCGATATCAATATGAAAAGAAAAGAGAGTTTATGGCTTTGGATTAGGAGAATATGTTTGTGTCCGAGTATGAGATCCAGTTTGTTTGGTTGAGGTAGTATGCACCTAAGCTAGTTCCTAATGAGCGCCAACAATGCAATCGTTTCCATTACGGGCTGATTAAGGAGGTGAAGACTTATATGTTGTCTGCAGATTATACCGAGTTTGACGTCTTGGTTTCTTTAGCTAAGGACATAGAACAAAATTTGGGGTTGTCTGCTTGATCGGAGAGTTCTTCTGTAGGGAAAAGAATGCTGAGTCAAGTATTGGCAGAGATCGATACAAGAAGCATAGAGATAGGAGGTATCGTCCGGATTAGAGACTTGGAGGGAGTAGTGATGGGCGTGGACAACATGTTCAGAATACCTTTGCTCAAACACCTTAGTGTGGGAGAAGTGGTAGACGACATTTGAGAGAGTGTTAGGGTACTCTTGGTACCTGTTGGAGCTGTGGTTCATGGGATCACATTAGGCATGATTGTTCGTAGTTAGCCAAGGAAGGTTAGGCTTATGCACCTACTATTGCACCACAGAGAGGCCGTAGGCGTGGTCGTTGACATTTTTAGCGTAGGGAGGATAGTCAGAGGATAGTTGCTTATACATTAGCGGTTCAACCTGAGGGTGGTGGACCAGTGAGAGTTTTCGTGCACCGTGTAGGAAGGAATGATACTGATGTGATTGCATGTACATTTATTATGCAATTCATATCAATGCTTTCTTTGATAGATTCTAGTTCTACACATTTATACATCTTGTGTGAGCATGCATGTCTACTTGATATAGTTGTAGAGGTGTTAGATGTTGGTATGCGGGTAACTAGTTCTTTTGGTGAGACAGTAGTTGCTAGGAGGCTATTACCTCTCCAAAAGTACTGTTTTTAATGCCAATTTTACAATGCTTTTGCTTGTTTTTAGGTACATTTAGTTGCATAAGGAGTTTAGAATTTTGTCTATGCCAGTGTGAATGGTGATTTTGTTGGCAATTTTGCAAGTTTGGCATAGTACTTGGCCCAAAAAAGCAACACAAGAATGAATGCCAGAGAGAATGCCGAGTGTTGTTGGCACAGATGGACTAGAGAATGCCAAGCACCTATTGGCAAAAAAGTGAATTTGATGCCATGCCAAGAAGCTGTCGGACCCTGAAAAAATAGGATAAGATCAGGCTCCAAAAATATAGCAATTGGATCAATCTCCAAAAAAATAGCGGATAAGATGGTGCCAAGATTGGTTGGCAGATTCATGCCAAGCTCAGCTGCCAAAGGATCGATGGCATATGATGTCAGCCCTAGTGAAAACCTGATCAGCTTATCACCTTATCAGCTTATCACTTCAAATCTGGATAAGATGATCACATCCCTAATCCCTTGCGCATTCAAATTCAAACTCAAAGGCTTATCATATGCCCTCCTTGCACGCCTATTTAAAGACCAAGCAAGCAAGCAGTCGATGAGTGGTTTTTGGGGATTTTGGTGGTGCTTGATCGTGAGTGATCGAAGTGAGGAGTTGGAGTACGACGATTGACAACCAGCCGCACCAAGGAGGGTGGTTCAACCAGCTTGGCCAAGAGCCTAGATCTTGAGGGCTGCATCGAGAGACCCCTCTCGTCCATTCTCTTGTTTTAAGTTGTTTTGAATTCTTTTTAATGGTGTATTTGGAAAACATTTATGGTTTTTTGGTTAAATCCCTCACCATGAACTAATCTAATAGTTTGTAGGGGATTTTTTTCGTTGAACACTATTTTATGTTTTAGTTTTTAATAATAAATCTGCCTTTGGCATTGTTTTATCTATTCGGTATACTTTAATGTTTTCTAAATACTATGCCAAGCGAGAGCTGGCACTGTTGGGCTATTGCTCCTCAATATCTTAACAAACTTGGGGTGGCAACGATTAAGTTGTTGAATACTGAGGAGTGAAGCTTCGAGAGAAGTCGTTCAAGTAGATGAACTTACTTCGGGGGTGAAATCTACCCCTTATGAGTATAGATTGGATCTTAATAAAGTTGGTTTATTTAAAATCATGCACTATAGAGATATAGGGGTTTTTACATGATCAATTTAGGGCAATAACCATCGAGAGAGGCTTTTCTAATTTTGAATCTGACCGGCAAACAATGCCAAGACAGGTTGTTATTAAAGGCTGGCACGGCACGAATAGCGTGAAAACTAGGCATTCACTACGAACGCTCATCATTCATTAAAGCACCTTCCTTGCCAACGTCTTTACTTTAATTTCATTTATTTTCTTTTCAATTATTTCCAAAACCAACTTCAAAACAAATTAACTTTTTCTTAAGGTAAGTAATAATCAAGGCAATTTAATTCCAAGCCAATCTCTGTGGGATCGATACTCAGCTTACTGTGTATTACTTGCAGACCGTGTATACTTGCACGCAAAAAACTCATCTTGGCACTATTTTATACTTTTCCAATACATATTTTCTGCCTCTTTTGCCAGCATAGAGGTTCAAGGTCATGCGTTTGAGGCGGATTTGATAGAGTTGATGTTTTATAGTTTTGATATTATCTTGAGGATGGATTGGTTGTCTGAGTATAGAGCCGTGGTTGACTTTGAGACCAAGCGGGTTTCGTTGAAACGTGCTGAGAATTACAAAATGGTGGTTGTGGGCGAGAATGTCAAATTCTTGTCCAATGTTGTTTCAGCTTTGGAAGCACAAAAGTTGTTGGATTTTGGGAGTCATGGATATCTAACTTATATCATGAATCCAGATATGAAAGAAGCATGAGTTCGGGATATTAGCACCGTTTGCGATTTTCTATGAGTGTTTCCAAAAGAGTTGCCTAGTTTGCCATCAGATAGGGAAGTGAAGTTTTGCATTAAGAAATACGCGGATACAGTTCCAGTGTTGATTGCATTGTATCGTATGGCACCGAAGGAATTAAAGGAGTTAAAGACGCATTTATAGGAGTTGTTGGACCATGGTTTCATTCGGCCTAGTGTATCACCGTGGGGAGCACCGGTATTATTAGTGAAAAAGAAAGATAGCACAATAAGAATGTGCATTAATTATCGGTAACTAAAAAAATTAACGATTAAGAACAAGTATCCTTTACCGATGATCAATGATTTGTTTGATCAGTTTTTGGTTGCTACGGTGTTTTCCAAGATTGATTTGGGATCTGGGTATTACCAGTTGAAGGTGAAGGATAAGGACGTGCCGAAGACAACATTTTGTACGCGTTATGGGCATTATGAGTTCTTAGTGATGCCATTCAGGCTGACTAATGCACCAACAATATTCATGGATATGATGCATCAGGTCTTTCGTGAATTCTTGGATCAATTTGTGGTAAAGTTCATCGATGACATTCTTGTGTACTCTCGTACCGAAGAAGATCACGATTGATACTTGCGGATTATGTTACAAGTTATGTTGGGCAATAAGCTTTATGCCAAGCTGAGTAAGAGTGAGTTTTGGATCAAGCAAGCGGTTTTTCTTGGTCATGTTATTTCGATCGAGGGTATTCACATGGATCCGTAGAAAATTAAGGCAGTAGTAAATTAGAAGCAACCTAAGTTAGTGTCAGAGGTTTGTAGTTTCTTGGGGTTGGCAGGATATTATCGACGCTTTATGGATGGGTTCTCAAGGATTGTTGCTCCTTTGATAAAATTGTTACAAAATGATGTAAGTTTTGAGTGTACAAGAGCTAGACAATAAGCTTTTGATAAGTTGAAGGAAGCTTTGACACAAGCTCCAATCTTGATTCAACCCAAATTAGGGAAGGAGTTTGTAGTTTATAATGATGCATCCTACGTTGGTTTGGGATGTGTACTGTTGCGCGTAATAAGTGCTCCACAATTGTGCAAGTGTACACGTCGCAAGTTATAGTATAAAATATATCGTCTCCACAGGGATTGGTGCCACTTCAAGAATCTAATCTCTTGCACTGTAAAAAGTAAAAGAACACAAGTAGAAGATTGTAGGAGTTTTAACCAACAACTAAACTAGAAAGCAAATAAGTAAAAGAATATGTAATTAAATGAGGGAGAATAGGCCAGGTTATCGTGAGTTCAGGTGTGATAGCTGATTGGATCGTCTTGGTAAAATAGTGCAAGGGCAACTCAGTTTCCGTGGCAACTTGCACAGCGGGGTTGCCTTGGAAACTAATCGATGGTTGCCTGGGCAACTACTTGGGCGGCTGGGCAGCAACTTCAAGGTTCGGCGGAGTGTTCTTCAATGGTTTCTTCTTATCCCTAAGTCAAAACTCTAGCTACTTGTGCATGCCTTGATAATACATCCCTGCGTGAATCAAGGGTGAACAACAACCAATCTTGCGCTCCTCTTAGCCGTTGAAATCCTTAACCTATTCCTAGGCCGAATTAATCTTCACCATCAATAGATTGAATAAAGACCATACTCATTCGTTTCTTGAATCTATCTCTCCCGATATTAGATAAATATATGAAGTTACGAGATCCTCTCGCAAACAAGAATAAGAACCAAGAATGAGTAAACCTTGAATTGAAAGTGCAAACTCTTATTACCTAAACAAAATCTAATTGTTTCTCACAACCACAAGACACAATAACCTTAGCCAAATAGATTTAGTTCATGGCTAGGTTCCAAAGAAACACAAGACAAAGAATTCCTAGCATAAACCTAATGGAACAAGAAAAAAAAATGAAGAATCGTTGAAGCCTTGTCGAAATCTCCCCTTTTATCTTGTCGAAATTTCTCTCTTCTCTCTCCCCTTGGAGTTGACGGCATGGTCTTTAATTTATAGGGCTAGGTCAAAGTCTTTTTTGAGGAGGAAGTTAAGTTGGAATTAAGTTATCTTTAAAGAATATAATTCTTTATTATATTTAAATTCCTTCTAGAACTTCTCGTATCTTCTTGGGATTTAATTTCTCTTTAACCACTTCATGGAAATCAAACTCCTTTGGGATTTAACTTTGCTCCACGTCATCTTGGGCTTATATAGTCATCAATTTCGACTACCATATCATCTTATCCCTTGTCGAAAATGGCCTTGGCAACTAGCTTGGCATCTCCTTCATGCATTGCCCTGGCAACTGTGTCGGCATCTCCTTCATGCACTGCCCTGGCAACTGGTTCTAGCCTTGTTTAGGCAAGTGATTCTGCACACACACAAAAGCACACCAAAGCAGCATCTTTTCCACAAAAATCATCAAGTTGTGTAATCAAGCTCAACGGTGGAAAGAAACATGAATTAATGCATGAATGACTAATTATGCAACTAATATGAGCCTAAGTCTAACAATAATATGAGTAAAAAGGGTAATAAAAATAGTACTTTTGAAAACTTATCACACCCCCAAACTCGAACTATTGCTTGTCCTGAAGCAATGCAAACTAACAATTACCTGCCAAGACTTTAATCATCAAAGACATGCTTCAAACTTGAATTCAAACCTCGGAACCATGGCACAAAGTATGATCACTTTTGAATTTTTCAGATAGCACAAATTACCTGGAATCGAACTATAATGCTCGTGACAATGTGTGTGCGTAGTTATGTACAAGTTGATTTTCAAGATTCTATGTGAACAATAAGCTTTTATCAATTTAATTACCGGGGCATTTATTTTTATTTTCACTAGAGCCAATTTCGGGCACCTCTAGCAAAGTAAGCAATTTCTCATCTTATTTTAGTCGACTAGAGCCAATTTCGGGCACCTCTAGCAATTCTTTAATGTGCATTAACTACTAGAGTACTACTAGAGCCAGTTTCGGGTACCTCTAGCAAGAATTTAACTTTTAATTTTTGAATTTACCCAAATTTTAAGCAACCTAAGTTCACTAAGTTTCTTTCAATCAACAAGCCACAACCGTGTAAAAAATTTCAGCATCATAGTAAAATTCTAAGTTCTTTTCATGTAATCCTAAAATTAAAGGTTCTTTCAATTAAGTGCAGTGGCAAAAATTCATCATTGGATATTCAACAAGTCTTAAGCAATTAAATCCAATTAAAGGCGTGGCAAGTAACATATGCAACCTATATGTGATTGCTAAAGATGAATGCAACTAAACATGAAACTAACTAGAAACAAACACCCCCCAAACTCGAGAGAAGCATTGTCCTCAATGCACGTAAAAGTGAAACAAAATTTAAAAGAAACTAAATGAAATGAGTTAGTTGGAGAGGTCGTCACCTCGAGTGATAAGTTTCCTTCGTACCGTTTGCTTGATTAATATTCCAGTCGGTGGTTGAATGCTTGTGGCTGGTACCGCGTGAATAGCATTGCTTTGATTTGTTCCATGTTTGGGCATCGCCAGTTTCTGTTGCCGTGACAACTGCTGAGCTAGTTGTCGGGGCATTCTCTGTTGTGGTTGTCGTGGCAAGTAGTCGGCAGTGAATTTCCTTAGCCTGATGGTTGTGAGTCTTGTTGTGGAAAAGAAAACAAATAAAACCTGGAAACTAAAGATAATGAAGAAAAATAAAATAAACTATCTCGTAAAAATTCCAAAAATAAATAAAGAAAGAAAAAAACTGAAAATAAAAAAAATAGTTTGAAAAAAAATAAAAAGAAAAAGAAAATATCGAAAGAAGAGCATGCTCATGCATCTCCTAAGGTGACCACTTCTTTGTTACGTTCCACATGGGCACCATTGTAATGCTTTAATCTTTGTCCGTTAACTTTGAATTCATGTTCGTCAATGATGGACTTGATTATCACGGCACCATGGGAGAATGGTTTGACAACTTCGAATGGTCCCGACCATCTTGAATTCAGTTTTCCCGGGAAAAGTTTTAGCTGAGAATTGAATAAGAGAACTAGTTGCCCTGGCATGAATTATCGCGGCAATAGTTTCTTGTCATGCCATTGCTTTGTTTTCTACTTGTAGATTCGTGCATTGTTATAGGCGAGTGCACGGAATTCTTCTATCTCGTTGAGGTCCAACAAACGCTTTTTTCTGGCACTTTCCCAATCCATATTTACGGTCTTGATTGCCCAATATGCCTTGTGTTCGATTTCCACCGGTAGATGGCATGTTTTGCCATAGACAAGTCGGAAGGGAGACATACCTAAGGGTGTTTTGAATATAGTGCGATATGCCCAAAGTGCGTCATCTAGTCTTACTGACCAATCCTTCCTAGAGGGATTTACAACTTTCTCAAGTATACCCTTCAATTCTCGGTTGGAAATTTCTGCTTGCCCATTGGTTTGTGGGTGATATGTCGTGGCAATCTTGTGAGATACACCAAAGCGTTGTAACATCTTGGCGATGAGTTTGTTGTCGAAGTGCTTGCATTCATCACTGATAATTGCTCTCGGTATCCCAAACCGTGCAAATATATTTTTCTGCAAGAATCTTTGCACAGTCTTGGAATCGTTGGTGGGAACTGTAGCTGCCTCAACCCATTTAGACATGTAGTCAACGGCAAGTAGAATGTAGAGGTTGCCGAACGAAGATGGGAAAGGTCCTATAAAATCGATCCCCCATACATCGAATAGTTCCACCTCGATGATGTTTTGGAGCGGTATCTCATGTCATCAAGAGATATTGCCCGTCCTCTGGCAACGATCACATTGCTTGTAAAACTCTTGGGCATCTTTGTACAGTGTTGGCCAATACAAACCGGATTGCAAAACTTTGGCCGCGGTACGTGTTCCTCCAAAATGTCCTCCATAGGGTGAAGAATGGCATTGCCGGATTACGTTTTGCTGCTCTTCTTTAAGGACACATCGGCATATAACCTGATCTGCACATTTTTTAAACAAAAGAGGCTCGTCCCAAAAGTAATGCTTAGCATCATGGCGGAACCGCTTCTTCCCTTGGTGAGTAAGGCCATAAGGTAAAATACCACAAACAAGGAAATTAACTAAATTCGCATACCAAGGTATTGTCGAGGCATGTGTTGCCGTGGCGACTGCTTCCAAGATTGCCGAGGCGTGTGCGTCTAGAGTTGTCGAAGCGTCGAGGGTTACCGAGGCATGCGCATCCATGGTTGCCGAGGCGTCAGGGGTTACTGAGGCGTGCGCATCCATGGTTGTCGAGGCAACTAACAGTTGCTCATCCAGGAATGCATCACATATCTCTAAATCCGCGTCCTCCTCCCTATTGCGTTCTAAGCGTGATAAGTGATCGGCCACTTGATTATCTGTTCCTTTCATGTCCTTAATTTCAATGTCAAACTCTTGTAAAACCAATATCCAACGAATCAAATGAGGTTTGGCATCCTTTTTAGCAAATAGATACTTAATTTTCGAATGGTCCATATGAACAATTACCTTTGTACCAATCAAATAGGATCGGAACTTGTCAAATGCGAAAACTACGGCTAGTAACTCTTTCTCCATTGTTGTGTAATTCACTTGAGCACTATTAAGGGTTTTACTAGCGTAGTATATCACATGAAAGGTCTTACCTGTGCGTTGGCCTAGGACTGCTCCTACCGCGAAATCACTTGCATCACACATGAGCTCAAAAGGTAACGTCCAATCTGGTGGAACAACAATGGGTGTCGAGGTAAGCTTTTCCTGTTCAAGAATCATCAAAATTGAAGACTTTATCATGTTCAAGAAAATTGCACAAGGGCTTAGTAATTTTAGAAAAATTATGAATGTACCTCCTGTAAAAACCTGCATGTCCAAGAAAGCTTCAGATTCCTTTAAACGAACTTGGTGGGGGTAATCTCTCGATCACGTCCACCTTGGCTTTATCTACTTCAATTCCCTTGGATGAAATCTTGTGGCCGAGCACTATTCCTTCAACTACCATAAAATGACACTTCTCCCAATTAAGCACTAAATCGGTTTCTTCACATCTTGCCAACACCTTCTCTAAATTGTCGAGGCAGCTGTCGAAGTCAATACCAAAAATGGAAAAATTATCCATGAAGATCTCAAGGAAGTCTTCGACCATGTCTAAAAAGAGTGCCATTATGCATCTTTGGAAGGTTGTCGGGGCGTTACACAATCCGAACGGCATCCTTCGAAAAGCATAAGTACCGTATGGGCATGTGAAGGTTGTCTTTTCTTGATCTTCTGGGGCTATAGCAATTTGATTGTAACCTGAATAACCATCAAGAAAACAATAAAAGGGTTTACCTGCAAGACGGTCAAGCATTTGGTCAATAAAGGGTAATGAGAAGTGATCTTTCCTAGTGGTTTTGTTTAGCTTTCGATAATCCATACAAACCCTCCAACCGGTCACAGTCCTGGTTGGAATAAGTTCATCATTTTCATTACTTACCACTGTTATACCTCCCTTTTTCGGTACACATTGTACCGGACTTACCCATGTACTATCAGAGATAGGGTATATGATGCCGGCGTCAAGCCACTTGATGATTTCTTTCATTACAACCCCTTTCATGGCATGATTCAGTCTCCTCTGGGCTTCAATCGAAGGTTTGTGATCATCTTCCAACAAAATCTTATGCATGCACACTGCCGGGCTAATTCCCTTCAAGTCGGCAATTGTCCACCCTATTGCCTTCTTGTGTAGCATCAACATTTTGATCAGCTTCTTTTCCTGCTCAGGCTGTAACTTAGAGGAAATAATTACAGGCAATGTATTATCGGTTCCCAAGTAAGCATATTTTAGTTGCTCTGGCAACTGTTTCAACTCAAGAATCGGTGGTTGTTCAATAGAGGGCTTTTCGAGATTACCTTCCTTACCTGAGTAATCCAGTGGTTCAAAGTATGTACCTGGTCGATTCACTAACCAATTTGCCTCTGCTTGTTGTTCCTCATCGATTGGTTCTTCATACTCCCCAGGTTCCTCTTGATCGGCAATGTAGTTACCGAGGCAACTAAATTCCTCATCGAAGTTAAACTCTATCGTGGCATGGAGAAGTTGGCATTCTTCCGGTTATCCACCCTCATTGTGAGTTCTCCCTTTTCAACATTGATCAAGGTTATCCCTGTTGCTAGGAAGGGTCTTCCGAGAATGATAGGTGCATGTTCATCTGCTTCACAATCCAAAACAATAAAGTCAGCTGGAAAAATAAATTTATCAACTTTTACCAGTACGTCTTCGATTTTTCCCTCTGGATGTACATAGGATCTGTCGGCTAACTGTAGCATAACTGTTGTAGGTCTTGCCTTCTCGATTCCTAGTTTCGGGAAAATCGATTTAGGCATCAAGTTTATGCTTGCTCCAAGGTCGCATAATGGTTTCCCGACATAGTGGTTTCTGATGGAACAAGGTATTGTGAAACTTCTAGGATCCTTCAACTTGGGTGGCATACGATTGTGCAACATGGCCATGCATCCCTCTGTTGCGGCAACTGTTTCAAACTCTTCTAGCCTTGTTCTCTTGGACACAATGTCTTTAAGAAACTTGGCATAGTTCGGCATTGTTCAATTGCTTCAACCAATGGCAAGTTGATGTGGACTTGCTTTAGGATATCAAGAAACTTCTTGAATTGATATTCTTGCTTTTGTCTCTTCAACCTCTGTGGGAATGGTGGTGGAAGTCGGATATCTTCGATCCTTTCATTAGTCTGGAACCTGATTGATGGCATTGCCGGGGCAACTGGAGTTGCCGAGGCATTGTCAACTGGGGTTGTCGTGGCGTGCCTATCATTGGTTGCCGAGGCATCCTTATCGCCGGTTGCGAGGCATGCTTCTCGCTGGTTGCCACGGCAATTCCTAGTTCAGCATCTAAGGCTTTGTCGCTGAGTTCGTCTTGTTCTTTTTGTGGAGTTTTGTTTGATGAGCGAGCTTGAGCCTCTTTAAGTTGTTGGCCACTTCTAGTGGTGATCGCCTTACATTGCTCATGACCAGTCCCTCTTGCGACTTCAGTATCGCTAGGTAAACCTCCTTGCGGTCTAGTATTCAGGTTTTGAGTAAATTGTCTGACTTGATTTTCCAATGATTTGATTTCTGCCTCTTGGTTTTGCAATCTCATCTCGGTCTTGTTAATAAAAGCATCAGTTCTTTTTATGAAGTTACAATTCTCAGCCATATAAGATTCAGTTTTCAACATAAAAGCATTGAGAGAATTTTCCAAAGAACTAGATGTTGTCGGTTGTTGTTGCGGCAACTGTTGTCGTGGCATATTCTGCTGGAATCCCGATGCTTGTGCATTCTGCTTGTTCTGGTTTAGAGCATTGTTGGGATTACTCCATGAAAAATCTGGGTCCTTCTTCCAAGCTGGATTGTATGTATTGGACATCACATTGTTGTTCTGGTTGTAATTCCCCACATAAAAGTTGGATTCTGCATACATTCAGAAAAATCATGGTTACCACCACATAACTCACAAAAGGAATCCATTACCTTGACCTCCTATGTGTTGTTTGGTTTCTGCATGTTCTGGACTATCTTAGTTAGAGTGGCCAATTATGCCGAAATTGAGTCTGATGATCCCAGTTCATGTATTGTGGCTTGGCGTCTAACTCCTCCTCTTCTAGCAGAGGGGAATTGATAATCATTCTTGGCAAGCCTGTTTAGAATTTGCATTGCTTTCTCTTGCGACTTATCTAGGAGTATGTCGTTTACCGAGGCATCTAGCATCATCCTTGTTGGTGTATTCACAGCGTTGTAAAACATTGTTACTTGTGTCCACACTGGGAATCAGTGTAGGGGCATTTGTGTAGAAGTTCTCTATATCGCTCTCAAGCCTCGTACATGGATTCATCATCTGCCTGCCGAAAAGAAGTAATTTCGTTACGAAGCTTATCAGTCAGATTTGTAGGATTAAATCGAGCAAGGAAATCACGATAAAGATTGGTTTAAGATCCTATTGATTTGGCAGGAATACTATTCAACCATGCTTTCGCCCTATCCCTCAGTGAATAGGGGAATAATCTTAGTCGTAAAACATCAGGGGTGACTCCTTGTATTTTGAATGAATTGCAAATCTCGAGGAAAGATTTAAGATATTGTTGTGCATCTTCAGTTGTTGAGCCACCAAATTGACCAATTGTGTTGATCATATTGAACATCGCTGGTTTCAAATCAAAGTGGTCGGCTTCAATTTTAGGTGTGACAACTCCTGGATTAAGTCCTTCAAGATCTTCTTCGAGATAGTCTTGAATAGTTTTGTTTCGTGCAAGAATCACTCCTCCTCCTGCTGGAACATCTTGATTCATATTTCCGTCTTGATTAGCCATTGCTACTCTTAACCTTCGTCTAAGTCTTTGCAAGGCTCGTTCGATTTCTGGATCAAAGGGATATTCTGGTGTAATCGGTCTCACCCTGGTCATATACCAATGCAAAACCAAAGTTTGTTAACCCTTTGAATCTTAAACAAGAAAAATTAAAAAGTGCAAGAAAATAAAAACAAAGTTGTTATTGCCAATCCCCGGCAACGGCGCCAAAAACTTGTTGCGCGTAATAAATGCTCCGCAATTGTGCAAGTGTACACGTCGCAAGTTATAGTATAAAAGATATCGTCTCCACAGGGATTGGTGCCACTTTAAGAATCTAATCTCTTGCACTGTAAAAAGTAAAAGAACACAAGTAGAAGATTGTAGGAGTTTTAACTAACAACTAAGCTAGAAAGTAAATAAGTAAAAGAATATGTAATCAAATGAGAGAGAATATGACAGGTTATCGTGAGTTGAGGTGTGATAGCCGATTGGATCGTCTTGGTAAAAGAGTGCAAGGGCAACTCAGTTGCCGTGGAAACTTGCACAGTGGGGTTGCCTTGGCAACTAATCAATGGTTGCCTGGGCGACTAGCTGGGCAACTACTTGGGCGGCTGGGCAGCAACTTCAAGGTTCGGCAGAGCATTTTTCAATGGTTTCTTCTTATCCCTAAGTCGAAACTCAAGCTACTTGTGCATGCCTTGACAATATATCCCTACATGAATCAAGGGTGAACAACAACCAATCTTGCGCTCCTCTTAGCCGTTGAAATCCTTAACCTATTCCTAGGTCGGATTAATCTTCACCATCAATAGATTGAATAAAGACCATACTCATTCGTTTCTTGAATCTAACTCTCCCGGTATTAGATAAATAGATGAAGTTACGAGATTCTCTCCCAATTCACTCGCAAACAAGAATAAGAACCAAGAATGAGTAAACCTTGAATTGAAATTGCAAACTCTTATTAAATAAAAAAAATCCAATTGTTTCTCACAACCACAAGACACAATAACCTTAGCCAAATAGATTTAGTTCATGGCTATGTTCCAAAGAAACACAAGACAAAGAATTCCTAGCATAAACCTAATGGAACAAGAAAGAAAAAGATGAAGAATGGTTGAAGCCTTATCGAAATCTCCCCTTTTATCTTGTCGAAATTTATCTCTTCTCTCTCCCCTTGGAGTTGACGGCATGGTCTTTAATTTATAGGGCTAGGTCAAAGTCTTTTTTGAGGAGGAAGTTAAGTTGGAATTAAATTATCTTTAAAGAATATAATTTTTTATTATATTTAAATTCCTTCTAGAACTTCTCATATCTTCTTGGGATTTAATTTCTCTTTAACCTCTTCATGGAAATCAAACTCCTTTGGGATTTAACTTTGCTCCACGTCATCTTGGGCTTATCTAGTCATCAATTTCGACTACCATATCATCTTATCCCTTGTCGAAAATTGCCTTGGCAACTAGCTCGACATCTCCTTCATGCATTGCCCTGGCAACTGCGTCGGCATCTCCTTCATGCACTGCCCTGGCAACTAGTTCTAGCCTTGCTTAGGCAAGTGATTCTGCACACACACAAAAGCACACCAAAGCAGCATCTTTTTTCCACAAAAATCACCAAGTTATGTAATCAAGCTCAACGATGGAAAGAAACATGAATTAATGCATGAATGACTAATTATGCAACTAATATGAGCCTAAGTCTAACAATAATATGAGTAAAAAGGGTAATAAAAATAGTACTTTTGAACATTTATCATGTACTGATGCAAGAAGGTAGGGTTGTGGCTTATGCATCTAGGCAGTTGAAGGTTCATGAGTGCAACTATCCTATGCACGATATTGAGCTTGCTGCGGTGGTGTTTGCGTTGAAGATTTGGCGACATTATCTTTATGGTGAGAAGTGTATTGTATACACGGACCACAATAGTTTGAAATATCTGATGTCACAGAAAGAGTTGAATCTTAGGCAATGAAGATGGTTAGAGTTGCTTAAGGATTATGATTTGACGATAGAATATCATCCGGGAAAGGCTAATGTTGTAACAGATGCTTTGAGTAGAAAGGTTGCGGTTGAGTTGAGATGATGTTTTCTCAGTTGAGTGTGACGCGTGATGGTAGTTTGTTGGCTGAGTTAAAAGTAAAGTCATCATTGTTGCAGTTGATCAAGGAGATGCAACCGTATGATGATTCTTTGGTACCGCATGTGAAGGATATAATGGGTGGCAATCAAACGGATTTCTATTTTTGTGATGAAGGTGTTTTATGTTTCAAGAGTTGAGTGGTTGTGCTAAAAGATGGGGAGTTAAGGTACACAATTTTGGCTGAGGCTCATTTGAGTCCTTTTGCTATGCATCCGGGGAGTACAAAGATGTACCAAGACTTGAAAAAAGAGTATTTTTGGGTTGGTTTAAAAAAGGATACAGCGGATTTTGTTGCTCGTTGAATGGTTTGTCAACGTGTTAAGGCTGAGCATCAGTTTTCTTCTAGACTATTGCAACCATTAAGGATTTCAGAATGGAAGTAGGAGAGAATTACCATATATTTTGTGTTTGGTTTGCCTTTAACGCCATCAAAGAATAATTCTATATGGGTGATTGTGGATAGGTTTACGAAGTGTGCTTATTTTTTAGCTGTGCATACGACGTATACTTTGGATAAGTTGACATAGTTGTATATTACTGAGATTGTAAGGTTGTACGGGGTGCCAAAATCTATAGTATTGGATAGAGATCCGCGTTTTACAACAAGGTTTTAGGAATGTTTGCATATGGCTTTAGGTACGCGGTTAAACTCCAGTACTTCGTATCATCCTCAAACTGATGGTTAGTTTGAACGCGTTATCCAAGTGTTGGAGGATATTTTACGGTGTTGCATCATTTATTTCCAAGGATCATGGGAGAAGCAATTACCTTTTGTGGTGTTTGCCTATAACAATAGTTATCAGGCTAGTATCCAAATGGCTTCGTACGAAGCTTTGTATGGTAGAGGTGTTGCACACCACCTTCCTGGGCGGAGGCATGAGAAAAGTATGTTTCTTTGCCCAATGTGTTAAAGGATACCAATGAGAAGGTGAAGCTCATTAGTGATCGGTTGAAGACAGCTTTAGATCGACAAAAGTCATATGTTGACTTGAAGAGTAAGGAGATTGAGTTCTCTGTTGGTGATCGAGTGTTTCTTAAGGTTTTGTTTTAAAAGAAGGTAATGACGTTTGGACGGAAGGGAAAGTTGAGTCCTAGGTTTATTGGGCCTTATGAGGTATTAGAGTGGGTTGGTCCAGTTGCTTATAAGTTGAGATTGCCGATGGAGTTGGAGAAGATACATGGTGTTTTTCATGTATTGATGCTTCGAAAATATAGATCGGATCCTTCGCATGTGATGCCTGTTGAGGAAATCGAGTTGAATCTAGATTTGACCTATGATGAGGAGTCGGTGAGAATTCTAGATCCAAGCAGAAAGGTTCTTCGCGGGAAGACCATAGAATTAGTGAAGGTGTTGTGGCAACATCGTAAAGTCGAGGAAGCCACGTGGGAAAGCAAGGAGGACATGTTGAAGTAGGTTCCTTACCTTTTTCTGCCAAGTAAATTTCAAGGATGAAATTTCCTAAGAGGGGGAAAGTTGTAACGCCATAAATTTGGGCCTAGATGTTAGATGGATCGATTAGACGGCTTGGGAGAACCGAAATAGGCAATTCGGTTTAGTTTCAGGAATTAGATCCTAATAAATTGATTTTGCTAAAATAAAATATGGGAAAATGTTAGAAAATATTTAATTAATATTTTAAGTATTTTGGTTAATTCAATTTGAAGGAATTAAATCTTATTTTGGGACATTTTGGTCCGATGACTAAAATGTAAAGTTTTCAAAACTATTTTTGGTGACTAAATCGTAAAAGGGTAAAAACTTAGAATCTTTAAGGAGCTAATTAACCAAACTATTCCATCAGAGTTTCCCTTAATTTAGGCTGTTTAAAAGGGTTTTTAATTGGTTTTAATATTAAAATAAAATAGAATTAATAAAAGGGAATTTTAATTACACAATTCATTTTCTCACATAACTAATTTTTCTCTCAACTTTCTCAGCAACCAAACTATTATTTTCCTTCCAAAATTTCCAGGAATCAATCTCTTTTGATTTCCTACTTAATTTCTTTGATTCCTACAACAAAATCTACTAGGATTTCAACCATTCATTGCCAATTAAGGGAAAATCAGCAATTAGAGATCATTTTCATTTCTCTCCTCTAATTAGAGGTTCTTTATTGAAATTCCCAAGTTCTTGATCCTTTACAACTGATTTATGTTATGGAATTATGATTAAAACATAAATATGGTGATTAAATTGAGTTTTGATGTGAAAATTGGATAAACACTATTTTGGATCTATTTTGTATTGAATCTAATTGATTTAGATCCTTATTAAATGTGTTTTAATGCTGTAAGAAGTGATTAATTAAAGAAATCCCGAAACTATGTGAATTGCTAATTTTCTAGGTTGTAAATAGTTAGATTTTGAAGTGATCTTGGTGTTGTAAGGTTGCTGGAGGTATAAGGATGTTTTTAGGTTTTAATTGAATTTGTTAAGATGTTGAAATTAATAGGTTTTGGCTGAGCTTTGTGTGTATGAAGTTTGATGATGATTTTAGTTGTTTTATAGAGGCGTTTGATGGTTTTTAGTGAGGCAAAGTTGTGTTTATTGGTTAATGGAAATTAAAGATGTATAGAAGTGCATTAATCCTCTATTTTTGATTAGGTAAAATAGGGGAGTTGGATCCTTTAGCTTATAGAGAGGTTGCGAAAGCTTCGGAAGCGTGATTCATGCAACGACAAGAGAGCTTTGGGTTGTTGGTGTGTGGAAATGTGTTTTACTGCTATAAAAGGGTTTGAAAGAAGTTTTGGGAGTTTAGAATAAGTTTGAAACACTTATCTAAGCTCGAAAGTAAGTATTGGTTGAGCTCTTTCTCGTTTTTGGTTTTGCAAAATACAATCTCATGCACATGTTTATAGATTTGATTACTTACTGTTGTATGCATGTTTTAGAAATGAAAGACGTTGCAAATGATTAAACATGATGAGATTTAAGCATAGCAAATGATTTCTGAAAGAATTTTGATAATTCTAGAATACATGGTGTAATGTATTGGAAAATGGTTTAAATTGATGCATATGTAAAACAATAAGTTAATTTGGTTTTTATTGAGTATATTGGCAAGTGGATGAGGTAAAATGTTATCGGATATAGTTGGCTAGCCATAGGGTTTAAAGTGCACTATAATAAGTTGCCTCATGTGTGTCGAGGGGTCAAGAGTTTGCCATACTCCACCATGAGAACTGCAGCAGCCGAGGGATCAAGGGTGTGCCAATTCTCCCGCTGATGGATTTATATGTTATAACCATTGAGGGTTGCTCCAGTTCGAGGATGTATGTGAAGTGGCCGAAGGAACCACTTGGGAAATCCATGTATCCAATGTGGTTTTGATAAAATAGAATGAAACATGTTTTGAGTCACTTGAATTCCAATATATGAGATGATGTATCATGAGAAATGGATTATGTTTTGTATAATATGGTTAATACCTGAGATGCTCTTTAAGCTTGTTATTTAGAGATTTTGGCAAATAAAGCTTAAATTGATGTTTATGATAGAAATCCATGATACATGTGTTGCAAATGATTCAAATGTGCATAACTGAAGAGATTATAGAAGCATGAGATGTTTTAACATGGGACTTATACACTAAATTTTAATTAAAATGGTTTTAAATGCATTGATGAGTGTTTTTGAGATTCCCTCACTAAGTTTATAGCTTACGCTCTCCTTTCTCATCAATGCAGAGAAATAGACTCTTTCGGACAGCGAGAAAGCAAGGGAAGGTCCAAGGATTGAAGTATTTTCAAGTATTGTTTTACAAATACATAGTAGTAATAAGAGGCAATGTGACCAAGTTGTAATTGTGAGGTTTATTTTGGACACTCCCTGTTTGTTTGTACAAGTTGTGTTTGATGTTTTGGACTTGTATAATGCTCAATGGTTGGTCTTGAGGGGTTAGAAAACAATTTGCATGCTTGGGTAGAGATCATGCCTTTAGGGGTTTGATGTGGTTATGATATGTTGTGTATGATCTGTTTCCATGCTCTTATGTTTGAGGAAATGATGTTTAAGATGTTATATGATGATTAGATGCTTATTGGTGTTCGTTAGATTGAGCCAAAGTGTCATACGTTCGTCCAAGAGGTCATTACAGGTATGTTCGTATAGATACGGGTCCTTAGGGATCGGTATGCGGGGACCTATCTCAGCTCAATCCAGGCAAAAATGCCTTGGCGTACTGATAAGTCTAGGGAACGTATCGGTACGTGATGCTGATAAATTGGCATGGTGTCAGTACACGGGTAACCGTACCAATACGTCTTTTGGCTACTAAAATCCCAAAATTTTAAAATATCATACCCGTACCGATATACTTAGGGACCATACCGGTACGCTTTTGTATTTTGCACCCGTTGCGATACGGGAAGTACCGTACCGGTACGCCAGCCGTTATTTTTGTTAAGATGCCTTCTAAAGTTTGAATCTTTGCAGTTTAGTCCCTATTTCTTAATCATGCAATTAAATATAAATGGATGGTTATTTTAAGTTGAGATTTAACCTGATTGTATGTAACATGACTAATTAAGGATTGGTAACTTAGATTTCAAGGAAGTCCTCTTAATTATCTGAAATTGTGTTTTGGTCTTTGTAACGCTTAAACATACAATTAGATGTCAATTCGACGCTCGATTAAGTTGTAATTTCACCATAACCAGCATGATCATCTTAGGACTTAAATGTCGTTTTCTATGTAAATCTTTTGGGTTTGTCTCGGTAAACCCTAATATAGCTCACTCAGTTCGGTCTTACGACTAGACCAGGTCAAAAGGGTTACAATTATGATGTCTTGTATGCTTGTTCGATTAGCTTGATGAGATTTGATGAGAATTATGCTTAAGGGTTAAATACTCGAATAAATGATTATGAAGCTGGTAATTAATAATAATTGATTTAGTGCGTTATTAGTAAACAAACCCTAATAACTTTCATAAGTTTTAAGGATCGAAAAAAATGTTGTAAAATTGTAATTCAAGGAAATGATACAAAGCCATGAATAGGGTATCGGTACGTGCTTTGGCCGTACCGGTACTTGTGAAAATTAAGGATGTCTGGTAAGCTATATTAGTATCGGTACGCATGCGAGTATCGATACCCAAGGGTACCATATCGATACTCATATTCGAGTATTGATGCCCACTGAATGGAATAATCTATAATGCTAATAAAATATGGAAATTGACTAGTAATGAGATAATGTGGAATAATGAAGATAATTAATGAAGATGTTTAATATACACTTCCATAATGTATTAACAAGTTGGTAAACTTAATTGAGTGACTTGATGGTAATAGCAACAGTAGGGATCCTTGGTGGATCGTGTGATGTTGTGTGCTATGTGGTAGAAGTGTCATTGCTATATGCTATGTGGTAGAAGTGTCATTGCTATATGCTGTTATGGACTCCTATATAGTTGTGTTATCTTTGATTGATGGGATCCAAATACCCAGTAAGAGTTTGAGTGTGTTGCAACACCATGGTTGAAGATTTCCAAATGTAGGACCCCGATGTTGTGTGGACGTGGGCCTTATTCGAAGATGCTTGATGAGAGATCCCGAGCATAGATGTAGGATCCCGATGCTGTATGGACGCGGGCCTCATCCCTACGAGTATAGGATCCCGATGTTGTGTGGACGCGAGCCTTACTCAGAGTGTAGGATCCTGATGTTGTGTGGACGCGGGCCTCACTCAGAGTGTACGATCCCGATAATGTATGGACTTATGCGTCACTCCATGTTTGCGGTATGACTTGTGTGCTGTCGCTCGAATGATCTGGTGAGATCCTGAGTATGGTTGGGCCTTGTGAGCCATGTATGATTTTTGCTATGTTGAGAGCATGTGTTTAGGCGACTAATGGTAGCACCGCGTATTTATTTATCTCTCCTTATTGCTTGTGCTAGCTGGCATGCTTACGTTTATGATTAGCATGAAGTGTAGTAGAGTAGATTTGTATCACTTAGCTTTGTAAGCTCAATGCTCAGAATCGTTGTTTCTGTGCGTAGGTTGACCTTTGTATCACGGGATCGAGGAGTACTATTTGTACGGGATTCTAGCATGTGGTGATCTTTAGAGTACGATACTTGTGTTTAGTGGCTATATATTCATAAGACCTTACGTGGTCGAGTCTGTAATTCTTAATTTTAAAATTGTATTAATCAAGTCAAATATTTAAATATTTTAAATTAAAGTGAAGCTCATTTGTAACGATTTAAATTGATTATATATGTCTTCAACTTTTGGATCTAAATATTTTGAAAATATCTTGTTTGGGCTAAAGCCAGTTTGAAAAATTTTATAGTTTTTGGTTTGGGCTTGAGGCCCAATTGTGATATCCGGGTCGAGGTGTTACATTAAATATGTTGTTTGATCAATTTGTTTCACAAAAATTTATGAGCTAGCATAAGTTTTATTTGCATCTAATTTTATAACAAAGTACCATGAAAAAGTAACATATTAAGGATTACATATTTGTTGTTACTACTAATTTACATTGTGACATTTGTATGCTAACACTTAAAAAATAACATGTTAGATTAATACATATGATTCAAGTATCATTTAAATTTAATAATTAATTAAATTGTATTTAAAATAATTATATAAATAATAAATTAATAAATAGATCCTTCAAATATATTTAGTAATATTATATTAAAATATTTAATTTTCATAATCTAATTAATATTAATAAATATTAAATATTGATAACTAATAAAATATTCAAATAAGTATTGAATATAGTCATGTCCTTATATGTCATTTTGTTTGTTTAAATAATCAAACAGCTATCCGCTATCAGTTATTTTTACCAAACACTTTTAATCAGTTAATGCAATTCGCTAGTCAAATCAGCTAATGCACTCAGCTATGAGCTATCAAGTATTCTAATTCGCTATCAACTATCCGCTAATTGCTTAGCAGAGCCATAGTTTTTTTTTGTACAGGAAAATTTGATTTTTATTAGAAACAATAGAATGTTCAATAAATGCAACATACCTCTGTCCACTAAAAAACTCATACCTATAAAACAAAAAAGCGTAAAGCCAAAAAATGCATCTAATGTTTAATTGAATAGTCATTTTGGCCCGTATTCTTTTTTGAAACAATTTAACCATCAACGTTCATTTTGGGTCAAAATGACCCTTTTGCGGATTAAAACTGTTAGTCAACTAACAATAAACAATTTGGAATGACTTGACAAAATTACACGTTAGTAGAAAAAAATAATTTTATATATTTATATAATTTTTTAAAATTATTTTTTGATTGATGTGACATTCTTCAAGTCAACGCATTTGTTTATATGACATTGTCATGTCAACGTGCACTGCCATGTAGGTTTGCCACACATCATTTCAAGTCATTAACAGTTAGTTAACTAATAATTTTCATTCGTAGAGGGGCTATTTTGACCCAAAATGAAACGTTGATGGTTAAATTGCTTCAAAAAAGAATAGAGACTAAAGTGACTATTAGTCAAATGTTAAGGGCATTTTTTTGCCATTATGCCAACAAAAAATGAAACCAAAGGCACAAAGAGCATCGAAACATTCCCTTGGAACCATAAAAATCCAACAACTAATATAAATTTTTTTTATCTTTATCTAACGAGACGCATAAGAGGTGATGTAGGAGTGAAGAGAAAAAAACAATTTAATTATTTAAAACCGTGTATTTTAAAATGATTGATTCAAACATTAACTCATAAGTCGACTTAGTATATGCAATTTATCCTACATTGTGTTCATAATTAAAATTATAATATATTAATAATATTATAATAATTTCATAAAACAAATCAATTATTATTTACTAATTTTAATTTAAAATTAATAGTTACTCCATTTGTCTCACGAAGATTGTCCCTTATTGACTTTTTAAAATTTAAAATTTTTAAAATTTGACTATAATTATATTAAATATTTTAAATAATTAAATTTTATAAAATATATATTTAAGAACTACTTGATTAGAGGTTTTTAAAATATTTTTTTTCATATTTTTATCAATAATAAATTTTAAATAATTATGAGTCAAAATTAAAAAATAAAAAAAATTAATAAAAGACAATCTTCATGGAATATTACATTTAATCAAACAATAAAGAATATATAAATCCCTCGGTGAAACAAGGGAGTTCACACTGGTTTATGTAATAAAGTATAATATCAAATTTTACCCCGAATTAAATAAAAATAGTTAATGGACTAACGGTTAATTGTTGTTGTTGACATGACATATCTCACATGTCATTATTTTATTTTTTTTATTTAATAAATTTGTAATGCCCATTATAAAAAAAATGCAATGCCCCAAAATTTCTGATGAGGACTAAATAAAAAAAATCATAAATACTGGTTACATTGTAAGAATAAAGGTAAATTAAAAATTTTAAAATTTTTAACAATTACCTTATAAATTTTTTATTAAGGGATAAATTGAAAATAAAAAATATCTCAGGGTCAAAATAAAAATTAGTGTAAGATAAAGACCTTTATGACACAATTTGCCTAAAAAGTTAACATGGGATATTGAAAGAGCAAATTTTAGTCCTTCATTGTCATTAAAGAGGTCTTTAAATATAGAATTTTTTTGGCTCAAAACAACCACATACATTACCATAATGCAAAACAAACTACAACAGTTCAACAAGGACAGCATGTGGGTTCACAATCCAATCAGTTGGACACATGGCAAGTCTCGTCGATCTTGCCACCCAGTCTGCTACACTATTACATTCTCGAAGAACAAAAGGAAAAAAAATAAGAATCAAACATATTCACAAGTCCAATAATATTCTTTTCAATAACCGCAGAGCCCCAATAAGACTGCTTTTAGGTCAAGTCTTTTAATGATGTCAACATTATACGACTCCAAAATAATGTTATGAAACCACCTTTGAGAGAAAGAAAGGATTTTGAGTCGAAACGCTTCAGATTCAGCTTCCTCGACAGAAAAAAAGCAAGTCACTTTTGAGTCACCCCCAACAATACAGCTAGAGTGATTACGAATGACTACTGCAAGTCTTGTAATACCTGTAGTAGTCTCAAGAGATGCATCACGGTTAATTTTGACAGTATCAAAACTAGGAGGTTCCCATCTACCTGCTCTAGAGATACATTGAACTTTTGGCGGGGGAGAGATTCCACTTGAGGTAGGTTAATGAACTCATTAAAAGCAAGATTTGAAGATAGCCACACTTCAATAGAATTCTCATATTTGCCATTAAAATCCAAATTATTACGTGATTTCCAAATATGCCAGCATAAAAAGGATATGAGTTGGAGTCCATTTTTGTCATCAGCTTTAGCAAAAAGAATATAATCAATGCTTTCTTGGTTATGAAGGCGTCGACCCCACGAGGGAGGGGTGTTTGAACCTCCTATGCATGTTCAAATTTGAGGCGAGAGCATTATTACCTGTTTTCCATAAAAATGTACTAATTTTTGGAAGGACGTTCAGCTCCCAAAAGGATCTCCAGACTTTTTTTCTTCAATTGGACTGAAGCTAGAGGATGGTTTAGTAACATTTTCCTTCAGATCCATGAGGCAATGATATCCCGATTTTGCGGAGTAAGCTCCTGACTTGGTATGAATCCACACCAACTCATCACAAACAGAAGGTCCACCAATTGGAGTTTTGAGAATACATTCGACCTCCTTTTCAGGGAATAACTCTTTTAACTTTTGCTCATTCTATTCTCCTTTAACTAACAAAGGCAGCTTGCATCAGTGAGATAAACACGTTCAAAATCCCTTTAAGTCTCGTAGCCAGTATTTTTGAGATAATTTTGTAAGCAAAATTACACAGGTTTATTGGTCGAAACTAGTTTGCTTCGTCCGGATTGTTCTTCTTTGAGATTAGCACAATATCAGTTTGGTTTAAACCCTCTTTCACTACACCATTTTGCATGAAGTCAGTAACTATTTTTTGAAAATCCTTTTTAACGAGTTCCCAACACGACTGATAAAAAATCTCAGAAAAATCATTGGAACATGGTGCTTTCAAAACACCCATACTAAAAACAACTTTTATTTCAAATTCAGTAACCTCCTTGCTGAGTTTCCTGTTCATTTTATCAGTGATAACTTTTAGAACTAAGTGAGCCACATGTTGTAGATTAATGGTTGGGTCTTTTGTAAATAAATGTTTGTAGAACTCATGTAAGAGATTGATAATGCTTTCGTCATCTTCAGCCTAACTTCCATCATATGTCCTCCAACTTAATCCAATTTATCCTTACTCTTTGGTGCCTGTGTCTTTCTTCTCTTTTCCAAGTTTTGTCTAACTGCAGTTTAAGAGATTTTACTTCTTCATCTAATTCATTTGCGAGAGGAACACTTTGTATGGCAACATTCTTCTTGCAAAGTTCTTTAACTGTGCTTTTTTTCCTTACAAATTTTTCTTTACTCCAGTTTTATAGTTGTTTTTTGAGTTTCCAGACAATGTCAGTGTTGCTTCTATGATTCCTTTTGTTGTTCCAAGTTTCTTTTATAGCTGCCTTGCAATCCTCTTCAAGCAGCCATTTTGACTCAAATTTGAAGATCTTTCTTTTAATTTTTTTGGTCCCTCTTGTTTGGCAAAATATTGGACTATGATCCAAGCCAACCACCGGTTCCATCAATCCAAAAGCATTTTTTAATACAAGATTCCAAGAAGCATTGAAGAGAACCATGTCGACTCTTTCCATTATTTTATCATTTTCCATTCTTTCCATTAGTATCTCCATAAAACCACTGGTTTCAAGGAAGATATTAAACCAATTTGTCTGCCATTTGTCATAGGGATTTCCACCATTTTATCCCCTTAATTTGCCACTACATTTAAATCGCCTATTATACACCATGGACTATCACTATCAGATCAAACTGTTTTCCAGCATTTAAAATTGTGATTTTAACCTCACAACTCCACCATAATGCTAGACCCTCTCAAAGTCCTTCTGGTTCAATATAAAAGTTGTTGGCAAATCTAAAATTGTTTCTTAGTCTTTCCATCTTTGATCTCTTTTATTTTGTTTCGCTTAGAAAGATAATGGTAGGATAATACTTGAAAATTAAATTGAATATAGCTCTTTTTGTATCTTGTTTCCCTAGGCTCATAACGTTCCATGATAAACATGTCATGGCGGACGGGCAAGAACCAGCCTCAAAGAAAAAACCAGGAAAAAACACAATCCCAAATCAACCACAATCAGCACCGAGTACACCAGAAAACAACAGAAGAGAGTCAAGCATAAGGCCCAGCAGGAAAAAGAGATCTAAAGGAGCATAAGAGACATTTTTATAGAATAAATGGTATCCAAAAAGAAGCAGATCAGAAGAAACACCATAGGAAAACAAACAAACCTTATAGCTCCAGAACACAAAGGTGAGAGCTGATTCAAAGAAATCCAAACATCACCTACGGCCTACAACCATTTCACGTGCGAAAGAGAAGAGTCCAAAACAAAATGAAACTCGAGAAACCTCCAAGGACCAAAAGCTGGCCTAACCCAACTCAAACAAGAAAACCAAGATGTGAAGAAGATCCCGAAAAAATCACCCTTTCTCTTCATAAAGATCTAATCAATCGTCAAACGAATCTGATGGAGAGGGGAATGATTCGAGGAAAATCAAACTCAGTATCGACAAAACCTTGTAGAAACCAACGATTTGAACGAATCAGACTAGCCTGGAAACTTGAGAAAAGAAGAAGAGCCAAATCCACCAAAACTCTACAGGAAAGAGAAACACCCAACGCTAAATCGTCAACCCAAACTCAAGGGAGCGGAGAAAGGAGATAGGATTGGAGAGCCAAATCCATGAAAGCTTCACAATCAACAACCCCAGGCAAGAAGAAAGCAAATCAAGAGTTAGGGTTTTTGGACCCGAGAGAAATTGGGGATTCCTCCTTTCCTTGAGGTTTATATACCTAATGCTTTGATTCTAATGAAACGACTGCTTTTGATTTCCCTTTATTTCTCTTTAGATTGTGGAGTACCATTCTTAAGTATAGAAAAAATGAGCATGTTATTATAACAAGAAAATAAACGCTTCCATTAAACAAGAACATTACGTAGGAAATGGGCTAGGCAACAAGTAATCCTAGAGAACATAAAGTGGTCCATGACAGAGCTAAAAAAAACTACAAAAAACATACGCCTGCAGTCCAAATAGTGGCCTTCCACCAAGCCTAAAACAAAAACCGTAAGAAATTACAGGGAGAGAGCACTGCCTGAGATGTTTGAAGTTGTCGTCGTCCTTCATCGAAAAACTAGATTCAATCTTTTTTAAGTAATTTTTTTGTAAGAACTCAATAATCTGAGAAAGGTCTTCCCAATGATCGAACATAGGGACCTATTCAACAAAACACCACTTTGATACAATCAAGACCGCCTGAGAACAACGATGTCGGAACTTGACCACAAAGACGAAAAGATAGATAACTTGAAATATGAGCATGTTCAAATAACTTTAACATGGATTAGATCAATACTTAGTATCTCTTGGATACACGGATCTACATTTCCTTTCTAAGTAATATAGTATCAAGTAATCCAATGGTGAATCTAAAAAAATATAATTGACTCAGCCAATATATACATATAGGGTTACGATCCATTTATATTATGTAAAACTCAATTACTTTTACACTTTTTTGGGCAGTTGAATGATGATAATAAATAGCTAAGATTATTTCCTTATCTTTTTTTCCCGGGATAATATTATCTCATATAGAGTTAGGATCTACTTACATTGTGTAAAACTTAATTATTTTTACACTTTTTGGGCCGTTGAATGATGCTAATAAATGGCCAAGATTATTTCTTTATTTTTTTCATGGAAACTTTATTTCCACAAGCACCTTAGTTTAGGATTTAGAGATTTTGTTTAGGGTCTAGGTATTAGTGGACGCGTTTTAAATTTAAGGGGCGTGGTTATAATTTAGGGTTTAAGGTTTATAGGTTAAACTCTAAATCTTTAACCATATTACCCCAAAAACTAAACACTAACTGACCGGCTCTTTTCAATCGTATATCCAAGTGCAGGCTGTTGTCGAGTAATAATTCTCGGGAGTCCGAGGTCGAATTCACAGGGAAGTTTTGTTTAGAAATTACAAGATAAAAAAATAAAATAAAAATCTGCAAAGAGAAAGTTGATTAGAAAATAAACAACAATATAAAAGAAGCCGAGGTTTTGAGAATCCACTCTTGGTATTATACTAAGATTAATTTTTATTCATCTTATTACTCAATTGAAGTCCATATGATAAAATGAAATCCAATTGGAAGGTCCTGCAATGAAAGTCCAAAGCCCATTGTCCAATGTCCATAATCAAAGTCCAAAGTGCAATAAACAATGTCCAAAAAAATGCAAAGGTATAACATATGGTGTTATATGGATTGTTGGAATCAAAATTAATAAACAAGTCCAAGTGTTCATTATGCCAATTTATTTTGTCTACAATAAATCAAGTTAATTATAACAAGCATTTATTTTGCCAAATTACTTGTCTATAATGAAGCAAGGTTCTTAATTTATTAACATGAATATTAACCAACTGAATTTAACATCATATACTAACTTAACATGTTTTAGAATACGTTGAGAATTTCAAACTAGCCTTTAGTATATACCAAGAGCTTCATCCTTTCACCTCAGCAACTTGACTTAAAAAGACACCATAACTTTAAAGAAAATACAATTTGGTTTATAAAAACCAAACATAAGAAAGAAAAATATAAAGATGAAAAAAATATATAAAGATAAAAGAAAAATATAAAGATGAAAGAAAAAAAATGTGATCTTGAATTTTTAACAACAAAGTTACAACCAAGCTTCCAAGATGATTTACAAGGCAAAACTAAAGCCTATTTATAGGAAATTTTTGATGCTAGATGACAATGGATAGTGGATTATTTGATGATAACTTTGCATTATTTGATGATGACTTTAAATACAAGTAGTTATCGTAGTGTCCCACTAGTATGATTCCGGTTTTCATCATTTTGTGGGCATTTCCAGATTTGTTTTGACTTCCCAATCACTTTGAAAATGTAGTAGACTCAATAAGCTTTCCAAAGGTATCTCACAGGCCAATTTTCGAGTTCTGGAGCTCAAATTATAGTCAAAACCATGCAATGTATTGAGTGCAAAATTTTAGTACGAGATTATTGCATCTATTTTCTCAATTTCAGCATTTGCCCAATTCTTTTCACCTTGGATCATCTTTGGATTCAACTTCATTTGTGTCATAATTGCAATCACCAAATTCAACATATCTAATCCTACAATTAACAAAAAAATACGATTTATTAAAAATAACTGAAAACATAACAAAAGTAGTAAAACCGCAACATATTTAAAATATATACCACAAAATATGAAATAACTAAAAACCTACAAATTTCAATAGAACACTTAATAAGCAATGCAAATGTCCGTACTATAGATACTAAAATAAGACTATATTAAGGACTCATCACACCCTCACACTTATATTTTTGCTTGTCCTCAAGCAAACAAATCACTAATGCAAATGTAGATGCAACCTGATATACTTTAGCGTCAACTGATGAGGAGAACACAAATTTGTGAATGTAGAGTAAAATATCACTGTTAAGAACTTAAATGTTTGAACATGGTCAAATAGAATGCTATTCATGACATAGGTGGTCTCTAGAAAATTCTCACAGTCAAAAAGTGTAGGACAATGAAACTTCTGTGCTTATATGTGTGCAAATCACCTGTGTGCAATCTCATTAGCACATTGGAAAAGTAATAAACAATAAGTGAATGGCTATCATGAATTAATTCATTATTCAACTTTATATATAATTAGTTCCAATATAATAGAGTCACCATGTCTTTTAATTGGCTTATAACGGGGCTTAGGTCAAAGTATAATATTTCAGTGAGATTGGCAACAATTGGCTTATCCTAAACTCGATCTACTTACGGATCAAAGTGAGCAAGAAGTATTAATTCTCATCTTCCCCTAGTGATCATCCAACTCCATCATTTTCCAAAATATTCCTTATTTCTCCATTACAAAAGGATAAAGCATAAAGCATAAGTATTTTTTCTTTTCTTTTCTTTTCTTTCTTTTCTTTTTTTTTCTTTTTTTTACATGACATTAGTATTATTTTATTTTATTTTTTTTTCAATAAAGAGAACATTTTTGTAGAAAAATAGAATTTCATGCTTTAATCCTTCTTGTATCTTTCTCTTATTAAAATTTATCTACCTACCCCATTAATACTTATGCTCATAAAGATATGTATGGTAACTACTGAGCATCTAAAGCAAACAAAGGTAAGGTTGGAGCTTTAAGCTCTGTAGGTAAAGATAAACAAAGAAATATTTGGTGAGTCAAGAAAAGGCTATAGGCTCAAAATCAGGTGTTCAAGGGAAATATTGTATGGTTGGCTCAAAAGGCTCAATCGATCCAAAAAAATAAAAGACTTAGATCGTCCCCTATCATGCATTTGGAACTTTTTTATTATAAAAAGGTGAAATAATGAAATTTTTTATGATTGGGTTCATCTTTCACTTACGATCGATTAAAATTCTATGTACGTCCCATGAGACAAATGATGTGTAACAAAGAAATCACAAATTCTGGAGATATCAAGAAAGATTCAAAGTGAAGCATCCAATGTCCTTATTCTTTCTAACTGTGAAACATCAGAGACTCTTTCTATCGACAAGTCATAGCATAATTTTGACACATATTTAATCTTTCAAGTTTTTAATAGTGATGTTTTACTTTATATTCACAAAATTATTTTCAACTCACAGAAATCAATTAAGTACATGCAACACTATGCACAAAACAAACAAACACTCAAGCATCGGACCAATCACTTTTTTCTTTTTTTTGAAATATATATATTATTAAATTGTCAAAGGGTGTCTCAAGATTTACTTTACTCAGCCACTTTTTCAACTTAACTTCTCTTAAAAATTTAGACATCTAATAAAACATGTATTATAACTACTATTTTATAACAAAGTAAACAAGTCATAATCAACAAGGTGTGTTTCAGTATAAATACTTACTCAACCACCTTTTACCTAGCTATTTCAAAAAAGCCAAAGTGCGTCTTACAATTAACCAACAAGATTAACTATAATCTATCACTTTTTTTCAATTTTACTTAACCTAATGATTTAACAAACGTCAAGATTTTTTTTTCTTTTTTTTATTATTATATCACCTAATTCTCGTCATTTGGGGGAAACATAAAACATGAAGGTAGTGAAGTTCGAGGGGGTTGCAAGTAATCACGCATCGAGCGCACTTGCATATTTACATTTTCATTGAGAACAAGTTGATCTTCAGCCATGGTAGGTGAATTTGGAGGTGTGTCAAACAAATTTTCGAAAAGAGTTTCAAAATTATTTCTAACCAAACGACGAGAATTAAAATCACGCTGCCTAATCGACATAAAAAACTAATATACACATAAATAGGCGGTAAAACCGTCCATTAAATATAATATATAGGAGGTAGAACCATCCATTAAATATATATATATATATATATAAACTTGAATTCTAAATCTTACCCTCCCCAGCAACGGCGCCAAAAACTTGACCGACTCTTTTCAGTCATATACCCAAGTGCAGGTTGTTGTCAAGTAATAATTATCGGGAGTCCGAGGTCGAATCCACAGGGAAGTTTCGTTTAGAAATTACAAGATAAAAAATAAAATAAAAATATGCAAAGAGAATAATTGATTAAAAAATAAACAACAATATAAAAGAAGCCGAGGTTTTGAGAATCCACTCTTGGTATTATACTAAGATTAATTTTTATTCATCTTATTACGCAATTGAAGTCCATATGATGAAATGAAATCTAATCAGAAGGTCCTGCAATGAAAGTCCAAAGTCCATTGTCCAATGTCCATAATCAAAGTCCAAAGTGCAATAAACAATATCCAGAAAAATGCAAAGATATAGCATATGGTGTTATATGGATTGCTGGAATCAAAATTAATAAACAAGTCCAAGTGTTCATTAAGCCAATTTATTTTGTCTACAATAAATCAAGTTAATTATAACAAGCATTTATTGTGCCAAATTACTTGTCTATAATGAAGCAAGATTCTTAATTTACTAACATGAATATTAACCAACTGAATTTAACATCATATACTAATTTAACATCTTTTAGAATACGTTGAGAATTTCAAACTAACCTTTAGTATATTCCAAGAGCTTCATCATTTCACCTCAGCAACTTGACTCAGAAAGAAACCATAACTTTAAAGAAAATACAATTTAGTTTACAAAAACCAAACATAAGAAAGAAAAATATAAAGATGAAAGAAAAAAATGTGATCTTGAATTTTTAACAACAAAGTTACAACCAAGCTTTCAAGATGATTTACAAGGCAAAACTAAAGCCTATTTATAGGAAATTTGTGATGCTAGAAGGCAATGGATAGTGTATTATTTGATGATGACTTTGCATTATTTGATAATGACTTTGCATTACTTGATGATGACTTTAAATACAATGGTTATCATAGTGTCTCACTTGTATGATTCATGTTTTCATCATTTTGTGGGCATTTCTAGATTTGTTTTGACTTCCCAATCACTTTGAAATATTATTAGACTCAATAAGCTTTCCAACGGTATCTCACGGGCTAATTTTCGAGTTCTGGAGCTCAAGTTATAGTCAAAATCGTGCAACATATTGAGTGTAGAATTTTAGTACGAGTTTATTGGGTCTATTTTCTCAATTTCAGCATTTGCCCAATTCCTTTCACCTTGGATCATATTTGGATTCAACTTCATTTGTGTCATAATTGCAATCACCAAATTCAACATATCTAATTCTGCAATTAACACAAAAATACGATTTATTAAAAATAACTGAAAACATAACAAAAGCAGTAAAATTGCAACATATTTAAAATACATACCACAAAATATGAAATAACTAAAAACCTAGAAATTTCAATAAAACACTTAATAAACAATGCAAAATGTTCGTACTATAGATACTAAAATGAGACTATATTAAGGACGCATCACTAACCTCTAAACCCTAAATTTTAACCATACATCCTAAATTCTAATCATAAATCATAAATTCTAAACTCATGCATTCAAATCCATAAACCCTATACTTGTTCCCTAAAACTAAGACACTTGTGAAAACTTTTCGTTTCCACCGTCAGTGCATAAGATATTTTCCCAAATATATATGAGATAAGATCCTCTTACACTATGTAAAACTTGAAAGTTTAACACCTTTTTTGGACCATTGGATAAAGGTAAATTGATGGTTGAAATTAACAATAGAGAATGTGAAGATTATCCCAGAAAAAAAGAGATAAGGATATAATCTTATCCATTTATCACCTCAATCCAACGGTTTAGAAAAGGGGTAAAAGTAATTGACTTTTACATCGTGTAAGTGGATCTTAACCCTATATATAAATACGGGTGAGTGAAACTCAACTCGAAAAATTAAAATTTTTTAGACTCAAATTGTAATTTTATAAACTCGATTCGAAAATTTTTAAACAAAATTAACTTATTTACCTAAAATCCAACATATATATTTTTTTAGAGAACCAACATACTTTATTATATATAGAATATGAATTTTTTTTGGCATGGGAGGGCCATGGGTTAGGTAGGCCTAGGCTTGCATACGCCACTGAAGTAATATCTTTTCTTGTTTAGGCTTGAATCCTATAAAATCAACAACATCGAGATCCACTAATTGGTCGAGTAATTAAGGATGTTCATGTTGTCCCATTTTATATAGATTTAAATATTGACATTTATCTTAAAAATATAAACACCTCTCTATTTAATAAAAAAAATCAACAACATTCCTCCATCTCGTCAATACAACATCAATCTCATACATAAACGTTCAAGAAATAATATCATTGGTGGTAGGGCTGAGCATGGTTAACCGCAAAACCGAAAACTGATTCGAACTAAGGCGTTTGGACGGTTTATGGTTCATAAGTTTATGAACAGTGGTTAACCGAATCAAACCGAATTTAATTTTTTATTTAATTTATAATTATTTTTATAATGTAAAAATAAGTATTTTATACTTACAATACTATAGATGCATTTTTAATTATTATTTTTTACTTAAAAAATTAAGTTTTTAATAAATATTTATGAAAAATACTTTAAAACGCTAACTTTTTAATGTTTAAAAGTCATCAAATAAAGCTATTTTGTCAAAATAATTTACAAAATTTCAAAAATTAAAGTTAATATGGAAAAATCGAAAATCGAGATTAACCGAACTGAAAACCGATGATTACTAAAATAACTGACCGAATTAAACCGAAACCGAACCGTATACACCCCTAACTGGTGGGAATGAGAATAGAGCTAAACCTAGAGATAATTTCATACACAAACAAAAGGCCCAAACCTTCCTATAATTATTGGACCCATGAAATAATTATCAAATATAAAACTAAGCCCAAAATATTTTCTTCAATGTTGGGCTAATCACACGACTCAGTTCCGAGCGAGCATACTAATGGAATGTGCAACTATTACCTTCCATCTTCAACCTCGCTTTGTTTATTCTTCATTCTATTAATAGATTCTGCCTTTTTACAGTCTTAAGCTCCCTAACTTCAGTCTTCTTCTCCGGGATAACTCTGTTCTTCATGATGGAGGTGCTTTACTCTTTCCTTTTCTTCCCTCTCTCTCGCTCTACTTTTATGCTTAATTTCTGTTTTTTATTCAAAGAAAAAATTTCTGATTATGGGGAAATGGGGGTTTTCCACTCTTTCTTATGTGATTTACTTAATTTTTGGTTTTGGGTTTTCAAGATATGATGAATTTTTTGACTTTTTGGTAAAGAAAAAAAGGATTGAATTTTACGAAATCAGACAATATCTTGGTGTTGTTTGAATGGAAATTCACTGAGATAGGGACAGTTTCTGGGAATTGCTAGATCAATGAAAGCTTGAATAACTATGCTTCTTTTGTTTATTTAGAAATGAATGCCGCTTACTTCTTGCATTTGATTGGTGTAATTGTTTGAATTGTTGAACGTTTTTAGTACTTAACTAATATAATAGGTTCAATTGGGATATTCATTTATTTTCTTTCTTCAATGTATATATGTAAGATTCATAATATTGGAATTGAAACAAAATATTATAGAAGGTAGCAATTTCACATTCTGGATATAATATTTGCTGCAAAACACATCATTTGAGGTAGTTCCTGATACAGGGTCCAGTATGTAGAGTAGCCTGCGGATGCTATGTTCTATTGGCCATTTCCATTGGGGCTCATTGTAACATGTCTAATAATAATATAACATTCCCTGCGACCTTGGACCCACAAACTCGGCCTGTGGCTGCCGTCGATGTGGAGGCCAAGGGACCTGAGGTGATGTCTATACTAATGATTGCTTGCTATTCTTCCCTGTCAAAGGTTCCTTTGTTATTTTGTGCCTTGCCCTGAGAATAAAATTAGTTATGGCTATAGGCGTGTTTTGATTCAGTGGTAATAACGTTTTATTGGTTGATTCTTGTAGAATTTAGTAGTTTTATTTCTGTATTCAAGTCTCTTTTTCTTGTTTTGTTTGATTTGATAGCAACTTTGTGCTAAATATTTTTTTGTGACGATTTGTTAGCGCAACTCGAGTGGAAGCGGGATCAACAAGAACAAACAAATGGTGGAGCAGTTGCAGCAATATGGTGTGTTCTCATCGAAGAAGGTTGCTGAAGTAATGGAGACTGTTGACAGAGCATTATTTGTAGCCGATGGGACCCCAGCTTATGTTGATAGTCCCATGGCAATAGGTTACAATGCCACCGTGTCTGCACCTCATATGCATGCTACTTGCCTTCAATTATTGGAGCAAAATTTGCAACCCGGCATGCGCGCTTTAGATGTTGGCTCAGGTTTCTTTTTACTTCATATCATTGTATCTTTGCTTTTTTGGATTCTTCCATATGTATAACACTTTTGGAGTGGTGGAATATCAAATGTGCTGATTTTTTTCTCTCGGGTTAACCCCACTTTGTCTATGGTCATTGAGGATCGATCATACTAGTTGATGCTTGTGTCTAATCGACCTGCAGTTAGAAAGGGCTCCAGTGAATACATCAGTAATCCAGTCTTAAATGTTTATGATTTTATGGTGCTAAAATAGGTGCAGAAAAAGAGGTTGTTGGAAGAAAACCGAAGGGGTTATCTCTGCACTTGTGGCATAATTTGGTCATTGCATGCAGTCTAATATTTTGATAGTCCTTTTTTTGTGGAAGGCTTATTTAGATTTACATCATGCATTTCTTTTATAGGAACGGGGTACTTGACTTCTTGCTTTGCAATAATGGTTGGATCACAGGGTCGTGCTATTGGTGTGGAACATATACCCGAATTGGTTGCTTCTTCCATAAAAAATATTGAGAAAAGTGCAGCAGCTCCGCTATTGAATGAAGGTTCTCTTTCAGTGCATGTTGGCGGTATGTGCTCATTGAAACTTTCTATATTGAATTTAATGTGCTCTAAGTTATAAACCATTTATCAGTTGATTCGGTATATCTCGTGGGATTGAAAACAAGTTAGTTGTCCTAGTCGAACCTTTCATAACTAGTATACCACTAGATGGTTATACCTTTTCGTAGAGTTCAGTCTTTAGAAGTTTTTGAATGAGAATCGATGTTTCAATTAATGTTTGTGATGGATGCTTTGACCATATACGCTATCATAGATGGACGAGAAGGTTGGCCAGAGCATGCACCCTATGATGCTATACATGTTGGGGCAGCAGCACCAGAAATACCTCAGCCTCTCATCGATCAATTGAAGCCCGGTGGCAGAATGGTGATCCCCGTGGGAAAAATGTTCCAAGATTTGAACGTGGTAGATAAAAATTTGGATGGTTCGGTTAGCATTAGAAGCGAGATTTCTGTCCGTTACGTTCCTCTGACCAGTTGTGATGCACAGTTGAAGGGTTATTAAGTTCGGGCAGGTATGACGTATTCTCTTGTTTGAAAGACTATTATCATTTAAAGGTTGGTTCTTATTAAACCCCGCCTGTATTGTACAGAATATCGGCAGTTATTTCATGTTCCTATAAATGGTTTGGCTTTGGTATGTTTCGGGGTCGGAACATGAGGAAATGCAGAGAACAATTAAAACAATCCGTTTGCTGGGGCTGGAAGCAATCCGTGGCACAATGCAGAGGATAATGAAAGAAAAATGATGATGTCTTCCAATAATATTATGCGTTTTTCGCATAACATCATTGTTCGACATGATTGTTACTTAACATAAATCCTATGATATTTGGGTTACTTAGTTTATTTTTTGAAATTTAAATTTATTATCGTTGACGAGTCATCATTTAATTTAGGGTAAAGTTCACAAATAGTCATTAAATTTTAGTTAGTTATTCAATTTGGTGATCAAATTTTCTATTGTTTTAATATTATTAAACTTTCTGATTTGCTTCAATTTGTCCGCTTAACTCTTAATGGATGTTAAGAAAGTGATATGACAATTAACAAATTTTGTATAATAACACATTTAGCCCTCAACATTTACACATTAAAATAATTTAGTCCTAATTCAAAAAATAATAATAAATTTAACCTTCAATTTTTATACATTTTTTTAATTTGTCCTTATTTTTAATTAAAAATAATTTAACCTTAAACCCTAAATTTGAAACTCTAAGTCTAAAACCCCTAAACCTAAAACACTAAAACCATAAATCCAAAGCCTATAAACCCCAAAGTTAAAAACATCCATCAATGAAAAAGATAACGACGAAGAAACGATGCTGCGATATATGGTCTGTAATTATACTATCCAATTTTCTAAGCCTGCAACTAGAAATCAAGTTCATCTATTTAACATTGCTTTGGGTTGATCTGCAAAAATTATGTCATTATAGAGCTATGCTCTAAATCCATCTAGTAAGCTTATTCATATTAGTAATCCATTGCTGTAGTGAACTAATCTGTTAGCTCTTCGTGGGCTTTTTTTGGGTTTATGGTTTTAATGTTTTAGATTTAGGGTTTATGGGTTTGAGGTTTTTGGTTTTGTATTTGTGGATTTGGGGTTTTAGGTTGTGTTTTAGATTTAGGGTTAAATTATTTTTAATTAAAAATAGGGACAAATTGAAATAATATTTAAATATTGAAGGTTAAATTTATTATTATTTTTCGAATTAGGACTAAATTGTTTAAATTTATAAATGTTAGGACTAAATGTGTTATTATACAAAATTTGTTAACTGCAACGTTACTTTCTTAACGTCCGTTAAGAGCTCAGTGGCCAAATTGAAGCAAATTACAAAGTTTAATGGTAACAATGAAGCACCCTAAAGCCCGGTTACCAAATTAAATAATTAACTAAAATTTAGTGACCATTTGTAAACTTTATCCTTTAGTTTATTGGTATAAAATTATGGGACAGAAAAGGGGACTTAAGGGGTAGGTTTGCGGTGCGACATGGTAAAATGCGGCTAATATACGGCGGCACATGTTTTCCCAATTATAGGTTATCAACCCATTCAAACAAGTTTTGGTTAACATTTTCAGTTGGCTAATGAAATGTTTTGCCTCTAAATTGTTTTTTTCTAACATTTTAGGTGCCGAGTTAAATATTTTCATTTGAACTTAGAAAGTGAAATACATTCGTAATATTTTAGGTTCCCTAACCACTCAAACTACTTTTCGGAATGAAATGTTTCACTCAACTTATCTCGGTAATAATTTAGGTTCCCTAACGCCAAACTGAATGCAAGTACCATTTTAGGTGCCGATCCCGAAACTAAATTTCATTAACATTTAAGGGTCAAACTGAATGTAGGTAACATTTTAGGTGACGATCCCGAAACTGAATTTCAATAACATTTTAGGGTTCAAACCCGAAATTGATTTTCGGTAACATTTTGGATTTTGAACCCGAAACTAATTTTTGGTAACATTATAGGTCAAGAACCACAAACTCGTTACAAGTAACAATTTAAGTGTCGAACCCCAAACTAATTTTCAGTAACATTTTAGGTGTCGAACCTGAAACTCGTTTTGGGTAACATTATAGGCGCCGAACCCCAAATAAATTTCAATAACATTTTACGGTCTAAACCCCAAATTGATTATCAATAACATTTTAGGTGCCAAACCCCAAATTGATTATCGATAACATTTTAGCTGCCGAACCCCAAACTAATTATCAGTAACATTTTAATTGTCGAACCCCAAACTAATTATCTATAACATTTTAGGCACCAAACCCCAAATTAATTATCAAAAAAAATTTAGGTGCTGAACCCTAAACTAATTATCAATACCATTTTAGGTGAAAACCCTAGTTTTATCCTTACAAATCTTCTATAAATACTTCTACACTTCTACCATATTTTGCAAAAATATTTAAAAATTATGACAAGATTTTTTGCAACTATTTTTTTAGGAACTTACCTCTACACTTCATTCAACAACAACATCAAGAAGGATGATTTGTTTGAGTTGATTTCCACGGAGGTTAGCAAATCAACAAGGAAGAAATTGTCTTCATTGGAAGCCAAAATCCCCGTTTATGAGCCCGACCATGAAGCTCATTACATGCTAAAGATATGTAATGCAAGCGACCTTCGAAAGATGCTTAGGAGATACAACCATGTAGGGGGTACCAACATCGAGTTGTATGTAAATTTTGATAAAGGTGTAAGTTAATCAAGAACCCCAGGAGGTTCTCCACCTTCCGCAGACGAAGACGCTGTTTGTGTACGTAATTCCAAGAGACGACATGAGAAAGAATAAATAATTGAGGAATTGAACGTCACATATGATATATGTACAAACTATGACAGCATGAAAACATATTGTTCTTCCATTCATTTTAACTGGAAGTAGCAATGAACCATGTATCAAATTTTATATCGTATTTTTTAATCTAATCACAGTTTGTGTTTGTGATGGTGATCATATTTCACACACATCAGTTCGTCAAACAAATGTACCGAATGTAATGGGATTTTGACAACTTACTCAAAGCTGAGTATATCGTTAAACACGTTTGACATTGTTTTAGCATCGATAAGTATCAATATTGTACTTCGCGTTTTGATATTCTTGAATATGAACCTAAAATCTTAAAAGATATGGTAACATTTAAGGTGCCCATTCTCGTTATAAGTATCAAACCTCATATACAAGTTTCGATACTCCCAATTAATATGAACATATGACTATACATAGATGTGAACATTGTACACAATTAGTATCGAAACTTTACATGAATGGGTACATTTTATATGTTTCAGTATCGAAACTCTTAGTTCTGTTACAGCTAAGAATCCTGGCAAGGAAAAATGTGTTAGGCACGTACAACAGAGAATCCTAAGATTAAGATGACATGTCAGCGACGTGCATAAGAGATTCCTGACATGAGTCGTGTTAGAGTACAACTTTTAGTCAAGTTACTTTCACGATAGGTTTAAATTTCTTACTAGTTGTGTTGTTGTATTACATTGACGATAAGCAAGCAGTTGTTAGTTTCCAAACGTATCCTGACATTGTTTTTCTACCATAAGGTAAGTTGTATCTTGTTCATATCTCTAGATGAAAAATTTATTACAACATAACATAGCCATGAAATAATCAAAACAGACTTGTAGGACATCACATTGTTTTTTAGGTATTTTCTTTTGACCTCAAATTTCTCCAGTTTTTTTCCAACCTTCTTACTTCATCCATATTCACCAATTTCTACAATTCAGCATTATGAATTTAAATTTCCTAGTTTTCAGCCAACAACATTTGAACCAGATTTCTCAATTCTTCAACATCGATCAATTTTCCATCATTGTCAATCCATTTAAAGAAATCACAAAGGCTCTACAAATGTGCAAAAGAAATTCAGAATCACACATTAATTGAAATATTGGAACAGTAAACCCAACTTATTACTTAATACCTCAGGGACTATAGTACATCCATAAAGTCTCTTCCTTTTGCTCCGTGGTATAGTTGAAGTGCAAACTGGTGATTGCAATCTACAATAACAATGAACAATATTCCCTTTAGCACGTTATTTAGAACTTCCAATAGACATTGTTGAAGGAAAACTCAAATAGTTGACATTGCACCGTGCAAAGATAGAAGTGGAGAGGATTATAAGAATAGTGTATAATTTTGGCAAATAAAATAAATAAAATCAATGGAATTTTAAATTTGTAGAAATGTAACTGAAATAAAATAAAATGAAATCCATCAAACATTAAGTCCATAAAATATTAACAACTTCAAAATTCAAATGTCATTATATTAAGTCTATTCATCCATCTTGCGAGTACTGAATTCTTGACGAATGGAGGCTATTTCCTTGTGAATCTATGCAAATTGAGAATCAGCATGCTTACGAAGCTCAACAAACTGCAAATCTGCATGGATGCAAAGCTCGGCAAGCTGAGACTCAACATGGTTTTGAAGCTCCGCCAACTACGAATCAGCATGGTGATGAAGGTCAGCTAACTGCGAATCAACATGTTCACGACAAGTAACCATGTAGTCAAGCAGTGACTTCATCACAATCTCCTCTCGGATTTTAGGAGAAACTTGTTCGGTAGGCGAAGGGGAATGTTCTTCCATATTTTGTTTGTTGGCGGCATCTTTTGAGTCCTTATAAATCCAATGATTTTTTCAAAATTGGAATCTGCATTTACAGACCGAATGAATGTCAATCTTTTCCTTTAAATAGACAGGTGGGTCAAAAGAAAAATCAACATCATTCTTCTGAAAGACGTGTGTAATGACATAAGCATATGGAAGAGAGGTTGAGGTTCTATGGCCATTATTGACAAAGGATACTAGCTGGAGGAAATGATTTTGGCAATGTTTGGAGCAACCTCAGTTCGATATTGGTTAAGCCACCAATAATCAATCTTTCAGATTGTTAATGCTTTCCCAGCGAACGATCATAAAAACCATGCTACAATAAGGTGCAAGATTCTCTCTTCAAAAGGAAAATTTCTAGGGCTATGGTCTTTGTACTTTTCAATAAAGCTGGTTTCGCTTTCATCATAAGGGCCTTTATTTTCATTACCTAAATCAAATGCAATTGATTGGGGGTGATAAAGAGTTCCTTATCCATAATATAAGAGTTGATGCCTATGATCTCAAATGAATTTGGATCACGTACAATTGTGGCATTACTGTAAAAGACCTATACAAGTCTTTCACAAGCCCTCAATTTGATCCCAAGAAAAGCATTCCAACCCCATTTCGTGAAAGTTGAGTTCATTTTGAAGTTATAGTCTGGGTTCTGAAGGAAATTCATGTCCGCGACATGTTCTTTATGAATTGGTCTGTTGTAGAAATGTTTATAAAATTTGGTATTTTCATCCCCGTCTCTAAAAAAATATTCATCAATAGATGGTGTTGGCTCAACGATTTTTTGACGTTTGGTTTGCTGCATGGTTAATGGGTAGAGTAAAGAAGAGTTGAATAGGATTTGGGTTTAGGGATCCTGTAAGAAATAAAACAATTGATTGCAAGTCGATCAACATCACAAATTGAAGAATTTACCCAACCCCATCAATGAGTATATTTATATGAAAATAGAAAAAAAATTCATAGGAACCCATCAATAATGTCAAACGTGTTTTTAACTCGAAGCCAAGCCTATCGATGATATCAAGCAATTCCCAAGTTCAAAGCTAAGCCATGGAAAGAATTGGAAAACCCAACAAACAAAATAGTATGTAAAAAATTTAGGGTTTCTAGAAATACCTTTGATTTAATTGGGCTTAGGGTTCCTATTAAATTTTAAACGAATTTAGCGGGAAATCTTAAAAACCCAAGCAATAATATCAACCAATTTCTGAAAATCAACGATGAGGCATGGAAAGTAAATTAAAGTCAATCAAAAGCAAATGAATGTTAAAAAAGTTAGTGTTTCCAGATATATACCTTTGATTCCAGTAGGCAGGATTTGATTAAACTATGTTTAGGGTTCCTGTTAACATTTAAAAAAATCAGTAGAAAATCGAAAAACCCCATCAATTATATTAAAAAAATTTTCAACATCAACGATCATACATAGAAAGTAAATGAAAACCAAACAAAACCAAAGGTATTTTAACATAATTAGGGTTTCCATAAATATACGTTAGCTTGCTTCCAACAATCTTTGAGTTAACTGAGTTTAGGGCTCCTGTAAAAATTTAAACAAAATAATCAAAAAATTTGAAAAAACCCATCTATAATATCAACCATATTTTCAACATCAATGGTCAGCCACAGAAAGTACATGCAATCCAAACAAAAAAAGCTAGGTTGTTTAACAAAATTAGGGTTTTTAGAAATACCTTTGAATCAAGTAGATTCAAATTAAATTGGAAGGGATGAGGAGATGGTGTTTAGAGGTTTGATTGGTGAAAGAATAAAGTGAGAATTCCTTGAATTTAAAGAATTTAAAATGAAGGAATAGAGGAATCTAATCGGTTTGCACAACTGAGTGAGAGTGAAAAAGGGCACTAATTTTTGGATGTGACTTTCCGGCTTTGATATATATATATATTCCACGTTAAGTCTCAGAACTGGGTCATAAGTTTCACAACTCTTAATGAAAAAGAAACGGGAACGGGAATGAAAACTAAAAAAGGTTATACGTTTTAAGTTTAAAACTGAAAATGTCATAATTCAAAGTTCAAATATTTTTATAGAAACCGAGATATCAGTTCTGATACGTTATACCAAACACTTCAACATCAGACACTTAATCAGTATCGAAACTTAACTATGAAGTTTTGAAACTTTATAGCAAACCTATAATGTAACTGCTTGTTCCTACATTTTCGTTGGTCGTTAATTCTACTAGTACCGAACCTTGATCTAATGATTTTGAAATCTTCTTCTTTCGTTAGAAATGTTTTTAATAGTATTATCAGAAATATTTTTAGGGGTGCGATTACATGTTTGGTTGAGGGAATATAAGATTACTTAGAGGTAAATTTTAGTAAATTTTCATTATGATATATTTTCTTTTTAACAAGTCAAACTTTAAATATTAATTTAAAAATAGTTGCTTGAAGATTCATATCATTATACTTACCATATAACAACTATACTCCTTAAATTTTAAAGCATGTATGAAACAATAAAATGAATAATAATTTGTCTAAAGTAATGAAAAAAAATGATAAATAGGATATTATGATCGTATACTAAAACACCACGTATCTATTTTATTTTCTTACTAATTTTTTACAGAGGCATGATTTTGTTCTTTTATTTAAATATTAAAATTCTTTTTTAATATGTGCAAACCATTTAAATAAATGCAATGTTGGTCATTTACACACTCGTCAAATGCCCCCAAACTTAAACTGTTGCTTGTCCTGAAGTAATGCAAAATGAAAGCAAGAAAAACAAAAGGCAAAAATTAAAAACAATAAACAGCCAATAGTTCCCAAGGTTCCAACTAATCTATGATTACAATGATTCCAAGACATGCAACAATTGTAATTCATTTCTCAGCTATTTTAATGAGATGCAATGCATAATTTGTGCGTATCCCTTTAGTTCCTCCACTTGGAATGGGAGCAGTCCCGAGAGTACATCAATAATGGTATCCCCCACCTATTGTTCTACTCTCGCCTTCGCACATAGTACTATGATTAGGTTAGGGAAGAATAGATCCTATGGTTTGCTCATCGACGCAGCTCTTTCGATGATGGTAGCGTGAATTAGCTACGCTGGGTATAGGTCACGTCCCTTGATGAGGGAGTCCAATAACAACATCCGACAGAGAGAAAAAGTTTCTCAATTTTGGGTGGGTAAAAGGCAGTTATTGATGATATGGGCCCAAAATCTTGAATCTGGAAGAAGTTGTCACCATTGTACCATTCTCTCATGGCCTTCTCCAGTCCATATAGTTCTTTGAACACAAAGGTCCCGTAGAATCGAGAAGTATGTTCGGTCTGCAACAAGGGACATGGAAGTGGTGTAGGCTTTTTGATGGTCTAAGAATTCATAGTAATTTCTGATTGCACTGGTAGAGAAATCCACTAATTTCCCCTAACATGTACTGGTTTCTCTCCATCATGACCGATGTGGATGTAAAATTCTTGTACCCAGGAGACATTGGTGTCACTTGGCTGCTGAATAAATGTATCCTACTTCTGCTTGCGAATCAAATACAACATATCTTTATCGAATAGTAGCATATAGGTCGGGGTGAATTCCAACCCTTCTTCAAGAATCCGTTGTTGGCATACCATTTCATATCTTTGCTGGAATGAACTGGAGAGAAGATGGTTTGCAACCATAGATGTTGGAGGGAGGATCTCTGGTGTGGCAACTGGTCTGTTGGGTTCAGATGTAGAGGTGAAAGAGTTAGAGGACGAAGCTCTGTGAGCCATAATACGCAGTTGAAGACAAAGTAGCAGAGGAAGTTGAGACGTTTAGTTAAAAATGGAAATTGAATAATCAGAGATATATTCCTCCTAATTGTTTGGCGATAATGGAGATAGAAATCATAAGGAGAAGTGAATAACTGGTGTATTGGGAGTATTAATCAGCCATTAAGCATTAACGGGGAAACGACATATGGAACACGTCTATGGTTGTGAGATGTGACTATTTAGATTCTCTCTTGCTTCCGAACTGGCATGTTCAAGTAGGAGTGTGACACACTTCTAATTAGTCAGAAAGCATTGGTTTATCCAAAAGGCTTTCTCGATTGCCTTAATAACTTCCAATAAAACATGAAAAATAAAATTTGTTTTTAATATGTGTAATCCATTTAAATATTAAACAAATATTAAATAAAATTGTGGATAAAGTATGCAAATGGTCACTAAAATATCCCCAAAAAAATACAAAATGGCCATCAAACTTTCAAAAGTTACATAATGGGCATTAAACTTTTATTTTTGTTACAAAAATGGTCACTGAGCCGTTAACTGTTGCTAAGTGAATGACGACATAGTTACGAACATTTGAATAATAACATAACAAGCTCTCATTATTGATACGTTATTATTCAAATGTTCGTAACTCTAACATCGTTAACTTAACAACAGTTAACGGCTCAATGACCATTTTATAATAAAAATAAAAGTTTAATGCCCATCATGTAACTTTTGAAAGTTTGGTGACCATTTCGTAACAATAGTTTAAACGTGCAATGTTATAAACGTGCCTTAGTTTGCATACTACGTTCATAAATTTCACAACTCTTGTAATACCCCAAAATTTACTAAGTTGATTAAGGGTCATTTAGTACTAAGATAATAGCTTAAAAGCTAACTTAGTGACTGAAATGACAAAAATGCAAAAGTTAGGATTTCTTTAATTATGGGTTTTGGAAAGGAAATTTCTAAGGTTTAAAGGTATCATGTGATAGATAGTGAATTGAATAAGGTATTCTTAAAGTTTGGTTGAATACCAAGGAAAATTGGAATGGAAATTGAAGTTTAAAAGTTTAGTGACCAAAATGTAAATTTTGAAAATTTTATGGCTAAAGTATAAACTTGGGAAAAGTTTGGGGACTAAAGTTGTAATTTCCTAAAAGTTAAGGATTTTTATTTCATAAATAAATAGATTACCTAAGGGTGTGAATCGAATGCGGAATTATTGGTTCGATCTGATACTTCGATTATTGAGAAAATTGCAATTAAAGTTTAAGTAGAATTCAGATACCCAGATCGGACTGAAAAATTTTGAAGTTTTTCCATATGATAGAGAGAAAGGTTATAAAAGTCATTTTCAAGTGTTGGAAATATTTTTAGTTTGATTCAAGATGAATCCTACAGTTTATTTTTGAGTAAAGGATTATTTATCGGTATATTGGATCGAATGGAAATTTTGGAGACTGATCCAAAAGATATGGAAAAATTCATAAAATATTACTTTATGAATATTTTATTATAGTTGGTTGGATTCCAATTAGATTTAGTTGAATTTTTACAAGAATGGCAAACTAGTAAATAAAAACTAGTTGGAGGGCAAATTGGTCATTTGGCCCCAATGGCAATTTTAAAATATTTAAAAAGTTATAAGGGCAATTTTGGAAAGATAAAATGGAATATTAAATCTTGGCCCTTGATTGATGATAAAATCAATCTCAACCACTGGATAAAAGGGCAAAGTTGTTCTACTCTTCAAGCTCTATCTTTTGATATCAATAATTCATGGAATCCATGCTTGATTGATGAGAATTTACATGAGAAATAAATTAGGGTTTGTGGATCAAATTGGGGCTTTTGAGATTTTATGATTCCATGATTGAATTCAAGTTGAAATCAAGCTAGTATGATGTTAAAATCATGATATTGAGTTGGGATTTAAGTTTTACATGTTTTGATTATTATGAAGATGATTAGGGTTTATGGATTCAAGTTTAATTTAGGGTTTGTGATGTTGAAATAATGATCTAGTAAGCTTGAATTGTTGTTTGGAAGCAAAACCCTAAGTTAAATTACGTAAGGACCATTTTGGCAAATTGAAAAGTTGAAGGACCAAATCTGAATTTTTAGAATTTGGAGTGTATTTATGTTATTAATGATGTTAGAGATAAGAAAATGAAGTTAGAATGCCAAATTGATGTTGAATTAAATTAGTGACAATTTTGACAATTTGTCAAAGTTAAGTGACCAAATCGAAATTGAAGTTTTGTATGGGGGTTAAATCTGATTTTTAGTTTTAATGATGGAATTAAGGTAGTAATGTTGAATTGAGGATTAAATTGCAAAGTTAAAAAGCTTGAATCCTTATCTTTGCATTTTAGTGACTATTCCGGTAAATAAGAAAAATTAAGGAGAATTATTGTGAATAATTATTTGATGAAGAAGGTTATAAGATGATGGTTTACAGCAAGTAATTGGACTAAATTGAAAAGTAGAGAAGTAAGGAGAAGTTAGTATAAAAGTTGAAGTTGTTTATGGAAGTTGTGTAGAAAAACTGGTTTATGGCAGTAACTTTGAAAATTCACCATAAATTCTACAAAATGGTTAGATGGTGAATTTTATACCGATGTAAATATTTGTTCGTCTAGTTTCGTGTCCAACAAACAGAAACTAATTTCGAGTTCCGAGTGAAAAGATATGAATTTTTAAGTGACGAAAGGTCAGAAAACAGAACATCAGTCTGTTCCGAATTTCAGCATTGTAACTGACTTTGAAAATTCGCCATAAATCGTACAAGATGAATTTGGAATATTAATTTATATGGGTGAAAAGCTTATCGAATCTAGTTTCTTTCAGAACAAATGGAGTCAAATTCTGAGTTATAAATTATTTTATATAAATATTTCTTCGAAGGTACTGCAAACTGGCAGAAAATGAGAATTGATACACTTTGTATCTAAGGTTGATTAGTAAGCTTGAAAGGGGTTAATGGAAGTTCAAAGTGGTCACTAAGGACCATAATGAGTTTTTGAACAATGCAAGGAAGAAAGGAAAACGTTTGGAAATTTTTATATTCGAATGATTATATTGGACAATATGTCTAAGATATTGTTAGATTGAGATTTAACAAATATTTCATTTATTTAATTTATGAAGTTCAAGTTCGAATCAAGAGAGGTTCGAGGTGTAATGAAGAAAAAGATTAAAGAGGACTTAGTGAGGCATACAAATAAATGGCCCAGGTGAGTGCAATGCATACATAACATTATACATTGATGTTTTATACGTCACCGGTAGGACTTGCGATGAGTCTACCTGGTTTATATATTGTCATGATAATTATGTCATTGATCATATATTTGACATACTTTAAATATGTCAAAGGTTGAAAATAAATGCAGTGATCACTAGTTATTGATGATGGTTTACTATTACTGTTATTCGGATATGAACCGCTTCATGTTAATATAAATTGATATACATTGCCATGGATGAAATATTTGATGATACAAAGCCCAAGTATGATATAGAGGTTCAATGGTATAATTGGCTAGCCATAGAGTCATAAACAGCTGTATAAATATTCTAAGCACTTCAGGTAAAGTGCAAATTTCATTAATGGTATACTCCGGTAAGTATACCGAAGCACTTCGGTGCTAAGCACTCCCGATGCTAAGCACTTCCGGTAAGTATAGGGGGATGACTCGTGTACATAGAATCTCTTAATTCGATACCTTGGGCTAAATAAATTGAAAAGAATAAAAAAGAAGCAGGAAGATAAGCTTGAATGCTTGCAGATAGAAATGGGAAAAAGGTATTGGTAAGCATTGAAAGCTTACGGATGGAAATGACAATGGTATTGGTAAAATCTAATCTTATCACTTTGATATACATATTTATTTATGTTAAGAGCATGTAATGGTAAGGTGATCATATGAATTGTTAATCATTAATATTGATATTATGACAATTGCACTTGAATTCTTGCCTCACTAAGTAAATACTTAGCGTGTAACTGCTTTACACGTAGGAAAGAAGAATTGGTTGGAGTGAGGAGCATAAATGGACATCATCAATCAATAACAGGTACATCAGTATCAGTAAGATATCTTTTGACACTGTTTGATATTTACTAGTTGGCATGTATATTAAAATGATATGCCTGGTCTGATAGAATTTGTATTTTATGTGGTATCTGGATGAATTTTAAGTCAGACAGTTTTTAGGCAGTTTCATTAATTATATAAAGTCAAATTAAATTGATAAGTTGTTGCCTGAAATTAAACTCGATTTGAAGATTAAAATATTATGTTTAAACTATACACGATTAACTTGATTTGTAAATAGAAACTAAATATATTGTAATATTTTTATAGAATCAAAATTTTTACCAAGTTACAAATGTAGAGGGTTTTACAAATGTTTTGTGATATCTCTGACTCGTATTCAGCTGTGAATATGGGAAATGGGTATTACAGTATCATGAATTTCGGTACTTAGAACATCGAAGAGTAATCGATCAAGTGAGTAATGACCTAAAGGCAGTATCGCAAATTTTGCTTATTATTTCGGTACTACTAACATTAGTACCGTAGGTCATATTAAAATTGCTTCGCTATGGTAAGTTTTATACTTAAAATATTAAATGAATTTGTGAAATTCACGACTTAATAGAAGTTTTGATATACTAAGGACTAAATAGGAGAAGACGTGGCCAATACATAAACATAAATCTCAAAGCAGATGCGGCCAATACATAGTCATGATTCAACCCATAATCTTCCTCGCATACTTTGCAAAGTTCTGGGGATTTCTCCTGTAAATCAGAGCAACACCTCAAAATTCGAGTGAGGATCGGTTGCGTTTGGAGCACACAACAAACCCAATATAGCCATCCTTACTTTATTATACTAAATTATAAAAATTTAAAATAAATGTGGGTCAATTTAAGTTAAAAGTAAATTTTTAGGGACTAAAATGAACAAAAATATTATCGTATTAAAAATATTGTAGTAAATTACACAAATTAATAATAAATAAAGATTACTTTATGTTAACTAAAGATTTATATGGAATTAATTGAACACTAAACTCTTAAACACTAAATTCAGTCCCCTAAACTAGTGACATAAACCTATAGGCCATAGCCTATAACCCCTAAAAATATCATCACGTTACACATGACTTGTTCACATATCAGTATAATAGATTATAGACCATAGAGACATATACTATAAACTATATTTAGAATAATATCATAATGTTTGGTATATTATATATAGATTGTAGACTATAAACTATATAATGCTTAAAATTAATCTCATACACTAAGCTAAACACTAAACCTTAAACCATACAAATTAATCTCATAAGGCACTAACCCTAAATTACACCATAAACCCTAACCTATTAATACTAAGTCCTAAATCATAAACCATAAACTTTAATGGCATAAAAATTCATCTTGTAAACTAATAACCCTAAACTACACCATAAACCCTAAACCACTAACACTACGACCTAAATGCTAAACCAAAACCTTAAATCCAACAAAATTAATCTCATAAACCAATAACCCAAAATTACAACATAGCAGTTACTCTTACCGATTTGGTTTTGCTTCTGTAGGTTTAGGGTAAAAATTAAATCTTAGGAACTAAAACGAACACAAATATCACCCTATTAAAATTTTTAGTGTACAAATTAAATCTTAGGCACTATAATATGTTAAGAATGCTAATGTTTATGAGAATGAACAAGTTAAACGTGTGCTGATGGACTATTTACGGTTTAAATAGAGTATAATGATACGTGTATCAAACATTTGAATATAGATTCTCGAACCTTTTACATGAAACCTAAAATATTACATGTTTTAGTAATTATTTCAGTTTAATTTTCGCTTGATACGTATCGAAACCCATGCTTATAGGTTCGAAACTAGTTAAAATATATGGTTCCCGCTCCGAACTGTCTTTTTCGTTGTAATATTAAATGTGGCGTGTTTAAAAAAATTAAATTGGGGGTTCAATGGATTTTGAATATCAAAAGACACATGTTCCCAATATGAAAAAGTCTTTTCACAGTCTTTTTTGAATATCTGTAACTCGTTCTGATATGTCAGCAACAAATAAGTCTTTTCAATTGTTGCATTGGGCAGAACAGTTTTCAAATAAGTTGTATAAAGCAGTTTCGAAACCGATTAATAAATTTCAAAACCCAGCCTAGCAACCCAAAATTCCTACTGTACTTTAAAGATTTTCGGTTTATTTATAATGAACATTGTTCTAAAACATTTTAAAGAGTGCCGAAACATATTTAAATATAAGAACTATAAACATAGGACTATATTCCCCTGAAAATTCTTTTTTCTATTATAAATAAATCCTAAACGCTAGTTTGATATTCTTTTTTCTTTTATAAATAGGACTCCTTTGGGTCCCTAGTGTCATAACCTCATTAGCAATTTTCTACTTTATAGTTTTCGTCTCTACAACATTATATATGTGGTTTATGTTTTTTTACCGGAGGCGATGGCAACTGTACATAGGCTTCATTTTATAAATCCTGGAGGAGTGGTGATTGATTTTAGGTTTTTCTTGTCGACAAACAATGGTTGGAAGGCTATGATTAGCCATTTGTAGGGATGAACAGTAACAAACAGAGTTCTTGGAAAATCTTGTTTCCTTGGTCTCAAGATTTTCCAAAAACTATTGTTTTTTGGAACTACATCGGGAGGTGGCCCATGTAGATCGGAGTCTCAAAGATTGCAAAATCATGAGACCAAGACTGAATATCCCATATGGTGTTTGGAACTACATCGGGAGCCGACATTTGCAGATTGCACTATCGAAGCTGTTGATTTACGATGGAATTTGACCATTTTCCCGATATATACCATCAAGGAGGTTGTCGAAGTTGTCGATTTGCGGTGAAATTTTACCGTTTTCCCTATATATATCAAGGAGGTTGTTCGTGTCACAAATATTATCTGAAATAGGTTTTAGGGGTTCGTTTTGTTCTCGCAAATTTAAGATTACATTGCTTAGTTTATTTTGTAGGAATGTAAGATTACATGTTTGGTTGAGGGAATATAAGATTACTTAGAGCTAAATAAAATGTGTATTGTCCTTGTGATATATTTTATTTTTAATAAGTTAAACTTTAAACATTAACTTAAAAATATTTGCTTAAGGATTCATAAAACACCAAGTTATGAGGATTTCTATGAAATAAACTCAAAGGATTTCCTTGTAATATACTATGTGTCTATTTTATTTTCTTACTAAAATTTTATAGTAAATTTACGAGGCATGAATTGGTGGCCTAAATGGAGTATCTTAGTATTACGATGAGTTTTGAACGTTTACACACTGTTTCGAGCGTATCACTTTAAACCTAAAATGTAACATGTATTCCTAACGATTACAGTTAAAGTTTTTCTTAACATGTAGCAAAACTGGCATCCATAGTTTCGAACCTACCCAAAACTGATAGTTCAGTAAAAAAATTTAAACGTGCCATAAATTAACTAAGTTAATTAAAACATAGTAGTTTGAAAACGTAAAACATTAAATGACTTTGTAACATTCGAGACTGAGCATTCAGAGTTATGTTTCAAAACTTTAACAAAAATATTAATTTAAAAATTATTTGCTTGAAGATTCATATCATTATACTTACCATATTATGAATATACTCCTCAAATTATAAAGCAAGATTTAAATAATGAAATGAGTAATAAATTTGCATAAAGTGAAGATTAACTTCAAGTCGGGTCATGCCATGGAAGAAACTTTTAGGTTTTTATTAAATTTAATTGAGTCTCAAATTAGGTTAAAAATGAATTTCTAGCTGTAGTTTTAGAATTCTTATATGGACTTATAATTTATATGATTTGAACTAAATTAAAAATATAGGGTTTGGAATAAATTATAAAAATATACGGTTTGAATTCTTACATGGTTGTTGACATGGTTTAGTGAGTCTTGACATGGTTATCTTTTTATATATGATTCTTGACATGGTTAGCTTTCTATATATGATTCTTGGCATGGTTGTCTTTCTATATATGATTTGTATGATTCTTCACTTTATGTTCAATAATTACGTAATTAATCTGACAATATGTATTTTAAATGTGTGCTGAAGGATTTGAATATTTACAGAATGTCAACATAAATGTGCAATTTAACTGCTTGCAGAAAGTGTCTTTTCAGTAATACGATGAGTACTGAACGTTTGCATATACAATATCAAACTTTTCAAGGGAAACCTAAAATATGACATGTTTTCCTAACGTTTTAAGTTTATGTTGTTCTTTACAAGTCTCGAAACCCACATCCATAGGTTCAAAACTATTTACAATTTGTGGTTCCAATCCCGAAACTGTTTTTTAGTTATAATTTTAAACGCGCCATAAATTTTATTTAACTGCTCGAGTAAGTTTCGGTATGTTAGGTTTTATACTAAAAATATTAACAGAAATTGTGACATTCATGGCTGAATAGTCATAGTTGTAGTTTAGAAACTTTACCACAAGTTTCAATATATTAAAAACTTAACATAGCAGAAGTGGCCAATACATAAACATTAAAAATTAATATTAAAAGCATATGTGGCCAATGCATTTCAACCCATAATTTTTCTCGCATACTTTGCAAAGCGCTAAGAATTGTTTCTGTAAATCAGACCAACACCCTCACAATCCAGGTGAGGGTTGTCTGGGTTTGGAACACGCAACAAACGCAGTATAGCGCAAGAATCTCTACAACTATGATAACAGGGCTCCATTTTTCATGAAGGAAGTCTAGCCTAATTCCTCCAGCTTTAGTGAAGTTGGGATGAAATAAGTCCTCATCAAATTTTAAAGCAAACTACATAAACAGATAACCATAATCTTTGAAATGCTTCAATGTAAAAAGAAATTAACAAGATAAAATAACAATCTTGGGAGGTTAATTATAAATTATCTGAAAACAAATTTTTTTCCTAAATGACAAAGTAACATAGGGATGTTTATCAGAAAGTAGATAAAGGGCTACAAATGGAATCTCCAAGGCAGTAGGACAAAACTCCTTTTGAATATATGCAAGCGTATCCATGTTGATCTCTCAAAGTAGATGAAGAAATAAGACAAATATGAGAATGACAATTTACAACACAAAGTGGGGGTATTTATAGGAAAGAACGTACCGATCCATCTACTTATTATGGAAGCTGTCACTTCGTTTGGCAGTATCGAAATAGCGTGAACTTGGTTTGGAACTCTTTAAATACCAACCTAAAATGTTACCTTTTCTTCTCACATTTTCAGTTTGACTGTAATTATACTAGTACCAAACTTTTATTTATGAGTTATGTAACCGATGTTTTACTTACATTTATGACTTTGTTGTTATGGTTCGAATTTCAAAAGATGCATGGTCCCAATAAGCAAGTGTCTTTTCACTGTCACTTTTGAATCGCTATCATTTGTTTTGATACGTCAGCAACAGATAAGTCTTTTCAGTTGTAGCATAAGGTAGAACATTATTCCAGTACTTTAATAAAGGTTCTGAACGTTTGCATATACAGTTTCGAACTTTATCATGTGAAACCTAAAATGTAACTTGTTTTCCTAACGATTTCAGTTTACGTTTTGCTTTACAAGTATCCAAACCAGCATCTATAGTTTTGAAACTAACCTCAATTTGTGTTTCCCACCCAAAATGTCTTTTTAGTTATAATAGTATATGTCACATTTATGACTCGCAGAAAGTGGCTTTTCAGTAATACGATGAGCACCGAACGTTTGCATATAAAGTTTCAAACTTATTATGTCAAATCTAAAATGTATAATTAATTGCCTAACAATTTTAGTTTAAGTTGTGCTTTACAAGTATCCAAACCAGAATCTATAGTTTCGAAACTAACTTCAATTTTAGGTTTCTGCCCGAAATTGTCTTTTTAGTTATAATATTACACTACAAAAATCCTATTAAATACCCTTAAAATACCTAACCCTAACTTTTAACTTTCAAAATAAAAGAAAACCTAAAGGTCCCTTTGTCTGCTAAATTCAGTGAAGAAGGAAGAAACAAAAGTGGATAGATGGGCTTTGTCTCTAAGGCAAATGAAATTCTGACATGCAGCTGTGGAAAGCCAGCCATGTTAAAGACATCTTGGTCAGATAATAATCCAGGAAGAAGATTTTTTGGGTGTTCTAACCATGGAATAGATTTTGAAAATCATGTAATTTTTTCCAATGGTATGAACCACCTACGAGTTTTCTTACAAAGACACTTATTCTTGGACTTTTAAGGAAAGTTCGGGCGAATTATAGGGGAAGAAGAAGCAAAAGGATTGCTTGGGTTCTAACTTTGATAGGTTTTGTTTTAGTAACTTGGTTTTGTCATGGATACGAGATAAGGTTGATCTTCAGAAATTGTTTTAGAAGGTTGAAGAAGACAAAGGGTAGGTCCCTTTTGACTAATGCAATGTCGTTTTGGCTTTAAAATATCATTTAACTCGCAGAAAGTGCCATTTTTGTATAATATGACGCGCATCAAATGTTTGCAAATACAGTCTCAGAATTATCACGTGAAACCTCAAATGTAACATGTTTTCCTAATGATTTTAATTTAAGTTTTGCTTTACAAGTTTGCAAACCCGCATACATAGTTTCAAACATATTTCTCAAATTTTGCTTTTAGCAATAAAAACATTTAAAGTAATAATAATATTAAACATGCCATAAATGTTAAATGTGGGAGTCTTCATAACACGACTAGTATTGAACGTTTACGTAGAGAGTTCAAAACTAGTGTATAAAAATTGTTGACTTAGGTACAAGTGGGGACAAAACTTTTTCAAAAAATGAGGACACTGCTAAATCCCCTCTACTCAATTAATTAGGAATGAACTTAGTTAGTTGTCACTAACATTTCTTAAAATTTAAACTTATCATCCGTCAAGATGGGAACAATGATCGTTTCCCACAAAAAGTTCTCCGAGTGTTATGAATCGAAGCAGATATGTTGTCAATCCAAGAGCAAATAGGGACAAAGTCTAGGTAGCATAACTCAGATTAGAAATTTAGCAAAACCTAATTTTTTGAGTCTAGAATAGAAATAAATAACTATGATTGAATATCGAATTAATATGATGTAATTGTGAAAAGATAATGGTTTAGAAATGAACCTGACTCATTCCAATATGGTTCTGGGCGCATACTTTCATCGAGTATTAGTTCTCAAATGTTTTGATTTATTTTCCTTTCCCTTCATCAATTTCTTATGTTCTTCCACATCACGGTGCAACGCAAACATGTTCGTGTTTGCTTTATCTACACATAGCTCGTATAGCAGCTGCATCCTGTCGTATTTTCTAACTTCCTATACTTGGAAATAAAAAATATGTTAGTACAAAATACTGGACGATAAGTATTCAACATTTGATTATAAATAAAATAGTAATGATAATCATCCACTTACGATATGTGACAGCTCATTGATTTGGGTACTTGCCCGTATGCCTTTCATCCATGAAATGACGAACATACCACTGTCCCATCTATCAAGTACGATGTTATAGTCATTTAATTATTAATTTCATGATAACAATAAAGAAATATGAAAGATGAGTACCCATTTTCTTGACTCATGACTTTAGGGCATTGAATTTTAAGCTTGTCAAATGCCACCTTCGGTTTGCCAAACACCTTAATGAAGTCTTCATGCTTAGCAAATTCTACAAAAGTAAGTATCTGAACAATAATGAAAACATTGTACAAAGCTCATTCCTACACGTTAATAACATACAATGTTAATAGGGTGACACAACAAATAGATGTGTTTTCACCATTTTTGTAACTTCTTCCTCCATACACTGACTCGCCTCAGTACTTGCTAAGCTACCTAGTATCTAAACTTCCCCACGTACCATATGAATGATACAAAAGTACCAGTGGAAATTGCTATAATTCATGGGATGAATACTTGCAAATATTTTGTCCTCAACTAATTAAACCCCGAAACAAATTAACATTTTTCCTTTAACAGATTTTGTCTTACAATATCGGAGCCAGTAATATTCCCATAAAACTTCATTGAATTAGAATTGAACCCTACAAATGATGACGCTGTAGCATTTTCCATTCGTTTATAAGTACTATACAATTAATAATGGTTGTTATTTACAATCGAAAAAAATTATCAACAAAGAAATATGGCATAAACACTGTATAAGATGGTAACAAAAAAAATACAAGATCACAAGGCATAAAGGCCCGACATTTAATTTTTTTCCTTCACCTCTCGCGAGTCTTAAAAAAGACACCATATCAATAATCTTGCCAATTTAAAAAACAATAATGACCATATAGCAAAATAGGTTCTAAATGTTTCATATAATTTTAAGTCATACACAATATTTATTAGACTAATCGTATTGTCGAGCCATGCCTTGGATCATAACGTATCAATTTCTCTAATAGTAGCATAAATGTTGTCGAGTGTAATGACGACATAGTTGCATACAAACATTGTATAATGTCTTTGATTTTACATTTCACAATATGAAAATGTAAAGTTATACAGTTGAAGGCTTACTTTTTGCGCCAACGGGGTATTCCATAAATAATCACAATAGGCTCATTTTCTTTCATGAAGCTCATCAGGTAGTACAGCATACGGAACTTTGATTGGCTCTTCTTCAAACTTTCACAAGAAAGATATGATGATGATAATGGCAATAATAAATTATGTAAAGGAAAATAAAATCATAACCATTAATGGGCAACATTTACTTCGATGGCCTTAATTGACAAAATTGTATTATTTCCAATGATCAATTTGATGGGCTTAAGGGCCAATGTTTGCCTAATGTTTGATGTATATGGCAACTGCCATTTGCTATTATTAAAGTACATGGTACACACAATGGTAATTAACACGGGAAATTATTCCCAATTAACTTTTCAAACTTTATGCATTTGAATGATTATCCTTTACGAGTCGAAAAGATTTTTGACTAATCTAGATGGCAGCAAGCTTATCCTACAATGCAACATTACACTAGTCACGGCCATAGGTTTGTGAAAAAGATGAAAATGATCTTTAACTAAAGTTAGCTTTTACCCTTTTCTTCATTGGTGTTGGACAGATAAAGTTTGTATCGAAATACATGCTGCTCTTAGCTCTACCTTGGGGAATTTTGAATTTGGAAGGAGTATCAGTTTCTGTCGCGGTAGGAATAAGGCTATGACCATCACCTCTCGGAGATGATGTATCCATAAAGTTACGAAAAACAACCCTATTAATTTTAGTCACGGTATAGGCCCTATCAAGCTCCATATTCCTTGATATCTTTTGTAAAGTACCTTTCATTTTGTCCCACATTGCTTTGACATCCTCATGAACACCGTCAATTTTGACTTCATAATATTTGATTTTGACTTCAAAATAGTTTATTTTCACTTATTGACATCAATATTGTTCATCTTCTCTTCCAAGCTCTGCTTCAAGCAGGTCATGTCGGCCTGCACTTCTACATCGTCTTTAGAAAGAATACTTAATTTCTCACCCCACATCTTATCATCAACCCCCTCATATTGTCCAATTTTTCATAACCTTTAATTTGTTTCTCAATTCATGTATTGACAACCTCTTTTAGCCTATTAACCTCGTACATTATTTGTCTCTCACCTTTAATTTGCTTCTCAATTCCTGTTTTGACAACCTCTTTTAGCTCATTCACCTCTGCGAAAACAACCTTGCAAATTAAATAAATATTAAAGATTCGTCTTCCACATAATAAATGTTTAATACAATGACTCATAATGTATTACCTTACGTCTCCTCGAAGCTTTCTTGTCTTTCAGTGCTTCCATGAATTTCACAGATTCCTTGACTTTAGGTGCTTCAATAGTTTTAGGTAATGGATGCTTCTAGGCAATAATATTCAAAGAGCAAAAAAATATAATTAACTATGATTGCAATTTACATACTAGATGAATAATAATCCAACAAATACCTTTTGTTTATTCGAAGCTCGCTTGTTCTTTAAGCGGGCATAAATAGACGCAACCTCTAACTGCACCTAGTAAAGAATGCGAGCCTCACCACCATTAGAAGCTGCACCAACTATGCTATCAAATCCAGACCAATAATCATACAGCTGAACTTGAATTCTATATCATTCACAATACAACATTAATATGACAAAACTCAGTTCCATTGATTTCTCAAAACTAATGGTAATTTAACTTTACCTCTAAGATTGCAATACACCCTTTTAGGTAAACGTGTCTTCTCGACTTTTGTAAACAACTTATTGCCTCAATAATTGTATTGTAAACAGACTTGTCCCAATTCACTTTACCCTGTAAGCAATCGTCGCACAACAACTTCAAAAAATCTATATATGGACGTATCTCTGCAGTAGGACACAGAAAAACTCCAATAATATACAACAACACCCTTGTTTTCAAATCATCCCCTTCAAAACCACCAGACACTATATCTCGCTTGATTTTTGCAAAAGTTCAAACTGTGTTGAGGTTATACTTTGCACCGAGTTCTCTACCATTCTCTCTCTACAGCACTTCATGAACATCAACACCCTCATTCTTCAGGACCAATATAGCTTCTACATCTTCAACTGATACTGTAATGTTGTGTCTTTCAAACTCAATAACACTCATTCCAACATCAAAACTTTCTATCAGTTCCCCACATAGATCCCAGCGTAGAATGCGCGATTTTATAAAACCTAATGACCCAAAACCATTTTCATCAAGAACAGGATCAATCCCCAGTGTCTTCATTTCTTTAATGAAATCGTACAATTTCTTCTGACTGCACCTCGTGTCAAAAGATGTCTATAGGGTAACAACTTACTATATCAATCTCAATATAAACTTATACTCTATCAAACAAAGAATGTCTTTATACTGCTATTACCTTCTTCGGTTGTCCTGATTTGTAGTCTTTGTATGTCGCCTTCTCCTTTTCAATTTCATCAATGTAAGGTTGTTTGTCTTCCTTCGGCATTTTCTCCATTTCTTGCCTAACTATTTCCTAGCCTACGAATGACAAATTCAAATGAATTTAACATTTTACGTACACCTTTAACAAACATCATAAACCACTGAAACGTACCCCATTACTCATTTTTTCCTTAGTTTGCTTCATCCTTATACGTTCACCTTCACTGTAAAACATTAAAATAACAAAGGTATACATTCAATCATTCATTCGGAGATGCAATAAGAATACGCAAATATTAACTTACTAATACTTAATGAAGGTAGGACACTTTTCTGTGCGTACGACCTATCACATATGACCAATATCTCAGTACCAGCTTCCTTAGCAACTTCATTATCAACTTTATCATTACCATCTTTATTAGCAACTTTATCAGCAACTTTGTCAAAAATAGGATTCAAATTTGAAGTTGTCATCCAAAGAATTAAATCTTCACATGAATCAGTGCAGAAAGCATAAACAAACCAACTCATTCATAAATAAACCCATCGTCATTACAAACAAATCTAACCTTTTTAGGTTCAAAGAAATGGAAAGGATAACATTTAAAAAACGAATCAGGAAAAAATATTCAGTTTAAACAGATTTTCTCCAACAAGAAATACAATTCTATACCAAAATTTTAAAACACAAACCCTATATTTCAAGTATTTCACAAATAAACAAACTTAGAGTTTTGCTTGTTACCTTACAATGGAGACGATTGCAGAGCTTCAATTGCAGACCTAAATTGAGGTTTTGATCCATTACACAGAGTGAAACGTTTTTCACAAATTGAGGGGATTCTCCAGATTTTCAGTCGGGAGATGAGTTCTAACCCGAAAATTTTATTAAACAAAAAAAGGTTCAATTCTTATTCTAGGGAGCCAGAGGGCTTTAATTGTTACGAGTACCGAAACGACTGCGTATGTTGTGAAACCTATAAAAAATTGGAAATATGAATAGTTAATCCGAAAATATTATAATCATCTAGTTTAGGTGGCAAAACTCGTTGATGAATTCCGATACTTGGCGATTCAACCTAATATGTTATCTACTTCCTTTACTTTTACGATTTCAACGTCTCATTTTATCAATCCAACATAATATACACCAGGTTTCGGTAATGATACTTAAGTTCCGAAATAAACTATACAAACATGTATTGTTAAAGAGACTTTAAACATTTCTAGTTTACACATTTTTCACAAGGTTTCAGTACATGTAAAAAAGTTTCGGTATCAAGAGAAAAACGTAAAATGTTATGCGTTAACCCTAAAATGTTACTTTCACAGGGAGAAAGTTTTGGTACTCGATATCAAATTCCTGACACATCTTCTGCCAACGTCAATTGTAACAAACTTTACTAACAATTTAGGTTTTACTTCTATTTATTGATTTTAGTACATTTTTCAAAGTTCGGAAACTTTACCGTCCAAAAAAAAGTTATGTGTTATTGTTACATTTTACGTTGCAACACGAATTTTATCCTCATAAAGTTTCGATACCTCTTACTACGTTTCGCAAACTTACCGGCAACATCCTCTTCTGGTATCATGTTTTTATGAAAATCTAAATCTAACGGTTAAAATCAAAAGTTTTCCATCTAATAACTCTAACATCCCGCCGTTTATTAGCCGTATGCTAACAAATCGTTCTTTAGACTCTCTCGGACTTAAGCCAACATATCTAATTTAAAATTTTATGATGACATGCTACTCATGGTGAATAGAATTCTATGTTATCGGTGTATCAAATATTCACCGTAATATCTAACTTTTTATTTAATGTGTCCATTCGAGGTGGGATTTTATCATTACCTCTATAATTACTGTAGATATCATTAAGCAAACATATATGAAGATTTATATTAAATTTAGATGCGTACATTAATTTTTTTGTTTATGAAATTATATTTCGAATATAATTTTATTAATTATTAAATTTAGATATATATATTAATTTTTGTATTAATTTTTTATTTATAATTTTTTTAATTTTATTAATTATTCAAATTTATGTATTTAGAGAATTGTTTTGTAATTTTTAAAGACAATAATTTTTACAATTATTTTATCCAAACATCTAACTCAGAAAGCTCCTAAAATAAGGTTTTCAAATTAAGAGGTTTCATCGCAATCCGCTATTACAATCATCTATTTACTAAATATCTAAATTAGCAGATTTGACCGGTCGAACTTTTAATTTTGGCTAAAAAGCTGCTTACTAAATAGGACCCTTATTTTTTAATTAAAAAGTGTTGAATAATGAAAATAACAAAAGTAAATTGGATATAAGGGTGAATTGTTTTCCATAAATTTCACCTTATAAATAAAGGTGGGGGAGGGGGGGTAATGTGGTTCTTTGTCAAACCATAAGGATAAAAGCATATTTTATACCAAAATTCCAGAGGTCCTATTACCAGCAGCTGATAATGTTCGGGTTAATTGCTGCAATATTGCAGTTGGGAAAAGTATTGTATCTGCTGTTTTATTTTCGGATCTATAATATTTTTAATAGTGAAAGTAGAAGTCAGTTTGAGTGCATGCCAACTTTATTATTCGTATTTTTTTATTAAAATAATAGTAAAGATTAAGGGCGAGTAAAATTGGACCCGACTTAAAAAAATCGAAATTTTTAACTCGACTCGAGGTAAAAAAAAACTTGACTCGTCTTGACTTGACTCAATATTCATAAACTCGACTCGAAAAATTTCAAATAAAGTTTGAGTTGTAAAATAAAAAGTCGAATAACTCGAAATTTTTAGTAAGTGGATTGATTATTAAGTTCGACTCAAGTCCCTCAATTTTTCCTGATAAATATATATAGAAAAACTTCAATACAAAGTCTGCGTAAACTTTAGTTTACACAGACTTTTTAGTTTTAGGGGTTAAGGGTTTAGTTTAGGGTTTAGAGTTTATGTGTTTAGGTTGTAGGGTTTAAAATTTAAGGTTAGTGTTTAGAATTTAAGGTTTAGGGTTTAAAGTTTGGGTTTAGTTTTTTAGGGTTTAGATTTAATTTTGATTTATAGTAGAAATAGGCAGGTTTGCGTAAAATTTATTTTATACAGATTGCATATTAAATTTAAACCCAATATATATCGATATAAAAAATATGAAGAAATATATACCACATATGAAAAATATGAAAAAAATATATATACATATGTTATATGATTAGAGAAAGTCATTTAAATTGAAATCAAACTGTACTATAATATGATAAACAATTACAATTAAATTTGTATAAGAACTTGAAAACTCGACTCGAACTAGACTCGAATTTTATAAACTCGACTCGAATAAAAAATGTCAAATAAAGTTTAAGTTGTAAAATCCGAAGCATCAAACTCAAATAACTTAAATTTTTTTTACTCAACTCGATCGAATACTCACCCTAATAATGATGATAAGATCACAAGCCGACATCACTTTTCACTGTTGTGTCAGTCTACGCCCTACATACACAAGCCGACTTCTGCAATTTTTAATAAAAAAATTCATGAACAATAAAGTCGGTATGAGCACATACCAACTTTTCCTTTCACGGTTAAAAACATCATAGATCAGAAAATAAAAAGAGTACAATTGATCTAAAATAAAATTCTCTACTGTAATATCTAGAAAAATTAGCCGATAATGTTGATCTAAACCATTTCAGCCAAAAGGGTGCTGCTTCGCCTTTGTCTTTGCTCTGCAACAATTAATCTTTATTGCTGTCCCATCTAAACTCTGCAACAACCTATGCTACTTAAATATGAAAAGCAAGATACCAGCATTTTAATTTTAATTTCATTTTCTTTGTATTTAGAAGTCTTCAAAATGTTATCCACTCACTTAGACGTGAATATTGAACATGAATACTTCAAAAATATATATATGTTCATCAAGATTCTAGCATAAATTGTACTGGAATTGAAAACTCTCTAATATTGCACGTCCATCCAGTGCAGCAACATCATTCAAATCAGTTTCCAACTACATAATCACAAATGAAGTCCCAGTGTAATTTTGAGATTTATCCCGAAAATGAAGCCATAACTTCAACAAAAGTATGTTAAACTAAAAGTAATTATGTAATTTGGTGTATCGATCATGATGATCTTTAAACCGTTGACAAAGCCTGAATGGAAGGATCTTATATGGTTAACATAAGACAAATCCAGTAAAACAAGCCCTACAAAAGCCTATGAATATGATTAAAATGTTTGAACAAGTAGCAGAATTCAATCACAAGAGCGTAAAACAATTTCCGGTATGAGGAACACCTGCATGTATGATCAAGAGGACTAAATATAATTACCAGTGAAGCATTTGCATGCATGAAAGACACAAGAGTTCAATACATAGGTATTTCAAGTTTCACCATTTTTAATCAATTATTTTCTTCAAAAACAAAGAAAATAAGTCCAGAATCGGAACAATCCCTATTAAACCAGAGGTGGAAAAGCTAGTTAATCTAGTCATTCTAAAAGTCAGTTTGAGAAGCCAGAAGCAACAAAAAACATGCAGTTTTTGAGTGTCAAAACCTTAGTTTGCCCAGAAGCAATAAAAAGCAGACAGTTTTTGAGTGTCAAAACCTTGGTTTGCCCCTCCCCCAAACTAGCTTCTCAAACCTTGGTTTGCAAAAGCTAGTTTTTCTAGCTTCTCAAACTAGCTTCTCAAACCTTGATTTGCCCCAAACCTTAGTTTTACCACCTCAACCGCAAACAAAGCCTAAGTCTTCTTAGAGGAATCGGTCGTAGAAGCTGGGAAATGACTAACGACAATAGGGGGCCGTAGTGCTCGGTGTTTCGCTTCATTCTCTTTGCGTGCCTTAAACATTTCTTCTGTCTCAACAGCAACCAACCTTTTCACCTAGACATAGAACACCTCGATAAAAAACAGCTACAAGCACAGAACCTCAATTTATGTACTGTATTTCTCTTATTTGAGTGCTGAAACACGAAAGATGGAACATAAATCAGATAAGGGGTCTTAGTCCTATACCTGTTGAAGCATTCCCCTGACAGTGGGAGTGTTCCACCGCATAACAGTGTGGTTACATCTGCGTAGACGCAGTGCTTCCAAGGTGCGCCTATGAAGCCTTCTGGTGCCAGGAATTCCCCTCACAAGGGTAATATAGAGGTTAGGGCTCCGCGCGACGGGAACACTAGCTTTGAACTTGTTGAAAGCACTCATTTCTTCCTCACTGCACTAAACACTGCCTCAGAGTACAGTAAACCGACATCAACACAACACGAATGGTAATAACAAGTGCAAAAAAATCTATTACATGTTGAAATTATTTCAGAGTTACTATTTCAAACCACTTATTAAGAACATCATCATCACATTTGAAAATGTTGCATGTAAAAATCGAAGCAGCAGCTAATACCTCCATGGTCTTCACCGAATACCTTGAACTCCCTCCCCCGTTTCTAAGATTTACTACCATCACAATGGTAAATAAGATTTAAGAATTAATGAATACCATTAATACACCTTAACCCACCCGTATTGTTAAATTCTAGCACCACCGTTCCTACAAAATCCTAACCAAACAAAACAAACCCTAATCCCCAATAAATCATATCAATCAACGTCCTTTCATCGAGTTGCAGAAAAAAATCCCCTTCTCAACAAAGAAAATAGCAAGCAGTAGGATGGAAAGCAGAAAATCAAGTAATGCAGAGGCAGAGACCAGATAACACAAACCGACCCATAAGTTAAAATCTTGAAGTTAAGTTTAAGAAAATAGCAAGCAGTAGGATGGAAAGCAGAAAATCAAGTAATGCAGAGGCAGAGACCAGATAACACAAACCGACCCATAAGTTAAAATCTTGAAGTTAAGTTTAGGGTTTAAAAAATCACCTTATTTAGTTACCTGGTCCGTCAGAAACTTGAAGGAAGAGAGGGCTTGGGTCAGACGAGGCTTGGACAGTGGCTGTGAGGCTTGTTTGTCGAAGAGAGATGGGAGTGGCAGAATTTTCAATGGAAATACATTATATATATATTTTCAATGGAAATACATTATATAATATATATTATATATATATATATATATAATTTTCATGGTTAAATTAAGAAACAAGCCATATTTTTCATAAATGGTCACTAAATTCTGTTAAATTATTTAATTTGGTAACCAAACTTTCAATTGTTTCAATGTTACCATTAAACTTTTAATTTTGCTTCAATTTGATCACTTAGCTGTTAACAGACGTTAAAAAGATGGCATGGTAGTTAACTAAATTTGTATAGTAACACATTTAGTCCTCCACGTTTTCACATGTAAACAATTTTGTCCAAATTCAAAACAAATTAATAAATTTACCCTCATTATTTACACTTTATTTCAATTGATCCTATTTTTAATTAAAAATAAGTTAATAATACAAGATAAAAAGATCATATCACCTAATAGAAATGTTTTGTAGAAGCAACTAGAGTTTCGAAAAAGAAAGCTCTTTTGCTCTTGTTGAGCTATTTTCTCCAAATCCTCAAGGATCCTCCCCCACTTAAAAACACACTGTAACGACCCGAATTTTCGAGTCAATGTTTGGGCGTTGACCCGGGTTATGGACCTTCGTGTTGGTTTGAGTAATTTGACCCTTTGGGCTAAGTTGGATTTTTTTAGATGGGAATTGGACCATATAAGCTTGAAAATGACCCTTTTAGGAGAGGGATGAAAGTTGAGGGCTTTGGGTGGTGATTATACCCCTTTAAAAAGAAAAGGTTGATTCTCTTCACTTTTATTTTGGCTTTCACGTGAGATGGGGACAACCTTACATCATATTCCCCATCATTTTTCTCTTTTTTTCTTCCTCATCCTCCTTTCAAACACCATATTTTCAAAGCTTAAAGGTCCAAGCTTTCTCCATCAATTCTTCCATCAGAGATACAAGAGTGAAGTGTGTTAATCTCATAGTCAAGAGCATCATGAAAAGTATAATTTTGGGGGAAAGAGGTAAGCTGTTGGTTATGGGTTTTTGGAAGTTTAAAGCTTTATGGTCTTTTTCTTTGGATTTAAAGGCTTAAATTCATAGTTAGACCTTCCCCTAAAAGGTTTATTGAAGTCTTGATTCGTTTCCTTGTTGTGAGGTAAAAATGAGGTGTTTGGGGGTTTATTCAAGTTGGAGCCAAAAAGAAGAAGTAGAGGATTATGAGTGTAATGCCCCAGTTTTGGGCCTAGGAGTTTTCTATTTTGATTATACGGTTCGGTGGACTGGATTAGAGAATTTGAGTCGGTTTTGGGATTAATTTGAAATTAATACTTTTGAGTAAAGAAAAAGATATGAAAAATATCCTAAAATCATTATTTAATAAGTACATGATTTTGGTAAAATCAATTTTACAAAAAAAGAAGTTTTGAAAAGTGACATTTTGGGTCAGTGACCAAAATATAAAGTTTTAAAACTATTTTTAGTGATTGTTTTGTAAAAGGGTCGAAACTTAGAATTTTTAAGGAGCTATTTGGCCAAAGTCTAATATCAGATTTTTCACCTTAATTGACTACTTTTAAAAAGGTTTTTAAAGGAGTATAAAAAGGCTTGGAGAATTAGTTTTGTAATTAATTCTTAAAAACAATTTTACGTAACTTTCTCTAAAAGATTTCCTCTTAAATTCTCTCCAACCAAACACTCTTTTCTACTTCAATTTTCTCAGGTACTCACTTGATTTCAACATTCTTTTAATTCCAAATGGATTCTTAATGATTTCCTACCAAAACCTATTTGATTTGATCTCGTTTTCTCATGTAAACTCATTCGATTAAGGGTAAAGCCAAGCGTCGTTCTTCTCCTCTAATATAAGGTTCCTTACTGAAATTCCAAGTTATTGATCCTTTACATATGTTTTCTAATGAGTTTTAATGATTTAATTATGGAAAGATAGTTAAATCAAGGTTTAATTGATATATTTGCTTGATTTTCATTATGGATCTGTTTTGTTGGGTTCTTGATTTGGTTTGAACAAGATTTTGATGTTTTATAATTTTAATAAGTTGATTTTAACATTGGAATCCCAAAACTAGGTGAATCTCAAATTTTCTATGTTGTTTGTTGTGAGTTTTTGAGGAGTTGTGGATGTTTAATGAATTGTGGAGGTATAAGGATGATGTTAATGTCTTTTTGTATGTTAATTGATGGATTAAAATGTTAGGTTTTGGCTGGATTAAGTTTGGAAGGTGTTTGATGTTGTTTTCGGTTGTTGTAGAGTGAAATTGAGTAGAATTTGATGAGGATTTGTGCGAATTGATGTTGCTGGGCTGTTGAATGCATTTCGATGCATTGGAACCTCTATTTTTGTGTGGTTAAGGTAGAGGAGGTTGATCCTCAAGCTTGATGTAACACCCCAAAACTGAGTATAGTCAGAATTTAATTCTAGCAACCGGGGATTTTGTACCGGAAGGTTAAATTATAATGTTGACTATTGATCAAGTAGTCAATTATTGAGTCGTTGAATCCCAATTAAGTATTAATATTGTTCAAGGACCTTATGGTAAACTTTGAAACATGTTTTAGTGACTAAATTGAGAAAATTGCAAGTTAGGGGACAAAAGTACAAAGATTGAAGAGTTGAGGGACTAACCTTACGATTAGCCCCTTCTCAATATTAGTCATCATCTACGTGGGCATTTGGGATGAGATTGCTTCATCCAAAGAAAAGTTTAACACTAAAAATAGAAAAGAAAAAGGAAAGGAAGTTTTATCCGATTAACTTTCAAGCACCTTACATTCATCATCTTCAACCTCTCAACTTAGCTATGCAAACACCTCCATTGGAGAGTTATCTAAGCTTTGTTTTTCATTAGTTTCTTTATGTTATAGTGTTGCCATCAAAGGGTAAGCAAAATCCCTCCATTGATTCATCTATTCCATGATCAAATCCTTGTTTAATTCCAAGTTTAGGAATTAAGGAAACCTAGAAAATCTCTAGGGATATTATAGCCTATTTGTTATTATTTTTCATAGCTAATAAGTTGCTATGAATCCATTATCTATATTTAAATCCTTGTAATTCCTATTTCTTTGTAGCTAAAGAAAATCAAGGTGAAGAATCACCAAATCCCTTCAATTCCACCAAGCTCAAGAACAAATGAATCGTTATTCGGGAGGTTTGAAGCCTCAGAAGTATCGGTGAGTGTAGTCGGAGTCTCGGGATTGTCTAGGCACCTTTCTCGATTTCATTGATGTTGATTCATTGCATTTCTAATCATGAAATCAAGGTATGTTTACATCAAAACCTCGTAGGGGTACCATCGGTAAGCTTATTACATTGAAAAGTCAATTATCGAATCCTTACATTGACATTGATATCATTGAAACATTGAAAAAGGCTATATTGATCATGCTATATAGTATTGTCATTGCTATCGTTATTGATATCGTTACCGTTATTGTTATTGTTATTGCCATTGTTATTGTTATTGATATTGGTAAGTATTGAATCCTTGGATATGAATGGACATGGGATACAATTGGCATGCCATAGAATTCAAGACCTCATTGGTACAGAGTGGACTACGGTCCTTGAGCTAAGGCTTTAGTTGGCGATGTTGGCAGAATGTGATGCTATTGGTCTTATTGGCGATGTTGGAGGATATTGGCCATTTATTGTTGGCGATCTTGGTTGGGAATTTGCATATCCACATTTACATGTTGATCCAAGGAATTAAGATATAAAACTATTTCTAAAACTTGATTTGAGATGCATTCACATTATCATACATGTTATTGTCATCATTGACATTTATGCTATTGTTATTGACTACCTCACTAGGCTAAGTAAGCCTAATACATCTCTTTTTCATGCATTTTTAGGCTGAAGGTTTGTTGGATCGAGGATCGAAGCAATGACGTATTTAAAGCAAGTCACCAAGTTATATGTAATGTAAACTTTGTCCTTAATCTCCTAGAAAGGTGGCATAGGGTCTAGACAAGTTAGTTTAGCCCCATTTTGTATGTACATATGGTCCACTATGTTGAATGGGTTAAAGCATGAAGTATGGCATGTTTATGATTTGATAAAATTGGTAAAATGGACCTAAATGCACTAATAAGGGAAAACTGGGTAAATGGATTCGTTTTGGCATATGATTTGACATGCATGTAGATTTGATGTTTTTAAGCTTGTTGGTAAAATTTGGTAAACTTTAGACATGGTTAAGGCCCTCGAATTGGATAAAAACCAGACAAGTTTTGACATTACAGGCACAGGCGTACCGGTACGGGTGGTGTCGTACCAGTACTATAAGGCATCTCTTAGGTAATATTAACCCAGGAGTACTGGTACGGGTGGTGTCGTACTGGTACAGTCATGCAGTATTGGTATAAGGCACTGAGGTGTACCGATACTGCTACAGGAGTATCGGTAAGCCAAATCAACACTAGAATTTTACTGTAGCACGGGTACCAGTACGGATGGTGGTATACCGTACCCATTCACTTTTCAATTTGGGAATTAGGGATTTCGTACCGGTATGGTAATGGACTCGTACCGATATGAAGGCACCAAATTCTTTTATCGGTACTGTATGATGAGTATCGATACATGACTTAGGTTCGAAAGAAAATATTATTAAGCTCGTACCGGTTTGGCCTCTTGAGTATCGGTACTGATACAAATAAGTTAGTTAACTAGTTTAAAAATTTGCAAAAGGATTACTGATTCGAATATGGGTTAATTATAAATGTAAATAGACTTTCAATCGTGTGAAATTTTACCTGCAAGGTAATTAGTTATGGAATTCCACATTTGTAAGCATAATTACTGACAAGTCCTTAAAATTCGCAAGATTTAAAATTTAGTCCTTAAACTTGTATAAGTTGTTAAATGGTCCTTATCGTATAATTTGAGTAAGTTTGTATCGATCATAGCCAACCAATACATTAAATTGATGTTATTAATTTAACAATTATGTTTCAAGTCATCAAAATTTGTCAACCGATCACCGTATTGTTTACCGTTAATGCTTTTCGACCCGAGTTTCTACCAGACTGGGAAGGAGGTGTTACATTTGTGGTATCAGAGCTAGAGTTTAGTCTATTCTAGGACTAAACTGAAGTCCATTGTATTATTATCGCATTGCATATGCCACGTGAGAGTTTATCTTTGTATATATTGTGACTCGCGAGTAATATGATCCTTTTTCCTTTATAGTATACGATGTCTGACTCCGATAAAGATCACGAAGAGGTTGAGCATACCGTTGGAAGGAGGGAAAAACCCTCCGAATCCACAAATTCCCCCACAAGAACCATCGAATCCTGAACCTGTGTTGCAAACTGCTCAATTTGAATATTACAAGAACATGACTAAGATGTTCATGTAGTTTATGGATACCCTTAAATCTGAGAATTCTGCACAATCTTCTGTAGCCGCTACTTCTATAAGTTGAGCCCCTATCGATAAATTAGCTCAACACTGAGCTACTACCTTTACAGGTAAAGATGGTGAGGATCCTAAAGTAGTAGAATACCGGTTAGACAGCACGATAAGAATTTTGACCAAGCAGTTACAGTGCTCAGATGAACACAAGCTCGAGTGTGCCTTAGCCTTATTGGCAGACTAGGCTTTGTATTGGTGGGAAACAACAATACTTACCATTCCCGAGGAAGCTGTAACTTGGAAGTTCTTCCTGCATGAGTTCAGGAAGAAGTATATCAGTGAATACTACTTGGTAGAAATGTGAGATATTTTCTTATATCTTAAGCAAGATGGGAGGCTAGTGGAACAATGCATCTACGATTTCTGCAAGTACTACAAGTACGGAGCCGAGTATATTAAAAAAGAAGAAGAGAAGTGTAGAATGTTTGTAGTTGGGTTAAGTGATGAACTTCGACCTTTATTTACTGCCTTGGGAATCACAGATTTCTAAGAGCTTCTGAATCGAGCGGTCTCTACTGAAACTTCTCAGAGGTCACAAAGGTTTAGTGGGATGACTCGATCTGATAAGAGAACTCGAGATGATTCTCGCCCACCTTTTCCATATAAGAAGGATAAGCAACAAGGGTACAAGTAACCATACCACCAACAACCTTCACGGTCAGGCAATTTTGCCAAGCCACAAGCTATGTCTCAGTCTGCAACAAGAACCACCTCCATTGAGAGTACTAGAGGTTCGGGTAGAGTCATAATACCCTGTTTGTAATTTTTGTCAAATAAGGTATCCTACGGGGCAATACCGTAGACAATCCAGAGCATATTTCTTCTGTGACGAGCAAGGTCACTACATTAAAGATTGTCCAATAAATGCTTCTAAGTCTCCTGCACTGGTAATTCCAGTGTCCCCTGCTCAATCTTTCAAGGGCAAGGGTTAGAAATAAGTTGTGTCGAGAGCCTCTAGGAGACATGGTGGCTCTATAAGAACTCTTAATCGGTAAGAGTCTAAAGCTTATTGATAAGTGTTCAAAAGTACTATTTTTCTTACCCTTTTTACTCATATTACTGTTAGACTTAGGCTCATATTAGTTGCATAGTTAGTCATTCATGCATTAATCCATGTTTCCTTCAAACGTTGAACTTGATTACATAACTTGGTGATTTTTGTGGAAATAGATGCTGCTTTGGTGTGTTTTTGTGTGTGTATGTGCAGGATCACTTGCCAAAGCAATGCCGAGCTAGTTGCCAGGGCAGTGCATGAAGGAGACGTCGAGCTAGTTGCCATGGCATTTGTCGACAAAGACCAAAAGCAATATGGATGTCGAAATTCATGACTTTACAAGCCCAAGATGACATGGAGCAAGGCCCAAGCCCAAAGGAATTTGATTGCCATGCAGAGATTAAAGAAGAATTAAATTCCAAGAGGATAGGAGAAGTTCTAATAGGAATAAAATTATAATAAAGAATTATATTCTTTAAAGATAATTTAATTCCAACTCAAACTCCTCCTCAAAGAAGGACTTTGGCCTAGCCCTATAAATACCAAGGAGATTTCGACAAGATGAATAGAGAGAGCAAGAGGGAAATTTGGCAAGTCCAAGTAGGGCAAGAGGAGAGAATTTTCGACAAGCATCAAGGGCAAGGAGGATTTCGACAAGCCTCTTCCTTCATCTTTGTTCGATTGGGTTCATGCTAGGGATTAATTATCTTGTGTTTCTTTGGAACCTAGCCATGAACTAAATTTACTTGGCTATGGTTATTGTGTTTTGTGGTTGTGAGAAACTATTGGTTTTTGTTTAGGTAATAAGAGTTTGCACTTTTCTATTTCAAGGTTTATTCATTCTTGGTTCCTATTATTGCTTATGAGTGAATTGGGAGAGGATCTCGTGATTTCATCCATTTATCTAATATCGGAGAGTTAGATTCAAGAAACGAATGAATATGATCTTTATGCAATCCAATGATGGTGAAGATTAATCCGGCTTAGGAATAAGTTAAGGATTTCAACGGCTAAGAGGAGCGCAAGATTGGTTGTTGTTCACCCTTGATTCACGCAGGATGTATTATCAAGGCATGCACAAGTAGCTAGAGTTTCGACTTAGGGATAAGAAGAAACCATTGAAGAACGCTCCGCCGAACCTTGAAGTTGCTGCCCGATCGCCCAAGTAGTTGCCCAACTAGTCGCCCAAGCAACCATCAATTAGTTGCCAAGGCAACCCCGTTGTGCAAGTCGCCACGGCAACCGAGTTGCCCATGCACTCTTTACCAAGACAATCCAATCGGCTATCACACCTCAACTCACGATAACCTAGCCTATCTCTCTCATTCGAATTCATCTTTTCTTTTACTTAATTGCTTTCTAAATTAGTTATTAGTTAAAACTTCTATAATCCTTCACTTGTGTTTTTACTTTTTTACTGATTGCAAGAGACTAGATTCTTGAAGTGGCACCAATCCCTGTGGAGACGATATCTTTTATACTATAACTTGCAACGTGTATACTTGCACAATTGCGTAGCACTTATTACGCGCAACAAGTTTTTTGGCGCCGTTGTCGGGATTGGCAATAGCGACTTTGTTTTTTATTTTCTTGCACATTCTTTTTATTTTTCTTGTTTAAAATTCAAAGGGCTAACAAACTTTGGTTTTGCATTGGTATATGACCAGGGCGAGACCGACTTCACAGAATATCCCTTTGATCCGTAAATCGAACGAACCTTACAAAGACTTAGGCGAAGGATAAGAGAAGCAATGGCAAATCAAGACGGCAATATTAATCAAGATGTTCGAGCGGGGAGGAGTGATTCTTGCACGAAGCAGAACAATTCGAGACTATCTTGAAGAAGATCTTGATGGACTCAACCCAGAGTTGTCGCACCCGAAATTGAAGCCGACCACTTTGAGTTGAAACCGGTAATGTTTAATATGATCAACACAATAGGTCAATTTGGCGGCTCAAGAATCGAAGATGCACGACAACATCTGAAATCTTTCCTCGAGATTTGCAACTCGTTCAAGATACACGAGTCACCCACGATGTCTTACGATTAAGATTATTCCCCTATTCACCTTTGAGGATAGGGCGAAAGCATGGCTAAATAGCATTCTGCCGGATCCATAGCATCTTGGACTGATCTTTGTCGTGATTTCCTTGCTAGATTTAATCCTACAAATTTAATCGATAAGCTTCAGTAACGACATTACTTCTTTTCGGCGGCGGATGATGAATCCATGTACGAGGCTTGGGAGCGATATAGAGAACTTCTACACAAATGTCCTCTACACGGATTCGGTGTGGACTCAAGTGACAATGTTTTACAACGCCGTGAATACACCAACAAGGATGATGCTAGATGCCTCGGCAAACGGCATACTCTTAGATAAAGTCGCGGAGGAAGCAATGCAAATTTTAAACAGGCTGGCCAAGAATGACTATCAATTCCCATCTACTAGAAGAGGAGGAGTTAGACGCTAAGCCACAATACATGAACTAGGATCATCGATTCAATTTTCGCACAATTGGCGCTTTAACCAAGATGGTCAGAACATGCAAAAACCAAACAACACACATGAAGTCAAGGTAATGGATTCTTTTTGTGAGTTATGTGGTGATAACCATAATTCTTCGAATGTATGCGAGAATCCGGAATCTAGCTTCTATGTGGGAATTACAATCGGGCAACAACATGATGTCAAATACATACAATCCAGCTTGGAAGAAGCACCGAATTTTTCATGGAGTAATCCCAACAATGCTCTAAACCAGAACAATCAGAATGCACAAGCATCGGGATTCAGCAGAATATGCCACGGCAAATGATGCGCAAACAACAACCGACAACATCTAGTTCTTTGGAAAATTCTCTAAATGCTTTTATGATGAAAACTGAATCTTATATGGTGAGAATAGTAATTTCATAAAAAGAATCGATGCTTTTATTAACAGGACCGAGATGAGATTGCAAAACCAAGAGGCGGCAATCAAATCATTGGAAAATCAAGTCGGACGGTTTGCTCAAAAAATGAACACGAGACCACAAGGAGGTTTACCTAGCGATATCAAGTCGCAAGAGGAACGGCCATGAGCAATGTAAGGCAATCACCACCAGAAGTGGCCAACAACTTAGAGAGGTTCAAACCCGCTCGTCAAACAAAACTCCACAAAAAGATCAAGGCGAACCTAGCGGCAAAGTCTCGGATGCTGAACCAGGAATTGCTGCGGCGGCGGTGACGCCTCGGCAACTTGCGATAAGCACGCCTCGGCAACCCCGGTTGGTAACGATCGGCAACTCCGGATGTCCCCTGTAATGCCGTCAATCAGGTTTCAAACCAATGAAAGGATAGAAGATATCCGACTTCCACCACCATTCCCACAAAGATTGAAAGCGACAAAAGCAAGAATACCAATTCAAGAAGTTTCTTGATATCTTAAAGCAAGTCCACATCAACTTGCCATTGGTGGAAGCAATTGAACAAATGCCAAACTATGCCAAGTTTCTTAAAGACATTGTGTCCAAGAGAACAAGGCTAGGAGAGTTTGAAACAGATTTCATGACAGAGGATGCATGGCAATGTTGCACAATCGCATGCCGCCCAAGTTGAAGGATCCCGGAAGTTTCACAATACCCTGTTCTATTGGAAATCACTATGTCGGGAAAGCACTATGCGACCTAGGGCTAGCATAAACTTGATGCCTAAATCGGTTTTCGAAACTAGGAATCGGGAAGGCAAGACCTACATGATTGATTATGCTGCAGCTAGAATGACAGATCCTATGTGCATCCGAGGGAAAAAATCGAGGACATCTTGGTAAAAGTTGATAAATTCATTTTTCCCGCTGACTTTATTGTTTTGGATTGTGAAGCGGATGAGCATGCACCTATCATTCTCGGGAGACCATTCCTAGCGCATGGGGAGAACCTTGATCGGCGTTGAAAAGGAGAACTCACAATGAGGGTGAATGACCAGCAGGTAAAACTAAATGTGTTCCAAACACTAAGGCATGCCGATGATCCGAGAAGAATGCCAACTACTTCATGCCACGGCAGAGTTTAACCGATGAGGAATTTAGTTGCCTCGGCAACTACATTTTGCTGATCAAGAGGAACTGAGGAGAATGAAGAGAGCGGTCGATGAGGAACAACAGAAGAGGTAAATTGGCTAGTAAATCGACCAGGTACATACTTTGAACCTTTGGACTACTCGGGTAAGGAAGGTAAGATCGAAAAACCCTCTATCGAAAATCCACCAATTCTTGAGTTGAAACAATTGCGGATCAACTAAAATATGTATACTTAGGGATCGATAATACATTACCTGTAATTATTTCCTCTAAGTTACAACTGAGCAGAAAAGAAGCTAATAAACATGTTGAAGCTACATAAAAAGGCAATAGGGTGGACAATTGCCGACTTGAAGGGAATTAGCCGGCGGTGTGCATGCACAAGATCTTGTTGGAAGATGATCACAAACCTTCAATTGAGGCCCAGAGGAGACTGAATCATGCCATGAAAGGGGTTGTAATGAAAGAAATCATCAAGTGGCTTGACGCGGCATTATATACCCTATCTCCGATAGTACGTGGGTAAGTCCGGTACAATGTGTGCCGAAAAAGGGAGGTATACGGTGGTGAGTAATGAAAATAATGAACTTATCCCAACCAGGTGTGACCCGGTTGGAGGGTTTGTATGGACTATCGAAAGCTAAACAAAGCCACTAGGAAAGATCACTTCCCATTACCCTTTATTGATCAAATGCTTGACCGTCTTGCGGGTAAACCCTTTACTTGTTTTCTTGATGGTTATTCAGGTTACAATCAGATTGCCATAGCACGGAAGATCAAGAAAAGACAACCTTCACATGCCCCTACGGTACTTATGCCTTCGAAGGATGCCGTTCGGATTTGTGTAACGCCCGGCAACCTTCCAAAGATGCATGATGGCGCTCTTTTCAGACATGGTCGAAGACTTCCTTGAGATCTTCATGGATGATTTTTCGGTTTTTGGTAATGACCGACGGCTGTCTCGGCAATTTAGAGAGGGTGTTGGCAAGATGCGAAGAAACGGATTTAGTCCTCAATTGGGAGAAATGCCACTTTATGGTAGATGAAGGAATAGTGCTCGCCATAAGATTTCATCCAAGGGAATTGAAGTAGACAAAGCCAAGGTGGACGTGATCGAGAGATTACCCCACCAAATTCGGTTAAAAGAATTGAAGTTTTCTCGGACATGCAGGTTTTTACAGGAGGTTCATTCATAACTTTTCTAAAATCACTAAACCTTTGTGTAATCTGCTTGAACAGGATAAAGTCTTCGATTTTGATGATTCTTGCACTCAAGCATTTGAAACCCTAAAGAAAAAGCTTGCCTCGGCACCCATTGTTGTTCCACCAGATTGGACGCTACCTTTTGAGCTCATGTGTGATGCAAGTGATTTCGCGGTAGGAGCAGTCCTAGGCCAACGCACAGGTAAGACATTCCATGTGATATACTACGCTAGTAAAACTCTTAACGATGCTCAAGTGAATTACACAACAACGGAGAAAGAGTTACTAGCTGTAGTTTTCGCATTTGACAAGTTCGATCCTATTTAATTGGTACAAAGGTAATTGTTCATACGGACCATTCGGCAATCAAATACTTATTTGCTAAAAAGGATGCTAAACCTCGTTTGATTCGTTGGATATTACTTTTACAAGAATTTGATATTGAAATTAAGGGCGGAAAGGAACAGAAAATCAAGTGGCGATCACTTATCACGTTTGGAACGCAATAGGGAGGAGGACGCGGATCTAGAGATATGTGATGCATTCCCGGATGAACAAATTCTAATCGCCTCGGAAACCCTTGACGCCTCGGCAGCCCATGACGCCTCGGAAACCATGGAAGCACACGCCTCGGCAACTCTTGACGCCGCAGCGAGACTTTGACGAGCACGCCTCAGCAATTTTGGGAGCGACACTACGACAAAGACATGCCCGGCAATACCTTGGTACGCAGATTTAGTTAACTTCCTTGTTTGTGGTATTTTTCCGTATGGCATTACTCACCAAGGGAAGAAGCGGTTCCGCCATAATGCTAAGCATTACTTTTTGGGACGAGCCTCTTTTGTTTAAACAATGTGCAGATCAGGTTATACGCCGATGTGTCCGAAGAAGAGCAACAGAATGTACTCCGACAATGCCATTCTTCACCCTATGGAGGACATTTTGGAGGAACTCGTACATGGCCAAAGTCTTGCAATCCGGGTTGTATTGGCCAACATTGTACAAAGATGCCCAAGACTTTTACAAGCAATGTGATCGTTGCGGAAGACGGGCAATATCTCTAGGCGACATGAGATGCCACTCGAACATCATCGAGGTGGAACTGTTCGATGTATGGGATCGATTTTATGGGACCTTTCCCATCTTCATTCGGCAACCTCTACATCTTACTCGCCGTCGACTATGTGTCTAAATGGGTAGAGGCAGCTGCTGCAGTTCCCAACGACGATTCCAAGACCGTGCAACGATTCCGCAGAAAAACATATTTACGGTTTGGGATGCCGAGAGCAATTATCACGACGGGGCAAGCATTTTGACAACAGACTAATTGCCAAGATGTTGCAACGCTTCGGTATATCACACAAGATCGCCACGGCATATCACCCACAAACCAACGGGCAGCGAAATTTCCAACCGGGAGTTGAAGGGAATACTCGAGAAAGTTGTAAATCCCTCAAGGAAGGATTGGTCATTAAGACTAGATGACGCACTTTGGGCATATCGCACTGCATTCAAAACACCATTAGGTATGTCCCCCTTCCGGCTTGTCTATGGTAAAACATGTCATCTACGGTGGAAATCGAGCACAAGGCGTCTTGGGCAATCAAGACCGTGAATATGGATTGGGAAAGTGCGGACAAAAGCGCTTGATGGATCTCAATGAGATAGAAGAATTTCGTGCACTCGCCTATAACAATGCACGAATATACAAGGAGAAAACAAAGCGATGGCATGACAAGAAACTATTGCCACGGCAATTCACGCCAGGGCAACTAGTTCTCCTATTCAATTCTCGGCTAAAACTTTTCCCGGAAAGCTGAAATCAAGATGGTCGGGACCATTTGAAGTCGTCAAACCATTCTCCCATGGTTTGTGATAATCAAGTCCATCTCGACAACCATGAATTCAAAGTTAATGGACAAAGATTGAAGCACTACAATGGTGCCCATGTGGAACGTAACAAGGAAGTGGTCAACTTAGGAGATGCATGAGCATGCTCTCCTCTCAAGTATTTCCTTTTTCTTTTTCTTTTTATTTTTATTTTTAATTTTAGGAGATATTTTATTTTTTCTTCATTATCTTTAGTTTTGAGGTTTTCTTTATTTTCTTTTCACAACAAGACTCACAACTACTATGCTAAGGAAATTTTCTTGCCAAGATCATTGCCCGGCAACCAATGAAGAAGATGCGCGACAACTTACTTCATGCATGCACAAGGCGATGCCACGGCAACCAACCACGAAGATGCCACGCAACCAAAGTGAAGACATCCCGGCAACAAGAAAACAACCATTGCATTCAAGCAAGAAAATCAAGACGCCAACTAGAAGGAAACTAATCATCTACGATGACGAACTCTCAAGTAAGTCCTCGTATGCATTTTATTTTTATTTTTCGTTATTTTTATGCATGCATTGAGGACAATGCCTCACTCGAGTTTGGGGGATTGTTATTAGTAATTACCATGTTTAGTTACATTAATCTTAAGCATTACATTTAGGATACATAAATTGCTTGCCATGCCTTTAATTGGAACAAGAATTGCTTAGATTTGATGAATATTCAATGATGACTTTACCAATGCACTTAATTGATAGAATTTTTATTCTAGGATAACCATGAAAAACTTAGAATTTTACTATGATGCTAAATTTGATGAAACACTGTTGTGGTTTGATTGATTTAAGGAGTTCTAGTAAACTTAGGTTGATAATTAACTAATTGGGGATTAGAATAAAAATTGGATGAATGCTAGAGGTGCCCGAAATTGGCTCTAGCATGTGCTAAAAATTGATCACTAGAGGTGCCCGAAAACTGGCTCTAGGAGGCGTTAAAATTTTTCGGTTAACTAGAGGTGCCCAAACCGGCTCTAGTCGATTAAATTAACTTAAGAAAACTAAAAATAAAACACTAGAGGTGCCCGAAATTGGCTCTAGTTAAAACATGTTAAAAAGAACCCATCAAGTAATTTGAAAACCTATTGTTTGCATAGAATCCGAAAAATCAACTTGCACACAACTCCGCACACACTCACAAGCATTATAGTTTGATTCCGAGTAATTCCTCGTTTTTCTGAAAAATAAAAAGCCAATCATACTTTGTGCCCCGGTTCAGAGAATTGAAATCAAGTTCAAAGCTAAGTTTGTGAAAATTTGAAGTCTTGGCGGTAATTATGAGTTTGCATTGCTTGAGGACAAGCAATAGTTCGAGTTTGGGGGTGTGATAAGTGTTCAAAAGTACTATTTTTCTTACCCTTTTTACTCATATTATTTGTTAGACTTAGGCTCATATTAGTTGCATAGTTAGTCATTCATGCATTAATCCATGTTTCCTTCAAACGTTGAACTTGATTACATAACTTGGTGATTTTTGTGGAAATAGATGCTGCTTTGGTGTGTTTTTGTGTGTGTATGTGCAGGATCACTTGCCAAAGCAATGCCGAGCTAGTTGCAGGGCAGTGCATGAAGGAGACGTCGAGCTAGTTGCCATGGCATTTGTCGACAAAGACCAAAAGCAATATGGATGTCGAAATTCATGACTTTACAAGCCCAAGATGACATGGAGCAAGGCCCAAGCCCAAAGGAATTTGATTGCCATGCATGAGATTAAAGAAGAATTAAATTCCAAGAGGATAGGAGAAGTTCTAATAGGAATAAAATTATAATAAAGAATTATATTCTTTAAAGATAATTTAATTCCAACTCAAACTCCTCCTCAAAGAAGGACTTTGGCCTAGCCCTATAAATACCAAGGAGATTTCGACAAGATGAATAGAGAGAGCAAGAGGGAAATTTGGCTGCAAGTCCAAGTAGGGCAAGAGGAGAGAATTTTCGACAAGCATCAAGGGCAAGGAGGATTTCGACAAGCCTCTTCCTTCATCTTTGTTCGATTGGGTTCATGCTAGGGATTAATTATCTTGTGTTTCTTTGGAACCTAGCCATGAACTAAATTTACTTGGCTATGGTTATTGTGTTTTGTGGTTGTGAGAAACTATTGGTTTTTGTTTAGGTAATAAGAGTTTGCACTTTTCTATTTCAAGGTTTATTCATTCTTGGTTCCTATTATTATTGCTTGCAGTGAATTGGGAGAGGATCTCGTGATTTCATCCATTTATCTAATATCGGGAGAGTTAGATTCAAGAAACGAATGAATATGATCTTTATGCAATCCAATGATGGTGAAGATTAATCCGGCTTAGGAATAAGTTAAGGATTTCAACGGCTAAGAGGAGCGCAAGATTGGTTGTTGTTCACCCTTGATTCACGCAGAGGATGTATTATCAAGGCATGCACAAGTAGCTAGAGTTTCGACTTAGGGATAAGAAGAAACCATTGAAGAACGCTCCGCCGAACCTTGAAGTTGCTGCCCAGTCGCCCAAGTAGTTGCCCAACTAGTCGCCCAAGCAACCATCAATTAGTTGCCAAGGCAACCCCGTTGTGCAAGTCGCCACGGCAACTGAGTTGCCCATGCACTCTTTTACCAAGACAATCCAATCGGCTATCACACCTCAACTCACGATAACCTAGCCTATCTCTCTCATTCGAATTCATCTTTTCTTTTACTTAATTGCTTTCTAAATTAGTTATTAGTTAAAACTTCTATAATCCTTCACTTGTGTTTTTACTTTTTACAGTGCAAGAGACTAGATTCTTGAAGTGGCACCAATCCCTGTGGAGACGATATCTTTTATACTATAACTTGCAACGTGTATACTTGCACAATTGCGTAGCACTTATTACGCGCAACACTTATCCCAAGTTTACCATGTGAGAAGCAGAGAAGAGGATAAAGATCCAGACATTATAGCAGGTACTGTTAAACTGTATACCTATCTTGTTTATGCATTGATTGATCCTAGATCTACTTATTCTTTTATAAGTACTGTATTGATTAGAAGATTTAAGTTAATGTCCAAGCTTATAGCCTCTAAAATCACCGTAACCAATCCTTTAGGTAATAGTATTGTAATTGGACTAGTATGTGAGAACTATCCTCTCGTGATACAAGGGATACCTTTCCCGACCAATCTCATAGCCCTCCCTATTTATAAGTTTGATATAATATTAAGGCTTGAATGGCTCAGAGAGCATCAAACTTGGGTGGATTATTCGAAGAAAAAATTTTACCTTAGAGGTCTCGACAAGGAGAGTGTAACTCTCATAAACTCTAGGGGGTAAGAGATTGTTGTTGTATGCTATTGCAAGCAAGGAAGAACCTCAGTTACAAGATATAGATACCGTGCAAGAGTTTCCTGATGTTTTCCCTGATGAGCTTCTGGATCTACCACCCACCCGTGAAGTTGAATTTGGAATTGAAGTGCAACCTGGAACCACTCTAGTTTCCATTGCACCTTATCTAATAACGCCCATAGAACTTACTGAGCTTAAGGCACAAATCCAAGACTTGTTAGACAAGGGTTTCATTCAACCAAGTTCCTCACCTTGGGGAACTTCGGTCTTATTTGTTAAGAAGAAGGACGAGTCAATGCATCTTTGTATTGACTACCAACAGTTGAATAAGGTCACCATCAAGAATAAATATCCTTTACCGAGAATAGATGATTTATTTGATCAACTCAAAGATGCAACCGTCTTTTCTAAGATTGATCTAAGATCTGGGTACTATTAAATGAGAGTTAAAGAATGTGACGTACCCAAGACAACCTTTCGTACAAGGTATGGACACTACGAATTCTTGGTTATTCCCTTTGGGTTAACCAACACACTGACCACCTTTACGGATCTTATGAACTGGGTTTTTATACCCTACCTTGACAAGTTTATACTATTGTTCATAGATGATATATTAATCTATTCCAAGAATCAGGCTGAACACCGTGACCATCTTCGTGTCGTGCTCCAAACCCTTCGGGAGAAACAATTGTATGCTAAGTTTAGCAAGTGTGAGTTCTGGCTTACTCAAGTTTCATTTCTGGGACATGTAATTTCTGCTGAAGGTATCCAAGTAGATCCGAAGAAGATTCAAGCTATAGTAGAGTGGAGGCCACCGAAGAATGTTGGTGAAGTTCGTAGTTTTCTCAGTCTTACTGGTTATTATAGAAGATTCATTAAAGGATTTTCTATATTAGCAGCATCATTAACCAAACTTCTATGGAAGTATATCCCTTTTGAGAGGACCGAGAAGTAATAACACAATTTCGATCAACTTAAGAAAGTGTTAACTCAAGCACCGGTCCTGACCCAACCTGAGTCTTAAAAAGACTACATCGTATATAGTGATGCATCGCATCAGGGGTTGGGATGTGTTTTAATGCAAGAAGGCAAGGTTGTCGCGTATGAATCGAGACAACTTAAGCCACATGAAATGAACTACCCCACTCATGATCTTGAGTTGGTTGCAGTTGTTTTTGCCTTGAAGATTTGAAGGCATTATCTCTAAGGAGAAAAATATTACATATATACTGATCACAAGAGCTTAAAATATTTGTTGACCCAAAAGGAGCTTAACCTTCGTCAAATGAGATGGATGGAACTTCTCAAAGATTACGATATTGTGATTGGTTATCACCCTGGCAAGGCCAACGTTGTAGCTGATGCATTCAGCCGCAAACCTTCGCCTGGTAAGTATCAATAATTAAGTATTGAAACTCAAGTATTGACAAGCATATTGAGAATTACAGTATCGTTATTGCATTGTAGCTCCTCGAGCTATCAATGCTCATTTCAAGTTACAGAAACATCGACCCCTGGTAGCTGAACTTCAAATTCAGTCTACCATTTTGTTGAGAATCAAGTTTTTACAAGATCAAGACCCCAAATTACAAGCCATCGTTTCTAAACTTCAGAACGATTCTGACTTTGATTTCAGAATTAATTCTAATGGACTTTGTGTTTTTCTAATAGAATTTATGTACCAAATGATGAATCCTTTTGTGATGATATTCTTAAGGAAGCTCATTGTAGCTTTTTCTCGGTTCACCTAGGGTCGGTGAAGATGTATAAGGACCTTCGAGAATTGTACTGGTGGCCTGGTATGGCAAAGGCTATTACAGAGTTTGTATCAAGACGTCTTACGTGCCAGCGAGTCAAGGCTGAGCATCGTGTTCCCACGGGATTGTTGCAACCCATTGAACTTTCTCAAAGAAAATGGGAAAAAATAACCATGGATTTCGTTAGTGGTTTACTTTTGACTCCAACTAAGCATGGCGCTATTTGGATCATTGTTGATCATTTTACCAAGTTAGCTCATTTCTTACCTGTTAGTATGGACTACGGTCTTCTTAACTTAGCTGATTTGTACATCAAGGAAGTGATTAAACTCCATGGAGTACCTAAGTCATCATTTTTTATTGAGATCCACGATTTGCTTCACGATTCTGGAAAGCTTTGCAAGGAGCTCTGGGCAACTGAATCAATCTTAGTACAGCTTTTTACCCTCAATCTGATGGCCAATCAGAAAGGCTAATTCAGATATTGGAAGACATGCTTCGTGTATGTGTCATTGACTTCGAAGGAACTTGGGAGAGATCCTTACCTCTCATTGAATTTGCTTACAATAATAATTATTAATCATTTATTGGCATGGCACCGTATGAAGCATTGTATGGCAGGAAATATAGAACACCATTGTGTTGGTCTGAACTCGGTGAAGACAAGATGTTGGGCCCTGATTTACTTCGAGAAATTGAAGAACGTGTTACCATCATTCATGACCAATTGAAGGCCGCCTTTGACTGGCAGAAGACCCATGTTGATCTCAAGAAAAGAGATATTCAGTTTGATGTTGGTGAGAAAGTATTTTTTGAAAGTTTCTCCATGGAAGAAGGTTATTTGTTTTGGCAGAAAGGGAAAGCTAAGTCCCTGATTCATTGGACCTTTTGAGGTGACTGAAAGAGTTGGTCATGTGGCTTATCAATTAGCCTTGCCTCAGGAGTTGAGCAAAATTCACGTTTTATTTCATGTATCGATGCTCTGCAAGTATAGATCGAATCCATCCCATGTTATTGAGCCCAAATTGGTATAACTCCAACCCAATCTGATATATGAGGAAGAACCTGTGCAAGTATTAGCAAGGGAAGTTAAGAGACTTCGAAACAAAAGTGTTCCTATAGTTAAAGTGTTGTGGAGAAGTCACAAGATTGAAGAAGCAACATGGAAACATGAGAATTCAAGGATGAATTTTTCTTAAGGGGGAAAGTTGTAACACCCCAAAATCGGGCCTAGTCAAAATTTAATTTCAGCAACCGGGAATTTTGTACCAAAAGGTTAAATTATAGTGTTGACTATTGATTAAGTGGTCAATTATTGAGTCGTTGAATCCTAATTAAGTGTTAATATTGTTCAAGGACCTTATGGTAAACTTTGAAACATGCTTTAGTGACTAAATTGAGAAAAATGCAAGTTAGGGGACAAAAGTACAAAGATTGAAGAGTTGAGGGACTAACCTTGTGATTAGCCCCTCCTCAATATTAGTCATCCTCTACATGGGCATTTGGGATGAGATTACTTCATCTAAAGGAAAGTTTAACACTAAAAATAGAAAAGAAAAAGGAAGGGAAGTCTTACCCGATTAACTTTCAAGCACCTTACCATTCATCATCTTCAACCTCTCAACTTAGCTAAGCAAGCACCTCCATTGGAGAGTATCTAAGCTTTGTTTTTCTTCAATTTCTTTATGCTATAATGTTGCCATCGAACGGGTAAGCAAAAGCCCTCAATTGATTCACCGATTCCATGATCAAATCCTTGTTTAATTCCAAGTTCAGGAATTAAGGAAACCTAGAAAATCTCTAGGGATATCACAACCTATTTGTTATTGTTTTTCATAGCTAATAATTTACTATGAATCCATGTAATTCCTATTTCTTTGTAGCTCAAGAAAATCAAGGTGAAGAATCACCAAATCCCTCCAATTCCACCAAGCTCAAGAACAAAGGAATCGTTATCCAGGAGCCTTGAAGCCTCAAAAATATTGGTTAGTGTAGTCGAAGTCTCAGGATTGGCTAGGCGCCTTTCTGGATTTCATTGATGTTGATTTATTGCATTTATAATCATGAATTAAAGGATGTTTACATCACAACATCGTAGGGGTACAATCGGCAAGCTTTGGTAAGCTTATTACATTGACAAGTCAATTATCGAATCTTTACATTGAAATTGATATCATTGAAACATTGAAAAAGACTACATTGATCATGCTATATTGTATTGTCATTGCTACAGTTATTGATATCGTTACCGTTATTGTTATTGTTATTGCCATTGTTATTGATATTGGTAAGTATTGAATCCTTGGATATGAATAGACATGGGATACAATTGGCATGCCATATAATTCGTGAGCTCATTGGTACGGAGTGGACTATGGTCCTTAAGCTAAGGCTCTAGTTGGCGATGTTGGCATGATGTGATGTTATTGGTCTTATTAGAGACGTTGGAGGATATTGACCATTTATTGTTGGTGATGTTGGTTGCGAATTCACGTATCCACATTTAAATGTCGATCCAAGGAATTAAGATATAAAACTTTTGTTAAAACTTGATTTGAGATGCATTCACATTATCATACATGTTATTGTCATCATTGACATTTATGCTATTGTTATTGACTACCTCACTAGGCTAAGTAAGCCTAATACATCTCATTTCCCTGCATTTTCAGGCTTAAGGTTTGTTGGATCGAGGATCAGAGCAAGGACGTTTTTGAAGCAAGTCACCAAGTTGTTGGGCTTGAATTCCTTTAACCGCTTAGCTTTCCAAGAGTGGAGAATATTGACTATTGTGTGTTTTTAGTAGAAGCGAAAAAAAAGACAATTGCACAAGGATTTATAGTGGTTCGGCCAAGCCTACCTCCACTACCTTAGCTTTCCACTAAGGATTTTCAACCAATATCCACTAGATATTCTTCCCCTTTTCTAGGTTAAGGAGGCAACCGTTACAATCCTAGACTCAACCTAAGTCTAGCAACCAAAGCTCACAACCCGAGCTTTGGGAACACTCTTAAGCAAGAGAAAATCAGCAAACTGAAAATCTCTCTCTAGGTATGTGTTTGCACAATTTTAGCCCTCACCCAAAACCTAATACACATGAGCATACATTGACATTTAAGCTCAACAAGTGTAGTCTATACAAAGAATGGGAGTTTAAGCTCTAAGACAATTTGGACATCATATTGTTGTTGACAATTGAAGCATTAGCCTTCCATAGATGCTTGGAGGTCCCTTATATACTCCCAATTGAGTTCCTAGCCATTGGAGACCGTTGGAATTGAATTGGAGCCGTTGAAACCTTTATTTCCCGCAATTAATGCAGTTCTGCAACTGTCCGTATCGATACACGGTTACCCGTATCGATACGCCGTTCTTGGAAACTAGCCGTTATGCTCAGTCTTGCTAACCGTATCGAAACACCTTAGTCTGATTGCAAACCGTATCGGTACGCCTTAGTTTGTTTGGCAAACTGTATCAGTATGGGTTGGTCTGTTTTGTTACGTCCTGCAATTTAAATAACCGTTGGGAAATAGTCGTTAGGGGTAGTTAAACAGGGATCGGTACGCGTACATGTGTATCGGTACGAACCTATCCGTATCGATTCGCCTATGGGCGTATCAGTACGATTTTTTGGTTCTGGAAAATCACTATAGTTGAAACCCTTGAACCGTATCGATACGGGGTATATGTATCGGTACACCTGTGTTGAAAACATTAGTTTGCTTTAAAATATTTAAAACATTTCCAAAACCTCTCAAAAACTTCGCAAACTTATTTTCAAGTTGATTAGACTTAAAAACATTTTTGAATTCTTTTCAATTTAGTCCAAAACTATTTTCAATTATTATATCAAAAAAAATCCTAACAATCTCCCCCTTTTTGATATAATAAAACCAACTTGAATTTTTTTTAAAGATTCCCCATTAGTAAAAATATGATTTGAATAAGAGATTTAATGATGAAAATCTTATAAGCTCCCCATTATTCATTTAAAAATTTAATTTTTCAAATCATTCTCCCCCTTTTTGTTATATCAAAAATGGTTCAAACCAAAGTTTGAAAACTTTAAAGTTCATAACAATGGAGAGTTTCAAATGAAAAATTTTGACAAAAATAAGTTATGTTTTAAAATTGGCTCCCCCTTAATCAAGCATCATTCATATGGTTAGTCCAACATATATGATAAACTAGTTGAATTAAAATAAATAAATCAAATTAAAAATAAACTAAATTCAATTAATTTTACCACACTTGAATCAAAGGGAGGATGTGAAGCCTTCCTTCTCCAAGTGTTCATCCTTTGTGTGTGTAGAGCTCCCCCTCAATCTTATCACTTGTTGATCAAAGCTCCATCACACCTACAAAAAGACAATCACAAATGTTTTGGTATCCAAATTGCTTTGAATCCATAGGCATTAGTGGCACATAATTGAGTCCCCTTAGGAATCAATTTTTCAATTTCATCCTTTTTAGTTGAAGTAATTAGTCCTTTTGGGACCCAAATACTTCTAAAAAATTTTCCATTTGAAAATCTAGGGGCATTAGATTGCCTTTCATAGAAGTTTGATTTTCCCAAGTTATTTTTCTTTTAAAGTTCATTGAAAATCAAATATTTTTCTTTCTTAAGATCATCTACTTCCTTTTGATCTTTTTCCATATTTTGAAGAAAATTTTGTAAGTTTAAAACTTTAAGCTTAAAATCTTTCATTTTTGCTTCAAACTCCAAATTGGTTTTCATAAGCAAATCATTTTCATTTTTCAATTTTGAAATTAACTTTTTGTTTTTAGAAAATGAGACTTTGAATTCAAAAACCAATTTGTCATAGGCATCTTACAACTCATCAAAAGTATAAGAATTTGAAATAGATGAGTTAGAAGCTACCTCTCCCTCTTGGAGGGCCATCAAGCATATGTGGGCTATCTCATCTTCATCGGTGGAGTCTTCATCACTCCATGTAGCCATATATGAATTCTTTGATGATAATCCATTTTTGTTGAAGCGAGGGCAATCGTATTTGGTGTGCCTCGTCTCCTTGCCTTTTGAGCACTTGGGGGAATCCACCATCGTTTTCTTCGATTCATGCTTGGATTCTTCTTTGTTGCTCTTCATGAACCGAGTAAATTCCTTGAAGAGATAGGCCATCTCTTCATCTTCATTTTTGTCCTCACTTGATTCTTCTCGGTGGCTTTTGGAGGATTCAAGAGCAATGGCATTCACATTAATGTCTAGCTCCACGACTTTTTTCTTCCCATCTTCTTTATCTCTTCCTTCTTCTTCTCCTCTTCTTTTCCTTTTTTCATGATTTCATGAGTGAGAAGTGACCCCATGAGCTCATCTAGCTTTAGAACTTTCAGATTTTTAGCTTCGATGATGGCGGTCTTCTTTGAGTCCCATGAATAGAGAAAAGAGTAGATAAGCTTTCGGACAAGCTTTTCTTCCATAATGATTTCTCCATAGCCTTTGAGTCTATTGGTGATGGTGGAGAATCTATCGAACATCTTCGTGATGTCTTATTCTGGTTTCATCTTGAAGTTCTCATACTCAAGGTTGAGGATGCCGATTTTGGTCTCCTTTACTTTGTTTGTTCCCTCGTACATGACGTCAAGCTTGTCCCAAACTTCATTGACATCTTCACAATAAGACATCTTCTCATAGATATTGGGGCTAAATGCACAAAAGAGAATGTGCAAACCCTTGCAATTTAGCTCCATCTTCTTGCGATCATCTGCATTCCATTCCGCCTTGCATATTTGTGGTATGTATGACGTCCCAAAGCTTGTAATCTTTGGCCTTGATGCCTTGATGAAGAACATCATTCTAGTCTTCCAATAGGCATAGTTGATCCTGTCAAAAAAAGGTGGCTTGTCAATGGATTGCGCCATTTATCTCCGGTTGACTTGTTTGTTGGTCGATCTTTTGGATCGTCTCAATAGGTTGTTAGACCTTCTCGATTGAGTCTCGTTCTGATACCAATTGTTGGGCTCGAATTTCTTCAACCGTTTAGCTTTCCAAGTGTAGAGAAGATTGACTATTGGGTGTTTTTAGTGGAAGCGAAAAAAAGACAATTGCATAAGGATTTATAGTGGTTCGGCCAAGCCTACCTCCACTACCTTAGCTTCCCATTAAGGATTTTCAACCAATATCCACTAGATATTCTTCCCCTTTTCTAGGCTAATGAGGCAACCGTTACAATCCTAGACTCAACCTAAGTCTAGCAACCAAAGCTCACAACCCGAGTTTTGGGAACACTCTTAAGCAAGAGAAAATCTAGCAAACTAAAAATCCCTCTCTAGGTATGTGTTTGCACAATTTTAGCCCTCACCCAAAACCTAATACGCTTGAGCATACATTGACATTTAAGCTCAACAAGTGTAGTCTATACAAAGAATGGGAATTTAAGCTCTAAGACAATTTGGACATCATATTGTTGTTGACAATTGAAGCATTAGTCTTCCATAGATGCTTGGAGGTCTCTTATATACTCCCAATTGAGTTCCTAGCCGTTGGAGACCGTTGGAATTGAATTGGAGCCATTGGAGCCTTTATTTCCCTCAATCAATGCAATTCTGCAGCTGTCTGTATCGATACACGGTTACCCGTATCGGTACGCGTGTACCCGTATCGGTACATGTACTAGCCGTTATGCTCAGTCTTGCTAACCGTATCGAAACACCTTGGTCTATTTGCAAACCGTATCGGTACGCCTTGGTTTGTTTGGCAAACCGTATCGGTACGGGTTGGTCTGTTTCGATACGCCCTGCAATTTAAATAACAATTGGGAAATAGTCGTTGGGGGTAGTTAAACAAGGATCGGTATGCGTACATGCGTATCAGTATGACCCTATCTGTATCGATTCACCTAGGGGCATATCGGTACAATTTTTCAGTTTTGGAAAATCATTGTAGTTGAAACCCTTGAACCGTATCGATTTTTGAAATCTTTAAAACATTAGTTTGGTTTCTTTAAAACATTTAAAACATTTCCAAAACCTCTCAAAAACTTCTCAAACTTATTTTCAAGTTGTCTGGACTTAAAATCATTTTTGAAATCTTTCAATTTAGTCCAAAACTATTTTCAATTATTCTATCAAAACAAATATCCTAACACAAGTTAATGTAAACTTTGTCCTTAAATTCCTAGAAATGTGGCATAAGGTCTAGACAATTTATTTTAACCCCTTTTTGTATGTACATATGGTCCACTATGTTGAATGGGTTAAAGCATGACGAGTGCCTTGCAAGTAGTGCTTCAATCTTTGGTCGTTTTCTTTGAAAATTGTTCCCATTTTCATATCCTTGATATCAACTGCTCCATAAGCATATAGTTTCACAGCTTCAAAGGGTACTGACCATCTAGACTTGAGCTTACCCGAAAACAACATTAGCCTTGAGTTAAACAACAAGACATGTTGGCTGATAAGTGTTCAAAAGTACTATTTTTCTTACCCTTTTTACTCATATTATTGTTAGACTTAGGCCCATATTAGTTGCATAATTAGCCATTCATGCATTAATCCATGTTTCCTTCCATCGTTGAGCTTGATTACATAACTTGGTAGTTTTTGTGGGAAAAGATGCTGCTTTGGTGTGTTTTGTGTGTATGTGCAGGATCATTTGCCAAAGGAGATGCCGAGCTAGTTGCCAGGGCAATGCATGAAGGAGACGCCGAGCTAGTTGACAGGGCAATGCATAAAGGAGACGCCGAGCCAGTTTCCATGGCAATTGTCGACAAGAGCAAAGGTGATATGGTAGTCGAAATTGATGACTAGACAAGCCCAAGATGACGTGGAGCAAAGCCCAAACCCAAAGGAATTTGATTTCCATGCAGAGATTAAAGAAGAATTAAATTCCAAGAAGATAGGAGAAGTTCTAGTAGGAATATAATTATAATAAAGAATCATATTCTTTAAAGATAATTTAATTCCAACTTAACTTCCTCCTCAAAGAAGGACTTTGGCCTAGCCCTATAAATAAGATGGAGATTTCGACAATCCATAGAGAGCAAGAGAGGGGAATTTCGACAACTCCAAGGAAGGCAAGAGGAGAGAATTTTCGACAAGCATCTAGGGCAAGGAGGATTTCGACAAGCCTCTTTCTTCATCATTTTCTTTCTTGTTCGATTGGGTTCATGCTAGGGATTAATTATCTTGTGTTTGTTTGGAACCTAGCCATGAACTAAATCTATTTGGCTATGGTTATTGTGTTTTGTGGTTGTGAGAAACTATTGGATTTTGTTTAGGTAATAAGAGTTTGCACTTTTCTATTCAAGGTTTATTCATTCTTGGTTCTTATTCTTGTTTGCGAGTGAATTGGGAGAGGATCTCGTAACTTCATCTATTTATCTAATATCGGGAGAGTTAGATTCAAGAAACGAATGAATATGATCTTTATTCAATCTATTGATGGTGAAGATTAATCCGGCTTAGGAATAAGTCAAGGATTTCAACGGCTAAGAGGAGTGCAAGATTGGTTGTTGTTCACCCTTGATTCACGCAGGGATGTATTATCAAGGCATGCACAAGTAGCTAGAGTTTCGACTTAGGGATAAGAAGAAACCATTGAAGAACGCTCTGCCGAACCTTGAAGGTTGCTGCCCAGACGCCAAAGTAGTTGCCCAGGCAACCTTCGATTAGTTGCCAAGGCAACCCCGTTGTGCAAGTTGCCACGGCAACTGAGTTGCCCGTGCACTCTTTTACCAAGACGATCCAATCGGCTATCACACCTCAACTCACGATAACCTGGCCTATCTCTCTCTCATTTGAATTCATCTTTTCTTTTACTTTATTGCTTTCTAGTTTAGTTATTAGTTAAACTCCTATAATTCTTTATTTGTGTTTTTACTTTTACAGTGCAAGAGACTAGATTCTTGAAGTGGCACCAATCCCTGTGGAGACGATATCTTTTATACTATAACTTGCAATGTGTATACTTGCACAATTGCATAGCACTTATTACGCGCAACAAGTTTTGGCGCCGTTGGGGGATTGGCAATAGCGACTTTGTTTTTATTTTCTTGCACTTTCTTTTTACTTTTCTTGTTTAAAATTCAAAGGGCTAACAAACTTTGGTTTTGCATTGGTATATGACTAGGGCGAGACCGACTTCACTAGAATATCCCTTTGATCCAGAAATCGAACGAACCTTACAAAGACTTAGAAGAAGGATAAGAGTAGCAATGGCTAATCAAGACGGCAATATGAATCAAGATGTTCTAGCAGGAGGAGGAGTGATTCTTGCACGAAACAGAACTATTCGAGACTATCTTGAAGAAGATCTTGATGGACTTAATCCAGGAGTTGTCGCACCTGAAATTGAAGCCGACCACTTTGAGTTAAAACCAGTAGTGTTTAATATGATCAACACAATTGGTCAATTTGGTGGCTCAGCAACTGAAGATGCACGGCAACATCTGAAATCTTTCCTCAAGATTTGCAACTCGTTCAAGATACACGGAGTCACCCCCGATGTATTACGATTAAGATTATTCCCCTATTCACTGAGGGATAGGGCGAAAGCATGGTTGAATAGCATTCCTGCCGGATCCATAGCATCTTGGTCTAATCTTTGTCGTGATTTCCTTGCTAGATTTAATCCTACAAATTTGACTGATAAGTTTTGTAACGACATTACTTCTTTTCGGCAGGCAGATGATGAATCTATGTACGAGGCTTGGGAGCGATATAAAGAACTACACAAATGCCCCCTACACGGATTCCCGGTGTGGACTCAAGTAACAATGTTTTACAACGCCGTGAATACACCAACAAGGATGATGCTAGATGCCTCGGAAAACGGCATACTCTTAGATAAGTCATCGGAGGATGCAATGCAAATTTTAAACAGGCTGGCCAAGAATGATTATCAATTCCCATCTACTAGAAGAGGAGGAGTTAGACGCCAAGCCACAATACATGAACTAGGATCATCATATTCAATTTCGGCACAATTGGCCACTTTAACCAAGATGGTCCAGAACATGCAAAAACCAAACAACACACATGAGGTCAAGAATCTGGAATCCAGCTTCTATGTGGGGAATTACAATCGGAACAACAATGCGATGTCCAATACATACAATCCAGCTTGGAAGAAGCACCCAAATTTTTCATGCAGTAATCCCAACAATGCTCTAAACCAGAACAATTAGAATGCACAAGCATCGGGATTCCAGCAGAATATGCCACGGCAACAGTTGCCGCAGCAACAACCGACAACATCTAGTTCTTTGGAAAATTCTCTAAATGCTTTTATGATGAAAACTGAATCTTATATGGCTGAGAATAGTAACTTCATAAAAAGAACTAATGCTTTTATTAACAGGACCGAGATGAGATTGCAAAACCAAGAGGCGAAAATCAAATCATTAGAAAATCAAGTCGGACAGTTTGCTCAAAATCTGAATACTAGACCGCAAGGAGGTTTACCTAGCGATACTGAAGTCGCAAGAGGAACTGGCCAGGAGCAATGTAAGACAATCACCACTAGAAGTGGCCAACAACTTAGAGAGGTTCAAACCCGCTCATCAAACAAAACTCCACAAAAAGATCAAGACGAACCTAGCGGCAAAGCCTCGGATGCTGAACCAGGAATTGCCGCAGAAACCGGCAATAAGCATGCCTCGGCAACCGACGATAAAGACGCCTCGGCAACTTGCGATAAGCATGCCTCAACAACCCCAGTTGATAACGCCTCGGTAACTCCAGTTGTCCCGACAATGCCGTCAATCAGGTTTCAAACTAATGAAAGGATCGAAGATATGCGACTTCCACCACCATTCCCACAAAGGTTGAAGCGACAAAAGCAAGAATACCAATTCAAGAAGTTTCTTGATATCCTAAAGCAAGTCCACATCAACTTGCCATTGGTGGAAGCAATTGAACAAATGCCAAACTATGCCAAGTTTCTTAAAGACATTGTGTCCAAGAGAACAAGGCTAGGAGAGTTTGAAACAGTTGCCGCAACAGAGGGATGCATGGCAATGTTGCACAATCGTATGCAACCCAAGTTGAAGGATCCCAAAAAATTCACAATACCCTGTTCCATTGGAAACCACTATGTCGGGAAAGCACTATGCGACCTTGGGGCTAGCATAAACTTGATGCCTAAATCGGTTTTCCAGAAACTAGGAATCGGGAAGGCAAGACCTACAACAGTTATGCTACAGCTAGCCGACAGATCCTATATGCATCCAGAGGGAAAAATCAAGGACATACTGGTAAAAGTTGATAAATTTATTTTTCCCGCTGACTTTATTGTCTTGGATTGTGAAGCAGATGAGCATGCACCCATCATTCTCGGGAGACCATTCCTAGCAACAGGGAGAACTTTGATCGATGTTGAAAAGGGAGAACTCACAATGAGGGTGAATGATCAGCAAGTTAAACTAAATGTGTTCCAAACACTAAGGCATGCCGATGATCCAGAAGAATGCCAACTTCTTCATGCCACGACAGAGTTTAACTTCGACAAGGAATTTAGTTGCCTCGGCAACTACATTACCGATCAAGAGGAACCTGATGAGTATGAAGAACCGGTCGATGAGGAACAAAAAGAAGAGGCAAATTGGCTAGTCAATCAACCAGGTACATACTTTGAACTACTGGATTACTCAGGTAAGGAAGGTAAGCTTGAAAAACCCTCTATTGAACAACCATCGATTCTTAAGTTGAAAAAATTGCCAGAGCAACTAAAATATGCATACTTAGGAACCGATAATACATTGCCTGTAATTATTTCTTCTAAGTTACAGCCTGAGCAGGAAAAGAAGCTGATCAAGATGTTGAAGCTACACAAAAAGGCAATAGGGTGGACAATTGCCGACTTGAAGGGAATTAGCCCGGCAGTGTGCATGCACAAGATTTTGTTGGAAGATGATCACAAACCTTCAATTGAGGCCCAGAGGAGACTGAATCATGCCATGAAAGGGGTTGTAATGAAAGAAATCATCAAGTGGCTTGACGCCGACATTATATACCCTATCTCTGATAGTACATGGGTAAGTCCAGTACAATGCGTACCGAAAAAGGGAGGTATAACGGTGGTAAGTAATGAAAACAATGAACTCATTCCAACCAGGACTGTGACCGGTTGGAGGGTTTGTATGGATTATCGAAAGCTAAACAAAGCCACTAGGAAAGATCACTTCCCATTACCCTTTATTGATCAAATGCTTGACCGTCTTGCAGGTAAACCCTTTTATTGTTTTCTTGATGGTTATTCAGGTTACAATCAAATTGCCATTGCACCAGAAGATCAAGAAAAGACAACCTTCACATGCCCATACGGTACTTATGCCTTTCGAAGGATGCCGTTCGGATTGTGTAACGCCCCGGAAACCTTCCAAAGATGCATGATGGCACTCTTTTCAGACATAGTCGAAGACTTCCTTGAGATCTTCATGGATGATTTTTCTATTTTTGGTAATGACTTCGACAGCTGTCTCGGCAATTTAGAGAGGGTGTTGGCAAGATGTGAAGAAACTGATTTAGTACTCAATTGGGAGAAATGCCATTTTATGGTAGATGAAGGAATAGTGCTCGGCCACAAGATTTCATCCAAGGGAATTGAAGTAGACAAAGCCAAGGTGGACGTGATCGAGAGATTACCCCCACCAAGTTCGGTTAAAGGAATTCGAAGTTTTCTTGGACATGCAGGTTTTTACAGGAGGTTCATTCATAATTTTTCTAAAATCACTAAACCCTTGTGCAATTTGCTTGAATAGGATAAAGTCTTCGATTTTGATGATTCTTTCACCCAAGCATTCGAAACCCTAAAGGAAAAGTTTGCCTCGGCACCCATTGTCGTTCCACCAGATTGGACGCTACCTTTTGAGCTCATGTATGATGCAAGTGATTTCGCGGTAGGAGCAATCCTAGGCCAACGCACAGGTAAGACCTTCCATGTGATATATTACGCTAGTAAAACTCTTAATAGTGCTCAAGTGAATTACACAACAACGGAGAAAGAGTTACTAGCTGTAGTTTTCGCATTTGACAAGTTCCGATCCTATTTGATTGGTACAAAGGTAATTGTTCATACGGACCATTCGGCAATCAAATATCTATTTGCTAAAAAGGATGCCAAACCTCGTTTGATTCGTTGGATATTACTTTTACAAGAATTTGATATTGAAATTAAGGACAAGAAAGGAACAGAAAATCAAGTGGCCGACCACTTATCACGTTTAAAACGCAACAGGGAGGAGGACGCGGATCTAGAGATATGCGATGCATTCCCGGATGAACAAATTTTAGTTGCCTCGGCAACCATGGAAGCGCATGCCTCGGCAACCCTCGACGCCTCGATGTATGGGGGATCAATTTTATAGGACCTTTCCCATCTTCATTCAGCAACCTCTACATCTTACTTGTCGTCGACTACGTGTCTAAATGGGTTGAGGCAGCTGCAGTTCCCAACAACGATTCCAAGACCGTGCAACGATTCTTGCAGAAAAACATATTTACACGGTTTGGGATGCCAAGAGCAATTATCAGTGACGAAGGCAAGCATTTTGACAACAGACTAATTGCCAAGATGTTGCAACGCTTCGGCATATCACCCACAAACCAACGGGCAAGCAGAAATTTCCAACCGAGAATTGAAGGGTATACTCGAGAAAGTTGTAAATCCCTCTAGGAAGGATTGGTCATTAATACTAGATGACGCACTTTGGGCATATCACACTGCATTCAAAACACCCTTAGGTATGTCCCCCTTCCGACTTGTCTATGGCAAGACATGCCATCTACCGGTGGAAATCGAACACAAGGCATACTGGGCAATCAAGACCATCAATATGGATTGGGAAAGTACCGGACAAAAGCGTTTTTTGGACCTCAATGAGATAGAAGAATTCCGTGCACTCGCCTATAACAATGCACGAATCTACAAGGAGAAAACAAAGCGATGGCACGACAAGAAACTGTTGCCACGACAATTCATGCCAGGGCAACTAGTTCTCTTATTCAATTCTTGGCTAAAACTTTTCCCGGGAAAGCTGAAATCAAGATGGTCGGGACCATTTGAAGTTGTCAAACCATTCTCCCATGGTGTCGTGATAATCAAGTCCATCTCTGACAACCATGAATTCAAAGTTAATGGACAAAGATGGAAGCACTACAATGGTGCCCATGTGGAACGTAACAAGGAAGTGGTCAACTTAGGAGATGCATGAGCATGCTCTCCCTTTTGATATTTTTATTTTTATTTATTTATTTTTATTTTTGATTAATTATTTATTTTATTTTTTTGAATTTTTATTTTTTTTATTTTTTTATATATTTCTGATTATTAGTAATTTTCTTTAGGATAGATTTTTTTTATTTAAGTTTAAGAATCCTATTACACATCTTTATTTATTTTCTTTATTAGTTTATCTTTAATTTTAATCCTTATTTGATTTGTCTTTGAATTGTAGGAAAAAAGTTCAAGATAAAGAGGAATTTTAATCCAAGTAGGAAAACATCTTCAACAAGGAAACTAATGGGCTGAATCTAAGGCTTATATAAAGCCTCCAATTCACCCTAATCACAACCCCTTGTCGTCAACTTCTCCCTCACCTTAAACCCTTTTTCGTTTTCCCCTAATCCCACCCACCTATCTTTTCTATAAAACCCATCACCCTTAACCTATTCCTACTTTCTATCTTGCAACTTTTTAGTTTCTTTTCTTTTCTTTGTTTTTACAAAACTCACAACCAAGATCATCCATGGCATCCAAGATTAAACTTTTAGTTCATCCAAGTTCCTCCAAAGAACCAAGATACAAGAAGTTTGCTACATCGGTGGTTCAAGAAAGATTTCAATCCAAGTTTGAAAGCCGGAAGATTCATGAAGAACAAGGCTTTGAATACTCCAACTCTCATAAAGATTTCGGCCTTGAACCATTCATCTTTGAGAGGATTGCACATCAAAAGTGGCAAATCTTTTGCCATCCACCAGAACCGAGTAACATCTCATGGGTAAGAGAATTCTATGTTCACTCACCTAACCCGGATAATCCTTATGTTTTTGTTCGTGACAAGGCCATACTCATAAGTCCCAAAAACGTCAACACCTTTTACGGGCTTTACATTGAGAAGGACGAGCATCAAGCCTTTGTTGATCAAATCACTCCCAAGCAACTCGACAAGGTGCTTCAAGAACTCACTCAACCGGGAACTCATTAGAACGACGGTAAATACAAGGGCACGGTAAATCGCCTTCGGCTTAAACCCGAGGCAAAACTATGGAATAAGTTTGTTAAAACTTCTTTAATGCCCACCACACACAATACTACCGTTGATATACCACGTCTTTTGCTCATACATTCTATTTTGCATAATCGCATCATTAACATTGGAAAAATTATTTGTGATAAGATTTTTGTATGCAGCTCAAAAGATAAGGGTTCTCTCTTCTTCCCTTGCTTAATTTCTAATCTTTGCAAGGAGATGCAGGTCCTAAGCGAGTCCACCGATGAAAAGGCCATACCCAAGTCTGGTTGGAATCAAGCACTAATCCGAAAGCTAATGGGAGAGGCACCGGGAGATTCTTCAAGGCCTCCAATTACCACGGCAACTCCTTCCACCCCGGCAATCCAAAATGCCCAAGCACCTAACGCCCGGGCAACTCGGCCATCAACCCCGGGACACTTTGAAGCACTTTTGCACCCATTGGCAAGCCACCTAAGGCAAATTGAAGACCGGCAACTAATGTTCATGCGGTACATGAAGGAGCACAACAATGCCATCACCCAAGTCATCCTAGAAAAGTACTCGGACAATCGCGTGCCGTTCCCAATCTTTCCCACCGAGATCCTTGCCCCGGCAACCAATGAAGCAGTCGCCACAGCAACCGCAACAGATGATGCCGCGACAACCTACATCATGCACGCACAAGATGATGCCACGGCAACCAACCCTGAAGATGCCACGGCAACCAAAGCTAAAGATATCCCGGCAACCACTGCAAAAGCCAAAGGTAAAGCACCTATGCCCGAATCAACTCCTACGGAATCATTTTCTGATTTTTCAGATTCAGACGAGTCCTCCATTGAACCAACAATTACCGCACCAATTGAATCCTCCAAGTGAAAAGCCAATGACATTGATGAAGAGGACGATGAGGACAACCCCGTACGAGGATCGATTCCAGCACTGGCAGCAAGAAAACAACCATCGCGTTCAAGCAAGAAAATCAAGACACCGACCAAAAAGAAACTAATCATCTACGATGACGAACTCTCGGAGTAAGTCCCCGTATGCATTTTATTTTTCGTTATTTTTATTTTTCTTTAATGCATGCATTGAGGACAATGCCTCACTCGAGTTTGGGGGGGATTGTTATTAGTAGTTACCATGTTTAGTTACATTCATCTTAAATATTACATTTAGGATACATAAATTGCTTGTCATGCCTTTAATTGGAACAAGAATTGCTTAGATTTAATGAATATCCGATGATGACTTTGCCAATGCACTTAATTGATAGAACTTTTATTCTAGGATAACCATGGAAAAACTTAGAATTTTACTATAATGCTAAATTTGATGAAACACTGTTGTGGTTTGATTGATTTAAGGAATTCTAGTAAACTTAGGTTGATAATTAACAAATTGGGGGATTAGAATAAAATTTGGATGAATGCTAGAGGTGCCCGAAATTGGCTCTAGCATGTGCTAAAAATTTATCACTAGAGGTGCCCGAAACTGGCTCTAGTATGTGTTAAAAAAAATTATAACTAGAGGTGCCCGAAACCGGCTCTAGTCGAATAAATTAACTTAAGAAAACTAAAAACAAAACACTAAAGGTGCCCAAAATTGGCTCTAGTTAAAACATGTTAAAAAGAACCCAATGAAGTAATTTGAAAACCTATTGTTTGCATAGAATCCAAAAAATCAACATGCACACAACTCCGCACACACTCACAAGCATTATAGTTTGATTCCGAGTAATTCCTAAGTTTTCCAAAAAATAAAAAGCCAATCATACTTTGTGCCCCAGTTCAGAGAATTGAAATCAAGTTCAAGGCTAAGTTTGTGAAAATTGAAGTCTTGGCAGGTAATTATGAGTTTGCATTGCTTGAGGACAAGCAATAGTTCAAGTTTGGGGGTGTGATAAGTGTTCAAAAGTACTATTTTTCTTACCATTTTTACTCATATTATTGTTAGACTTAGGCCCATATTAGTTGCATAATTAGCCATTCAAGCATTAATCCATGTTTCCTTCCATCGTTGAGCTTGATTACATAACTTGGTAGTTTTTGTGGGAAAAGATGCTGCTTTGGTGTGTTTTGTGTGTATGTGCAGGATCAATTGCCAAAGGAGATGCCGAGCTAGTTGCCAGGGCAATGCATGAAGGAGACGCCGAGCTAGTTGCCAGGGCAATGCATGAAGGAGACGCTGAGCCAGTTGCCATGGCAATTGTCGACAAGAGCAAAGGTGATATGGTAGTCGAAATTGATGACTAGACAAGCCCAAGATGACGTGGAGCAAAGCCCAAACCCAAAGGAATTTGATTTCCATGCAGAGATTAAAGAAGAATTAAATTCCAAGAAGATAGGAGAAGTTCTAGTAGGAATATAATTATAATAAAGAATTATATTCTTTAAAGATAATTTAATTCCAACTTAACTTCCTCCTCAAAGAAGGACTTTGGCCTAGCCCTATAAATAAGATGGAGATTTCGACAATCCATAGAGAGCAAGAGAGGGGAATTTCGACAACTCCAAGGAAGGCAAGAGGAGAGAATTTTCGACAAGCATCTAGGGCAAGGAGGATTTCGACAAGCCTCATTCTTCATCCTTTTCTTTCTTGTTCGATTGGGTTCATGCTAGGGATTAATTATCTTGTGTTTGTTTGGAACCTAGCCATGAACTAAATCTATTTGGCTATGGTTATTGTGTTTTGTGGTTGTGAGAAACTATTGGATTTTGTTTAGGTAATAAGAGTTTGCACTTTTTTATTCAAGGTTTATTTATTCTTGGTTCTTATTCTTGTTTGCGACTGAATTGGGAGAGGATCTCGTAACTTCATCTATTTATCTAATATCGGGAGAGTTAGATTCAAGAAACGAATGAATATGATCTTTATTCAATCTATTGATGGCGAATATTAATCCGGCTTAGGAATAAGTCAAGGATTTCAACGGCTAAGAGGAGCGCAAGATTGGTTGTTGTTCACCCTTGATTCACGCAGGGATGTATTATCAAGGCATGCACAAGTAGCTAGAGTTTCGACTTAGGGATAAGAAGAAACCATTGAAGAACGCTTTGCCGAACCTTGAAGGTTGCTGCCCAGACGCCCAAGTAGTTGCCCAACTAGTTGCCCAGGCAACCATCGATTAGTTGCCAAGGCAACCCCGTTGTGCAAGTTGCCACGGCAACTGAGTTGCTCGTGCACTCTTTTACCAAGACGATCCAATCGGCTATCACACCTCAACTCATGATAACCTGGCCTATCTCTCTCTCATTTGAATTCATCTTTTCTTTTACTTTATTGCTTTCTAGTTTAGTTATCAGTTAAACTCCTATAATCATTTATTTGTGTTTTTACTTTTTACAGTGCAAGAGACTAGATTTTTGAAGTGGCACCAATCTCTGTGGAGACGATATCTTTTATACTATAACTTGCAACGTGTATACTTGCACAATTGCGTAGCACTTATTACGCACAACATTGGCCTACTTCGAATTGTCTCAGCAATATCCTATTGTCATACCATCATTTTGTTCTTTCTTTGTAGAGTCTGGCATTCTCATAAGCTTGAGTTCTGAACTCCTCTAATTCATTTATGCCCAATAAATGTTTTGCACTCGTAGCTCTCCACTCTATGTTGAGCTTTTTGATTGCCCAATAAGCTCTATGCTCTAATTCCACTGGCAAGTGACATGCCTTCCCAAACACGAGCCTATAAGGAGAGGTTCCCAACGGAGTATTAAAGGTTTTTCTATAAGCCCACCAGGAGTCATCTAGTCTCAATGACCAATCCCTTCTTGTTAGATTCACAGTCTTTTCCAGAATATTCTTGATCTCTTTGTTGGAGATCTTCGTCTGGCCATTTGTTTGGGGATGGTAGACTGTGGCAATACGTTGTTGGATCCCGTAACTGCACAAAGCTCTAGAGATTAAGTTACACTTAAAATGCGTTCCTTTAGCATGAATGATGGCTCTAGGGACACCAAATTTAGCAAAGATGTGCTTGTGAAGGAATTGGGAAATAGCCTTAGCATCGTTTATTGGCAAAGCTACTGCCTTTACCCATTTTGAAAAGTAGTCAATAGCCACAAGGATATATAGGTTCCCGAATGATAGAGGGAAGGGACCCATGAAGTCTATTCCCCATACGTCAAACAGCTCCACTAGAATAATATTTTGAAGCAGCAATTGATGTCTACTAGAAATGTTACCCTCCGCTGGCATCGATCACATGCCTTGGCAAAGTAATGAGCATCTTTAAACAGCATAGGCTAAAAGAACCCAAACTGCAACACCTTGGCAACAGTTTTTATTCCAGCAAAGTATACTCCATACGATGCTGCATAGTATAGCTGCAAAATATTGTGCTGCTCCTCTTCTGGCACACATCAGCGAATCACTTGGTCAGCACATTGCCTGAACAAAATTTTCTCATCCCAATAATATTGCCGAACATCGTGCAGAAACTATTTTTTTTGCACTACTCGCCAGATTTGATGGCAAAATATTACTTACCAGATAATTGAATATGTTAGCGTACCATGGAAAAAAATCGACTGCAAGTAAATATTCATCAGGGAATTCATCTCTGATGATCAAGGCTCTCCCTTCCTCAAGGTGATGCTCTAACTGTGATAAATGGTCAGCTACTAAGTTTTCGTTCCCCTTCTTATCTCTAATCTCAAGATCAAATTCTTGTAGCAAAAGTGTCCACCGAATCAGTCTGGGCTTGACATTTTTTTTCTAAGAGGTATTTTAATGCCGAGTGATCTGTATACACCACAACCTTGTTACCTACCAAGTAAGACCTGAATTTATCAAATGCAAATACAACCGCCAGAAACTCCTTCTCAATAGTGGTGTAGTTGAGTTGGGCTTCATTCAACGTTCAGCTAGAATAGTAAATGGTATGGAAAACCTTGCCACGCATTTGTCCTAGCATGGCTCCAATGGCATAATCGCTGGCATCATACATGAGCTTGAAAGGCTCACTCCAATATGTTGCCACGACGATAGGGGCATTGATCAATCTCTCCTTAAGTTCCTGAAATGGTTTTAGACAAGAATCATCAAATGCAAAAGTGGAATTTTGTTCTAAAATCAAGAATAAATGTTTAGAAATTTTTGAAAAATCTTTAATGAACCGGTGATAAAATCTTGCATGTCCCAAAAAACTTCTGATACCTTTTACACTTGTGGGTGGTGGCAATTGTTTGATTACCTCAACCTTTGCCTTGTCCACTTCCAGGTCTCTCTTGGTCACTCTGCGATCGAGAACTATGCCTTTCTTCACCATGAAATGGCATTTTTCCCAGTTCAAAACCAGGTTAGTCTCAATACATCTCCTCATAACAAGCTCTAGACTCTAAAGACATTCCTCGAATGTTTTTCCAAACACTGAGAAATCATCCATGAAAATTTCTAGGTTGTTCTCAAACATGTTAGATAATATAGGCTTTATATATCGTTGGAATGTTACCGGCGTATTACACAGTCCAAAGGGTATTCTTCGAAAAGCAAATATCCTATATGGACAAGTGAATATGGTTTTCTCATGATCTTCTAGAGTGATGACAATATGATTATACCCTAAATAACCGTTTAGAAAGCAATAGTATGCTTTGCCTGCCAACCTATCCAACATTTGGTCGATAAAGGGTAGGGGAAAGTGATCTTTCTTGGTGGCATTATCTAGCTTCCTATAGTCCATGCATACTCTCCATTCGGTAATAGTCCTAGAAGGAATCAACACATCCTTTCTATTTTGAACTACGGTCATGCCACCTTTCTTTGGCACACATTGCCCTAGGCTGACCCACGAGCTGTCTAAAATGGGATAAATTATCCCGACATCTAGCCACTTGATAATTTCTTTCTTTACTACTTCTTTCATGCTCGGATTTAGTCTTCTCTGGCCCTCAATTTTTTTCCATGATATTCCTCCAAGATTATTTTGCACATTCAAATAGTGGGGTTTATACTCGGATATCATCCAAGGTCCATCCTAGAGCTTACTTATATTTGCTTAAGATTTCCAGCAATCTTTCCTCCCGATCATTAGATAGATCAACAACAATGATTACTGCAAAATAGAGTATTTACCTAAGTAAGCATACTTGAGGTGGTTTGGCAATGGTTTCAATTCCAACTCTAGTGGCTCTTCGACCGATGGCTTATGTGCCTTGATTTCTCTGTCCACCGGTTCCAATATCTCTGGCTGGCCAAAATAATTAGCAACTTCATTCTCTAACATTGGTCTTTTAGTGTTTTCACTCGTCCTAATATCATCAACCCATTCTCTAGCATCATCTTCCGTGCCTTGGCACAGCTATGCCATGTCCAAAGTGAAAATGGACTCTATCATCTCCTCAACCTGGCATTCCTCTGGTTCATCTACACATTTAAGAGCTTGAAACACATTAAACGTAACATGCTGGTCATTCATGCACATAATTAATTCACTTTTATGAACATCAATTAAGGCTCTACCTGTGGCAAGGAATTGTCTACCCAATATGACCGGGATATTTCTATCTGCCTCATAATCTAGAATAATAAAATCAGTTGGGAAAATAAAATTGTCTACCTTTACCAGCACATCCTCTATCTTACCCTTAAGATGTGTAAAAGATCATTCTGCCAACTGAAGTGTTACGGTGGTAGGTCTCGGTTCAATACCGAGCTTTTTGAAAAAAGACATTGGCATTAAATTGACGCTGGCTCCCAAGTTACACAGTGCTTTACCCATGAATCTATTGTCAATGGTACACGGGATAGTAAAACTTCTCGAATCCTTCATCTTAGGTGGCAATCGATTGAGTATCATTGCACTATATCCCTCGGTAAGAGCTACAGTCTTGAAGTTGCCCAAACTCCTCTTGTTAGATAGGATGTCCTTCATGAATTTAATGTAATTGGGCATTTTCTCAAGAGCTTCTACTAATGGTATGTTGATATGCAGTTGCTTACGAACTTCCAAGAAGTGCTTAAACTGTTGATCCTGCTTATGCTTTTGTAATCTTTGTGGGAACGGTGGTGGTGGATAGGCAAATGCTGACTCTGCCAGCTTTGCCAAGTGATGGTTGGCATCAGACTAAAGTCTGGCATCAGATAGTGGTCTGGCATCACTTTTGTCCGCTTTTTTCGTCTCTACTTCTTTTGGTTCACCTACAGGTCCTTCTTCTTGGTAATTAGCTGACTTCTTGACAGGTATCTCAACCTCGCATTGTTTGCCACTCCGAAGAGCGACAACTTCGCACTGTTCATTAGTTCTTTACTGAGTATCTTCTGTATCGCTTGGCAATACCCCTTAGGGTCGATTGCTAAGTGCACTGGCAATCTGTCCAATATGAATCTCTAGGTTTCGCATAGATGCTGCCAAAATCTGAACAGTTGCATCATTCCTCTCCATATATTCTGTCAAAGTCCCCTGGTTGTTTCTTTGTCCTGCATAAAAAATGTCCTTGGGCCTTCTGTGGCATAACATTCTGATGGAATCCTTGCTGACCAGTGCTATTCAGACATTGGCAATGTTCAGAAATTGGGCATTGTGTTTATTACCCGCTTAATTTCCCCAAGCTAAATTCGGGTGTTGCCTCCATCTTGTATTGTAAGTACTAGAATGTCCATTATAATTACGATAGAAATTGCCAACAAAATTTACCGACTTTGGGTTGGCAGGGCAATCTTTCGGGAAATGGTACTCCCCATATATAGTGCAGAATGGGTCTAATGCCTTAATCTCTTGAGACTCTTTACTGTTTTTCAAAGTTTTCACCATGCTAGTAAGATTGGAAACCTCAGCGTGAATGGATGTTAGTTCATCTAGTGCTAGCTTTCCTCTAGTTTTAGTTTTGGTCCCTAGTCTGGCAGTAGGATACTTAAAGTCATTAGTTGAGATCCTTTTAAGGATACCAAATGCCTCTATATAATTCTTGTCCAGTAGCGAACCATTTGCCGACGCATCAACAATAGTTCTGGCATGAGTATTGAGTCCATTTTAGAAGGTCCCTATCTAGGTCCAATTTGGGAATCCATGCGTGGTATATCTTCTTACTAGGTCCTTGAATCTTTCCCAGGCTTTATATAAGGTCTCGTTATCAGCTTGCCTAAATGTAATGATCTCGCTTCTCAGCTTGGCAGTGAGTTTTGGTGGCTAGAATTGCAACAAAAATTTCTGACATAGATCTCTCCATGAGATAACAGATCCAGGTGGCCAAGAACTAAGCCACGTTTTTCCTCTATCTCTCAAGGAGAATGTAAATAATTTTAGCTTCACCGTATCTTCCGAAACTCCAGGCTACTGAAATATCTGGCAAACTTCCATGAATTGCTTTAAGTGTTACCTCGGGTCTATTGTAGGTGCTCCATCAAATTGTCCTACATTCAAGAGCGTTTGTATCATTACCAGTTTAAGTTCAAAATTTGGCATATTTACCTCTGGACCAATTAGTCCTGGCATCAAATTGTCTATGTTCGGAGCTGAGTGTTCTCAGATAGGTCTCTCCTCCTCCTCCACATTGACGGCTGGGGCAGCAGGTGCGGCTGGTATCCTATTGTGGTATGGCAGATTTCCCTAGTTGTTTAGGTACTATCAGCTCTTCCATTACCACGATGTGCCATCTCTCGAGCTTTTCTTTTTAACCTCTATAAGCCTCTTTCAATTTTTGGGTCGTATGGCCAGTCTTCCACCACATGATGGTTTCTGATTATACACCAGTTAAACTAAATAAATAAATAAATAAAGAATTAAACAAGTAAAAGCCCAAACAATAATTTCTGCTGCAATACCTAGCAACGACGCTAAAAACTTGTTGACTTTTGCTAACACTTGGCAAACGATTGAATAGTTAGTATAAAAGTGCAAGAAAAAATGCCAAAGTGAGTCTTATGCATGCAAGTATACACGATCAGCAAGTAATACATCAATAAGCTGAGTATTGAATCCACAGGGATTGACCAATAACTTATTTACATAATGTTTACTTGTTTGTAGGGAAAAATGAAGTGTTGGAAAAAATGGATTTTTTATCAAAAGAAAGCAAAAGCAAAGTAGCGAAAAAAGAAAACAATCTGGCAACGAAATGTTCAAGTGAATGATGAGCGTTGGCAAGGGATGCCTAGATTTCACGCTACTTATGCCAGCCTTTAATAATGTCCTACCTTGGTTTTATTGCTAAGCATATTAAAAGTAGCATCGCCTCTGTCGATGGCATTACCCTAAGTTAACCATAATTAAACCCCTATATGTCTATGGTGAGGCCTTTCATTAATTAAATTGATTAAGTGTCAACCTTTACTCCTAAGGATAAACTCACTTCCGAAGTAAGTTCATCTACTTGAACATCTTCTGTCGAAGATTCTCGCCTTAGTATCTGACAACTGATCGTTGCCCCTTAAGTCTGTTAAGATATTAAGGTGCAATAAGCATACTATGCCAACTGTCGTATGGCAAAGGATTTGAGAAAGTTTAGTACTAGCAAATAGAAAATAATGCAAGGCAACTTAAATTATTAAAAACCAAACATAAATTTAGCATTCATCGCAAACATCCCCCAACCAACTGTAAAAGCTTAGTTCATGGTTTGGGGGTTCATCCACAAAATTTTATTGTATCTCAACATCACCATTCAAATAAAATTAAAAGTAAGAGAATAGGCGCGAAGGAGATCCATTGATACAGCCCTTTGATTGCTCTAGAGCTCTCGGTCTTAGATGCTCGGACCACGTCACCTCTTAGTTCACCACGGTGCAGCCTCCTCCGATTCGATCCCCTCAAGTGATGACTTAAGCTTCTTTAAATAGGCTTACATGGAAACCCTAAATTTGAACGTGCGAAGGGATAAGATTCGGTATCTTCTTATCCTAATTTGAATCCTGGGGATGACGTGTACAGGGTCTAACGGCTACCTCGATCGATCATCGGGCATCAATCTTTTGCCAGCCGAGCTTTGTCATTACCTGATTTGAAAACTTTGAGAAATGGCTCGTAATGGAAATGGAGTGGATGGTGTCGTAAATAATGAGAAGAATCCATCAATAAATAAAGGGATGCAGCCCGCACATGTTGCTGCTGAAAATCCTGAAGAAAGACCTATTAGAGAACACTTTGCACCAAGCATGGACAATTTGATGCCAGCACTGATTGGTCTAGAGGTAAATGTAGCTAATTTTGAACTTAAAACAGTAATGAATCAGACGCTATTGAATGTAGGTCAATTTGATGGATCACCTACTGGAGACCCAAGGCAACACTTGAAGCAATTCATGGAGGTTTACCAACTATTTCAACAACCTGGTGTAGCTGAAAGGACATTAAAGCTAAGACTATTCTCATTTAACTTGAGAGATAGAGCAAAATTGTGGATAAGTTCTTTGCCACCTGGTTCAGTCACTTCATGGGCAGAATTGTGCCAGAAGTTCCTTATGAGATTTCAGCCACCGAAACTTAATGCCAAGCTGTGGAGCGATATCATCACTTTTAGGCAGGCTGATGATGAAACTTTGTAGGATGTATGGGAGCATTTTAAGGACCTATTGAGAAGATGTCCCATGCATGGATTTCCTACTTAGAACCAAATAGGGACCTTTTATAACGGACTCAATGCTCATGCTAGGACTATGGTTGATGCTTCGGCAAACGGTTCGCTGCTAGACAAAAATTACACGGAGATCCTTGAAAGGATTTCCAACAATGATCTCTAATATTCTACTACCATACTGGGAACTGGAACAAAAATTGTTGGAAAATTAGAGCTTGATACACTATCATCAATCAATGCTCAGATTTCCAATCTCACTAACATACTGAAGACGATACAAAAGCCTATTGAAGTCTGAGAAGTAAAGGCATTGGAACCATTCTACACTATTTGTGGATAGGATCATAATGTGGAAGAATGGCCAGCAAACCCTGATTGGTAAATTTTGTTGGCAATTTCAATAATAATTTTAGCCGACATTCCAACACCTATAATGCAGGTTAGAAGCAACATTCAAACATTTCATGGGCAAACCAAGGCGGTAACCAATATAATGCCCAACGTTAGAATGACAATACACCGACAGGATTTGATTAGACTGTGATGCCACAAAGAGCACAAAACAAGTTTCATCAAGGGTAGAGATCTACCAGAGGAATACTCTAACCGAATGTATGAAGCAAAATGATGCAACTGTCCAGAGTCTAGAAGCATCTATGCAAAACTTGGAAGTTCAAATGCGGCAAATTGCCAATGCACTTTGTAATAGACCCCAGAGGAATTTGCCAAGCAATACAAAGGATGCTCAGCAATAAAGTAGAGAATAATGGAACGCAGTAACTCTTCAGAGTGGAAAACAATACAAGACTGAGACACCTATTAGACAGTCAACTAATTACTAGGACAAGAAGTTTATGCCAGTAGATGAACCCAAAAAAATAGAGAATGAGGAGGAGGCGAGCTCTGACAATGCCAGAATTCAATCTGATGCCAGCACCACTTTGGCAAAACCAATAGAACCAACATTCACTTATCCGCAACCACATTTTTTCACAAAGGCTCCAGAAACACAAACAATACCGGCAGTTTAAGCGCTTCGTGGAAGTTCTTAAACAATTACAGATCAATATACCATTAGTAGAAGCTCTCGAACAAATGCCCAACTATGTCAAATTAATGAATGACAACTTGTCCAAAAAGAGGAAGCTGGGTGATTTTGAGACGGATGCTCTTATTGAAGGATGCAGTGCAATGATCACCAACAAATTACCACCAAAATTGAAAGATTCGAGAAGCTTTATAATTCCCCGTACGATTGGAAATAGATTCAAGGGCCATGCATTGTGCGATCTGGGAGCCAACATCAATCTGATGCCAATATCAATTATCAGAAAACTTGGCATTGAAGCAAGGCCTACCACAGTAACACTCCAGCTGGCAGATCGATCTTATGCACATCTCAAGGGTAAGATTGAGGATGTGCTGGTAAAAGTAGATCAATTTATATTCCCAACTAATTTTATTACATTAGAATATGAAGTTGATGTTAATGTCCCAATAATTTTGGGTAGACCATTTCTTGCCACGGGTATGACTTTAATTGATGATCACAAAGGTGAGCTTACTATGCGTATGAATGACCAATAGGTTACGTTTAACATATTTCAAGCTCTTAAGTGTACAGATGAACCTAAGGAATGACAAGATGCTGAGATGATGGAACCAATTTCTAATATAGAGATAGCAAAGTTTTGCCAAGACACAGATGATGATGATGCCATAGAATAGGATGATGAGGATACGACGAGTGAAGAATCTGAAGAACCAACCATGCTGAATGAGGTCATGAGTTATTTCAGGAGACTTGAGCCACTTGAGTTGGTTGGGAAAAAAATCAAGGCACCCAAACCATCCTTTGAGGAGCCACCAGAATTAGAACTGAAACCTTTTCCAAGCCATCTAGAATATGCTTATTTGGGTGATGACTCAACTTTTCCAGTGATCATTGCCCCCGATTTTATTGATGTCCAGGAGGAAAGATTGTTGGAGACACTAGAAAATCACAAGCAAGCCTGGGTGGACCTTGGCTGATATCCGAGGTATAAGCCTAACAATTTGTATGTATAAAATTATTTTATAAAATTACCATGACAAAACAATCGAGGCCTAGAGGAGATTGAATCTCAGCATAAAAGAGGTAGTCAATAAAGAAGTCATAACATAGCTGGATGTCGTGATAATTTATCCTATTTTTGACAGCTCGTAGGTCAGCTCGATGCAGTGTGTGCCAAAAAAAGGAGGAATGTTAGTTATCCAGAACAACAAAAATGAATTGATCCCTTCGAGGACCGTGAAGGGTTGAAGAGTGTGCATGGACTACAGAAAGCTAAATAATACCACTCAAAATGATCACTTTCTACTGCCCTTTATCAATCATATGTTGGATAGATTGGTAGGGAAGGTATTTTATTGCTTCTTGGATGGCTACTCAGGTTATAATTAGATTGCCATCGCGCCAAAAGATCAAGAGAAAACTACGTTCACATGTCCATATGGTACATTCACTTTTAGAAGAATGCCATTTGGATTGTGTAATGCCCCGGCAACATTTCAGAGTTACATGATGTCAATTTTCTCATACATGACTGAGAATAACTTAGAAGTCTTCAAGGATGATTTCTCGATGTTTGGAAAAACATTCGAGGAATGTCTTCAGAGTTTGGAACTAGTTCTTTAGAGATGTATTGAAACCAATCTGGTCATGAACTAGGAGAAATGCCACTTCATGGTGAAGGAAGGCGTAGTTCTCAAACATAAAGCGACTAAGAATGGACTGGAGGTTGACAAAGAAAAGGTAGAGGTAATCAAACAATTGCCACCACACATATGTGTCGAAGGTATTAGAAGTTTATTGGGACATGCAGGTTTTATCGTTGTTTTATTAAAGATTTCTCAAAAACTTCTAAGCCTTTATGCTTACTTTTGGAACAGAATACCCCTTTTGTGTTTGACGGTTATTGTTTGAAAGCTTTTCAAGAATTGAAAGACAGGTTAATTAATACCCCCATAGTCATGGTACCAGATAGGAATGAGCCATTCAAGCTCATGTGTGATGCCAACAACTATGTCGTGGGATCTGTGTTAGGAGCGTGACAAAATTTTCCATTCCATCTATTATGCCAGCCGAACATTGAATGAGGCCCAACTTAATTACACAACAATTGAGAAGGAGTTCCTTGCAGTTGTCTTTGCGTTTGACAAATTCATATCGTACTAGTGGGTAGTAAACTTATGGTATACACAAACCATTCAACACTCAAGTATCTCTTGGCAAAGAAAGATGCCAAGCCCAGACTTATCTAATGGACACTTTTGTTACAAGAATTCGACCTTGAGATACAAGATAAGAAAGGGAGTGAAAACTTGGTAGCTGATCATTTGTATCGATTAGAGCACCACCATGAGGATGGCAATGTTGTTGCCATTAGAGATGAGTTTCCTGATGAATACTTGCTTGCAGTCAATACCATGCCATGGTATGCTTACATAGTCAACTACCTGGTCATCAAAATTTTGCCACCAGACTTGGCAAGTAATGCGAATAACCTATTTTTGAGAGATATACGACAATATTATTAGGATGAGTCATTCTTGTTCAAACATTGTGCTGGCCAAATCATTCATCGATGCGTGATAGAGGATGAACAACAAAATATTCTTCGACTCTGCCATGCAACACCATATCGAGGCCACCGCGACCAAGGTGTTGCAGTCAGGATTTTTTTGGCCTACATTGTTCAAATACGCCCATTATTTTGCCAAGGCGTGCGATAGATGCCAGCTTACTAGAAACATTTCTTGCATACATCGATTGCCACTTCAAAATATCATGCTTGTGGAGCTGTTTGATATGAGGGGATAAACTTTAGCGGTATTTTTCCCTCATCATTTGCAGATTATACATACTTGTGGCAGTAGACTATGTCTTGAAGTGGGTTGAAGATGTTACTCTCCCATCAAATGATGTCAAGGTTGTTGCCAAGTTCTTACACAAGCACATCTTTACCAGATTCGGTGCCCTTAGAGCCATCATTCATGATGAATGTACTCATTTTAAATGATAATAAATTAGTAGAGCTCTATACAGGTATAGAATCCAACAAAGAATTGCCGCTGTCTACCATCCTCAAACAAATGGCCAGGCAGAAATTTCGAACAAGAAAATCAAGAATATTTTGGATAAGATTGTTAACCCAACAAAAAAATAATTGGACTTTGAGTCTAGATGATTCCTTGTGGGCATACATAAGAGGCTTCAAAACTCCCTTAGGAACTTCCCCACACAAGCTTGTATTTCGAAAGTCATGCCAATTGATAGTAGAGTTAGAACATCGAGCTTATTGGGCAACCAAGCAGCTGAACATGGAATAAAAAGCTGCATGTAAGAAATTTTTTTATACTTAAATGAGTTGGAGGAGTTTCGAGCACAAGCCTATAGAGAAAGACCGAAGAAGTGGCATGACAACATAATTTTGCTAAGACAATTTAAAGTAGGGCAAAAAGTTCTATTGTTCAATTCGAGGCTTAAACTATTTCCAGGAAAACTCAAGCCTAGATGGTCAGGACCCTTTGAAGTTGTCAAGTCTTATGCTCATGGAGTAGTAGATATTAAAGATTTGAAAACAGGGACAATGTTCAAGGTAAATGGCCAGAGGTTGAAACATTATTGGGAAGGAAGTTAGAGTAATGCCAAAGAGACCATTCTCCTGGCAGAGATTGAGTAATTTTCACCATCTTTTGATCATTGTAAATAGTTAGGTTAGTTTTTTTTTCTTTTTGGTATTTTAATTTATTTATTTTTATTTTTCTTTTTATGCTTTAAAAGGTTTTTGTGAGTGTTAGTATAGGAAATTTTGCCAAGACATAATGACAGATCAGTATGCCAAAATAGGCTAGCATTTGGACACCCATCGAATACACGTGGACCCTATACATAATCAGGCACAAGGGGGAGAGATTTTTGTTGAAGCGGTAAAACCCTAGCCGCCTAGGTTAAGATTTCAAACTTAAAAATTTACCCCAACCTTTTACCCTTTTTCTTTTCCCTCGTCGTCACCTCCTATAACTCCTAAACCCATTATTTTTCCACTTCCCTAAACACGCACAACTGCCACAACTATCATTATCCCCACTAACCTCTCCATTAACTATCCCAACCGTTTCCCCTTCCTCTTATTTAACCTCTATTTTTCCCTTAAGCAAAATCTTTAATCTCTTTTAAATCTCTCGCACGGCAAAAGAAAATATGAACAAAACTTGTTTTTCGAATATATTTTTCGATCATCATCTTTTCCCCAAAATTTTTACAATGGCATCTTCTTCAGAAACGTTCAAAATCTTCTTCAATGATGAAATCAAGAAGAAATATAAAGAAAATTTTGATGCTCGTACTTTTTGCTATAAGAAGGGTTCGAAGTTCAAGATCGAACCCAACTTGGGTTACTCACCTAAACTAGTTGCCATCATCAAGAAGCACAAATGGGAAACCTTTTGCCAATAGCCAGGGGAGGTTGACTCCACCATTGTTCGCGAGTTCTATGCCTACCTCACTACAAAAGATTCACCTTTTCTGTTTGAACGAGGTATATGTGTACAATTCGATGAAGGATATGTTAATGGCTTGTTTAAATTGGATGGTGCAAGGGAAGAACATTTGACATTTGCTAAATCATTGGATGAAGCCAAGAGGTAGCTGATTTTGAAGACTTGTGCGAATCTAGAACAAAATGAATTGTTTCATCCAAAGGTAAACAAACTGTGAAACGGTTGGTATTGAAACCACAGTCGAAGGGGTAGAACCACTTCTTGAAGGCAAATCTTATGCCAACCACGCACAATAAAACTATTTCAGAAGACCGAATGGCTCTGCTACATTCCATCATATTGGGAGGGAAAATTAGCGTGGAACGTCTAATCATGGGCGAGACCTACAAATGTGCTGGTAAGGGTAGTGGTAGTCTGATTTTTCCTTCACTCATCTCTAAAATGCATAAGGTGCCAAAGCTAGACTCCAATAACACCCAAAAAAGTAAAAGAGCCATCACTCCTACTTTATGGAAGCAATTGATTACCAGTGTAGCAAAGGAGAAGGGCAAGGGAAAGGCTACTGAGCCAGTGTCTATTGTCAGAATGCCTAAGATAGAACCTATCACATCGATACCAGATGATGCCTTGGCATTACTTTCCCAAATCTTTTAGCAACTGAAAATCAATCTCCAGAAATTAGAGAAGGATGATGAGGAAATTTTGGTTCTTTGGAAATACATTAGTGCCAGGGATCATGCCCTTAATATAACCCTTGAGGGCATCGCCACCAATCCTTTTCCATAATTCTTAAAGTTCCCAACCGAGTTCACTGCACCAAACAGAATGCCAGCTAGCCCATAATTTGTTCACACTCTGACCCAGCAATCTAATGCCACTATCCCTAACTTACATGTTCATGTTGAATCTACTAGAACTGACACCTCTGAGGAATCTGATGGCGATGTACCTACCAAGATAGAGGTGCCTCCTACCGCTCCAACATCTTCTATTGCTCTAGTAGCTCTCATCGCATCTAAACCGGTGAGGAAAATCGAGGAGGTCATCTAAGATGTGAGAGCCTCTACTGCTACCTCAAAACCCCAACTTAAGAGAAAAAAGCACATGGCTCCAAATCGAATGAGCTTTGTCAAGAGAAAGACCTACGTCTCACGCATGGAACATTCTAAAGCAGAATCATCTTCCCGTTAACTCCCTAAGTGCATATTTTTTCTATTTTCAAGCATTTCATTTTGTCTATATGTGTTTTTCATGCATTGAGGACAATGCATACCTTTGGATTGGGATGTGTGTTACCTCGCATTTATTGCCATGGCATTCATGCATGTTTCTGTTGCCATATGCATTCTTTGAGGCTAGATGATTCCTTGTGGGCATATATAACAGCTTTCAAAACTCCCTTCGGAACTTCCCCGTAAAAGCTTGTATTTGGGAAGTCATGCCATTTGCTAGTGGAGTTAGAACATCATCGTTTTCAAATACACCATCATTCAGCGACAGTAAATCATTCTCTAGAAACTAGAGAATGCTGAGGAGCATAATTTAGTTCTCTAGCAATACATTGGATTTAGGGATCGTGCGCTTAAGACGAACCTTGAGGGCATTGCCACCATTCCTATATCTCTCAGCGGAGTTCACTGCACTTGAAGGAATGCCAACTAGCCGACAATCTGTTCACACTCTGACCCAGCAATTGATGTCACTATCCTGGTCTCACTTGTTCATGTTGAATCTGCCAGAACTGACACCTTTGAGGAATTTGATAGCGATGTACTTGCCAAGACAAAGGTGCCTCATGTCGCTCCAGTAGCTCTCGTCGCGTCTGAGCCGGTAAGGATAATCAAGGAGGTCCTTCAAGATGTGAAAGCCTCTACTGCCACCTCAAAATCCCATCTGAAGAGAAAAAAGCTCCAAATTGAAGAAACTTTGTTAAGAGAAAGACCCACGTCTCACACCCAGAACACTCTAAAGGGGACTCTTCTTCCCCTTAACTCCTTAATTGCATATATTTTTTTATTTTCACGCATTTCATTTTCTCCATATGTGTTTTCATGCATTGAGGATAATGCACACCTTTGGTTTGGGGGTGTGTGTTGCCTCGCATTTATTGTCATGACATTCATGCATGTTTCTGTTTCCATATGCATTCTGTTGCCATGTAGATTAGATAAATCATGCATACCAGACTAGTAATTTTTTTTTTGCCACGGCATGTTTTTAACCTGATAATTTTGTCAACACTTTTACTAGCATAGTTAGAATTTTCACTAGTATGCCTTGTCCGATGATGAAATTATAATCTTTAGTTAGCATGAGCCAGCAGATTAGTAATGCCAGGTTGCTTGGAAATTGATCTCTAGCTTAGAAAACTTTAGTCTCACTTAAACACGTGATATGCATCTAGTTCCCTAAACAAACTTAGGATTCTTGAAACTGAGCTCATAATAAAAAAAATAGAAGAAACAAAAACTAATGCCAGGGTAAAAGTAAAAAATAAGGCAACAATGTTTTGCCAAATGTAACCCCATCGACCCGGCCTAGACGTCTGTCCGAACCAAGTGAGCTACATTAGGTTTGCTGAGGCAAATAGGAGAAAGGTTACGAAAAGTTGGTCCATTTTTTACTTTTTATCTTGTCTAGATGATATATATTGTTCCTACATGAACATACTTGTATCAAGTGAAATTATAGCAGAACCAAAACACGGGAAGACTACCAATTGTATCATAATCGATTCGAGGACTAAAATGTAAATTCCTTGAATTATAGGACCAAAGTTAAAATTAATTTTACCAATCCTCAATTAGTCTATTTACGTGCCCACATACCAGATTTCAGATCAAATCGTTCATCCAAGCCAACACAAATGCATTCACGAGACTTAGGGACCAAAACGCAAGAAATCAAAAGCCGGAATCCATGACATTACTTGTAAAAACTACCACCCGTACCGATACGGGCACAGCCATACCGATACGGTGTAGCCATCTGTACTAGTACCTGATGTACCGTATCGGTACGCCACCTCAACGTACAAAATTATAGAGTCGTATCGATAAGATCCCTTGGTGTTTCGGTACACGGGTTTTTCCTTCAAAAAGTAACTTTCCAGTAATGAGTTCCTGTACCGGTACACCCTATATCGTACCGGTACACCAAGCTTAATTTTCTTGCCCGTACCGATACACAAATGCCCGTACCGATGTTGTATGCTTTGAATTACCTATCCGTACCGATACGGTCCCCCGCGTATCGGTATGCGTAGGCCTATATTGTTATTTTTAGCTTATTTTACATACAAATCTAGATACATTTAGTCCTAGCAACTTACATACATACTTATATGCATCCAACAATACAATTACCACCACTTGCACCAAGATTTAGCTACCATACTAGATTAGGCCACCAAAAGGATTAATTTAGAGGCATGCTTCCTAAAACACTCCATCAAACATACCAAAAAGGGCCAACAAGCATTTCCCAGCACAAGCATCAAACCGACACCATATTCATTTCACATTCAATGTCTTAAGATCACCAAAGCATACCAACCAAGCAAAACCATTTGTATGCATACCTAGGGAACCATATAACATCAACCTTAGGTACGATGCACAAAAGGCATAACAACATCAATCAAACTCTGAAATCACAGCATTACACATGCCCAAAAACTAGGGAATAACAGAATTACAAATCCCAAAATCTGAGGCGAACATATTGCCTTATTAACCAAAAACTAAAACTGAGTTCATACTCAAATAGTCTTGTCTTTGGATTGCTTTATCCTTGCTTTTGTTGCCTCCTATCTTTAATACTCTGCATCATCAGTAAAAAGAGAGCGTAGGCACATTTACTTAGTGAGGATGCTTTTAAAACAATGATGCATTAAAACCATTTGAAACTAACGCTTGTTTTCAAGCCATGCTTATGACCTAAGCAAGTCCAATGATTCCAATCCAAAACATGCATATCAACCATATGCAAAACAATATATATACCTCATGCTTAGATCCCAAAGCATCAAATACAAAATTGTGCTTGAATCCCAAAGCATTATAAACAAAACCATGCTTAAATCCTAAAGCATCATAAACAAAACCATGCTTAAATCCTAAAGCATCATAAACAAAACCATGCTTAAATCCCAAAAGCATCATAAGCAAAACCATGCTTAAATCCCAAAGCATTATAAACAAAATTCAACATTAGAAGTCTCATATATTGGCAATTTTAGTGACCCTGGATAGTCGACCACTATCCTTGATTAGCCGACCGATAATCTTTAGTTAACTGACCGTTAACTTCATACATCGGATACACAGATCTCCCTTAATAATCGACCATCATCAAGACTACCCCATGTCGACCGCATGACTTTATAACCTTGCCAACCCGCAAGCTATACATTAACAAGGGGAATCGACCGCTTAACCCAAGTGATAAAACATAGTCCGAGTAGCCGACCGCTATACCTCAAGGACTCTTAACTCACTATCGATTTTTAAACATATTATAGTGCACTTTATCCTATGGCATGCCAACTATATTCGAATGTTTTCTCACCTTGTTACATAGCCAATATATCATTTACAAAACCAATTACTCACTGTTTTACAATGCATTGCACAAAATCCCCACATATGCAAATTACATTGCCATTGCAACATCTCATTCCCGACCGGAATAAAACCAATGCTCACCAGCATTTAAAATACTTTTAACCATTGCATATGTACTTTAAAACCATGCATTTATAGTAGGTAATATCAACCATGTTTACGACTAAAACATGAATCACACATGCTCATATCCGAACCGATATTAAAGAGCAAAGGAGGAAAACTTACTTCCAAGTTTAGGTAAGTGTTTTAAACTTAACCTAAACTTCCAAATCCACTTTCAAACCTTTGAAAGACTTTTAAAATCGTTTCCACTCACCGATTTCACTTCGCCTTGCTTGCTACCGCGAAACAAGCTCCCGACAAGCCTAGAACCACCTCAAGATGCTCTGCGTTGATCCTCCCCTGTTTTGATCATACAAAACTAGAGAACACATACATTAAAATGCATCCAACTCTCTATTTCAATCCAAAAACTTGTAGCTCTCAAGATGCTCACTCAAAACTCATCTGAAACTAACCAAAATCAACCTCAAACACCATTCATACTTAACCCAGCCATAAATAATGATTCAATACTTCAAACCTCCTCAATTAACATCTAAAAATCCCTTTTCAACATCCTTTTACTTCCAGCAATGGTTAAACTCCTTAACAACCCAAAAACCTTTAACTAACAACCTAATCAATTAGAGATTCAACCAAATCTTGGGATTCCATTATTAAAAACAACTTATCCACATTATAATGCATCCAAAATATGATTGAAATCAATCCACAACTCTAGAAAAATAGATCCAAAACGAAAATTACAAGATCCATCAATTACACCTCAATTAAGCCAAAATCCATACTTAATTAATCAAAACCTATTAAAAAACATATGTAAAGAGCCAAGAACTTGGGAATCTTAGTAAAGAACCTTTCATTAGAGGAGAATAATGAACTTACCTCCAATGAATGAGTTTCCCCTTAATTGGATGGTTTTTTCCTCTTGAAAAACAAAGAAATCCAATTAGATTTTTGGAAAACAACTTGAGAAATCATTTAGCGAATCAAAAAGTTAAGAAATTAAGATCATTACCTTAAATCTCTGATGGAAAGTGAGTGTTTGGCTAAGAGTGTTTTGAGAGAAAATATGAGAGAAGGAAAGTTACACAAAATTTTGTTTTAAAAGAAATAACCACCTTAACTAAATCACTTTTAATTCCTTTAATAAAAACCTTTTTAAAATAATCCAAATTAAGGAAAAACTCAGATTAGACCAAATGGTAAAATAGCTCCTTAAAGATTCAAAGTTTTGACTCTTTACAAAATAATCACCTTTTTAAAATAATTTTCAAAAGTTGTATTTTGGTCACCAGCCAAAATGTCACCCTTCCAACGCTTATTTTCCAAAATTTCTTTCACCAATATTTTTAATATAATGAAATATGTTTTTTTAAACATTTTCCATATTTTTATCTTTCAAAAAATATTCACTCCCAAGTCTGACTCGAATCTCTAACCCGGTTCACCAGACCGTCTAACTAGTCTTAAACAGCTAGGCCCAAAACCGGGGCGTTACAAACTTAGAAAACTTTAGTCTCACTTAAACACGTGATATGCATCTAGTTCCCTAAACAAACTTAGGATTCTTGAAACTGAGCTAAAAAAAAGAAGAAACAAAAACTAATGCGAGGGTAAAAGTAAAGAATAAGGCAACAATGTTTTGCCAAAGGCAAGTAAAAATATTTAGAATATTCCTCTGCCTTAGAGACAATAAGTAACTTGGGGGTTCGTGGTTTGCTCCTTCTTAGTTCTCAAGCCAATAGAACTTTAGGGTATGAGTGTATGGGTTAGCTTAATGGTGTAGTCTAGATTAATGTGGGGATTCGTGGTATGTCCCTCTTATTTCTCATGCCAAACATTGTCACGACACGAACCCTAATTTAATGCCAACAAAAAAACCCTTGGCAAATATATGTTTATATAATGTTTAATTCTGAGTTTGGATAATAAAGATTTGCTAAGGGGGTTAAAGGATACTTGGTGTAAATTGCCTGCACTTCATGCACACTTGATGACTCTAGGCTAGTGTTATATTGCTGCACTAGAATTTGTTGATCTTCTTGGCATTAAAGCTCTAGGATATCTGAGGATAGAATTAGGATCAGATTCTGCTTGCTAGCATGTGTTGATAATTAGGAAAATTTTGCCAATGTATTCTACTTTATTTTATTTTTCTATTTTTATAATTTTTAGTTGCATTACTTGAGGACAAGCAATGAGCTAGGTTTGGGGAGTGTTAACTCCTCAAAACTACTTTTTTATATGTATATTGCTATGTTTCTGCTTGACTTTGAGTACATATTTGTGCATTTAGCTAGTAAAATCATGCATTTGCATTAAGGAGTTGAGGAACGCTTTCTTTGCCAAAGTGAAGGTGTATTTTCTTTGCTGTGGTAGGGCAGGAGCAGGACATGAGTTGATGGCAGGAGAAGCAGAAGATAAATGGCAAGTTGAAATTGGCAAAAATAGGACGAGGATTGCCAAGCTCGGTTGGCAAAAAATGATGGTTGATGTTCAGTTAGTTAGCCATTGGTTAAGGATCTAGTCAGTCCTAAATTCAAATGAGATGATAGGAGGATAAAAAGATAACGCGCTTATCTCAAGTGCGTAACCAACTTTCAAATTCAAGCCCAATCTAGGGTTTCTACGAGTACATATTTAAAAGAAGCCCAGCGATGAACCGAGGAGAGTGATCAAGGAGGTTGCACCATGGTGAAGAAAGAGGGCAAACTATGGTTCGACCAGGCTAAGACTGAGAGATCTGGATCCATTGAAGGCTTCATCGGTGGATCTCCTTCTTTGCCCATTTCTCTTAGCTTTAACTCTGTTTTAATGATGGTGTTATTTGAAAATGATGATGTGTTGATGGTTCCCCCAGCCATGAACTAATTCTTTTAAGTTGGCTGGGGATGTTTTTGCCATGAACGCTTAGCTATTTTTCAGTTTTTAATAATTGAATGCTTTGGCATTTTTGTCTATCCTGCTAGTACTTAATTTTCTTAAATTGTTTACCATACGGCAGTTGGCATTGTATGCATATTATCCCTTAATATCTTAATAGACTTAAGAGATAACGATTAATTGCCAGGTACTAAGGTAAGAAACTTCGACTGAAGATGTTCAAGTAAATGAGCTTACTTCAAAAGTGAATCTACCCCTTAGGAGTAAAGATTAGAACTTTTCCAAGTTAATTATTGAAAAACATCGTTATAGACATATAGCAGTTAATCGTAATTAACTTAGGGTATTGCTATCGACGGAGACAATACTAACCTTAAAATTTAATCGACAATAAAACTAAGGCTAGAAGTTATTAAATGTTGTCTTTGCTAGCGTGAAATCCATACATCCATTGCCAACGCCCACCATCCATTTGAATACATTTGTTTGCCAATCTGCTTGAACTTTTACTTTCTTTTTAGACATTTTTCTTAAATCTAAAATCCAATCCAAACTCATTTGTTCCATTTCATATGCAACTATTATGGCATTTAATTCTTGGACAATCCCTATGGATACGATACTCAGCTTACTATTGTATTACTTGTTGATCATGTATACTTGCACGCAAAAAGACCTAAACTTGGCATTATTTTACTGGCATATTTACACTAATTAATCAATTATTTGTCAAGCATTAAATTTTCGATACTAGTAGTATACCTTTGAAGAGGTGTAGTGTTCTAGACATAGATGAGGTTTGAGTTGATGAGTTTTAGACCGTAGATGATGATAGCAAGGATGGTTAACCGAGATGAAACTCATCCAAAATGGGTTCATTGGGTTGATGTTTAGATAGTATTGCTTGAGTCTATCCTATGTTGTTTAGTTTTAGGGTTCGTTGTGAGTATGGCTTGATCATTGGAAATGGATTATTGGGGACTCATGAGAGAGGTGTTAAGGAGTTCAATGTTAAGAACTTGGCTACGGAAGTTTGGTAGAGAGACTTCAAAACTAATTGAATGTATACAACTTATGGTTGGAGCCAAGATAGTAGCATCTCCTCCCTTCGTTTAATTTCAAGGATGAAATTTCTTTTTAGGAGGGGAGAGTTGTAACAGCCCAAAATTTTGAGTCAACATTTGGGCGTTGACTCAGGTTATGGACCTTTGTGTTGGTTTGAGTAATTGGACCCTTTGGGTCAAGTTGAGCTTTTTGGATAGGAATTGGACCATATAAGCTTGGAAAATGACCTTTTTGGGAGAGGGATGAAAGTAGGGGGCTTTGGATGGTGATTATACCCCTTTTAAAAGAAAAGTCTTATTCCCCTCCCTTTATTTTGACTTTTATGTGAGATGGGGGAGACAACCTTACACCATCTTCCCTATCATTTTTCTCTCTTTTTTCTTCCTCATCTTCCTTTCAAACACTATATTTTCAAAGCTTAAAGGTACAAGCTTTCTCCATCAGTTCTTCCATTCGAGATACAAGAGTGAAGTATGTTAATCTACTAGTCAAAAGCTTCATCAAAAGTATAATTTTGGGGGGAAATAGGTAAGCTTTCGATTATGGGTTTTTGGAATTTTAAAGCTTTTTGGTCTTTTCCTTTAGTTTTAAATGTGTAAATTCATAGTTTGGCCTTCCCCTAAAAGGTTTATTGAAGTCTTGATTTGTTTCCTTGTTGTGAGGTAAAAATGAGGTGTTTTGGGGTTTATTCAAGCTGGCGCCAAAGAGAAGAAATGAAGGATTATGAGTGTGTGAAGCAAATCCAAGTTAGTTGATAAAAGGTCAGTACATCTCTAACTCCTACTCTTTTTGAAGATCATAAAGTGATTGTTTTGTTTGATGTTGTGGTGTATTGTTACTAAATTGGGTGTTTGGTAGCTTAGAGCCTTGATAATGGTGAAATCTAGATTAGTTGTTAATAATGGGTAAAAATGGTAGTAAACCACCCTAAAAAAACTCCCATAAGATGTAAGTTTGAGTTGAGGGGTTAAGGGTTACATTTTGGGGTATTGGGATGTGATTTCTTGAGCCTTAAAAGCTATTTATGGGATTCGATATTTGTACATGAGGAGCCCATACCAATATCCTATGTTTTAAATGATGAATACAAGCAAATTTTAAAGGAAGTATCGGTATAGGATGGAGCCGTATTGGTACCCCTTATTCCATTAAAATTCTAGTAGCTTAAAATGATATCGGTACGCTTGGAGATGTATTGATACCTAGGGAGTATTGGTACACGGTGATCGTGTATCGGTACAGGGTCAGTTGTCAACCCTTTCATGTGAAAATGTGTATCAATACGCCTGTGGTGGGTATCGATACCCAGATAGACGTATCGATACTCGATGTTGGGTATCGGTACGCTTGGGCATTTGTTTATAGCTTAGGTTGGAGCCACTTACCTCTTGGTGAGGTGTATGAATGCTCGGGGAGCTTGTATTATCTTTTGATTGTTGTAAAACAGTCTGGATGTCCTAGAGTCAGTACTACAGTACTTATAAAGGGATGTGTACTTCAGACTGAGTGATCAAGTACCTCCGACGTACGCACGGGCTGAGTGATATGCATGCTGTTAGAAACCTATCCGTGGCTACGGTGATCTGGATAAGGTAATAAACTCGATGGGTTGAGTGAGCTCGAGTAACCTGATAGGCTAAGTGACCTCAGGTAAGGACTACTTATGGCTAACGTGATCCAAGTATGTTTAGGGCATATCTGTGGCTATGGTGATCTGGTCTATTTAACCCGATGGTTGTGTGAACACGGGTAACCTGACGGTTATGTGAGCACGGGTAAAGTAGGGGTTTGTTGGACAATATGTAGATGATGTATGGATGTATTTATGTATGTTGTGTGGATGCTTTAGATGATAACTTATGTACCTGATGGCTGAGTGATCAAGGTATGGTATGAACTAACTTGATGGGCTGAGTGAGCTCGAGTATCTCGATATGCTATGTGACCTCGAGTATGGTAAAGTATTGTGGTACTCGTAAGACTTCTTGTAGACTTGTTGATACCTTGAGATAGGTGATCAAAGAACTCTAGCTAGTGTAGGCTAGATTATAACTCATAGATAGTAAAGTCTTATCTATGCTCTCTAAACTATATTTATCTTGCATTCTTATTTTATGATAATCATGAATTATGGTAGAGTATAAATGTACCACTGAGCTTTGGAAGCTCAGCATTCGGAATCATTATTTTCGTCCGCATGCTAGTAGGTGGATCGTGGTCGAGGAGCACATCAAGAAGGGATTTTTTAGCACCGTTTCGCCTCAGAGTATAATGCTTAGTATTTAGTTTTGAGCTTATGTATTTAAAGGACCTTACGAGTTATTGAGCCTGTAAACTCTTTTGAAATGTTATTTTTGATATGTAGTGTTTTTAACTTGGAGCTCCTGCTTTGTAACCTATTTATGATGCTTATTTAATTATATGGATTTATAGATGATTCGATTTTTTGGAAATGGCTAAACTTATAGTTTTTAAAGGAAAATATTGATGGGTCGATTTTTGGGTGACCTGAATGTAGTACTTCGGATCCGGATTGGGATCGGGGCATTACACACGCCAAATTAAAAACACAAAGATCGCCAAACATGCAGAAATAGGCCACCAAACTTTTTTCTTCATTTTTCGTATAAAGGGCTTTTCATTTTACCATTGCTTGAATTGGACCTGAAAGGTCACTAGATTTCGAAAGAAATTCTAGGATTTATTCATGGGGTTTTGAAAACAAGACCATGAAATAATAAACAAAAAGATTCTGGAATTAATTATTGTGAAACTTGAGAGCTTGCAAAATTTTGGAGGAAAGCAGAAAGGTAAGGTTTGATGAAGATTTGGCAGCGGAATAAATTAAATGATTTTCCTGGATTTTTTTTCTCTCTGTTTGTTTGGTTAAGGAGAAAAACTATACGTGCAGGCATTGATTGACCGTGTCGTGTTGACTATTTGGTTAAGGAGAAGAATATCATTGTTCTTTTCTCGTCATTTCTAACAAAAGGTCCATCTAAAGCAGATGTCGAAGGATTCAAAAGCTTTTTCGAATGTATTTGCTCTTTGAATTTTCTCTTAGCACTCGCATTCAAATCTTCCGAGCTCAGACATTCCATCTTGATCAAATTCATCCTTGTCAATACAAGCACTTCCTGCACACTAAAGATACTACCTCTCTTTCTGAGCCATTACCGACCTTCCATGGCAAGCAAGAGTGAATTCTATGACTACATTTGTTCGAACAATTTAAATAAGAAGTAGATACTTTTACTATTGAGCTCTTCAGAGGGCTACAACCCGAAACATGTTGTTTCGAGACCCACTGCATGCCATGAAAATAGCAAATCTCAACTGGATAGTTGCGAAGGGTAATTGTGTATCCCATTCTCTGATAATTTATTTAAAGACTATATGTTAAAAAAAACCTGCACTTATGACTTAAACGAACTCAACTACGAGCAATTCCCGGCACAAACAAACAAATACCTTAATCTCCTTATCTCATGATTTTAGGCTAAACTTTAAATACTGATGTTATGCACGCGCCAGGGAATAGGTCAGACCCAGAGAATGCCACGATGGATGAACCACTCGAGCGAGAATCACCAACAAGGAATGATGCCACGGAGATACGCAGGAGCACTAGGAAACGAAATCCTCCAACAACATTAACCGATTTTGTCCTATCCTAGAAATTGGATATAAATAGTGTGATTGTTCTATTTTAAAGAGAGTGTAAAAACCCTAAAAGAAAACTCTCAATCTATCTTTTTTCTTTCTTTCTGCTCTGGATTTTTCTCACATCTAAATTGATCATAACAAATTGGTGCTTTCATTGTCCACGCTGAGCTATGGTGAACAACACGGAAGCAATTAAAACGCTCCAAGAGACCTCCTCCTGCCATGACCAGACTCTTGCCGAGTTTCAAACTTCAGTTGCTGACAATACGAAAACTCTCCAGGAAGTCCTGCGTAAGTTGACCTCTCTCTAAGTAGTAACCGGCTCCATCTACCGTCGTTCAAGAAGGTTCCAGTGATGCCCGTGTGATTCGGGGCAAGGGTAAGATTCGTGATGACAACGACGATGGGTTTCCATTTTCGCCAAAACCCGCTTTAGTGGACCTGCCACTTTTCACTGGAGTGGATCTTGAAGAATAGATTGCTTCGGCGCAAAATTTCTTCGATTTTTACCATAACGAGGATCACCACATAGTTACTATAGCATCGTTTTGTATGGACGGGGTTGCTAAAAAGTGGTTTCATCAGATGCAACGTCAACGCCAACTCGCCGGTTGGGATCATCTTGTCGAGTCAATTCAAAAACGCTTTGCAGTTATAGAGATCAAATATCCAAAAGATCAGTTGACAAAAATGACACAGACGGTGACCGTCGAAGATTACCAAACTCGTTTCGAGGATCTGGTGTTGCCCACAACTAATCTACCCGAGGTTTTTTTGACCCAATGTTTCATTTTGGGTATCTGATCTAATATTAAGAATGAGGTGTTATCTCATTGGACTGCTTCCATGACTGAGGCTATGTCTCTAGCCCATTTCTATGAAGCCTGTTTGAATGAGCTTAAGCGTACAATAGGGCGCAGTCTGGGGCCCAAGCCTTCCCTACTTTTGCCCACGCCGCTAGGTACCACTTTCAGGCCTCGCAATATGCCGGGTCGAACACCTTCTGTGGAGATTGCTCCAAAATCTCCCAACCCTAATGTCCTTGAACCACACAAGCTCTCTGCCACTGAAGTTCAAGCTCGGCGCGATAAAGGGCTATGTTATTACTGTGACGCCAAGTATGTCAAAGGCCATCATTGTACCGATCCTCAGTTGTTTTTCCTTGATGATTCTGCTGATGAAGAACCAATCGAAGAATCTGGTGTGGCTTTGGACACTACGGACAAGGAGTTGGACCACAGCGAGCATTCGTTGGTATCACTCAATGCTCTTGCCGGTTGTTATACACCCAATACCATCCGAGTTCTGGGTAAAATTCAAGGTCAAGCCATACGGATTTTGATCGAAGGCGGCAGCACACATAATTTTGTATAGTCTCGCGTTGCGCGCTATTTGGGTTTGTCTATTATGGCCACTCTAAATTTTAGGGTTTTGGTGGGTAGCAGCGAAAAGCTTTGCACCGAGGGTTGCATTCGTGACTTGAAGGTACGTGTTCAGTAGACAAAATTACACACCGATTTCTATGTGCTGCCCCTGGAAGGTACTGAGATGGTTCTTGGGGCTTGGTTATCCACTTTGGGTACGGTTACAATGGACTTCTCCAACTTAACTCTCAAGTTTCAACAGAATATGGTTCGACATCGTTGGCAAGGTGAAATGGAGATGGGTCCTCAACTGATGCAAGTTCAAACATTGCGGCGATTACAACACACTGGTTTTGTGGCAGCTTTCTATCAGTTACAATAGGGTGGTGGTGTTGAGCAAGACACTGTGTCGCTTCCTGAGGATATGTGTCAATTACTTACTAAATTTTCGACCGTCTTTGATCCACTACGTGGTTTGCCTCCTGTTAGAGACACAGATCACTCAATTCATCTCTTGCTTGGTAGTAAACCTGTTAACGTCCGTCCCTATAGATACCCATATTTTCAAAAGGGTATTTTCTTCTCCAGTACTTTTGGTGAAAAAAAAGGACGGCACATAGAGATTTTGTGTCGATTACTGAGTCTTGAACGTAATCACCGTTAAAGATAAGTTTCCCATACCAACTGCTGATGAATTATTCGATGAATTAGGGGGTTCCCAATTCTTTTTTAAGCTTGACTTACTGGCAAGCTACCACCAAATTCGTGTTTGACCCGAGGATGTTCACAATACTACATTTTGAACCCATGAGGGCCATTATGAGTTTCGTGTTATGCCATTCGGCTTAACAAATGCGTCGTGTACATTCCAGTCGACTTGAATGAGATTTTCAAGCCTTTTCTTTGCCATTTTGTATTAATTTTTCTGGATGACATACTCATCTACAGTCGCAATTAGGTTACTCATTCGTAACATGTGCGACAAGTTCTGGAGGTATTACAACATTATGGTTTTGTAACTAAGTTCTCTAAGTGTGCGTTTGGGCAAACTTCCATTGAGTACTTAGGGTATGTGGTGTCTAGAGATGGGTTAGTTGTTGATCCCAGTAAGGTGCAATCCATCCAATTTTGGCCAACTCCATCTACTGTAGCTGAGGTTAGGGGATTTTTAAGGCTTGTAGGTTACTATCGTAGGTTTATTAAAGGGCTTGCCACTTTAGCTTCTCTTTTATCAGACTTGTGCAAGGGAGACTTCTTTGAATGGAAACCTTCGGCCCAAGCAGCCTTCGATTTACTCAAACAGAAATTGAGTTTAGCATTAGTGTTAGGACTTTCTGACTTCACCAAGGAATTTATGGTGGAAACCGATGCCTCCGGGGTAGGAATTGGTGCAGTTTTAACTCAAGACAGTCGTCCTTTAGCTTTCTATAGTCAAACGTTAAGCTCTCGGATGCAGGGTGCGCTACATATCATCGCAAAATGTATGTAATTACACAAGCAGTTGGGAAATTGAGGCAATACTTGCTAGGTCATCGTTTTCTTATAATGACTAATCAAAAGGCCTTGAGGGAATTGACCCAGCAAACTATTCAGACCCATGAACAACAGAACTGGCTTTCTAAGTTAATAGGTTATGATTTTGAAATCGGATATCATTCTGGGAAACTCAATATAGTTGTTGATGCTCTGTCGAGAGAGATGGGTGCCAGTCTCTTGGCTTTTTCACGCCCTTTGTTTGGGATTATCGATGACATTTGTCTGGCCACTCATACCAACCCTACTATGCGTAAACTTTTGGACGATTTAGGCAAGGATACAATTGCGCCTTCAGAATATGCACTCAAGGATGGTTTGATTCTGTATCGTGGTAAGATTCTGGTATCTTCTAAAATTGTCCTAAGAGTTGTCTTATTGCGTGAGTTTCATGGTTCGATCATGGGTGGCCACATTGGGGTTTCGAGCACTTTTAATAAATTGTCTGCTAATCTTTTTGGAAAGGTATGCGTATCGATGTTTGAACCTTTGTCCATAACTGTCAAACCTGCTAGAGGATGAAGAGTGACAGTTTGACTCCGGCAGGATTGCTGCAGCCCTTTTTAATTCCTCAACAAGTAATTGAGGACATTTCTATGGACTTCATCACTGGATTACCCAAATCCAATGGTAAAGAAGCAATTATGGTTGTGGAGGATCGCCTCACTAAATACGAACATTTCTTTGATCTTCCTCGACACTTTAATAGTAAGCTCATCACCAACATAATGGTTCAAGGGGTGGTAAAATTACATGGTATTCCTCGTTCTATTGTTAGTGATCGCGATCAAATATTTGTCAGTGAATTATGGACTGAGTTGGCTTGTCAAGGAACTGAGTTGTGTATGAGTTCCGCCTATCATCCTCAAACAGATGGACAAACAGAAGTTTTGAACCGTTGTTTAGAGATGTACTTACGCTGCTTGGCCGGTGACAATCCTGGAAGATGGGAAGGCTACTTGGCTTGGGCTGAGTATTGGTACAGCATAGCTTTTCAAACTTCGGCGGGTTTAACTCCATTTTGCGTTTTGTATGGCCGCGATCCTACAACTCTATTTAGTTACATGGAGGGTGGATCCTCCAATGCTCAATTGGCTCAGGATTTATAGGAAAGAGATCTCTTGCTGCGAGAATTGAAATTGAATTTATCCTGCTCTCAAAATCGAATGAAATTACATGCTGATAAACATTGACGCGACTTGGAACTAAAGTCTGCTGACTGAGCTTTCATTCGGTTACAACCCTATCGCCAATTATCCTTGCATCTGCAGAAACAATAGAAGCTCAGCCCCAGATTTTTTAGCCCTATCAAGTGCTTCACCGCGTCGAAGTTATTGCGTACAAACTGGACCTCCATGCCTCTTCTCGTATTCATCATGTCTTCCATATTTCACAGTTGAAGCCATGTCAAGGTCAACCACTCCAACAAATCACACCCTTACCTTGGTTAATCGATCATGCAATGTCTTAGTTGAACCTTGAGGACAAGGTTCTCGTTCGGGGTAAGGGTGATGCTATGCACGCGCCAGGGAATAGGTCAAACCCAGAGAATGCCACGATGGATGAACCACTCGAGCGAGAACCACCAACAAGGAATGATGCCACAGAGATACACATGAGCACCAAGAAACGAAATCCTTCAACAGCATTAACCGATTTTGTCCTATTTGAAAGAGTGTAAAAACCCTAAAAGAAAACTCTTAATCTATCTTCTTTCTTTCTTTCTGCTCTGGATTTTTCTCGCATCTAAATTGATTATAACAACTGAACAAGTAGTTCTTTCACTTTGCCTGCTCGTAAAATATAGAGCTTTTGAAGACTATCACTGTTTAACAATTGCCAAAAGCTATGGCAGATGTAATCGGTGTTAGCAACGACGAAGACAGTGTAGCTGATGCTATCTACAGACATGCCTTTTGAAGATATTGAACAAGTGTTCTTTCACAATTGCCGAATGCTTTTTATTTTTGAACAAGGTTTAATGAAGATTATTCGGTAATTGTTGAATGAAGATAACTAAATCTCATTATGTGATTTGATCTTTTGATCTTGTATTATTAACTTCTTTTGTAATTAAAAATATGACTAATTTGAAATAATGTATAAATAATGAGGGTTAAACTTATTAATTTGTTTTAAATTGGGACTAAATTGTTTGAATGTGTAAATGTGAAAGACTAAATGTATTATTATACAAATTTAGTTAACTGTCAAATCATCTTTTTAATGTTCGTTAATAGTTCAGTGGCCAAATTAGAGAAAAATTAAATATTTAATGATAACATTAAATGAATTGAAAATTTAGTTACCAAACTAAATAATTTAATAACATTTAGTGACCATTTGTGATCTTTACCCTTTCTTAAAGGAGATGAAAGTTAGTCTATGTTAGAAATTATTTAAAAAATAGTAGAAATCTACATTGGCAAAGGGGAGCTGTCCCTAGTTGGTGTTGAATTCCAAGGGTGGAGCGGAGTCGCCGACAACTGTTAACAATTTTGGTCCAATTTTTAATTTTTTGTTACAATTAGACTAAATGTAAAAATATAAAACTATAGGGTTAAAACGATTTTTATGAAAAGTTGATTTAATTTAAATCAGTTGATTTTTTAACAATAAGTTGAGTCTAAAATTTTGAAAGAGTATGGCCCTGTTTGATAAAGCGTAGTTTAAGTTAAAACTAGAGGAGGTTTATCGGTCAAATTCGCTAATTTAGATGTTTGGTTAATAGCGGATTAGAATAGCGTAATAGGTGCAACCTTTAATTTTGAAAAAGCTACTAATAGGAGCCTTTTGAAATTAGAAGTTTTGACGTTTGAGTTATAAAGACCCTTTTACCCTTAGCAATTACAAAAAATATACAAATAACCTAAATTTAACATTTTCTATTTTAATTTTTCACCCTCGACATTTGTAAACTAATACTTTCTTTTCTTTTTATTCTCACACATTTATATTTGTATTTAAATTTAATAATTAATTAAATTGCATTAAAAATAATTATATAAATAATAAATTAATATATAGATCTTTCAAATATAGCAATGTTACATTAAAAAATTATTTTTCATAATCTAATTAATATTAATAGATACAAAATATTGATAACTAATAAACTATTCAAACAAGTATCGAATATAATCATGTCCTTATATGTCATTTTGCTTGTTTATATAATTAAAAGCTATCAGCTATCAGTTAATTTTACCAAACACCTTTGTATAATCAGCTAATACAATCCACTAGTTAAATTAGCTAATGCAGTCAACTATCAGCTAATGTAATCCGCTATCAGCTATCTGTTAATTGTCAAACAGGACCTATAACTTTGTTTTCAAGTATCCGGTTGAGGCGATTTGTACTTTTTAATTCACATAACTTTTCAAGATCTACTCACTGAAAAGGAAACGCAGTAGCCTTGTCATTATTTTCATCCCAAAAAACATCGTTTTGCCCTTTAATTTTGGATTGAGTCTAAAACTTTGATTGAGTGAAATTAATTTAAATTAGTTGATTTTTCAACTATAAGTTGAGTCTAAAATATTTAAAAGGTATAACTTTTTGTTCAGGTGTCCGGCTAAGATGATTTCTTTTCTCGAATTCACATAAATTTTCAAGATCTACTTACTAACAATGAGATAGTAGTCTTATCGGCGTTTTCATCCTTAAAAATATCATTTTGGCCTACAACGGATGACTACCCCTTTGGAACTATAAATTATTTTCCCTTTAGTGTGCTTCGTATGAATGATAAAAAAAATTGTATTTAATTTTTGTTCACTTACCTTGTAAGATTTAATAGATACTTTGATTGCATCCACCTTGAGATCACTCTCAAATTTCACGGCTTATAACTAATATTTATGGCTCAATGTCGAATCTCTAATCATATAAGAGGCAGAGTTTAGAAAATTAAAGAATTTCATACCTAGGCAGGTTGGGAAGGAGTTGTACGAGAGTTACTTGCACACCTAAAACAAAATGACCCCCAGAGGCATGTGCAATTAATTGAGTCATAATTATTTCTTTTTAGTTCCAAAATAGAGTAAACATATAGTTCTGATACCATTTAATGGAATACATTTATTCGAGTTGATAAAACTATACAGTCAAGAAAGGCCACAATCGAGATTGGAGTGAAACTTTGGACCTAATTAAAAAAACTTTTATCAAATATGACACATTCAAACAACCATCCAATGAATATACATAACAACGCGCATGCAAACATTTGTGGTACACTAGCAATCAACCCAAAATATAACTTGGGTATTCACCAAAAGACACATTGAAAGGGTGAGTATAACGATCCAAAATTTGGGTCTCAGACCTGGGTTTTGGGCCTTTTTAATTTATGGTTCAAATAAATGGTTTACACATTTTGTTGGGGTATTTAAATAAGAAAAAAATGGGCTGAAAAGGGGATAGGGATAAGAAGATGATATGATGGAGAGAGAAAAATAGAAAGGTGGGAGAGAAAAAAAGGGAAAGAGCTTTAAATCCTGATCTACCATTGTTCAAGCCTCCATTCGTGACACCGTTGACACCTTTAGAAAGAGCTCACCATGGTGAGTCGACTGGTGGTCACCATCGCTGCTGCCATTCATTAGGGTGAAGGATGAGAAGTTTCAGAAAATTGAACCGGGGCTACTTCGGTGGCCAAAATTAGAACCTAAGGCCACTAGCGTGCTTATTGGCATTGGGAGACTAGAGCTCGTTGTTGGCGTTTAACCACTAGAGGGTACCTCATGCGCCTCCACGCGCTACCGCTGAGGGTGGGCGAGCGTCTGCCTAGGCGGGTGCACCATGCTGCGGTGCACCGTGCCACAATAGATCGGGCTACCCATGTACACAGACTCTCTGCTGCACCAGAGTATTGCTCGCGGGTTCACCCTAGCTGCCATGCACCGCGCCACACTGGATCATCTGAGTTGCTGACCAGCCTTTGACCGCGTTGACTGGCCATTAACCAGTGTTGATCGGCCATTGACGTTTTCTAGAGGACCTTACTCGGGGGGTATTCAACGTTTTGAGTACGTTGACGTAGTTTGTTTCACCAAATTCAAACCCGGTAAGCTATTTTTATATATTTAACCTTATGAATTAATTAAAGTGTGATTAATTAATATATGTTGTATTAATTATTGCATGAAGATTATTCGGGATTAAACATCAGAACAAGTGGAGTAATTTAGAAGCTTGAATAAGGATTTACCGTTATGGCTTGAGGTTAGTACACCTCAAACTTTGAAATACTTCATGAGCATCATAAGTGTAATTGCATTGCTTATTAGTGTTCGCAAAATAGGTAGATAAAAAAATAAGCATGTGTTAAGATTGATATTATGAGACTTGGTAATTATGACATATATGATGAGTTTGGAAATATTTCGAGACTCGTGTGTTCCTTAAAGACTGTGTAGGGTCGTTTGGAATGCTTGCATAATTAATTGAGGATTGATTGATTTATAGATAAATTGTGATATTTTGTATATGAGTTCGAATGGATTGATGTGTTTGATGGAAATTATGCGTAAAGGATAAATAATGGTAATATTCAAATAAATGATCATGAAGTCGGCAATTAATATTAATGGATTGAATGCGTTAGTAAATAAACTCTAATGACTTTTATTAGCTTTAGGGATTGAATAAAGTGTTACAAAATCATAAATGGAAGTAATGGTAAGAACCCGTGAGTAGGGTATCAATAAAAACTTTGGCCGTACCGATACACTTTTGGGTGTCCTATTGATACGAGTCAACCTGCACTGGTACTTGTGGAAATTAAGGATTTCTAATAAGATGTGTTAGCATCGGTACACGTATGAGTACTGGTACCCAAGGGTACCATATCAATATTCGTGTTCGAGTACCAGTACCTACTAAACAAAATAATCTATTATGCTAATAAAAAGATGAAAATTGACGTAGAATATTAATAAGATAAAGTGGATTAATGAGATAATTAATGAGGATGATTAATATACACTTTCATAATATATAAATAAGCTGGTAAACTTAAATGGGTGGCTTGATAATTAATAGAAACCATAGAGTTTAGTGATCATGTAAATACTATGTGCCATATTGTAGTTGTGTCGATATTGTGTGTTGTTTGGACATTTGGTTAGTTCAGTCACCTTTGATTGATGGGATACGGATACTCAAAGAGCGTGTTGCAATACCATGGTCAGAAAATGCTGAATGTACATTCCCGAGGCTATATGACATCGGTCTTATTTGATCACCCCTAAGTAAGGTAATCTTGATAAGTGATTGATGGTACAAAGTTAGTTCGAGTTAGAGTATCATGTTTCCCATATGGGACAATCAAGGATGGCAAGTGATGGTCATGTAAATAGTACTAATACTAGCTTTATACGGTACCGGTATTCAATTCATCTAGTGTCAATACTAATCGGTTAGTATCGATACCCATGTGTTTTGTTAGTTAAGCTCTGAATAAGGATTAGGTAATGCTAGAAGCGGCGAGAAGTGACATATGATGAGTTCGATGGGTTCTGATGAACTTTGAGATCTTGTTGTAGGTGCTTTAGAGGAAGATATTTATCAAGGCAAGTGATTCTTTCTATATAGTACAGTGGTTAATACATGGTGAATTCTGAGAGTAATAGTTTTTACCAGACTTTTGCTGTATTTTTTGGGAGACATTGTGGAGTCGTACGTTTGAGATAGTGATAAGTGTTTGACTTGCCATCGGTTGGGAGTCAAACATTGAGTTCTTCAAAGTTGTTGTGATACTTTGATATTCCTCGATGGAAATTAAATAAATAACTATGAATCTTGTAAAGGACTGTAAGTGTACAGTTTTGATGGGATTTCGTTGAGTAATGGTATTTTCCTTGGTAAGTATTGTTCATTATTTTTGGCAAAGGCGAGATCCAAATATAAAGTCAACTTAGATTGGTTGTGGGTTAGGTTGTACGACACTACGGTGTGTACATGTTACCTTTTGATACGAGATTCGAGGTTCATGATGAAACCTTTTGGTGGGATTTCTTGTGATGACAGATCTTAGTGAGGGTACAGGTTATGTGTTTCCTAGACACGTTATAGTTTAGACTATAAGACTCTTGCATGAACCAAGTTAATAGAGTTGCTTTAGTTGTCGATATGAGTTATCATGTCGAGATTAGGGTAAGTGCTTAAGGTGAGTGGAGATGTCAATAATTTTTAGAAGTCTTGCACCGAGCAAGCAATAATATTGATAATGGATGCCGTCAGAGTTAGAGTCTCCTTTATGAAGTCACAATGAAAGGAATCGTTTTATTTTGGTTGCAATGGCTGTTTAACCTCATGTTCTTTTAGATCATACGGAGTTGTGGAAAGATTTTGTGCAACCTTTTTGAGCTCTGCAGCATAAGTTAAGTTTCTTTGATGACGTATTTGTGTGACACTTTTTATGGGGTACCATTTGGTTTTACTTGTCGTCTGTAATGTACCGAGTCAGAATGGATTCGTTCTAAGAGAAAGAATCAGTTGAGAATATGTTTGTATTGTTAGAAGACAATGGTTGTAATTGATAAGTATTGTGAGAGATCAGAGTAGAGCAACGAAAATTATTTGAGATCTTGGAAGAGTTATTTAAGTTTCAACATCTTCTTTGATTTATGAACAAAAATTGTGGGGACAAAATTTCTTTTAAGGAGGGAAGGGTTAAAATGAACCAAAATTCGGGTTTGTAATTTGGTTCTCAGACCCAGGTTTTAGGCCTTTCAATTTGTGGTTCAAATAAATGGTTTACCCATTTTGTTGAGGTATTTAAATAAGAAAAAATAGAGCTAAAAAGGGGATAGGGATAAGAATATGATATGATAGAGAGAGAAAAAAAATAGAAAGACGATAGAAAAAAAGAGGGAGAGAGTTTTAAATCTTGATCTATCGATGTCCAAGTCTCTGTTTGTGACACCACCGACACTATTGGAAAGAGCTCGTCAAGACAAGTCGGCCAGTGGTCATCATGTCATCGTTGTCGCCACCGTTGTTGTTCGCTAGGGTGAGGGAAAAATTTTAGAAAGTTGAATCGGGGTTGTTTCGGTATCCAAAATCTAAATCTGAGGAGACCGGCGTGCTCACGGGCTTTGAGACAACTGGAGTAGAGCTCGCCGCCACCGTCCGACCACTAAAAGGCACCCTACATGCCTCTATGTGCCACACTAGATCGGGTTATCCAGGTGCACATACTCCTTGATGTCGAATTTATCGTCTGTGGGTGCACCCTAACTGTCATGCACTGCGTCGCACTAGATCATCTAGGTTGCTGATCAGCCTTTGACATCGTTGACTGGCTATTGACTTTTTCTGGGGGACCCTACCTAAGGGTTTTGACGTTCTGAGTCCGTTGGCGCAGTCTATTTTGCCAAATTCAAACTCGGTAATCTATTTTTACGTGTTTGACCTTACAAATTAATTAAAGTATGTGCTTAATTAATATATGCCGTATTAATTATTCCATGAGGATTATTCAGGATAAAACATCAGAACAAGTGCAGTAATTGGGAAACTTGAATGAGGATTTACTGCTATAGCTTGAGGTTAGTACACCTCGAACTCCGAAATATTTCATGAGCATCATAAGTGTAATAGCCTTGCTTGTTAGTGTTCGCAAAATAAGTAGATGAAAATAAGCATGTGTTGAGACTAGTATTATGAGACTTGGTAATTATGAGATGCATGTTGAGTTTGAGAATATTTTGAAACTCGTATGTGCCTTAGAGACTGTGTAGGGTCGTTTGGAATGCTTGCATAATTAATTGATGATTTATTGATAAATTGTGATGCTTTGTATATGAGTTCGAATGGATTGATGTGTTCGATGGAAATTGTGCGTAAGGGATAAATAATGGTAATATTCGAATAAATGATCATGAAGGTGGTAATTAATATTAATGGATTGAATGCGTTAGTAAACAAACCCTAATGACTTTCATAAGCTTTAGGGATCGAATAAAGTGTTGCAAAATAATAAATCAAAGTAATGGTACGAACCCATGAGTAGGGTATCGGTACAGACTTCAGCTATACCGGTACGCGTTAGGGGACCGTATCGGTACGGGTCGACCCGTACTGAAACTTGTGGAAGTTAAAAATTTCTAGTAAGTTGTGTCAGTATTGATATGCGTGTGAGTACCGGTACCCAAGGGTATCGTATCGATACTTGTGTTCGGTACCGGTACCCACTGAATGGAATAATCTATTATGATAATAAAAGGATGGAAATTGACGTAGAATATTAATGAGATAATTAATGAGGATGATTAATATAAACTTTCATAATGTATTAACAATATGGTAATCTTAAATGGGTGACTTGATAATTGATAGAAACCATAAAGTTTGGTGATCGTGTCTATGTTGTGTGTTGTTCGGACACTTGGTTGGTTGAGTCACCTTTGATTGATGAGATCTGGATACCCAAAGAGCGTGTTTTAACATCATGGTTAAAGATTGCCGAATGTACATTCCCGAGGCTATATGACATCGGGTCTCATTTGAAGATGCTCGACGAGAGATTCCGAGCATGAGTGTAGGTTCTCGAGGCCCAAATGTGACATCCTAATTTAGGGTGTTATAGTGAGGGCTTTTATATATTAAAATTTGGAATAAAAATATAAATTTGTAAAAAAATGTTATAGGGAATCAATACCCTTCGACGCTTTGATGTTCTGAACTAATTGAAAAATAAATAAGGTATCGGAACTCTGATGTATGAACCGGTACTCAAGCTTAAGAACTGATACAATTGATTTGGTATCGACACCTAAACTTGGTTTTACGATTTCTCCTAAAGCTTTGTGAGTACAATTTGTCAATGCTCGCCTCTTCAGTATTGATATCTTGTAACAAGATTGACACGTGTTAATTTTTATTTAAAAATATATTAAAATTTAATTGTGACATGTCAAAATATTATTGATTAATGGTTTTAATATTTATTTTATGTATAAATAAAATATAAAAATTTTAAAAACCAAAGCATATTTCATGTATTCATTGGATAACAAGTTTTTTTTTAACTGATGTAACACAAAAAAAAATTAATATAAGAACAAAATAAAAAAAAAAACACATCAAACAACTAGTCAAATAATTCAAATATTAGTTAAGTTGGGAGATTTTGATATTATGTTAGCAGCGTGCAGAAGTCGGGGATTTTGATATCATCTTAGCAGCTTGCAGAAGTTGAGATTTTATGCATTAATTTTTGAATTATATTGATTGTGATTTTATTTTTTTAGTAAATATACCGTTGAAAAATAAAATATTAACAATGACTATAACAATAAGATGTACTAATTGATCTAACGGTCATAAATACTAATCTGTTTCACTAATTATATAAGTTCAAAATTTATATTTACCTTTAAAATATTATTGTATCACTAGTTAATAAAATAAATGAGTATAACAATAAATTATAGGACAAAAGTGATTTCATCTTGATGGGTGTAATAATGAAACCCTCAAAATTAACGTAACGCTTTCATATCCGTAACATGAAATCCAATCATTATTGTTCCTTTTCCAAGTAGGAGAACCAGTTAACACATACTAGAATGGCAATGGCAATGGCAATGGCAATCAGCATGTATGCATCTTGTGTTCACTCTTTGGAAGATTATGGTGTAAGACACTCTTATGGTGTAGTTAAAATGAGACGACCAATACATAAATTCTAACAATTTATATAAATTTACCTGAATAATAAGAATTTAAGTTATAATATAAGAATTTGTATATTTACACAAATTCTTGCCTACAGCAAAATTTACATAAATTCTTACCTAATTGATAAAAATTTTAATAATTACACAAATTTTTACTCAATTAGTAAGAATTTCAATTCTACCAAAATTCTTACCCAATACTACATAAATTCTTACCATTTTTGATAAGAACTTATGTACCGCATTTTAACCTCACCATAAGGTGGCTTACCTTAACATGTCCCTTACTCTTTAGTCATTCGAAGTGAGTGTAAAGTTAAAGGCAATATTTATACTAAAAAACCAATGTGAGATATGATTCTTTGCATTACCAGCAGTATTTATACTTCCAAGAAAAGGGGAATGCAGGGAGGCAAAATTAAAACAAGTTAACTTTAAATGATGGCTTCATAATTCTCAGGATAAAATATCTTTGCCAAAATTCACAACTGTAAACTTAATAAAATCAAGAAACAAAGCTAATCAAAGAGGAAAAGGACAAAAAATAAGATTTAGAAACAGAATATAAAAGGCCAACGGCACCAGGTAGTCTTAATCTAAATCATTTCAGCTTAAGAGCCTCGCCTTGGTCTTTGCTCTGCCACATTTACTCTTAGTGCTCTTCCATCCAAAATCTGCAAAAGGGGACACATGAACCGTGCTTAAAATCCGGAAATCTATGCTACTAGAACATGGGGAGAAATTTTGGATACAGGTAATGTGCTTTGCAGGTGTATATTTAATGTTTGTAAAAATGTTTCCAAGTATTTAGGGGATTGAAAAGGGTCATATATATTGAAAAACGGATCCCTAGAGAATTTGGATGGTATAAATGTGTCTTTGCAATATAATCTAAAAGAAAAATGTATTTCCTATGAGTTCAAGAAAGCAAATGAATTCCGTGCTGCTTGTCGATGTATGGGAAATTACAAGATTCTTGGAAAAATTGTAGTGAAAACACTGTAATATTACCTGTCCATCGAGAGCAGCAATGGCATCATTCAATTCAGTCTCCGAGGACAAAGTCACAAAACCGAAACCACGTGAACGTCCTGTCTCCCTGTCATATACAACACGAGCTTCCACTACTTTACCGTGTTCACTGAAAACTTGCTCCAATCGAGCATTATCCACATCCCATGGAAGGTTACCCACATAGACTCTAAGAGCTTGTTCATAAACACGAGGGGGTCGTTCAACACGTGATCCTCGAGAAGCCTTATTGACGGTCAATTGCCTTCCATTAAGATCCTGTTTGAAAACAGCAATATTTAAGCAAGCACCGAATACAGACTTCAGAGCACATTAAGACACAATTAAAAGAAAAGCGGAGAACACTCTACTTCTACAAAACAATCATATAAACAAGACATCGAAAAGGTTTCCCTAACATTTATCTTATTCCCCGTTTGGATAGTTAAAGGTAAAGTGTAAACAAATGAAAGTTATATGTCAATATCAATTTCTACTTTTCTTTAATTAAAATCCAAAATACCATCTATAGAAAAGGGTCCGTCATGTGTAAGTCGAAATAGTTAACTTGGTTCTTGCAAGCATCTATCGGTGGCTACAAATCAAGCATGAACTAACACAATTTCACACCTTATACAGAGTATCACATTCAAACAGCAGATATCTCTCGGTAAAAAAATGAAAACTCGTTTTTCTACCGGATGTCACCATGGTTATAATTTCCAGTTGATATCACATATGAAAACAAACCATAAGTGTAAAGATGTGCCTTCACTTTATGTTAATCTTCTGAATGAGATAGTCTATACAAACCTTGTCTTGACTACTCAAAACAGGGTCTAAAACCCTAATACTTCTGCAACTGTTTATTCTCACTATCTACTGTAAATATGACAAAATCCAATTCTAGTCAAAGTGAAAGTTAGGCGCGGATACAGGTTTAAACCAATTACACTGAGTTTCTTCCAAGATTCTTCATATATCCCCGTACTCCTGTCTAAATATGTTTCGAACATTGAGTACTACAGAAAAAAATAAGGAATCTGTTTAACATAGCCTATTTCTAGGTGGTCAATTTAACCAAACCAAGCAATTTGACTCAACTATTGACGATAACTCCCAAACACATATAGGATTAACAATAACACACCATATATATTACAATTTCCTCATTTATTATCACAGATACTAGTCCAGCAATAGAAAAAAGTTGAGCAAAACAAGTAAAAGAAAAGGCTTACATAACCATTGAATGTTTCAGCAGCCTTCTCAGCTTCATCAACGGAACTCATAGTAATAAAGCCAAAGCCACGACTTTGGTCGGTATCCCTATTGTAAATAACCTGCAAACAGAAAAAAATTTTCAACAGTTTATGATCCAAAAACAAAAAAGAATAATTTCAAACAGTTTCAAAGCAGAAAACTTGGTGTATAACCTCAGCAATTTCCACAGTTCCAGCTTTCCCAAAAAGCATAGCCAAGCTTTGGCTATCAACATCATAAGGCAGATTCCCAACAAACAATTTAGCTTCCTCATTAGGCTCAAAATCCTCATCCGAACCACCACCAGCAGCAGCCTCTCCCTCAGAAACTTCGGCTCCACCCTCAGGTTCCCAATCCGACAAACTTGCTTTGGCGCCATTGCTTTCTTCATTTTCCCATAATGATTCTCCTCCTTCACTATCAGTTCCTTGCTGCTCTGCTTCTTCATCAATGGTGATGGTGGTGTCGTTCTCTTCCTCTTGTCGAGCCCAATCTGAAGTCTGAGCCACAAAAGAAACTAGAGAAGGGAAATGGGCTTTGGCTCTGAGGGACGAAAGGGGTGGATAAGTGGAAGATGAGAGGATAAGGTTGATGGGTTTTGAAGGAAGCGAGAGAAGAGATGGAAGTTTGGAAGGAGTGGTGAAGAGTGAAGGCGGAGAAACGAGGCAAGATGAGTCAGCCAAGGACACGGGTTTCATTACAGTAGACATCGTTTTGTTGAAGAATTGGGAAGGAGACGGAGAGGAAGGAGAGGGTTTAAGGAAGAGCAGAGGAGCTGAAAGGATAAGGGGAGGCAGAAAGGAGAGGGGACAAGGATGTTTATGCAAAAAAAAATCATGGCCTTTGTGGGTGTGATTTATGGGCCTTTTTTTGGGATGTTTTTTGTGTTTAGGTCAGAGCCATGGATTTTGTTCTTTTCTAATATTTTTCACATAAAATAGATATTTTTCACTATCTTCGTTATTAAAAGTTGTCATTTTTCATTGGAAGACAGAATTTGTAATCAAATCCCTTAATAAAAAATAATGCTCTCCTCTACCATTTCACCACAAAGCATCTTAAAAATGAATCATATTTTATGAATATGATATATAGAATATATGATAAAGGTGGAGTGTTGGAGTACTCCTATTGAACGATGATATCATATAGGCCTTAGTCGGACAACCAATTCCTTTTATTTGACGTATTCGAATAATGAAAAATTAAATTTATTTATTTTTCGATTCAATAGAAGAAAAAAAGAGGCGAATAGGGTCCTAAATAACGAGGTATATGTAAAAAGGTTTGATTATTCTCCTTTCTAATTTTAAATGGAATGTAAGGACATAGGGATCTATATATAAACATAGTATCTATTTAGATATGCTCAAATGACCCATTTTCATAATGAGAATGTATATAGCACTTTCTGGTCTGGTATGGAATGAACTTATAATCATGGAATCAACTCGATCATTAAATTATAGATTATAAGTTCATAACCCCAGCCTATTTCTATTTTAGGCTGAACAAATTTGTCAATTCTTCTATTTCAGTTAGTAAAGAGGGACCTTAAACTAAGAAATAAATTCTAGAAGTTAAACTAAAAAAGGTATCATGAGCAATTGCAATAATCAAGTTCATTGATATTCTGGGTATAATAGATGCTACCACACATACAATCATACTCAATTCGATAAAATTATTTGATATTAAAGAGGATCTTCTATAATTCGGCACATGAGGGGTTATTTCGTTTTTACTTATTAAACTCTATTTGTTTCCATTCTTTATGTTTTTATCTTAAAATTTATTTTATTTTTTATAATATTGAAATTCCCATTTTCTCCCTTTCGGTCAATTTGAGTTATATACTTCCATTTAGGAGTGAGAGTTCGATCGAGTCAAGTCAAAAATTTGGAGTTATTCGAGTTTACAAGTCCTATTTTATTACTCAAATTTTATTTGAAATTTTTTCTATTCGAGTCGATTTTTCGAGTTTCTGTAAAGTTGTAATTATTTATTATTATTATTTTTTGATTTTTTTAATTATTTATAATATCATAGTACATATTTTTCAATTTAAACGACTTTCCATATTCATATATGTAGCAACTAAATTTTTCCATTTTTTTTATAAAAAATCTAATTAAAAAAGGGGATTTTGCAAAAAATTTCATATTTTAGGAAAACCGGGAGTCGCCACCGATCATTTAAAAAAGATAGACCGGACACCAAAACAAACCAGAGATTTATTGGGTTCGGGAGTCAGTTACGTACGGGGAAATGTTAGCATCCCGCTACGCCCAAAATTGGTACCTATAGGGTCCGTATCGTAATTATAAAAATATTTGATTTAATTTAAAAATTAATTCCTAAAATGCATGTATGCATGGCAATGTGATTTGAATATAAAACTAACTCGCAACCCACGATGCCAAAGGAGATGACGCCTGAAGACTCGGACGACACTCTCACTAGGATATCTGGACCTCAAGTACTAAACTAGATTAATGTAATTAATCAAATATGACAAATAATAATGCGTGGACATAAAGGTAGTAACATAAATAAAAGGTGACAAAAAGAAATAAAGTAACTATATATGGGATAAACAGTATATAATATAATAAATTATATACTCACATTATAACATATACCAAATATACATGTAATACATACTAATATATGCATAAAACGATATAGGATACATAGAATATGAACTATAGTGTATGAAACGTACTACATATATATAATACATAATAACATACATATATTCTACTATACGTTATACCACACACATATATATAATACCTACATAATATACACGTATTATATTATACCTCACATAATACATATACATTTAACACGTAGTAATATATATATATACACACACGTTATATACTATATATTACATACTATACATACACATTTAATACATACCTAACATATATATTATATACCATAATATTCACATATTATACTATATATATGTATTTAAAACAAAAAAGACAAAGCAACACATGTAAAGCATTGACCGAATCAAATATTGACAACAATGGGGACTGAAATTAGAGAAATCTAAAATGCAAGACAGGTAATTAAACAAGTATGATGCTAAAAGGGGAAAGAAACAAACACCATTGGATTAAGGACTAAATTAAAAAGAAATTGGAATCTCGGGGACCACAAGGGGAATTAACCCGTTAAAAACGGTTTATATTAATAAACAAAGACAAAATTGAATTATTTTGAAAAAACAAGGACCAACTCAGTGATTTAGAAATGCGGAAGGATTGGGACTGCAAACTCAGACACGAGGAAGGGTTTTCGGGAAAACAAACCATTTCTTTAAAACTTAATTAACTCTGTTAAGGGATGAAATTGCAATTTGTAAAAAAATATTCTGGGACTAGTGACACAAATTAAAAATGCGGAATGGCTTGTGAGTGTAATTAAGGTGGGGCAGATATCATTTTAAAATTTTGAAACCCTATAAAATAATCTATCTGGCTCAAATTGAAACCCTTTAGCCATTTTTTTAAAAACACTTAAATTACACCCCCTTTTTCCCTAAAATATTCATCGCAAGGGATGAACATCTGAGTTTAAACCTAGAAACCGTCGCGGCCTGGCTACCGCGAACCATCACCGGCCGCCGTTCGCCTGCACTGGTGACTTCCCAAAAAACTCTAAAAAAGCCTCTTTTCTTAGATATTAGAAAACCAAACCCCCTTTTACCCTCTAATGCCTCGACCACCTATCTCGACTCACCCTAAGCGGTCCGAAGACCAAGGCTTATCGTCGGAGGAAAGCCGAGACGACAAATGTATAACTCATCCCCTTTTTATCTTTTAGTTATTATTATTTTTTTGTATATGAATATGCATGCAAAAAAAATAGATACCTGTGAAGGATTTTTTTATTTCATCCGTACAAAAAATTAATACAAAATGGGCTACTTTTCATATATATATATATATATATATATATATATATGTTCTTTATTTGCCTTTGATCTTTCTTTTTGCTTACAAGAATAAACGATTTTAATGCATTCAATGTTGTTGAGTGGAATATGACATTCCCCCTATTTTTATGTTTCTGACATTTTTTGCCCATACTTGATGGTTGGAGGACTGGCGGAAGGACAGTGACAACGGGGAAGAAGGGCGACCGTTCGATGAGGAGAGAAAAGGTATTTATTTCTCAGAGTTGATCTAGGTCGTTGGATCGGATTTGATCCAACGACTAAAATCTCGCATGAATTGGATGGCTGAGATTTAATCTGAAAGGATGACGTGGAAGCCATCAACAGAGCCACGTGGAGCACGGGATCCGAAGAGTCAATGTGTGGATTGCACGCGCGCATGGGAGACGATAAGACGGGGCGTGACTTCACGCGCGCAGATGAAGAGCCATTCTTCATTGCATCTGGACCGTTGGATCTGGCTTGATCCAACTGTTCTTCCTTGGCGGCTGCACAAATAATTAAGGGGATGTTAGAGTTTTTTGTTTTAATTAGGTCTAGAATTTTTACTATTGGGTTTGGGTTGGCCAGTTGGGCTTGTAATTAAATATTATATTTTATTTGTAATTGGACTTGGACACTACAATAAAAGTTTGGGTTTTATATTTTAATTTTTTTACTTTATAATATATATAGCCCATTAATAATAATAACACATATTATATATATTCACGTACATACATACAAACATTAATATGCATGACATTAATAATGCATACATACAAATTAACATATACATGCAAACATACAGTACACATATATGTATACATACACATGCGATATATAACACACGTACATGAACATTCATACACATATATACATGCATAATAAATACATATATTCATATACCATAATCATAATATTAATAACACATGCAAACATACACATTTATACATAATACATACTTATACAAACCTACACACATTTTAAACTAATTGAGCATATTACATTACATACATACATATATTTGATGACATATATTAGTAACAAAATTAATTAATAATATTACATAACCCGGACAAAAATGAGTGATTACAATATACATTGCAAACATATATATATATATATATATATATATACTTTTTCATATTTCTTCATATTTGATATGTATATATATCCAGGCAGAATTAAAGGACTCGACTCGAACTTAAAAACTAATATATTAATTACTAAAAACTTCGAGTTATTTAAATTTCTATTTTACAACTCAAACTTTATTTAAAAATTTTTCGAGTCGAGTTTATAAAATTTTGAGTTGAGTCAAATTTTTTTCGCATCGATAAGAGTAAAAAAATTCAAAATTTTTAGTCGAGTCAATTTTTGCTCGTCCTACTTCCATTTCACCTATAACTTTTTTCATTAATTTTATAAAAATAAGTGACGTGGATCAGTAACAAATTGTCACATGTCAAAAGATTTAAAATGTAAAAAAATCCTTAATTTTTTTAAAACATAACAAATACTAAGGATATCTCAAAATTTTGTAATTTATTTTTGAAAATTATATATGTTTTAAAAATATATAATTATGTTTAATTAAAAAAAGCTTTAAATAAAAAACTATGAATAAAATCCTGTAATATCCCAAATTTTTTGTTAGTGACCAAAATAAAATTTTGAAAGTTTTGTGATTAAAGTATAAACTTTGGAAAAGTTCATGGACCAAAGTGTAATTTTCAAAAGTTGTGTATTTTAACCCCGTAAATGAATAGTTTACCCCAAGAATGACGTTTTCGTGTTACTCGGATTTTTCGTACGGAGTTTGTATTATTAGCTATAAAGCGATAAAGTTTAGGAAAATATTCGGATAATTGGATCAAGTCGGAAATTCAAGATATTTTTTAAGATGATAAGGCAAGGTTAATTATGTCATTTTTCATGTCTAAAGATATTTTATTTATGTTGGAAGAACATGGACCCTTGGATTTAAGTTGATTTTCCATGTTAAATATGAGCCGTTGGATGCAAGATGGTAATTTTGGAAAATTTCAAGGGCAAAGTTGGTAATCACTAACTACTTGGTTTATTTTTGACCCTTGGATGAGTAGGTAGACATGTGGCAAGGTATGAAACATTGGATTACAAGGGCAAAATGGTCATTTTGCTATAAAAAAGATTTTTTAGGATTTTTAAATTAAGATGACAAATGGCCAATTTAGAAACAATTGAAATTTCAAGACTTTTTCTCCATCATCTTCTCTTGTTCGAAAGCTCCAAGGTAAGAAAGAAATTTTTTTCTTTCGAATTTTCAAGCTATTTTAGTTGGAATTTAGTTTCTTTTGAATTTTCAAGTTATTTTAGTTGGAATTTGGATGAAAGCATGAAATAGGAAGTTGATCTCCATGAAATGCTCTATCTTTTGGTACCATTTATTCATGCTTTCCTTGCTTGAAACCTTAGTTTTATGATTATGAAGGATGAAGGGGATGTTTAAATATGATGATTTAAGGTTAGATTTTGATGAAGTTGTTGTTGTAGAATTATATTCAAGTTTGTATGGTGATTGAAACTACTTGAAAGTAACTAAACCCTAATTTGGTTAAAGCTAGGGTTTTGATGTGAAGTTGAAGTTGGATTGATTTTGATATAGAAATAATTGTAGAAGCTTGGAAATAATGTTTAGAAGTTGAATTCATGCTTGAATCAAGTTAGAAATTTTGATTAGTGTGACCTTTCATATTCGGCCTAAGGAAGAATATTAGGGAAAAATTATGGAAAATTTCCCTAAGGCTAGAAATGATGTGAGAATGATTCTACTAGGTTTAGAATATTGTTTGGGCCAATTTGGAAGTTTACAAAGTGTTGAGGACCAAGTAGCAAATTAAGGAAAAATTTAGAGTGAAAGGGAAATTGATTAGAAATTGATGTGTTAAGCTTGAAAGTATTCTTGCAATACCTGAATATGTTGTTAAGTGTTTAAATTTGTAATTTAACGGCAAATGACCATTTTGAATAAATTGGAAAGTTGTGGTAAATTCTAAAAGAATTCATTTATTGGTTATTTTATGAGATTTAAGAATATTTTGTGAATTTGTGATGGATATGAATAGTAAAGGATTTTTAGGAATTTAATTCCTAATATGCGCCTATGTTAGAACGATACTAACATACGCTTTGAAATGTATGTGTTTGGTAAACGGTGATTTTATGATATTGACCGTGATAAAGATCGTAATTAGAGAAAGTCTAAAGACAAGGAAATAGTTCAAGAGTAGCTAAAAGCAATAGTAAGGTTTATTAGTGAGACATCAGGTGAGTGTAATGCATACATAACATGATACATGAATGTTTTATACATCATTGGGAAGACTTGCGATAAGTCTACCTGGATTATATATTGGCATGATATTTATGTCATTGATCATATATTTGACATAATCTAAATATGTCAAAAGTAGAATATTAATGCATGAATCACTAGTTATATATGATGTTATGCTATGAATGTTATTTCGGGTATGAACTACCAATGTTAAATTATATTGATATACGTTGCCATGGATGAAACAAATACAGAAATTATGCCTAAATAAGTCATTGAGGGATAGGGTATAGTTGGTATGCCATAGAGTCTAGCAGCACGCTGCATATTCGGGTATCCGGGATAGCACTATAGTTTATATAAAGGACACTTAGGTTAGCACTTTGGTGCATATTTGACTCGTGTACCCAGGGTCCTCATAGGTTATATTAGGGCTATGGTTATTCGGTAAATATTTGATAAACAGGTAAAAGAGTTTCAGGTGAAAGAGTTTACAAACTCTCAATGTTATGGCAAGTATATCAGTAAGAAATTTATATCTGGTTTATATTATGTTAATACATTATTATTATGATAGTAAGACATGTCTAGTGATTCAAAATGCATGAATACAGTTACATATTATTAGTTATAGTTATGTTATATTGCACTAGATACTATTATTGCCTCACTATGTATGTACTTAGCGTGTGATGATTTTCACGCGTAGGTAAAAAAGAGAGCAGAAACCGGAGTAAGGAGCAGGCATCCTACTTATCTGGAGTATAAAAAAGCATGTATATGTTAAAATTAATCGGTTTTATGCTAGTTTAGACATAGTTTATAATAACACAAAAAATAGTGTATGTTTATAGTAAATGATAAGTAGTTATATTAGACTTTAAAATCGGTTAAAAGCTAAAAATGTGAAATAGAGTAATCGGGTAGATTTTTATTTAGGGTAGTTTTTAGGCAGTTAAATTCCTTATAAATCATAGATAAGAACTGTTAAATTACTGCATGAAATCAAACTTAATTTGATTGGATAAAAATTTAAAATACGATTTTTATGCGATAAATATTAAAATAGATAATTTAGTATTTTCTTATGAATAGTAATTTAATATGTTGGTATATTCTTTATGCGATACTCTAATTAGTATTGGGTATAAAATACTGGTTAGGGTGTTACAATCTCATATTCTTTTTAGATATTTTATTTTTTTAGAAAATTTTTAATTATGTTTAAAAGTAACTAAGCAGATTTATATTTTTTGGGAAAATTAATTTTGACATGTTTATTTCTTTAAAAAAATTATCACGTTTTTAGAAATTTTTTGAACCTTTTGGCATTTTATGATTTTTTGCTATTTTATAAGAATTTTTATTTTTAATTGTTTTGACATTTGACAACATCTTTTTTTTAATGTTAACAAGCGACTATAGTAGATATAAAAGTATAGGGGTCAAATTGACGGAACAAATTGTTGAATTACGAAAGTGATAATTTCTCTAAAACACAAGGGTCAAAATTGGTAAGCGCCTTTTGTAGTCCCACTTAATGGTCATGTTTGGTAAACAGTTTTTTGAGTTAAAATTAGAGGTTTGAAATATTTTTAAAGGTTTGTCCAGTCAAATCTGCTAACTTAGATGTTTGGTAAATAGATGATTGTAATAGCGGATTGGGGTGAAACCTCTCATTTTGAAAAAGCTCACTTTAGGTGTAATATCCCAATTCTTGCTTAGTGACTAAAATGTAATTTTTGAAAGTTTAGGGGTTAAAGTGTAAAATTTGAAAAAGTTTAGGGACCAAAGTGTAATTTTGAAAAGTTTTGTAATTTAACCCCGTAAATGGATAGCTCACCCCCAAGAGTGGTATTTCTTTGTTACCGGATTTTTCATACAAGGCTTATATTATTCAAATTCAGATCGAATAAAATTGTTAAGCGTGTTCAGGCCAGGGAAATATTAGGATGAGTGACCTCTAGGAAGGTCCCATAAAAGTGTTTCTGATCGATATTTTGGACTCAGTAAGAGTAGAGAAAATTCGTATGGATTATGGATAAAGGAATTCTAAGAGAAATTTTACTCTATGAAGATTTTCGATAATTATCGGAATAATAGATTGAGTTAGGAAAATTCAGTCTAAGTCCTTGGAAAAGGAAGTTTTTATGGGAAAATAGAGTTTATTTTCGGAATAAATCCAATAGCTCGGAAAAAGTAAAATCGCTGTAGAAGTATTTTATGGATATCGGTATGTTAGATCAAATTGAAATTTTAAAGACAGTTCCAAGGATTATGGAAAATTCATAAATATTATTTATGAATATTTTATTAATTTTGATGGAATTCTAACTAGATTTAGTTAGAATATGGAGTTGTTATAAAGCTCAAAGAAAGAAAAATTGGAAATCGTATTGAATGAAATTCGAATATTTGAATTGAATAAATATCATAAATTAACATTTATGATATTTTGGGAAGGAGGCTGGTTAGAATGGAACCAATTTGGTTCAATTTTTATGGAATGACAATTTTAAGTCATGTAAGTAAATAAAGTCTTGTTGGAGGGCAAATTGGTCATTTGCCATGGATGGCATTTTTGAAATTTTTTGGAACTTTGAGGGAAATTTTGGAAGATGAATAACACATGGATTTAATCATAGCCATTGATTTTTGATGAGATTGAATCATGGCCATTAGATTAAAAGGGCAAATTAGTAAATTCACTAGTTAAATGAATTTATTTAACTTTACATGTGGATTAAATAGAATAAAATATGGGAAAAAATCATCTTCACTCCATGTGGGCTGTTCGAATTCAGCAAAGAAAGAAGGGAAATAGGGTTTTCAATTTTTAATCTCAAAATTGGAGAATCAAGACAAGTTTCAAGGAAAATTAGTTTAGGTAAATTGTTCTACACTTGATTCTCTTCATTTTGATAGTAATATTGCATGATAGGTGTTACAATTTTAGTTCATGGTATTGATGAAGATTGATTATGGAAATTGATAGTAGATGATGAAATTAAGGTTGTTTTGTGTAGAATTAATGTTATAAACATGGAATCAAGCTTGAAATTGGATTAATTCCATGTTTGAGGTTATAAACCCTAACCCTAAAATTTGGGGGTTTTGGTTAGGAAGCTAAATTAAGGATGATAATGAATGAATTATGATGTTGGAAGTTTAATTTGATGTTAGAATACAGAGTTTCCTTAATTGAAATTTTAAGGACCATCTCGAAAAGATTGAGAAATTAGGGGAAATTATTGAAAATTTTATTTTAGCCTTAGAATTGATGAATTATGATTAAAATGGCTTGAATTTGTGATTAGGGACCAAAATGAAAAATTTTGGAAGTTGAAGGACCAATTCAGTAATTTAGGAAAAAATAGGGGTTGGTCTTGAATTTATGGAAAAGTGATATAATTGAAGATTTAAGCATGTTATGAAAGATAAGGGACTAATATAACAGGAAAAGAAAATTTAGGGACCTTTTTGAAATTAAAAAGTTAGTGAAGGACCAAATTGAATAAATTTGAAAGTTGAAGGAAAATTTTTAAGGATGTTAGAAATAAATAAATGGTTTAATTGTAGATTAATTTATGTACAAAAGTGAAGTAGTGACTAGAATGTCACCTTTATAAAGTTGAAGGACTAAAAAGGAAATAGTCCAAAATAAGTAATTAATTATGGAAATTGTTCAAAAGTGGATTTGAACAATTGTTTAATGGTCAAAATGATCACTAAAGACCTAGGGACCATTTCGTCTATAATGTAAAATATTGGGGAAATTTTCAGAAAATTTTATATTCGAATAGTTATGTTTAAGAATCAAGTTAACAATGTTAGATTTAAGCCGAATACGAGAATGATAATGTATATGTTCTATTGGTCTTATACAGTTCTAAAAGAGATCGAAAGAGAACCAGTGATAAAAAGAAAGATAAGAACCTCGAGTAAGCTTAGTGAGGCATATTATTCATGGCCCAGGTGAGTGCATTTATATGTTTTAAAAATGGAATTAGGAAGACTTGCGAGTAGTCGACCTTAAATTAAAATGATATTGCATTTCTATATGATTTCATTATGTTGAAAATAGCATTATATTTCTCTATAATACGTGATATAATACATTGCTCGACATGGCAAGATTGATGGAATACCAGGTACGAATAATTGTTTGCATAAATGATGATGCATTATGCATACATGAGATATGGACAATGACAAGATTAAAATGAAACAAGTTAAAATGGAACAAGATACACCTAAAAATATTATTGCCTTATATATGTGTTGAGCTACTGCACGTTGTAATAAAGGTAGATTTCATGGAATATAAAGTATGAATTATTCATCTGAGAAATGATGATGATCTATGTTTGCCATGACTATTTATGGTGAAACATGAAATATGAAATGTCTATTTATATGATTAATTATGATATTGAGTTGATGAAGAAAGAAATGCCCAAGTATTGAGGATGAGAGTCCATGGTATAGTTGGCATGCCATAGAGTCTTTAGCAGTTGCACCATCATGTTCATGTTATCAAACAGTTATTGTGACAAAATGATTGTGTCACATGCACCCTGGGGATCCACGCCCACTATGCCCGAGTGCACTGTCGAGGTGCTTCATGTTTATGGGGAGCAAAGAGCATCCCCGAGTACGTACTCATCTTCACATTCACGTTTGACACTACGGTGTCATTTCAAGATGAATCGCGCACCTCAATCTCATATAGCGTACTTTGGGCAATGATAAATGAATCATGTCATGTAAATGAACCATGTCACGTATATGAAACATGTCATGAATATGAACCATGCTATGTATATGAAATATGTTAAGTAAACAAATCATGCCACGTATATGAATCATGACATGTACTTGAATTATGCCAAGTATATGAATCATGCCAAGTACATGAATTATACCAAGTATATGAAGTATGTCACACATATAAGAAATATGTTATGCATATAAATCATGCCATGTATAACAATTATGTTACATATATGAACTATGCCATGCATATGAATTATGCCATGTACTCGTATCATGTTATGTATATGAATTAAGTCATGTATATGAATGAAAACACGTATATGAATCATGCCATGTATGAAAATCATGTCATGCAAATGAGATATGCTACATATGAGAATCATGTTACATAAATGGATCATGCCATGAACATGAATCATGTTACGTATATGAACCATGTCATGAATATAATTCATGTTATGTATGTGAATTATGTTATGTATACGACAAATATTTTATATATGATCTATGTTATGCATATAATTTACTTGATGATGATAGATATTGGAACCATGATTAAGTTAGAAATTGTGACATGCACATTAATATCTAGTGACTATGGAAATCTTGATAGTACTATCCTATCTTAGGTAGAGAACTTGATATGATATCATATGATAAGTATAACTCTACTTTATGTTTGTTAAATGAGATTATTGCCTCACTAAGTTCGTACTTAACGTGTGTTATTTCACACGTAGGTTCTCCCAAGCATAATGGGAAGAAGGAGCTATTAAGTTGGAAAATCAAGTTACATTAGTAATCACAGTATGTACATCTTAAATTATGGTTGATGTCTAGTGGGCATGTACCTGTATGTATGTGAGTTTTAAAGAGGCTAACTATTTTGTAAGCTTAGGATTACAATGCGTTTATACAATATTACAAATGAATGAATCTAGAAAATGGTTTGCTATAAATAGTTATATTTTTCGATATAGTTAAATATAGTTTAACCCTAATCGCGTAATAATTTTAAAATCAAGAAAGGGTCTAGGCAGGGTACATAGTTTTCTCCCTGAATTACATTTTTATTTCAATATGACATTCATAAATTTATAAAACAATTCAGGATCAAAACTAGCTGCTATAATCTGACGTAGTTTTTAATTCAAAACCGAGAAGGGGTTAAACCATAAGATATAGTTTGGTAAAAAAAAGTCAAGTCAAGTTTTCCTTAACAACTCTGTAACATCTTTAGTGTATATTCGATCTACGAGTATACGTTAAGGGTGTTACATTTATTGGTATCATAGCTATAGGTTTAGCCGATTCTGAAGGCTAAATCGAGTTTAATGTGATTTAAAGTTAAGTACATGCCCCTAGGATGTCATGTTACTGATATACTACCCGTGTAACTTGATTATGCTCCTCAATAATGTGAATAAGTTTCAGTAGAAATAGATGATGTTAAGTAGTGATGGACCGCGATAAATGTTTAATTATGGGAATCAAGAGAAGAAAGATGAATGTTTAAAGTCAAGTATGTTGGTAATGAGTTAACAGAAAAATATTGCAGCACTCCTAAGTTTGAATAAGGTACTCGTACTGTTTATGAGTACGAGTTAGATTTTAATAGACTGAGTCGGTACACAGTTAAATGGATGACGATCGAAAGGTCTCGATGTGAACGGTTTATATAGAAGCTTTGTCCAAGGCCCAAGGAGATTTTATTGGGCATGAACTTATCAAATTTCCAAGAGGCTGTGAGTAAAGCAAAGACTATGGAAAGAACCTGTGCTTATTTTATTTGATTCGGGATTATTATAAAATTCAAGGAAATAAGTTCTCGGTAGATTTAAGGGAACTTCCATTCCATGAATTTGAAGTCATTCTTGGAATGGATTGGTTATCTGCATAGGATGCAGATGTAAAATGTAAGAAGAAAAGGTTGATACTTCAGAGACCCAATGGTTCTGAAGTAATCCTTGTGGGAGAAAGAACTGACTATTTAGAGTCAGTAATTTCTGTAACGACAGCTCGAAGGCTGTTATGTAATGGATCTGAAGCATGTTTGGTTTATGTGGTGGATACTAAAAAGTCTTCAAAGAAGAAGATTGAAGATATCTCAACTGTGAGGGAATTTCCTGATGTATTTCTGGGTGAGTTACCAAGGTTACCTCTGGATAAGGAAATACAATTTAGGATCGATATTTATCCTGGAACCGAGCCAATATCAATGGCACCAACGGAGTTAAGGGAACTAAAAGCTCAATTACAAGAATTGCTAGACCGGGGTTATATTTGACCAAGTGAATTACTATAGGGTACCCCGGTATTAATTGTAAAGAAGAAAGATGGTTCCCTATAATCATATATAGATTATTGACAATAGAATAAAGTAACCATTAAAAATAAGTATCCTCTACCAAGGATTGAGGATTTATTTAATCAGCTTAAAGATGTAGTAGCCTTTTCAAAGATAAATCTTCGATTAGGGTTATTATCAAATTAAGGTCAAGAAAGAAAATGTATCGAAGACAACATTCAGGACTCGTTATGGACACTACGAGTTTCTAGTGATGCCTTTTGGATTGACGAATGCCCCTGCTGCATTTTTGGACCTAATGAATAGGGTATTCTAACCCTATCTGGATCAGTTTGTTGTGGTCTTTAAAGATGATATTTTGGTTTATTCAAAGACCGAAGTTGAGCATGATTACCATATTTGTGTGGTATAATTGTTTTAAAAGATTAGCAGCTTTATGCTAAGTTTTCTAAATGTGAGATCTGATTGTTAGGAAAGTTTCGAAAGATTAATGAAAGTTTGGATTGAAGCACTAGTTCTAATTCAACCAGAACTAGGAAAATAATACACTATGTACAATGATGTACCTCTTTATGGTTGAAGTTGTGTGTTGATGCAAGAAGGTCGTACCATAGCTTATGCATCAAGGCAGCTCAAAAATTATGAAAGGAGCTATTCAACACATGATTTGGAAATGGCAGCTATGATTTTTGTTTTAAAAATCTGGTGACATTATTTATATGGTGAAAAGTGTCACTTTACACGGATCATAAGAATTTAAAGTATCTGATGACGCAAAAGGATCTGAATTTGCGACAATGAAGGTGGATTAAATTTTTAAAGGATTGTGATGTAGTTATCGACTACCACCCTGGAAAGGCTAATGAAGTCGCAGATGCTCTTAGCCGGAAGACATTATCTGCTCTGCGCATGATAAAAGTACAGTTGTCTGTGGGATAAGATGGTTCCTTAACAACATAATGTTAGTTAAAGTTAACTTTATTGGATCAATTCAAAGATTTGCAGTCTATCTCTATTCCCCAATAGAAATGGGAATAAGTAGCAATGGATTTTAAAACGGGATTGTCAACTAAATCAAGTTAAAAGAATTCAATGTGAGTCATAATGGATTGTTTGACAAGTTTGTTCACTTTATTCTAGTTTGAATGGATTATTCACTGGCTAAATATGCAGAACTTTATGTTCAAGAGATAGTAAGACTACATGGTATCTCAGTATCGATAGTGTCAGACTGAGACCCAAGGTTTATTTCAAGGTATTGGGGTATGTTACATGAAGTTTTAGGTACTAAAATAAATTTTAGTACAGTTTCTCATCCACAAACAGATGGGCAATCTGAGTGAATCATACAGATTCTAAAGGATATGTTACGAGTTTGTGTAATTAAATTTGCGGGATCATGGGAAATGTACTTGCCTTTGGCTGAATTTGCTTACAACAATAGTTATCACGCAAGTATCAAGATGGTATATGGAAGAAAATACTGAATTTCTCTAAATCAGTTCGGGTTACAAGATTGAAATGCTCAGAATAACTCAAACGTTGGAAGAGTGATTTAACACAAGACATGGAGAATAAAAAATTATTATTCAGCAAATTTTCAAGGCCGTCGTGGATTAACGAAAGGCCTATGTAAATAAGAAGAAAAAGGATATTGAATATGAAGTAGATAAACTCATTTGGGAAAATGAAGAGAGAATGAGTAAGCAAAATCTGAAGTTGTTTGAAACGGGTAAACGTTGAAAATTCGAGGATGAATTTTCTTAAGGGGGAATTGTAATATCCCAATTCTTTCTTAGTGACTAAAATGTAATTTTTGAAAGTTTAGGGGTTAAAGTGTAAACTTTGGAAAAGCTCAAGATTAAAGTGTAATTTTGAAATGTTATGTAATGTAACCCCGTAAATGGATAGTTCACCCCTAATAGTGGTATTTCTTTATTGCCGGAGTTTTCATATGAGGCTTATATTATTCGAATTTGGATCGAATAAAATTGTTAACCGTGCTCAGCCCAGGGAAATATTAGGATGGGTGACCTCTAGGAAGGTCCCATAAAAGTTTTTATGATCAATATTTTGGACTCATTAAGAGTAGAGAAAATTCGTATGGATTATCGATAAAGGAATTCTAAGAGAAATTTTACTCTATGAAGATTTTCAATAATTATCGGAATAATAGACTGAGTTAGGAAAATTCAGTCTAAGTCCTTGGACAAGGAAGTTCTTATGGGAAAATAGAGTTTATTTTCCGAATATGGAAATATATAATTTTCAGAATAATCCAATAGCTCGGAAAAACTAAAATCGCAGTAGAAGTATTTTATGGATATCGGTATGTCGGATCGAATTGAAATTTTAAAGACAGTTATAAGGATTATGGAAAATTCATAAAATATTATTTTTGAATATTTTATTAATGTTGATGGAATTCTAACTAGATTTAGTTAGAATATGATGGAGTGGTTATAAAGCTCAAAGAAAGAAAATTTGGAAATCGTATTGAACGAAATTCGAATATTTGAATCGAATAAATATCATAAATTAACATTTATGATATTTTGGGAAGGAGGCTGGTTAGAATGGAACCAATTTGGTTCAATTTTTTGAAATGGCAATTTTAAGTCATGTAAGTAAATAAAGTCTAGTTGGAGGGCAAATTGGTCATTTGCAATGGATGGCATTTTTGAAATATTTTGGAACTTTGAGGGAAATTTTGGAAGATGAATAACACATGGATTTAATCATAGCCATTGATTTTTGATGAGATTGAATCATGGCCATTAGATTAAAAGGGCAAATTAGTAATTCACTAGTTAAATGAATTTAAAATTCATTTAACTTTACATGTCGATTAAATAGAATAAAAGATGAGAAAAAAATCATCTTCACTCCATGTGGGCTGTTCGAATTCAGCAAATAAAGAAGGGAAATAGGGTTTTCAATTTTCAAGCTCAAAATTGGAGAATCAAGACAAGTTTCAAGGAAAATTAATTTAGGTAAATTGTTCTACACTTGATTCTCTTCATTTTGATAGTAATATTGCATGATAAAAGTTAATTTTTGTAATACCCCAAAATTTATAGTACTGTTTAATGGTCATTTAGTGCTAAGATATTTGCTTAAAAGCTTACTTAGTGACTAAAATGAGAAAACTGCAAAAGTTAGGACTTTCTCAATTGTAGACTGTAGAAAAGAAATTTCCGAGGTTTTAAGGTGTCATGTGATAGACAGCGAGCAAAACAGGATACTCGCAAAATTTGGATAAAATCCAAGAAAGATTGGAATGGGAATTCAAGATTAAAGTTTAGTGACCAAAATGATAAGTTTTCAAAACTTTTATGGTACAAGTTGAAATATGAAAAGTTGAAGGACCAAAGTTGTAATTTTCCAAAAGTTAGGAGTTTTTATCTCATAAATAAATAGAGAATCTAAGGATGTGAATCGAATGTGGAATTATTGGTTCGATCTGATATTTCGATTATTGGGAAAATCACAGTTAAAGTTTAAGTGGAATTCAGATACCCAGATCGAATTGGAAAATTATGAAATTTTTTCATATGATGGAGAAAGGTTATAAAAGTCATTTCCAGGTATTGGAAATATTTTTAGTTTCATTCAAGATGAATCCTACAGTTTATTTCTGAGTAAAAGATTATTTATCAGTATATTGGATCAAATGGAAATTTTGGAGACTGATCCAAAGGACAGGAGAAATTCATAAACTACCATTTTATGAATATTTTATTATGGTTTGTTGAATTCTAACTAGATTTAGTTAGATTGTAATGGAATGGCAATTTTGGAACAAACTAGTAAATAAAACTAGTTGGAGGGCAAAATGATCATTTTTCCCCAATGGCATTTTTGAAATATTTAAAGTTACAAGGTTCATTTTGGGAAGAACAAAATGGAAGATTAGATCTTGGCCCTTGATTAATGATAAGATTAATCTCAACCGTTGGATTAAAAGGGCATTTTAGTAATTTCACTATCTAAATGAATTTAAAATTTATTTATACAAGACAAGTGGCCAAATTGGATGAAAAAACAAAAGATGAAGACCATTCTTCATCTTCAAATTTCGAACTATGAGGGGGAGAAAGAAAGAAAATTGGAGAAAAAATTTCCAAGTTCGATTCAAGCCTTGAAACTCGATTTCAGATTCTGATAAAAATCAAGATTGTACCAGCAGACTGAGAAAAGATATAATTCGAGACTAATATCGAATAGGAAATCATATTGCAAGGCTAAGGTGAGTGCATACATGTTTTATAAATTGTATGTTAGTTAACATACATATTATAGGAAGACTTGTGATAAGTCGGCCTAAAAGGTAAAGATTTAATAAAACAAAACATGTTTTTAACATGATAATTTATTTTGATGATTTAAAGATTGTGGCATATTCTTTATGCTTACACATATTTTATAGTATGATATCTTCATGACCAGTTATTCGATATAGTTTAAATGGCAATATACCATGAAAAGTTATCGAACATATTTGAGTATGAACTACTCCATTATGAAGATGTTTTATATGATAAATGTATGTATGGATGGAATTTGGGTTACCTACCATTACTGCAAGAATTGTTTTAAAGTTTGCCATGGTAATAGAATATTGAGTTGGATTATATTATGGTATACTATTATGAGTTTAAGATGTATTCGACACTTTGTGTCGCCCGTATTCGTCACTTTATTGTGGAGCCTGTATTCGACACTTTGTGTCGCCCGTATTCGTCACTTTATTGTGGCACCTATATTCGACACTTCGTGTCACCGTAAAGGATAGTACATTATAGTACACGACTCATACCTTAATCACTTGATATTCACATTGGGCTATATGATTTCATGAAATGAATATATGCTTTTAAAGTATAAAGTTTACAGTATGTTTTTATGCATAGACATTTCTGCATAACAGATTACATGTTTTATTAAGTATTTTTATATATGTTACTCATCTTATGCCTCACTAAGTTATACTTAGCGTGTATTTTGGGTATACACGTAGGTAATTAAAAGTAGAAGCGGAGCAGTTGCATCAACATCTCTATCGAAAGAGATATCTTATCGATAGGTTATTTCGGTATCTATGGCATCCTTGTTTTGTTTATGAATAGTGGCATGTACGAAAAAAATTGTCTATTTTGTTAAAATACTAAATCGGCCTACCTTATAATGGTTTTGTTTTTATGATACATGATATGTATAATTATTACGTGTTATGTTAGTAATCTTGATATGTTGATATAATTACTTATAAGTTGTTGAAAATCTTTAAATTTCTGTGACATTTCTGACTCGTGTTCGGTGTACGGATATGGGAAGGGGGTGTTACAATTTTAGTTCAGGTTATTGATGAAGATTGATTATGGAAATTGATAGTCGATGATGAAATTAAGGTTGTTTTGTGTAGAATTAATGTTATAAACATGGAATCAAGCTTGAAATTGGATTAATTCCATGTTTGAGGTTATAAACTCTAACCCTAAAATTTGGGGGTTTTGGTTAGAAAGCTAAATTAAGGATGATAATGAATGGATTATGATGTTGGAAGTTTAATTTTGAAGTTAGAATAAATAATTTCCCCAATTAAAATTTTAGGGACCATCTCGAAAAGATTGAGAAATTAGGGGAAATTTTATTTTAGCCTTAGAATTGATGAATTATGATTAAAATGGCTTGAATTTGTGATTAGGGACCAAAATGAAAAATTTTAGAAGTTGAAGGACCAATTCGGTAATTTAGGAAAAATTAGGGATTGGTCTTGAATTTATGGAAAAGTGATAGAATTGATGATTCAAGCATGTTATGAAAGATAAGGGACTAATATAACAGGAAAAGAAAATTTAGGGACCTTTTTGAAATTAAAAAGTTAGTGAAGGACCAAATTAAATAAAGTTGAAAGTTCAAGGAAAATTTTTAAGGATGTTAGAAATAAATAAGTGGTTTAATTGTACATGAATTTATGAACAAAAGTGAAGTAGTGACTAGAATGTCACTTTTATAAAGTTGAATGACTAAAAAGGGAATAGTCCAAAATAAGTAATTAATTATGGAAAATTGTTCAAAAGTGGATTTGAACAACTGTTTAATGTTAAAAATGGTCACTAAAGACCTAGGGACCATTTCGGCTATAATGTAAAATATTGGGGAAATTTTCAGAAATTTTTATATTCGAATAGTTATGTTTCAGAATCAAGTTAACAATGTTAGATTTAAGTCGAATACGAGATTGATAATGCATATGTTCAATTGGTCTTATACAATTCTAAAAGAGATCGAAAGAGAACCAGTGATAAAAAGAAAGATAAGAACCTCGAGTAAGCTTAGTGAGGCATATTATTCATGGCCCAGGTAAATGCATTTATATGTTTTAAAAATGCAATTAGGAAGACTTGCGAGTAGTTGACCTTAAATTAAAATGATATTTCATTTCTATATGATTTCATTATGTTGAAAATGGCATTATATTTCTCTATAATACATGATATAATACATTGCTCGACATGGAAAGATTGATGGAATACCAGGTACGAATAATTGTTTGCATAAATGATGATGCATTATGCATACATGAGATATGGAAAATGACAAGATTAAAATGAAACAAGTTAAAATGGAACAAGATACACCTAAAAATAGTATTGCCTTATATATATGTTGAGCTACTGCACGTTGTAATAAAGGTAGATTACATGGAATATAAAGTATGAATTATTCATCTGAGAAATGATGATGATCTATGTTTGCCATGACTATTTATGGTGAAACATGAAATATGAAATGTCTATTTATATGATTAATTATGATATTGAGTTGATGAAGAAAGAAATGCGCAAGTATTGAGCATGAGAGTCCATGGTATAGTTGGCATGCCATAGAGTCTTTAGCAGTTGCACCCTCATGTTCATGTTATCAAACAGTTATTGTGACAAAATGATTGTGTCACATGCACCCTAGGGATCCACGCCCACTGTGCCCGAGTGCACTGTCGAGGTGCTTCATGTTTATGGGGAGCAAAGAGCATCCCCGAGTACGTACTCATCTTCACGTTCACGTTCACGTTTGACACTACGGTGTCATTTCAAGATGACTCGCGTACCTCGATCTCATATAGCTTACTTTGGGCAATGATAAATGAATCATGTCACGTATATGAAACATGTCATGAATACGAACCATGCTATGTATTTGAAATATGTTAAGTCTACGAATCATGCCACGTATATGAATCATGACATGTACATGAATTATGCCAAGTATATGAATCAGGCCAAGTACATGAATTATAACAAGTGTACGAAGTATGTCACACATATAAGAAATATGCTATGCATATAAATCATGCCATGTATACAAATTATGTTACATATATGAACTATGCCATGCATATGAATTATGCCATGTACACGTATCATGTTATGTATATGAATTAAGTCATGTATATGAATGAAACCACGTATATGAATCATGCCACGTATGAAAATCATGTCATGCAAATGAGATATGCCACGTATGAGAATCATGTTACATAAATGGATCATGCCATGAACATGAATCATGTTGCGTATATGAACCATGTCATGAATATAATTCATGTTATGTATGTGAATTATGTTATGTATACGACAAATATTTTATATGATCTATGTTATGCATATAATTTACTTGATGATGATATAATATTGGAACCATGATTAAGTTAGAAATTGTGACATGCACATTAATATCTAGTGACTATGGAAATCTTGATAGTACTATCCTATCTTAGGTAGAGAACTTGATATGATATCATATGATAAGTATAACTCTACTTTATGTTTGTTAAGTGAGATTATTGCCTCACTAAGTTCGTACTTAACGTGTGTTATTTCACATGTAGGTTCTCCCAAGCATAATGGCAAGAAGGAGCTATTAAGTTGGAAAATCAAGTTACATTAGTAATCACGGTATGTACATCTTAAATTATGGTTGATGTCTAGTGGGCATGTACCTGTATGTATGTGAGTTTTAAAGAGACTAACTGTTTTGTGAGCTTAGGATTACAATGCGTTTATGCAGTATTACAAATAAATGAATCTAGAAAATGGTTTGCTATAAATAGTTATATTTTTCGGTATAGTTAAATATAGTTTAACCCTAATCGCATAGTAATTTTAAAATCAAGAAAGGGTCTAGGCAGGGTACATAGTTTTCTCCCTGAATTACATTTTTTTTTCAATATCACATTCATAAAATTTATAAAACAATTCAGGGTCGAAGCTAGCTGCTATAAACTGACGTAGTTTTTAATTCAAAACTGGAAGGGGTTAAACCATAAGATATAGTTTGGAAAAAAAAGTCAAGTCAAATTTTCCTAACAACTCTGTATCATCTTTAGTGTATATTCGATCTACGAGTATACGTTAAGGGTGTTACATTAGGAGTTTTTTGAGTTAGATGTTTGAATAAAAAAATTGTAAAGACTTTTTGGTCCTTGATAATTATAATTTTTTTAAATAACAAAAATTTGAATAACTAATAAATTTTTTATAAATAATAAATTAATATATACATAAAAATTTAATAATTAATAAAATTATATTTAAAATATAATTTTATAAATAAGAAATTAACATATATATCTAAATTTAATAATTATTAAAAAGATAATTTTCACAAATTAAAAAAAATAATATATACATCCTACAAATATGTTTCGCAATGATATTTAAAAATATTAATTTTTATAATATAATTAATATTAATTAATACAAAATAATAATAACTAATAAATTATTTAAATAAATATTGAATATAATCGTGTCCTTATATATCATTTTGCTTGTTCAAATAATCAAACAACTATCAGCTATCAATTTATTTTACCAAACACTTTTATACGATCAGCTAATGCAATTTGCTAGTTAAATCAACTATCCATTATCAGCTAATATAATTCGCTATCCTCTATCAGCTATTTGCTAAACTTTTACTATTTTGGTCCTTGAACCATAATAAAATTTTCACTTCGACACTTCTACTATTTTTCAGCTAGTTAGGCCGCTAAACTTTTGTTCCGTCCATCACTATTTGCCATTATTGTTAAAAAATGACGTGATCTAATGAGAGACTATATCAGCTTTATTGTCTGAATATTTCCGTGAAATATTAAATAGAAATCTACCCCTTTAAACAACATTTGAAAAAATACCGCCATTCAGCCCGCATAGGTCAAACTCGCGTTTAGTCAAACACGAGTTCTGTGTAATAAAAACTTGGTAAATTATTTTTTTCTTTTTTACCTATCCACTCCATACGAAACTATAATTAAGTCAAACGCGAGTTTCAAACTCGCATTTGACTAAACGCGAGTTTGATTAAACTTGCATTTGACTAAACACGAGTTTAACCTACGTGTGCTGAATGTGGGCATTTTTTCCAAATATTGTTCAAAGGGGGGTAGATTTCCAATTAATATTCCAAAAGGGAATATTCAAACAATAAAGCCGACTATATCACGCGTCAGAATAATTACAAAAATAAAATAAAAATTTATAAAAATTTATAAAAATCCCTAAACAAAATTAAAAAAAAATCTACTTCGGTTTTGGAAGTTATATATATATATATATATATATATATATATATAAATAATTGTGTTCAATTTCTTTAAAAAAATCTAAAATGTAATAAAATCATTCAAAACGAAGGGTATAGGACAAAAAATAGACAAATTCAAGTATCAATATGAAAAAAATTAGATATTAATGTGAAAATCGATAAATTCAGGTAAAATATAACTTATCTAAAAGAAAAAGAATTTGAATGATATACTGAGGAAGTCTTGCCAAACAAGGGGTTAGGTATTTTAAGCATGTTGGCAATTTAGAAAAACGAAATCCCTAAAATTCTAAAAAAAAAACTCATATTCTTTTTTTCATATTTTTTAGTTTTATAATTTCTTTTCAATTTTATTAATTTTTAATTATTTTTAGTAAAATTAAGAATAATTACGCTACCACGATAGTTTAACAAACATACAACACATGCCACAATCTCATTAGATAAACTAATGAGATGACATATCATCACATGCACCACATTAGAAAAGAATGACAAACCTAGGTATAAATTGAATAAAATGAATAATTTAAGTATCAAATTAAATTAAATTGAAAAACTAGAAAATGATAATTCATATACAGACGTTATTAAACCATTAATAAAATTTGATACGTATATCGTGAATGTATCAAAGAATATGGATTTTAAATTATAATAATTGTTCTAACCCTAATTAAAGTTTACATTTCTAATATAGCTTCATGATAGTTTGCACCTCTTACATTGGGTCTGTCCGTTGATACGTTGGTGAAAGGTCGAATGGTGAGGAGCAGTAGGGTTGTGACTGGGGTCATTCGCTGTTTCATGAACTGCTTAGATTTGGTTTTGATGGTAGTCAATTTGTAGACGTGGTTTTACTTTTCATTTGTTTGGGTTGCTCTTGTTTTGGTTTTTTGTTGTTTTCTGTTGTATCTGCAGTGAGCAAGTGAGCAGTGAGCAAGTGAGCAGTGTTATTTTCTGGTTTTAATTGTTGTGTGCTAGCTAATAGCTATAGCTTCTAATCTCGTTAGTTATAGCGTTTTCTTCTTATGTTTTGGTTGGGTGTTACTCTTTTCTCCAGGAAACACGAGTGAAGCTGATATTGAAGATGCCAACAAGAATTTAGTGTTGATTATATTTCTAAACACGAGTAAAGTTGTTATTGAAGATGCCAGCAAGAATTTAGTGTTGATTATATTTTTAGGCTTGTTGATGCCAATAATGTCAGACACCATACAGGGTGGTGAGCTAGTGGTGAAGATGGGGATGGTGGTTTGTGGTGGTTCACGCATTCTTATGTGGATGGAAACCAAGGATGGTGGTGGTCGGGATTAGAGAGAGTGAGCGGAGACTTAAATGCCAAGGGATTCGTCATCTTTTCTTCTTCAGTTCAGTGGATATATATAGTCGAGTGGTACTATTTGATGGGACTGAGCTAGGCCTAGTGATGACTATTGATAGGCTGGCAGGACTAAACTGGGCTCTCAATCGGTGGACCTTTTAGCTTGGCATGTCGGGTTTGCAGAGTAGACTCAGCTGTCAGGCGGTAGGTTCAGGCGGTTGGTTAGTTGTCATGTCGGGGCGGTCTGGAGGTGTAGTCCGGGGTCCTAGAGCTACGGAGGCATAGATGAGAGGAGGTATGATAATGGCGGACAGAGATGTGATAGCCGTAGGCACTTGTCCCCCCTTAGTCAAAGTAGTCTATAAAGTGGCACGATCTGAGACTTAAGGTAGGAGGTTATGTTGATAGGTGCGAACGCAGCCTGGTGTGTGCCGTCCAAGTGGCTGAAAACCGTTGAATCTGAGCGGTTGTGACCGATGTTGCTGCTAGGGGTGATGGAAGAAGAGGTAGATTTTGACATCTATAACCCTTCGAGCGAGGTTTAGGAGGGCACTCACGTAGGATTACTGCCTTATGTTCGGGGGAGGTAGACGAAAAACCTTCCACTATTGCTCCCGAGGTTATGGACACTAAGCCGAAGAATTCTTTGGAGACCGAACCCAAAGGTCCTCAAGGGGATGGATGTAGAGACGTTCCAGTTATTGAAGTGGGAGATTCCCCGATTGTTGTGATAGATGATTCTCCGATGGCTAAAACAAGAGATTTTTCAAAGATTGAGACGAGGGACCTCCGAACGGTTTAACCCTTGTATAATAGCATACATTTTTTTAATAATTTTTTGATATATATATATATATATTAATGAAGTTGTCGGTTGATCAAGCTTATTTTGGCTTTGTTCTTTCAATTATGTGTCGAGCCAAATTAGTCGTTTGCCTTAGGGGAAATATCGCAGACATGCCCATCTTTCTTGGAGAGGCGGGCGTGTTTGGCAGTTTTACTACTGCGAATCCTTTTTTCTCATAAGTATTTCGCATTTTTTTAATAATTTTTTGATATATATATATATATATTAATGAAGTTGTCGGTTGATCAAGCTTATTTTGGCTTTGTTCTTTCAATTATGTGTCGAGCCAAATTAGTCGTTTGCCTTAGGGGAAATATCGCAGACATGCCCATCTTTCTTGGAGAGGCGGGCGTGTTTGGCAGTTTTACTACTGCGAATCCTTTTTTCTCATAAGTATTTCGCTCTTGATGTGACAGGGTTATACCCGCATGTTCTGAGCGATGGTGATAAGGCGAGAGTATCTTATGTCAACGTTTGAAATCATCCCAACACTTCGGAGTAGTTAGTCGGGTGTTAAGTGGAGACTAATCAAAATGCTTATAAAGAGCAGATATTTTGTCGCTTAGTCATGTCAAAATCATCACATGCCCTTGGAGGATCAACCTCGGGTCGGGCAGAGGAAGTCATTCACTTTCGGGGGTAAACGTAGATAGAGTAGAAGTGTTTTCGCACTCTTGGAGATACGTGCGCAATTAGAGCGAATGCATCATGACACTCTTGGAGGGACAAACTTGGGTTGAGTGGAGGCATCTCTGTATGACCGCATCTCGTACCCTTGGAGTGACAGTCGTGAGAGGGGTCGAGGCATCTCAACTCTCTTGGAGTATGAGCGCGAATTGAGTGGAGTGTTCTTTACACTTTTGGAGAATCAAGCTCTGACTTAGTGGAGGCATCTCCTGACTCTTGGAGCATCACTCCTAAGAAGCGCAGAGGTATCTCTTTACCAGAGGCAACCGTGTGTTTGTAAAAACCACATACCCCTGTCGGCATGAAACACAAGCATTTCTATGTCATTGAGGATTCCCAATGTTGTGGGTATTAAATGGACGAAGGCATCCCCATTCTTCATATATCCACAATGGCCTTGTTAAGAGTGAAAAAGTACAATATTTTATACCATTTTTACTCATATTATTGTTTAGACTTAGGCCCATTTAGTTGTGTTTGCAGTAATTCATGCATAAGTTGATAGTGCTTTTGTTTATTGGGCTTGGCCTTGCATTTAGCTATTTTTGTGGAGAAATCGATGTTGTTTTGCTTTCTTTTGTGCAAGTACAAGTTGCCGAGACATTGCCAAGGTTATTTAAGGATAAATGCAGAATTTTCAAGAATTATCCTTTATCCATTATCCTTATCTTATCGCATGAGATAAAGCTCAAATTCAAATTTAAAGCTGCTGGAGATAAAGATAGAAAGATAATTCCCCCTAATTCAAAATTCAAATGGAGATCTCTACCTCTATATAAACGCATCACATCTTTAACATCAACAAAGAATTGAGAGAGGGAGATTGAAGCTAGAGTGAGATCGTGAAGAGGGAGGATCAGATAGTGAAGGAATTCATCTTCTCCAGATTTTATTTTTTCTTTTATCTTTTGAATACCCAATGTTTGGGTTTTATTCCTTGTCGATTTCTTTCAACCCAGCCATGAACTAAATTAAATTGGCTTGGGTTATTGGGTTTACGGTGTTTGTGAACAGATGATTAGTTTTTGTTTTTTAATTCACTAAATTGTTGTTTATCCATTCTTGGTTCATTATTTAATTCCAAGTGAACTCGGGAGAGGGACTTGGATGAATCTATTTATCTAGGCTCGAGAGAGCTAGATTCACGAAACAACTGGATAGGGTTTCCATTTAAACAGCCATTGGTGGAAGCTAATTCGCCTTAGGGATAAGGAGAGAATTTCAGTGACTAAGAAGAGTTTATAGATGGATGATGTCCACCCAAGGTTAACGTAGGGGTGTATTACCGAGGCTTGCATTGTCATCAGTTATTCAGTTAGGGATAATTCAAAGACATTAAAGAACACTATATCGAACCTCGATGCAACAATTAATTGCCACGTCAACTTATCCGGTAGCTACACCATTACGCTCAATAACCTAGCCTACTATCTCAAATCAGTTTCCTCTTTCATTTATTTAATTTCTCTTAGACTTAGTTATTTTTACTTGTTTATTATCATCCTCTATCACTATCAATTTACTTCGTTTTCAGTGTGAGAAGCTAAAAGTCAAAGTTTCACCATTCCCTGTGGAGATGATCTTAATCTATACTATTACTTGCGACGTGTATACTTGCACCGTTTGCGTTGCACTTAAATCACGTAACAAGTTTTTTGTACCATTGTCGGGGATTGACAATATCGAGTTTATTTTTAATTTCTTGCTCCTTTGTCTTTTTTATTTATTTATATTGCTTTTGGTTTGCACCTTTGTCTTTTTATTTATTTATATTGTTATTTGTTTCAAGGGGCTAACATTTTTGGTTTTGTTTCTGCGTATGACCAGAGCGAGAATGACAACACAAGACTTATCGGTGTAAAAATGTCACACTCTAAGTGCAAGCAAACACTGTCGATGCAAGAATAGAAATAGGACGATCCTGTTAGATATCGATCCCACGAGGATGGGTATTCAGCTTCAATATTATGTGGCCACAAGCAATTCTATAAAAGTGAGTATTGTGAGTGTAATGGTAGTTGCAATAAAGAAATAAAGTAATGAGTAATGGATCAATAATGGTAGCATTAAATTAAAATATAAAAGAGTAGAGAAATATTATGATAAGGCCTAGATCTTTTTGGTTCAACTTGGCAGAAAATCAAATGCACTCAAGGAAGTACAATGGTTCAATTGGCAAGTGAAACACAAGCTTGTTTACTAACTTTCATTCAATCTTCAATTGTTGACGCAAAGACATAGGTCATCCCTGACTCTTGTTATGAGTCAAAACTACAATCTCTAGAACAAGTGGATCAACTCTCGTTGTATCCTCATTCAACTCTCGTTGTAATGACTTGTTAATCTGACTTGTCACTGCATCTCTCGATATCAGTAGCGAATGCTTAACATTCTCATGCAAACAATAATCAGATCCAACAATCAAAGTATGAGAAAAAGCAAATAAAAATATATTGAAATGAAAGATAATATTTAAATGAGTTTATTCAAAGCTTAAAAAAGTTGAACTATCGTCATTAAAGCAAAAAATATAATAGAAATCTTCAACAAACATCTAATTAAAACAAGGTTTAAGAATATAACAAAATATTCTCCTTGATCTTGAACTTAAATCCTCTTCTACTCGGGTATTTTCGCCCAGCTTCACCTTGGATCTCTAGAAATGTCGCTTAAGCTGCCATGCAAGGATAGAAAAAGCTCAGAGGTTGAAGATGATATGAAAATAAAATCTCACGGCTCTCTCTCTTCTCGAATTTGTCTTTTTATAAGCTACCAAAGAAAGGAAAAATGTCCTTCAGGTGATTTGTGTGACTCCCATCTGTACCAAATTGGTTATAACAAATAATACAGCTTGCAAGGTCGTCCTTACCTTTTAGTAGACTGGACAGCTAGCAGCTATAGCGTCGAGTTGGCTACAGTGGTGAAACTTCCTCAGCAGGGATATTAGAAATACAACGACAACAAGGCAAAATAGGCAAAAATATGTGAAATAAGAGCAATTGAGATTAAGTTAGGAAAAATGCAGAAAATAGACATAAAAATGCAGAAATGGATGCAATTAAAGAGCTATCATACCCCCAAACTTGAGTTTTTACTTGTCCTCAAGTAAAATTTAAAGCAGCAAAGTCCAACAACAGTTTAGAGGCGTTTTAGATACTTGAATCATTCCAACCAACTAATAAATTCATTGCATTGACAAGAAAGAAGATTGCATAAGCAACTCCAACATCAATATATAAGCTACCATTTCAAGAATACCTAACATCATGCCTCTTTCCACCTATCAACACTTATTTAGTACCACATATAACAAGATATCAATATAAATATATTTTTTTATGTAGTGAGGGATATCGAACCTGAGAAGTAAGATGTTATGCAACAAACCCCCATGAAGTACTTCATTGTAATGACACATACTTATGAAATGACATACACTCATGCAACGACATCCTTTGGCTAGATTCATTTTTCTAACGCACGCAGAGGAGTGGCCCCCCTTAAAGCTACTTTTATTGCACTCACATTGGAATGCCTTTGATTTATACTTAATAATATTTACTAGTATATATAACACAAGTTGAAACAAGCAGAAATCATCCAAAATCAAAGAGATGATGCTAGATTTTATTTACTCAAACAAACAAATATATTGATGTAGAGTTAAAAATGCAATCATCCAGCATGTATATCCAACCAATTTATCAATAATCAAAATGATTCAAGGTTTACACATCAAATGCAAGCAAAATATCTTTCAACAAAAAGAACCTTGCATTTGTTTAGATTTTTTTAACTCCTAGGCATATACCTCCAAACTTAAAGATTGTATTATCCCTAATGCAAAAGAAAACAGAAAATAAAATGCAATGACAAGATGTGGTTGCAATGTTGAATGCAATGATATTACACTAAATGCAATTACAATGACAATGCAAATGTTATGACAATACAGAAAAAACAAAACAATGATATTGTAAGTGTAATGGTATTTGTAATAGAGAAAAAAATGAATATAAGATCAATTGTGATAGTAGGAACAACAATAATAAGAAAGTAAAAGAAATATTAAGATAAGGTTTGGATACCCTTGGGTCAGCTTAGCAGAAAGTCAAGTACAATCAAGGAAGTACGATGGCTCATTTGGCAAGTAAAAAGGTAAAGCTCGCTTACTAACTTCCATTCAATCTTTAATCGTTGATGCAAAGATATAGATCAACTACAACTCTCATTGATAGTAAAAACTATAAATCCTTGAACAAATGGATCAACTATCGTCTTATCCTCATTAAACTTTCGTTGTAATAGCTTGTTAACCTGACTTGTCACTGCATCTCTCAATGTCAATGACTATGTTCAACACTTTCATGCAAACAATAATTAGATCCAACAATCGAAGTATGAGAAAAAAGCTAATAATAATATATTAAACTGAAAGATAAGATTTAAACAAGTTCATATAGAGTTTAAAGAGCTAAACCATCGTCATTAAAGCACAAAATATAATATAAGTCTCCAATAAACATCTATTTCTAGAAGAGTTTAAAGAAAATAACAATATTCTCCTTGGTCTGGCACTTGAATCTTCTTCTCCTCGAATATTTTTATCTTGGTTCACCTCGGTTCTCCAGAAATAGAGTTTAAGTTGCCATAGAAGGAAAAGCTCAGAAGATTGAAGAAGATAAAATGAAATGAATACCGTGTGATTCTCACTCTTCCAAAATTTGTCCTTTTATAAGTTGCCAAAGAAAGGACACATGTCCTTCAGGAGTTTTACGTACCTCCAGGCCATACCAATTATGTTATAACAAATTATATAGCTAGCAGGGGTCGTCCTTATCTTTTAGCAGGCTGGACAGTTAGCTGCTATAGTGTTGAGCTGGATGCAGTGGTGAAACTTCCTTTGTAAGGACATCAGAAATACAACGACAATAGGAAAAAATGCATAATTATATGAAATAAGAGTAACTGAGACTAAGTTTAGATAAAATGTAAAAAAATAGACATGAAAATGCAGAAATAGATGCATTAAACACTGATGCGGGGATAATTAAATCTAGAGGAAATACATGCTCTTTAAAGAGCTATCATAATCCTTAAGACTAGAATCCAGATGGTGCGTCCAATGTTGCAACGCTAAGATGGCCACAATCATGGCCGTGAGGGCCGAGTTAAGAGCTAAGTTCCTCATGGGAGCAATTTCGAGAGAAAGATCACCTCAGACCATTAAGATGCAAAATTGTTGAATGACGCTAGAGTCAAAGTTGTGCCCTCCTTCCACCACCTAAAGGGTGTCTTTGTTGTGTGCAATAGTCATTCTAAAGCTTTTGAATATATTTTAAGAATTGTGGCAGAGAATCTTCATTATTATACGTGATTAATGTATGTGATACGGGTATGGATAACCCACTCTCGAAGTTGATCAGTGGATGCACGCTTGTTGGAAGACCTTTGTTCGTTTAAAAAGAGTCTTGTTAGAACTTAGAAAGTACCATCGCCCTTCTCAAGGGAAATTCTCAGAGATAGTTGGCTCGAGATCCACTAGTTCATATGAGTGTGATAGAGGTGAGATGTTTTTGCAAGTTCAATAGAGATATCTTCTTAAGAGTTTTTATACCTTAGATATCGATTTGGTTAATCAAAAGTGATGCTACATTGTGATATCGAGAGTTGTGCTCAAGGCTTTGGGACTTCGAGAGAACCAATGTTTGACAATAAGGATGTTAAACCATTACCTTTCTATCGTGTTATTCGTAATGGTAATTTTGAGAATGGCATAACAAGGTTGATGAACATGTTTGAATGTGCGATAGATGTCAATATAGAGAGTTCAACTCTTGAGAGCTTTCGAACTATTAGAGTTTTTTACGCCTCTTGGAGAAGTCTCTAAGAATTTCTCTACATTAAGGAAGTGAGTAGGCGTTAAGGTAAAGCCCAATTTGGCGTTTGTTCCTATTGCTTTTATCAAAGCACACTGACCGATTTATGGAAGTTAGAGGTTTGGTTGTGAGGGCGTTACTCAAACTAGGTTTCTTTTGTCTGAGTGTTTCACCCAAGGCTGAACCAAACTTGTTTGCTAATAAGAATTGGTTCATTTAAACGATGCATGAACCGTCGACAGTTGCTATGAGATACTGAAGTACTATTGTTCACCCCCTATGAAGGATGGCTTGTTAACCGGTTATGGAATACATGTTTGTTTTTCGAAGCTAGTTCGAGAATGCGATGCTTACAATTAAAGTGTTGGAGAGGAATCATAGTAACGTTTGATGTCTGCATTGTCGTACGAGATGTTTTAGCGATGTTAGGGTGTGGGACACTAGATTGTCTCTTGAATATCAATTTGATGCTTTACGGTACACGTATGAATGTATGAGGAGTACGGAAATATAAGTGTTAACAAGATAGTTACCCAATTGCCCTTATGTGTAGAAGTGACTAGTTACTGTGTGATTAGTTAAAGAGAAAATGTTTGAGACTAAGAAAATGTTTTTGATTGGTATCACAATTTCGTTGGAAATAGGCCGAGGAAACAACATATGTGCTATGAGCTGCTTGAGACTATTTTTCTGTGGTTGTGGTGTTGACCCGATTAGGTCGAGTAAGATTTTGAAATCTTTGAGTATGTTTTATTATTTTGATAAAATGTATATTTGGTGCAATAAGGGAAAAGTATGGGCCTACCCTATTTTCAAAGAATTATGAATGCTTTATTGCTAGGACAACGACAAGTGTTGGGGTAATTGAAAATCATTGATCGCGTGGCTGATCATCACTTAAGTGAAGTGAGCTTGATGAGTAATAGGTTGCATGGAGTACGATTAGAGTTTGAGTGTCATGCTTCTCATGTGAAACAATCAATGATTGTAAGTGATGGTTGTTTGTAGGAGTACCGATACTAGTTTCATGTGGTACCAATGCTCGACCCATCTAGTGTTGGTACTGAGCAATTAGTATCAGTACCCATATGTTTTATTAGTTAAGTTTTGAGTTGAGGATTGGTTAGCTCAAAAGCCGTGAAAAGTAATATCTTATTGTAATTAAATCAGTGCAATGTCGTGATTCTATGTAAGTTTGATGGACCTCGAGATCTTCTTGAGTGTGCTTTAGAGAATGATGTATCAATGTAGGAGATTTTTCCCAGTGTAGTGAAGGGGTCAGTACATTGTGCTTTTTGGTAGCAACAATTTGTACCAAATCTCGCCATGTTTATTGGGAGATAGTAACGGGATGTGTGTATGAGTTTGTTGATAAGTGTTTGACTCGCCCCCATTTTGGAGTTAGCCATCAAGTTCTCCAAAGTTAATTGGGATGCTTTGAGATTTTCTCAGTGAAAATTAAATAGAACGACCATGGATTTTGTAAAGGATTTGTGAATTCACAATTCTAATGGGATTACATTTTGAATAATGGTGTATTTCTTGGTAAGTATCGTCTGCTTATTTTTGGCAAGGGAGAAATCCAAGTGGAAAGTCTACTTGGATTGATTGTGGTTTGGGTCATACGACACTACGGTGTGTACATTCTATCTTTTGACACGAGATTCGAGGTCCATGATAGAACCTTATCCCTTGGTTGGATTTCAAGAGATGGCAGATCCTAATGAGTGTGCAGATGACATGTTTCTAGACACGACATAGTTTTGAGTAAGAAACTCCATTGCGTTAACCAAGTTAGTGGGAGCTGTAATAGTTGTCGATGTGAGTTATCTTGCCGAGTTTAAGATAAGTGCTTGAGATGAGTTGAGATGTTGTTCACTTTCAAATGTCTTGCATCGGGTAATCAAGGATATTGATAAAGGATTGTTGTCTGAGTTAAGTACAATCTAAGGCAGTCACCCTGAAAGGGATTGATTTGGGAGAAAAACTTGTTGTAAGTTCACCTTTTGGATCTTACTGTAGTAGTTGGATTACCATGATGATGTATTCATGTGACAATTTTGTCAGGATACTGTTGGGTTTATTTTATGCCTTTAGAAATGGGACAGGTGAGAATGGATCCCTCTTAAAGAAAGAATCAGTTGAGATGGAGTTTGTACCGTTTAAAGACAAGTATTATAATTGGAAAGTATTATGAGAGATTAGAGTAGCGTAGCGGGAAACATTTAAGGACTCGAAAGAGTTTTTAAAGTTTCAGTATCTCCTTTTGATTCATGGGTACAAATATTGAGGATGGAATTTTCGTTAAGGATGTGAGAGTTGTAACGACCCAATTTTTTAAATTGGTAATTCAGGTCAGGTTATTGAGTTTGACTAATTTATTTTGGAGGGCCTAAAATGGAAGAATCTAGAACTTTAGAGCTTAATTTAATGGATATGGTGACCATTTTGGAATTAGGTGAAACACAAGGGGAATAGGTGTAAATTTTTGAAAAGTTGAATGGCCTGTTACTAGTTTACCCATTGGATGTTGGCAGGCATTAAATTGGTCCGATTTTGGCATAGAGAGGGGAGAAAAATCATAGTAATAATAGTGGAGAGAGAATGTTAGAATGAGAGAAAGATTTTAAAGAGAGGAAGAGAGCTTTTAAATTATTTTCGTCGTTGGTCGGCCACCCATCGCTGACACCACTGCTGCCATCAGCTATGCTTTGCTGAGATGAGTTTGACCGTGGTCGTCCTATCGCCGCCACTCACCGGGGTGAGAAGAATAATTCGAAGAAACTCAAACAAAATGAACTGTCATCCATTGCTGTGAACTGGTGCACCGTTAGATTCACTGACCGAAGAAGATAGAATTTAGAGCTCACCTCTGGCCACCAAAGGCCGCTCCACATGCCCCACGCGCCATTGCCTACGCGTAGATGTGCAGCAACTACTGAGACGGGTGCACAAAGTCAACCATGCACCCACGCCACACCCAATATGCCTTACCAGGTGTACCTACCCCTACCCACATCGGATTCCGCTCCTAGGGTACACCATAGCTGCCATGGCCTGCGCTGCACCGGATCACCTATTCCTCTTACTAGCCATTGAATGCTGTTGACCGGATGTTGAATTTTTTTGGAGGACCCTACCCAGTTTTTTTTCAATATTTTGAGTCCATTGGCACAGTCTATTTTACCAAATTTGAACCTGGTAAGTTGTTTTTACGTGTTTGACCTTACGGGTTAGTTAAAGTATAAGGTTAATTAATATTTTGGTATTCATATTTTTATGAGGATTGTTTGGGATCAAATATCGGACCAAATAGAGTAACTGAGAAGCTTGAATAAGGATTTATCGCTAGTGCTCGAGGTTAGTACACCTCAAACTCTGAAATACTTCATAAGCATCACAAGTGCAATTGCCTTGTTTGTTAGTATTTGCAAAATAGTTAGAAGAAAATAAGCATGTTTAGAGACTGGTATTATGAGACTTGATAATTATGAGATGCATGATGAAATTGAGAATATTTGAGATTCCTGTAAGCTTTAGAGACCGTATAAGGTCATTAGGATATTCCTATAATTGTTTGATGACCAATTAATTTATATGTTGTGATGTTTGGGTGCTAGAGTATGAAATTTCCATGTTTGATGGGAATTAAGCCTAGGAGATTAATATTGGTAAATATATGATTAAATGACTAGAAAGTCGATAACTAATATTAAATAATTAAATACGCTAGCAAACAAACCCTAATGACTTTCATAAGTTTTATAAGGAGTGAGTAAAGGCTCGAAATCTCGTGCTATGCTAAGGCATTCTAAGATAGTGAGTAGGGTATCAATACATGATTCGACTATATCAGTACGCTATTCAATATCATTTCAATATGAGTCAACATGCATCGGTACTCGAGAAAATTTGACATTTCTAGTAAGTAATTGTAGTATCGGTATGCGTATGAGTACCAGTACCCGAGGGTACCGTATCAATACTCATGTTCAAGTACCGGTACCCGATATGCTAAATAATTTATAAATGTCAATTAAATATGAGAATTGACATGTATAATTAATAATTGGTTCATGACTTAATAAATGAGATAACATGGATTAAAGGAGATAATAAATGATATTAATTATATACTCCTCCATAATGTATTAATAACTCAGTAATGTAAAATAAATGATCTGATGGCGATTAGTAACTATAAGGAGATCATTGGGATCACGTTGCTTCTATGTCAGGTAGGCATTTGATTGGTTGAGTCACCTTGATTTATGGGATCTAGATACCCAGTGAGAGGGTTGCAACACCATGGTAAAAGAAGCCAAATGTATGTTCCCGATGCTGTATTTCCCCGAGCCTCACTCAAGTATTGAAGAGTATAGAGCGTACGTTCCCGATGCTGTGTGGCCCTGGGTCTCGCTTAAAGTGTACATTCCTGATGCTGTGTGGCCCTAGGTCTTGCTCAGAGTGTACGCTCCCGATGTTGTATGGCCTCGGGTCTCACTCTAGGTTTGTGGTTCTACCTTGTATGCTTTTGCCTCGAAGATCTGATGAGATCTCAATATGGTTGGGCCTTGTGTTCCATGTATGATGACTTGCATGATTCGAGCATGTGTTTAGGTGACTAGTGGCAGTGCCACATGTTTATTTATATATCCTTATTGCTTGTACTACCTTGCATGCTTATGTTTATGATTAGCATGAAGTATAGTAGAGTAGATGTGTACCACTGAGCTTAGCACTAGGAATCATTGTTTTTGTGTGTAGGTCGGTAGATTGATTGGGAGCTCGATGAGCACTATTAGTTTGGGATTCCAGAGCAGTGATTTCCAGAGTACAATACTTGTATTTAGTGGACTGAGTATTCATAGGACCTTATGTGGCTGAGTCTATAATAATATTTTGAAATATTATTTTGATATACAATGTATAAACTTGGAGATCCTATTTTATAAATTGATTTAGGTTGTTTATTTAAATGAAGTATTTGATGATATAATGTTTCGAATAAAGGTTAAATCTATGATTTTTAAATGAAACTTTTTTGGTCAGATTTTTGGGTGACTCGAATGTAATACTTCAGATCCGGATCGAGATGTTATACTTTTTTATGATAATTCTAATTTTTTTATTATTTTGGTTAACTCAACCCTCTTCATCAAAGAAAATTCCATATTTTATAATAAAAGAAAATATCATTTGTGAAAATTTAATCATTCTTAAGATAAATGAAACTAAAGAAATAGTTAAATTAAATAAGAGTTTTTAATCAAAATGTGTTACTAATTTAATGTCCAAATCAAATATTCTAACGTTAGTAGTTGTGAAATTTGATTATTGGCAAGGGAATTGAGCATATAATGCTAGGATTTTTGTTGTCCTTGTGTAGTAATTATTTTATGTTAATTGTAAAAAAAATTTCAAACCGAATTATTTTTTAAAATTCCATATTTTTATTCTAGTTCTCCTCAATTTTATGAAATTACATAGAAAGAAATGAAAAAGAAAACATCGACTCATTGATTACTAAGGTTTAACTAATAATTAGTTGCATTAAGTAGACTATTTATAATGTAGAAGACAACATACTTTTGTTAAGACTATTATGACGTCTAAATAAAGTTTGTACTCAATGGAAATATTCTAAGCGAATAACTTTTGTTAAGACTATTATGACGTCTAAAAGTTAGAAAATTAGACAATTTGTTTTCACAATAGGTACAAATTAACTTTCAAGTAGGGACATAGATGTATTAATCAAGTAAGACAGCACATCAAACTAAACCTAAGATGAATTGGTTTTAAATCTGTTTATAAATTAATTCACTTGAGACGTTGATTGTATATTTATCTCAATCCGAAGGAAATGCATATGTAACACCCCTTACCAAAGGTGGAACACAAAAGGGAATAGTGGGGCCATGCCCCCAAGATTTTAAAAAATTAGAATTTAGTCTTTTAAATATTTTTAAAAATTGAATTGGCCTATTCAATTGTTTTAGAAATTCATAATAAGATTCAAACATTTTGGCTATTTAAATTAAATCTCGTCCCATGATTTTAAAATATTCTCATTAAGCCTATCAAAATTTCAAAAAAATTAATTAAAACTATTATTTTAAAAAATTTCAAATGTCCCCCAAACTTTTTCACTATGCTATGCCATTGTTTATATACAACATTAAATCTATTTAATCTCATCTCAATTTATCCTCTTTTTCTAATGTGAATTCTTTTTTTCTCGAAAAAATATGATTTTATTACTGTTGAATCATACAAGCTTAACTTAGATTATGAGCCACGTTAAAACCTCTGTAATCCTAAACGGAGGAAAAGAGTACAACGCAACCAAGTGTAACTTGGTCCTTAACACTCAACCATAACAAAATATACCTTCATCTTAGTCTCATACAGACAATAAAAACGCCCTAGAACAAACAATAAAAAGTTGAAAAATTCAGCAACAACCGTCCTAATTGACTATACTGCAGCATAATCTCACAACATCCAAGAAACAAAGTACCCCTGCACCATATTCTCACATAGTAAACTGCAGCATTGAACAAACAAAATAAAATTGAAAAAATCAGCAAACGACACTCCCAATTGACTAAACTGCAACATAGTTTCACAAAATTCCCAAGAACAAAGTACCCCTGCACCATCGTCTCGGAACCAAAACCCTTCACTGTGCCTCCCTTTTTTTCTTCAAAAGCAAAATATGCAGCAAAATAGATTTCACCAATCAAACCCACCAAGCTTTGAATAACTTTGCCTCTTCAAACTTTCCTTAGCTAAGTGCTCGGTCATGCAATTTTGAAGTCTCGGAGCATATGCAATTGGAAATTCCCAAGTTAATTTGTCTATTTCATCGAAAAGGTTCCACCATCGCCATGGTCTCGGAACAGTGTCATCCCTCCAATTTATTACAACCTGCAAAATTTGATTCAATTTGAAAAGGAACCTTACCACTCCAACCTTGAATTCTCTAGCACTTCTTTGATCAAATTAAAGCAATCTTCCTTTGTCAGCCAAGCATTAACCATTTTGAAAGACCGAGGCCCCCAATCCACATCGACGCTAAATAATAAAATCGGGATATTATCCGAAACAGTTCTAGACAAAACCTCTAACTACCATAACCTTATTCTCTTAAAACCAACACTCGCGAGCTAAGAATCAAAACAAGTTTACTTCTTCTACTATTTAAATCTACCATACCTGATATTGTGCTTTTGCAGCCACTCCGTTCACTTTTAAATCTTATTACGTTGAAATCCCCACCTGCTACCCACACTGAAATAAGAATACCTATGGAATTTAAGAACAAACTCTCCATTTTGAATTTCTTCTTGTCCCGCACTGTGATGAGACCACCATACCTCCCAATAGCATTTGATACTCTGAATTCGAATTCATCATCTTTTCAAAACCTTCTTACATCACCTTCTTTCAATAATGCCGCCTTTATTTCTTGCACAAACCACATATCCAGCCCATGTGTTCAAAATAACTCTCCTTACCGTAGAACTTTTAACTTCAGACCCTAATCCCCTTATATTCCAAGATATGATCTTCATCTCCCTTCAGAATAAAAATCTAATAATTGGATTGTTCAGCTATTTCAAGAGCAGCAATTTTGTGGATTGCCTCATTTTCGTCCCCTCAAAATTTTATGCCCAAATCTTTACCCAACGCAATAGCTTTTTCAGCCTCTTTGGTGTCATTCTCCCACCTGGCTTTATAATCTGAGTCGGTTAAGGAACGTCCTTCCAATTCTAAGTGTTTCAAGTGGTTCCCCTTCTTTTTAATTCTTCCTCGAGTCTGATCTAGTTTTTTTTCCCCATCTGATAATGCTTTGTACTGGAACTCTTCAAGAGAACCATATTTTCTTTCATACACATTTTTTTCTTGGATGGAATTCAAGGAGATCAAAAGTAATTTCCTCCTCAAAATGCTTCTGTGACTAAAGGATTATAAATCCCGGTAATAATTCTTTTATTTTATATATAACTATATAGTATATTTGAAATGTAAATTACAATTAATTAAAGGTTTAGTGGCTATTTGTGCCCCTGTAGTAGTCCCAAATTATAGATTTTGCCCCTTTGTTTTTTTCACTTAAATTTGGCCATGAACTAGTCAAATTGCATCACAGTTTTCCCTTTGACTAATGGAAGCTAAATTGACTACTATGGTCCTCATGTGGCAGTCTACGGTGCTGACATGATAGTCTATGGTGTTGATATGGTAGTCCACGTGTGAAGATGATGTGGCAGAGGGGCAAAATTTTGTGTCCAACCAAGTTTGAGGATAAAATTAATTGTTTGGTTCAGTACAAGGGCAAAATTAATTTTTAGGCAAAAAATATAAATTTAAGAAAATATTAAAATATTAAAATAACATAAAAATACTAAAATATTTAAAATGTTTTTATTAATAATGATTAAAAATAAAAAATATTATAAATAAGTAAAAAATATAAAATTTAAATATCAAAACGCTAAAACATTATAAATTATTCAAAAATTAAAATTTTAAAATATTTATAAAGTGTTAAATTTTTTGAAAACTTTCATCAAAAAAGTTTGGACGATTTTGGTTTTCTTCCTCTTAAAAGAATGTGAGGGGAAAGAATCATAAAATAGGGTTAATGTGTTTCTCTCAACCGAACAAAAATCCTCGACCCCTTTTTATGCCCCTATCTATGCCACAATAGTAAAAAATAAACTTTACACTCTAACCCTAATTTCTAAATCCCAAACCCTGAATCCTAAACTCTAATTGAAATTTTATCAATCTAATGTGATTATGAAACATAAAAGTATGTGTATAAATTTAATTAATTAGGTAAAGGGTTTAGTTTTAAGGTTTGGGCTTTTGGATCTAGGGTTTGAGATTTAGAAATTATAGTTAGAGTATAAAGTTTATTTTTTTACTGGGGCCTAGATAGAGACAACAAAAAGGGACAGAGAAATTTTATTCGGTTGAGAGAATCACATTATCCATATGTTAGAATTATTTTCCCTTGTATTATTTTAAGAGAAAGAAAACCAAAATCGTCCAACATTTTTTTACTAAGGTTTTCAAATTTTTTAACACTTTAGAAATATTTTCAATTTTTAAGTTTTGAATAATTTATATTTTATTAGCTTATGATATTTTAAATTTATAATTTGTTACTTATTTTTGATATTTTTAATAATTCTTTTATTTTTAATCATATATTAATAAAACATTTTTAAATGTTTTATTAGTTTTTATGTCATTTTAGTACTTTTAATATTTTCCTAAATACTTATTTTTTTGCCTAAAAATCAATTTTACCCTCAAACACGGTCGGAAAATCAATTTTGTATATAAACCTAAGAATTGAATATTTGGTTTGACTGAGTTATTCTTGTGTTAAGGTGATCGTTACTCTTTCGACTGCGAGTCTGACGAATTGCCACCTCCTTCGCATGTTCGGACAGACCGTACACATACTATGAGGATTGCATGCGAGTGTTCTTTTAGATTAATATTTATGATTTTAGATGGTGGCATAGTGATAGATTTTAATGTAGACTTTATATCGCAGGTTCTGATTCAGCTTGGCCTAGTGCTAGACCTGAGCATGAGAGACATCATCCCCGATGTGAAGCTATTGCTGCTTGAAGTGTGTTTCTTACTGTGCTACATACTTGTGTGAAATGAGATTTTTACATCTTAAGGGATTTATTTTGTGTTGTTATTTGAGAAAGTTTTTAGATATCATGCATAGCATATCAGACTGTGTTTAACAAAAAAACAAATTTACCGAATTGTAATATGAGATTTACTTAATTGTTAAAGATCGAATGTACATAATAGAGTAACTTGAATTTTAATAATTTAAGTTTCGGCTGAGACTTAGATTTTAAAATCAACATCACATCCTTCTGTGTACTTGGATTGAGATTGTAAGGGAAAGTTCAGCTGTTTCACCATTCGGGCTGAATTCCACTTTGGATCAGTGGTTCCACACTTCGGGCAGAGTTCCACTTTAGATGGTATAAGTAGAGAGTGGCTACGGGGGATCTTACTCTTTAGACGGTGCAACAGAGTTTGGGTATTGTATTTTCATGTGCATCTGACATCATATTAATACGATTCAAATTTAATGTATTTTCAAAAGAATTTATCAGAAAACAAAAATATTGATTTGTTTTGTGGTTGCTTCGACTTTAGAGACACACTAAGCTCTTTTAGCTTACTCTCGCTTAGTTTCTCTTTCAGATATACTCAGACTCTTATGCGACTCGATACTTAGAGCATCTCACATTTTCTTAGATATTTTATCATCAGCATGAACTATTTTAATTAGACTTTTAGATTATTATTTAATGTTTTGGGACATTTATGTAATTCAGACTTTGTATTTCGGGACTATGTTTAGCATGTATTATGAGTTTTATTTCAGATGTTGTTATTAAATAAGAAGAATATGTTATAACATTTCAATTTCATAATCAATTATGACATTTTAAGGTAATTATTGTTATTTAATAATTATTTTGATTTATTAATTATTTAAACCTAAAATCTATTACTTGAGGGAAAAGTTTTCAACGGTGACTTCCTAAATTCGGCATTTTCTTCTAAGCTGGGTTTAGGGGATTTAAGTTTTTAGGCAATTTCGGTCATTTTTTCTATTCGTAGGTCACACGGCTGCCACCGTTGAACTTTTTATTAGCCCGCGAGCAAAACCCCTCCCTCTATTCACCTTGTCGCCGCCAAAATCGCTCTCCTTAGTATGTCATTCAAACCTAGTTTTGGGTAAACTGTTTTGGTTATTGTTCATGTTTCTCTTGGGTGTTTGGTTTAGGTTTAGTGTTAATGGTGTTTGTTGTTAGATTTATGCTAAAAAAGACCGCTTATGTCGTCAGAGTCCGCTGTCGCCATCTCTGGAGTCGACCACTGTTGCCTCCGTCAAGAATTGGGTTAAGTAAACCCTAGGATATGATATTCTTAGGGTGTAAGGTTGTATTTTGGGTTTGGTTCTGTTGTGGGCAGAGTGGGTTGTGTGTGTATGAATAGAGTGTGGGCCTAGTGGTATTAGTGTGGTGGGTTATGTATGTGTGAGATGAATTAGGTGAGTCCAAATTCTTGAAATAGGTTATGTAACGCCATGAAATTGGGCCTAGATGTTAATCGGATAGGGTAGACGGTTTGGGGAGAATCGGGTTAGCAATTCGAGTTAGTTCTGAGCATTAAATCTTATAAAATTGATTTTTGGCTGAAAAAATAATAGAGAATAGTTAATTAATATTTTAAGTATTTTGGTAAATTCAATTTGAAGTAATTAAATATGATTTTGGGACATTTTGGTCTAGTGACTAAAATGAAAAGTTTTCAAAACTATTTTTGGTGACTAAATCATAAAAGGTCAAAATTTAGAATCTTTAAAGAGCTAACTAACCAAACTTTTCCATCAGATTTTCCCTTAATTTAGGCTATTTTTAAAGTGTTCTTAATTGGTTTTATTGTTAAAACAAAATAGGATTTAATAAAATGATTTCTAATTTTACAAAATCGCTTTCTTACGTAACTACTTTTCTTTCAACTTTTTCTCTCAAATTTTCCATTAGCCAAACTAAGGTTTCACTCCAAAATTCTCAGGAATCAATTCTTATTGGTTTCCTTTCTGTTTCCTATTTGATTTCTTCAATTCCTAGTGCAAAATCTACTTGGATTTCAACCAATCTTTGGCAATTAAGGGAGAAATTAACAATTAGAGGTGATTTTAGTTTCTCTCCTCTAATTAAAGGTTCTTTATTGAAATTCCCTAGTTCTTGATCCTTTACAACCGATTTATGTTATGGAATTATGATTTAAACATGGACTTGGTAATTAAATTGAGTTTTATGTGGAAATTTGTTAAATATTGTTTTGGATATTTTTTGTGTTGAATCTAATTGATTTAGATCTCTATTTGGATGTGTTTTAATGTTGAGAGAAGTGCTTAATTAAAGGAATCCCAAAACTATGGGAATTGCTAATTTTCTAGGTTGGTTATAGTTAGGTTTTGGTGTGATCTTGGTGCTATAGAGGTGCTGGAGTTAGGACATAATCAAGATGTTTTTGGATGTTGTTAAGATGTTAGAATCAATAGGTTTTGGCTGGGATTTGTTTAGGTAAGGTTTGATGATGATTTCGGTTATTTTAGAGAGGTTTTGATGGGTTCTTATGAGGTAAAGCTGTGTTTGATGGTTGCTGGAAGTTAGAGGTGTATGAAAGTGCATTAATACTCTATTTTTGATTGGGTAAATCAGGGGAGTTGAATCCTATAGCTTTTGGAGAGGTTGCGAAAGCTTCAGAAGCTTGATTTGTGCAACGACAAGCTAGCTTTGGATTGTTGGTGAGTGGAAATGTGTTTTACTGTTATTAAAAGGATTGAAAGAAGTTGTGGGGGTTTAGATAAAGTTTAAAACACTTATCTAAGCTCGGAAGTAAGTATTGGTTGAGCTCTCTCTTGATTTTGATTTTGTAGAATAAAATCTCATATACATGATTATGGATTTGATTACTCACTGTATTATGCATGTTTTAGAAACGAAAGATGTTGCAAATGATCATATATGATGATTATTGAGAATGGTATATGAAAGTATTTTTGAGAATACTAAAATGCATGGTTTAATGTATTTAAAATTAGATTGATTTGATGCATATGTAAAAAGTGAGGTAACGTTGTTTTATTGAATATATTAGCAAGTGGCTGGGGTTAAAATGTTATCGGATACAGTTGGCTAGCCATAGGGTTTAAAGTGCACTATAATAAGTAGTCTCATGTGTGTTGAGGTGGGTAATTGTTCCATTTTCTCCCGCTGGTGGATTTATACAACATAACCGTTGAGGTGGGTAATTGTTCCGTTGCTCTAGTTCGAGGATGTATGTGAAGTGGTTGTAGGAACCACTTGGGAAATCTGTGTATCCGATGTGTTTTATGAAATGGAATGGTGCTGGTTTTGAGTCACTTGAAAGCCAATATATGAGATAATGTACCATGAGAAATGGATTATGCTTGTATAATGTGATTTATACATGAGATGCTCTTTAAGCTTGTTGTAGAGATTTTGACATATGAAGCTTAAATTGAGGTTTGAGATAGAATCCTTGATACATGTGTTGCAAATGATTTAAATGTGCATACCTAAAGAGATTATTGAAGCATGAGATGATTTTGCCATGAGATATTTGCACATGGTTTGAATTAAAATGATTTTAATTGCATTGATGAGTTTTTTGAGATTCCCTTACTAAGCTTATAGCTTACGCTCTCTTTTCTCATCAATGTAGAGAAATAGACCCTATCGGATAGCGAGTGAGCAAGGGAGGATCCAAGAGTGAAGATTCTCCAAAGTATGATTTTATAAGTACTAAGTAGTAAAAAGAGGCAATGTGACCAAGTTGTATTTGGGAGGTTTATTTTGGATACTCCCTTTTTGTATAAGTTTGGTTTGATGTTTTGGACTTGTATGATTCATAATGCTTGATTTTGAGGGGTTGGGAAACAATATGCATGCTTGGGTAGAAACCATGCCTATATGAGAAATGCTTGGTTTCGAGATGTTGTGTATGCTCTTCTACTATGCTGTTATGTTTGAGGAATTGATGTTTGTGAAGTCATATGATGTTTAGAGATTGTTTGGAGTATGTTAGATTGAGCCAAAGTGTCACATGTTGGACCGAGGGTCATTATAGGTCTGTCTGTATCGGTAAGGGTCCTCAGGGATCGGTACGCAAGAGCCGGTCTTGGTTTAATCTGGGAAAAATTGCCTAGGCATACCGATGCACCTGGTAATCATATCGGTACACATAGCTAGAAAATAAGCCTGGTTTCGGTGCATGAGTTACCGTATCAGTACTGCCTTTAGTTACTGGAATCCCATATTTTCAAAAACACATACCGGTATTGATATGCCTGAGGACCGTATCGGTACGCCTTTTTATTTCAACCCCGTTGTGATGCGGCAAGTATCCGTACCGACACACCAGATGTTATTTCAGTTAAGATGCTTTCTAAAGTTTGATTTCTTTGCAATTTAGTCCATATTATACGAATTCGAGTAATTGGATGTCGAATAGACTCCTGATTGAGTTGTAGCTTTCACCATAACCAATATGATCAACTTAGGACATAAATATGCATTTAGATAAGATAAAAGAAAAAAAAAATAGACCGTTTCAATGTAATTCTTTCGGGTTTATCTTAGTAAACCCTATTGTAGCTCACTCAGTTCGGTCTTGTGACTAAACCGGGTCAAGAGGGTTACATTTGGTGGTATCAAAGTCAGGTTCTGATTGTTGGGAGGTGGGTTATGGTTGTATAGTTGATTGATATTACATTAATATGTTATTTTACATGCCCGGTGTTTCAAATTGTGAAATTTGTTTGATATGTGGTGTGTTTGGATGTTTAAGCTTGGGGACACATTGCCCTATTACTACTAGAGTTAAATGATTTTGTTTTTAAGCAAAAGTGACTTGGATTCTTGCTGCAAGCTGGCCTAATTATTTCGTTTAATTGTATTATCATGTTTTAGACTCATATTTTTGCGTATGGGACCGAGACGAGAGGCTGAAGCTCATATGGGAAGTGTGGTAGACAGACAAGATGATGAGTTGCCTCATTTTCCACCGATTCCTCCTACTGGTGTTAGAGTCGAGGGTGGTGTGCCTCAGGCACGACAATGACATGTTTTTGGTGATATGACACCATTAATCTAAGTGATGACGAGAACTTTTTAGGCAGCCATAGCTGGGGTGCAAGTACTTGCACCGGCTCCTGTAGCTGTTAATACCAGAATACCTTTAAAGCGTCTGCATAGCTTGGGTGGTACTGAGTTCATAGGGTTGGCTCCTGAAGCTGTCGAGGAATAGTTTGCTAGTACGGAGAGGATCCTTGGCCAAATAGAGAGTAATGATGTTCGCAAATTGGGTTGTATAGTGTCATTACTTCAAGGTGATGCTTACAGTTGGTAGACAACAGCGATCGCGGGCATGAAACCTACTGATGTGACGTGAGAATTCTTTCGTGCCACCTTTTGAAAGAAGTATTTGGGATCTCGATATCAGGATGAAAAGAAGATGGAGTTTATGGCTTTAGAGTAGGGGAACCTATCTATTTATGAGTATAAGATCCAGTTTGTTCAGTTGATCCAGTATGCTCCTAAACTGGTTCCTGATGAGCGACAACTATGCGGCCGGTTCTGTTATGGGTTGGTCAAAGAGGTGAAGACATACATGTTAGCTACATATTATACAGAGTTTGATGTCATGGTTTCTTAAGGTAAGGATATAGAACAAAATTTGGGGTTGTCTGCTCATTCTAAGAGTTCCTCTATAGAAAAAAGGAATGCTGAATCAGATGTAAAAAAAGATTAATAAAAGAGGCATAGAGATAGAAGGTACCTTCTGAATTAGAGTTGCAGAGAAAATGGTGCTGGGCATGGATACCAGGGTCAGAATACCTATGTTGGAGTTTCTGAGTATAGGAGATGTGGTAGGAGGTATTCGGCGGAGTGTTGGGGTGCTCTGGGCACTTGTTGGAGCTGTGGGTTGTGGGAACATATTAGGCGAGATTGTCTGTAGTTAGCCAGGAAAGGTCAAGTTCCTACACCTACTGCTATGCCATCGAGAGGCCGTGGGCGTGACCATAGACATTTCTAGCGTAGTGAGGATGGACAGAGAGTGGTGGCACATACCGTAGCAGTTTAGCCTGAGAGGGGTAGACTGACAAGGGTTTTGTGTACAGGGTGGAAAGGAATACTACTGACGTGATTGTAGGTACCTTTACTTTGCAGTCCTTACCCATGCTTGCTTTAATTGATTCTTGTTCTACACATTCTTATATCCTGTACGAGCTTGCTTGTTTTCTTGACGCACCTGTAGAGGTGTTAGAGGTTGGTATGAGGGTAACTAGTTCATTTGGTGAGATTGTAGTCGCTAAGAGATTGTATAGGAGATGCCATTTGTTGGTTCAAGGGCATGTGTTTGCAGCTGACCTGATAGAGATATCATTTTTTTTATTTTGATGTGATCTTGAGGATGGATTGGTTGTCCAAACATAGGGCCGTAGTTGATTTTGAGACCAAGCGAGTTTTGCTGAAACTTGTAGAGGATTACGAAGTGGTAATTATGGGCGAGAATGTCAAATTCTTATCCAATGTTGTTTCAGCTTTAGAAGCGCGAAGGATGTTAGAATCTGAGGGTCAAGCATACCTAGCTTATGTTATAAATCCTAATATGAAGAAAGTGCGTACCCAGGATATTCACATAGTTTGTATTTTTTAGGAGTTTTTTTGGAAGAATTGCATGGTTTGTCACCGGATAGGAATGTGGAATTTTGCATTGAGACATATGCGGATATGGCTCCAGCATTGATTGCACCATATCGTATGGCACCTAAAGAGTTAAAGGAGTTGAAGATGTAGTTACATGAGTTGTTGGATCGTGGTTTCATTCTGCCAAGTGTGTCACCAAGGGGATCACCGGTGTTGTTTGTGAAAAAGAAAGATTGCACGATGAGAATGTGCATTGATTATCGGCAACTGAACAAGTTGACAATTAAGAACAAGTTTCCTTTGCCGAGGATTGATGATTTGTTTGATCAGTTTTGGGGTGCCATAGTGTTTTCTAAGATTGATTTGAGGTCTGGGTATTATCAGTTGAAGATGAAGGATAAAGACATGCTGAAGATAGTTTTTCACACGCGTTATGGGCATTATGAGTTTTTAGTGATGTCGTTTGGGTTGAAAAATGTACCAACAACATTCATGGATATGATGAATTGGGTGTTCTATGAATTATTGGATTAATTTGTGGTAGTGCTCATCGATGACATTCTTGTGTACTTTCATACCAAGGAAGATCACGATCGACACCTACGGATTGTGTTGCAAGTTCTGTTGGACACTAAGCTTTATGCCAAGTTGAGTAAATGTGAGTTTTGGATCAAGTAGTTGGTTTTTCTTGGTCATGTTGTTTCGGCCGAGGGTATTCGCTTGGATCTGCAGAAAATTGAAGCTGTTGTGAATTAGAAGCAACCAAAGTCGGTGTCGGAGGTTCGTAGTTTCTTGGGGTTGGCAAGATACTATTGACGCTTTGTGGATGGATTCTCATTGATTGTTGCTCTTTTGAAGAAGTTTTTGCAAAAGGATGTGAGTTTTGAGTGGACGGAGGGTAGACAACAAGCCTTTAATAAGTAGAAGGAAGCTTTGACACAAGCTCCGATCTTGATTCAACCTGAATCAGGAAAGAGTTTGTTGTGTATAGCGATGCATCCTAAGTGGGTTTGGTATGTGTGTTGATGCAAGAAGGAAGGGTTGTAGCTTATGCATCTAGACAGTTTAAGGTGCACGAGCGCAACTATCCTACGCACGATATTGAGCTTGTTGTGGTGGTGTTTGTGCTAAAAATTTGGCGACATTATCTATATGGTGAGAAATGTACTGTTTATACAGATCACAAGAGTTTGAAATATTTGATGTTACAAAAAAAGTTGAATCTTAGGCAACGAAGATGGTTGGAGTTGCTTAAAGATTATGTTTTGACAATCAGTATCACCCGAGTAAGGCTAATGTTGTAGCTAACGCTTTGAGTAGAAAGGACATTGTGGCACAAGTTTAGCCACCCATTTTGGAGAGTGAAGTCACCCGCCTATTTGTGGACACACTACAAGGTCCACTCTTCGAGAAAATGATCAGCAACGTATCTTTAGGATTTACCGAATTTGTGAGCGCACTGAAATCCATCGAGGCTGCTTTTAAGAGCGACAAGCTCAAGATCGGAGAAAATCTACAAAAGCACCCGAAGAAAAGAGATAATGAGATGAGCAATGTAAGTACTCATCGCTCGAGCAATGTCACGATCGCCCCAAAGACGGCGGTAACAAGTTCACAAGGCCCGACCGAAAAGAGCATAAAAAGGAGGAGGTCTTCACTCCTTTACCCATAACTTACAGTGAGTTATACCCCAAGCTTTACGAGGCAAACTTGGTTCGCCCTTATCACCTTACTTCGATGCAACCTCCTTATCCATCATGGTTTGACCCTAAGGCTAAGTGCGAGTACCACGCGGGAATCCCCGGCCACAACAACAACAACTACAAAGACTTCAAAAGGGTTCAGAACCTAATCAGCACTGGAGTTCTGCAGCTTGATACATTGGATGTGGCGACCAATCCTTTGCATAACCACGGTGGCCATTAAAGGGTCAGGTCCTTCCATGAGGTTGAGGGATCAAGGAGTCAAGATTGGCCCCCAGTTGCCAAATGCCTTAGATGTATCTTACTTTTGTTTGTTCTAGGATGTCAGTTTGCATGAATGTCCTTGCATTTTTTGTTTTCCATTTCCTGCTTTAAATCAACCTTGCTACTTTTGGCTCGAAAGTAGTAATGATCTTTTGTAAAAACGGCACTCATCATGTTTGCGAACTTTTAATTCAATAAAAAGATGCATTTTTTTGAATCATGAGTATACACGTATGTCCTTTCTTACCTTCAAATGTCCTTGGATATCACATGCCTGTTGTGACATTGATTCGAATGCAAAAATTAATCGAACGCTCTAATAACGATGAAGTATGATTTCTTGATCAGCACGCTCAGGTCGGTAAAGCACGAGAAGCGACATTACTACTCATTCGATAATGTTCGATGATAAAAAAATATCCTAAGAAAGACCATTGGATTGACCTAAATTTGAGAATTCCATAAACAATTCCACAAAATAAATCTGTCAAAAAATGTCAAGTAATAAAGTTATGGGGAAAAACAAATCTAATAAGGAACTAGATTCCATCGGTTCAATACTCCATCACCAGAAATCAATGAACAATCGAATAAGTCTCAAAACATCTTGATGGAGCTGTAGGGGAGGAACAAATCTAATAAGGAACTAGATTCCACTTGTTTAATACCTTGGCGATAGAGATTGATCTTTGAAGACACTGACATAATTATAATTGAAATTAATTTTTCAATTTACATTTATACCTCGAATTCTTACAAGGATGATTTTAAAAGGAGAAAAGTGTTAAGGACTAGAAGGAGTAGTTTTCTAACGGATCAAGCAAATGCCATAATCATGAGGATGAACCGAGCATTCGAGAAAGATACCAGAACTTCAAATATTGCCACAACATTCAAAGGCAAGCCAGTGACCACCGGGGGTTAAATCTAAGACACTCTCGCATTTGATATCCAAGGAATCATGTTCTTTTCATTTTTCAATTTTGGGTTTCTAAGCTTTGTATATTAATTTACAAATGCATCATTCATTAAAGTATCGGTTAGAAATTGACCCCTTTCAAAAAAAATTCTTTTATTCAAAATTGATTTCAAGCCGCAAGGCTTTTGATGCAAATAATGATCTTGAGTCGACAAAGAGCAATAAAGCCCAATCAAAAATGGGTATTTTTGTGACATGAGAAGATGGGGTATCTCTTGAACGAGTGGGGCAACTTTGTCTGCAAGATGACACAAAATTTGAGATTCTGAGTTAGAATAGACAAGAAGAAACTTTTGAGCTATTCAAAGTTTTGCCAGCATCTAAAGAGCAAGAGTAAGCATCAAAATGTTTGGGGCATGAAGATAATAAATATGTCAGGAAACTTCCAATTGAGCAAAGTTCAGCAAGAGCAATCTGGAGTGGAAACTCTGAAGGTACACTCTAAAAGGTTGAACCCGAGTGTGAGATGAGGTATTCTAGCCGCATGAGAGCCCCAGTAAAGAAATAAGACTGAGATTTTTCAATTAACTTCCTTGAGGAAGAGAGGTTAGGGGGCATGCTAACTCATGTATCAATCATTTTATCTTTTTTTGATAGGTTCTTAAAGATCCTATTCCACAACTTTACGATTGAAGAAATAGATTCCGGTGAGATCTTAGTTCACCATTTCGTAAACTCGAGCAAATGTGTTAATCCATGACTTCATGAAATGTGGATCACAACCAAGAACTGAGGGTTCCCTTTCGCGAAGAGCCCACTCAGCAAGTTTTCAGGTGTTACTTTAGATTTCCACCAAAACCCTCAGTTCATGGTTTCGTCTCTGAATCGTCGACTTTCAAGATCAGATGTTAATATATCAATAGCCTCCATATGCTCAACTTTATTTTTGGCCATCAGTAAGACCTCTCATGTGCTTGGTGAGCCAGACCGTTAGTAAATCCTTCAGTGTTTGACTTTATTTTCTTGCCATCAATAAGACCTTTCATGTTTGTGGTGAGCTATGTTGTCTGTAAATCCTTCAGTGTTGAACCCTCATTTTTGGCCATCTGTAAGACCTTTCATGTGCTTGGTAAGCCAGACCGTCAGTAAATCCTTCAGTGTTTGACTTCATTTTCTAGCCATCAGTAAGACCTTTCATGTGCGTGGTGATGTAGGTCATCCGTAAATCCTTCAGTGTTGGACCCTCATTTTTTGCCATCAGTAAGACCTCTCATGTGCTTGGTGAGCCAGACCGTCAGTAAATCCTTCAATGTTTGACTTCATTTTCTAGCTATCAGTAAGACCTTTCATGTGTGTTGTGAGCTAGGTTGTCCCTAAACCCTTCAGTGTTGGACCTTCATTTTTGGCCATCAGTAAGACCTCTCATGTGCTTGGTGAGCCAGACCGTCAGTAAATCCTTCAGTGTTTGAATTGATTTTCTATCCATTAGTAAGCCCTCTCATGTACGTGGTGAGCTACGTTTTCGGTAAATCCTTCAGTTGGACCTTTATTTTTGGCCATCAGTAAGACCTCTCATGTGCTTGGTGAGCCAGACTGTCAGCAAAGCCTTCAGTGCCTAACTGTTTATCTCTCGGACCATCAACAAGACCTTCAATGTATGATGATTCGAGCTCCGGTCTTCAAACAGGGAACTGGGACAAAATTAGTAATTTTAGTCTTTGCTCTATCCTTGTTAACACAAGATTGAGCAAAGAGGGACAACTGTAATCACTAATTTTGTATGGGTTCTATTTTGTTTCTTTTCTATTTTAATAATGGGCTTGTTATTATATACTATACTAATAAGTATGTTATTTTTTTAATTGGTATTATCATTATCACATTATTTTATTATCATTATTAGTATCAGTCGGTCTTAATTACTATTATTATTACTTATAATAATATTATTATTACTATCTTATTATTAATATTATTACTATACTATATTATTAGTGTTAGTATTATATTACTACTATGATTATTATTATATTAGTACATTATTTAAACCAAAACCCTCCCTCAAACTATGCCTTTTTTTTTCAGTTTTTGGCCCTTAAACTATGATTTGGGCAAAATAGGCCCTTAAACTATCATTTTGGCCACTTTAAGCCCCTAAACTATTATTCGGGCAAAATAAGCCCTTAAACTATCATTTTGGTCACTTTAAGTCCATGGTTACGAAAATATCATTTTATAGGCTTTTCTAACATATATAAATATTTATGTTCTTTTTAAATTGTAAAATATCATATATCAAAATAAACCCATAAACTATCATTTCTGGTCATTTTAAGTCCGATAGTTATTTAAGTCAAAAGAAAATTATTTCGACTAATAAGATGTTGACACATTACAAAGATTTTTTGACCAATTAATAGTTTTGGGTAGGGGTGTTCAAAAATACCCAACCCGACTGACCTAACCTGATTACCCGAACATAAATAACCGGGTATTTACCCAATTTTTTTTTACCCGGGTCGGGTACCCGGCCCGTCACTTCTCGGATTGGGCTCGGGTCACAAAATTAAGAATTTTCGGGTACCCAAATATGTATTTATTAGTTTAATATTTTTATATTCAATATACATATTTTTATATTAAACTAATAAAAAATCTAAGATTTTTTTTATATTTTTATACTTAATAAATACATATTTTTATATTAAACTAATAAATACATTTTTTTATATTTTTATATTAAACTAATAAAATATTTTATATTTTAAAAAATATATTTTTATATTCGGGTACCCAAATACCCGAATTTTCGGGTACCCGCAAAAACTGGGTCGGGACACGGGCTGAATTTTCTACTACTCGAAGATTTGGGTACCCGATACTTTAGGAACCCGAATACCCGGTACCCGGATTTGAATACCCCTAGTTTTAGGGACTAAAAGAAGAAAAATGATATAGTTTAGGTACTTATTTTGACCAAAAAAATAGTTTAGGGACTTAAAGTGACCAAAAATGATAGTTTAAGGGTCTATTTTTCCCAAATCATAGTTTAAGGGCCAAAAGCAGAAAAAAGGCATAGTTTGAGGCTGTTTTTTGGTTTAAGCATATATATTATAATTGTTATTAAACCAAAATAGAAATAAAAAAACCAAAAAGATTATTATAATAAAGCCCAAAGTCTTTATACAATCCATTTACATAACCCAAAACAAAAAATATATATACAAGCATAGCTCGTTAGGGCCCAAAAATGAATCCTAAGCCCGGTTACATCAAAAAACCCTAACATTTAGTCCTTTGCGCAGCTGATTTCCCACCGTCAGATCTGACGGTTCAAGATCAAGACAGAGAAGCTTTGGGAATCTCCACGCGCTACACGCGCACCTCGTCATCTCACACCACACGCCCACGTACGATCCCTCAACTCTTCACGCGTGTGTGTGTTCCACACTTGACCTTTCCAGGTTCCCACGCGCGCATGCGTCTGACCCTTCGGCTGCAACTGATGTCTCTCCAGTGGCCCTCCACGCCTGTACGACAGTCGCGTGAACACTGGCCAAGTCCCTCTCCTCTCCAGCCCTCACATGTAAGAGCCAAAAATAGTGTTAGGAGCCACATGCAACAAAAAAACAAACAACAACAATGTCAGACATTTTCAGAGGCATGGAACATAAAAAATTTCAAAACCAACAACCTACAGGGAACACATGAATCCAACCAAACGTACAACGACAACCATTTTTCATTTTAGTTTTTTTAACACATGTAATCTCGGTTATATAAACCGAGCCCCAAAGCTTGTAACCCTAACGGGGAATATTGGGAGCAATCGAATACAAAAAGCAGTCATTTTAGAGGTATCATTTTCCAGTCTCATTGCAAGCATTTTTTTAAATATACATATATATATATATATATATATGTATGTATAGGGAGGAGGCTTAGGGTTTCGACTTTTTACCGTTTTCGTCCTTTGGCGTCGCGTTTTCTCCCGGCGATAAGTCCACGATTGTAGCGCTTTCAGGGGTGAACTGAGAAGACGTGGCAGGGGTCCTGGTCCCAGATGAGGACTGTGGTCAACTCCTTTAGGGAACTGGGGAGTTTTTGTTTTTAGAAAATGGAGTTTTTAAGTTTCAGTTTTGCTCGAATCTAAGGAAAATAGAAGATTTTGGGAGATCGATGGTTATTTTCGGTTTTAAAAGGAGAAAATGAAGCATTTCGGTGTTTGGTTTGTGTTGTTTTGGCATCGATACGGCGGTTGACGTGGCTGGGTACGGTGGCACACTCGTCGATTTCTGGAGATTTTGGCAGGAATCTGGGTTCATGCGAAGAACACGGCTGTGTTCATTTGGGTTTAGAGTGGAAAATAAGGGCAAAGGAAGGTTGAGTTTTTTTGAAAATCAAAAGTGGCAAAATGATTGAATCTTTGGCCGAAAGGCCTCTTTTATAGATTTTAAAATTTTTTAAATGGGTTAATAAACCTTTTGACCCCTCCGCCCTTTTGATTTTGAGCGTGGATGCCATTCCGCATTTCATTTTACACCTTGGGTCCCTAAAATTTTTTGCAATCTTTCAATCTCGCCCAAATCCAAGCCAGATTGATTTCAAAAAATGGGTTTTTGACCATATGGTCCCTCCGCATTTTTAGTTTTTTTCTTAAGCCATTCCGCCTTTCGTAATTGCTTCCCCGGTCCCTGGTATTTCTTATTGTTTTAATCTCGTCATCATTTTTAATTAAAATGTTTTAAACGGATTAATAACCTAATTGGTCCCCTAATCTTTTGATTTTCTTCAATTTGGCCCATTCTGGTTATGAAATTACCTTTTTGCCCCTATTTTATTTTTTCCCTTACATTGCATATTTATTTATTTTCAGCTTGTTTATTTTCTTTTTTTATTTTAATCTCTATTTATTGTTAATTTGCTTATTTATATTCGTTTCCCATGCTTGTTTTTAGTATTAGGTTAGGTCTTTTAGTTAGCTTAGGGTAATTGAATTTAACTAATTTGGACTATGCGCTCAGCTTTTTGGGGCATAATTTCAAATTTGATTAAATAGTTGTAACCTTAGTTAGATTTAAGTTCGAATTACTTTAATTAATTTAAAATTTTCGTGTCTTATTGGTATGAATGTTAAATTAATTAAATTAATTGAACACCTCTTAATTACTCTTAGGATAAAAGTAATGCTTGATTTAGATAAAAATTTAACACAATCATAATTATTAATTTGATTAATTTTGAATAGAATCCTTGGCTTATTGGGATACTAGTTTAAAATTAATCAATTTAATTATTTTGATTCAAGATAACCAATAAAATATTAGGTTTTTTTCTATATTTTAGGGTTTAATTAATTTAGGGTTAATATTAGACTAACCTAGTCAATAATTAGATCATTAATTTAACCTTAAATAATTTGGGCTTTATAGGTTAGGAGTTTAGTGGGCCTAGGGTTTCACTTTGTGCACTTCTTTGTCATGCATCTTAATTGTCATCCATTTAACCTTTAATCCTTTTAATTTCACATTATTAATTAATCCACTATAATCATAAAAAGAAGGCATTTATTAATTTCGATATTTATGTCGTAACAGTCCTGGCTCATTGGATGTTGACTAAATATTTAAATTAATTCTTACCGTCTAAAGATAAATGCAATTTGAGATAATTTTGACAAGTCATAACATCATTCTTAACTGCTTGCATCATGCATAAAGGTGATGTACTCGATTCGAACCGTAAATTAACATGACAGTCAGGTTTATTCGATGTTGGTTTAATCTATGGTCAGCGTACAGTCACCCTTATTAATTAAATGTTTAATTAATTCAAACCCATCAATTTGATAAAGCCTGTCTAATTAAAGCACATATCCAATTATGACCACTTAACTTGATACGCTAATTTGGAAGCCAGATCCGTAGGGCTATTTTTCAGTGAGGGCCTTGACTAAGTGGCTACTCTTGCAGGTTGTGGGAGATTATTCGGCTTGGACGTGTTTCATTTGGAAGGTGTTGGTACCACCAAAGGTACTAGCTTTTCTCTGGTTTGTTTGTCTTGATCGTTTGCCTACTTTGTCATTTTTACGGAGTCATGGTATTCCTATTCTGGATGGACAAGGGCCTTGTGTGTGGTGTGGGGTGGGTCTGGATGAGACATATCATATTCTTTTCTCATGTCCGATGATTCGTGTTGTGTAGACGTGGTTTTTTGGGTGGTGGGATGTCTGTTTACCGTTACTCGGGTGTTTACAGGAGTTGATGTGTCCTAATTTGCATGGTTTGTTTGGGGTGAGGTTCGGAAATGGTGGCTCTCATGTGTGTGGGCGCTTCTATGGTCCATTTGGTTAGCATGAAACGAGCTAGTGTTTAATTCAAAACGGATAGAGATGGCAGAGGTTTTTTTCTTGATTAAACTTCGGGCATTTTATTGGGTACGTGTGGTGCATGTGATTGATGAAGCATAGTGGTGGAGTTGTCCTCGTTTGTGTTCTTCATCATCGAGGGTTGCTTGTGCACGGGCGAATATTCGTTGGTGTTCACCACACCTGGGTTGTGTGAAGTTTAATGTGGATGGGTATGCCCGAGGGAAACCAGGCTTGGCTGGGTATGGGGGAGTGTTGCACGATGATGCTGGGAAGATCTTGGCGGTCTTTTTGGACCCTTTGGGGATTATGGAGTCTAATGAGGCGGAGGTCCGTGCCATTGAGTTTGCCTTATCGTTGTTTGCTCAGTCTTGTTGGGCTTTAAAAGCGAGTTTGGTTGTGGAGTCCGATTCTCAGGTTGCTTTGGGTTGGGTTTTGTGCGCGACTCGTCGTCCGTGGCGGCTTTGGGAGCTGTTCGTTAGTATTGATTCGATTTGTGCTTCGTTATGCGGGGTTTATTTTGTGCATGCGTTTCGTGAGGTGAATAGCCTTGCAGATGCTTTAGCTAAAGAGGGGGTGGGCCGAGTGTTGGTTTTCCAAGCTATCTTGTAACCTTTTGGGGTTGGTTGTTCCTTGTTTTCGGGGTGCGAGTGTACTCTTTTTCCTCTATTTAGGTTTAGGGGGTTTTTTAATGAGGCACTCGTTACCTTTCCTTGTATGATTTTGTATCTAATAAAATCATAGTTTTTGAGCAAAAAAATTTATGACCACTTAATTAATTTTAACTTGAATTTTGATAATTTCTATCAATTAAATGCAACTTATATTTTGGCACCGAATTTCGTGCGCGGTGGGGGGGTGCTAATCCTTCCCCACGCGTAACCAAATCCTGAACCCATTTTCAAAGAAATCTCTAGTTTTATGGTGTCCAGCCTACCTTAGTGGCCGGTGGAGACTCCAACCCTCATTTAATTTTCAAAACATTGCCAACCTTCATTTTACCTACAAAACATCGAGATTTTCCGACAAAAAACAATTTCTTTTTCAAAACCCCCCACAATTTTCAAAGAATTTTTCAAAAACACATTTTCAAGACTTTTAAACATACATTTTAATTTTAAAATTGAATTCTTCTAGCGGCATATATTTTTAGTCGCTACAGCTTGTTGTAGAGATTTTGTCATATAAAGCTTAATTTGAGGTTTGAGATAGAATCCATGATACATGTGTTGCAAATGATTTAAATATGCATACCTGGAGAGATTATTGAAGTATGAGATGATATTTCCATGAGATATTTACACTTGGTTTGAATTAAAATGATTTTAATTACATTGATGAATGTTTTTGAGATTCCCTCACTAAGCTTATAGCTTATCCTCTCTTTTCTCATCAATGCAAAGAAATAGCCCTTATCGGACAACGAATGAGCAATGGAGGATCTAAGAGTTAAGACTCTTCAAAGTATGGTTTTATAAGTACTAAGTAGTAATAAGAGACAATGTGACCAAGTTGTATTTGGGAGGTTTATTTTGGATACCCCCTATTTGTATAAGTTTGGTTTGATGTTTTGGACTTGTATGATGCATAATGCTTGATTTTGAGGGGTTAGGAAACAATATGCATGCTTGGGTAGAAACCATGCCTATAAAAGAAATGTTTGGTTTTGAGATGTTGTGTATGATCTTCTACCTTGCTGTTATGTTTGAGGAATTGATGTTTGTGAAGTCATATGATGTTCAGAGATTGTTTGGAGTATGTTAGATTGAGCCAAAGTTTCATATGTTGGACCAAGGCGTCATTACAGGTCTGTCCATACCGGTACAGGTCCTCAGGGATCGGTACTCGGGGACCTGCCTCGGCTCAATTTGGGCAAAATTGCCTAGGCGGACCGATACGCCTAGTAACCGTATCAGTATGCATAGCTAGAAAATAAGCCTGGTGTCAGTACACGGGTTGCCGTATCGGTAAGGCCTTTAGCTACTAAAATCCCATACTTTCAAAAACATATACCCGTAATGATACGCTTGAGGACCGTATCCGTACACCTTTGTATTTCAACCCCATTGCAATACGAAAAATACCCGTACTTGTACACCAGACGTTATTTCAGTTAAGATGCTTTCTGAAGTTTGATTTCTTTGCAATTTAGTCCCTATTATGGGAATTCGAGCAATTGGATGTCAAATCGATGCCCAATTGAGTTGTAGCTTTCAGTATAACCAGTATGATCACCTTAGGACATAAATATGAATTTAGATAAGATAAAAGAAAAAATGGATTCAATGTAATTCTTCTGGGTTTGTCTCGGCAAACCCTTGTGTAGCTCGCTTTGTTTGGTCTTGCGACTAGACCGGGTCAAGGGGATTACAAGTTATCCCTTAAACCCAAACCTATGAGAAAACCAACGCCAATTGAATTGTAGCTTTCACCATAACCAGTATGATCACCTTAGGACATAAATATGCATTTAGATAAGATAAAGGAAAAAATGGACAGTTTCAATGTAATTCTTCCGGGTTTGTCTTGACAAACCCTAGTGTAGCTCGCTCTGTTCGATCTTGCAACTAGACTGGTCAAGGGGGTTACAGGTTATACCTTAAACTCAAACCTATGAGAAAACCAACCCCAACCCAGCCTGCCCAAAACCGAACTGGATCCAAAACCATTGACCCGTTTGACATGACCATTGGCTTGAGTTGACTAGTTGACCATTGACCAAGTCAACCTATTGTATATTGACTAGGTTGACCATTGACTTTGACATGTTAACTGAGTTGACTTTGACTTTTGTCTTTTTGGGTTGACTTTGACCAAAAATTAACTTTTCTGAAAAATCATATTTTGGGCTTTTTGACGCCCTGAGATAATTTTTGATGTATGTTTGACCAAATTGAAGCTGATAAGTTGTTTTTCAGTGTTTGATCTTCGGATCTAATTCAATTATCATGTCTAAGTTCTGCTTCTGATGTAATTCATTTTGCCTTGTATCCAAGGTGTTAAGGGATGTAGAATTAAAGTTTGAGAGAGATCGAAGGGAGTTTCGAAGGTCGACCGTTGTATCTTAGAGTCGAGGTAATACTTTACTACCTATTGCATGTTTTATGGAACTCGTTGGTAAATTTGTTAATGTGTGAATGGATATGATTGTTCATGTATTTATCGTTGATTATTTTAAAGCTGTATTGATTATGATAAAAGGAAGTAAACTGGTTAAGACCCGAATGACTCAATAAGAAATTTGATGACTGATAAGAAATCCAAGTTTAGTGAATAATAGATAAAGCAATTAACCTCGAAACCTTCAATATGAATTATTCTTGTTAAAAGATTTAATTCTAAGATACTTGGAAGTGAAATGATGAAAATACCCTTGAGATGTAAAAAGGACTTGGATACCCCTAACAATAGAAATGATCTAGGAACTCATGTTTAACCTGATAAAACTCCTGATTCAACTCTTTAAATTCCTGATCTGTTTCGAAAATTTTGGTCTCAGGTTTCCAAAATTTGATATTGCAAAATACCTAGATTTCTCAATAAACGTATGAAAACAAATTTACTAAAAATATTCTAAATGATTGAATTTACCTAAATGACAAATATAAGATCTGAAAGGATAATAATACCCATGTTACTTAGAATATGTGAAAGACTTTAAAATCCTGAGAATATCGATAAAATGTAAATAATTGTAATGTCCCTACAAGTTACGAAGCCTGACTCATATATGTAAGTCACTCTTGGTAATGCTACAATACTGGGAGAATATCACACGAATACATGTTGAACTGCTTGGGGTAAGTCCAATGATGTTTTATGAGAGTGACTCGTTTTAGCTAGAGGTGTTCATATTCGGGTACACAAAAAATTTGGTTACAAAAATCTCGGCCCGTTACCCAACCCATAAGAACCTGGTACCCGCTAATTCGGGTAATAGGGTAACCAAAATTTTGTTTTTTCTGTCAATTTCATGGCCATTTACAAACTGCCAGCAACTGAGCAAATAGGAGGAACATCTAAGTAGAAAAAGAGTGAACAACAATGGAATATCAAATTGTGTTTGATGTATCGAATCAAGCTGACATTAATTATATTTAACTTACTTTTATAAATGAAAGACTTTTTATCTTGGTTAAAAGATAAACAATCTGCCCAAATTTGAAGTCACAAAATAAAAGCCATCAATATATATTGTATTAAAGCTTGACTCAATTCATGAACATGTCTATAAAATTGTATGTCTACGAAAAATATAATCTTTATATTACAAAACCAGATATTAAGAACAAACGATGACACCCATTCAAAACAAGATCAAGAGTATAATTCAATGCAATTCAACAAAATTCCAGGAGCCGACAATGGAACTTACACACAAAGAAAAGATGAAACTTGCACAACAATAGAAGGTTGAAGAGCCAACAACTAGCAGGTGGTTCAATTTAAAGGGGCGTCCAAAACTCCAAGTTAAAAGAAAGGATATTACACAAAGAAAATAAGAAAACTCGAAAGAAAAGATGTAACGCCCTAAATTTGGGTCTAGATGTTAGCTAGATCTATTAGATGGTTCAGGGGAATCAGATTAGGCAATTCGAGCTAGTTTTGGGAATTAATTCCTAATAAATTTCTTTTGGCTAGAATATAATATATAAAAATATTAGAAAATATTTAATTAATATTCTAAAGGTTTTGGGAAACTCAATTTGAAGAAATAAAATATGATTTTGGGACATTTCGGTTTGGTAACTAAAATGTAAGGTTTTCAAATATGTTTTAGTGACTAAATCGTAAAAAACTTAGAATCTTTAAGAAGCTAATTTACCAAAGTTTTTAATCAGAACTTTCCCATAATTTAGGCTATTTTTAAAAGTTTTTAAAAGGTTAATAAATAGAAATAAAATAGATTTAATTAAAAAGAGTTTTAATAACTAGATTCATTTTCTTACGTAATTCCTTTTGCTCTCAACTTTGTCAGCAGCCAAACTATCAATTTTACTCTAAAATGATCATGAATTATTCCTTTTTTATTTCCTTTTGATTTCCTAATTGATTCCTAAACCAAATCCTAATTGTTTTCTTTGAGATTTCACTCAAATCTTGCCAATTAAGGGGGATGTCAGCAATTAGAGGTGATTTTCATTTTTCTCCTCTAATTAAAGGTTCTTTACTGAAATTCCGAAGTTCTTGATCCTTTACAACTGATATTTGTTATGTGTTTATGAATAACATATGATTAAAAGGTTTTAATTGAGTTTTGATAAAGGATTTGATAGATCTTGATTGTGGATCTGATTTGTGTTTATTCTAATTGATTTAGATCACTTTTAGGATGTGTTTTAATGTTAAGATAAGAGATTGATAAAAGGAATCCTAAAACTAAGTGAATTGCTAAAATTTTAGGTTGTTAATAGTTAGATTTTGAGGCGATCTTGGTGTTGGAAGGTTGCTAGAGATATAAGGTTGTTATAAAGATGTTTTTGGATGTTAATTGATGATGTTAATATGTTAACATTAATAGATTATGGCTGGGCTTTGTCTATGTTGAGTTTGTTGATGATTTTAGTTGTTTTAAGGGAGCATTTGATGGTTTTTAGTGTGGCGAAGTTGAGAAGAGGTGTTGCTGTATTTAGAGATGCATGGAAAGGCGTTGATCCTCTATTTTTGTGTGGGTAAAATAGGGGAGATGGATCTTTCAGCAATTAGAGAGGTTTTAGAGGCTTTGGAAGCTTGATTTTGTAATGGAAAGTGGAGCGTTGTGTTGTTGGTGAGTGGAAACGTGGTATACTGCTTTTAAAATGGGTTGAAATAGGTTTTGGGAGTTCAGATTAAGTTTGAAACACTTTTCTAAGCTCATAAGTAAATATCGGGTGTTCTTGCTCTCGTTTCCGATTTTTCAAAATACAATCTCATGCACATGTTTGTGATTTTGATTATCTACTGTTATATGCATGTTTTAGAAATGAAAGATGTTGCAAATGATCATATGTGATGATTATTGAGTATGACAAATGGTTTATGAAAAGAGTTTTGAGAATACTAGAATACATGGTTTAATGTGTTGAAATTTGGTTTGATTGATGCATATGTAAAATAGTGAGGTAATGTGGTTTTATAGAGTATATTGGCAAGTGTCTGAGATTAAAAGTTATTAGATATAGTTGGCTAGCCATAGGGTTTAAAGTGCACAATAATAAGTCACCTCATGAGTATCGAGGGGTCAAGAGTGTGCCATGCTCCACCATGAGAACCACAACGGTCGAGGGGTCAAGAGTGTGCCAATTCTCCCGCTGGTAGATTTATACATCATAATCGTTGAGTAGTATTAGTAGCATTGTCGACTATTACTAACGCTTGGCAAACAATTGAATATTTAGTGTAATGTGCAAGAAAGTAATGCCAAGGTGAGTTTTATGCATACAAATATACACGGTCAGCAAGTAATACAACAGTGAGTTGAGTATCAAATACACAGGGATTGACCAAGAACTTATTTGCTTAATGTTTACTTGTTTGTAAGAAAATAAAAGTATTGAAATGATTTGGATTTTTGATTGAAAAGATGGCGAAAACAAAGTAGTGAAAATGGAAGTAGTTTGGCAACGAAAGAGTATTCGAATGAATGATGAGTGTTGGCAAGGGATACCTGGATTTCACGCTGCTTATGCCAGCCCCTAATAATTTCCTACCTTGGTTTTATTGCCGAGCAAATTAAAGGTAGTATTGCCTCTGTCGATGGCAATACCCTAAGTTAACCATGATAAAACCCCTATATGTCTATAGTGAAGCTTTTCATTAATTAACTCGATTAAGTGTCAACCTTTACTCCTAAGGGGTAGACTCACTTCCGAAGTAAGTTCATCTACTTGAACATCTTCTATAGAAGCTTTTCGTCTTAGTATCTGGCAACTGATCGTTACCCCTTAAGTCTGTTAAGATATTACGGTGCAATAAGCACACTATGCCAATTGTCGTATGACAAAGGATTTGAGAAAATCAATTACTAGCAGATAGAAAATAATGCCAAGGCATTTAGATTATTAAAAAACAAACATAAAACCAGCATTAATTGCAAACATCCCCCAACCAACTGTAAAAGCTTGGTTCATGGTTGGGGGTCCATCCATAAAATATTATCGTATCTTAACATCACCATTCGAATAAAAATAAAACTAAGAGAATAGGAAAGAAAGAGATCTACCGATAAAGCCCTTCAAATGCTTTGGAGCTCTCGGTCTTAGCTGGTCAAACCACGTCGCCTCTGGTTTCACCACGGTGCAGCCTCTCTGCTTCGATCCCTCTCAAGTGTTGGCTTGAGCTCCTTTAAATAGGCTTACGTGGAAACCCTATGATAAGCTCTTGAATTTGAATTTTGAATTTGCAAAGGGGTAAGATGTGTTATTCTCTTATCCCGATTTGAATCCTAGGGCTGAAATGTACAAGGTCCAACAACTACCTTGACCTATCATCGGGCGTCAATCCTTTGCCATTCGAGCTTGGCAATGTTTGGTCCATCCATGCCAACTACTACTCAGTAATTCTCTTGCTTCCTTTCCTATATTCTCTACCAACGCCTCTCTGCCATGCTTACCTGCCTATGTCCTGCATCAAAACCAGCAAAATAACCTTTCTCACTAGCAACATAATAGTTCCTAACTCCTTATGCAAATGCATGATTTTAACATCTAAATACAACTAAATGTACTCAAAGGCAAGCAAAAGAATTGTAAATTAAGCATAAAAATTAGTACTTTTGAGGAGTTAACATACTCCCAAACCTAGCTCATTGCTTGTCCTCAAGAAATGCAACTAAAAAACTATAAAAACTGGAAAAGTACCTCGGCAAAAATTATCCTAGTCTCTAACACCTACCAGCTCATAAAATATTATCCTAGGTCTGTCCTCGGATATTCAGTGTATCAATGCCAAGTAAATAAACAAACTCAAGTGCAGCAATATAGTTCTTGTCTAAGGTCATCAAGTGTGCATACAGTGCGGGCAATATGCATCAAATTTACTCAACTCCCTTGGTCATCTTTACTACCCAAACTCAGATTTGTTTTATTCGCCAAGGGTGTTTTTATGATGGCATTTGATTAGGGTCGCGTCATGTACTGTTTGGCATGAGACATAAGAGGGAGCAAACCACGAATACCCACGTTAATCTAGATGACATCACTAAGCTAACCCTTTACACTCATACCCTAAAGTTATGTTGGCTTGAGATCTAAGAGTGAGCAAACAACGAAGACGCACATTAATTATTTTCCCAAGGCATATGAGTGCTCTCAAGTTTTTTTCTTAGCTTTTGGCAAAACATTGTTACCTTGTTCTTTCTTTCTACCCTAACATTGTTTTTTTTAGTTCAGTTCCAAGAGAACCTAAGTTTGTTTTGGAAACTCGATGCATACTATGTGTAGAGTGAAACTAAAGTTCCCTAAACTAGAGTTCAATTGCCAAGCAACTTGCCAATGCTAACCTACTGGCATTGAAGTTCTAAATTCCAGTTTCTTCATCGGACAAATAATCTAGCACAAATTCTCCTAAACTAGTAGTGTTGGCAAAAATTATAAGTACAAAACTGAATGAGGCAAAAATATTTTTTAGTGGTTTGGTATGCATATGTTAAATCATACATGGCAAACATAATGTAAACTAAAACATAAACATGAATGTAATGGCAATAAATGTAAGGCAACCCACACACCCAAACCTAAGGTGTGTATTGTCTTCAATGCATGAAAACAACACATATATACAAATGAAATTTAAAATGCATGAACATGTGAAAATAAAATGAAATGCATAAAGTTTAAGAAGAGGAGGACTCCCTTTTAGAGGGTTCTGGCTGTGAAACGCGTGTTTTTCTTTTGATGGAGCTCCCTCGACTGAGAGCCATATGGTTCTTGCGCTTAAGTATAGGTTTTGATACGGCTATGGAAGCTCCAAGGTCATGAAGAACTTTCTCAACAATCTTCACCGGCTCAGAGGCAATCGAGATATCCATGGTAGCAGATGAGGCAGGTGCTGCAGGTTTGGCAACAACCTTGGCTTGGCTTTGGATTCTTTCATTTGTGGACTCAGATGGTGTGTCGATTCTGGCAGATTCATCTTGTACTAGAGAGACTGGGACAGTGGCATCCAATTTTGTTAGAGTGTGAGTAGAATGAGGACTGGCTGGCATGTCATCCTTAGCAAGGAGGTCGGTAGAGAACTCAGAGAATGCTGGCAGTGTTTGCATGGACATGCCTTCAAGGGTTTTCTTCATGGTACTGTCCCTAGCATACACATATTTCTAGAACAGAAAGTTTTGCTCTTCAGCTTTCTCGAACTTTTGGAGGATAATCTTCTGGGAAAGTATTACCACTAATCCAGCTGGCATTGGAGTCATAGGTTCTGCCCTTGGCACCTTGGCATTCGGCATAGATTTGAGAGTCTTTTGCTTGCCCTTCTCCTTTACCTCTGTGCAAATTCTACCACTAATCCAGCTGGCATTGGAGTCATAGGTTATAGTGGTTTTCTTACTCTTTTGAATATTGTCTGAATCGAGCTATGGCACACTGTGCTACAACAGATAGTAGAAATCAGAGAAGGAAAAAGTAAACATCCATTGGTCTTACTAGCACACTTAAAGGTCTCTTCGATGATGAGTTATCTAATATTAATCTTTCAACCAGTCATAATAGAGTGCAACAGTTCCAATTGTTCCTCTAAAACTGTCTTATTGTGGGTGGTCGGTATAAGGTTTGCCTTTAAGAAGTTATTTTATCCCCATGGCTGAGACTTTAGTGCCAACCATTTCACAGTCTGATGGCCTTTTGATGACACATTCCATTTAGTGCCAGCCTCTCATAAATCCTTTAACAACATCTTCATCTTGGCATCGTCTAATGAATTTGCAAACTCAGTGTGTTTCTCTTCTGCACCATCCAAAGAAAACATATCATTTATATAACCTTCATCAAAACGAACGCACTTACCTCATACCATCAAAAAGGGCTAGTCTTTGGTCTTAAGATAAGCATAGAATTCTCGAACGATGATGGCATGGACTTCCCCTGGTGGTTGGTAGAATTTCTCCCACTTGTGTGTCTTTATCACCGCGACAAACTCTAGGGAATAGCCCAAGTTTGGCTCGTTCTTAAACTCGAAACCTTTCTCATAACAAAAGGTTCTTGATACAAAATTCTCCTCATACTTTTTGCAGATCTCTTCATTGAAAAAGATCTTGAAGGTTGTTGAAGAATATGCCATCAAAATCTTTTGAAAACTTGAATGGTTTTTTGTTTGTGAAGAAGGAGAAGTAAATCTTGCTTTTCTTTCTTGATAAATGGTATAAGGAAGAGTGAAAAGTCTTTAGCTAAGAATCGGTTAGGGTTTAAGTAGATGAAGGGGTAAAATGGTTGAGTATTTTAAATGGTATTTTTAATTTGGCCGGTTGAGTAGGGATAGTGATAAGGGTTTAGCGTGTTTACGGAGGATAAACAATGATGTGATAAGGGGTAAAGTGATAAGACGACGCGAGGAAAGATAAAGTGATAGGGTGATTAAGTGTAAAATTTGAATTTCAACTTTTCACCTTGGGCAGCTAAGGTAAAATTCAACACTTAGCAAAAATTTCCATTCTCTCTTGGGCCGAGCTTTATCAAGCCTTGGGCGGCTAGGTTAAATTTATTTTCTCCAAATTTTCAATCGCCCCACGCCAATCCTCTGCCTTGGCATTCTTCCTGGCAACAAAATCCTGCATTCACTCAACAAAAACCTCTTAATGTAGTAAAAGAAAGATAAATGAATGAAAAATACTACAAATAAAAACATCTATCCTACTATATGCACAAATCAAACAATGCTGATGATGATCATTAACTTCTACCAGGAGGATAATCTCCTTGACATGCTTTTGAGCGTCTTCCAAATAGTGTTTCAATCTTTGGTTATTTACCTTAAAAATTGTTCCCGTCTTGAAATCATTAATGTCCAGTGCTCCATGAGCATATGGCTTTATAACTTCAAAGGGTCCCAACAATCTCGATTTGAGCTTTCCTGGAAACAAATTTAGCCTCGAGTTAAATAACAAGACACGTTGCCCTACCTCGAATTGCCTTGGCAATATTCTGTTGTCATGCCATCATTTTGTTCATTCCTTGTAGAGCCTGGTCGTAATACCCTAAATTTTACTAAGTTGATTAAGGATCATTTAGTATTAAGATAATAGCTTAAAAGTTATCTTAGTAACTAAAATGACAAAAATGCAAAAATTAGGATTTCTTCGATTATGGGTTATGGAAAAGGAAATTTGAGATTTAAAAGCATTATATTATAGAGGGTAAGTTAATTAGGGTACTTGCAAAGTTTGGCCGAAATTCGAGGAAAATTGGAATGGGAATTGAAGTTTAAAATTTAGTGACCAAAATGTTAAACATTTAAAACTTGTGTGGTATAAGATTAAATATGAAAAGTTGAAGGACTAAAGTTGTAATTTCCCAAAAGTTAAGGGTTTTCATTTCATAAATAGGATCACCTAAGGGTATGGATCAAATGTGGAATTCTGGTTTGAACCGATATTTTGATTGTTGGGAAATCGCGGTCAAAGTTTAAGTGGAATTCGGGTATCCAGATCGAACTGGAAAATTATGAAATTTTACTATATGATAGAAGAAGGATATAAAAAAATTATTCCCAAGTCTTGGAAATATTTTTAGTTCGATTCAGGATGAATCCTATGATTTATTTTGATTAAGGAATTTATTTAGAAGCCGATAAAATTTTCGATAAATATCGGTAAATCGGATCGAGCTAAAATTTCAGAGATAGTTTCATGGATCTTAGAAGAGTCATAAAATATTATTTTATGACTATTTGGATGTTAAAAAGATCAGGAAAAATTTAAATCGATTGAAATGATATGGAATGGCAATTTTGTGAATAAGTTGATCGGTAATGGGCATTTTGGTCATTTTCCCAAAGGGACGTGAAAGGAATTTTGAGATTTCTTTTATTTATGAATAGTGGCTGATTAGAATCGAACTAAGTCTAGTTGAAATGTTACAAAATGGCAAATTAGAAATATATATCTAGTTGGAGGGTATTTTTAGAAAGTGGAATTTATTGAATTAAAAATTCTTTTTTTTTTCATAATACAAGTGGCATAAATGGAAGAAAATATGAAGGAATTATCATCAAATTTCTCTCCAAAACCGTGGTAAAGAGGAGAAAGAAGAAGGAAATTTTCCAAGCTCGATTTAAGCCCCGAATCTCAGTTTTAAGGTAATCTTTCGAACTACAAAGTTGTTCTATTCTTTGAGCTCTATCTTTTGATGTAAATAATTCATAGAATACTTGTTTGTTTTATGAGATTTGATATGAGGAAGAAATTAGGGTTTATGAACAAAACTGGGGCTTTTAAATTTTATGATTCCATGGTTGAATTTAAGTTGGAATCAAGCTTACATGATGTTAAAATCATGTTATTGAGTTAGGATTTAAACCCTACATATTTTGGTTTGTATAGAGAAGATTAAGGTTTATGGATTTAAGTCTAACTTAGGGTTTGTGATGTTGGATTAATGATCTAGTAAGTTTGATTTGTTGTTTGGAAGCAAAACCCTAAGTTAAATATATAGGGACCAATTCGATAAGCTTCAAATTTTAGGGACCGAATCTGAATTTTAAGAGATTTGATTATATTTATGTAATTAATGATGTTAATGGTGTGAAATTGATGTTAGAATGCTAAACCGATGTTGAATCGAATTAGTGACCATTTTGACAATTTGTTAAAATCAAGTGACCAAATAGGAAATGAATTATTGGATGGGTATTAAATCTTATTTTTAGTTAAAATAATAGAATTATGGTAGTAATGTTGATTTGAGGACTAAATTGCAAAGTTAAGAAGTTTGAATCCTTACCTTTGCATTTTAGTAACTATTTTGGCAAAGAAAGAAAATTAGAGGGAATTATTTTGAATAATTATTTGATGAAAAAGATGATGAATTGGTGGTTTAAAGCAAGTGATGGGACTAAATTGACAAGTAGAAAAATAACAAGAAGTTAGTATAAATTTGAAGTTTATTATGGAAAGCTATGTAGAAGATTGAATTTTTGGCAGTGACTTTGAAAATTCACAATAAATTCTACAAAAATGTTTAGATGATGAATTTTATATCGATGTAAAGATTTGTTCGTCTAGTTTCGTTTTCAACCAACGAAAATCGATTTTGAGTTCCGAGTTAAAAGATATGAATTTTTAATCGAATGAAGGTCAAAAAATTTACAGAGCAGTTTCTGTCAGGACAGCTTTGTGACGGAAGTTTGGAGTTTTGTAGATTTTATTAATTTATGTGGCTTATATTGTTAGAATCATTATCGAATCTAGTTCTTACAATATGAAGGATATTAAGATCCAATGTGTATTTTGATCTTTAGAAGTAAAACTCTAAGGGTAGGACAAGTTGCCAGAAAATAGAATTTGATACATTTTGTATCTAAATGTTTGATAACAAGCTCGAAAGAATTATTGGAAGTTCAAATTGGTCATTAAGGACCAAAATGAATTTTTGGATAGTATAAGGAAGGAAGGAAAATTATGGAAATTTTTATGTTAAATGATTAGATAGCTTGATTGAAATATTGTTAGAAGTGAATTTAACAAATGTTTGTTTATATTCATGTGGTTAATGAAGTCAAATCCGAATAAAAAGAAGATTTGAGGTACTATGAAGGAAATGATCGAGTAGAATTTAGTGAGGCATGCTAATAAATGGCCCAGGTGAGTACATTTTTACTTATTTATTATATATGTGATATGAGTGATTGTGTTATATATATTTATGCAATATTGATAAATAGGATGATTTGCGATGAACCAACATTGATATTAATGAAATGTATGTTGATCAAAGTGATGTAAATGGCATGAAGTATTAATTGGAATATGTGATACATTGATATGGCATAATGATTTATCTAATATAAATCAGATTTTAGATATTTGGATATGAACTGCCCTTTATCGAATTATGGATAATAGTATCGAAGGATTGGATATTGAATATGAAAATATTATATTGTTATGCCCAAGTACTTGTGTGATAGTCTTTGGTATAATTGGATATCTATAAGAGTCATAGTAGCTGCAATCCAACACTACGGTGCGATTCATACACTTCGGTGTTGATATCAGACGCTATGGCGTTGCAGTCACTTCGGTGATGTTTAGACACTACGGTGTCGACTAGCACAAAAAGATGCTATAATTAGGAGCAAAGGGCATCCTCGAGTACGTACTCACCATCAGACGCTATGGCATTGCAGACACTACGGTGTCGTTATGATGACTCGTATACCATTTGTTCACATGAAATTGTACTTTGGGCTATAATTTATGAAATGCTTTTTTGTAGGTGGATAGGCCAGTAAGTCTATCGTATTTCCTAGTGATAAAGTAAGAACGAGATTATGACTTTGGATATATATATACCAACAATTATGATTTATATTGATGCTTTGAACATGGGATGTTGATTTTGCCCAAGTATTATTGTGAAGTCTTTGGTAAGTTGGATATCCATAGAGTCATAGCAGCTACGTCATAGCACTACGGTGCGAGATAGATTCTTCGGGGTCGAGATAGACTCTTTGGGGTCAAGATAGACTCTTCGAGGTCAAGATAGACTCTTTGGGGTCAAGATAGACTATTCGGTATCGAGATAGACTCTTTGGGGTCGAGATAGACTCTTCAGAGTCGGTTCAAACACTACGGTATTACATAGCACTAAATGTTCGAGTATGAGGAGCAAAAAGCATCCTCGAGTACATACTCATCTTAGTCGATTCGGTGATGCAAACGCTACGGAGTCGTAGACACTACGGTGTCATGATGACTCACATACCATGGGATCACCTGATTTTGTACTTTGGGCGATAATACGTGAAATATATTTATGCAGGCAGTTAAGTTAAAAAGCTTAACGTATATTTGATTAATAAAATAAAGGTTTGATGTTATAATATAAACTGTAATTGGGATTTGCTTATCATTTTGTAGGAAATGTATAGCACTGTTAAATGACAGGGGAATAACTTTAATAAGTTTATTTTATGTTATTTTTATACATTGAAATGCTTTACTTCAATTTATAGTTGCCTCACTAAGTGAATACTTAGCGTGTGCTGTTTCTCCACGTAGGTTATTGGAAACTTACCGAAAGAGGAGTCAAGCATGTTAATCAAGCTGCAATCTACCAAACATCTGTAAGACATTCTAAATTTATAATATTCTTTAGTGGGCGTGTATCAATTTATTCATTGGTTAATTTATAAGCTAGTTTTATGTCAGATGTTAAAAAAAATTTACAAGTCAGGAAATCAGCTAAATAATTTAGTAACATCTTCAATGTGTATTTAATCATTGAATATACGCTGAGGGTGTTACACTGGAATTCTCATAAGCTTGCATTCTGAATTCCACTAGCTCATCTATGTCTAATATGCGCTTCGTACCAGCAGCTCTCCACTCAATATTGATCTTTTTGATTAACCAATAAGCCCTATGTTCTAATTCCACTAGCAAGTGGCACGCCTTCCCAAACACGGGCCTATAAGGAGAAGTTCCCAACTGAGTCTTAAAGGTTGTTCTATAAGCCCACAAGGAATCATCTAGTCTCAAGGACCAATCCTATCTCGTTGGATTCATAGTTTTTCTATAATGTTCTTGATTTCTTTGTTTGAGATCTCCGCTTGGCCATTTGTTTGGAGATAGTAAGCTATGGCAATACATTGCTGGATTTCATACCTGCATAGAGCTCTAGATATTAAATTGCACAGAAAATGTGTACCTTCATCATGAATGGTGGCTCTGGGGCACCAAATCTAGTAAAGATATGCTTATAAAGGAACTTGGCAACAACCTTGGCATCGTTTGTTGGCAAAGCCACCGCCTCTACCCATTTTGAAACGTAGCCGACAGCTACAAGGAAATATAGGTTCTCGAATGATGGGGAGAAATGACACATGAAGTCTATTCCCTATATGTCAAACAACTCAACTGGCATAATATTCTATAGTGACAATTGATGTCTGCTAGAGATATTACCCGTGCGCTGGCATTAATTACAAGCCCTGGAAAAGTAATGAGCATCTTTAAATAGTGTAGGCCAAAAGAATCCGGACTGCAACACCTTGGTAGCGATCTTCATTCCAGCGAAGTGTCCTCCATACGGTGCTGCATGGCATAACTGCAAAATATTATGTTGCTCCTTTTCTGGCACGCATTGGCGGATCACTTGGTCGGTACATTGTTTGAACAATATCGGCTTATCCTAATAATATTGCCAAACATCTTGCAAAAATGTTTCCTAGCATTACTCGCCAAATTCGGTGGCAAAATATTACTTACCAGGTAATTGACTATGTCAGCGTACCATGGCATAGAATCAATTGCATGTAAGTATTGATTGGGGAATTCTTCTCTAATGGTAATGGATCCTCCTTCCTCAAGGTGATTCTCTAATCATGATAGATGGCCAGCTACCAAGTTCTCACTCACTTTCTTGTCTCAAATCTCGAGATCAAATTCTTGTAGCAAGAGCATCCATCATATTAGTCTGGGCTTGGCATCCTTCTTTGCCAAGAGGTATTTCAATGCCGAGTGATCTGTATACACCACAACTTTGTTACCTACCAAGTAAGATCTAAACTTGTCAAATGCAAATAAAATTGCGAGAAATTCCTTCTCGATTGTGGTGTAGTTAAGTTGGGCTTCATTTTATGTCCAACTGGTATAATAAATGGTGTGGAAAATCTTGCCAGGACTTTTTCCCAAACAGCTCCAACGGCATAGTTACTAGCATCACACATGAGCTCGAAAGGCTCACTCTAATATGGTGCCACGACTATAGGGTCATTAATCAATTTGTCCTTAAGTTCCTAAAATGCTTTTAAACAAGAGTCATCAAATGCAAAAGTGTCATTTTGTTCTAAAAGCAAGCATAAAGGTTTAGAAATATTTTAGAAATCTTTAATGAAATAGTGATAAAAACCTACATATCCCAAAAAACTTCTGATACCTTTTACACTTGTAGGAGGTGGCAACAGTTTGATTACCTCCACTTTTGCCTTGTCTACTTCTGGGCCCCTCTTGGTTACTTTATGATCGAGAAATATGCCTTCCTTCACCATGAAGGGGCATTTTCCCAGTTCAAGACCAGGTTAGTCTTAATACATCTCCTCAAAACAAGCTCTAGACTCTGAAGGCATTCCTCAAATGTCTTGCCAAACATCAAGAAGTCATCCATGAAAACTTCTAAGTTGTTCTCAATCATGTCCAAAGAAATAGACATGTGAATGTGGTCTTATCATGATCTTCTAGAGCTATGGCAATCTAATTATATCCTAAATAGCATTACACAGTCCAAAGGGCATTCTTTTAAAAGAGAATGTCCTATATGGACATGTGAATGTGGACTTATCATGATCTTCTAGAGCTATGGCAATCTAATTATATCCTAAATAGCCGTTTAGAAAGCAATAAAATGCCTTACTGCTAAATTATCCAACATCTAGTCGATGAAGGCAGTGGGAAGTGGTCTTTCCTGGTGGCATTATTCAGCTTTCTATAGTCCCTACACACTCCCAACCGGTAACAGTTCTAGAAGGAATGAACTCATCTTTGCTATTTTAAACCACAGTCATGTCGTCTTTCTTTGGCACACATTACACTGGGCTGACCCACGAGCTATCAAAAATGGGATAGATTATCTTGGCATCCAACCACTTGATAATTTTTTTAACTACATCTTTCATGATCAGGTTCAATCTTCTTCGGCCTCATTTGTTTTGCCATGATATTCCTCCAAAATTATTTTGTGCATGCAAATAGTTGGGCTTATTCCTCAGATATCAGCCAAGGTCCATCCTAGAGCTTGCTTATAATTGCTTAAAATTACAACACATATTCAAAAACCCAAAAATAGTATTACATGTTTGGCCCGTTAAGGGGCCCAGACCATTAAACCTAATCTGCCCAAAAACCCTGATCCTTTTTGTTTCATGCACAACCAAATTACACCCGTTAGATCTTGTTAAGATCTGACGGTCCAGATTATACAACGGAAAGGAAACCCTAGTGGCCTCTCTTATCCTATCGCCGCATCACCACAGCCGTTAGATCTGGGATGGATCTAATGGCCTAGGATCAACGCTAGGAACCTTCCAGAGTCCTCACACGCCCACGCGCGACTCTCCAACTGGCACCACATGTGCGTAAAGCTCACACACAACCTTTTCGCCTTCCCTTCTTTCAATCGAGGCCATCAAAATTACCACGTGGCCAAAACAGATTTGAGCCGTCTGATGGAGGGCTCATCCGAACTGTTTGATCTTGTCCTCCTCTGCCTTACTTGAATCCAGCAAGATTTGGCCCCTTCGCTTTCTTCCACAGTAGCACATGCAACAAAAAACAATTTGAGATCAAATCAGCAACGCATGCAAAGCAAGAAATAAAAACAACAACCACAAACATACAACAGATAAGTCAGAACCGGCAACTACAGTGGCGACATGAATTTTGTCAAAACACTATGGCAACCATTAGGAGGAATTTATAGTTTTTTATATTTTTATAAGGATGTAAATTTCGCATATAAAGTCTGAACCAAACTAGTTGTAAAGAGGAGGATTTTCTCTCGGGATTTTTAGAAACTAATACAACATAAACTTTTGAGGTATCCTATTTTATGCTTTTATTGCATGCATGTAAAGAAAAATAAAACATAAAAGGAAAAATGGGAGAGTCTAGGGTTTTTACCCTTTGTCGCTTCGACTCCCGCCGTCTAAGGGCTTCACCCGATCAAGGACGCATCTCATGGTGCCAACTACGTCGGCTTCCTCAGTTGGACGATGGAAACCAGTGAGGAAGTCAAGTTCGAAAAGGCTTTTTGGTTGGTTTTATTCGAAGGGGTTTTAAAAGGGGATTTCTAAAGTTTTTTTCTCAGGTCTAGGAGAAATGATGTTTTTTTGCTCTAAACAAAATTTATTTTTTGGATTTGGGCTAAAAAATAGAGGCTTTTGGTGTTGGTTGGTATTTTTTATAGCGCCGATGTATTACGGTCGTCGATGGTCGGTGTAGTGGTACTCTGCCAGAATCTGGAGAACAGGGCAGTGGTGCAGTGGTTCTCTACCTAAAATGGAGGGGCTGGATTTTTTTTTTAAAACTAAAGGCTCAATTTTTTGCCCAAAATATGTGTTTTATACCAACCCCATTTAAAAAAATGGTTTATTGCCAAATAAACACTTCTGTGTTTCGATATTTACACGTGGTAGGGTTTTCGCCTTTCGAAATCACGTTATCCGTCTCGCATAGTTTTCTCAAATTACAATTCCACCCCTATTTCAAAACCAGTTCGTAGTTCAAAAATGGTTTTATTTTATTTCGGCCCTTCCGCATTTTTTTAAGTTCTTTTTAAGCCATTCCGCATTTTTAAGTTACCTCCGCAGTCCCTCATAGTTGTTTTTCTTTTAATTTTATCCTTGCTTTCCAATTAAAATGGTTTTTTGAGGGGTTAATTCCTGATTAGGTCCCTATTTTTTTAAAACCCTTTCACATTGGTCCTTTCTAGTGTTAAAATCCCCTTTTTAGTCCCCTTTGTTTTTATTTTGTTGAGATACAGTCCCTTGCATTGCATGCTTATTTTTAGTATTTTATTTATGTTTTAATTTAACCTCTATTTATTGCTAATGTTTATTATGTTCGTTTTTATCCTTGTTTCGCTTTTTAGTATATTAATAGGTTGGGCCACTTTAAGTTAGTTTAGGGCTTAATTTAACTTAATTAACTTAAATTATGCCCTTGCTTATTGGGGCATAAGTCTTAAATTAATTAAATTAAGTTTAAGATTAGGTTGTTAGGAGCCTGTAGTTAGATTAGGGTCCGAATTAATTTAATTAATTTAAATTTATCCTTGGCTTATTAGGATAAACGTTAAATTTATTCAATCAATTTGATATATCTTAATTAACTTTTAGGATAAAATCGATATTTGACTTAAGTGGACACCTAATTAAAACCATAATTGTTAATTCAATTCATTTTAAATACCATCCTTGGGTTAATAAGATGTTAGTTTAAAATTAATCTAATTAATTATTGTTATTCAAGATAAATCCATAAAATGTTAGGGTATTCTAGATTTTAGGAATCAATCAATTTAGGGTAAATATCAGACTAACCTAGTTATTAATTAGATGACTAATTGGATTTCTATAATTTGGGCCTTTTTAGGTTAAGGCTTTAGTGGGCCTAGGTTTTTTTATGCAATTCTATGCCATGCATGTTAATTGGCATTCATTGACCTTATTTATGTTAATTGGACATGTTATTAATTAATTAACTTAAATGATAGAAATGAGGTATTTATTAATTATGATATTTGTGTCGTAATAGTCCTGACTCAATAGATGTTGACCAAATATTTGAATTAATTCCTACTGTCTGAAGGTAAATTTAATTCGACATAAACTTTTGACAAGTCATAACATCATTCTTAGCTATTTGCATCATGCATAAAAGTGATGTACTTGAGGGCAGTCGGTCTTATTCGAGGTTGATTTAATCTACGGTCCAATGTACAATCACCCTTATTAATTAAATGTTTAATCAATTCAAAGCTTGTCTAAATAAAACATATATTCAGTCATGAACATCTAATTACATCCATTTAAATTTCTATAATTTCCTTCAATTAAAAGCAACTTATATTTTGGAACCTATTTCTAGGCGCGATGGGGGTGTTAATCCTTCCCCACACGTAACCAACTCTCGAACTCGTTTTTAAACGAATCTCTGATTTTATAGTGTTCGACCTACCTAAGTGGTCGGTGGTGACTCCAAGTCTTGATTTTCAGAAACACAAATTTTTAAAGGACTCCCTATTTTTTAAATATTTTCTCAAAAAACAAAAGGAAAACTGGATTACGTTCCTTTTTAGCGATTACAAAGAAAAGGTCGCTACAGCTAGCGACTCCACTGGGGACAAAATCTTTTTTTTTACAAAACAAAAAAGTGAGTTAAGCCAAGAAAACATATGTTGCTTTTAATGATGGAAGTTTTGAAATTTAAATTAACTTCAATTAATTTGTTCTTTTAGAAGACGTGGCTTTAATTACATGGGCTTTGATAATTGGTGATTTTGAATTAATTGCTCATTTAATTTCTAAGGAATCACCAACATATGTTGCATCATGATCATCAAGCTCTATACCCGAGCTTTTTGCCCTTGAGTGGGAGTGAAATGCCATATACCCACATGAGTGGCCCTCTACATGTCGGTAATTCACTTCCAGAATCCATGCCTTTTGACACGTGAGCTGCCCTTCATGTCACTAGGTCGTGCTTTTCCTCGAACCGAATCCAAATTGCAAACCTGTAATGAGCTAGAATTTGGGGTTCTTGTTTCCTTAGTAGGCAATAAGATAGGTTCGAGTACCATTTTTAGAACTGAACCCATGCGTGAGAATTTAGGAAGCCCACCCCGATTAGAGCCATGCAGACATCCATAGTGAACTATAATTCATGCGGTTAGGGTTTTCCTTTTCTTGTCTTCTTGCCTGCTATTTACCTAATTTGTGTTTTGTTTATCTTTTAATTTTGGATTTATTATATGTTCATTTATCTCTTTACTAACATATTTCTTCTTGTGTTCTTTCTTTTCCCTTTCTTATATTTTGTTTTGAATATTTTGTCATATCATAAAGAGAACATTGATTCAAAAATAGTTTGAAGTTAAAGACTCGATCCATGGGAGACTTGGTCCGTATTAGTGATGAAAAGAATTCCGAGGTACAAGTATGGTTAAAAGGAGAACAGCTCCATGATAGGGATAGTATTTCTGTCGTGTTTAGGTCAGCAATGTCAACTGAGACTTTCATGAACACAGAATATAATGATGTGTCTTGGTTAAGATCAGTGTGGTGCAGTTGGGATTTCAAGGCGAGAAGTGCTTTCAAAAGCAAATACGATGACATTGCATACTTGTTAGATGTCCTAGTTGATCAGTCACTACTTCAAGCCTTAATGAGATTCTGGAATTCAGCCTATAGTTGTTTCACGATTGGCAACATTGATCTGACTCTGACAATCGAAGAGTATCTAACCCTTGTGAATTGCAAGAAGATTAATGAGAATCGTGTTTAGTATAATCTGAACAAGAACAAGTCTTTCTGGGCCAAACTGGGTAGGTTCTCAGACGCTTTGCCATCTTGGGTCAAAAATCAAGTTACAACTTAGAACAAGAAAGAGTACCTCAAGTGGGAAGGGATTTTAGTCTTGTCTTAAGTGTATCCGGTAGGCCGAGTCCAGCGAGACCTCTTCGCACTTTTGATCTATGGGTTAGTTTTGTTTCCAAAGGTTAGTTTTGTTTCCAAAGGTATTGGGACTTATCGACCATTGTTCTATCGCTTGGGTGGAAAGACCAATCTAGTGCCTTTAATTTTGCCAGAAACTGTTCAATCTTTGAGGTTCTGTAGAAGGTATGGTAAGGCATGTTTCCAGGGATGCCCTCAGTTATTGACAGTTTGGTTTCACAGTCATCTTTGGTCCGACGTCCACTTCTCAAGACCTATTTTCGATGGAAAATTCTTACCATTAGAAGAGTTCCTACAAAAGGGAGATTGACCAATGGGTAGATCAGAAGAACTTGGTTACATGTCTTACAAAACCTAAAAGACGATGACATAGTTTGGAGAGCTCCATGGCTACCAGTAAGAAATATTCTTTATAGATGTGCAGAGTATTCGTGGGTACCACTACTTGGTCTTTTGGGGCATACTACTTATGCTCCCCTTTTGGTTTTGAGACAGTACGGTTCTAAGTAGTTTGTGCCGGTTACAAATAGGTTGAGCGAGTTCAACATTGACTTTGGGACGAAAAAGAGCTACAAAGAGAAGGTGTATCGTGCTTCTTCTACTTGGAACAACGCAAGACTGGTCAGGATTGTGAGTGCTCCATACATGATGACTCTCGAGTATGAAGTGTGGTGGTTCCATCGTATTAAAGACAACATTCCTAAGTTGAATCCTAATAGGGCGTGGTCTATTGAAGAAAGGTTAGCTACGCTTCTCACTAAAGTCGATTTGATGAGAAAACAACTCGAAGAAGAATAAAATAGGTTTATTTAGCTCGAAGAGAAAGCTGATCAGGATATGTTCAGCTTTGAGTTAGATAAGACGAAGCTCGAAGGAGAAATCAAAGTCTGCAACAGAAAAAAATAAGTTGTAACTTGAGCTTAAATCGGAGAAGGTAAAAGTTCAGAAGTTACAAAGGCTAAGCAATAACAAGAGAGTCACGAGTGACGGGCCAAGCAAAGGAATGAAGCTCAGGCTTAAGGAAGAGAAGGCAAAAGCCTAGACTTACAAGTGGAAGTACTACGAGCGTAAAAAACAAGTGCTTGCTATGACCCAAGAGATGGAAAATTTATGGACCTCTCATTCTGAACAGCTTGAGAATGAATGATGACAAAGTGAGAAATTAAAGGCTCAAGTAAAACGGATGGAAAGGTCTCTCATCAAGCATAAGGGTGTCGCCAAAAAGCTAGAAGTTCAGAAAACCAAGCTTTGAAGGTTCGGATCACGGAGTTAGAGATTGAGGTCCAGCAACTCAAGGATCAAGTGGAAAGCTTTGGAGGAGCAATTCAAGTGTATCAGATGCTGACAATGGAACAACTTCAGTTTGCCGCTTACACTATTTGGAGACAAGAGCAAGAGTTGGCACACTTGATGACTCATATGCAAGGGGTCACACGAAAGATGCAGTTCCTAGCAGAAGATGCCACCGAGCTTCAAGAATGTGTGGAAGACGAGTCCAAGGATGAGCAAAGGCTTGTGTGGGTCCTAAGGGAAATCATTGACCTAGGCACTAGTTTGGGATCATATGCATAGCGAATTTTCTTTAATTATTGTAATGAAACAATGTTTCCATCATTGCAAGTTGTTTGACGATGATATTTGCCAGAATCAGTGTTGTTTTTTGCATTCATGCATGTCATATTTATTTGCATACTTTGTTAAATTATTGAAATTAATTAAAAGACTTCTTATTTGAAAGCATTTTGGTTTTTTAAATTGTAATCATTCTACACCCATATCGTACTCGTTTACAAGCAAGGATAATGGACGAGAACTTTGACAAGTTGGAAGCTGATCTTAGGGGTCAGTTAGAATGGACGCAGTAAAAATTAAGGGACACCATCATCAAATCCCAACAAGATATTATGAAGGAGATATCTCAAATATTGCAACTCAGTCGGGGAGAAGACCCAAGAGGAATGGGTGTGTTAAAAAGCCAACTAAAGACTCGGGAGATCTTTCATATTCCTTGATTTTTAAAAACCCTCTCTTCATCAACCCTACACCAAAACCTTCGCAAGAGGTATCTTCATCTCATCAGGCTGGTTCATCTGCCCAAGCTCAACCGAGCGTGACCTTTGGAAATACTAAAAATGTCAGGGATAGCATCCTGGATTTTAATGAGTGGGAAAAACTGAATCAAGTAAAGGCAAAATTCTCAAAATAGTTGGAAGAAACCAGGAAGGATCTCGAAGAGAAATTCTAGGTAATAGAGGATGAGGAAGGTTCCTATGGGCTGAATGCTAGAGAACTCAATTTGGTCCTGAATGTGGACATCCTGTACAAGTTTAAAACTCCAAAATTTGAGAAGTTTGATGGGATGACTTGTCCCACTGCACATATAAGCATGTTTTGCCGCAAGATGGCGGGGTTTACTGACAATGAGAAGTTACTGATCTACTATTTCCAAGACAGTCTAGTAGGATCTGCAATGAGTTGGTACAATCAGCTAACACGAGCTCAAATCAAGTCATGGAAGGATTTAGCCAAAGCTTTCACTGACCACTGCAAGCACATAACTGATATGGTCCACAACCGGCTTTTGTTGTAAGGGGTGGAGCAAAGGCGCAATAGGAGCCTCCGTGAGTATGCCCAGAGATAGCGCGATGTGGCAGCACAAGTTCAACCTCTGCTTCGTGAGAATGAAATCTCTTTGTTGTTCATATACACGCTAAAAGGGGTATTCTATGATCGTTTGATCAATAATCCTATTAGCAATTTTACGGACATGGTAATGACCAGTAAATGTATCGAAACAGCCATCAAGAGTGGAAGGATTGACGAAGGAGAACCGTCACAAAAGTAGTATAAGAAAAAAGATCACTAGGTTAATAATGCAAGCACCTATGAGGCCGTCAAGAACCTCACCATATACCATCCCCAAGCTACAGCCAGGAATCCCTAAAATTTCAATAAAAGGGAGATAAGGGGCCTAAGAAAGAAGGTGAAAATAGGTCTTTCACCTTGTTGCCTATTTCTTACAAGGAGTTGTACTCACAGTTGTACAAGGCGGACTTTGTTCGTCTTTAACATGTCACCCCATTCAACCCACCTTACTTAGAGTGGTATGACCCTAAAGCACACTGTGAATACCATGCCGATGTTTTAGGGCATTCAATTGAGAACTGTGTGGCATTCAAAAAGTTTGTTCAAAATCTAATCAAGATTGGAGTGTTACAATTGGGGGAACTGAGTATGGCCAACAACCCTTTACCGAATCATGGAGGTTAGGGTGTAAACGCTATGGAAGAAGGGTACACCAGAAGAGCAAAGGTTAGTGTGTCTGAAGTAAAGTCTCTTTTGAGGTGGGTTTTTCATCTGTTGTGCATGGTACACCTCATTCACTGAGGAATGGTGGTCGTGAAGAAGGGTTGTGGCCTGTATTGCGAGTATCATCAGTCAGGGGATCATGAGATTTAGGATTGTAAGGAGTTCTATCAGGTGGTTTAGAAATTGATGGACAATAAAGAGATTGAGTTCTTCAAGAAAGAAGAGGGGAAGAAGAAATTGAAAGTTTGCGTGTCGAATAGTCTAGATGTTGTGGGTAGTTCAAGAAGATTGTTTTTCCTTGGTTTCAAACCATGTGAAGAAAACACATCCCAAGAAGGTGAGAAGTTAGTCGCAGAAGTAAATCCTAATTAGAAGGAGCTATGGAACCAAAGCTTGAGATAATAGGTGAGGTTGGGCACTTTACAAGGAGTGGTTGGTGTTACACTCCAAAAACATCAAAGGCAATGAAGGAGCCAAGAGGTAAAGGCAAAGTAACTGAGTTTGAACCCACAAAGATATTTGGAGAGGAGCCGCCTCCAAAAATCAATGAGCCAGTAACTAAGGCCCAAGATCAAGAATTCTTGAGATTTTTAAAGCATATCAAGTACAGTGTGGTAGAGCAACTCAGAAAGCAGCCAGCCCAAATTTCAGTGCTTGACCTCCTACTAAGCTCAGAAAAAACACCACGAAGCATTATTGAAGGTTTTAAACAAAACTTTCATTTCAAGTGATATCTCAATTATCAAGCTAGACTGAATAATTGGCTATATCACTGCCGATAATTACATTACCTTTAGTGATGACGAGATTTCGGAGGGGGTACGGGGTCCACCAAGGCTTTAAACATCACCACCCATTGCAAAGGCCATGTGCGGCCAAGAGTGCTTATTAACAATGGCTCTGCCTTGAATGTCATGTATTTGGATACTTTGCAACATTTGCCTATCGACATCTCTCACATAAAACCTTGTCCGAATACAGTACGAGCATTTGATGGGACCCAACGAGATGTGTTTAGGAAAATTGAAGTACCCCTGCTCATTGGCCCAAGTGAGAACACTGTCAACTTCGTGGGTATGGACATCCAGCCATCCTACAATTGTCTGTTGGGAAGGCCATGGATACACTTTGCCAGTGCTGTTCCATCATCTTTACACTAGAAATTGAAGTTTGTTATTGAAGGGAAGCTAGTGACAGTTAACGCTGAGGAAGGCATCATTACTTCAGTGACTTCGGATGCACCATATATTTCGACCAATGAAGAGGCAGTGGAATATGCCTTTAGGGCTTTGGAATTTGTCAATGCTACTTTAGTTGTCAAGGGGAACAAGATTCCATGCCCTAGGATATTGAACTTTACCAAGATGGTGGTGGTAAAGACTGTAGGAATAGGAGCGAAGAGGGGAAAGGCTTGGGAAGAAATCTGCAAGGACGCTTGTGGGTTAAAGGTGTCATCAACAAGAATGATCGTTTCGGGCTAGGCTATAAGCCCAATTTCCTGCAAAGAAAACAATAGTGGAAAACGAGAGAAGAACAAAGAAAGACTCGACTTAGAGGGGAAGACATCTCGTGGGGGCCCATAACTTATGTCGACATTAAAAGTGTTTTGTGTTCAGGTGGGTAGTAAACCCTGAATTGAAGGTGCAAGAAGCCAACCGAGAGAATGAAAAGTTCTTTAACGAAGAGCTGATTAGTGAAGCTTTGGAAGTGATGGATGTTAATGTGATCTCTAAGGGTGACAAGACTGTCCAACCTTTGGCCAAGATCCATCCATGCCTCCCAAGGGAGAAGCTCAACAATTGGACATGTGGGGACATGCCTGTAGTTTTTAGGTCCAAATCAAAGTAATGCTAAAAACAACCCTGTTGCTTTTGCCTGAAAGCAACAAGGATCTTTTGTAAAAGGGCGGCTATGCCAACCTTTATTTGCTTTCAATGAAAAAGGATGCTTTACATATCTCTTTCTCAAATGGTAAACATAACATTCATTTCATTCATTATGTATTTGTTTATTATTTAATCATTTTATAAACTATTCAATCCTATTTCTAATATGTATTTTCAAACTCATGCAGGCCCCTTAATATTAACTGTATGAATAATTATGAATCTAATCTTGGGTAGATTTTGAACAACCCATGTACTCGGCAGAAATTGAGGAAGAAGATAACAAGGTAGAATATGAGGTCCCAAATGAATTGTTGAGACTGATGGTAAGTGAGAAGAAACAGATCATGCCACATCAAGGAGAGTAAGAAGTCTTGAACTTGGGAACCGATGAGGAAAGGAAAGAGGTGAAGATCGACACTACTTTATCATCAAAAGTTAGACGAGATTTGGTGGAGCTACTTCTAGAATTCAACGATTTATTCGCTTGGACATATCGAGATATGACGGGTTTAAACACGGATATTGTGGTGCACAAGCTTCCTATAAAGCCAGAATGTAAGCTCGTCCATCAAAAGCTTCGAAGGATGAGAACAAACATGTTGCTAAAGGTTAGATAAGAAGTGAAAAAGCAATTTAAGGTCGAATTTCTAAAACTTGCCAAATACCCGAAGTGGGTAGCCAATATAGTTCCAGTGCCCAAAAATGACAGAAAGGTGCATATGTGCGTGGATTATAGGGACCTCAACAAGGTGAGCCCCAAGGACAATTTCCCTTTGCCTCACATTGATACTCTAGTTAACAACATTGTAGGGCTTCGTGGTTCTCATTCATGGATGGCTTTTCAGGGTATAATCATATTAAAATACACCCTGAAGATATGGAAAATACCACTTTTGTGACCATGTGGGGCACGTTTTCCTATAGGGTGATGCCTTTCGGGTTGAAGAGCACCAATGCAACTTATCAAAGAGCCTTGGTGACCTTATTCCATGACATAATGCGTAAGGAGATCGAAGTGTACGTGGATGACATGATAGCCAAATCTCAAACTGAAGAAAAGGAAATCCAAAATTTACAGAAGCTCTTCTAGAGGTTAAGAAAGTACCAGTTAAAGCTCAACTCAGCCAAGTGTATCTTTGCAGTTACATCCAGGAAACTCTTAGGTTTTGTAGTTAGCTGGAAGGAAATTGAGACTGACCCCGATAAGGTGAAAGCAGTTCAGGATCTCTAGCCACCTCAAACTCAAAAGGAAGTCCGAGGATTCTTGGGAATGTTGAATTACATCTCTTGGTTCATCTTCCAATTGACCGATAAATGTGATCCCGTCTTCATACTGCTTCGAAAGAATAATTTTGGGATTTAGGATGAAGATTGTCAAGAAGCGTTAGAGAAGATCAAGAAGTATTTGACCAATGCTCCAATCTTAGTAGCACCGGTGCGTGATAGGCCATTAATTTTGTGCTTGATAGTTTTTGAGAATTCAATGTGTTGTGTGTTAGGACAACATGATGAGTCTGGCAATAAGGAAATGACTATTTATTATTTTTTCAATAAGTTCACCGAGTGCGTAACACGGTACCCACTGATCCAGAAGCTATGTTGTATCCTAGTGTGGGCTACCAAGCGACTCAGTCAATACATGTTGTATCACACCACTTGTTTGATTTCTCGGTCAGATCCATTAAAATTCTTGATGGAAGCACCAACACTAACCTAGAGAATGGCCCGTTGGCAAATGTTATTGTCAGATTTTGATATTGTTTATGTGAGCCAAAAAGCAGTAAAGGGAAGTGTTTTAATACCCCGAATTTTACTAAGTTGATTAAGGATCATTTAGTATTAAGATAATAGCTTAAAATTTATCTTAGTGACTAAAATGACAAAAACGAAAAAGTTAGGATTTCTTCGATTATGGGTTATGGAAAAGGAATTTATGAAATTTAAAAGCATCAGATGATAGAGGGCAAGTTAATTAGGGTACTTGCAAAGTTTGGTCAAAATTTGAGGAAAATTGGAATGGGAATTGAAGTTTAAAATTTAGTGACCAAAATGTTAAGCATTCAAAACTTGTGTGGTACAAGACTAAATATGAAAAGTTTAAGGACTAAAGATGTAATTTCCCTAAAGTTAAGGGTTTTCATTTCATAAATAGATAGATCACCTAAGGGTGTGGATCAAATGTTGAATTTTGGTTTGAACCGGTATTTCGATTGTTGGGAAATCGCAGTCAAAGTTTAAGTAGAATTCGGGTATCCAGATCGAACTGGAAAATTATGAAATTTTACCATATGATAGAAGAAGGATATAAAAAATTATTCCCAAGTTTTGGAAATATTTTTAGTTCGATTCAGGATGAATCCTATGCTTTATTTTGATTAGGGAATTTATTTACTAGCCGATAAAATTCTCGATAATTATTGGTAAATCGGATTAAGCTAAAATTTAAGAGATAGTTCCATGGATCTTAGAAGAGTCATAAAATATTATTTTATGAATATTTGGATGTTAAAAAGATTAGGAAAAATTTAAATCGATTGAAATGATATGGAATGGCAATTTTGTGAATAAGTTGATCGATAAAGGGTATTTTGGTCATTTTTCCCAAAAGGGACATGGAAGGAATTTTGAGATTCCTTTTATTGATAAATAGTGGCTGATTAGAATCCAACTAAGTCTAGTTGTAATGTTACAAAATGGCAAATTAGAAATATAGATCTAGTTGGAGGGTATTTTTGGAAAGTGGAATTTATTGAATTAAAAATTCATTTTTATAATACAAGTGGCATAAGTACATGCAAATATGAAGGAATTATCAGAAAATTACTCTGCAAAACCGTGGTGAAGAGGAGAAAGATGAAGGAAATTTTCCAAGCTCGATTTATGCCCCAAATCTCAGTTTTAAGGTAATCTTTCGAACTACAAAGTTGTTCTATTCTTCAAGCTCTATATTTTGATGTAAAAAATTCATAGAATACTTTCTTGGTTGATAAGATTTTATATGAGGAAGAAACGAGGGTTTATGAACAAAATTGGGGCTTTTGAAATTTTATGATTCCATGGTTAAATTTACGTTGGAATCATGCTTATGTGATGTTAAAATCATTTATTGAGTTAGGATTTAAACCCTGTATATTTTGGTTTGTATGGAGAAGATTAGGATTTATTGATTTAAGTCTAACTTAGGGTTTGTGATGTTGGATTAAAGATCTAGTAAGCTTGATTTGTTGTTTGGAAGCAAAACCCTAAGTTAAATATATAAGGACCAATTCAGCAAGCTTCAAAGTTAAGGGACCGAATCTGAATTTTATGAAATTTGAGTGTATTTATGTAATTAATGATTTTGGAGATATGAAATTGAAGTTAGAATGCTAAACCGATGTTGAATCGAATTAGTGACCATTTTGACAATTTGTCAAAATCAAGTGACCAAATAGGAAATGAATTATTGGATGGGGATTAAATCTGATTTTTAGTTAAAATAATAGAATTAAGGAAGTAATGTTGATTTGAGGACTAAATTGCAAAGTTAAGAAGTTTGAATCCTTACCATTGCATTTTAGTGACTATTTTGACCTTTGCATTTTAGTGACTATTTTGGCGAAGAAAGAAAATTAGAGGGAAATATTTTGAATAATAATTTGATGAAGAAGAAGATGAATTGGTGGTTTGAAGCAAGTGATGGGACTAAATTGACAAGTAGAAAAATAAGAAGAAATTAGTATAAATTAGAAGTTTATTATGGAAAGTTATGCAGAAGATTGAATTTTTGGCAGTGACTTCAAAAATTCACCATAAATTCTAAACCAATGTTTAGATGATGAATTTTATATCGCTGTAAAGATTTGTTCTTCTAGTTTTGTTTCCAACAAACGAAAACTGATTTCGATTTTCGAGTTAAAATATATGAATTTTAATCGAATGAAGGTCAAAAAATTTACAGAGTAGTTTCTGTCAGGACAACTTTGTGACGAGAGTTTCAAGAATTTTCATAATTTTCTAGATTTTATTAATTTATGTGGCTTATATCGTTAGAATCGTTATCAAATCTAGTTCTTACATTATGAAGGATATTAAGATCCAATGTGTATTTTGATCTTTCGAAGTAAAACTTTGAGGGTAGGACAAGTTGCCAGAAAATAGAATTTGATACATTTTATATCTAAATGTTTGATAACAAGCTCGAAAGAATTATTGGAAGTTCAAATTGGTCATTAAGGACCTAAATGAATTTTTGGACAGTATAAGGAAGGAAGGAAAATTATGGAAATTTTTTATGTTAAATGATTAGATAGCTTTATTGAAATATTGTTAGAAGTGAATTTAACAAATGTTTGCTTATATTCATGTGGTTAATGAAGTCAAATCCGAATCAAAAGAAGATTCGAGGTACTATGAGGGAAATGATCGAGTAGAGTTTAGTGAGGCATGATAAATGGCCCAGGTGAGTGCATTTTTACTTATTTATTATATATGTGATATGAGTGATTGCACTATATATATTTATGCAATATTGATAAATAGGACGATTTGCGATGAACCGACCTTGATATTAACGAAAATGTATGTTGATCAAAGTTATGTAAATGGCATGAAGTATTGAGTGGCATATGTGATACAGTGATATGGCATAATGAATTATCTAAGATAAATCAGATTTTAGATATTTGGATATGAACTGCCCATTATCGAATTATGGATCATAGTATTGAAGGATTGGATATTGAATATGAAAATATTATAATGTTATGCCCAAGTACTGGTGTGAGAGTCTTTGGTATAATTGGATATCCATAAGAGTCCTAGCAGCTGCAATCAAGCACTACAATGCAATTCAGACACTTCAGTGTTGATATCAGATGCTACGGCGTTGCAGTCACTTCGGTAATGTTTAGACACTACGGTGTCAACTAGCACAAAAAGATGATATAACGAGCAGCAAATAGTGTCCTCGAGTACGTACTCTTCGCAGTTGCTTCGGTGATGCAGACGTTACGACGTCGTAGACACTATAGTGTCATTATAATGACTCGTATACCATAGGTTCACGTGAGAATCTTTGGTATAGTTGGATATCCATAGAGTCCTACCAGCTGCATCATAGCACTACGGTGCGAGATAGATTGTACGGGGTCGAGATAGACTCTTTGGGGTTGAGATAGACTCTTCGAGGTTGAGATAGACTCTACAGAGTCGAGTTAGACTCTACGAAGTCGGTTCAAACACTATGGTGTTACATAACACAAAATGTGCGAGTATGAGGTGTAACACCCTTAACATATACTCGTAGACCGAATATACACTAAAGATGTTACAAAGTTATTAAGAAAACTTGACTTAATTTTTTTTCAAATTTTATCTTGTAGTTAACCCTTTTCGATTTTGAATTGAAATCTACTTCAGCCTATGGCAACTAGTTTCGATCCTGAATTATTTTATAAAATTTATAGAAATGTTATTGAGATAAAAATATTATTCAGGGTGAAAACTAGGATAGTGTCTAACGTAAACGTGAAGATGAGTACGTACTTGGGATGCTCTTTTCTCCCCATAAACATGAAGCACCTCGACAGTGCACTCGGGCACAGTGGGCGTAGATCCCCAGGGTGCATGTGACACAATCATTTTGTCACAATATCTGTTTGATAACATGAACATAAGGGTGCATCTGCTAAAGACTCTATGGCATGCCAACTATACCATGGACTCTCATAAACAATACTTGGGCATTTCTTTCATCATCAACTCAATATCATAATTAATCATATAAATAGACATTTCATGTTTTATGCTTCATCATAATTAGTCATGGCAAACATAGATCATTATCATTTCTCAGAATAATAATTCATACTTCATATTCCATTTAATCTACTTTTATTGCAACATTCAATATCTCATCATAATCTATAAGGCAATATTATTTTTAATTTAAGGTCGACTATTTGATAGTCTTCCTAATTGCAGTTTAAAACATATAAATGCACTCACCTGTTTTTAGTGTAGTACAGCCTCACTAAGCTTTACTCACGACTCTTATCCTTCTTTTTATCACTTGGGTCTCCTTCATTTTCTTTTAAACTATATAAAACCAATCGACATATACATCACCATTCTTGTTTTTGACTTAAATCTAACATTGCTATTTTAATTCTTAAACATGACTATTCAAATATAAAAAATTTCTAAAACTTTTCCCAATACATAACAAGTTGCCGAATTAGTCCCTAAATCTTTAGTGACCAATTTGGACATTATACAATTGTTCAAACCCATTTTTGAACAATTTCCCATAATTAATTACTTCTTTTGGACTATTTCCTTTTTAGTCCTTCAACTTTATAAAAGTGACATTTTAGTCACTACATTGCTTTTTTACATTAAATTAATGTACAATTAAACCTTTCACTTAATTCTAATATCCTTATACATTTTCCTTTAACTTCCAAACTTTATTCAATTTAGTCCTTAATTAAACTTTCTTTTCAAATTTGATCCCCCATGTTTCCTTTCTTGACATTTCAATCCTTCAACTTTTATAACATGCTTAAATCTTCAATTCTATCAATTTTCCATAAATCCAAGACCAATCCCTAATTTTTACTAAATTGCCGAATTGGTCCTTAAATTTCCAAAAGTTTTCATTTTGGTCCCTAATCATCAATTCAAGCTATTTTCACCATAATTCAAGGATTCCCATGCTAAAATAAAATTCACAATAATTTCCCCTAAATTTTCCAAATTTTCGAAATAGTCCATTAGTTTACAACTTGGGAAATCATTCAACGTGTCGTCAAAATATGTCACCTAACATCATAATTCAATCAATTTCATCCTTAATTTAGCTCCCTAACCAAAACCCCCAAATTTTAGGGTTAGGGTTTATAATCTCTAACATGGAATTTATCCAATTTCAACCTTAATCCCATGTTTAAATCATCAATTTAACTATCTACAAGTCTAATTCTATCATCAACTTCAATTTCCACAATCAATCTTCATCTATAACATAACTCATACTTGACTTTATCATGCAAAAATACTATCAAAATGAAGAGAATGGAATGTATAACATTTTACCTAAATAAACTTTGCTTGAAACTAGTCTTGAATTCTTCAAAATTGGCTTTAGAGTTTGAAACTTCTTTCTCCTTCTCTTGTTTGCTGAGTTTGAATAGCCCTTAGGATAGATAAGATGATTTTTTATCATCTTTTAATCTATTTAATCCAAGTGTCATATTAAATGAATTTAAATTTCATTTAATTAGTGTAATTACTATCTTGCCCTTTTAATCTAATGGCCATGATTCAATCTCATAAAAATTAATGGATAAGATTTAATCCATGTGTAAATTTTCTTCCAAAATTGCCCTCAAAGTTTCAAAATATTTCAAAAATTCCATCCATGGCAACTGTCCAATTTGCCCTCCAGCTAAACTTTATTTACAACAAGTCTTGAAACTTGCCATTCCATCAAAATTGAACCAAATTGGTCCCAATCCAACCCACCATGTCCCAAAATATCTTAGATTTTTATTTATGGCATTTATTCGATCCAAAAATTCAAATTTCACTCAATATGATTTTCAATTTTCTCCCCTTAATTTTTTAAAGCTTTATAGCCACTAATATAGGCCTCGTACGAAAAATCTGAGTAACACGAAAGTGTGACTCTTGGGGGTGAACTATTCATTTACGGTGTTAACTAACATAACTTTTGGAAATTACACTTTGGTCCCCAAACTTTTCCAAGTTCACACTTTAACCCCTAAACTTTCAAAAATTACAATTTGGTCACTAGTACAAAAATTGGGATATTACAATTCCTCCCCTTAAGAAAATTCATCCTCGAATTTTCAACGTATACTCTTTTCAAACAATTTTGGATACTACTTTTTCATTCTCTCTTTGGTTTCCCAAGTGGCTTCCTCGACTTTATGGTTTCTCCAAATGACTTTAACTAGTGGAATTTTCTTGTTTCTTAATTCTTTAACTCCATATGCTAGGATTTTCACTGGTTCTTCTTCATAAGTCAGATTTGGTTGTAACTCAATTTTCTCGGGAGAAATTACATGAAAAGGATCTGATCGATACCTCTGTAGCATGGACACGTGAAACACATCATGAATCTTACTCATATCTGGAGGAAATGCCAATTGGTAAGCCACTGGTCCCACTCTTTTTAAAATCTCGTATAGCGCAATAAATCTGGGACTAAGCTTTCCTTTTCGTCCAAACCTTAATACTTTCTTCCAAGGAGAAACCTTGAGAAATTCTTTTTCTCCCACTTCATACTCAATATCTTTTCTTTTCTTATCTGCATAAGCTTTTTGTCGATCTACTGCGACCTTGAGATTATGCTGGATAATCCTTACTTTATCTTTCATGTCTTGCGTTAAGTCAACTCCTCCAATGTTTGTATTATTATGAACATTTCGATCTTGCAATTCGAACCAATTAAGAGGAGTTCGGCACTTTCTTTCATATAATGCTTCGAAAGGTGCCATCTTAATACTTGCTTGATAACTATTATTATAAGCAAATTCAACCAAAGGCAAGTACTTTTCCCATGATCCTGTAAACTCGATCACACAAGCCCGTAGCATATCTTCCAAAATCTATATGACCCTTTCAGATTTTCCATCTATTTGTGGATGAAAAGCTGTACTAAAATTTAATTTAGTACCCAACGCTTCATGTAACAAACCCCAAAATCTCGAAGTAAACCTTGGGTCTCTGTCTGATACTTTTGATACTGGGACACCATGTAGTCTTACTATCTCTCGAACATAATGTTCTGCATATTTATCCAGTGAACAATCCATTCAAACTAGGATAAAATGAGCAGACTTTGTTAAGCGATCCACAATGACCCAAATTGAATCCTTTTTACTTGGTGTAGCTGGTAATCCATATATAAAATCCATCGTTACTCGCTCCCATTTCCATTGAGGAATAGAGATAGGCTAGAGCAATCCAGAAGGTACTTGATGCTCAGCTTTTACTTGTTGACATGTTAAGCACTTTACCGTGAATTTCAAGATTACTCTTTTCATACCTGGCCACCAGTATCGAGTCTTCAAATCTTGTTACTTCCTGGGTGCATAGTCAATGGACTATAATGGGATTATGTTAATAACTCTTTCTTCAGATTGTCATCGTCAGGAATATATATTTTACCTCTGTAATTCAGACAACCATTAGGCTTGATCTCATAATCTTGTACTTCTCTTGCTTCAGCTTGTCTCTTACTTTCGAGACATTTTTCATTTGTATTATGCAAATCTTTGATTTGATCCAATAAAGTTGGCTTTAATTGAAATTCTCCTGTTAAGGAACCATCTTGTCCCACCGGTAATTGTGCATTCATCATGCGCAGAGTAGAAAATGTCTTTTGGCTAAGAGCATCTGCGACTACATTAGCCTTTCTAGGGTGGTAATCGATAACCACATCATAATCCTTTAAAAATTCAACCCACATTCGCTGTCGCATATTCAGATCCTTTTGCGTCATTAGATACTTTAAACTCTTATGATCCGTGTAAATGTGACACTTTTCACCATACAAATAATGTCGCCGGATTTTCAAAGCAAAAATCACAGTTGCCATTTCCAAATCATGCGTTGGATAGTTCTTTTCATGAGTTTTGAGCTGCCTTGATGCATAGGCTACCACATGACCTTCTTGCATCAGTACGCAACCCAAACCACAATGAGATGCATCACTGTACAGAGTATATTCTTTTTCTGGTTCTGGCTGGATTAAAACTAATGCTTTAATCAGGACTTTCTTTAATCTTTTGAAACTTTCCTGACACCTCTCTGTCCATACAAATGGAATACCCTTTCTTAGCAGCTGGTAAGAGGCATAACAATGATGGAAAAATTATGCACGAAGCGCTAGTAATATCCAGCTAATCCCAAGAAACTCCAACTTTAGAGACATTTTTCGGTGCTTCCTATTCAAGAATAGCTTGTATTTTCTTGGGATCAACTCTTATTCCTTTTGATGACACTACATGTCCAAGGAAAGTTATTTCTAACAACTAGAACTCGCATTTGGAAAACTTGGCATAAAGTTGCTTATCTCTTAAAGTTTGCAATACCACTCAAAGATGGTAGTCATGTTCAGCTTCGGTATTCAAATAAACCAAAATATCATCTATAAAGACCACAACAAACTGATCCAAATAGGGTTGGAATACCTTATTCATCAGGTCCATGAATGCAGCAGTGGCATTAGTCAATCCAAAAGGCATCACCAGAAACTCGTAGTGTCCATAACGAGTTTTGAATGCTGCCTTTGGTACACCTTTGTCTTTAACTTTGAGCTGATAATACCCCGATCGAAGATCTATCTTCGAGAACACTGCTGCACCTCTAAGCTGGTCAAATAGATCTTCAATCCTTGGTAGTGGATACTTGTTCTTAATGGTTACTTTATTTAACTGTCGGTAATCTATACGTAATCGCAGGGAACCATCATTCTTCTTTAGAAATAGCACTGGAGCACCCCATGGTGATACACTCGGTCGAATGTAACCCCGGTCTAGCAATTCTTGTAATTGATCCTTTAGTTCCCTTAACTCAATAGGCGCCATTCTATATGGTGACATTGATACCGGCTCAGTTCTGAGATAAACATTAGTCCCAAACTGTATTTCCCTATCCGGAGGTAACCCTGGTAGTTCGTCCGAAAATACATCAGGAAATTCCCTTATAGTTGGGATATCTTCAATCTTCTTAAAAGACTTTTGAGTATCCACCACATAAATCAAACATGCTTCACATCTATTACATAACAACCTTTGAGCTGTTGTTGCAGAGATTACTGACTCTAAATAGTCAGTTCTTTCTCCCACAAAGGTTACTTTAGAACCATTGGGTCCATGAAGTATCAACCTTTTCTTCTTACATTTTACATCTGCATCATACGCAGATAACCAATCCATTCCAAGAATGACTTCAAATTCATGGAATGGAAGCTGGAAATTTAATCCCTTGAATTTCTAGAGGACAATTCTTACATAATCTAGTCACTCGTGCACTATGTCCAAGAGGATTATTGACAATCACATCACTAGATATTTTCTCCATAGGAATCTTTCTTTGCTCTACTATTTTAGTGCTAATGTATGAATGAGTCGAACCCGGATCAATTAAAGTAAATATTGGTTCACCCAAGAGTCAGAGCGTACCTGCAATAATGTCCAGGTGATGCCTTTCTTCATCCGTGCGTATGTTGTAAACTCGAGTTGGGGTCCAGAATTCTCTGTTTGATGCAACTTCAGAGGCTCCCTAAGTCGATATCCTGTGTTGTCCACCACCTCGGCCTTGACCTCTAGGATGAGCAGCTACAGATCTTTCAGATTGATTAGATTTCTTTGCCTGATCCTCTGGACAATCTCTGATAAAGTGTTTAGTGCTACCACATCTGTAGCAAACTCCTGAACCCACTCGGCAAACTCCCATATGCCGATTTCCATAAGTTTCATACTCTGGAAACAAAGGCCTGCTCGACCCGGCAGGTGAAGTTTGAGCATTTTGCTATTTTTTTAATAAAGGATTCTTTCGAGTAAATCCTGACTCATTTCTTCCTTGAGATCGATTACTTATACCTCGTTTAGATTGTGTTGAGGTAAAAGTCTCACCAGACCTCTTGGAAGCTCGAGAAAATTGAGCTTTGACTCGTTCCATATAGGCTCTTTCCATAGCCTTCGCTCTATTCACAGCTTCTTGGAAGTTTGACAGATTCATGCCCAATAAAATCTCCTTGGGCCTTGGGTGCAGCTTTTCTATAAACCATTCACATCTAGACTTTTTAGTCGGCATCAACTCAGCTGCGTACCGACTCAGTCTATTAAAATCTAACTCGTACTCATAAACTGTATGAGTATCTTGTTTAAGATCCAGGAACAACTGCAGCATTTCTCTTTTGAACTGTTCCATGATATAATTAGCTTTAAATGCCTCCTGGAAAAATGTCCAATTTATTTTAGCAGTGGGTACTAACTCCGTGGCACTGGACCACCAGATACGAGCATGTCCTCTTAGTAAGGAAACAGCTCCTTCCAACATCTCTGTGTTGGTGCAACCAAGCCCTTCCATTAAAATCTTAACATCATTTAACCATAGGTCGGCAGCCATCAGCCCGCCTGTGAAATTCTGGGGCTTTGAGCATTTTAAGTTTTTTCACTGTTGATGCGTTAATCGACACGGGTACCGGAGCTGGTACTGGTGCTGGGGGCTGAAGTCTATTTACCATAGCCTCAAGAGCTTGTACTAATGCCCCATATTCTTGTGTCGGAGCTCTTTGTTGCACCGGTGGATCTGCTGGGGTAGGAGCGGGAGGTGGAGCCTGCTGAACATCATTGCTCCCACTCTGAACCTCCTCCTAATCCTTGCGACCTCTTGCTTGACGCGACCCAGCAGTACTCGACATTATCGTATACTACAATAACCGATTCATATATATACATATAAGAAGAAAAATCAAGTTACACCGATAGTACATCAGTAATACTGACATCCTAGGGGCATGTACTTTACAACAAATCACTTTGACTCGGTTTAACCTCCAGAATCGGCTAAAACTATAGCTCTGGTACCAATAAATGTAACACCCTTAACGTATACTCGTAGACCAAATATACACTAAAGATGTTACAAAGTTATTAAGAAGACTCGACTTAATTTTTTTTTCAAATTTTATCTTGTAGTTAACCCTTTTCGATTTTGAATTGAAATCTACATCAGCCTATGGCAGCTAGTTTCGACCCTAGTTTGTTTTATAAAATTTATAGAAATGTTATTGAGATAAAAATATTATTTAGGGTGAAAACTAGGTATCCTGCCTAGACCCTTTCTTGATTTTAAAATTATTACACGATTAGGGTTAAACAATATTTAACTATGTCATAAATCATAATCATTTGGAATAAACCATATTCTAAGTCCATACATTCGTAATAATACGTAAACACATTATAAAGTTAAGTCTACAAAATAGTTATACTTTAAACTTACAAACATACTAGTACATGCCCACTAGACATCAAAATTGTAACGTAAAATGTACATACCGTGAACTACTATTATAATTTGATTTAACAAAATACTGCTCTTTCTCACCACTTTACTTCGGAGAACCTATGTGTGGAATAAACACACGCTAAGTACAAACTTAGTGAGGCATAGTTTCATTTAGCAAGCATAAAATAAAATAATACTTATCATATGATATCATATAAAGTTCTCTACCTAAGATAGGATAGTACTATCAAGGTTTCCATAGTCACTAGATATTAATGTGCATATCACAAATTTCTAACTTGATCATGGTTCCATTACTCTATCATCATCAAGTAAATTATATGCATAACATAGATCATATATAATATTTTTCATATACATAACATAATTCACATACATAACATGATTCACATTCAGGACATGGTTCATATACGTAACATGATTCATATTCATGACATGATCCATTTATAACATGATTCTCATAGGTGGCATATTTCATTTGCATGACATGATTTTCATAAGTGGCATAATTCATATACGTGATATCATTCATATACATAACATGATTTAATTACATAACATATTTCATATACGTGACATGATTCATTTCTCATTGCCCAAAGTACAATATATGAGATTGAGGTACGTTAGTCATCTTGAAATGACATCGTAGTGTTTAACGTAAACGTGAAGATGAGTATGTATTCGGGGATGCTCTTTGCTCCCCATAAACATGAAGCACCTCGACAGTGCACTCGGGCACAGTGGGCGTAGATCCCCAGGGTGCATGTGACACAATCATTTTGTCACAATATCTGTTTGATAACATGAACATAAGGGTGCAGCTGCTAAATACTCTATGGCATGCCAACTATACCATGGACTCTCATAAACAATACTTGGGCATTTCTTTCATCATCAACTCAATGTCATAATTAATCATATAAATAGACATTTCATGTTTTATGCTTCATCATAAATAGTCATGGCAAACATACATCATTATCATTTCTTAGAATAATAATTCATACTTCATATTCCATTTAATCTACTTTTATTGCAACATGCAATAGATCATCATATATATATAAGGCAATACTATTTTTAATTTAAGGTCAACTATTCGCTAGTCTTCCTAATTGCAATTTAAAACATATAGATGCACTCACATGTTTTTAGTGCAGTACAGCCTCACTAAGCTTTACTCACGATTCTTATCCTTCTTTTTATCACTTGGGTCTCCTTCGTTTTCTTTTAAAACTGTATAAAACCAATCGACATATACATCACCATTCTTGTTTTCGACTTAAATCTAACAATGCTAATTTAATTCTTAAACATGGCTATTTGAATATAAATTTTTTTGAAAATTTTCCCAATACTCTACAAGTTTCTGAATTAGTCCCTAAATCTTTAGTGACCAATTTGGACATTAAACAATTGTTCAAAACCATTTTTAAACAATTTTCCATAATTAATTACTTATTTTGGACTATTTCCTTTTTAGTCCTTCAACTTTATAAAAGTGAAAATTTAGTCACTACATTGCTTTTGTACATTAAATTAATGTACAATTAAACCTTTCACTTAATTCTAACATCCATATACATTTTCCTTTAACTTCCAAACTTTATTCAATTTAGTCCTTAATTAAACTTTCTTTTTGAGTTTGATCCCTCATGTTTCCTTTCTTGACATTTCAATCCTTCAACTTTCATAACATGCTTAAATCTTCAATTCTATCAATTTTCCATAAATTCAAGACCAATCCCTAATTTTTACTGAATTGCCAAATTGGTCCTTGAATTTCCAAAAATTTCATTTTGGTCCCTAATCATCAATTCATGCTACTTTCACCATAATTCAAGGATTCCCATGCTAAATAAAATTCACAATAATTACCCCTAAATTTTCCAAAATTTTGAAATTGTCCCTTAATTTACAACTTGGGAAATTATTCAACATATCATCAAAATAGGTCTCCTAACATCATAATTCAATTAATTTCATCCTTAATTTAGCTTCCTAACCAAAACCCCCAAATTTTAGGGTTAGGGTTTATAATCTCTAACATGGAATTTATCCAATTTCAACCTTAATTCCATGTTTAAATCATCATTTTAACTATCTACAAGTCTAATTCCATCATCAACTTCAATTTCCACAATCAATCTTCATCCATAACATAACTCATACTTGACTTTTATTGTAATAACCCAAAATTTGCTATGTTAATTTAGGGTCATTTAGTATTAAGATAAGGACTTAAAAGCTTACTTAGTGACTAAAATAACAAAAATGCAAAAATTGGGATTTTCTCAATTATGGACTGTAGAAAAGAAGTTTATGAGGTTTTAAGGTGTCATGTGATAGAGAACGAGTAAAATAGAATACTCGTAAAATTTGGTTAAAATCCAATGAAAATTGGAATAGGAATTTAAGGTTAAAGTTTAGTGACCAAAATGATAAGTTTTAAAACTTGGGTGATAGAAATGGAAATAAGAAAAGTTGAGGGACCAAAGTTGTAATTTCCTAAAAGTTAGGTATTTTATTTTATAAATAGATAGAGCACCTATAGGAGTGGATCGAATGAGGAATTAATGGTTTGATCCGATATTTCGATTATTGGGAAAATCATAGTCAAAGTTTAAGTAGAATTTGGATACCCAGATCGAATTGAAAAATTATGAAATTTTACTATATGATAGAAAAAGGTTATAAAAGTCATTTCCAGGTGTTGAAGAATTTATCAGTAATTATTTTATCATGTACATGGATTAAACATATCATGGAGAAAAATCTAATATAGATTACGGGAATAAAAATGTAGTATAAGATATTGAATTTAGATCGAACTGCAAAGTTAAGCATGCTCAGGACATAGGATGGGTAACCTCCGGGAAGGTCCCATAAAAGTGTTTTTGATCGATATTTTGGACACAGTAAGAGTAGAGAAAATTCGTATGGATTATCGATAAAGGAATTCTAAGAGAAATTTTATTCTATGAAGATTTTTTATAATTATCGGAATAATAGACTGAGATAGGGAAATTCAGTCTAAGTCCTTGGAGAAGGAAGTTTTATGGGATAATAGAGTTTATTTCTTTAATATGAAAATATAGAATTTTCGGAATAAATCTAATAGCTTGGGAAATAAAAAATCGCAGTAGAAGTATTTTATGAATATCGGGAAATCGGATCGAACTGGAATTTCAGAGGCTAATCCAAAAGCCATGGAAAAGTCATAAAATACTATTTTATGAATATTTTATTATAGTTGGTTGGATTCCAACTAGATTTAGTTGAATTTTTACAAGAATGGCAAACTAGTAAATAAAAACTAGTTGGAGGGCAAATTGTTCATTTTGCCCCAATGTCATTTTTGAAATATTTAAAAAGTTATAAGTGTAATTTTGGAAAGAGGTAATGGGAGATTTAATCTTGGCCCTTGATTGATGATAAGATTAATCTCAACCATTAGATTTTAATGGCAAAATTGTAATTTCACTATTAAATGAATTTAACATTCATTTAATAGTCACATGTGTATAATAATAGTGAAAAGATGAACTCCAGCCAAAAAACGTGAGATGTTAGGGAAAGAAAGAGAAAATTTTTCCAAGCTCGATTCAAGCCCCGAAACTCAATTTTCAGGTAATCTCTTCGACTACAAAGTTGTTCTACTCTTCAAGCTCTATCTTTTGATATCAATAATTCATAGAATCCATGCTTGATTGATGAGAATTTGCATGAGAAAAAAATTAGGGTTTATGGATCAAATTAGGGCTTTTGAGATTTTAGGATTCCATGATTGAATTCAAGTTGAAATCAAGCTAGTATGATGTTAAAATCATGATATTGAGTTGGGATTTAAGTTCTACATGTTTTGATTATTATGAAGATGATTAGGGTTTATGGATTCAAGTTTAATTTAGGGTTTGTGATGTTGAATTAATGATTTAGCAGGCTTGATTTGTTGTTTGGAAGCAAGACCCTAAGTTAATTTGATAGGGACCAATTCGACAATCTTAAAAGTTAGAGGGCCAAATCTGAATTTGTATGGAATTGGTGTGTATTTATATTATTAAGGATGTTGGAGATGTGAAATTGATGTTTGAATGCTAAACCGATGTTAAATTGAATTAGTGACTATTTTGACAATTTGTCAAAGTTAAGTGACCAATTCGGAAATGTGGTTTTGGATAAGGACTAAATCTAAATTTTGTTGTAATGATGGAATTAAGGTGGTAATGTTAATTGAGGACTAGTTTGCAATGTTAAGAAATTTGGATCCTTACCTTTGCATTATTAGTGACCATTCGATAAAGAAGGAAAATTAGAGGGAACTATTGTGAATAATTGTTTGATGAAGAAGGTGATAAGTTGGTGGTTTAAAGCAAATAATGGGACTAAATTGACAAGTAGAGAAGTAAGGAGAAGTTATTATAAAAGTTGAAGTTAATTATGGAACCTATGTAGAAAATTGGATTATGGCAGTAAGTTTGAAAATTCACCATAAATTCTACAAAAATGGTTAGATGGTGAATAATATAGCGATGTAAAGATTTGTTTGTCTAGTTTCGCCTCCAACAAACGGAAACCGATTTTGAGTTTTGAGTTAAAATATATGCTTTTTAATCGAATAAAGGTCAGAAAATTTACAGAGCAGTTTTTTGTCAGGGCAGCTCCGTGACGGGAGTTTGAAGAATTTTCATAATTTTTTGTAGATTTTATTAATTTATGTGGCTTATACCTTTAGAAACGTTATTGAATCTAGTTTCTTCAATATAAAGGGAATTAAGATCCAGTATGTATTATGTCCGATATAAGTAAATCTTTGAAGGTAGCACAAGCTATCAGGAAATAGAATTTGATACATTTTGTATCTAAATGTTTGATAACAAGCTCGGAAGAATTATTGGAAGTTCAAAATGGTCATTCAGGACCAAAATGAATTTTTGGACAGCATAAGGTAAGAAAGAAAATTATGGAAATTTTTATGTTAAATGATTAGATAGCTTGATTGAAATATTGTTCGAAGTGAATTTAACAAATGTTTGTTTATATTTGTGTGGTTAACCAAGTCAAATCTGAATCAAAAGAAGATTCGAGGTACTATGAAGGAAAGGATCGAGTAGAATTTAGTAAGGCATGCTAATAAATGGCCCAGGTGATTGTATTTTATTTATTTATTATGTATGTGAGATGAATGAATGCATTTTTATCTGTTTATATATATATGATGTGAAGAGAACTTGCAATAAGTCAACTTTGATAATAGTGAAAATGTATGTTGAATAAAGAAATATTAAATGGCATATGTGATACATGGATATGGAATAACGATTTATCTAAGATAAATCGAATTTTAGATTTTGGGTAGGAAATGCCCATTATCGAATTATGGTTGATAGTTTTGATGAATTCGATATTGAAGATAAAATATGGGATGTGAGTTGCCCTATTATATGAACAATGATGATTGATCTAAAAGGAAATAAATTGCCCAAGTACTAGTGTGAAGTCTTTGGTATAATTGGATATCCATAGAGTCACTTCGCAGCTGCGTCCTAATGTAGGCACTTCGGTGCTGAGATAATGTAGGCACTTCGGTGCTGAGAAAAACACTAATGTGTTGTGCGAGGAGCAAAGGGGGTCCTTGAGTACGTACTCACCATCAGACGCTACGGCATTGTAGACACTACGGAGTCAGACTCGATTACCATAGATTCACATGAAAATCGTTGGTATAGTTGGATATCCATAGAGTCCTAGAAGCTGCGTGAAAGCACTACGGTGCAAGAAAGGCATTACGGAGTCAAGAAAGGCTCTACAGAGTTAGGAAAGGCTCTACAGATTTAGTTCAAACACTACGGTGTTACATAGCACAAAAAGTGTGATTATATGAGGAGCAAACAATGTCCTCAAGTACGTACTCATTTTAGTCATTTCGGAGATGTAAACGTTACGATGTCATAGACACTACGGTGTCGTGATGACTCACGTACCATAGCTTCACATGATTTTGTACTTTGGGATATGATAAAGAAATTGATATGCAAATGATTTCATGAAGGAAGTATGACTATGATAAAAGAAACGATGTGCAAATGATTGCATGATGAAAGTATGGTTATGTTAAAGAATATGATAGGCAAATGATTACGTGATAAAAGCACGACTACTTGATGATCATGAACCATTAATATCATGATTCTATGACAAAATTGATAGATGATATGAATCATATTGAAAGCATGTTTATGGTGAAGAAATTTTTATGCATGTGAGCACTTGATGAACATAGAACAATAATGACATAACTCTTAAGATAGTCATGATACATGACTAATTCTGCATTACAGATGACTTGATTTTATACTTTGGCTATAATACTTAAAATGCAATTATGCAAGTAGTTAAGCTTAAAAGTTTAATGTACACAAGACTGGTAAGATAGATCAAATCTTGTGATTTGAATATTATATTTGACAAATGAACTATATAAGTAAGGTAGTTCTATATATATGATAAAATGATATCAACTGCAATTGAAAATCATTTGCCATCTTATAGAGCTGTGTTATAATTATTCTTTATATTGTTATGATTATGTTTCACTAAGTTATACTTAACGTATGTTTTGTATCACACGTAGGTACTTCAGATTTGATAGCAAAAGAGGAGCTGCACATTGTTGAATCAAGTTAGCTTGTACTAATAGTAAGTATCACCTCATCCTAGTTTAGTGGGGCATGTATAGATATTAAATAATTAGCTATTCCGTATGATCTAGCATCATGACTTAGTTTGAAGAATTATTCTTTAAACGGTTTTATACTTAGTTGGTCATTTATCGCGTAGTGATTTTAAAAACAAGAAAGTATCTAGGCAGTATACATAGTTTTCACCCTGAATTATATTCTCATTTTAATAACTGCTTAAAGTATTTTACAAACCAATTCAGGGTCAAAACTAGATGCGGTTGCTAGACATAGTTTTGTTTGAAAACTGAGAAAGGGCCAACCACTGAACTACTATGTTAAAAAACTTTACATGTCAGGAAATCAGTTAAAAATTTTAGTAACATCTTCAATGTATATTAAATCATCAAATATACATTGTGGGTCTTACATTTAGTGGTATCAGAGCAAAGGTTTAGCCGATTCTAGAGGTTAAACCGAGTTCAATATGATTTTGTTAAAGTGTACATGCCCCTAGGATGTGATGCTACTGATATATTGCTTGTATACCTTGGTGTAGCTCCTCAATAGTATGAATGAGACTCTAATGGTTATAAGAAAAATAAGGTGCTGTTAAATTTCATCAGTTGACGAATTTTTAAGGGTTAAGAAAAGACCCATAGTGGATACAACACAGTGAAATAAATATGATAGTTAACTTCTATTCAGAATGAATTATCTGTATAATAGAGAATTGGTACAGTAATTATAAGAATATAGAGAATACTCCGATTGTAAGGAAATTTCCAAATGTGTTTTTGGATGAATTACTAGGATTACCTCCAGAATAAGAGGTACAGTGCGATATTGACATATAATTCGAGAATAAAGCAGGTATTGATAGCACCTTATAGAAAGGCACCAACTTAGTTAGAGGAACTGAAAGCTTAGCTGTAAGAGCTATTAGATTGGAGTTATATTCGATCGAGTGAGTTGTTATGAAGCGCTTCAGTATTATTCGTAATGAAGAAAGATGATTCTTTACGATTAAGTATAGAACATCAACAGTTAAATAGGGTAACAATAAAGAATAAATAATCTGTTACTAAGGATTGGGGATTTGTTTGACCAGTACCGAGGTATAGTTGTGTTTCCAAAGAATTGACCTTTAATTGGGTTATTATCAATTAAAAGTTAAAGAAGAAAATATACCGAAGACAGTACCCAGAACTCGTTATGGATACTATGAGTTCTTAATGTTGTCGTTTGGACTTACAAACGCTCTGCCACATATAAGATTTTGATGAATAGGGTGTCTCAACCCTACTTGGACCAGTTCATGGTGAAAGAAAAGAAAATAAATTTTTAATAAAAAATAGTTAGATTGAACTATTCTGATCTTTGAAGATAAGTTTCGAGCCTAAAGTATTGGGAACACAGGATTGTAGGAAAGGAAGTTGAACTATAACCCGATATTTGACGTATGATAAAGAACCGATGAAAATCCTAGCCTATGGAATTAAAAGGAATAAGGAAAAAGAAAATTCCATTGATCAAAATCCTTTGGAGGAACCATAAAGTGGATGAGGCACCTTGGGAGACCAAGAAGAAAATGAGAGAATAATACCCGAAACTATTTAAAACAGGTACGTTTTGAAAATTCGAGGACGAATTTTCTTAAGGGGGAAGAATTGTAATACCCCAAATTTTTTATGTTAATTTAGGGTCATTTAGCATTAAGATAAGGACTTAAAAGCTTACTTAGTGACTAAAATGATAAAAATGCAAAAGTTAGGATTTTCTCAATTATGGACTGTAGAAAAGAAGTTTCTGAGGTTTTAAGGTGTCAGGTGATAGAGAATGAGTAAAATAGAATACTCGCAAAATTTGGTTAAAATCCAAGGAAAATTGGAATGGGAATTCAAGGTTAAAGTTAAGTGAGCAAAATGATAAGTTTTAAAACTTGGGTGATAGAAGTGGAAATATGAAAAGTTGAAGGACCAAAGTTTTAATTTACTAAAAGTTAGGTGTTTTATTTTATAAATAGATAGAGCACCTATTGGTGTGGATCGAATGAGGAATTACTGGTTTGATATGATATTTTGATTATTGGGAAAATCATAGTCAAAGTTTAAGTAGTATTTGGATACCCAGATCGAACTGAAAAATTATGAAATTTTACTATATGATAGAAAAAGGTTATAAAAGTCATTTCCAAGTGTTGAAGAATTTATCAGTAATTATTTTATCATGTACATGGATTAGACAGATCATGGAGAAAAATCTAATATAGATTACGAGAATAAAAATGTAGTATAAGATATTGAATTTAGATCGAACTGCAAAGTTAAGCATGCCCAGGACATAGGATGGGTGACTTCTGGGAAGGTCCCATAAAAGTGTTTTCGATCGATATTTTAGACTCAAGAAGAGTAGTAGAAAATTCGTATGGATTATCGATAAAGGAATTCTAAGAGAAATTTTATTCTATGAAGATTTTCGATAATTATCGGAATAATAGACTGAGATAGGAAAATTCAGTCTATGTCCTTGGAGAAGGAAGTTTTTATGGGATAATAGAGTTTATTTCTTTAATATGAAAATATAGAATTTTCGGAATAAATCTAGTAGAATTTAGTGAGGCATGCTAATAAATGGCCCGGTGAGTGTATTTTATTTATTTATTATATATGTGAGATGAATGAATGCATTTTTTTTTTTACATTTATATATATATGATGTGAAGAGAACTTGCAATAAGTCAACTTTGATAATAATGAAAATGTATGTTGATCAAAGAAATATTAAATGGCATATGTGATACATGGATATGGATTAATGATTTATCTAAGATAAATCAAATTTCAGATTTTGGGTAGGAAATGCCCATTATCGAATTATGGTTGATAGTTTTGCTTAATTTGATATTGAAGATAAAATATGGGATGTGAGTTGCCCTATTATATGAACAATGATGATTGATCTAAAAGGAAATAAATTACCCAAGTACTAGTGTGAATTCTTTGGTATAATTGGATATCCATAGAGTCACTTCGCAGCTGCGTCCTAATGTAGGCACGCCGGTCTTCTAATGTAGGCACCGGTCTTTGAGAAAAACACAAATGTGTTGTGCGACGAGCAAAGGGCATCCTCGAGTACGTACTCACCATCAGACGCTACGGTGTTGTAGGCACTATGGTGTCAGACTCGTATACCATAGATTCACATGAAAATCCTTGGTATAGTTGGATATCCATAGAGTCCCAGCACTACGTGCAAGAAAGCACTACGGTGTAGGAAAGGCTCTACAGAGTTAGGAAAGGCTCTACGGATTTAGTTCAAACACTACGGTGTTATATAGCACAAAAAGTGCAATTATATGAGGAGCAAACAAGCATCCTCGAGAACGCACTCATTTTAGTCATTTTTGGCGATGTAGGCGTTACGATGTCATAGACACTACGGTGTCGTGATGACTCGCGTACCATAGCTTCACATGATTTTTTACTTTGGGATATGATAAAGAAATTGATATGCAAATGATTGCATGAAGGAAGTATGACTATGATAAAAGAAACGATGTGCAAATGATTGCATGATGAAAGTATGGCTATGTTAAAGAATATGATAGACAAATGATTACGTGATAAAAGCACGACTACTTGATGATCATGAACCATTGATATCATGATTCTATGACAAAATTGATAGATGATATGAATCATATTGAAAGCATGTTTACGTTGAAGAAATTTTTATGCATGTGAGCACTTGATGAACATAGAACAATAATGACATAACTCTTAAGATAGTCATGATACATGACTAATTACGCTTTACAGATGACTTGATTTTATACTTTGGCTATAATACTTAAAATGCAATTATGCAAGTAGTTAAGCTAAAAGTTTAATCTACACAAGACTGGTAAGACATATCAAATCTTGTGATTTGAATATTATATTTGTCAAATGAACTATATAAGTAAGTTCTATATATATATATATGATAAAATGATATCAATTGCAATTGAAAATTATTTGCCATCTTATAGTAAGCTGTGTTATTATAATTATTCTTTATATTATTATGATTATGTTTCACTAAGTTATACTTAACGTATGTTTTGTATTACACGTAGGTACTTCAGATTTGATAGCAAAAGAGGAGCTGCACTTTGTTAAACCAAGTTAGCTTGTACTAACAGTAAGTATCACCACATCCTAATTTAATGGGGCATGTATAGATATTATATAAGTAGCTATTCCATATGATCTAGCATCATGACTTAGTTTGAAGAATTAAAAATTTTAGAAAGATGCTTTAAACGGTTTTATACTTAGTTGGTCATTTATCGCGTAGTGATTTTAAAAACAAGAAAGTATCTAGGCAGCATACATAGTTTTCACCCTGAATTATATTCTCATTTTAATAACTGCTTAAAGTATTTTACAAACCAATTCAGGGTCAAAACTAGTTGCGGTTGCTAGACATAGTTTTGTTTGAAAACTGAGAAAGGGCCAACCACTGAACTACTTTGTTAAAAAAATTACATGTCAGGAAATCAGTTAAAAATGTATATTAAATCATCAAATATACAAAGGTTTAGTGGTATCGGACGTTAAACCTAGTTCCAATATGATTTTGTTAAAGTGTACATGCCCCTAGTATGTGATGTTATTGATATATTGCTTGTATACCTTGGTGTAGCTCCTCAATAGTATGAATGAGACTCTAATGGTTATAAGAAAAATAAGGTGCTGTTAGATTTCATCAGTTGAATAATTTTCAAGGGTTAAGAAAAGACCCATAGTGGATACAACACAGAGAAATAAATATGATAGTTAACTTCTATTCAGAATGAATTATCTGTATAATAGAGAACTGGTACAGTAATTATAAGAAGATGGAGAATACTCTGATTGTAAGGAAATTTCCAAATATGTTTTTGGATGAATTACTAGGATTACCTCCAGATTAAGAGGTACAGTTCGATATTGACATTTAATTCGAGAATAAAGCAGGTATTGATAGCACCTTATAGAAAGGCACCAACTTAGTTAGAGGAACTGAAAGCTTTTGTAAGAGCTATTAGATTGGAGTTATATTCGATCGAGTGAGTTGTTATGAAGTGCTTGGTATTATTCGTAATGAAGAAAGATGATTCTTTACGATTAAGTATAGAACATCAACAGTTAAATAGGGTAACAATAAAGAATAAATAATCTGTTACTAAGGATTGGGGATTTGTTTGACCAGTACCGAGGTATAGTTGTGTTTCCAAAGAATTGACCTTTAATTGGGTTATTATCAATTAAAAGTTAAAGAAGAAAAATATACCGAATACAAGATCTTAACTCGTTATGGATACTATGAGTTCTTAATGTTGTCGTTTGGACTTACAAACGCTCTGCCACATATAAGATTTTGATGAATAGGGTGTCTCAACCCTACTTGGACCAGTTCATGGTGAAAGAAAAGAAAATAAATTTTTAATAAAAAATAGTTAGATTGAACTTTTCTGATCTTTAAGATAAGTTTTGAGCCTAAATTATTGGGAACACAGGATTGTAGGAAAGGAAGTTGAACTATAACCCGATATTTGACGTATGATAAAGAACCGATGAAAATCTTAGCCTATGGAATTAAAAGGAATAAGGAAAAAGAAAATTCCATTGATCAAAATCCTTTGGAGGAACCATAAAGTGGATGAGGCACCTTGGGAGACCAAGAAGAAAATGAGAGAATAATACCCGAAACTATTTAAAACAGGTACGTTTTGAAAATTCGAGGACGAATTTTCTTAAGGGGGAAGAATTGTAATACCCCAAATTTTTTATGTTAATTTAGGGTCATTTAGCATTAAGATAAGGACTTAAAAGCTTACTTAGTGACTAAAATGATAAAAATGCAAAAGTTAGGATTTTCTCAATTATGGACTGTAGAAAAGAAGTTTCTGAGGTTTTAAGGTGTCAGGTGATAGAGAATGAGTAAAATAGAATACTACTTAAAATTTGGTTAAAATCCAAGGAAAATTGGAATGGGAATTCAAGGTTAAAGTTAAGTGAGCAAAATGATAAGTTTTAAAACTTGGGTGATAGAAGTGGAAATATGAAAAGTTGAAGGACCAAAGTTTTAATTTACTAAAAGTTAGGTGTTTTATTTTATAAATAGATAGAGCACCTATTGGTGTGGATCGAATGAGGAATTACTGGTTTGATATGATATTTTGATTATTGGGAAAATCATAGTCAAAGTTTAAGTAGTATTTGGATACCCAGATCGAACTGAAAAATTATGAAATTTTACTATATGATAGAAAAAGGTTATAAAAGTCATTTCCAAGTGTTGAAGAATTTATCAGTAATTATTTTATCATGTACATGGATTAGACAGATCATGGAGAAAAATCTAATATAGATTACGAGAATAAAAATGTAGTATAAGATATTGAATTTAGATCGAACTGCAAAGTTAAGCATGCCCAGGACATAGGATGGGTGACTTCTGGGAAGGTCCCATAAAAGTGTTTCTGATCGATATTTTAGACTCAGTAAGAGTAGAGAAAATTCGTATGGATTATCGATAAAGGAATTCTAAGAGAAATTTTATTCTATGAAGATTTTCGATAATTATCGGAATAATAGACTGAGATAGGAAAATTCAGTCTATGTCCTTGGAGAAGGAAGTTTTTATGGGATAATAGAGTTTATTTCTTTAATATGAAAATATAGAATTTTCGGAATAAATCTAGTAGAATTTAGTGAGGCATGCTAATAAATGGCCCAGGTGAGTGTATTTTATTTATTTATTATATATGTGAGATGAATGAATGCATTTTTTTCTGTTTATATATATATGATGTGAAGAGAACTTGCAATAAGTCAACTTTGATAATAATGAAAATGTATGTTGATCAAAGAAATATTAAATGGCATATGTGATACATGGATATGGATTAATGATTTATCTAAGATAAATCAAATTTCAGATTTTGGGTAGGAAATGCCCATTATCGAATTATGGTTGATAGTTTTGCTTAATTTGATATTGAAGATAAAATATGGGATGTGAGTTGCCCTATTATATGAACAATGATGATTGATCTAAAAGGAAATAAATTACCCAAGTACTAGTGTGAATTCTTTGGTATAATTGGATATCCATAGAGTCACTTCGCAGCTGCGTCCTAATGTAGGCACTTCGGTGCTGAGAAAAACACAAATGTGTTGTGCGACGAGCAAAGGGCATCCTCGAGTACGTACTCACCATCAGACGCTACGGTGTTGTAGGCACTATGGTGTCAGACTCGTATACCATAGATTCACATGAAAATCCTTGGTATAGTTGGATATCCATAGAGTCCTAGCAGCTGCGTGAAAGCACTACGGTGTAGGAAAGGCTCTACAGAGTCAGGAAAGGCTCTACGGAGCCAGTTCAAACACTACGGTGTTATATAGCACAAAAGTGCAATTATATGAGGAGCAAACAGCATCCTCGAGAACGCACTCATTTCAGTTGCTTTGGCGATGTAGACGTTACGATGTCATAGACACTACAGTGTCGTGATGACTCGCGTACCATAGCTTCACATGTTTTTTTACTTTGGGCTATGATAAAGGAATTGATATGCAAATGATTGCATGAAGGAAGTATGACTATGATAAAAGAAACGATGTGCAAATGATTGCATGATGAAAGTATGGCTATGTTAAAGAATATGATAGACAAATGATTACGTGATAAAAGCACGACTACTTGATGATCATGAACCATTGATATCATGATTCTATGACAAAATTGATAGATGATATGAATCATATTGAAAGCATGTTTACGTTGAGGAAATTTTTATGCATGTGAGCACTTGATGAACATAGAACAATAATGACATAACTCTTAAGATAGTCATGATACATGACTAATTCTGCTTTACAGATGGCTTGATTTTATACTTTGGCTATAATACTTAAAATGCAATTACGCAAGTAGTTAAGCTAAAAAGTTTAATCTACACAAGACTGGTAAGACATATCAAATCTTGTGATTTGAATATTATATTGGTCAAATGAACTATATAAGTAAGGCAGTTCTATATATATATATATGATAAAATGATATCAACTGCAATTGAAAATTATTTGCCATCTTACAGAACTGTGTTATTATAATTATTCTTTATATTATTATGATTATGTTTCACTAAGTTATACTTAACGTATGTTTTGTATTACACGTAGGTACTTCAGATTTGATAGCAAAAGAGGAGCTGCACTTTGTTAAACCAAGTTAGCTTGTACTAACAGTAAGTATCACCACATCCTAATTTAATGGGGCATGTATAGATATTATATAAGTAGCTATTCCATATGATCTAGCATCATGACTTAGTTTGAAGAATTAAAAATTTTAGAAAGATGCTTTAAACGGTTTTATACTTAGTTGGTCATTTATCGCGTAGTGATTTTAAAAACAAGAAAGTATCTAGGCAGCATACATAGTTTTCACCCTGAATTATATTCTCATTTTAATAACTGCTTAAAGTATTTTACAAACCAATTCAGGGTCAAAACTAGTTGCGGTTGCTAGACATAGTTTTGTTTGAAAACTGAGAAAGGGCCAACCACTGAACTACTTTGTTAAAAAAATTACATGTCAGGAAATCAGTTAAAAACTTTAGTATCAGAGCAAAGGTTTAGCCAATTCTGGACGTTAAACCTAGTCCAATATGATTTTGTTAAAGTGTACATGCCCCTAGTATGTGATGTTATTGATATATTGCTTGTATACCTTGGTGTAGCTCCTCAATAGTATGAATGAGACTCTAATGGTTATAAGAAAAATAAGGTGCTGTTAGATTTCATCAGTTGAATAATTTTCAAGGGTTAAGAAAAGACCCATAGTGGATACAACACAGAGAAATAAATATGATAGTTAACTTCTATTCAGAATGAATTATCTGTATAATAGAGAACTGGTACAGTAATTATAAGAAGATGGAGAATACTCTGATTGTAAGGAAATTTCCAAATATGTTTTTGGATGAATTACTAGGATTACCTCCAGATTAAGAGGTACAGTTCGATATTAACGTTTAATTCGAGAATAAAGCAGGTATTGATAGCACCTTATAGAAAGGCACCAACTTAGTTAGAGGAACTGAAAGCTCAGCTGTAAGAGCTATTAGATTGGAGTTATATTCGGTCGAGTGAGTTATGAAGTGCTTCAGTATTATTCGTAAAGAAGAAAAATGATTCTTTACGATTAAGTATAGAACATCAATAGTTAAATAGGGTAACAATAAAGAATAAATAATTTGTCACTAAGGATTGGGGATTTGTTTGACCAGTACCAAGGTGTAGTTGTGTTTCCAAAGAATCAACCTGTAATTGGGTTATTATCAGTTAAAAGTTAAAGAAGAAAATATACCGAATACAGTACCCAGAACTCGTTACGGATACTATGAGTTCTTAATGATGTCGTTTGGACTTACAAACACTCTACCACATATAAGAATTTGATGAATAGGGTGTCTCAACCCTATTTGGACCAGTTTATGGTGAAAGAAAAGAAAAGAAATTTTTAATAGAAAAATAGTTAGATTGAACTTTTCTAAAGATAAGTTACGAGCCTAAATTATTGGGAACACAGGATTGTAGGAAAGGAAGTTGAACTATAACCCGATATTTGACGTATGACGAAGAACCGATGAAAATCTTAGCTTATGGACTTAAAATGAATAAGGAATAAGAAAATTCCACTGGTCAAAATCCTTTGGAGGAACCATAAAGTGGATGAGGCAACTTGGGAGACCAAGAAGAAAATGAGAGAATAATACCCAAAACTATTTAAACATGTACGTTTTGAAAATTCGAGGATGAATTTTCTTAAGGGGAAGAATTGTAATACCCTAAAATTTGCTATATTAATTTAGGGTCATTTAGTATTAAGATAAGGACTTAAAAGCTTACTTAGTGATTAAAATGATAAAAATGCAAAAGGTTTGATGTTATGATATAAACTGTAATTGGGATTTGCTTGCCATTTTGCAGGAAATGTATAGCACTTTTAAATGACAGGGGAATGACTTTAATAAGTTTATTTTATGTTATTTCTATACATTGAAATACTTTACTTTAATTTATAGTTGCCTCACTAAGTGAATACTTAGCGTGTGCTGTTTCACACGTAGGTTATTGGAAAATTATTGAAAGAGGAGTTAAGCATGTTAATCAAGCTGCAATATGCCAAACATCAGTAAGACATTCTAAATTTATGACATTCATTAGTGGGCATGTATCAATTTATTCGTTGGTTAATTTATAAGCTAGTTTTATGTTAGATGTTTAAAAAATTTACAAGTCAGGAAATCAGCTAAATAATTTTGTAACATCTTCAATGTGTATTTAATCATCTAATATACGTTAAGGGTGTTACATTAAGTGGAATCAGAGCTACAGGTTTAACCGGTTCTGGATGCTAAACCGAGTTTGTTATAAGTTGTTAGTAAATACATGCCCCTAGAATGTCATAATACTGATGTGTTGATTGTATGCCTTGAAGCTGCTCCCCATTAGTAATAGATGAGATAAGATTATAATAGGAAAAGTAAGACGCTACTGGATTTTTTCAATCGACGAATCTTAGAGGTCAAGAAAGGACTCACAGCGAATACAATGAAGTAAAATAGTTATTGTAATCAACTTGAGTTTGAGTTGAGTTACCTGCATTGTAAGGAGCTGGTGCAGTAATTATAAGATGTTAGTCTTTAACATCTTTACATGCACTTATGTTTATAACAACATAGATTATAAGGGAATATATCGACTACATGGAGTACCAGCCTCAATAGTATCGAATAGAGAACCGAGGTTTACTTTAAGATTTTGGAAGGTCTGAAAGATATGAATATTGAAAAGTCAGAAGAAAAATATTACTTCTAATGGATGATCTTGCGTATCGATACGTGTGTCGTTATTTTGGTTAATGTCATGGTCATGTAGTTCTATTTTCTTTCATTTTAGTCCCTGAATGTTGATGATGCAATTGAATGAGTATGGATGATCTTTTTGAGCTGGTTTTTGTCATGTGAGCAAGTAATCTGACTAATTAAGGACTGGTAACCTTAATTTCAATTTTGGTCCTATAATTTAAGGTATTTACATTTTAGTCCTCGTAATGGATGTGATGCATTTGGTTGCCTTTCTGTGATTCGTTTCCTTCAAAAATTCACATGTTGCAAGAATGTACATGTAAGATTAATAATTTGCATCTAGATAAGATAAAAGAAAAAAATGGACCAACCTTTCGTAACCTTTCTCCGGTTTGCTTCGGCAAACCTAATGTAGTTCTCTCAGTTCGGTCGGGCGTCTAGGCCGGGTCGAGGGGGTTACAATATCGGTGCGCGATACTTGCGTATCAGTACAGTACCATGCGTATCGGTACGGCCAAGCCTGTACCGATAAAGCATTTGGCTACTTGGAAATTCTCAAAACATGGGGAAATAAAGGGCATATCGGTACGCGGGCAACCGTACCAGTACGAGCTGTTGGGTATCGATACGAGGAAGATCGTACTGGTACTCAAAGCTTATTTTTGACACTTTGGCTATTTTGAAAGTATTTAAACATGTCAAATACCATTTAAAAACTTTTCAAACATATTTTTCAAGTTAATGGACTTTTGAAATATTTTTGCAAATTAGTTTAAGTCCAATTTTTTTCATTTAAGTTATATCAAAATCAAATATCTCAACAATCTCCCCCATTTTGTTATAACAAAACCACTTGAGAAATTATTTTTGAAATTTCTCCCTTTAGAAAAATAATTTTAGAAAAAGAGAATATTTCAGAAAAATATTAAAGCTCCCATTTTTCTTTTTGACATTTAGTTTTTCAAATCTATCTCTCACCTTTTTTGTTATATCAAAAATAATTTAAAACAAAGTTTGAAATCACATTTAAGTTCAAGATAACAATGGAGAGTTAAAAAAATTTACATGAAAGAATTTTTTAACAAAATGACTCCCCCTTAATCAAGCATCAATAAAATTGTTAGTCCAACAATTCAAGAGAAAAGAAATTAAATAAATGTAACAAGAAATTCAATTCAAACATGTCATGTATCAAAATATATCAGTAGGCACACAAAGCATGGCAAAAACGAGACAAAATTGTCCCTTTTTTTACTGTGTATAACGGTACAGAGACATACGTATCGGTAGTTGGTTGAAGGCCGTATCAGTACAGTATGGGCGGTATTGGTACCGAAGGTACGAACTGGTGAAAATGCAGCAAAATCAACTCAAAAAACCTCACAACTTAGTTTTAAGTTCATAAAAAGGCTCTTTTAAGTCCTAGATACACATTTTGATCATTTTTTGCCACAAATTAACAACATGCTTGTAACCCCTTAAACCCGACCCAAAAGAAATAGGATAATCTAGAAAGTCGTGCTTGAAAACTTGTCCCTCAAGAAACGATATTAGGTTTAAAAATTGTTAAATACAAAATTTTTATTAAAAGTAATTAAACTCACGTAATATCACATTCATATAAAACGTTGTCGTATAACATTATTTTAGAAAAGTTGATAAATTATTCAAAATATCGACTAAATACATGCTAAATAATAAACCCCAAATAGTAATGTCCAACGTCCAGAATTACATAAAAATCCAAAATAAGACAATAGAGTTCAAGTTTTCGAAATAACCCACACGGTAAAGTATAATTAAGTCTGATGAAAATGAGGTCCTGTAACCACCTTGACCCGGCCTAGACGCCCAACCGAACCAAGAAGGCTACATTAGGTTTGCCATAGCAAACTGAAGATATTCAACAAAACCCGATCCATTTTTTTCTTTTTATCTTACCTAGATGGCAATTATTAACCCTACATGTTCATCCAGACATTAGGTGCAACCCCAACTCAATCAGGCATCAATTTGACATCCAATTGACCACGTTTGCAATTTAGGGGCCAAATTGCAAATACAAAGGATTCTAGGATTAAAGCTCACTTTCAGGTTCCAACCTTCAATTAGTCAGGTTCCAACTATCATTTCAAATTTCAGCTCAATCTGATCATTCTACCACATATATTTGCCTCGGCATGAATTAGGGACTAAAATGCAAAGAAAGCATAACTGCCCAAAAGTGACATTCACTGAATAAACGGTCATTTGTATCGAAATGGATAAGCCCGTACCGATGCAGTTTGAAACACCCTATTTTGGTACACCACCAAGCCGTATCGATACGCCGTATCGATACGCCTAACTGAAATACCAAACTTTTGAATTTTTTTAAACCGTACCGATACGGTTTCTCAAGTGTTTCGATACGCGGGTTCAAGTTGCAAAAGTAATTTCCAGAGGCTAAAACTCGTATCGAAACGCCCATCCCCTTATCAGTACGCTAGGCCAAATTTGCCTAGGCGTATCGAAATGTACAAGACCTGTACCGATCTCACAAGCCTGAAATTGCCTAGCCGTACCGATACGGTCCCTCGCGTATCGGTACGCCTGGGCCTATAATGTCACATTTGGCTGATTTTTCATCCTAAAAGCACACTCAAACCACTCCAACATGCTCTAAACACAATACTAACATGTCAAACATATCTCATACCAACTAGCATCACAATTCTAACAAGTCAACAAGGATTCATGCATCAAGAGGATATCTATAGGCATGCTTCCTAATATGCACCCAGCTAACATATCCAAAAATAAACCAGCACCAAAAACAGTCCTTAAAGGTCATTTACAACCCAAGAGCAACTAAAGAAACATGCTCAAACAAGGAGTTCCACAAAACATCTCCCAAAATATAACAAGTACCCCATTGCCATTATTCATTATAGTCTAAACCAAAACATACTTTGGAAACAAGTCTTACTAAAATCCCCTTGCTTCTTACTGCCTTCCAAGACCACAATTATTTGCATTAATGGACAACGAGAGTGTAAGCACACAAGGCTTAGTGAGGAGTACTCAAAAACAAACACCATCAATGCATTTAAAACCATTTACTTAACAACATCCTTTGAAAACTCATGCCCTTTAAAAACATGCACTTTACAGCATTAAAACCAGCATATTAAACCATATGCTACGTGTATCATTATTCAACAGCAAGTCACATTGCTAACCCTCCACTTAAGCCTTCCCATGCATTACTACCAAATGCAAAGCTTAAGGAGAAACATGTATAAACCACATTATACAACATATACATTCCAATGATACATTAACAATTATATTGGCTTTCAAGTGATCATTAACAAGTCCATTAACAAAAGAGTTCATTGGATACAAGGATTCAACAAGTGTTAACCCAACACTTCAAGCCATCTCAACCGGAATAGCGATACAATCACAATCGCGGTACATTAACAACCAGATACAATAACAATCGGGTACCATAACAACCCACGGGGACATCCACCCTTATCATCGGTTAGACGCTTAATCCACTAACGGGAGTATTCGGTACTGTTTAACCCCTCTACCGTTAGGGTACTTGGATGGAGTATTCAGTACACCGTATAAACCCTCAACATCCAAGGCGACTTATTTACAGTGCACTCAATCCTATGGCAGGCCAACTATATCCGATAACAATTTTAAAACCACATTACTTGCCAATATAATTAACCAAATAACATTTACCTCACTATTTTTAACAAGCATTAAACCATGTCATTTCCAAAGCAACAACCATGCTTTAAAACACAAGTATAAACCACATACTTACAAGGATCACTTACCATGTGCATCCTTCAGCATTTCATGTTTAAAACAGTATATCAAATACTTTAAAAAATGCTTAAACAATAGGTAACATGTAAATTAAACAAGTGCATAAAACCATTTCAAACTAGCACGACCGAGAGAGAAAACCACTCTATACTTACTTCCGAGTCTAGGTAAGCGTTTCAAGCTCTACCTTAACTCCCAAAACTCTGCTCCCAAAACATCAAAATGCTTTAAACCATATTTTCACTCATAGACACGCGAAACCTCGATTCGCCGACGTGAAATCAAGTATCCAAAGCCTTCAACGCTTCTCCAATCACTTCCGGGTCAACCTTCCCTATTTTCACCACAAAACAACAGAGGATTAATGCATCATAATGCATTCCAAACACAGCAACCACAATCCTTCTCGGATTTCCACAAAACCTTTACAAACAACCCTCCACAACAACCGAAAATATAACCAAAACACTTCGATTCACAACCCAGCCTACATATGTCAATCTAACATCACTTTTAACTCCCAAAACACATCTAAAGACAGATTCAAAACAACCTACCACCTCCGGCAACCTTACATCCATATAAACACCACAAAACCTCAAAACTAACAACCTAAACAAATAGAGACTCTTGAGTTTCGGGATTCCATTGATAAAAAACACGTATCAACATTATTAAAAATCCAAAATATAGATCAAAGCATCCTTAATTACTAGAAATTAGTTCCAATCCGTGAATTAACTCATTTCCCCAAATAACTCAATTAAACATTGGAAAAACATCAAAATCAGATTAGAAACACAAAAACAAGGATCAAATGCTTGGGAATTTCAATAAAGAACCATAAAATAGAGGAGATCTCGGACCTTACCCATATTGTGAAGTTTCTCCCTCAATTGACTTGTGAAAAGCTAAGAAAACACAAGATTTCACTGAGATTTTGCATAAACAATCTTTATAAAACAATTTGAAACCATAAAATCAAGTTAGAAATCACCTCACCTCTGGAAATTTGATGAAAACGTGGTTGTTTGGCTGAGGAGAGAATGAAGAGAAAAAGTTGAGTTAAAATGACGTGATTTTTATTTTGGAAAAGGTAACTAACTTTTTAAAAAAATCCTCTTTAATTACTAATTAAACCACATGTTAAAATAAGTCAAATCAAGGCAGAAATCATCAGAACCCAATTGGTAAAATAGCTCCTTAAAGATTCTAAGTATTTGACCATTTTTCATTTTAGTCGCTTAAAAACAGTTTTCAAAACTTTCATTTTGGCCACTAACCAAAATGTCCATCTTCCAAAACTCATTTTTCAAAATTGATTCCACCATTATTAAATACATAATTAATAATTATTTTTAAGCATTTTTCTATAATTTTTCCAACATCAAAAATATACGATCCTGAAACCGACTCAAATCTCTACTCTGGTCCACCAAACCGTCTAATTACCCACTAAACCGCTAGGCTCTAAAACCGGGGTGTTACAACTATCTCCCACTTAAGAAATTTCATCCCTGAAATTTACCTGGAGAAAACAGGTGCAGAAATTGTTTCAACATGTCCGACTTGCATTCCCACGTGGTCTCCTCAACTTTGCGGTGCTTCCACAACACCTTAACCAGCTCGATTGTTTTTCCACATAGCATCTTACTGCTGGTATCAAGAACCTCTACGGGTTCCTCATCATAAGATAGGTCTGGTCTCAACTCAATCTCTTCCACCGGCATAATATGCGATGGATCCGACCTATACCTCCGCAACACCGAATCGTGGAACACATCATGAATCTTTCCCAACTCCGGAGGTAACCCCAAACGGTACGCAACAAGACCTACACACTCGACAACCTCGTATGGTCCAATAAACCTCGGGCTAAGCTTCCCTTTCTGCCCAAAACGCAACACTTTTTCCAGGGTGACACTTTCAAAAACACTTTATCAGCCACAACATACTCTATATCCCTATGCTTCAAATCCGCATAGGATTTCTGACGATCAGCAGCTGCTTTTAAGCATTCACATATTAACTTTAACTTTTCGGTCGTGCCTTTCAAAACATTCGGCATCGACACAAACTTTTCCCCCGCTTCTGCCCAACATACGGGCGTATGGCATTTCCTGCCATACAACGCCTCATAAGGTGCTATCTATATGCTAGCATGATAACTGTTATTGTAAGCAAACTCCACCAACGGCAACTGCTTCTCCTACGTTCCCTAATACTCAACAACATAACATCTTAGCATATCCTCGAGAACCTAAAACACGTGCTCCGACTGGCCATCTGTCTCAGGGTGGTACAAGGTACTAAAACTCAACCAGGTTCCCAAAGCACGATGCAAACTCACCCAAAACCTTACGGTGAACCACGGATTCCTATCCAAAATTATAGATTTGGGCACCCCGTACAAACGCACTATTTCAGAGATGTACAACTCAGCCAACCTATCCAAGGTATACGTGGTATGCACAGGCACAAAATGTGCACAGCCCGTAAATCGATCCACAATCACCCAAATAAAATCCTTTTTGGTCGGCATTAAAGGTAGTCCGAACACAAAATCCATAGTGATTCTTTCCCACTTACATTCTGGTATCCTTAACGGTTGCAGCAAGCTGGAATGAAACTAATGCTCAGCCTTCACCCGCTGGCAAACCATACACCAAGCAACGAAATTAGCCACATCCCTCTTCAGTCCAACCCAATAGTACTCCTCCTTCAACCCTCGATACATTTTAGTACTACCGGGATGTATAGTAAAAGGACTGGGTGTGCCTCAGTCAAAATAGTACGCCTTAACTCTTCGTCCTCAAGCACCACTATCTGACCTTTGAAACACAACACCCCATCATCGTTGAAATGAAATTCCGTAGTATTTCTATCCATGATATCATCCACATGAGGTACCAAACTCCCATCATACGGTTGCTTCTCCTTAATCATTTGTGACAAAGACGGCTTCACTTGCAACTCAGCCAACAACCCTCCGTCATTCGTCACACTCAACCGAGCAAACATGGCTCTCAACTCTACAGCGGTTGTACTCAAGGCATCTGCCACAACATTAGCTTTCCCCGAATGATACTCAATAGTCAGAACATAATCCTTAAGCAACTTTAACCATCTACGTTGCCTAAGATTCAACTCCTTCTCCGATATCAGATATTTCAAACTCTTATGATCCGTATAAACCACACATTTCTCACCATAGAGGTAATGACTCCAAATCTTCAAGGCAAACACAACCACTGCAAGCTCAAGATTGTGAGTAGGGTAGTTACGTTCATGCACCTTCAATTGCCTAGATGCGTACGCTACTACCTTACCCCCTTGCATCAACATGCAACCGAGCCCAACATAGGACACAACACTATAAACAACAAACTCCTTTCTCGATTCTGGTTGAACCAAGACCGAAGCTCGCGTCAAGGCTTCCTTCAACCTTTCAAAAGCTCGATGTCTATCTTCTGTCCACTCAAACCGAACATTCTTCTGTAACAACTTTGTTAACAGAGCCGCCAAACTGGAGAACCCTTCCACAAACCTTCGGTAGTAACCCGCCAAACCAAGGAAACTCCTAACCTTTGTCATGGACTTGGGCTCCTTCCAACTCATTACAACCTCAACCTTATGTGGATCAACACGAATTTCTTCGGCCGACACAACATGCTTAAGAAACACAACCTCCTTAAGCCAAAACTCACATTTGCTTAACTTGGCATAAAGCTGATTAACCAGTAGCGTCTGAAGCATAATTCTCAAATGTCTATCATGATCCTCCACGGTACAAGAGTACACAAGGATATCATCGATAAACATAACTACAAACTGATCCAAAAACTCATGAAACACACGGTTCATCATGTCCATAAAAGCAGCTGGAGCATTGGTCAAACCAAACGACATCACAAGAAAATCGTAATGCTCGTACCTCGTACGAAAGGCTGTTTTGGGTACATCCACCTCTTTCACCTTTAACTGGTAGTACCCTGACCTCAAATCTATCTTGGAAAACACCGAAGCTCCCCTGAACTGGTCAAACAGGTCATCTATCCTTGGTAAGGGATATTTGTTCTTTATTGTCAACTTATTTAGCTGTCGGTAATCTATATATATCCGCAACGTACTATCTTTCTTCTTAATAAACAACATCGGCGCTCCCCACGGTGAAATACTGGGTCTAATGAACCCACAGTCAAGCAACTCCTGCAACTGCGTTTTCAACTCCTTCAATTTCTTCAGAGCCATATGGTACGAGCAATAGATACTAGTATCGTACCCGCAAAGACCTCGATGCCAAACTCTACCTCACGGTCAGGTGGTAACCCAGGTAATTCCTCCAGAAAGACACCCGAAAACTCACATACGATGCGAACATCCTGCACCCTCAACTCCTTTGATCCAGGATTCATTTGACTTGCTTCCAAATCTGAAACAACATTAGACAAAAACTTGGCATTCTCGCCAACAACCACCACCTCGTAATCATCTGACAACCTCAAGGATATTCGTTTGGTCTCAAAATCCACCACAGCCTGATGTTCGGTCAACCAATCCATACCCAAAATCACATCAAAACCATGGAATGGTAACTCCATCAAGTCCACGGCAAACTCATGTCCCTGTACCATCAGTGGACACCTACGATAAACCTTTTAACCACGATTGTCTCCCTAAGAGAACTAGTCACTCTAACACCGACATTGAGAATTTCAACAGATATATCAAGCAGCTTAGCATGCTCACTCAAAATGTATGAATGAGTAGAACCAGAATCAACCAACGAATACAACGACAAAGACTGTAGGGTAAAAGTACCTGCAATCACATCAGTGTCATTGCGACCCTCACGGTGCACATACACCTTAGCCGGTCCACCTCCTTCGGGCTGGATAGCAACAGTATGAGATACAGTCCTATGTCTACCATCTCGATGCTGAAACCGTCCACGATCACGACCTCGCTACGAAGCAACAACAGGTGCAGCACCCTACCCACCTCGAGCCAACAACGGACAATCACGCCTCTCATGGTCGTCTGACCCACAAATCCAACAAGCATTAGCCACCATAGGCGCAAGTGCCTGACCCTCCCTGGCCAAATGCGGGCAATCTCGCCTCAAATGATCTCGGGACCACAAACCCAACAAGTGCTAAACGGGACTCTAACCTAGGCACCCTGCCCCTGGACTCCATGTCCCACAACACCTCCACCATGCCTCGACTCTGGGCAAAACCTCTTGTCACAGTGTCTCTTAGCCTAACCACCGCTATAACCTGAATCAACAGCTCTCTTACCTGAGCTAGAACCTCGTAATCCAGATGCCAAACCCAAATTCTGCTCTGTATCCTTAGCTCGTGAAACCAATACATCAAAGTCGGTGTAATCAGCAGCAAACATGTATATCTTAACATCCTGCACAAGCTCATAACGGAAACGATCACATCGCATACGCTCGTCAAGAACCAACTCAGGTGCATACCGACTCAACCTCATGAACTGCACCTCATACTCTACAATACACATACTGCCTTGCACCAAAGCCATGAACTCACGTTTCTTCTTGTTCTGTTATCGGACTCCCAAAAATTCTTCCAGAATGCTTCACAGAAGAACTCCCAGGTCACATCATCCGTCGCCATATCGGATATCGTGGTAGTCCACCATGCATAAGCATTACTCTGCAGCAGGGAAACAATACAACCCAGCTTACGATCATCGGTGCACCCTATCTGGCCCAGTATCCTCTCAGTACTGGCCAACCAACCCTCAAAAGCCTCAAGCGACAAACCTCGAAACTCAACTCTGCCCAAACTACGAAGATGCTCTAGCAGCAAACCTTGCCCCTTAACCGGTGATACTAGCACACGAACACCTGCAACTGCTACCTAAAAAGCATCGGTCATGGCCTGTATCAACGGTGCCATGTCACCCACCCCTGGCCCAGTTGGTGCAGGTCGTACTTGCTCCACTCTCTCAGGTGGATTAGGTAGGGGTGGTGGTAACCCTCCATGAGGTACAACTTCACCTTCATCATCATGCCCAGCAGTAGCAACAATCGGGCTAGATCGCAACTCTCTCCTCGGTCCCATCATGCTAGAATATATCTAAGGCATGATAATCGTTTCAAAACAAAAATAGTCAGGCCAGCCTCAAGCAAGGATCCAACACTTTCATTTCAAAAAAAATCAAAACTTCCAGACTATAATAATAAGCCAATGGGTACCCCAAAACCTTCCCAACATTTCATACAACAGCCAACATACACATGTCAATCACCATGCATTTCAACCAGCGTACATACAACAATCATCGCACACATCATACAACAGAGCATAATTCATGACAACAACACAACAATCTCCCAAAAGAACCAAACCTGGTTCTGATACCACCAAATGTAACCCTCTTGACCCGGCCTAGACGCCCAACTGAACCAAGAAGGCTACATTAGGTTTGTCATAGTAAACCGAAGAGATTCAACAAAACCCGATCTATTTTTTTTCTTTTTATTTTACCTAGATGCCATTATTAACCTTACATGTTCATGTAGACATTAGGTGCAACCTCAACTCAATCAGACATCAATTTGACGTCCAATTGATAATGTTTGCAATTTAGGGACCAAATTGCAAATACAAAGGATTCTAGGATTAAAGCTCACTTTTAGGTTCCAACCTTCAATTAGTCAGGTTCCAGTCTATCATTTCAAGTTTCAGCTCAATCTGATCCTTCTACCACATGTATTTGCCTCGGCATGAATTAGGGACTAAAATGCAAAGAAAGCATAACTGCCCAAAAGTGACATTCACTTAATAAACGGTCATCCGTATCAAAAAGGGTAAGCCCGTACCGATACGGTTTGAAACACCCTATTTCGGTATACCACCAAGCCATATCGATACGCCTAACTGAAATACCAAACTTTTGAAAAAAAATTAAACCGTACCGATACAGTTTCTCAGGTGTTTCGATACACGGGTTCAAGTTGCAAAAGTGATTTCTAGAGGCTAAAACTCGTATCGAAACGCCCATCTCCGTATCGATATGCCAGGCCAAATTTGCTTAGGCATGTTGAAACGTACAAGACCTGTACCGATCCCACAAGCCTGAAATTGCCTAGCTGTACCGATACGGTCCCCAGCGTATCGGTACGCCTAGGCCTGTAATGTCACATTTGACTGATTTTTCATCCCAAAATCATACTCAAACCACTCTAACATGCTTAAAACACAATACTAACATGTCAAACATATCTTATACCAACTAGCATCACAATTCTAACAACTCAACAAGGATTTGTGCATCAAGAGGATATCTATAGGCATGCTTCCTAATATACACCCAACCAACATATCCAAAAATAAACCTGTACCAAAAACAGTCCTTAAAGGCCATTTACAACCAAAGATCAACTAAAGAAACATGCTCAAACATGGAGTTCCACAAAACATCTCCCAAAATACAACAAGTACCCATTTTTCATTATTCATTATAGTCTAAACCAAAACATACTTTGGAAACAAGTCTTGCTAAAATCCCCTTGCTTCTTGCTGCCTTTCAAGACCACAATTATCTACATTGATGGGCAACGAGAGCGTAAGCACACAAGGCTTAGTGAGGAGTGCTCAAAAACAAACACCATCAATGCATTTAAAACCATTTACTTAACATCCTCCTTTGAAACCTCGTGCCCTTTAAAAACATGCACTTTACACCATTAAAACCAGCATATTAAACCTTATGCTACGTGTATCATTATTCAACAACAAGTCACATTGCTAACCCTCCACTTAAGCCTTCCCATGCATTACTATCAAATGCAAAGCTTAAGAAGAAACATGTATAAACCACATTATACAACATATACAATCCAATGATACATTAACAATTATATTGGCTTTCAAGTGATCATTAACAAGTCCATTAACAAAAGAGTTCATCGAATACACGGATTCAACAAGTGTTAACCCAACACTTCAAGCCATCTCAACCGGAATAGCGATACAATCACAATCGCGGTACATTAACAACCGGGTACAATAACAACTGGGTACCATAACAACCCACGAGGACATCCACCCCAATTATAAGTTAGACGCTTAATCCACTAATGGGAGTATTTGGTTCTGTTTAACCCCTTTACCGTTAGGGTACTTGGATGGAGTATTCGGTACGCCGTATAAACCCCTCAACATCCAAGGTGACTTATTTACAGTGCACTCAATCCTATGGCCGGCCAACTATATCCGATAACAATTTTAAAACCACATCACTTGCCAATATAATTAACCAAATAACATTTACCTCACTGTTTTTAACAAGCATTAAACCATGCCATTTCCAAAGTAACAACCATGCTTTAAAACACAAATATAAACCACATACTTACAATGATCACTTACCATGTGCATCCTTCAGCATTAAATGCTTAAAATAGTATATCAAATACTTTAAAACATGCTTAAACAGTAGGTAACATGTAAATTAAATAAGTGCATAAAACCATTTCAAACTAGCACGACCGAGAGAGAAAACCACTTTATACTTACTTTCAAGTATAGGTAAGCGTTTCAAGCTCTACCTTAACTCCCTAAACTCTGTTCTCAAAACATCAAAATGTTTTAAACCACATTTTCACTCACCGATACGCGAAACCTCGATTCGCCGACACGAAATCAAGTATCTGAAGCCTCTAACGCTTCTCCAATCACTTTCCGATCAACCTCCCCTATTTTACCACAAAACAACAGAGGATTAATGCATCATAATGCATTCCAAACACAGCAACCACAATCCTTCTCGAATTTCCACAAAACCTTCACAAACAACCCTCCATAACAACCGAAAACATAGCCGAAACACTTTTATTCACAACCCAGCCTACATCTATCAATCTAAAATCACTTTTAACTCCCAAAACACATCTAAAAATAGATTCAAAACAACCTACCACCTCCAGCAACCTTACATCCATATAAACACCACAAAACCTCAAAACTAACAACCTAAAAAAATAGAGACTCTTGAGTTTCGGGATTCCATTGATAAAAATCACTTATCAACATTATTAAACATCCAAAATATAAATCAAAGCATCCTTAATTACTGGAAATTAGATCCAATCCGTGAATTAACTCATTTCCCCAAATAACTCAATTAAACATTGGAAAATCATCAAAATCATATTAGAAACACAAAAACAAGGATCAAATGCTTGGGAATTTCAATAAAGAACCATACAATGGAGGAGATCTCGGACCTTACCCCTATTGTGGAGTTTCTCCCTCAATTGACTTGTGAAAAGCTAAGAAAACACAAGATTTCAATGAGATTTTACATAAACAATCTTTATAAAACAATTTGAAACCATAAAATCAAGTTAGCAATCACCTCACCTCTGGAAATTTGATGAAAATGTGGTTGTTTGGCCGAGGAGAGAATGAAGAGAAAAAGTTGAGAGAAAATGACATGATTTTTGTTTTGGAAAAGGTAACTAACTTTTTAACAAAATCCTCTTTAATTACTAATTAAACCACATGTTAAAATAAGTCAAATCAAGGGAGAAATCATCAGAAACCAATTGGTAAAATAGCTCCTTAAAGATTCTAAGTATTTGACCCTTTTCATTTTTGTCACTTAAAAATAGTTTTCAAAGCTTTCATTTTGGTCACTAACCAAAATGTCCATCTTCCAAAACTCATTTTTCAAAATTGATTCCACCATTATTAAATACATAATTAATAATGCTTTTAAGCGTTTTTCCATAATTTTTCCAACACCAAGAATATATGATCCTGAAACTGACTCAAATCTCTACTCTGGTCCACCAAACTGTCTAATAACCCACTAAACCGCTAGGCCCTAAAAATAGGGTGTTACAGGTCCTCCAAGTACTGTACGCCTAAGACTGAGTATCTAAAATAAGAACTAAGGGGGAGTAAGCTATAAGGCTCAATATGTTTCTAAAGTGCAGATAAAAATATAAAACAAGATAGTCTGATTATTATGCACATTCTCAAACAGACATTTCGATATACAATGCTTATAATATGATGCACGAGATGCAATGTCATGTACCCATCGACATACCCGTCTGAAGAGTAAGGTTCCCCAGAACCACTCTCTACATCGTCACCATGTCCGAAGTAGAACTCAGCCTGAAGAGTGGAACCACTAATCTTCCCCGTACAATTTTCCCAACCCATATGATATGATATTTTATTTCAAATTTTTGAATCTAAAACATTCATATTTAATTAACGAGGATAAATACACAATAAGCATGATATCAATTTAGTCCAATTTTTGATATATGATTCATGCCATGTCATCATACAAATCATGTTATATTTCATAAGTCATACATACATACACAAAAATATACATAAAGCATAGAAATATATAGCACAAGAAGAGACATGCCTCAAACAGCTAATAACTCTACGTCGAGAGTGACATCTCCCACGCTCAACTTCAGAAGCAGGTCAAACAAAATCAGCACCTACGAGGGTAAACACTATGTAAGAGTCTACTACTATGCCATAACACTAACACAAAATAATAATATGAACTATACTCACGTGTGGATCTCACAGGTTGTACAACAACAGACCGTACGTGTGGAGGAAGAAGAAGAATCTCGGTGTCCAAATCAATGTCACCTGAACACAATACTATTTGAATCAAATTTTGATATACATTATCAAATACTAAGTACAAATAAATATAAATAGCAAGTTTGTCATTCGGGTTCAAATTTGAGAAAAAGGCAACGAATTTGGAATTAAGACATCGAAACATATAAAGTTGCCTTTGACCAAAAAAGTCAACGCCTAAAAGTTAAAGCTGATGTCATCCAAAGTCAATGCTAACATCATCAAAGTCAACACATAAATCACTAGGTTAAAGTTAACGTTGACATCATCACTAACGTCAATGCTAATTTCATCTGGTTCGAGCTCACTAGCAGTTTGGCCTACTCTCTCACGACTCACCAAAGGCTTAACCCAATCCATACAAAACACATAGGCTCGTGCCCATCCCTTTCTTGTAATTTAGAAATTAAGGGTTTGATAACCTTGATGGTAACTTGCCAACAACCCCATTTTGATTACCATTAATGGTCAAATACGGCCAAAATAGACAGTAAAGGAAAAACATTCAACCAAATCCAAAATAAACAAATAAAAACGAACCAAGATAGCTTACCCAAAATGGATTTGAAGGAGGGACGGCGGTGGCACAAGGAATACCGAGCGATTTTTGAGCAAATTACGGGAAGAGAAGGTAAGGAGACAATTTGGCTTTGATCGAACAACAAAGAGGAGTCGAACGACGGTTTTGATTGGCAAACGGACAGTATTAAGCCCTTTACCAGAGCTTGGTCAGAGCAAAAGGGTGTGGGTGGTTAATCTCGAATGAGATTTTAAAGAGAAAGGGTGATGAGAGAGCGGCTGCAGATTTTGAAAAAGCAAATTGAGCTCCTAAGGTTGTAAAATTGGGTATAAATACCCTATGTGAAGGATAAATTACAACATGAGGGTCTTTACTTTACTTGACTTACCAAAATGGTCACCAAATTTCTGAATTTTCTCAATTAGGTCACTGAAATTCAATTAGGAATTTAGATTTAAATTTCCAAAAATTAGGGTTATAAATTAGGGATTTCACACTTTAGGGTTTTAAAATTAGGGGAAAATTAAGGTGTTACAGTGCTTCTCAAAATACAACATTTAATCATATAAAGCATGGTTTCACCAAGATTCAATCACATATTACAAGTTTAAGGTAAAGACATAGATATGAGCATAAAAGGCCAAAAACATGTAATTCATGCAATTGAGACTCCTCCTTACTATATGCAATTAAGCACTTCATGGAGTCACACAAACATGTTTGTATCATAAACAAGATTAAACAATTTAGACATGATCAAGAAATTGCATGAAACTTAAATTTACCACTTGAACCAAGGTAGGATGTTAAGTCTCTCATTCTTCAAGTGCCCTTCCTCCCTGTGTGTCAAGAGCTCCCAAAATTTTGACTTTGATCATCGATGCTCAAGAACACCTACAAAAGACAATCAAGTATATTTTGATATCCAAATTGCTTTGGATCCATTGGCATTAGTCCTAAAAATTTTAGTTCCCTTTGGAATCCATTTTTCAATGTATTTATTTTTCTTTGAAGAAATAAGTCCCTTAGGGACCCAAATATTCTTAATCAATTTTTCTTTGAAAAATCTAGGGGAACTAGATTGTCTTTGATAAAAATTTGTTTTAACAAAATTTGTTTTGGAGCTAACTCTTTTTCATTTCTTGAAAATCTTTGTTGAACAAATTCTTTTTAAGATCATCGATTTCTCTTTGATGATCTTCTTGAACTTTTTGAAGCAAATTTTGTAAATCAAAATTCTTTTTCTCAAACTCATTGAGTTTTGCTTCAAGCTCATCTTTGGTTTTAGAAATCAAATCATTTTAAACTTTTAATGTTGAAACCATTTTTTGTTTTTCAAAATATGGTTTTCAAACTCTAAAACCAAATCATCATAGGCATCTTGTAATTCATCAAAAGTATATGAAATTGAAGGTGATGAATTAGAAGTTCCATTGAATCTTCTTCGATGGTCATGAGACAAAGGTTGGATACCTCATCATCAATGAAGTTCTCTTCATCACTCCATGTAGCCATAAATGCTTTCTTCTTATGGCTTGATCTCTTATTCTTTATCTTTAGATGATCATACTTGACGTGTCTCAACTTTTTGCATTTAAAGCAGATGATAGGATCCTTTTTCTTTATTTTTGATTCATGTCTAGATTTTTCTTTTTCGCACTTCATGAATCTCGAGCTTCTTGAAAGCTTGGCCATCTCTTTATCTTCACTATCCTCCCCACTTGAATGTTCTTGTCGGCTTATAGAGGATTTGAGAGCAACATTCATCTCTTTGTTGTCATCCTCTTTTTTCTTCCCCTTTGACATCATTATTTTATGGGTTAGCAAGGGTCCCATTAGCTCGTCAAGATTGAGCATCTTCAAGTTCTTCGCTTCTATGATGGCGGTTTTCTTGGAGTCTCATGAATCAAGAAATGAATGTATCAACTTTCTCACAAGCTTGTTCTCTAAAACCAACTCTCTAAATCTTTTAAGCTCGTTAACTATGATAGAGAACCTATCGAACATAGCTTCGATGTCTTTTTCTGGGTTTATCTTGAAGTTCTCATAGTTGAGGTTGAGGGGTCCTATCTTGGTTTTTTTCACCTTATTGGTTCTTTCATAAGTGACTGTAAGCTTGTCCCATATTTCCTGGCATCTTCACAAAAGAAGACTTTGGAATATTCTTCTAGGCTAAAAGCACACAAGAGCACATGTGTGGCTTTAGTGTTGAGTTGCATTTGTCTCATTTCTTTATCACTCCATTCATTTCTATCCTTGAGGACAAGAATGTATCCAACCTTCTTTTATGGATATTTAGGGCCATCTTCAATGATCTCCCAAAGCTTGTAATCAACGGATTGAATAGAGATCATCATCATATTCTTCCAATAAGAATAGTCGACACCATTAAAGTATGGAGGGTTGGTGATGGATTGTTTCATAAACTTAGGTTGATGCAGAAAGGTTGAACACTTCAAGGACTAACTCTAGGATGTTAATCCGATGTAGAGACGAAGCTCTGATACTAATTGTTGGGCTCAAGAAATCAACTGAATTCGCCATGATGGGGTAAATTGGCCTTTGAGTGATTGTGGTGGAAGCAATGGTAAATTAAATTTTGTACAATGATTTATAGTGGTTCAACTTCTCAACCAAGCCTACCTCTACTACCTTAGCTATCCACGCTAAAGATTTTCCACAAATTCACTAATTTATTTTCCTTTTTACAAATTCGCTAAGTAATAAAAATGTGATGATGATTAATAGTGGTTCAACTTCTAAACCAAGTCTACCTCCACTACCTTAGCTATCCACACTAAGGATTTTCCACAAATTCACTAATTTGACTTTCCTTTTTTCGGGCTCAAGGAGATAAACCTTACAACCCTCAAAGCATATACCCAATGCTTTGAGAAACTCTCTTATAAAGAGAAAACAAATAAGCAAACAAGGAAAACCTCTTTAGGCAAATGTGTTTGCAATTTAAGCACTCACCCAAAACCTAACACTTGAACAAATATAACAATTAAGCTCACAAGAGTGTTCTACAAAAAATATGACAATATTGAGCACTAAAACACTTTATCTATCATTGAATGTTGGTAATTGGTTTCTTGTTGTTGCATGGCTGCTTGAAGAGGTCTTTTAAACCCTCTAAGGAGTTTGTGGTTGTTACTAGCCATTGGGGACTTTAATTCTAGCATTAAATGACGTCTGGTGCAGGGCGTATCAGTACACGGGCTTCGAGTATAGGTACCTACCTTAAAACAAAATGAGTTGTTGGGCATTTTTACACTGGTATTGGTACACGATACATGCATATCGGTATGACCCTTTTTTTTTGATACAGTCTAAGCCGTATCGATACTCATTTTGGCCACTAAAAATATGAGTTTTGGGAAAATAATAGGGCATATCGATACGGGTAAAACATGTATCGGTACTGGGTATCGATACACTAACAAATGTATAATTACACCTGACCTATTTTTGACTCTTTGGCTATATAAAATCATTTTAATCATGTCAAAAACCCTTTAAAAACCTTTCAAACATATTTTTCAAGTTAATGGACTTTTGAAATATTTTTGCAAATTAGTTTAAGTCCAAAAACTTTTTTCATTTAAGTTATATCAAAATCAAATATCTTAACAGTACCGGTACGAGTGACTGTACTGGTACGACACTTGGCTACTAGAAGTTCTCAAAACATAGGGAAATAAAGGGCGTATCAGTACACGGGCGACTGTACCTACATGACTTGTTGGGTATCGATATGAGGATGACCGTACCGGTACTCAAAGCCTGTTTTTGACACTTTGGCTATTTTGAAAGGATTTAAACATGTCAAAAACCTTTTAAAAACTTTTCAAAAATATTTTTTGAGTTAATGGAATTTTAAAATATTTTTGCAAATTAGTTTAAGTCAAACAACATTTTCCATTTAAGTTATATCAAAATCAAATATCTAAACAATATTGTATTTATGATGTTTCTTGTAATGATCCAAATTTTAGAATCTATCGGTCGGTTTAACCTGAGCCACGGGATTCGCATTGTGGGCTAAGAGTTTGGGCCTTCAAGAGCTCAAGAGAGAGCTTTAGTTGGCTCCATGTTTTCTTATTGGGCTTGGGTTGTAGTTTGGTGGAAAGATAGAAGAGTAAAGAGGGGCATAAGTGGGATTTTATAATTTTGAAAAGGGGTTGGATTTTTCATGCAAAACATGTGTGGGGGATGGAAAAAGCAAGACAAGTTTTCATCATCCTCATAACTCCCCTCATCTCTATTTCTTTTCTCTTTCACCTTATATTCAAAAGTAAAGGTCCAAACTTTGTGTTTTTTAGTATGAATCCTGAAATTCTTGTCAAGGCAAGTGTAATCTACGTTCAAGGATCTACATTTTGAGGTAAGAACCTTTAAGTTTGGTGGAGGATGAAAATGGCGGGTTTTTGGGAGGTCTAAAGCTTTAAGAACATTTCTCTTGATCTTAAGGTTGTATCTTGTAGCAAATTCCTCCATGAGCTCTAATTCAAGTTTTGTTTTGGATTTCATGTTTTGAGGAAAATGGAAGAGGTTGGAGGACCTTTGAAAGCTTAAGGTCTAGAGAAAGTGCGAAAAAACTTGAGTTGAAGCTTGGATTCGGGATTCCTCCTTAAGGTTAGTACACTACTAATTCCTTTGTGTTCTTGGAAATCATTAGTGTGATTTCCTTGTTTGGTTAAGTTGATATGATTGGTTGAAATTGGGTGCTTGAATGCTTGAGACCCTTTAATGGCTAATTTTAATATCTGTGTTAATATGGCCTAAAATGGTAGGAAACCACTTAAACCCTCTTCAATAATTTGTAGGTTCTTTTTGGGGCTTTATCATGGAGTTTTGGGTGGTTTTGGGAATGATTTGTGAACTTTATAATTCAAATTTTGGGTTCATGTACCGATACTAGATGAAAAGGTATCAGTACCATTTGCTTTAGGGTGGCTAACTCAGGCAAATTTTGAAGGGCATATCCGTACAGGTATAGGCCATATTGATACCCCGTGTTTTACAAGAATTCCAGTAGCCAAAATAGGTGTCATTATGCTTGGGGGCGAATCGATACTAATGGGGTATCGGTACACAACAACGTGTATCGGTACGAGGTCATTGTAGTGACCCTTATATGTACAAGGTAAGGTATCGGTGTGCTTGGTTGGGTATCAGTACCCTAGTAGATGTATCAGTACTCATTGGAGGGTGTCGGTACGCTCTAGGCAATCTGCTCAAAAATTACATTTTGAGTTCAAAGAACCTATAATTCGAGGACTAAGGTCGAATGGGCCACTAATAGGGTAAAATGAATAGTAAAATTGAGAAATTGAGAATTAAACCTCATATACGAACATAATAAGTAATAACTTAGTAAAGCCTTGGGTGACATTGTTGTAATAGCAACCATAGGGATCCTTGGTGGATCAAGTGATGTTGTGTACGGTATTATAGACGTGTTCGTGCTATGTGCTAAAATGGACACTTATTTTGGTTGAGACACCCTTGATTATTGGGATCTGGATACCGGTGTGAGAAAGAATGGTTGCAACACCATGGTTGAAGATTCTGAATGTATGATCCTAATGCTTAGTGGAATCGGGCCCTATTTGATGATGCTCGATGAGAGATTCTGAGCTTGAGTGTATGATCTTGATGCTTAGTAGGACCGAGCCTCACTTAGAATGTATGATCCTAAGGCTTAGTAGGACCGAGCCTCACTCCAGGTTTGTTGCAATTATACTTATTATTGCTGTGTGAGATTTTGTACATCCATTGTTATTGATTACTATATGTTTAAATGGCTAGAGGTAACGCCAATTATTATTATAGTGACATGTTATCATCTTTAGCTACTTGCTCATATTTATGATTTTCATGAAGCATGGTTGAGTGTTAGTGTATCCACTAAGCTTTGTTAGCTCAATATTCAGAATCGTTATTTCTGTTTGCAGGTTAGTAGGTTTGGCACCTTGCTTGGAGGAGTACCATTAGTGAAGGATTCTAGTACCTTGTCTTCCTAGAGTACAGTACTTAGGAGGTTTGGTAGAGGGTGAAAATGGTGGGTTTTGGGAGGTTTAAGGCTTTAAGAAGATTTCTCTTAATCTTAAGGTTGTATCTTGTAGAAAATTCCTTCATGAGCTCTAATTCAAGTTTTGTTTCAGATTTCATGTTGTGAGGCAAATTGAAGAGGTTGGAGTACCTTTGAAAGCTTGAGGTTTAGAAAAAGTGCAAAAAAGCTTGATTTAAAGCTTGGATTCGAGATTCTTGCTTATGGTTAATACACTACTAATTCCTCTGTGTTCTTGGAAATCATTAATGTGATTGCCTTGTTTGCTTAAGTTGATATGATTGGTTGAATTTGGGTGCTTTAATGATTGAGACCTTTTAATGGCTAATTCTAATATTTGTGTTAATATGGCCTAAAATGGTAGGAAACCACTTAAACCATCTTCCATAATTTGTAAGTTCATTTTGAGGTTTTACCATGTACTTTTAAGGGTGTTGGGATTGATTTGCGAACACGAGAATTTGAATTATGGGTTTGTGTACCCATACAAGATGAACATGTATTGGTATATTTTGCTTTTGAGTGGCTAACTCAGGCAAAATTTGAAGGGCGTATCTGTACAGGTATAGGTCGTATCGATACCCCGTGTTCTATAAGAATTTCAGTAGCCAAAACAAGTATCGTTACGCTTGAGGGGCATATTGGTACTGATAGGGTATTGGTACACAACCTCCTGTATCTATTCAGGGTTATTATAGTGACCCTTGTGTGTGCAAGGCGAGGTACCGGTACACTTGGTTAGGTATCGGTACCCTAGTGGGTGTATCGGTACTCATTGGAAGGTATTTATACGCTCTGAGAATTCTGCCCAAAAATTACATTTTGAGTTCAAAGAACCTATAATTCGAGGACTAAGGCTCAATGGTCCTCTAATGGGGTAAAATGAATAGTAAAACTGAGAAACTAAGAATTTAACCTCATATACGAACATAATGAGTAATAACTTAGTAAAACCTTGGGTGACATTATTGTAATAGCAACCACAAGGATCCTTGGTAGATCGAGTGATGTTGTGTGCGGTATTATAGATATGTCATTGCTATGTACTAAAATGGACACTTGTTTTGGTTGAGTCGCTCTTGATTGTTAGGATCTGGATACCTAGTGTGAGAAAGAGTGCATTGGAACACCGTGGTTGAAGATTCTGAATGTATGATCCTGATGTTTAGTGGAACCTGGCCCTATTTGATGATGCTCGATTAGAGATTCTAAGCTTGAGTGTATAATCCTGATGATTAGTGGGATCAGGCCTCACTTAGAGTGTATAATCCTAAGGCTTAGTGAGATCGAGCCTCACTCTAGGTTTGTTGGTATTGTGATATTTGGTACACCCGTTGTTGTTGTTTGCTCTGTGTTTAGGTGGCTAGAGGTAGCGCCAATTGTTATTATATAGACATGATATCATCTTTAGCTACATGATCATATTTATGATTTGTATGAAGCATAGTTGAGTGTTAGTGTATCCACTAAGCTTTGTTAGCTCAATATTCAGAATCGTTATTTCAGTTTGCAGGTTAGTAGGTTTAGCACCTTGCTTGGAGGAGCACCATTGGTGAAGGATTCTAGTGCCTTGTCTCACCAAAGTACAGTACTTAGGTCTTCAGGTTGTGTATTCGTAAGACCCTATCATGTATTTTGTAACTTGTATTTGAATTTAAAAACTGTGAGTCGAATGTTTTGATAATGTAATTTAAAAAAGAGCTCAATTATAAATGCTTTCAATATTTATTTATGTTTTAAATGATTGGAAATCAAATAGATTTGGAAATCGATTGTGGATTGGGCTAAACTAGGTCAAAATTTTATGGTTGCGGGTTAGGCTTGAGGCCCAATATGACATCCAAGTTAAAGGTGTTACATTTAGTGGTATCGAAGCCTAGGTTTAGTCGGTTCTAGGAAAGCCCCAGGGTGGTTAGGAGTCGTGGATATGTGTCTAGTGAATACGAGCCCTTGAGTCTAAGTTTGTACTTTTTCAAGATTAGAATCTGGATGGTGTGCCCTATCTTCTTGTGTGTCGCTGGTTGCGATATGAAGATAATTACGACCGTAAGCGTGAGGGGTAAGTTTCTTAAGATGATGATTCTAGGATCGATATTGTTCTAAATGTTAAGAAATAGATCGAAAGGATGCAAGAGTTGAGGGTGTGCCTTCCTCCTACACTCGAGTAATACTCGTAGTTGTGTGGCATAAGCTACCATGAAGCCTTCACTTTCATTGTGAGAATTCCTAGTGGTAAGACTCTATGCGTTTGGTGGACAACCTTTATGGTACGATTAAGGAGAGCTACTTTTGATCAGCTAGTGGTTGAGCGTCAACCAAAAGTCATTTTATTCGTAGTGAGGGATCTCTGATGTTACGACATCAAGTGATGATGATGTGGTATAGCTGACAGGTGTACGATTCCATTTAGTATTGTGAGGTACTTGATGGCTATGAGATTCCAAGTATGCTCTTAGTAAAATGGATGTTTTGATATTTCAAACAATGTACAATTGTTCAAAATTGATTGTGACAGTAGCTGAGAGGACAACGTTGATTATGTGAAAAGCAATACTCAAGATTGGGGGATTTGGGGACCCACCTATTCATACATCCATGGTGAGATCACACGAGAGAGAAGAATTCTAAGTTGAAGACTTAGAGTGGGGAAGGAGTGGCAACCCCCAAAATTTAATGTGTCTATAGATGAGCTTTATTGGGGATACACAATTAAGGCTTGAGGATGAGTGTTTTTGACAGACTTGGTAGAGTTGTCTTTCTAAGAAATTGATATGATTATGGACATGGATTGATTGTTCGAACATAAAGCTGACTTGTGATGTTAAGCGTAGTGCTTGAAGCTTTGGGGTTCTGAGGGAACCAAACCTTTAGTAATGAGAATGATGAACTACCATATTCTTAACGTGATTTTATATTTAATAGGGAGGATGGCACTGGACATGACCAGGAAAGTTTTGAGGAGAGTCGTGTCTCTCAAACTGAAGATACTACGTCGACATGAGTTAAGAGATATTGAAGAATTGGGTAGGGATGACCCAATCAAAGTTAATCAGTGGTTGAAGTACACTCAAAGGATTCTGAGGCATATGAGGTATAGTCTGGAGGATAACCTCGATTGTATTGTCACCATCCTAAAGAGGCAATGCCCATGAGTGGTGAGAGATTGTTGAGTTGGGACTGCAACTTGCAGTCCCAACTTGAGATATCTTCTTGGACGAGTTCATAAAAGTACATCAGTGAAGTTCATATGGATGAGATAAGAGATATGTTCATGCATTAAGTTTGGGGAAACATCAATAATTAGTTTGTAGCAATGTTTTCTATGGTTGAGCCGATATGCCTTGGAGCTCGTTGCCACCAAAGAATTGAGGTGTTAGAGGTTTAGACATGGATTGAAGATTGACCTTTACATGCATGTATAAGAGGTTCCACCTAGGATATTCTCGGAGTTAGCTTATAGTGCAGAGGAACTCGAGTGACTTTAGAGTTCAAAACGGAGTTAAATTGGAGATTCAAAGAGTCATACTTTGGGAAATTGGGAAATCATAGGTTCTTTTCAGGCTTCACCTATGAGGTTTTGTAATTCAAAAGGTGCAAAGAGAGTGGCTTCAGATCAGCTACCGAGCGTCGGTCGGGGATCTATGTCAAGGGTTCGTAGGGGTTCTTTGATTTCTTTTATAGAAGATAGTATTAATGGTTCAGTTAGAGAGTCGCTTCTACTGGTAAATGAGGATTAAGGTCGACAACATCTTAGAGTATACTTTTGTTACGAAAGGGTTTGCTACAGTTATCGAGCATCAGGTCGCATGGTAAGAGATTGCTCGATCATGGATGATGCTACTCGAGTTTAGTTTTAGAGGTTGGTTTGGGTGGTGATGCTTGCACCCTTGAGAGTAGTAGGATGAATTTTAATCTCTAACGGAGTTGTATGCAATGATAGTTTTCTTTTGGGAATCAAAGTAGCTTGATTGGTGGGATTACATGATTTTGAGTTGGCTTTCGTTGAGTTTGGGCAAGTACAAGTAAAGTGAGATGCCATGTTTATTCTCAGTTAGCCAAGTTAGAGAATGAGGGGTGTTAATCTAAGATAGATTCATGATAGGATATGATCGTCTGAGTTTCGCATGTTCTTGAAACGTTTGTCCATGATGTTAATATTAAACGAATAAGTATTCCATGTAGTATATCTTCGGTGAGGTGTCACATTCTGGACACAGATGAGGTTAAGTTCAAGGTTTTTGAACTACGGATGATGTTAGAGAGAATTATTAACCGAAATGAAACTTATTCGAAGTGAATCCCTTAGATTGATGCTTGGACAGTATCATTTAGGTTCATCTTATGTTGTTTGATTGTTGGGAATGAATCGTTAGGAATTTGTGAAAAAGGTTGAGGAGTCATTAATGCGATTACCTTGTTTGCTTAAGTTGATATGATTGGTTGAATTTGGGTCCTTGAATGCTTGAGACCCTTTAATGGCTAATTCTAAGATTTGTGTTAATATGGCCTAAAAATGGTAGGAAACCACTTAAACCATCTTCCATAATTTGTAGGTTTGTTTTGAGGCTTTACCATGGAGTTTTAGGGGTGTTGGGAATGATTTGCGAACACTAGAATTAGAATTTTGGGTTCGTGTACCGATATTGGAAGAACAAGTATTGGTACCCTTTGCTTTTGAGTGGCTAACTCAAGAAAAATTTGAAGGGTGTATCTATACGGGTATAGGTCGTATCGATACCCTGTGTTCTATAAGAATTCTAGTAGCCAAAACGGGTATTGTTATGCTTGGGGGGCAGATCGGTACCGATAGGGTATTAGTACACGCCATGTGTATCGGTACGGGGTCATTATAGTGACCCTTGTGTATGCAAGGTGAGGTATCGGTACGCTTGGTTGGGTATGGTACCCTAGTGGGTGTATCAGTACTTGTTGGAGGGTATCGATATACTTTGGGTAATCTGCCCGAAAATTACGTTTTGATTTCAAAGGACCTATAGTTCGAGGACTAAGGCCCAATAGGCCTCTAATGGGGTAAAATGAATAGTAAAATTGAGAAACTGGGAATTTAATCTCATATACAAACATAATGAGTAATAACTTAGTAAAACCTTGGGTGACATTGTTGTAATAGCAACCAAAGGGATCCTTGGTGGATCGAATGATGTTGTGTGCGGTATTATAGATGTGTCCTTGCTATGTACTGAAATGGACACTTGTTTTGGTTGAGTCACCCTTGATTGTTGGGATCCGGATACCCAGTGTGAGAAAGAGTGTGTTGCAACATCATGGTTGAAGATTCTGAATGTATGGTCCCGATGCTTAATGGAACCAGGCCTTATTTGATGATGCTCGATGAGAGATTCTAAGCTTGAGTGTATGATCTTGATGCTTAGTGCGATTGGGCCTCACTTAGAGTGTATGATCCCAAGGCTTAGTGGGACCGGGCCTCACTCCAAGTTTGTTGGTATTAAACTTATAATTGTTGTGTGAGATTTGGTACATCCGTTGTTGTTGATTGCTATGTGTTTAGGCTACTAGAGGTGGCGCCAATTGTTATTATATTGCCATGATATCATCTTTAGCTACATACTCATATTTATGATTTGCATGAATCATGGTTGAGTGTTAGTGTATCCACTAAGCTTTGTTAGCTTAGTGCTCAGAATCATTGCTTTTGTTCGTAGGTTAGTAGGTTTAGCACCTTGCTTGGAGGATCACCATTGGTGAAGGATTGCAGTGCCCTGTCTCACCAGAGTACAGTACTTAGGCCTTCGGGTTGTGTATTCGTAGGACCCTATATGTATTTTGTAACTTGTATTTGAATTTAAAAAGAGTAAGTCGAATGTTTTGATAATGTAATTTAAAAAAATGCCCCCTTATAAATGCTTTCAATATTTTTTATGTTTTAAATGAATGGAAATTAAATAGATTTGGAAATCGATTGTGGATTGGGCTAAACTAGGTCAAAATTTTATGGTTGTGGGTAGGCTTGAGGCCCAAATATGACATCCGGGTTGAAGGTGTTACATTTCTAGGGTTATAGGATGAAATTGTATGTTGGTCGAGAATAAATGAGGTAGAAGTTGATATTATTAATTTTATGATGTGCAAGATGTTTCTCATCTTAAAAAATATTTTAGTAAATTAATTTATTTTATCACCATTTTACCACTTTTAAATTTGTTTTATTATTTACTTTAATTTATTTGATAGATTGTCACTGTAATGCAGATAAGGCTAAAGGGGTATTTTTGCCCCTAAGTTCGACCTAAAAAATCAATTCAGCCCTTCGTCAAAAAATGCACCCAATTTGGTCATTCAGTTCGCAAATTGCATCAAATTGACCCTTAGACCGACGTTGACCGTTATAGTGCTGACGTGGCAGTTAACGGTGTTAACGTGGAAGACAATGATGATGATGTGGCAGTACACATGGGATGATGGCATGGTAGAGAGGCTGAATTAATTTTTTCAATAGTATCTGAGGGCATACTTGATTTTTTTGCCTAGTTCAGCGGCACAAATGATTTTAATTGAAAGTTCGATAACTTGTTTAATGTTTAAGTTTAAAAAATAAGACTTTAAGAAATTATTAAATTTTAAAAATATTAAAATTGGATAAATAATTTGTTTAAATTTCAAGTTAATTTAATAGATAAATAATTTATTTAAATTTCAAGTTAATATAATCTATTTATTTAGTTTTCCAATAAAATTGGATAAATAATTTGATTTTTTCGAGTTGAACTTTTACAAATGAAATATATGAAGAATCGATTAACAAATTTGTGTAAATATCCTTTGGGCCCTACTAATTTTTAAAATAAGCTGAGTGATAACTCTCACAAAAATCAAAATATTCTTCAATGTTTTTATAAAAATCCCTAAACTTAATATAAATAAATAAAATATTCAAAAAAATATTGAAAATAAAAACTATTATAAAAAATTAAAATGCATTAGAAATTATAAAATAATAAAATTTAAGTATAAAAAGTAAAAAATGTTTATAAATTATTAAAAAAATGAACACTTTCATCGAAAAAGTCTTCGACTTCATCAGTCTGAGTATTATCATTCATTAAACAAATTTTCAATGGAATCAACCTTGTGGAGTACCAATAAAACTCAATTTTTCTTTCGCTTTTCTACATCAAATCGATGCTCATTAATAATTGATGTAGAAAAATAAAGGAAAATTTGTTTTTATTATTGCTCTAATACAAGGATGATTCCATTGAAAATATATTCAAGGAATATTAGTACGCTTAGCATAACCAGAAACAGTCGAAGACTTTTCTGATTATTTATAATATTTTTAAATTTTGATTTTTTTATATTTATAACTTTTTATATTTTTAATTTTATGTTTTTACTAAATTTTTTTAATTTATTATAGCGTTTTTATTTTTAAATATTATATGAATTTTTAAATTTTTTATTTTTTAGCTTAAAGATTAAGTAAGTTATCGAACTTTTAATTAAAATTAGTTATGCCCCTAAACTCGGCAAAAAATCAATTATTCCCTCAAATTCAGTTAAAATAATCAATTCAGTCCTTCTACCACGTCATCATTACGGGGGCAAAAATAATTCTTCGCCACATTATCATCGTTGATATCACGTTAGCATTGATGGACATAAACTTTAATTAAAGGCTTCCCATGGATATTTTGAAGTTGACAAATCAAGGTAATTTAGGATGCTTCAACAAATCATCAACGTTAGTCATTTTGGTCATTTTCACTTTTATTGGCTAGGAAGAAAAGTCTTCAAATAGTTGAAAACAAGTTCCCAACAGTTCTAGTATCGAAACCGAGACAAAGATATCGAAACTCTTGATCTAGTTTCGATACTCTATGACGGGTACCAAAACCCAAATGGTTTCTAGAGCAAAGGTATCGAGACTAAGTCCCATAGTTTCGAAACCTTTCCCTACATAGAGAATTTTAACATTGTGTATAAACATTTAATCAAGATTTGTACAGGCTTATCAAGCATCCAAGTTCTATCAAACTAGATCACATCAGTGCAAATACTTTCCAAGTAATCAGACAGGTACACATCACTCATATTCCAATATTAATACAAGCTCTTTTGTATAGTCGAAAGATCGTCCTCACAAGTCGTCATGGGATTTCAACTAAATAGTCAAACATGCCTTAGCGCGGCGTTCCTCCAGTTTGTAGCATTATCAGAATTGATTTGAAGTATAGAAGTTAGGCTTTACAAGTCTTAAGGACATTATGGTCATTTAGGCTTCGCCGATATTTCCATGGTAGATCAATAGAGGATATTTCAATAATTTTAGTGCACGATGACATTTCGATTATTTAACCATAAAAGTATTTTCGTAAATTGGTTGTAAAATTAATAATCAGGAAATTAGGGGGTGATTTGGGTACTTTGCAAACTCAAGTGCTAGAAATGGGTTATTTGGCTTTTTCCAAGCAAATTGGGAAATTAATGTAGTGACTCGAGAGTTTTATCGGGTCCAAAACACCATTTCTAGGTCACATCAGCTTTCAAGGGCATTAAGTTCATTTTACCCATTAGGGGTATTTTCTTCATTTGATATATGAGGACAATTTAGTCATTTCAATTTTCAAGGATATCCAATAAATTAACTTACAAGAGATAGTCCTCAACTTGAAGGTTTCTAGGCTAACAACAACTTATCGAGTTTTACAATTCGACTGGGAAGTCATCCGGACAATCAAATTACTTATCGAATCAAACCGAATAAAACGAGTCTTAAACATTCTAACTAATCTTATAGAATATTCATTTCTCTAAAGAACCAAGTTAAACCTAAATCACATATCATTTATATTCACACATCAACCATAATCTGACTAGCATCATATAACTTACGATTGGCACGGAGTTACAAGGGTTGGCATTCGACACATATCTTCAAACCTTCTTAATCCAACAAACAAAGCCCCAATATTTTTAGATATACAAAAATACGAATATACTTCAATCACCACAATTAAACTAATCACTAGACTAATTATTATATTCAAACGCAGAAAAATAACTTATCTGGTTTGAATTTTGGCAAAACGAAATGCGGAATTAGACTCTAGGCATCAAAAAACTCCGAGAAAATGTATCCTAGAAAAAGTCAACGCCCAGTCAATGGTCAACAGCTCAAACGGCTCGGGTTAACAGCATCTCAGCTTGGGTCAACTGGCTTGGTTAATGGCAGGCTTGACACGATCAACGACTGTCTTAGATGGCTTTCTACCTATTGTTGAAGCATGCCCATGCGTAGGCGAAGACGCGTGCACTGCGTGTGACGTTTTTTGACAGTAAAAAAGCTACTGCGAGCTGCAAATTTGCTTTTTTAACGCTGAGGATTCTGATGGTGCAGCTGGTTCACGACGAAGAGTGACGAAAGACCAAGTTTTTCAACTTTCTAACATTCTCAAGCTCCACCTCGGCGAAAGACAGCTTTGACGAAGATGATGCGACTCCCATCCGACTCCGAACGACTAGAGAAAACCGATGACACTGACAGTGTCGACCATGACGTCCTGAACGATGGCACAACATGAATGAATGCTTCTTTCTATCTTTCTCAATTTGAATTTTTTGATTTCTTTTCTCCGTAAAAACCAACCCATTTAATTCATCGACAAACAAAAATGTGTAAACCACACGAATGGCTATTTAACTTTAGCTTAAAATATGTCTAATTTCCCGTTTAGCCCACAATGATTTTAATATTTATTTAAAAGTCATTAAAAAATCAATGGTGTGTGAACCCAACAAGTGATCTTAGTGGAAAAGCATATGATTTTCATCTTAGGAGACTCGAGTTCAAATCGTTTTGTCTGCAAGGTTTATATACATTGTCAAAGAGTTAAAAATAAGTATAAAAATACTCTACCCTTGCTTAGAATGCAAGAGAAATTAATGCACTTTAAAATAATAAGTTGTGTATTTAAGATCATATTCTTATCGTAACAACCAAATCTCTATGGCTAACCAAATAAATCAATATTTGCTTGAGCCTTGAGCAAATCAATCTCTTTTATTCCTAATAATTATGTGTTAGATCATTAATCCAAATCCCTCACTATTTGAATTTTAGAATAGAAATAAAAAAGCTAATATTTTTAATAAAATATTAATATATTAGAAATTATATATATTTTTATATAATTATAGATATCTAATTTATTGATCGATTAGTCTGAATTGAGGATTGCATAGACCTATTATAGGAGCGACCACCCCTACACATTTTTTATTTCGAACCTATGACATTTCTTAAGTAATCCAATACCTCATCCTACTAGATCAATTAATAAAAAAATATTATTTCTATTTGACCTGGGTGAAATATTTTATTTTAATTTGATTTTTGGAAGAAATAAATTATTAAAATTTATGAGTATTTTTTCAAGTTAAAGAGTATGAACCTTTTTAAATAATCAATCTTGTATTAATTAGACTATTACTGTTTAAGTTTTTATTTATCAATTTTATTAATCAAAATGATGTTTATTGGAATAGTTTTATAATAGCAGGCACTTGATCCGCACTTGTTATGTTTACAATATTATATTTTTTATTAAATTATTAATTCCGTACTATATATTTTAACAAATTGGCTCTCTTTTGCGGGAAAAGTGAAAGTAAAATGTTCTTTTACGTTGGGAAATGATAAAGTTTTTTTTTATATTAGGTTTAATTATAAAAAAATATCAAACGATATTTCTTTTGATAGTCTAAAATAATTTTTGGTCAAAATAAATGTTCGACGTTTATATTGTTACCATGTTATGTATATGATTTTTAGAAAAACGTTAGTTAGTTAGTTAGTTAGAACGAGACATGTAGCGAGATTTTATTTCATATTTATTTCTATTTAAAAAACAAAATCCCAATTAAAAAAAAAACCCTAAATCTTGAATTTTCTAAAAAACCTTAATTTCTAAAGTATCCTAGCCTAAACCCACAAATCCCTAAATGCATCTATCACTAAAAATCGACGAATGATGTGACAATAGAATGTCGAACGTCAAACCTCTAAAGCTTCCAATCAAGTGATGAACGGCATTATCGAGAGGATGAGACTTCATTACAACAATTATGATGGTGGATGGATTTTGGGTGTTTTGTGAATTTAAGATTTTATGAGAAATTAGGATTTTTTTTTGAAAAATAAAAAAAATTAGATTTAAAAATAAAAAAATTCAAAAGAAATTAAAACAAAAAGTCAGGTGCTAGGAAAAGATCGTGTGTCAATATTTTAATAGATCAATTTTAAAATGTTAATGAGATGAAACGTGAATAACCTAAAATGATAGAAGTAATAAACGTCACAAATTTATTTTGATCAAAAAAATTTAAAACACCTAAAGTAGTTTGAGCAAGTTGTTCTAATTAAACCGTGATTTTATTATATCTCCGTCTTATATTCATTTAGCCTAAAATAATTAACCTAATATTTTTTGAATTATTTTAAAAAAGAAGCATACTAGTCTAATCTTTTCGTTTCTTTTTAATTTTTTTTTTATTTTTGTCAAAATAAAATGAAAAAATATCATATATGCTGAACTAATGTAAGCTATTTTTATTATTTTGTATCAAATTTTTTATTTTTAAAATATACAATATTTAAAATTTTGTAAAAATAAAAATAAATGTATTTAAATTATTATACTAAAAGGGACAAAAAATATAAGTATTTTTTCTAAAGAATTTAAGGGTATTAATGCAGTTAAATAAACAATGATGTAACTAAAATACACCTTTGCTTACTTCATTATTATTTTTTTGACAAAGTTTGCTTACTTTAAGTTTAATTTGATTATTTTTCCCCTTTGCATTACAAAATTTACAAAAGTGTGGGCTCTACGTCTTTTATAAATTATCTAACCGTTTGGCCCCTCTGACAGTATTTTTGACAGTTATAAGGCCGTGGACCGTTCACATTTTCAAAAATTCTGAAATCAATATTTCTCCACATTTTTGCTTCTTCCACTCCATTTTTTGACAAATTCTTCCGCTCCACTCTAGATTTATCTCCTTTTTCTCCTTTAATTAGATCTCTTTAATTTTGAATAAATGGAATATATGAGATATTTAATAAAACTTCTTTTAATTTGTACAGAATTATATGTCTTATTAGCATTATACTTTTAATATGCATATTACATTTATCCGTTAATAATTAAATTTATTGTAAACAATATATGTCCTAAATCCAAGTATCTAATGTATAAAAAACAATGTTTTATTTGAATTTTTTAATTATTTTAAATAAATATTTTGATTTTAAATTAATATTAAAAATTTATTTCAAATACAAATATAAATATTTAGTAAAAAAACAGATAATATTATCTTAGAAAATTCGGATTCAAATTTGAACCATATCAAAACTAAAAAAAAATGAAGTAGAAGTGAGCTCAAATCTAGTTTTGATAGGATGGAGTGGCGATAGCCTTTTCTGTTTCAAAAGAATTGATTTTCCAAGCTTTAAGATCGACCGTTAAAAGAAAAGATCGACCGTCGATCTCGCCATCAAGCCCCCCAATCTGTCAACATTCTCCCTCTCTTTCAAGTTCTTCCTGTTTTAGTAAGGGTTCATAATTAGCTTTCTATTCTCTAAACCCTTTCATTTTTCAAACTTGTAAAAAACAATTTCCTTCACTTTCATACATTCTTGAATTTTCAGCAGTTTTTCTCAATTGGGTATGTTTTGAAGAAAATCTCATCTTTGGGCATGTTTGGATAGCGAGAAAAACCATAGAATGCCGGTATCAACAAGATCTCAGATCAGCTGCCAAGAAGAGCAACAAAGAAGCAGAAGATCAAATGAAGAAAAAGAAGAAGAAACCCAGATGAGCAATGTTACTAACAATTTCACACTGAGGAATCCACACCATGGATTGAAAGAAAAAATGAGAGCTTTGACTCTTTTATATGAGCAACAAAAGAAAGCTTCTGCAATTCTGAGAAACAATAACCCATCATCATCTCCAAAACCTGATCCTCAAGAGAAGCGTCTCACGTCTCACCCAAGTGTTGATCTTCTCGCTTCGTGCAAAAGACAAGAGAGGAAAGACGAGAAAGAGCAAAAAGATCCCAAATTCAACAATGTTATGAGGGAAAACACCGTGCCAACATTGCCTACGATGGCTAATTCTACAGGGACTAGAACTTATGTGTTGCCTCAACCACCGCTGGATGATGCAAAGGAGAATCTATCGATTGGTACTGATAGGATTCTTGGGTTTTCTTCTTGTGCAAGAAAGGCGACAGCCGCAACAACTATGGAGAAGGCGAGGCATTGAAACTACTGTCCTTTGTTGTCTTAGTTTTCTCTTGTTTTTATCAATAATGTGCTTGTTGTAGAGAAATGATCCCTTTTCTTTCTATGTTGCTCGCTGAAGTACCCATGTTTGACACATATTCATACACGCGTGTAAGGGTATGACCCTCCAAATACATACTGGTTTCAGACATATACTACATTACTACTACCTGGCACTCACATCCGTATTACTAACAAAATGTAGTGTCATTTCTAGATTCTGCATTGGTTAATTAACCGAAAGAAAATATAGGATTTTGAGGTAGGGAAATGCTACTGCTAATGTTGCTTGAAACTTCAACCCAACTTATGTTTCAACGTTCATTGAATTGAATGAATACAAGTTTCTCAGGGTTTCTTTCTCAATGAATTAACTTCGTAAGAACCAATCAATTTTGAACTTTCAGGACTGCGGAGCTTGTAGAAGCAGTTTTACAGGGACAGAACGGCTCGGTGTTCTGCTATGGTGCCACAGGAGCTGGGAAAACTTATACAATGCTAGGCACCTTGGAAAATCCAGGTGTAATGGTTTTGGCAATAAAAGATCTGTTTACAAATATTAGGCATAGGAGCTTTGATGGAAACCATGCAGTTCATCTCTCCTATCTCGAGGTCTACAATGAAACCATCCGGAATTTACTCTCACCCGGAAGACCTCTTGTCCTGAGAGAAGATAAGCAGGTTTACTTTTAACTTCCATGATATTTATGCTGCTTCAGTTCCATTGTTTTGTTGTATTTCTAAGCAATTTTGTGAAATTTTACCTACTTAAACTTGTTTTGATGCCCATTGTTAAATGAGATTATCTGAAAATACTTGGTTTTAATTTTTATAGTACAGATTATTATCGCCTTCTCCGCAAACTTCGTAGTACTAGTATACTAATATCATATTATTGTTTTAGAAACTTCGTATGTTGTCCTCTATGTCAATAAAGTTTATCCTAAGATCATCAAAGATCTTCTGAAAGTGTTTTTGCCGAACTAGAAGAGCTACTATTTTCATTTCATTACTTATTTGATAAGAAAGAAATGTACCCCACTGTTAAATACAAGGAAGTATTATTGTTTTTTAAAACTATTTAAAGCAAACATGGACAATTTTACAAACCACATTAGTAGTCTTCTATATCTTGTTTGTTTTAAATGCCTTGATTTCACCTCAAAAAGTGTTTACTCAAATGTATTGCAGGGAATTGTTGCCGCAGGTATTACACAGTACAGTGCTTATTCTGCAGATGAAGTAAACTTCTGACTTTCATTAACTATGATACCTTAGAAGGTTTAGACAATTGATTGAATGGAAGGAGTAAAATAGTTTTACTTGGCTGTGGCAGGTGATGGCATTGCTTCAAAGAGGAAACCAAAATCGAACGACTGAACCAACTCGGGCAAATGAAACGTCTTCACGGTCCCATGCAATTCTTCAGGTACCAGTAATGATCTAGGGCTAATTACTTGTGTTGTTCTTTTAATTTGATGAAATTATTATAGATATGAGTTGCTTTTCGTGTAGGTTGTTGTTGAATATCAAGTCAAAGATGCTTCAATGAATATCATTAATAGAGTGGGAAAGCTTTCACTCATAGATCTTGCCGGTTCTGAAAGAGCCCTTGCAACGGATCAGAGAACACTTAGATCCTTGGAGGGTGCAAACATTAATCGGCCACTTCTTGCGCTGAGCAGCTGTATCAATGCCCTTATTGAGGGTAAAAAACACATACCGTACAGAAACTCGAAACTCACTCAACTTTTGAAAGACTCGTTAGGTGGAGCTTGTAACACTGTAATGATTGCTAATATCAGTCCAAGCAATCTCTCATTTGGTGAAACACGAAATACTCTACGCTGGGCTTACCGGGCAAAGGAAATCCAGACCAAGGTTAGTCAATCTTTGCTCATTTTCTTATAAAGAAGTTATGTTCATTTGGTTTCATGGTATACCAACCTTGTGTTTCAGTTTTGAATCTTTCACTGTTTTTGAACACCGTATTCTTTGAACTTCCAGGCTTGTGAGGCAAACGAGGAGGTGATTGAAGTACCTGAAACCGGAACCGATCAGGCAAAGCTTCTGCTTGAACTGCAGAAGGAAAATCGTGAATTGCTGACCTGCCAACAGCAAAAGTTGGTAACTCTTCAAGCACAATCCTTAGCTGCATATGCTTCTCCAACTCCTTCTTTGGTTACATCTCTCGCAACTCCATCTACGGTCCAGACACAAGAGAAATGCAAACCTAGATCCACCTTCTTAACCAGAAACTGCTTCACACCGGAATCCAGGAAGAGGGGAGCAGAAGAAACAGTTAAAGAGATTAGACTGACTGTGAAGGCATTGGAACTTGAAATGGCGAGAATGAAGAAAGAGCATGCCTCACAGTTAAAGCAGAAAGATGATATTATTCATGTGCTTTCAAAAAAGAACGAAAAACCAACAGAAGTAGGTGTGAAGAAGGTTGCCACAAAAGCTAGTTTGCGGCCGAAGGAACCAAACCCTGGGGAGGCCCAAGTCATCGTTTTCAATCACCAGTTCCAACAGCCAAAAAAAGAAGTTTCTGGGATATAACAACAGCTAACAGCCCATCAGTCACTACGCTCAATGGAAGGAAAACTAGAAGCCATATTGTTTCAGAATCTGTTGCAGCTCCCTCCATGCTACCTCAGGTACATTTTTTTTTTTTTCTTTCACTTTGAGCCTTTCTTTTGTTTCAGGTAGGTTCATTTTACCATTAAGGTCATATACATATGCAGAAAAAGGGTGTCCTACATATAGTGCTTGCACTTCTTCTCAAGTTCTCTATTCCCTCGGCACCACATTCATTTTGTGCATATTTAAGTTTTCTTTGCTTTTTCTCTGTAACTAGTGCAGCCTGCTTGTCCATGTTTCTGGTTTGTGTCTAACATTCATTGCTGACTACATCATGCAGCCGGGATTCGCTCGACAGAGACCCAATGCTCTGAAGTAACGACAAAGAGAAAGATACGGAAAGGAAGTTGTGATTTGACAGACTTCTTCCCAATCCATTCTCTACACACACTGAATGCTCTTTGCTAAGTGGTGTAAGAGATATTCTTTGTTGTCTTTTCGTTTTTTCTTATTGGATTTCTTCTCATCAAGGTTACTAGCAATTACTCCATTAATGTGTATTTTTTTTCAAGTTGAAGCTGTTGGAGACCCAAAAATTTCTTTTATATTTATGCTCTTTTTATTGCATATTTTTAATATCTTTATGTAACGTTTAAGTATTAACATAGGGAGAAAGTTCAATTATTAAGACCTAAAGCTGTGATGAGATATGGCAAGGGGTATTCCTTCCTACTCCTATCGAGCTAGCATCAATTTCTATTTGAAATAGCTTAGAAAAATCCTGCAAAGCAAGTACCGGTGTCCTAGCCAATAAATGTTTAAGTTGTTGAAATGCTTCAAGAGCCTTGTCGCTCCAAAATAAGTTGTATTTTCTAAGCATATCAGTCAAAGGCTTGCTTATGCAACCAAAGTTTCTGATAAACTTCCTATAGCCTGGTAGGCTTAAGAACCCTATTAGAGACTTCAAATTTTTCTGTAATGGACAGAGCCAGAATTTAGGTTTTTGGAGGCAAATGTAAAATTAATTTATTTTAAAAAAAAAAATCTAAATTATAAAGGTAAATTTGAGTTGGAGTTCCGGCCCGGGTAATGGCCAATTGTTGACAACTTCCACCATTAAAGGGTCGATTACCACTCAATAATTGATATTAATAAAATTGATATGTCATAGAATTAAATCTCTATAACTATTTTTATTGTGAATTAATTAATCTTTCCGTGAGTTACAATAAATCCAAAAAGTCTTTACAAGAGATTTGATGCCAAGACTCTTCACGGATGATGTTATTGTGAACATGAGCCCCTAATAACTAAACACCTACGTATGAATTGTGACTAAGCATCATGTTCGTTTGGTGAGACTTACACATGGATGGGTTAAACTTAATACCGATGGTGTCAAAGAGCAAAATATTTGGTTGTATCGGATTAATAGGAGATCGATCAGTTTTAGTCAGGTTTTTAGGTCGAGTTAGGTTTTTCCACCCTATATATGACCTCATATAGCATGTATATTTGGCTTTTCGGTGTTGAGCAACAATTCACATCTCATCTTTATTTATTTTAATATTTTTTTTATTTTGGGTTACCTTCGGTTCCGGTTGCTTTCGGTTTAGGTGAAATCGGTTCGGTTGAAAATCAGTTTGAGTCCATTCGGTTCGGTTGAAAACCGGTTCGAGTCTATTTTCGGTTCAATTGAAATTCGGTTCAGTTTATTTCGAGTTTCGGATCATCGTGTTCGGGTCAATTTCAAATCTCGATTTGGATAAATCGGTTTGATTTTTGATTCTCGGATCAAGTTTACCAGGTCTACTTATAGCAATACACCCAAATCCACATTTTCCGTGATGCCAACTTTTATATGATGGAAAATTTGGTTTGCAGATTTTTGATAATATTATTGGCGCCTAGAAATTTTAGATTGTAGAGTCAGAATTTTAAAAAATTATAATATATTTTTAAGTGGACGAAGACAAATAATGATGTCAATTTCCTTTAAGATAGGTCAATTGTCTTTAACGTTGTGTCAAAATTATTTTTTTGAATAGAGTATCAATATTATTTTTAAAATGGTGTTAATTTTATTTTTAATATTTATATATATAATTTATGATATTTTTCTAAGTGATGAACAAACATGAGCCATGTAAAAGCCTAATTTAGTTAATCTTTTCATGAGTTTTTAGGATTTAACTCTCCTTTTAAGTGAAAAAAAAGACAAACCATGACATCCATAGAAATCAAGTAGATCAAGATATCGTATCTCAACTTTAAACTATATCCAGATAAACCTCCTAAAAAAGCACATTTCGATAAATAATTCTAAATAAAATTTTAGAAATAATAAAAATGACAAAGATTTTTATAGAAAGGTCATATATTTTATATTTTTCTAATAAGTTTATATTTAATATTCTATTTTTATAAATCTCTAATTAATTTGGTGTCACAAATTAATTGAATACTTGTTGATGCCGATATTGGGCGACACCAAACAAGGAGGTGGTGATGGTGGTCGAAGGAAGGTTTGGGTGGTTCACTAGTCGGGGGACGAGCTGAGATCCACAGAGGACCGTGGTTGGCCATTGAGTTAGGCGGTTCACCCCTGGTTGATTTGGGGCTGAGAGCCGCAAATAGTGTAGAACCGGTGGTTGAAGCCATTTGGAAGAAGAGATATGGTGATTGTAACACCCTCGACTTAGATGTCCCATTTAGGCCTCAAAGCCCAACCCATTACCATAAACTTTCAACCAATTTAGCCCAAATCACATTCATTTCATAAAATCCATTAAGTTCAAATATTCCAAAGTAGGTAAACAATTTAAAAACGTTACATGGGAGCTCCATTTAAAAATACATAATTAAAGCATTTGACTCATGATTTAAAATCTAAAAATAAGAGTTACAATACAACATAGGGTCTTGTAGCGATGTTTTTTCTCGCTAAAAAATGACGCTTTTTTATTTTTTTTAGAAAATATTGTATTCCGCGTGGGATTTTATAAAACCCGTATTTTATTTAAAAATGGAGTCGCCACCGGCCACTCAAGGTGGACCGGACACCGTAAAAACCAGAGATTTTAAAATATCGGGTTCGGGAGTCGGTTACAGATGGGGAAGGATTAGCACCCCCACACCGCCCAAAACTGGTACTTTAATAATTACCGCTTTATTAATATTAAATTTTTCGGATTAAAGTGACGATTAGTTTAAAATTCGGTTATAATTGTGAACATTTCCAGATTTTGCTTTACCGCTGATGGTGCAGCAAGCAATTGGCAATTGAAAGGGGCAGCAAGCAAACGCAATCGGCTGGGTAGCCAAATAAGAGAGCAGTGTTCTCGGCTACCCCAGGGCCAAGGGGTAGTCCCCTCGGTCCTAACCGGTTCGATCGGAGTCCTATTTTGGGTCCGGTCTAGTTAAATTTTTTGGAGAGGTCGTGGTAGATCTCGGTGGGGTCTAGTCGGGGTTTGTCATTCAAACTCCTAGTTAGGTATATTTTCTTTCCTTTTTATTTATGTTGTAATTTTTATATTTTAATGAAGTAGTAGTTAATTTAAAATTGTGTTTTTAATTTGTATGTTTATCTATGTTTTAGATTAGTATGTTTTAATTTATGTTTTATATTATTATTTTATTTATGTTAGATTTGTTTTTATTTATGTGTTAAATTAATATTTATGTATGTATGTATGTTTTAGATTAGTATTTTATTTATGTTAGATTTTTTTTTATTTATGTGTTAAATTAATATTTATGTATGTATGTTTTAGATTAGTATTTATTTATGTTACATTAGTATTTTATTATGTCAATATTTATTTATATTTTTATCGCAATATATTTATTTATATTTGCCATGTTTTTAAGTTTGCATAACGGACATATATTTTGTCAATGCGGTGCCCTTTTATTCGAGCGTAAACGGGGCCAATATCAGGCGTAGTAATAGTGGTTGGGCGTTTACTCTCGAATAACGGGGTCTTTAAAATCTACTCGCACTTATAATCAAATTTTAATTTAATCGTCACTTTAATCCGGAAAGTTTAATATTAATAAAGCGGTAATTATTAAAGTACCAAATTTGGGCGGTGTGGGGGTGCTAATTCTTCCCCATCCGTAACCGACTCCCGAACCCGATATTTTGAAATCTCTGATTTTCTACGGTGTCCGGTCCACCTTGAGTGGCCGGTGGCGACTCCAATTTTAAATAAAATGCGGGTTTTATAAAACTCCCCGCAGAAGAAAATTTTTCCAAAAAAAAAAACACTTACATTTTTAGCGAGAAAAAAACATCGCTACAGATGGCGACTCCGCTGGGGACATTTTTGTTTTTCAAAAAAACAAATGAGAGTCGAGCTTTTTTCAAATAATTACCGCTTTACTAATATTGGAAATTATGGATTAAAGTGATTATTAAAGCAACTACCTTCGGGGAAAACGCTAATGCTTTCGTGGAGATATCGTTCTCCCGTATGGTCCTAGCAAGTACCTTCGGGGCTCGAGTACCTTATACTTTCGTGAGGATATCGTTCCTTCGTATGGGTATAAGCGAATGGGTCCCCCTGAGTTGAACCCGGTTGAAAGGAGCCTATAATGGGTGATGATTGGGGGCCTTGCTACTCTTAGTAGGGGACAGCAAGGACAATTTGGGTACCTCTTAGCACCAAAACTGCATGTAGAGAACATATAGAAACCCACCCTTTTAGAGCCATGCGGATAACCTAGGTGTTTTAGACGGGATGTAAATAGGGTTGTTTTGTTTGTTTACCTTATCTAAATTATTCTTCTATTTATATGTTGTTGATCTTATTCGGTACTGACTCGTTTTCTTTTTGTTTTACCCTTTTTTGCATACATCATTGCATTTGCATTACATTGGGGTATTGGTTCAAGTGGTTTACCCGATCAAAAAATTTTCATTTTTACCCTAATTTTAAATTGACCCATTCTTGTGATCACATCATATCGGTTCATTTTGGCATTCACTGCATGGCATATCATAACACTTTAATTTTTGCACTTTTACCAGCATGAAATGCTGATTCACGAATGGCTCTCAATTTGAAAAATTATCATCGGGAGAAAATCTAGCACTCTAGATATCAAGGCAATATTCAAAGTTGCAAATAAATCCCGTGAGTTCAGAAGTTGAGCCACGCGAACCATATTTGAATCAGTACTTTCACATCTAAGACATGCATTTTGCATTTACATGCATACATTTTGAAATTTCAAAATTAGTCCCTGGGTTGCTGTTGCGCGTAATAAGTGCTACGCAAATGTGCAAGTATACACGTCGCAAGTTATAGTATAAAAGATATCGTCTCCACAGGGATTGGTGCTACTTCAAGAATCTAGTCTCTTGCACTGTAAAAAGTAAAAACACAAGTAAAGGATTATAGAAGTTTTAACTAATAACTAATCTAGAAAGCAATTAAGTAAATGAAAAGATGAGATCAAATGAGAGAGAGATAGGCCAGGTTATCGTGAGTTGAGGTGTGATAGCCGATTAGATCGTCTTGGTAAAAGAGTGCACGGGCAATTCAGTTGCCGTGGCAACTTGCACAACGGGGTTGCCTTGGCAACTAATCGATGGTTGACTGGGCAACTACTTGGGCATCTGGGCAGCAACCTTCAAGGTTCGGCAGAGCATTCTTCAATGGTTTCTTCTTATCCCTAAGTCGAAACTCTAGCTACTTGTGCATGCCTTGATAATACATCCCTGCGTGAATCAAGGGTGAACAACAACCAATCTTGCGCTCCTCTTAGGCGTTAAAATCCTTAACTTATTCCTAAGCCGGATTAATCTTCACCATCAATAGATTGAATAAAGATCATATTCATTCGTTTCTTGAATCTAACTCTCCCGATATTAGATAAATAGATGAAATCACGAGATCCTCTCCCAATTCACTCGCAAACAATAATAAGAACCAAGAATGAATAAACCTTGAAATAGAAAAGTGCAAACTCTTATTACCTAAACAAAAACCAATAGTTTCTCACAACCACAAAACACAATAATCATAGCCAAGTAGATTTAGTTCATGGCTAGGTTCCAAAGAAACACAAGATAAACAATCCCTAGCATGAACCCAATCGAACAAGGAAGAAAATATAAAGCTTGTCAAAAATCCCTTGCCCTAGATGCTTGTCGAAAATTCCCCTTGCTTTCTCTCTTGGTTCATGTCGAAATTTCCCCTAATGCTCTCTGCATGGATTGTCGAAATCTCCTTGCTATTTATAGGGCTAGGCCAAAGTCCTTCTTTGAGGAGAAGTTTGAGTTGGAATTAAATTATCTTTAAAGAATATAATTCTTTATTATAATTGTATTCCTACTAGAACTTCTCCTATCTTCTTAGAATTTAATTCTTCTTTAATCTCTGCATGGAAATCAAATTCCTTTGGGTTTGGGCTTTGCTCCACGTCATCTTGGTCTTGTATAGTCATTAATTTCGACATCCCTATTGCATTTTCTCTTTGTCGACAATTGCCATGGCAACTGGCTCAGCGTTTCCTTCATGTATTGCCCTGGCAACTAGCTCGACATTGCTTTGGCAAGTGATCCTGCACATACACACACAAAGCACACCAAAGCAGCATCTTTTCCACAAAAACTACCAAGTTATGTAATCAAGCTCAACGATTGAAGGAAACATGGATTAATGCATTAATAGCTAATTATGCAACTAATATGAGCCTAAGTCTAACAATAATATGAGTAAAAAGGGTAAGAAAAATAGTACTTTTGAATACTTATCACACCCCCAAACTCGAACTATTGCTTGTCCTCAAGCAATGCAAACTCATAATTACCTGCCAAGACTTCAATTTTCACAAACTTACCTTTGAACTTGATTTCAATTCTCTGAACCGGGGCACAAAGTATGATTGGCTTTTTATTTTTCGGAAAACTTAGGAGTTACTCGGAATCAAACTATAATGCTTGTGAGTGTGTGCGGAGTTGTGTGCAAGTTGATTTTTCGGATCCTATGCAAACAAGAGGTTTTCAAATTACTTCATTGGGTTCTTTTTAACATGTTTTAACTAGAGCCAGTTTTGGGCACCTCTAGTGTTTTGTTTTTAGTTTTCTTAAGTTAATTTAATCGACTAGAGCCGGTTTTGGGCACCTCTAGTTAAATTTTTTTAACACATCCTAGAGCCAGTTTCGGGCACCTCTAGTGATCAATTTTTTTAGCACATGCTAGAGCCAATCTCGGGCACCTCTAGCATTCATCCAATTTTTATTTTAATCCCCCAATTTGTTAATTATCAACCTAAGTTCACTAGAAGTCCTTAAATCAATCAAACCACAACAGTGTTTCATCAAATTTAGCATCATAGTAAAATTCTAAGTTTTTTCATGGTTATCCTAGAATAAAAATTCTATCAATTAAGTGCATTTGGCAAAGTCATCATCGAATATTCATTAAATCTAAGCAATTTTTGTTTCAACTAAAGGCATGGCAAGCAATTTATGTATCCTAAATGTAATACTTAAGATGAATGTAACTAAACATGGTAACTACTAATAACAATCCCCCCAAACTCGAGTGAGGCATTGTCCTCAATGCATGTATAAAAATAACAAAAAAATAAAAAATAAAAATAAAAATGCATACGAGGACTTACTCCGAGAGTTCGTCATCGTAGATGATTAGTTTCCTTTTGGTCGGTGTCTTGATTCTCTTGCTTGAACGCGATGGTTATTTTCTTGTTGCCGGGATGTCTTTAGCTTTGGTTGCCGTGGCATCAGCTTGTGCAGGCACGATGTAGGTTGTCGCGGCATCTTCTTCATTGGTTGCCGGGGCAAGGATCTTGGCAGTAAATTTCCTTAGCATAGTAGTTGTGAGTCTTGTTGTGAAAAAGAAAACAAAGAAAACCTGAAAACTAAAGATAATGAAGAAAAATAAAATATCTCCTAAAAATAAAAATGAAAATAAAAAGAAAAAGAAAATATTGAAAGGAGAACATGCTAATGCAATTCCCAAGTTGACCACTTCTTTGCTACGTTCCACATGGGCACCATTGTAGTGCTTCAATCTTTGTCCATTAACTTTGAATTCATGGTTGTCAGAGATGGACTTGATTATCACAGCACCATGGGAGAATGGTTTGACGACTTCGAATGGTCCCGACCATCTTGATTTCAGCTTTCCCGGGAAAAGTTTTAGTCGAGAATTGAATAGAAGAACTAGTTGCCCTGGCGTGAATTGCCGTGGCAATAGTTTCTTGTCATGTCATCGCTTTGTTTTCTCCTTGTAGATTCGTGCATTGCTATAGGCGAGTGCACGAAATTCTTCTATCTCATTGAGATCCATCAAACGCTTTTGTCCGGCACTTTCCCAATCCATATTCACGGTCTTGATTGCCCATTACGCCTTGTGCTCGATTTCCACCTGTAGATGACATGTTTTACCATAGACAAGTCGGAAGGGGGACATACCTAAGGGTTTTTTGAATGCAGTGCGATATGCCCAGAGTGCGTCATCTAGTCTTAATGACCAATCCTTCCTTGAGGGATTTACAACTTTCTCGAGTATTTCCTTCAACTCCCGGTTGGAAAATTCTGCTTGCCCGTTGGTTTGTGGGTGATATGCCGTGGCGATCTTGTGTGATATGCCGAAGCGTTGCAACATCTTGGCAATTAGTCTGTTGTCAAAATGCTTGCCTTCTTCGCTGATAATTGCTCTTGGCATCCCAAACCGTGTAAATATGTTCTTCTGCAGGAATCGTTGCACGGTCTTGGAATCGTTGTTGGGAACTGCAGCTGCCTCTACCCATTTAGACACATAGTCAAAGGCAAGTAAGATGTAGAGGTTGCCGAATGAAGATGGGAAAGGTCCCATAAAGTCGATCCCCCATACATCAAACAGTTCCACCTCGATGATGTTCTGGAGTGGCATCTCATGTCGTCTAGAGATATTGCCCGTCCTCTGGAAACGATCACATTGCTTGTAAAAGTCTTGGGCATCTTTGTACAATGTTGGCCAATACAACCCGGATTGCAAAACTTTGGCCGCGGTACGAGTTCCTCCAAAATGTCCTCCATAGGGTGAAGAATGGCATTGCCAGAGTACATTTTGTTGTTCTTCTTCAGGGACACATCGACGTATAACCTGATCTGCACATTGTTTAAACAAAAGAGGCTCGTCCCAAAAGTAATGCTTAGCATCATGGCGGAACCACTTCTTCCCTTGGTGAGTAATGCCATAAGGAAAAATACCACAAACAAGGAAGTTAACTAAATCCGCGTACCAGGGTATTGCCAAGGCATGTGCTGCCGTGGTGACTGCTCCCAAAATTGCCGAGGCGTGCGCGTCAAAGGCTGCCGAGGCATCGAGGGTTGCCGAGGCAACTAAAATTTGTTCATCCAAGAATGCATCACATATCTCTAGATCCGCGTCCTCCTCCCTATTGCGTTCCAAACGTGATAAGTGATTGGCCACTTGATTTTCTATTCCTTTCCTGTCCTTAATTTCAATATCAAATTCTTGTAAAAGTAATATCCAACGAATCAAACGAGGTTTAGCATCCTTTTTAGCAAATAAGTATTTGATTGCCGAATGGTCCGTATGAACAATTACCTTTGTACCAATTAAATAGGATCGGAACTTGTCAAATGCGAAAACTACAGCTAGTAACTCTTTCTCCGTTGTTGTGTAATTCATTTGAGCACCATTAAGAGTTTTACTAGCGTAGTATATCACATGGAAGGTCTTACCTGTGCGTTGGCCTAGGACTGCTCCTACTGCGAAATCACTTGCATCACACATGAGCTCAAAAGGTAGCGTCCAATCTGGTGGAACGACAATAGGTGCCGAGGCAAGCTTTTTCTTTAGGGTTTCGAATGATTGAGTTCAAGAATCATCAAAATCGAAGACTTTATCCTGTTCAAGCAGATTACACAAGGGTTTAGTGATTTTAGAAAAATTATGAATGAACCTCATGTAAAAACCTGCATGTCCGAGAAAACTTTGAATTCCTTTAACCGAACTTGGTGGGGGTAATCTCTCGATCACGTCCACCTTGGCTTTGTCTACTTCAATTCCCTTGGATGAAATCTTGTGGCCGAGCACTATTCCTTTATCTACCATAAAGTGGCATTTCTCCCAATTGAGGACTAAATCCGTTTCTTCGCATCTTGTCAACACCCTCTCTAAATTGCCGAGGCAGCCGTCGAAGTCATTACCAAAAACCAAAAAATCATCCATGAAGATCTCAAGGAAGTCTTCGACCATGTCTGAAAAGAGTGCCATCATGCATCTTTGGAAGGTTGTCGGGGCGTTACACAATCCGAACGGCATCCTTCGGAAGGCATAAGTACCGTATGGGCATGTGAAGGTTGTCTTTTCTTGATCTTCTGGTGCTATGGAAATCTGATTGTAACCTGAATAACGATCAAGAAAACAATAAAAGGGTTTACCTGCAAGACGGTCAAGCATTTGATCAATAAAGGGTAATGGAAGTGATCTTTCCTAGTAGCTTTGTTTAGCTTTCCATAGTCCATACAAACCCTCCAACCGGGAATCCGTGTAAAGGGCATTGTAAAACATTGTTACTTGAGTCCACACCGGGAATCCGTGTAAAGGGCATTTGTATAGAAGTTCTCTATATCGCTCCCAAGCCTCGTACATGGATTCATCATCTGCCTGCCGAAAAGAAGTAATGTCGTTACGAAGCTTATCAGTCAGATTTGTAGGATTAAATCTAGCAAGGAAATCACGACAAAGATCAGTCCAAGATGCTATGGATCCGGCAGGAATGTTATTCAACCATGCTTTCGCCCTATCCCTCATTGAATAGGGGAATAATCTTAATCGTAAGACATCGGGGGTGACTCCGTGTTTCTTGAACGTGTTGCAAATCTCGAGGAAAGATTTCAGATGTTGCCGTGCATCTTCAGTTGCTGAGCCGCCAAATTGACCTATTGTGTTGATCATATTAAACATTACCGGTTTCAACTCAAACACAAGAAAGCTTTTGGGTGGAATATAGTTGACTTAAAGGATATAAGTCCTACTTTGTGTATATACGAGGTTTTGCTTGTAGGCGATCATAGTGGTGTAACAACTCTACAGTGGAAACTCGGTCCATTATTAAAGGCCGTGGATGAGAAGGATATTATCAAATGGCACAATGGACGTGTTTACCTCATATTAGACAACTCATTGGATCAAGACCCATCGTAACTTCTAGATCGATGCCTAGGCAAGCTCATCTAGACCCTATAATGGGCGAAGATGTTCAAGGAAGCATTGGTCCACCGCAATAAATACTCTGCCACCTTATTGGATGATTAAAAATCCAGCTTTTACCCTTTTTATTTTTTCTACATTTTTAAATTCTTATGTTTTTTGTTTTTAGGACCAGGCCTTCTTAAATAAAGTTTTGTTTATTTTGGCAACTATCAAGACAGTAATGAAGAATGACGGGTTGTTTTTCCTTTATATATATATATTGATCGACAACAAAGGCACACTTCTACAAGAAAATGTCTACGACTATTACGGAGACATGATAGGATTTAGGTTTAAATCTCTTTCGCCTACACGTCAGTTACACTTCCCAATAACAACCTTGTCGTGCTATACATGTGGTGTCCAAATTTTCTCATTTTGATCAACCAACCTCTATCCACGAACCCTCAAATTTGCCATATGAAGGTGCCACCCCTTTCCCTATACAATCATTACAACATCAGTATGAACTAGTCTACAAACAGAAGATCATTGAAGAAGAATGGTTAGAGTTCAATGACACCTATATGCTCCAATTTGATACACATGTGTTTTATGTGATTTGAAAACATAAGTGGGACATGTTCATCCACAACCAGGCTACATCAACGTCTCATGGGTACAAGAATTCTACACCCATGTAGGCTGCGACGGAGACATCCAGGTGCAAATTTGTGCGAAAATTGTGGATTTCTCCAATAATATAATTAAACACCATTATTAATTGTCAGACCACCATGAAGAGTTCCACACTACAAACCCAGCCATCAACCGTACTTATGTTAGGATTCTATAAGATTTTTATGTCCTCGGGACAAAATGGGCTAGTGAGGGCCCCGATAGAATGGTCCAATGGCGACAAACAAAGCCTAATTCTAGATTTTGGGCTTATATAATAAACAATCGCATCATACCCTCCTAAAATTGGGAAACTTTTTCTCTCTGATGGATGTTGCTTCTGGACTCTATTGTCTAAGAATGTTAACTTATTTTCGGCGTAACTGATTCATGCTGCCATTATAGAAGGAGCTGCCACAATCAATAAGCCCAATGGTCTCCCCTTCCCTAACCTGATCACCTCCCTCTATACATAGGCAAGAGTCCCAACATGGGAAGGAGACGCTATCATGGAAGCACTCTCACGTTTACTTCTATCACAAATCGAGGAGTTAAACAGCTACACCCAAATTGCACCCTTAGCTATTCCTTCCGCATCTTCTCATTTTGTTTATGTGATTGTGGCAGATAGCCTTCGCACTTCCTTCTTCTGTACTTTTTAACCATTCACTGAAAGGAATCAAAACCCAAAAATTTATTTCAAATTTTATTGCCATACAAGCTGTTGGAATTACCTATGTTCCCCCAATAGCTATTGCAACCGCCTCCACCAGCAGCCGTTGCCATCGCCCGCTAGAGATAGAGGCCACATATTGATGCATGTGAATCCTCTGGCCCTACCAAGAATCCATCATTCGCCCAGGACAAAGGCAAGGGCATAATCATCCGAGAACCACCACCCTAGTAACTCCCTGAGTTAGATTTTTTCCTTTCTTTCATATTTTAGTTTAGATTAGTTTTCATTTTGCATCTGCTTATTTTCTTTCCCTTAATTTGTTTTTTTGTTTCTTTTTGCATATGGGACAATGCTCTTCTCAAGTTTGGGGGAGTATATACCCATATATATTATGTTAAATTTAGGTTAAATTTAAAAAAATTTAGGGTTTTTAAATAGGCTAATATGTCTGATAGGTTCCCTTTGCTTTGATTCCTTTGATTATGAAATTGTTGTTGCGTTAATCATGACTTCCTATGATGAATCTATGTTGGTGCTTTGCAAAGTGTTAAGAGATTTCTATTTTGAACTTAATGATGAATCTGTTGCAGCCCCTTAAAAACACATGTTGCATGCACTCTAAAAACTTAAGAAACCTTACGAAAACTCTAGGTCAACTTTTTGATGCTAAAAGCATGAATCAATATGTCTAAACTTAATGCTCAATGTAGCAAAATAAATGCTTAAAAAATCCCTAAAAATCAAGAAAATTCATTAAGACTTCATAATATAAACAAAACTGTTGAGGGACACTCGTCTATGCATCTTGCTATCTTAGTACACTAGGTGAGTTGTGTTTGCTCCATTTAACTTTCCCTAGTAGAAATAATAGTACTAGCAAAGAGAGAATGAAAGTCTTCATGGGATGACACTTGACACTGCTCATAGCATAACAAGCATTTTGTTTTATATCCTTTAATCTTATTCTATCAACAGACATTTGAATATATATATCTAGCATGACTTAGCTCTCAAGCAACTAATCAATTACCATAATAAATCGAACTTAGCAAGAAAACAACCAAAAAGCATAAAAGGCCATTACAAATAGCTATAATTACTTAAGAGCTTATACACTTATGAACTCAAAGAAATAAGTAAATGCATTATGCATAGCCAATGATTATGTGCCACCATCTAGGAGTTCTTTATGAAAATACAAGACGTACAATCTCGACTTCCGGTAATATTCCAAGCTCAAAGGCTGACCAAAAACGAACTTATCCTGAAAGATAGTAAAAGGATGCATAAGCATGATTACTTAGTGAGGTAGCTTAAAGTAATAAAGAATGAGCAATAAACCATCCTTTTCACTTAAATTTATTAAACGTATACATATACTTCTAAGCTTGGACAGGAAGTCGGCCATTTTAAGACAAGCCACACAATCAAGCATTTATACTTACACATAGATAATTCGAATAAAGCTAATTCATATATATACATGTAGATATTTGAATAGATCATGGCTTATATGTAATCACATAGCAATCGAATAACACATGGCTTGTACATATATATGTATGTATATATATTCGTTTAAACATTTGCACAGAGTATTCACATATAAACATGGTATTCAAACCAAACTTGTACACATATATACATGAAATTTGGACAAGCTAGGCATAAAAACACATGGGAATTCGAGCAAAACATAGACATGTATACTTATGCATATTCGAACAAGATACAGACTTATTTACGTGGGATTTCAAACTAAACATATTCACATATAACACACTATATTTATCACGCCATAGGCATTTACACATATGAGAATTCGAACAGAGCATATGTATATTTACAAAGGTACTCTACAACTATAAACCATTAACCACGTGTGATTTGAGCAAAGCGTATGATTTTATTCATTCAAAGTAATCCTTGATAAGTAAGCATTTTAACATAGTTTATCTACTCATACAAAGGAATTTAATTATCAATAGATCCATATTACTAGTTATACAAGTCATTGCTATAATTCATTGATTTTAACTTATAAACATTCTTGGATTCTTTCAACATAGCCTATCCATACGTAAAATACTTATTTTTGACTCATCAAACTCTTTATCAACTTACTATTACAAGATCAAATATTACTTGTCTTATAAGATAGTAAGTATATCTCAATATAAGCATGGATCTTTGTCACACAAGATATTATGATTATCCAATAACTTATTTGTAAGTTTCATTATAAATTTTAACATAGCCTTGAGAATCAAGTAACAACCTAGATACTTGAATCCTCAACCAACTGTCGCCAACAGAAAGGTACTCATAGTACTGATCAATCTCTCTTACTGTCGCCAAGTGACCACAACACTTCCCTCCTACTGTTGCCAAATAAGGACCGTAGTCCACCCTAACATTAGCGTTATAGACTCTATGACATGCCAACTATACCTAAGACTGACTTGAAGCCAAGGCTTTCATATTTATATATCTTATTAGGACAGAGTGAGCATAGCTCTGTATCAGGATATCATATCCACTAGCATATTGCCTTTTTCATATTAGGTAAGTATTCACTTTATATGAATTTCTCATTGTATCGTTTTTCTTATTCGAAGAACAACATAACAAAGATTATTGTCACATATGAACCATATATAGTCTTTCATTGAGTCATATGTACAAATTTACATAAAACTTATCATGAACATGGTGTTCGAATAACATGACTTAATTATCACAAAGATGAGCATAGCTTCAAGATCATAACATCACAATAAGACTTGTATCTTACCATATCAAACACATACCTAATTTATAAGTGGTTCTCAATCAAACATGTTTCTTAGTCAAAAGATAGCATAGTAAGATTTCTTAATAAGAAATTATATATATGAACCATTTAGGACATCTTATGAGCATACCAATATATTAAGTGTTACCTAACGTATCATACCAAAATATTCAGATACGTACCTCAGTTCCAAGCTCAATTATGCATAGCATGTTTCAAAACATAATAATGAAATTAATCAGTAAGAAATGCTTTGTAACACCCTAACCAGTATTCTATACCCAATACTAATTAAAGTGTCACATAAAGAATATACCAACATTTCCTTCTTTATATTTATAAGAAAAATTATAAATTATCCCTTCTACTATTTATCGCCTAAAATCGCATTATAAATTTTTATTCAATCAAATTAAGTCTGATTTCAGGCAGCAACTTAACAATTCTTATCGATGATATATGAGGGAGATAACTGCGTAAAACAAAAATCTACCCGATTACTCTATTTTACCCTTTTCTAATCATTACCCGATTTTAACTTTAATATGACTACTCGGCATTAGTGATAAACATAAACTAGTATGTAACCGATTAATTTTAACATGTACATGCCATCTAGAAACATCAAAACACATCAAAGGATGTTATTACTAATACCGTATTTATACTCCGGATAAGTAGGATGCCCGCTCTTTACTCTGATTTTTGCTTTTTACCTACGCGTGAAAACCATCACACGCTAAGTATATACTTAGTGAGGCAATAATAATGTCTAGTGCAATATAACATAAGTAATAACATGTAACCGTATTCATGTAATTCGAATCACTAGATATGCCTTACCATAATTAAATTATGTATCAACATAATATAATCGGATATAATTTCTTACTAATATACTTGCCGTAAATTTTAAGACTGTATAAGCTTTTAACCCATTTATCAAATATTTCTCGATTTCGTAGCCCAAATATAATCCTATGTGGACCCTGTGTAGTCGAGTCAAAGATGCACCGAAGTGCTAATAAACATAAGGTCGTGCCCACCATCTACACATTTATAGGGCAATGCTAACCATACACTACGTGTCCTTAAATACACTATAGTGCTATCCGAGATACCGAATATGCAGCATGCTGCTGGACTCTATGGCATGACAACTATACCCTGTCCCTCAATGACTTACTTAGGCATAATTTCTGTATTTATTCCATCCATGGCAATGTATGTCAATATAATTAGACATTGGGCAGTTCATACCCGAATAAAAATTATAATATAACATCATTTATAACTAGTGATCCATGCATTTATACTAAATCTTTGACATTTTTAAAATATGTCAATCATATGATCAATGACATAAATATCATGCCAATATATAAACCAGGTAGACTTATCGCAAGTCTTACCAATGATGTATAAAAACATCCATATATCATGTTATGTATGCATTGCACTCACCTGATGCCTCACTAGTAATCTTACTGTTGCTTTTAGCTTTACTCTTGAAACTTTTACTTATCTTTAAACTTGCTCGTACTATTATCTTGATCATGATCACGATCTATAAAATCATCATTTACCGAATACATATATTTCAAAGCGTATGTTAGAATCGTTCTAACATAAGCACATATTAGGAATAAAATTCCTAAAAATTCTTTATTATTCATATCCTTTATAAATTCACAAGACAATCTCAAATCTCATAAAATAACCATAAATTGAATTCTTTTTAGAATTCACCTCAACATTCCAAATTATTCAAAATGGTCCCTTGCCATTGAACTTTAAATTCAAACACTTAACAACATTTTCAAGTATTCCAAGAATACATTCAAGCTTAACATATTAATTTCTAATCACTTTCTATATCATTCTCAATTTTCCCTTAATATGCCATTTGGTCCTCAATGCTTTAAAAACTTACAAATTGATACAAACAGCATTCTAAGCCTTGTAAAATCATTCTCACATCATTTCTATTCTTAGGGAAATTTTGCAAAATTTTTCCCTAATATCCTTCCTTAGGCCGAATATGAAGGGTCAATATACTCAAATTTTCCAACTTGATTCAAGCATGAATTCAACTTCTAAACATTGTTTCCAAGCTTCTACAATTATTTCCAGATCAAAATCAATCCAAATTCAACTTCACATCAAAACCCTAACTTTAGACAAATTAGGATTTAGCTACTTTCAGGTAGTTTCAATCACCATACAAGCCTGGATATGATTCTACAAAAACAACTTCATCAAAAACTAATCTTAAATCATCATATTTAAAGATCCCCTTCATCCATCAAAATCATAAAACTAGGGTTTCAAGCAAGGAAAGCATGAATAATGGTACCAAAAGATAGAGAATTTCATGAAGATCAATTTCGTGTTTCATGCTTTCATCCAAAATCCAACTAAATAAGCTTGAAAATCAAGAAGAAAATTTTTCTTTCTTACCTTGGTGGTTTCGAACAAGAGAGGAAATGATGAAGAATTGTCTTGAGAATTCATTTTTTTCTAATTTGGCCATTTGTCATGTATTTTATCCAAATAAAAAATCTCTTTTATAGCAAAATGACCATTTTTCCCTTATGATCCAATGCTTCATATCTTGCCACATGTCTAGCTACTCATCCAAGGGTCAAAAATTATCCAAGTAGTTAGTGATTACCAACTTTGCCCTTGGAATTTCTTAAAATTACCTTATTGCCATTTTTCATCCAATAGCTCATATTTAACATAGAAAATCTACTTTAATCCAATGGTCCATGTTAAATCCTTTCATTTTAAGACATGGAAAAGATATTTTTCACCTTGCCTTATCATCCTTTAAAATATATTAAATATCCGATTCGATTATCCGAATATTTTTCCAAACTTTATTGCTTTATAGCCATTAATACAAACTCCGTACGAAAAATCTGAGTAACACGAAAACATCATTCTTGGGGGTGATCTATTCATTTACGGGACTAAAATACATAACTTTTGGAAATTACAATTTAGTCCCTAGACTTTTACAAAGTTTATACTTTGACCACCAAACTTTCAAAATTTTTATTTTGGTCACTAACCAAAAATTTGGGATATTACATGCTCGGTATGGTTACTAGCCTATCCCAAGACTTTAAACTACACTCACAGTTTAATCCAAGCTAAGCATGTTCCTGCATTACAATTCCCTTTTTGCCTCTACAATATTTCCAGCCTTGGACCTCGTCTCTTCAACTAATTTGGGGTCTAGTACAAAGACAAGCATAAACATATATCAAGATCCATTCCATTGTAAGGTAAGCAAGGTCATTAGAAGCTACATAATTTGTTTAATCAGACATAGAACCTTCCCACTTCAATATATCAAAACCTAACTATAATTATCATTCATTCTTGAATCCCGAAACAGCCCCAATTAAAGACAACAATCCTTACCTAAATTTGTCTAATTCAATCCACTTTTAGCTTGTAAAAACTGTCTATAATTTATTTTACAAAGTCCTATTTTTGGACTATAACACAACCCTCATTTCTAGGTACAAAACAGTTCAAATTTCCATTCAAAACAATACCTAAAACTAAGTTTACAAATCAACCCTATTTTGAATCATACACGATCTTTCAATTAAATTTTCCAGGTAGCTCTTTTTAAACTACAAATTGTCCATAAATCCATATTACAAAGCAAATGTTACCTCTCCAAAAGTACTATTTTTAATGCCAATCTTACAATGCTTTTCTTGTTTTTAGGTACATTTAGTTGCATTAGGATGTTAAAATCATGCATTTGCATAGGGAGTTTAGAATTTTGTCTATGCCAGTGTGAAGGGTTGTTTTGTTGGCAATTTTGTAAGTTTGGCATAGGATTTGGCCCAGAAAAGCAACACAAGAAGGAATGCCAGAGAAAATGCCGAGTGTTGTTGGCACAAATAGATCAGACAATGCCAAGCACTGATTGGCAGAGAAGTGAACTTGATGCCATGCCAAGAAACTATTGGACCCTGAAAAAATACGACATGATTAGGCTCTGAAAAGATAGCAATTGGAACAATCTCCGAAAAATAGAAGATAAGATGGTGCCAAGACTGTTTGGAAGATTCATGCCAAGCTTGGACGCCAAGGCAGCGTCGGCAGTATGACGTCAGCCCTAGCCTGATTAGCTCTCATTCAAATCTGGATAAGAAGATTATCTCTTATCCCTTGGGTAGTTGAAATTTGAAATTTGAAGAGCTAATCATTTCCCTTCCTCGCACGCCTATTTAAACATCAACCAAGCAAGCATTAGATATATCGGGGAGGATTTGATCGTGAGGAGTTGGTGTGTGATGACTGACAACCAGCTGCACCTTGGAAGGGTGGTTCGACCAGCTTGACCGAGAAGCCTGGATCTTGAAGGACTGTATCAAGAGACCCTTTCTAGTCCATTTTCTCTTTCAAGTTATTTTATTTTGTTTTAAATGATGATGTACTTGGGAAACGTTTGTGGTTTTTTGGTTAAGTCCCTCACCATGAACTAATTTCATAGTTGGTGGGGGATGTTTGCGTGGAACGCTATTTTATGTTTTAGTTTTTAATAATAAATCTGCTTTGGCAATGTTTTATCTATTCGACATACTTTAATGTTTTCTAAATAGTATGGCATGCGAGAGCTGACACTATTGGCCTATTGAACCTCAATATCTTAACAGACTTGGGGTGGAAACGATCAAGTTGTTGAATACTAAGGAGAGAAGCTTCGAGAGAAGTCGTTCAAGTAGATGAACTTAATTCGGGAGTGAAATCTACCCATTATGAGTATAGATTGAATCTTAATCAAATTGGTTTATTTAAAAACAAGCACTATAGAGATATAGGGGTTTTACATGATCAATTTAGGGCAATGACCATCGAGGGAGGCTTTGCTAATTTTGAATCTGCTCAGTAAACAATGCCAAGACAAGTTTTTATTAAAGGCTGGCACGACATGAATAGCGTGAAAACCAGGCATTCCCTGCCAACGCTCATCATTCATTAAAGCAGCTTCCTTGCCAACGTCTTTACTTTACTTTTATTTCTTTTTTTAATTATTTTCCAAAACGAACTTCAAAACAAATCAACTTTTTCTTAAGGCAAGTAACGACCAAAGAAATTGAATTCCAAGTCAATCTCTATGGGATCGACACTCAGCTTAACTGATGTATTACTTGCAGACCGTGTATACTTGCACGCAAAAGACTCATCTTGGCACTGTTTTATACTTTTCCAATACATATTTTCTGCCCCTTTTGCTAGTATTCACTTAGAGAGTCTACAAGTTTTTTTGGCGTCGTTGCTAGGGATTGCAACATAATTTATTGTTTTTAAATTTCTACTTGTCTTTCTTTTATTTTTATTTTTACCTATTATTTTTATCGGTGTATGACCAGAAGCCATCCTTTGGTGGATGAGTTGCCATACGATCCAGAAATTGAGAAAACCTTGCGGAGGTTAAAAAGAAGATTTTGAAAGATGCAAAACCTAGGTAATAGAGGGAATGTTGTGGTGAACAATGGAGGAAACCAACTTAACAATGAGATACCACCACCACCTGCCGTCCCAATTGTTGATAAGAGACCTATTAGAGAACATTCGGCACCAACCATTGATAATTTAATGCCAGGACTTGTTGGCACAGAGGTAAACACTACCAATTTTGAACTTAAGCCGGTAATGATTCACAGTCTTTTGAATGTACGTCAGTTCGAAGGAGCACTTACTGGAGATCCTAGGCAACATCTTAAATAAGTCATGGAGATTTTCTAGTTATTTCAACAAAATGGAGTACCTGAAGATACCATGAAGCTGAAGTTATTTACTTTTTCTTTGAGAGACAGAGCGAAGGCTTGGCTTAATTCCTTGTCACCTGGCTCAATTACTTCATGGGCAAACCTATGCCAGAAGTTCTTAACAAGATTCTAGCCGCCAACACTCGCTGCCAAGCTGCAATGTGAGATTATTACATTCAGGCAGGCTGAGGATGAGGCCCTATATGATGCCTAAGAAAGATTTAAAGACCTATTGAAGAGGTGTCCTATGCATGGATTCCCGAATTGGACCCAGATACAAACCTTTTACAATAGATTAAATGCACAAATGAGGACTATTGTTGATGCTTCAGTAGCTGGTTCATTGCTTGACAAGACGTATACCGAGGCTGTTGACATTCTAGAGAGGATTACAATAAAATATTTTGAATATCATGTTTACGAGACTTGGGACTGAAACTAAAACCAATGGGAAATTTTAGATTGATGAACTAACGTACATTCATGTCGAGATTTCCATCCAGTACAATGCCCAACACCAGAATACCCAGAGGTAGAATAACAATGCTATGCCACAGAAAGGCCAAAATAATTTCTAGCAAGGGCAGAGACTCAACTAAGAAGGCACTCTCACAGAGTACATAGAGAGGAATGATGCCACAGTCCAGAGTTTGGCATCATCAATGAGAAACTTGGAAGTCTAGCTTGGGCAGATTGCTAGTGCGCTCAGCAATCGACCCCAAGGAGCATTGCCAAGTGACACAAAAGATGCTCGGCACAAAGACAATGAGCAGTGCAAGGCTATAACTCTTCGGAGTGGTAAGCAGTGTGAGATGGAGAAGGTTACTAAGCAGCCAACTAATTTCCAAATTGAGAAGCATGTGCTAGCAGATAATCCCAGGGAAGCAGAGAAAGAGGAAACAAAAGCAGATGATGCCAGCACCAATGCCAAACAGTATACCGATGCCAGCACCGATGCCAAACAGACTGATGCCAGCACTACATTGGAAAAGTCAGTAGAGCCGGCACGTGTTTATTCGCCACCACCATTTCTAGCAAGACTTCAAAAGCATAAGCAAGACCAGCAATTCAAGCGCTTCTTTGAGGTTCTTAAGCAATTGCAAATCAACATTCCATTGGTAGAAGCCCTTGAGCAAATGCCCAACTATGTCAAATTCATGAAGGACATTCTGTCCAAAAAGAGGAAGTTGGGAGACTTTGAAATTGTTGCTCTGACCGAAGGATGCAGTGCCATGATCCTAAACCGATTGCCACCAAAGCTGAAAGATCCAGGAAGTTTCACTATTCCCTGCACCATTGGTAACAAATTCATGGACAAGGCACTGTACGACCTAGGCGCTAGCATCAACTTGATGTCAATGTTAGTTTTTCAAAAGCTTGGCATAGAAGCAAGCCTACCACGGTGACACTTCAGCTGGCAGACCGATCCCATGCACATCCCAAGGGTAAGATTAAGGATGTGTTGGTAAAGGTAGACAAATTTATTTTTCCAGCCGATTTTATCATTTTTGGATTATGAGGCTGACATTAATGTCCTGATTATTTTGGGTAGACCTTTTCTTGCCATGGGTAGGGCTTTGATTGATGTTCATAAAGGGGAACTAACAATGTGCATGAATGACCAGCATGTTACATTTAATGTGTTTCAAGCTTTGAAATGTGCAGATGAACCAGAGGAATGCCAAGCATAGGAGATGATGGAGTCTATTTACACTTTGGATATGGCACAATTATGGCAGAATACAGAATTTGATGCCAGCAACTTAGATGGCATAGCTGAACTGTTTGAAGAACCAGAAGAATCAATCTTGAAGGCTAAAGAGGCGAGCTATTTTGAGCCACTGTAATTGGCCAGCATAGAGATCAAGGAACCTAGACCATCAATTGAGGAGCCACCAGCGTTGGAACTAAAACCACTGCCAGATCACTTGAAGTATACTTATTTAGGTGAACACTCAACTCTGCCAGTGATCATTGCCACTGGATCTCACTAATGATTAGGAAGAAAGATTACTAGCAATATTATGTGGTTATAAGCAAGCGTTAGGTTGGACTTTGGTAGACATCCGAGGAATTAGCCCAACCATTTGTATGCACAATATTATCTTGGAAGAGTACCATGGCAAGACCATTAAGGGCCAAAGAAGGCTAAACCCAAGCATGACAAAGGTAGTGAAAAAAGATATCATAAAATGGCTTGATGTTGGGATTATATATCCCATTTCTGATAGCTCTTGGGTTAGCCCGGTGCAATGCTTGCCAAAAAATGGTGGCATGACCGTGGTACAAAATAGTAAAGCTAACTAATACCCTCCAGAACTATCACAAGATAAAGAGTGTGCATGGACTATAGGAGGCTGAACAATGCCATGAGGAAGGACCACTTCCCATTGCCATTCATTGATCAGATGCTAGATAGGTTGGTAGGTAAAGCTTTCTATTATTTTTTGGATGGTTATTCAGGTTATAATCGTATTGCCATCACCCCTGATGATCAATAGAAGACCATGTTCACGTGCCCATATGGGTCGTTTGTATTTAGAAGGATGCCATTTGACCTATACAATGCACTGACAATGTTTCAACGTTGCATGATGTCCATTTTTTCGATATGATAGAGCATAACATGGAAGTATTCATGAATGATTTCTCAGTGTTTGGCAAAACATTTGAGGAATGTCTTTAGAGCTTGGAGCAAGTCTTGAAGAGATACATAGAGACAAACCTAGTGTTGAACTAGGAAAATGCCACTTCATGGTGAAGGAGGGCATTGTTCTCGGGCACAAGGTAACTGAGAGAGGACTAGAAGTTGATCAAGCCAAAGTTGAGGTAATTAAGCAGCTGTCGCCTCCAACAAGTTTCAATGGTATAAGGAGTTTTTTAGGACATGCCGGTTTTTATCGATATTTTATTAAAGACTTTTCAAAAATTACCAAACATTTATGCTTGTTATTAGAACATAATGCCACTTTTGCATTTGACGATTCTTGTTTGAGAGCATTTCAGGAGCTTAAAGAGAAGTTGATCAATGCCCCTATAGTTGTGGCACCGAAATGGAATGAGCCCTTCAAGCTCATGTGCGATGCCAGCGACTATGCCGTTGGAGCAGTCTTGGGACAAAGGCATGGCAAGGTTTTCCATGCCATCTACTATGCCAGCCGAACCTTGAATGAAGCACAACTGAACTATTGTACGATCGAGAAAGAGTTTCTTGCAGTTGTATTTGTTTTTGATAAATTTAGATCTTATTTAATTGGTAACAAAATTGTGGTTTTTACATATCATTCGGCATTGAAATACCTCTTGGAAAAGAAGGATGCCAAGCCCAGACTAATCCGATGGACGCTTCTACTTTAAGAATTCGATCTTGAGATCCGAGATAAAAAGGGCAGTGAAAACCTAGTAGCTAACCATCTCTCACGTTTAGAGCATCATCTTAAAGATGGTAAGACCAATTTTCTAAGAGATGAATTCCCTGACGAGTATTTGCTTGCAGTAAATGCCATGCCATGGTATGCTGATATTGCCAACTACTTGGTAAGTAACATTCTTCCACCAGACTTGGCATACAATGCCAAGAAAAGATTCTTATGGGAAGTTAGGCAATACTATTGGGACGAGCAAATTTTGTTTAAATAGTGTGTCGACCAAGTTATCCGTCGGTGTGTGCCCAAGGATGAGCAGCATAACTTATTACATTTGTGCCATGCCGCGCCGTATGGAGGTCACTTTGCTAGGGTAAAGACTGCTTCCAAGGTACTGCAGTCAAGATTCTTTTGTGCCACACTATATAAGGATGCCCACGAGTATGCCAAGGCATGTGATTGATGTCAACGGACAGGGAACATCTCTGGCATGCACCAGCTACCGCTCCAAAACATTATGCATGTGGATTTATTTGATGTATGGGGAATAGACTTTATGGGTCTTTTTCCACCCTTATTTGGTAATGTATATATTCTTGTAGCTGTTGACTATGTATCTAAATGGGTAGAAGCTGTTGCTCTGCCAACAAACGATGCCAAGGCCATTGCCAAGTTCTTGCATAAGCATATTTTTACTAGATTTGGTGCCCCTAGAGTGATTATTCATGACGAGGGCACCCATTTTAAATGTAATCTAATTTATAAAGCTTTATGCATGTATGGTATACAACAGAGAATTGCCACGACATATCATCCACAAACAAACGGGCAAGTCGAGATTTCAAATAAGGAGATTAAAAACATTCTAGAGAAGACTGTTAATCCATCAAGGAAAGACTAGTCCTTAAGACTAGATGAGTCCTTGTGGGCTTACAGGACTGCCTTTAAAACTCCTTTAGGTACTTCACCGTTTAGACTTGTTTTCGGAAAACCATGCCATTTTCCAGTGGAGCTTGAACATAAAGCCTATTGGGCCATCAGAAGACTTAGAATGGCATGGAGAGATGCTAGAGAAAAGAGGTTACTAGACCTAAATGAGTTAGAGGAGTTCAGAACACAAGCCTATGAGAACACAAAGATCTACAAGGAAAAGGCAAAACACTGGCATGACAGTTGGATAATGTCATGACAGTTTGAGGTAGGCCAACGTGTTTTGTTATTCAACTCATGGCTTAAATTGTTTCAAGGGAAACTCAGATCAAGATGGACAGGCCCTTTTGAAGTTGTGAAGCCCTATGCTCATAGAGCTGTGGACATTAGGAATTTGAAGATAGGAGAAATCTTTAAGGTGAATGGCCAAGATTTAAAGCACTACATGGAAGGTGATTAGAACAATGCCAAGGAGGTGATCCTCTTGGCAGAGGTAACATGAAAACACCATCAGGTTTGAATTTTTGTAAGTATTAGGTTAGTTGTTTTTCTTTGTTTTTAGGTTTCAAGGTTTTTAGTTGTTTTTCTTTCTTTTAAAATTTTTGTTGTTATTCCTTTACTGTGTTGAAAGGTTTTCTTTGAGTTTATACAAAATATTATGCCAGATACAATGCCAAGATTGCTGGCATAAGCCGATACCCCAATGGGGAAATCTGCCAGGCATAGTGCTAGAGCAGCTTGGCATGCGGCGGTGTAAAAAACGAAAGGATGAGAGAAACCCTAGCTTGATCGGCCCATTCAATAAGAGAGAGTAATTTTCTTTTAGAGTTAAAACCCTAGCCGCCGAATAATTAGGTTAAAATTTAAATTTAACCTAATCACCTTATCACTTCAAATCCTTACCCTATCCTATCACCTATCACTTCACCCTTATCACTTTACACCCTTTCAAATCAAACCTTTTTATCTTCCATCATTATCTATATTTACTAATCCCATTAAAACAATCAACCATTCACTTTTCATCTTCTTACCCTAGCCGGTTAAATAATCAAAACTCTCTCTCACTTTTTACCTTTTTTTCGACAAGCAAGTACCAAAATTCCAAATTGTCTCTTTTTCTTCATCTTGTTCAACACCGTTTCAAATTCTTCAACGATTTCAATGGCTTCTTCCTCTACCCCTTTCAAGCGATTCTTCAATAAGGAGATTCAGAAAAAGTTTAAAACCAACTTTGCCTCGAGAAGTTTTTGCTATAAGAAGCACTTCGACTTTAAAACAGAGACGAACAATGGCTTCCCTCCAGAAGTCATGTCAACAATTAGCCTACACAAATAGAGTCTGTTCTGCCAGCAAAAAGGGAAGATTTATGCCACCATCGTTCAAGAATTCTACGCGCATCTTGTGACCAAGGATTCGCCCTTCTTGATGATTCGAGGTAAGTGTGTACATTTTGATGAAGGGTATATTAACACTATGTTTGAATTGGACGGTGCAGGGGATGAGTATTTTAAGTACGCTAACTCAAGGAATGATGCTAAGAGAAAGAGGCTGCTAGCAGACTTGTATGAGCCTGGCACGGCCTGGAAAGTGTTATCCAAGGGGCACCGTACGGTGAAGAGGTTGGCATTGAAGCCCCAATGGAAAGGATGGAATCAATTTGTAAAGCCGAATCTGATGCCTGCATCCCATAAGGAGACTGTGTCAGAAGAAAGGCTGATCCTATTACACTCCATTTTTATGTGGCGCAAGATTAATGTTGGCAAGCTTATTATTGATGAAACTTATAAGTGTGCAGTGAAAGGTAATGGCAGTTTGTTTTTTCCTTTGTTGATTTCTAACATTTGCATACTCCATGGTGTGCCCAAGCTTGATACAGATAAGAGACAAACGATTAAGGGAACAACAATTACAGCTGTTATGTGGAGAAATCTCGTTGCTGCCGAGTGATAAGTGTTCAAAAGTACTATTTTTATTACCCTTTTTACTCATATTATTGTTAGACTTAAGCTCATATTAGTTGCATAATTAGTTATTCATGCATTAATTCATGTTTCTTTCCACTGTTGAGCTTGATTACATAACTTGGTGATTTTTGTGGAAAAAGATGCTGCTTTGGTGTGTTTTTGTGTGTGTATGTGCAAGATCACTTGCCAAAGCAATGCCGAGCTAGTTGCCAGGGCAATGCATGAAGGAGACGTCGAGCCAGTTGCCATGGCAATTGTCGACAAAGAGAAAATGCAATAGGGATGTCGAAATTAATGACTATACAAGCCCAAGATGACATGGAGCAAGGCCCAAGCCCAAAGGAATTTGATTGCCATGCAGAGATTAAAGAAGAATTAAATTCCAAGAAGATAGGAGAAGTTCTAATAGGAATATAATTATAATAAAGAATTATATTCTTTAAAGATAATTTAATTCCAACTCAAACTCCTCCTCAAAGAAGGACTTTGGCCTAGCCCTATAAATAGCAAGGAGATTTCGACAATCCAAGGAGAGAAGGCTAGGGGAATTTCGACAACTCCAGAGAGAGCAGGAGGGAAACTTCGACAAGTCCAAGGGAGAAAGCAAGGGATTTTCGACAAGCTTCATCTTTTCTTCCTTGTTCGATTGGGTTCATGCTAGGGATTGTTTATCTTGTGTTTCTTTGGAACCTAGCCATGAACTAAATCTACTTGGCTATGGTTATTGTGTTTTGTGGTTGTGAGAAACTATTGGTTTTTGTTTAGGTAATAAGAGTTTGCACTTTTCTATTTCAAGGTTTATTCATTCTTGGTTCTTATTATTGTCTGCGAGTGAATTGGTAGAGGATCTCGTGATTTCATCCATTTATCTAATATCGGGAGAGTTGGATTCAAGAAACGAATGAATATGATCTTTATTCAATCCAATGATGGTGAAGATTAATCTGGCTTAGGAATAAGTTAAGGATTTCAACGGCTAAGAGGAGCGCAAGATTGGTTGTTGTTCACCCTTGATTCACGCAGGGATGTATTATCAAGGCATGCACAGGTAGCTAGAGTTTCGACTTAGGGATAAGAAGAAACCATTGAAGAACGCTCCTCCGAACCTTGAAGTTGCTGCCCAGACGCCCAAGTAGTTGCCCAACTAGTTGCCACGGCAACTGAGTTGCCCTTGCACTCTTTTACCAAAACGATCCAATCGGCTATCACACCTCAACTCACGATAACCTGGCCTATCTCTCTCTCATTCGATCTCATCTTTTCTTTTACTTTATTGCTTTCTAGTTTTGTTATTAGTTAAACTCCTATAATCCTTTAATTGTGTTTTTACTTTTCACAGTGCAGTAACTTAAGCAAAGTGGCCCAAACCAATCCCTGTGGAGACGATACTCGATACTCATATCACTTTATTACTTGCGACGTGTATACTTGCACAATTGCGTAGCACTTATCACACGCAACACCGGGCCAAAGGAAAAAGGCAAGGGGAAGGCAAAAGTGCTCACGCCAAATGAGTCAAAGGCTGTGCCGGACACTATACCTGAAACTGTGCCAGACAATTCACTGGCCATGCTATCACAAATTTACCATCGCTAGAAGATCATTCTTTAAAAGTTAGAGAAAGCGGATGAGCTTAATGTCAAGCTGAGACATTACACAGAGGCCAGGGATGTTGTAATCATGGATGTTCTTTTAAAAAATTGTCCCTTGATTTCGTGCCATAATTTCCAGATTTCCGTGTCTAGCCCTCTACCAGTAAGTCCAATCCATACCCCATCCGATGCCACAGTCCCTTTGTCTCCAGTTCAAGTCGAGTCTGCCAGTTTTGATTCCTCATCTGAGTCAAAGGAAACCAAAGCCAAGTCATCTCTGACACATGCTATACATACGCCATCTGATGCCACTGATACACCTGCCGCATCGGAACCTGCCAAGAAAGTGGAGGAAGTTGGAGTCTCCATCGCCGCTTCAAAACTGAGCATGAAAGGGAGGAAACGAATGGCCCCTGATCATGGGCCATTTGTAGGAAGAAAGACCCGTGTCACACGAGAAGAAGTCTCCGAAGGGGAGTCCTCTTCTTCCTAAACTCCTTTACATTTCATCACATTGCATTTACATGATCATGCATTTTATTTTCTATTTTTTTATATATGTGTTGTTTCATGCATTGGGGACAATGCACATATTGGGTTTAAGGGTGTGCATTTCTTCACATTTATGCCATGCATTTCATGTTTAATTTCTGTTGCCATGCCATCTAGGTCATTTAGAATAGATGCATATCGAACCACTAAAAAAAGAAAATTTCGCCTCTGTTATTTTTGAAAAATGTTAACACTTGTTAGGCAAGTTGAATTTGATCTAGGTGTATGTCCAATGAGGAAATTTGAATCTTTAGTTGTCATGCCATGCCAGCATAGTAGAGTGCCAAGTTAGCTTGGTAATTGATCTCTAGTTTAGGGAATTGAAATTACACTTAACACGTAGTATGTATCTGGTTCTTTAACAAACTTAGACTTTTTGAAACTATGCTCAAATTAAAAAAAGGAGAGAGAAGAAAAAAATGATGTCAGGGTAAAAAGAAATAAATAAGGCAACAATGTTCTGCCAAGGCAAGAAAATAGAACTCTCATCTACCTTAGAGATAATAAGCTACTTGGGGCTTCGTGGTTTGCTCCCTCTTAGTTCTTAAGTCCAAAACCTTAGGGTGTGAGTTGAAGAGAAAGCCTAGTGATGTATAGATTAAGGTGGGGATTCGTGGTATGTTTCCTCTTATCTCTCACGCTAAATAGTGTCACGAAGCAAGCTTAAATGAATGCCAACAGAAACCCTTGGTAAAGAAAGAAAAAAAGTGAAATGAAAAAAAAAGAAAAAAATGATCGAAGTTTAGGTAGCAAAATCTATCTAAGGGAGTGAAAGGATACTTGATGCATATAGCCTACACACCATGCACTCTTCATGTACTTAGACTACAATTATATTGCTACACTTGAAGTACTACTTGCTTGGCATTATTGCACTGAGATACTGAGGACAGAAATAGAGCCAAACTTTGCTTGCCAGCACATGTTGGCATCCAACCAAAATTTTGTCAAGGTAACATTTTCACAGTTTTTGTTTTTATTTTGATTGCATTACTTGAGGACAAGAAATGAGATAGGTTTGGGGGGGGTGTTACCTCTCCAAAAGTATTGTTTTTAATGCCAACTTTACAATGATTTTGCTTGTTTTTAGGTACATTTAGTTGCATTAGGATGTTAAAATCATGCATTTGCATAGGGAGTTTAGAATTTTGTCTATGCAGTGTGAAGGGCTGTTTTGTTGGCAATTTTGCAGGTTTGGCATAGGATTTGGCCCAGAAAAGCAACACATGAAGGAACGCCAGATAAAATGCTGAGTGTTGTTCGCACAAATAGATCAGACAATGCCAAGCACCGGTTGGCAGAGAAGTGAACTTGATGCCATGCCAAGAAGCTGTTGGATCCTGAAAAAATAGGACATGATCATGCTCCGAAAAGATAGTAATTGGAACAATCTCCAAAAAAATAGTGGATAAGATGTGCCAAGACTAGTTGGCAGATTCATGCCAAGCTTGGAAACCAAGGCAGCATCGGCAGTATGACGTCAACCCTAGCCTGATCAGCTCTCATTCAAATCTGGATTAACAGAGTATCCCTTATCCCTTGGGCAGTTGAAATTCGAAATTTGAAGAGCTAATCATATCCCTTCCTCACACGCTTATTTAAACGCCAACCAAGCAAGCATTAGATATATCGGGGAGGATTTGATCGTGAGGAGTTGGTGTACGACGATTGACAACCGGCTGCACCTTGGAAGGGTGGTTCGACCAGCTTGGCCGAGAAGCTTGGATCTTGAAGGGCTGCATCGAGACACCCCTTCTAGCCCATTTTCTCTTTCAAGTTATTTTATTTTGTTTTAAATGATGATGTACTTGGGAAATATTTGTGGTTTTTTGGTTAAGTCCCTCACCATGAACTAATTTCATAGTTGGTGGGGGATGTTTGCGTTGAACGCTATTTTATGTTTTAGTTTTTAATAATAAATCTGCTTTGGCAATGTTTTATCTATTCAGCATACTTTAATGTTTTCTAAATACTATGCCATGCGAGAGCTGGCACTGTTGGCCTATTGCTCCTCAATATCTTAACAGACTTGGGGTGGCAACAATCAAGTTGTCGCATACTAAGGAGAGAAGATTCGAGAGAAGTCGTTCAAGTAGATTAACTTACTTCGGGAGTGAAATCTACCCCTTAGGAGTATAGATTGGATCTTAATCAAATTGGTTTATTTAAAAACAAACACTATAGAGATAAAGGGGTTTTTACATGATCAATTTAGGGCAATAACCATCGAGAGAGGCTTTGCTAATTTTGAATCTGCTCGGCAAACAATGCCAAGACAGGTTGTTATTAAAGGCTAGCACATCATGAATAGCTTGAAAACCAGGCATTCCCTGCCAACTCTCATCATTCATTAAAGCACCTTCCTTGCCAACGTCTTTACTTTACTTTTATTTCTTTTTGTTCCAATTATTTCCAAAACCAACTTCAAAACAAATCAACTTTTTCTTAATGCAAGTAACGATAAAAGCAATTGAATTCCAAGTCAATCTCTGTGGGATCGATACTCAGCTTAACTGTTGTATTACTTGCAGACTGTGTATACTTGCACGCAAAAGACTCATCTTGGCACTGTTTTATACTTTTCCAATACATATTTTCTGCCACTTTTGTCAGCATTCACTTAGAGAGTCTACAACAGACTAGTTTTTTCGTTTAAATTTTAAGCAATTAGTGTGGCTATTATTTGCTTCCCAAAATAGGACAATGACTATGACTAAATTATTTGTGCTACTTCACTTACTGAATCCAATAACGTGGTGAATTCAATTCATGTTTAAACAAATTCAGTATTTAAAAATCATATTTTTCAATGATTCCACAAGGATTCAATGCAACTTTTGTTCTCAACTTCATAATTGATACTCGGCAAAGAAACAATTCTCCCTATACAAATTCAAATTTACAAGCTTGAAATCTTCATGACCGTGAATCACCTAACCGAACTATTCTAAGATAACATTTCAAATTATCAAAAAATTAACATTACAACCATGTTATCATATCCTCATGAAGCATAACGAATTAGTACATACACTCTTCAAATGGCCTTAAAAAGATTCATGGCATAAATTTGAATTTCCTAACAATTTTGTTAACACATAATACAAGATGATTTCATGAAAATTCCTCAAATATAAGCTTAATTTAGAGGTGAGAAAGAGATTACTTATTTCCTTTCTTAAGATACTCGAACAACACTAAAAATTTAACCAACAAGCATCAATTTCTTAAGTTCCCATGGAAGTCTCTAACCTTTCTCTCCTAATGGTATTTTCGGTCTTTAATGAAGAAGATGATAACTTGGATTATCATCTTTCCTAGTCGAGATTCCCTCCCCTTACACATGCATTCGTCTAATGCTAAACATGTGTACAAACCCTCCTTTATTTTTACTTTATCATGCAAGCCTCATAAATTAAAAAGAATTCAGTTTAGCCCTTTTTGAAATAGCCATACACTTTTCTTATTTTAAATTTGGTCACTTCCCTACTTGATTAATCTAATAAGTGACAATAAGATATCACATTTAGCTAGTTATCAAGATGCAGAATACTTCTAAGCCAAGGTTTGGAATATTACACTGTTGGTGACGAAACATGGCTGCAATGGGAGATGTTATTCGAGACGAGGCAGGGTCATGGCTTTTTGGTTTTGCTCGGAGCTTAGGTTCATGCTCGGTTCTTGTTGTGGAGTTATTGGCGGCACATGATGCGTTTGTGCATTCCTGGTGGCTAGGTTTTGACAAGTAGAATTAGAGCTCAATAATGCGACGGTGGTTCAGATATTGAATGGTGAATCCATGGCTTTAGCTGGCAGTGCTCTTGTGGCGAGGATTAGGGAGGTCATGGTTAAAGGATGGGACATTAGGATTTCTCAAGTGTGCTGAACGGCAAACGCAGTTGCTGATGGCTTACTTGAGATGGCTAGAGGTCGTATAGTGGGAGAATTTTCTCTTGTCGAAAGTGATGTTGTTGCTTAATGCTAATCAGAGTTTCTTGTATGGGTCCCTTTGTTTGGGGTCGGTCTGTACTGGTAGCCTTTTGTTGAGGTTTTCTCGTAATCTTGTTCTTTTTGCCATGAATACTCTTTTCCTCCTACTAGGTTTATGAGGTTTTTAATGAGGCTCGTGGCAATAATCCCTTCCATATTCATAAAAAAAAATCAATGATTCTCATCATAACCACACTTTTGCCTCAAATCAAATGAGAGATGAAGCTTGATCTTTAACCAAGATTCTGAGCAAACTCGTGTTGATAACGTGTTGTGAATAAAATAAAGAACACGAATAAAATAGATGAGAGAAAATAGAGAGACTTGTATTTATTCTCAATATGGAGTTGTGTACAATGTCTTTTTCATGATCTCTAGTTATAGGTATAAGAAATAACTATCATATATAATTCCAAGTAAATCAAATTCCCATGTAATAGATAGAGATAGAGTTCTAATCATAATAGACATCTACATAGATAAATATTTATGAATAAATGTATTATTTTCTAAAAATATTTTAAATTCATTAAATTGTTGATCTTCCCTTAATATTTATGATCCATATAACGTACATCCTAATTAATAGTTAAAAAAATTAGTTACTTTGTAACTGTCTAGATAAATATCCAGAAAAGCATAAACTCTAATTAATAATCAAACCTTTTTTTGTCATGTAGAAATCTAACGAGGTTAACATAATGAAATTATTTTTTTCTTCTCGGTTTCTCATGGCTTTGCCTTGACTAATTCAGATCGATCTGCGTCGCACACTTAATTTTGGTGGGTGAGTCTCCCGGTGAAAATTTTCCGCATACAAAAAAAATAAACTTGAGACCTACTTAAACGATACCAAGGTGCTTACCACTTGAACTAACCCCATTAATAACGTAACAAATTTTCTATACTATTAATAATGATATAATAGGCAAAACTAAACTAAAGATGTAATATAATAAAAGATATTATCTTAGTTTAATCGACATTATATTTTAAGTTAATTTTCAGAAAATTATTTCTTCTTTCATCAATTAAATAAAATAAATGAATTGAGATTATTTTAATTGGTTGAAGGATCATAAATGTCCATTTACTTTTATTTTTGTGTAAATTCGAATATCGTCATTTATATTAAAAATAGGTCTTATCACATTATCTTTATAAAAATAAATGAATTTTGAATTTCGAACTCTAAAACCTTATCGAATTAAAGGCTTAATATCAAAATAAGTGTCGAAACTATTATGTTTTCACTTTTAGGTGGATAAACTTTTTTTTCTTTTTAGGTACCTAAACTAACATTTTTTGCCAAAATAAGTACAACCTTAAAAAGGGTAAAAACGATGGGTAAAGTACACAAATTGTCACAAACTTTCAAAAGTTACATAATGACCATTAAACTTTAGTTTTTGATGCAAAATAGTCGCTAAGCCATTAAATGTTGTTAATGGGTGATGTGGCAATTACAGAAATTTGAATTGTAGCATATTTAACCCTCCAGATTTGCACATTCAATCGATTTAGTTCTAATTTAACCCTTATTATTGATATATAAATTGATTGAATGTGTAAATATGGAGGATTAAATGTGCTATTATACAATTTTTTTAATTTTCACGCCACCCACTTAACTACAAGTAATGGCTCAGTGACCATTTTGTAACAAAAACTAAGTTTAATGACCATTATGTAACTTTTGAAAGTTTGATAACCATTTTATATTTTTAGGGATAGTTTAGTGATTATTTGTGTACTTTACCCAAAAATGATTGTTTGGACTCTTAAAAAGACCAAAAAAAAGTTTAGACACCTAAAAAGTAATCAAGATAGTTTAGACACTAGTTTTGATATTAAATCCGAATTGTACAAATACTTTTAGGATCTTTACATCAAATGAGTTAATAATTTAATTTTTTTTTGAACTTTTTATCGCTGGGTAGTCCTTAAGCGAGGAGTGTGATTAATAATTTAATAAAATAATGAAGACGAAAGTTACCAAGCAGCCATATATGACAATACAACGTATTTAGCCTAACCCGAAATACATGGAAAGTAGGTGGGGCACAGGGTCGTACGACAATACAAAGTATTTAGCATTCGAATGCCCAACGCGCGATGCTTTTTCTTAAGTGAAAATTCGCAGCCTGGTGTCGTCCGGGAATAATGAAGTTTTGTCAAGCTTCAAATGATAGTAAGCCTACAGGCGGCAATCAGGTGATAAGTCTGATCGAATCAGAGATCTTGTCGTGTATCGATCAATTTTCGAGTCAGTTTAATATTAAATTGTCTAACTTTATTTTGAAATTTCGTCTTTTCAACAATGTTCAGAACATTATTTTTGTAAAAATCTAGAGTTTCAAATTAAATAGAGTTCAATTAAAAATTCGGACGAAGTACATAAATGGTCTTTAAAATAACTTAAAAAATACAAAATGTTCTTCAAATTTTCAAAAGTTACACGATGAGTAACAAACTTTAAATTTTGTTACAAAATTGTAATAACTAAAATTTTAAATTCACTTTTTTTCTAAAAAAATATTTTGATTTTGGGTTATTCTTGAAAATTTTATATTTTTAAGTAAAATTAGGAGTCGCCACCGGTCACTTGAATAAGGTAGATCAGACACAAAAAATAAACAGAGAAAATAATTTAAGTTTAGGAGATGGTTACATGTGGAGAAGGGTTTGCATGTAACACCCCTTTTCATGTATCCAACACTGAATACGAGTCAAATGTATCACAAAATATTCGTAAAACCCTCTACATTTGTAATTCGGTAAAATTTCGTTTCTTTAAAATATTACAAAGTATTTAGTTTTTATTTACAAATCTAGTTATTCGCGTAAAGTTTAAAAATAATATTTTCATCTTCAAATCTAGTTTATTTTCAGGCAGTAACTTATCAATTTAATTTGTCTTAATATAATTAATAAAACTATCTGATTTAAAATTCATCTAGATAGCAGATAAAATACAAATTCTATCAGAGCAGGCATACCCTTTTAATATACATGCCAACTAATAAATATCAAAAGTATCAAAAGATATCTTATTGATACTGATGTACCTGTTATTGATTGATGATGTCCGTATATGCTCCTTACTCAAACTACTTCTTCTTTCCCACGTGTAAAACAGTTACACGCTAAGTATTTACTTAGTGAGGCAATAATTCAAATTCAAGTGCAATTGTCATAATATCAATATTAATGATTAACAATGCATATGATCACCTTACCATTACATGCTCATTAACATAAATAAATATGTATCTCAAAGTGATAAGATTAGATCTTACCAATACCGTTGCCATTTTCATCCGTAAGCTTTCAATGTTTACCAATACCTTTTTTCCATTTCTATCTGCAAGCTTTCAAGCTTATCTTCCTGATTCTTTTTGATTCTTTTCAATTTATTTAGCCCAATGTATCGAATTAAAAGATTCTATGTACATGAGCCATCCCCCATACCCAACCTTTCTTGAGTATGTGTATTATTTGCACTCTACCGGGAGTACTTAGCACCGAAGTGCTTCTGTATACTTACCGGAGTATATAATATATCCCTCATTGAGTTTTTATGAAATTACACCGAAGTGCTTAGCACCCGTAATAAGTCTGTATACTCAAACCATGCATGAGTATACTCCTCAATGAGTATTTATAAAATTTGCACTTTACCTGAAGTGCTTAGAATCTTTATATAGTTGTTTATGACTCTATGGATAGCCAACTATACCTTTGAACCTCTATATCATACTTGGGCTTCATATCATCAAATATTTTAGCCTTGGAAATGTATATCAATTTATATTAACATGAAGCTGTTCATAACTGAATAACATTAATAGTAAACCATCATCAATAACTAGTGATCAATGCATTTATTTTCAACCTTTGACATATTTAAAGTATGTCAAATATATGATAAATGACATAATTATCATCACAATATATAAACTAGGTAGACTCATCGCAAGTCTTACCGGTGATGTATAAAACATCCATGTATAATGTTTATGTATGCATTGCACTCACCTGGGCCATATATTAGTATGTCTCACTAAGTCCTCTTTGATCCTTTCCTTCATTGTACCTCGAACCTCCCTTGATTTGAACTTAACTTCATAATTCAAATAAGTAAAATATTTGTTAGATCTCAATATAACAATATCTTAGACATATTGTCCAATAAAATCATTTGAATACAAAATCTCCAAACATTTTCTTTTCTTCCTTGTATTGTTCAAAAACTCATTATGGCCCTTAGTGACGAATTTGAACTTCCATTAACCCTTTTCAAGCTTACTAATCAACCTTAGATACAAAGTGTATCAATTCTCATTTTCTGGCAATTTATAGTACCTCCAAAGTAATATTTCTATAAAAGAATCTACAATTCGATCCCATTTGTTCTGAAAGAAACTATATTCAATAAGCTTTTCAACCATAAAATTAATAGCCCAAATTCAACTTGTCGCGACCATTTTTGAAAAACGGGACGTGTATAAATAGCCTGGCGATCGATCTTTTAGAAAATTAGGGTTTTTCATATTAAATCAGATTTTCCTTTATTTATCTTTGAAAAACACATTGGAGTCGCCACCGATCACTTCGTGGTAGACCGGACAGCAAAAAATAAACAAGAGATTATGTCTTGAAAATTGGGTTCGGGAGTAGGTTACGTGTAGGGAAGGATTAGCACCCCTAGAACGCCCGTTACGGTACCTTTAATTTTACGTGGCATTTCAAATAATAATTTGAATTTAATTTATCCCATAATTATTAATTAAATTTAAATTCCGAATGCAAATATCCTTTTATAAGGAAATTCATTTTGTTCGAATACGAGATTAAATATATTCATTAAAATCCATGTCGAGATAGCACCCCATTGTAAACAATGGAACACCATCCAAATTAGGATTTTAAAGTTTATATTTAATATATATTTAATTAACTATAATGAGCTATCCATGTTGAGATTAAATATATTCATTAAAATCTATGTTGAGATAACACCCCATTATTGAATCCTAATTAGAGAACTTAAACTAAAAGGCTCTAAACTATTATTAAATCTAAGTGTTATTAATTGTCTAACAAAATGTACTATATGCTTAATTTTACAAATTGCTCAACATATAAATTAATTGCATTTAAATAAAACAATTAAATAAATAATCAAATTAAAACAAATAAAACCTTAAAACTGATTTTTATTATATAGGGACTAAATAGAACAATTACAAAACCTAATGCCCTAATTACAAAGCCCTAGTGACCTAATTACACTAATTCAAACCTAAAGGGAACAAATCAAAGGGAACGAGGATCTAATTGGGAGAATTACAAAATATGGGATCAATTTTAAGGGAAAAAGGGACTAGATTGAATGAAGGATCAAACTTTGGGCCAAAACCAAATAAGATCCGAATGAAAAATGCGCGGACTTAATGGCCCGACCCGACTCAACTCGCGGATCCCTTTTGACCCGTGTCAAAAATGACACTGTTCTGCAAGGGCTTTATAGAGCCATTTTGTGTGAAAATTTTCCCTTCTTTCCTCATTTTTAAGTTTCCCTTTTCCCTTTCTCTAAATCTAAACACCCAATTCCCAAAAACCAACCCCAAATTTGGATCAAAACACACCCTTTCCTTTGAATGTTCATCGTGTTCTTCATAAAAATGAAGAACACGGTTGAACGTCGCCCTCAACCGTCGCCTCAACTGCCGCTAGATCTGTGTCCACCTTTTTCTAACAACCCTCAACCGTTAGCCAGCAACCGGGAATCGAATCCCGGCCACCGTAGGCAACGCCGACGGCCACCGAATGATTTTCAGCCACCATGCACCTCTTTTTGGCCATTGTTTTCCTCCGGTCGCCGTGAGGTGATTTCTGGCCGCTAGCCGGAACATTAAAAATCATTTTCCCCTTTTTTCAAGTCTAAACCCTAAAACTAGCCCGACTCAACTGAGCCACCCAACTCTGACCAACTTAGCCTAAACTACCCATACCCGAGCCCTTTTTAACTCTGCCGTAAAAATCTATTCCGGCCACTGCTCAGATAAGATTTCGGACACATCTTTCCTTTTATTTTTACTACTATTTTTTAGTTAAACTAACTTGATTTGGTATTTTTTGCAGAAAAAATCGATGGAGAAAATACCTTTCGATGGCGGTTTCGTAATCTCGGTCATCGTCCCCAGCAAGTCTCTGATGACTGATGAACTTCCCGGCGACCATGTAGCTTCCCGACGATAGTACGGGTCCCAAAACGATTCGGCTACCGAGAGGGTAAACTCTCTATCCCACTTTATTATTACTATATTAATTATTATGTTTTTTATTATTTTAATGATTTTTATTAATGACTGACAAATTCTCTCTCTTGGTATTTATAGGTGGTGCAGACGATGACGTTAGACTAACACAGATCCATATGAAGGCCTTTTGGACCAATATGAGAGTGCCACGTGTCCTTTTGGGCACCAATTTGAGCGGGAAAATATGATTTTGGGCCATTTGTGTTTGTTTAGCTGGCAATGGACTGTAATTAGGCTAATTTAGGTGGGAAAGGCAGATGTAAATTGGGCCTTGTGTTTTATTTGGGCTTTGGGTATTTTGTATGTAATTTGGACATTTAAAATAGGCATTTTTTATGGACTGTTTAATATTTATTTATGGGCTATTATAATACTATTTATTTCTACTATTTATTTATTTAGCCCGGTCAAAATTTAGGTATAACAGCTGCCCCTCTTTGCTCATTGCTGTGGAACAAGGATACAGCAAAGACTAAAAATACACGAATTTTGTCCAGACCTCCTAGTCATCCTCTGAAAGGTGGATCTTTCTTTACGAACAATGCTGAAGTTTGAAGTTGTTCTTCTTATTACGAAATTCTTCAAACTTCTGCCAAACTTTGGAATCTGAAGCAGTTCTTCTCATTATGAAATTCTTCATCTTCCAAGGCTCGAAATTTCTCCTGTCATTCTTCAAGTCTTGAGGTCAGAAGTTGTTCTTCTTATTATGAAATTCTCCATCCCTCTTTTGAACTATGGAATTTGAAGCTATTCTTCTTATTATGAAATTCTTCATCTTCTAAGGTTTGAAGTAGTTCTTCTTATTATGAAATTCTTCAGACATTTGCCAAAATGTGGAATCTGAAGTTGTTATTCTCATTATGAAATTCTTCATCTTCCGAGGTTTGAAGTTGTTCTTCTTATTATGAAATTCTTCAAACATCTGCCAAAATGTGGAATCTGAAGCTGTTATTCTCATTATGAAATTCTTCATCTTTCGAGGTTTGAAGTTGTTCTTCTTATTATGAAATTCTTCAAACATCTACCAAAATGTGGAATCTGAAGCTGTTCTTCTCATTATAAAATTCTTCATCTTCCAAAAGGGTGAACTCTTCTCATTAGGAGCTCTTTTTTCTTCATCAGGCGAGTTATTCTCATTAGGAACTCTATGGCGAATTCTTCTCATTAGGATTTTTGGAACGAACTCTTCTCATTAGGAGTTCTTCATTCTTTGCTGGGCGAATTCTTCTCATTAAGAATTTTGGAGTGAGTTCTTCTCATTAGGAACTCTGAATTCTTTGCTAGGTGAGCTCTTCCTACTAAGAACTTCGGATTCTAGAAATGTTGATTATGCTCTCCTTTGGGGAATAATCCTGCAAAAAGAAACATCATCAATTAATTCAAATTCAATCTGAAATATCATGAAATGTTTTTAATTTCTTGTTTGAAGCACTGAGTTCTTTGATGTCATTGCTTTTCTATCTAAGGTATCTTGATCTTTCTATCTGAAGCTCATATAAGATCTCATCTCTTGTTTCTCTTTCTCTGTTGATCAACCTCCTTCTATGCTTGCAAAAGTCAAATTTATCATTAATCTTCCAACATTGATTGTAAAAAATGTACAATTTGGGTATATCATAAAAATTTCAAGTGCTTCGACAGGAGACGCTGAAACTATGAATCTTCCTTGTTTGAGCCTGAAGTTGGTCTATCTTACTTTTCAATATGGCAGATTCAATTGTTTTTCTTTTTTTTTCTTTTTCTTCTTCTTCTTTTTCCTTTTTCTTTTTTCTCCTATTTTTCTTTTTTCTCTCCTTCTTTTTCTTTTTCTCCTTATTTTTTCTTCTCATTCTTTCTTCTTTTTCTTCTTTCTTTTTCCTCCCTTTTGTCCATTTTTCTTTTCACTTTTCTTCTTTTTCTCATTTTTCTTTTCCTTGTTCTTTTCCTTTTTATCTTTCTCTTTCTTTTTTCTCTTTTTTTCTCATTTTCCTCTTTCTCTTTTTTTGTTTTCTTTCTCTCCTTTTCTTTTTCTCTTTTTTGTTTTTCCTTTTTCTTTTCTCTCTTTTTTGAAACCGAGGGCCCAAAGGATTAATATTCTTACCGATATCATGCCTCACCGTCTTATTACGATAACATTTGGAAAGTTCTCATCATTTTCGAAGTTATCGGCCCGAAGGACGTAACATTATGCCTGAAGGACTTATTGATGACCCGAAAGATTTAGAATTGTAATGCACTTCCTTTCCTGTGCAAACAATTACATCACTCCCAAAGGTGATGGCCCAAAGAACTTAACATCATGCCTGAAGGACTTACTAACGACCTGAAAGATTTAACATCATGCGTAAAGGACTTACTAATGACCCGAAGGATTTAGAATTGCATTGCACTTCCTTTCTGTGCAAACAATTACATCACTCCCGAAGGTGATGGCCCAAAGAACTTAACATCATGCCTGAATAACTTACTAACGACCCGAAAGATTTAACATCATGCCTGAAGGACTTACTGATGACCCGAAGGATTTAGAATTGCTTTGCACTTCCTTTCTGTGCAAAGAATTACATCACTCCCGAAGGTGATGGCCTGAAAGACTTAACATCATGCCCGAAGGACTTAATAATGACCCGAAGGATTTAACATCATGCCCGAAGGACTTACTGATGACCCAAAGGATTTAACATCATGCCCGAAGGACTTACCGATGACCCGAAGAATTTAGAATTGTAATGCACTCCTTTCTTGTGCACACAATTAGAAAATCTTTGCTGAAATCTGCCTCTGTAAATGGATTGTAATCTTTGCTGAAATTTGCCTCTATAAACGAATTGGAATCTTTGCTGAAATCCGCCTCTATAAACGGATTGGAATCTTTGCTGAAATCTGCCTCTTCAAACGGATTAAAATATTTGTTTGGATTCGCCTCTTCAAACAAAACATCTGACTAAATATGCCTTTTACAAACAAAATGTCTTGCTAAAATATGCTTTTGTTGAAATATGCTTCTGCAAACGAAGCCTCTTGCTGAAATCTGTCTTTTTCAAATAGAATATATTGCTAAAATTCACCTCTAGAAATGGGATGTTTGTTGAAATCTGCCTCTGTAAGCAGAATATCCTGATATCTACATCTGCAAGTAGAAAATCATGAATCAATATATTTACTTTCTCACCAATATGACTGAAATTTTTACTAGATCTATTTCTCAAAGATCTATGCTCCCTCATTGTCAGATTTTCTCTCCGATATTTCTGTTTATTCCTTGCTGGATCTTCCTCTTCAAAATCTTTATTCTTTCTTAATAGGATCTTTTCTCTGAAATCTCTGCTCATTCTTGCTTGAATCTACTTATTCTGGATCTCTATTCATTCCTAATTGGATCTTTATCTCCAAGATCTTTGCTCGTTTCTGCTTGGATCTACCTTTTCAAGATCTTTATTCTTTCTTAACCGGATCTTTTTTTTTGAAATCTCTGCTCATTATTGCTTGAATCTTCTCTTCCAAAACTCGAAGCTTTAAATTGATCTTCGCATTTCATTGATTAAATCTGCAAATTCTTGCCAAAATATGCTAGAATGCTTTTGAATGTATGAATTAGCATGCTCCTTCTTATGGATGTCTAACTATATGATGTATGAATGTTGTCAATTGAAGACCACTTGGATAAACTTTCATTTGCTATGGAGCTCCAAATTTCTTCGCTTCATCTTTCATTGAAACTTCTTCTACTGACAGCGTAACCCATCTCACACTCAGGTTCAATCTTCAGGATCTCTGCATCTTTTGCTCTAAAGCGTCTTTTCAGGTTTTCACTTTAAATTTTTCTTTTTCTTTTCTTCTTTTTTTTCTCAAGGCGCCCTTTCGGGTTTTCACTGATTTTTTCTTTTTTTTTTCTTTTTTTGCAACAATTTTTCTTTTATTCATTCTGACGAAGCTTTTCTTACCTTCATGGATCAAGCACATAAACCTCTTTTTGCCGCATTTCACCATGTATTTCTCACAATTTGAATGTTGGGGACCATTCTATCCTCAGAAAGCCGCTCCTACTACATCTTCATTCAGCTTCTTTGACGAAATTCTTTCTTATAACTCTAAAAGAAATCATGATTCACTGTTGTTCTAGCTTGCAGATCTTGTTGCCAGCATGTGATGTTCTGTAAGGTTTATTTTTGCAGCATTGCCTCACTCAGGCCTGACTTGAACTACTATCTTTGCTCACATTCGCCTTGTTTTTTTTTCTTTTGAATAGCAAAAACCCTCAACTGGTTGATCTGGCTGCATCTTTGCTTCTTTTTTTTTCTTCTACTTCTTTTCTTTTTTTACTGAATTCAGAGCGTTCTTTTTCATTCATCATGCCTTTCTGACTTTGTGCTTGATATATTCACTTTTGTTTATTTTGCCCCTGATGCACAAGGTATTACTATCATAGCATGATCAAAATCGAACACTTTTAACTTGCAAACAAACGTTCATCCTCTTTCCCCCCAGTGTAGGGGTGATCTTTGGTTTGGGTTGAATCCAAAGAAAATAATCAGGCTCCAAGGGGACAACAAATGATGTTTTTTTTTCTTATTTTCTTTCTTTGTGAAGGGAGATGAAGGAATGCCAAATGTCCTCCCATACTTGGATATCTTAGAAGAAAATCCGCCTTTAGGTGGAAGATGTTTTGGGTTATCACTTCATTCAAAGACCTTAGCCAACAATGCTTGAAAGGCAATTCACTCAAAAATTTGTAGTTGGGATTTCCCGTGATTCCTGAACACTCATTAATGTCTTCCCATTGGTCTAAATAAAGTAGAAGAAAGTCACATTTCTGAAGTTGATCTCTGAATTTGATTCAAGGTCACTCTTACAATCAATATCCCGGGACTTGAGAAAAATGTTAGTGAAGATATATACATATACGTATGGGAGAACAAAACTAACCCATAACAAAGAACAAATGAAATATTAAGACAAAAAATCAAAGAATGCAAAATGTTTTCCATTTGAGAAACATGTACAGGAAACAAGCATCATAAACAAATGAATTGAAATAGCCTCCCTTACAAAGGACCCGCAATGCTTGCGGGCAAAAGTGATTGGTATGATTCAGGGTATTACTCCGCAACGGTCCTAAAACTACAGACATATCTCCCGTGGTTCCCTATTGACCATTAATCAAGGAAGACTTGAGTTCACTTGGTCACTCTACTTCTATCGTCAATTCTTTATTTTCATTCACCATTACAAAGACATGTCCATTCTTATTCATGCTCTGATGCTCTCATTCTTCTTAAACAGATTTTTTTATTCTCCTGTGATCAAATTCCTCAACGTCGTTCCACTGATCTCTTGCCATATTAAATTTGCCCCATCCTTATTATTTAGGGCTAGCAAATGCTTAAAGTCTTTGAACTTTTATCAAGTTCATCTTTAATTTTACAGAACCACCATAACACCGTGGGAAAACTTGCTAAGCCCCTGAACTGGCCGATATATTTATTTCATCATTACCACATCCTCTAATAAGCGGTTTTCCTTAATAAAGAAATACCAACTGAAGATGATTGTCAGTCATATCTTCCTCGTGAGTGGTCGAATATTTGCAACCATGGCCTTACATTTTGAAATCATCTATGAAGCAACACAAGAGAATCTTTGGGTTAGAAGTAATAAAGTTTACTTCATATACTGCTTCAAAGATAATTTCTACAAACTGTTCCCCCTAGACATGAACGAGACAGACTTCAAAACTCCAGACAATCTTGGAAGCATTCATTCTCGATCTCTGACTAACCAACTTCTTGATTTCCTCCATTAAGCACCTACATTTCTTGGTAGCTCATCCTGGTGTCCCATGTGAAATTTGCAAATACTATTGGGATCATAACTATAGGCAAATGGGCTTAACATCTTCACCGGTTTAGGGATAAGAGATTGACCTTTGATAAGGTAAGGAAAATAAATCTGAACTGAGCATTCCAAATATGTCAGAATTTTCATTTGTTCGAGGAACCTTCTATGATAGACCTGGTGAGTCAGTTGACCTTTTTTTCTGGGAATCTAATCACTCCATTCATTTATTTCTTCCTCCCTTTCACTTGACATTTTCAGTACTTGTTTTTTGAGCAATCGAATTGCATTTTCTCCAATCAGAGGGCTACTTTTAAAGTTAGATATCTTAATAACTGACCTTCAGTGTCAACTTCCAAGATCTTCCACTTCAGAAAGTTTTGAATTTGTAGCTTGAAGATGTAGCAATCTTCAATGTCCCAATCATAACTTAGAATAATCTTGATATTGTAACAACTAAATTAATGGGGCTCTGATAGTTTCTCATGATACGGTGAAGTTTCAAGCAATTTGAAAAACATGAACGGGATCTAGTTTAGATTTTGACTTTCCACTGACAGGAGCATCTGATCTTGGAGCATTCTTTGGTACCAAGAATATTGTAGAAAAATGCCAAAACATTACTCTGACTTTGATAAACCCCAGACTGCAATGAGGTATTCGCAAAAGTTTATTATAGCTTCTGTCCTCTCCCTTTTATCTCAACTGCTTCTAGCAGACAATGATCTTCAATTGAACCAAGCTCTTTACTTTTGGAACATAAATACCCAACCCTGATGAGACCAGAAACTTCAATGGGGCCATTATCTGAAAGTGATTTTGTATAGAGCAGAGCCATAAATCTGAACCTGTCATCGAGTAAGAATAATTGCCTCCCTTATCTGACTGAACTCTTCAGCTTATTTTTCTCGTATTTATATTCTACTACTTTTACAATCAACTTCTTTGTAAGCAAACCTCAATCTTCAACTAAACTTGGCATTCATCGCTTTAAGAAAAGACTCTTCTGCCCCTCGTCTTTGTTAGGATCATTATATCCTCTGACTGTTGATGAATCATCGATCAACAAGACTTTCGATTAAACTCCAAAACCTGTCTTTATTCAATCTCTATATGCCAATCCACTAGGCTTCCTTCATTTTAACATTCTTAGTCATCCACCAGTGATTCTTAGTCAAGCATTCCACTGTTTGCATCCAAACTCGGGTCTTCTAGATTCCATACAAATGCCCCCGGTTGTATTGATCCAAACTTGCTCATCTTTTATTTGCCTTTTATTTCCATCGCTCTCTTTCCTTTCTTCTTTTTTTACTTCTTCTTTTTTTTTGACTCTTTTGACTCTTTTTTACTCTATCTTTTTTTGACTTCTTTTTTTTGTTTTTTTTGCATGAAAAGTCCTTTCAGACTGAACCCTTGTGTGAGATGAGTTGCTATCTTGATCACTCTTGTTGGTGTTTCATATTAGCTCGTACTCCATTTCGTTCTCGGACTGATCAATCTTTTTCTTCATTCAATCCAAGTGGTCTTCAACAACCTTTGTGACTGTTCAACTTTAACAAATTTAAATTTTAACCAATGCAATGTTATTTACAAAATAATGCAATATTTTAAACAAGGTGCAATTTTATATTTTACATAATGTTTAAATGATGTAATGCATGAATGCACGAGGTATCGATTTCAAGAACTAGTCATTAGAACAACACCCATCTAACTAAAAGGTCAAATACAAAGCAAAGGCAATATGTTCACTAGCTCTAGCTCCTTTGGTTGATCACTTTGTTTTGCCTCTGAATCATCATCTGCCCTAGCTCGGTGTCAATATCAAAATGTTGTTGCAGGTTCATGACTTCATCGAACATAGTCTGCACATGTCAGGCGACTCCTCACACTTGGTTCCTAAATCTAACCATTTCACAACTCTGTTTCTTGATAGTTTGGATTACTGTCTCAGCTTGACCTTCAGTACTTTGACTTCATTGTAGTGCCTCTTTGAAACTAGTGAACCGATCTTTCAATTGTTGTACTTCATTTTCCTAATTCTGCCACTTCCTCAGCTTCTCATTTTTATCATGGTACCCTTCAGTGAACTTTCATCATTTGGGAGACTTGGATATCGCCCTTGATTTCAAAACTTTCTATTCTTTCTCGAGTGATTTTCTTGTCAACAATAACCCTTGCCCCTTCAATTTATTCGTCCTCTATCCTTTTTCTGGTTATCACTATTTTTTCAGATATTGCGTCTTGCTTATCTCTGTAATTACCACTGATCTGATCTTGAATCCTGAACTGTTGTTGAGCCTTGTATAAACCTTGTCCTTTTGACCACTGGAGCAGTGTAACAAAGCCCCATATTTCTCTATTGTTGGTGTTACATGTATCCTTCTGAAAAGTGAACAATTATACCGGGCTTCATACATAGGTCACGACCCTAAACAACTATCGATCCATTTGACTGTCTGACAGCAACACTATAACCCATGAAATTTTATTAGAAATGACTCTTCGTATTCTCGTCTTCTAGTTCTCAAATTGAACTTGGTTCTGGAAAAACTTCATCATGTTCAGAAATTTTCGGTACAACCTTGCATGAATGACATCTGGACTCCACGGATATTGTCTTCGCTCTTGTATTGAATCTTCTCGAATTCAATCCTTAGTGACATATTATCCCCCACTTGTCTATTGGACCCTTCAGTTCTTATGGCCACTGCCTACTCAACTAATTCTCAAACCGATACCTCTCATGTATTCAATGTAACAAAACATAGAAAAACAAAACAAAACAAAAAAACTGTGTCAGTCTGATGAAGTAATACTGTAAGAAAAAATAATTATTACAAGGAAAAACAATTTATATTGCATAAAATTAACTAGAGAACATTTTATTTTGCACACAAAAAATAACCAGAGAAACTAATTTAAATTAGCAATACCCTATCCCAGGTCCCTGTCTGGCTCTGGCAGGGTGGGTTTCTATTACAGCACGTGGGTTTTGATCTAGACTCTGGGTACCCGAAATGTCGTTATTGGACTAGTAAGACATCGATTTGAGAGTATACGACCCCTTATAGCGGAGGCGTAACCTCACGGTGTATAAGGTTGGTATACCGGAATGAGGACAAAATCCGATCACAGAGCTGGATAACTCTCGTAAGATCATGCCTCACTCCCACTTAAGGGTGAAAAGCCCGGGTATAAGGCTTATGCATGAATGACAATTTATATCACACAAGAAAAAGCTACCTACATTTTTCAAAAAATTAATCCAATAAATATAGGAAAAATTAAATTCAAATTACTATCTAAAATGCCAAAATGCAAAGTAAAATTAATTAGGCCTGACTCTTGATTTTTTTAAAATCCCCAGCAGAGTCGCCAAGCTGTCGTGACCATTTTTGAAAATCGGGATGTGGAAAAATGGCCTGATGATTGATCTTTTAGAAAATTAGGGTTTTCTGGCCATTTTTAATTAAATCTTGAAAATTAGGGGTTTTCGTATTAAATCTGATTTTCCTTTATTTATCTTTGAAAAACACTTTGGAGTCGCCACCGATCACTTCAAGGTAGACCGGACACCAAAAAAATCAGAGATTATGTCTTAAAAATTGGGTTCGGGAGTCGGTTGCGTGTAGGGAAGGATTAGCACCCCTACGAATGCCCGTTATCGGAACCTTTAATTTTACGTAGCATTTTGACATTTTGAATAATAATTTGAATTTAATTTATCCCATAATTATTAATTGAATTTAAATTCTGAATGCAAATATCCTTTTATAAGGAAATTCATTTTGTTCGAATACGAGATTAAAAGCACCACGTTAGGTGGCACCCACATTCCTATTTTAAAAATGAAGTTCCAAACATAAAAGGTTTTTAATGAATGATATTTTATTGCCTTGTCAATTTTAAGTTCTATTCGTAAAAAGGCTCTATTTAATTGATTATTTAAATCCATGGATGTTAATTAATTTAATGGCTTTTATGAGAAAATGTCACTTTCATGAACATGTTCCATATATTTAAAGCCCTTAAATTAATCATATTCCTAATTAATTAATCCTTTTAATTAGTCAGAGTTCTAGTCCTAATTACTGCTCTAACAAATTATTTAATCAATTTTATAAGTGAAATGTATATCGAATATACACCTTTATGACCAAGGCTGAGATAACACCACATTGTAAACAATGGAACACCATCCAGATTTGAACCTCAAAGATTATATTCGATATACATTTAATTAACTACAATGTATTAATAATTATTTAATTTTACTAAAAAACTAAATTAATATTCAATTATATGTGATTTATATATTAAATATATTCATTAAAATCTATGTTGAGATAACACCCCATTGTAAGCAATGAAACATCATCCAAATTAGGATTTTAAAGTTTATATTTAATATATATTTAATTAACTATAATGATCTATCCTATTTAATTATTGAATCCTAATTAGAGAACTTAAACTAAAAGGCTCTAAACAATTATTAAATCTAAGTGTTATTAATTGTCTAACAAAATGTACTATATGCTTAATTTTAAAAATGCACTCAACATATAAATTAATTGCATTTAAATAAAACAATTAAATAAATAATCAAAATAAAACAAATTAAACCTTAAAACTGATTTTTATTATATAGGGACTAAAATAGAACAATTACAAAACCTAATGCCCTAATTAAAAAGCCCTAGTGACCTGATTACACTAATTCAAACCTAATGGGAACAAATCAAAGGGAGCGGGGATCTAATTGGGAGAATTACAAAATATGGGATCAATTTTAAGGGAAAAGGGACTGAATTGAATGAAGGATTAAACTTTGGGCCAAAACCAAAGAAGATTCGGATGAAAACGCAAGGACCTAATGGACCAACCAGACTCAACTCGCAGATCCCTTTTAACCCGTGTCAAAAACGACACCGTTCTGCAAGGGCTTTATAGAGCCATTTTGTGTGAAAATTTTCCCTTCTTTCCTCATTTTTAAGTTTCTCTTCTCTCTCTTAACTTTCCCTCTCTCTTAATTCTCTGAATCTAAACACCCAATTCCCAGAAACCAACCCCAAATTTGGATCAAAACACACTCTTTCCTTTGAATGTTCATCGTGTTCTTCATAAAAATGAAGAACACGGTTGAACGTCACCTCAACCGTCGCCTCAACCTCCGCTAGATCTGTGGCCACCTTTTTCCGATAACCCTCAGCTGTTACCCGGCAACCGGATTCGAATCCCGGCCATTGCAGGTAACACCGGCTGCCACCAAACAATTTCTGACCACCATGCACCTCTTTCTGGCTATTGTTTTCCTCCAGTCGGTTGTCGTGAGGCGATTTTTGGCCACCGGTCGGAACCCTAAAAATTATTTCCCCCTTTTTTGAGTCTAAACCCTAAAACTAGCCCTGCTCAACTGAGCCACCCAACTTCAACCAACTTAATCCTAAACTACCCATACCCAAGCCCTCTTTAACTCTGCTGTAAAAATCTATTCCGGCCACTGCTCAAATAAGATTTCGGCCACATATTTCCTTTTATTTTTACTACTGCTTTTTAGTTAAACTAACATGATTTGGTTTTTTTGCAGGAAAATAAAATCGATGGAGAAAATACCTTTCGATGGTAGTTTTGTAATCTCGGTCATCATCCCCGGCGAGTCTCTGATGACCGATGAACTTCTCGGTGACCATACAACTTCTCAGTGACGGTACAAGTCCCAAAACGATTCTGCTACCGAGAGGGTAACTCTCTCTCACTTCATTATTACTATATTAATTATTATGTTTTATTATTATTTTAATGATTATTATTAATGACTGACAAATTCTCTCTTTTAGTATTTATAGATGGTGCAGACGATGACATCAAACTAACACAGATCCATGTGAAGGCCTTTTGGACCAATGTGAGAGTGCCACGTATCCTTTTGGGCACAAATTTGAGCGGGAAAAATCTGATTTTGGGCCATTTGTGTTTGTTTAGCTGGCAATAGACTGTAATTAGGCTAATTTGGGCGGGAAAGGTAGATGTAAATTGGGCCTTGTGTTTTATTTGGGCTTTGGGTATTTTTTATGTAATTTGGACATTTAAAATGGGCATTTATTTATGGACTGTTTAATATTTATTTATGGGCTGTTATAATACTATTTATTTCTACTATTTATTTATTTATTTAGCCTTGTCAAAAATCGGGTATAACACAACTTGTACGATTTTCTGTGGATCAACACGAATACCCTCCGAAGATACCACATGACCAAGGAACATCACCTCTTTGAGCCAAAACTCGCACTTGCTCAATTTAGCATAAAATTGATTATCCTTTAAAACTTACAACACGATCCGCAAATGATGTTCATGATCTTTCTCGGTACGAGAGTAAATAAACACAACCACAAATCTATCAAGGTACTCATGAAACACTCTGCTCATCAAATCTTTGAAAACACCGCCACCCCACGAAACTGGTTGAATAAATCATCGATCCGCAGCAACGGGTATTTGTTTTTTACTTTTAGCTTATTCAACTGCCAATAATCTATACGCATGTGCAACGTACCATCACTCCTTTTCACAAAGAGAACTGGAGCACCCCAAGGCGAAACACTCGGTCGAATGAACCCATGATCCAACAATTCTTAGAGCTACGACTTCAACTCTTTCAACTCCTTCGGTGCCATCCGATAAGGAGCAATGGACACCAGAGTTGTATCTTCGTATGTCTCAATACGAAATTCCACCTCCCTATCCAGGGGTAAACCCGATAACTCCTCAAGAAAAATTTTTGGATACTCACATACAGCCCGAATGTCCTACACCCGAAAACCTTTGGCTTCAGGATTCATAACAATGGCCAAATAAGCTTGGCATCCATCAAACATCATCTTCTCCGTTCGAGTAGTTGAAACAACAATGGGCAAGAATTTCACATTCTCTCCAACCACCACAACTTCATAATCATCAGCTAACCTCAAGGATACCATTTTGGATTCATAATCCACCATCGACTTGTGCTCACTCAACCAATCCATACCCAAAATAACGTCAAAACCATGAATGACAATTCCATCAGATCCACGACGAACTCATACCCTTGCACCACCAAAGGACAATACCGATACAACCTCTTGGTTGTAACCGTTTCTCTAAAAGAACTAGTTACCAACATGCCAGCATCCAAAAACTCAACTGCAACACTCAACAATGATGTATGCTCACTTAAGATATATGAATGAGTGGATCCTGAATCAAACAAAGAAAACAACCACAAGGATTGCAAAGTAAAGGTACCTGCTATCACATATGTGTCGTTATGCCCCTCACGATGAGCATACACTCTAGCCGGTCCACAACCCTCAGGCTGGATAGCAACAGTATGAGCCACAGTCCTCTGCCCACCATCTCTGTCCTGAAATGGGTCTCAGCCTCGACCACGGCCTCTTTACGGTGCCACTACAGGTGCAGCACCCTACCCACCTCCCACTAACAAGGGATAATCACGTCTCAGGTGGTCGCCAGACCCACAACTCCAACAAGCATTAGCCACAACAATCGCAGGTGCTGACCTTCGCTGGCCAAATATGGACAATCTTGCCTCAGATGATCACACGATCCGTAAGCCCAACATGTGTTGTGCGAAACTCAAACATGGGCACCCTACCCCTGTGCTCTACTCCCAACAACTCCACCACTACATCTCTGATCCGAGCGAATCCTCCTATCACGGGGTCTTTTGGTCTGACCACCGCCAAAACTGGAATCAGCTGCTCTCTTATCAAAGCTAACACCCTGAGATCCATAAGCAAAACCAAGATTCTGCTCAACATCCTTGGCCCTCGTGACCAACACATCAAAATTCGTATAATCAGCAGCAAGCATGTATATCTTAACATCCTAAACCAGCATGTAATGGAAACAGTCACATCACTGACGCTCGTCATGAAGTAACTCGGGAGCATACTGGCTCAACCTCATAAATTGTACCTCGTACTCAGAAATAGACATACTACTCTATACCAAAGCCATAAACTCTCTCTTCTTTTCGGCCTGATATCGGCCCCTAGATACTTCTTTCGAAACGTACTACAAAAGAACTCCCAAAATACATCCTCGATTGCCATCCCATTTATCAGGGTAGTCCACCAGCTATAAGCATCTCCTATAGCAGGGACACGGCACAACCTAACCTACGGGCATCCAAACAACCCATTTGTTCCAGAATCCTCTTTGCACTAGCCAACCAGTCTTTAGAAGCCTCTGGTGCTAGACCACAAAACTCAACTCCGCCCAGACTACGGAGACGCTCTAACGGCAAACCTTACCCAACCATTGGTGCATACACTTGAACACCCACAATTGCTGCCTGAAAAACATCAGTCATGGCCTGTATCAACGACGCCATATTGCCCAACCCTGGTGGCACTTGCTCCACTCCCTCAAGTGGATTTGGTGGGGGCGGTGGCAACCCTCTAAGAGGTATAACATCCTCCTCATTACCCTGCCCAACGGCAGTAGCTATTGTACCAGATCACAACTCTCTCATCGGTCCCATCATGCTAGAAATATATCTACGGCATGATAAATATTTTGAAACAACACCGTTAGGCCAGCTTCAAGCAAGGATCCAAGACTTTCATCTCAATTCAAAACATTTCAAACTATAATAATAAGGTAATGGTTCCCCGTATTTTCCCCCAACATGGCATAACACAATCAACATACATATCACAAACACCATACATAGCGGACAACAACTACAACCCACTACTTTATCACAACAATTATACCAATCTCTATATATCAACATACATATTCAATCACCGTGCATAACATCAATGATATACAATTAAGCAATAATATCCCAACCTTTCATAACCTGGCTCTGATACCAACAAATGTAAACCCCTCGACCCGGCCTAGACGCCCGACTGAATCGAGAGAACTACATTAGGTTTGCCGAAGCAAATCAGAGAAAGGTTACGAAAAGTTGATCTATTTTTTTTCCTTTTATCTTGTCTAGATGCATAATTATTATCCTACATGTACATACTTGCAGCGGGTGAAATAATAGAGTAAATGGATAATGGATAGACCTTCAAACGCATAACATATAATCCAGGGACTAAGTTGCAAAACTCAACAATTTTAGGGACCAATACTAAAATTTAGGTTACCAATCCTCAATTAGTCAGGTTCCATGCCAACATGTCAAATTTCAGATTAAAACGATAATCCAAGCTCATACAATTGCATTTACAAACATTAGGGACCAAAATGTAAGGAAACAAAACTTCAAAATATACCAAAATAACTGAAACAACTACCACCGTACCTGTACGGTCAATGATGTTTTGATACGCCCTTAATGAATTAAATCCCTAGAATTCCAGTAACCAATTCTCGTTCTAATACACCCCCACGTATCGAAACACATCATGCAAAAACTTTAGACCGTATTGAAATGCCTCACACCATACCAAAACGCTGGCCAATTTTTCTTTGGCCTGTACCAAAATAGTTGCCCATGTACCGGTACGCTAAGCCTGGATTGGCTTACCCATACCAAAATAGGGACACCCATACCGGTACGCCTGAACCTATAATGTCCATTTTCACATATTCAACATGCTTTTGAACAAAGCAAAACATCCTAGCATACTCCTAACACACATCCAACATATTCAAGGATCAAACCACACCACAACAACTCAGGTTCAACACCAATTCATGGCATCTTGCATCAAATGATAAACTAGAGGCATGCTTCCTAGAAAACCATTCAAACAAAGAATGAAACTATAAAACCACCACAAAAAAATCTCAAATGGTCATTTACAAACTAAGAGTAGCATACCAAACTTGCTCAAATATGGAGTTTAACAAACATCTCCCAAAACCACAGTGGAAACCCCATTGCCCTTATTACTTATATTCTAGTTCCAAAACATACTTTGGCTACCAAGTATTGTTGAGATCCCTTGTTTCCCGCTGCCTCCAGACCTTTAGTTATCTGCATTGATGGACAAAGAGAGCGTAAGCACACAAGGCTTAGTGAGGAGCGCTCAAAATTAGCACACCATCAATGCATTTAAAACCATTTTCCATCAACACATTGAAAATCCCATTCCAAACCATATTTATCAACATATAAAACATCATGCCTTTAAAACCATGCACTTTAACACTTTCAAAACCTACATACTAAACCATATGCAACATGTATCATTAACCAACAGCAAGTCACATTGCTAAACCTCAATTTAAGCCTTCCCATGCATAACTACCATATGCAAAGCTTAAAGAGTAACATGTATAAATCACTTTATACAACATAAACCTTTCAATGATACATTGACAATTATATTGGCTCACAAGTGATCAATAACCAAGTTCCATTTCCCAAAATAGTTCATCGAATACACGGATTCAAACAAGTGTCCTCGCAACACTTCAAGCCATCTCAACCGAAATAGCGATACAATCACAATCGCAGAACATTACAACCGGGTACACTTTCAACCCATAGGGACACCAACCCCTTTTTATCGGTTAGATGCTTAATTCACTAACGAGAGTTTACGGTACCATGTAACCCCTTGACCGTTAAGGTACTTGGATGGAGTTTACGGTACACGGATCAAAACCCCTCAACATCCAATGCGACTTATTATAGTGCACTATTAATCATATGGCCGACCAACTATACCCGATAATATTTTTAAACCACATCACTTACCAATATAATTCACCATTTACCTCACTATTTTTATAAGCATTAAACCAAATCATTTCCCAAGCAACAACACATGCTTAAAACACAAGTATAAACCATATACTTACATGGATCATTTACCATGTGCATCCAAGACCATTTTATGATAAAAATAGTATCTCACGTACTTTAAAACATGCTTAAATAGTAGGTACAATGTAAATCAAAACAAGTGTATAATACAATTTCACTATAGCACGACCGAGAGAGAAAAACTACTTTTACTTACTTTCGAGTTTAAACCAGCATTTCAAGCTAAGTTTAAACTCCCATAAACCACCTTTAAAACATTCCAAAGCTAGAACCCATGTTCTCACTCACTGATACGTAAAACCTTGATTCGCGGATGCGAAATCAAACGTCTAAAGCCTCCAATGCTTCACCAATCACCTTCGGATCAACCTCCCATGTTTCAATCACATTGCAACAGAGGATTAATGCATCCCAAAGCATTCCAAACACAGAAACAACAAATCCTTATGAACTTCCACAATCCTCTCACACATATCCAACCACAACAACCGAAATCTTCATCTAAACCTTTTCCAAACACAACCCATACACAAACTATCAATCTAACACTTCCATAATCATCAATTAACACTCAAAAACAGAATTAAACCATCCAAAAACTTCCAGCAACTACACAGACAGCAAAACTCCACAAAAACACCAATCTAACAACCTAATCAATTAGATATTCAAGAGTTTCGGGATTCTTTTGTTAACAAAAACTTAACAACATTATAAAACATGCATTATATGTTTAAAAATCAATCCTCATCTCTAGAAAACAAATCCAATCCGGATCTTTCACCATTTCATCAATGAATCTCAATTAAATCCATTAAATCAATATAAAAACACAAAATTGGATTATAAACCATAAATCAAGGATCAAATACTTGGGAATATCAATAAAGAACAATTCAATAGAGGAGATCACGGATCTTACCCCTATTATGTGATTTCTCCCTCAATTGGCTTGTTTAAAGTTAGAAGACACAAGATTTCAATAACATTTTGGTAAAACAATGATAAAGAAACAATTACAAATCAACAAATCAAGAATATAGGTCTCACACCTCTGGAATTTGTTGAAAGAAAAAGTGTTTGGCAGAAAACAAGTGGAGAGAAAAGTTACGTGAAATTGGCTTAAAAGAAATAACTAACTTTAATATCCAAAATCCTTTTTAATTAAGTTTTAAAACACATGTTAAAATGATTTAATTGAAGGGAGAAATCATCAAAAAATCATGGTAAAATAGCTCCTTAAGGATTCTAAGAATTTGACCCTTTTTATTTTAGTAACCTTTAAAACAATTATCAAAAATTGTATTTTGGTCACTCACCAAAATGTCATACTTCTAAATCTTATTTTCCAAAATTGACTTTACCAATATTAATCATATATTTTAAAATGATTTTTAACCATTTTTCCATATTTTTATCTTACCAAAAAATATACGAATCCGACTCGAATCTCTAACCCAGTCCACTAGACCGTCTAATATACCTCAAAACCGTTAGGCCCAAAACTAAGGCATTGCACAACATGTGTGGGTAGGGAGATGGGCGGTTCGAGTGTGTATCACATGCGTCAGCTGGAGGGTTTAATCTTGTGATCTGGACAGTTGGATCCGGCTTGATCCAACGGTTGTCCTTCGACTGTGCAACAAAAATAAGAGTATTATTAGATTAGGGTTCTGATTAGGTTAGGGATTTTTTATATGGGTTTGGCCGATTGAGCTTGATGTAACAATAGTTTTTGGGTTGTAATTGGACCATAGACATTAATAAATACGGGCTTTTCAATATTAGTCTTGTCTTTAATTACATCCCGTTAATAATAATAATACTATAATACTAATACCATAATAATAATATCATAATAATTAATATTAATATGCAGCATACACACATACTAAGTAATATTGAACATTAATAACAACAATAAGTAATATACTATAATATACTAATATATTAACAAAACTGGACAAAAATGAGTGATTATAGTGGCGGGTAAGCAAATGATGGCTCAGTTGTTTTTGATGAAGTAATGTTGGCATCAGATTGAGGTTTGGCACTATCAGTGCTCACCTCCTTTTTCTCTGCCTCCTTAGGTTCATCTGTTGGCTCTAACTTCTCATTCTGGCAAATAATTGGCTATTTGACAAGTGTTTTATTCTCAAATTGTTTGCCACTCCGGAGGGTGATTAATTTGCATTGTTTATTCCCTTTTTTCAAGGTATCCTCTGTATCACCTGACAAAGTTCCTTGAGGTCTGTTACTGAGTGCATTGGCAATTTTTCCTAGCTGGACCTCTAAGTTCGCATAGATGCTGCTAAACTCTGGACATTTGCATTATTTCGCTCCATATACTCAGAGTATTCCCCTAGTTAGATCTCTACCCTGGATGGAAATTATTTTGTGCTCTCTGTGGCATCACATTCTGGTTAAAACCTGTCGGCAGATTATTGTTCTGACGTTGGGCATTATATTGGTTACCTTTCTGATTCACCCATAAAAAGTTTGGATGTTGCTTCCAACCTGCATTATAACTATTGGAATGTTGGTTATTATTGCAGTTGTAATTACCAACAAAATTTATCGTCTCTCTCCACATATAGTGTAGAATGCTTCTAATACCTTCACTTCTCGAACTTCAGTAGGTTTTTGCATTGTCTTCACTATATTAGTGAGGTTGCAAATCTGAACATTGATAGATAATAGTGCATCATGGTCTACTTTCCCAACGACTTTTGTTCTGGTTTCCAATTTGGCATTAGGGTATTGAAAATCATTGGTGGCAATCCTTTCAAGGATGTCAAATGCCTCTTTGTAATTATTGTTTAGCAATGAACCATTTGTTGAAGCATCAACAACAATCATGTCATGAGTATTGAGTCCGTTATAAAAGGTCTCTATCTGGGTCCAAGTAGGAAATCCATGCATGAGGTATCTCCTCAATAGATCCTTAAAATGCTCTCAGGCATCATACATAGTCTCATCATCAGCCTGCCTAAAAGTAATTATTTTACTCTGCAGCCTGGCAATAAGTTTAAGTGGCTGGAATCTCAGAAGAAACTTCTGGTATAATTCTGCCCACAAAGTAACTGAACAAGGTGGCAAAGAACTTAGCCAAAATTTTGCTCTATCTCTAAGAGAGAATGAGAATAGTCTCAACTTCATTGTCTTTTTAGCCACACCCAGTTGCTAAAATAATTGGCACACCTCCATGAATTGCTTCAAGTGTTGCCTTGGGTCTCTAGTAGGTGATCTATCAAACTAACCTACATTTAATAGCTTCTGAATCATGACCGGTTTAAGTTCAAAATTAGTTGTATTTACCTCTGGACCAATCAGTCATGGCATCAAGTTATCCATATTTGGTGCCAAATGCTCTCTGATAGATCGTTCTTCAGGCATCTCTACAGCAACAGCAGGAGCGGGCGATATCCCGTTATATATTACTAGATTCTCCTAGTTGTTGGCATTATTAATGATACCATCTATTCTATCATTTCCATTACTAGCCATTATTTGACGTTCTCTTTTTTATCCTGTGTAGGGTTCTTTCAATCTTCAGATCGTATTGTAAATCTTCCTTCACAGTACGGCTCCTGGTCATACACCAATCAAAACAAGATAAGTAAAAAAATAAAAACAATTAAAAATAAAAACAAGCAATCCCATTGTAATCCTCGGCAACGACGTCAAGAACTTATCAACTGACTAATGCTTGGCAAATAATTGATTATTTAATATAATAATGTAAGTGAATAATTCCAAGAATAGGTCTTTTTGCGTGCAAGTATACACGGTCAGCAAGTAATAAAACAGTAAGCTAATTATCGTATCCACAGGGATTGTCAAGGAATTAAATGCCTAGTTACTTGTGAAATGGAGCAAATGAGATAGCAATTGATTTCATATTTCAAATTAAGAAAATGATTAAAAGAAAAATGAAGTGAGAAATTCTGACAGATTGGCAAACAAATGTGTCAAGATGATCGATTCGTCTTGGAAAGAGATGTTTGGACTCCATGCTAGCAATGATAGTAATTAACAACATTCAACCTTAGTTTTTTTGTTGAGCAGATTTTAAGCTAGCATTACCTCCGTCGATGGCAATACTCTAAATTAATTAGTTTTAACACCTATATGTCTATAGTGATATTTTCAAATAATTAACCTGATAAAGTTTTAATCTTGACTCCTAAGAGGTAGACTCACTTTCGAAGTAAGCTTATCTACTTGAACATCTTCTGTTGAAGCTTCTCTCATCAGTATTTGGCAATTAATCATTATCTCCTAAGTCTGTTAAGATATTAAGGGATACTGAGCATTCAATGCCATCTGTCGTATGGCATAGAATATGAAGAAAATAAGCGCAAGCAAAATAGACAAATATGTCAAGGCATTCAATTATTAAAAACCTAAAACTAAGCGTTCATCGCAAACACCCCCAGCCAACTTAAAATATTAGTTAATGGCTTGTGAAACCAACAAAACCATATCATTTTTAAACACCACCATCATAAAAAAAATAAAACTAAGATAAATAGACTAAAGAAGGTGATCCGTAGATGCAGCACTTCAATTGATCTAGAGCTCTAGCTCACTGCCTGGTTCTGACTACGGTTTACCCTCTATCCTCTCTTTTTTCTCACGGCGCAACCTCTCTTTGCTCAATCGATGGGCTTCTTTATATAGGTGCTCGTGTAAACCCTAATTAGGGTTTGGTTTTTGAAAGTTTGTTACGCACCATTGTAGGTGCATTATCTTCTTTTTGAATTAGGGCTGACCTGACTTTGACTCACGGCTAACTGACCGGGCATCGAACTTCCTTCTTTTGCCAACCGATCTTAGCATTCTTCCTTCTTGCTTTTGTTATCTGCACTCGGTATTTCTCTTCTGCTCCAACTGCTCCTAGCCTGCCAAACCTGCCCACCACAACAAGAAAACACCCTTTTCACTCTGGCAGTGAAAATTGTTCATTCCTTAACTCCTAGATGCAAATGCATAAATCTACTGGCAAAATGCACAAATATGTACCCAAAGTCAAGCAATAGCCTGGCAATATGTACGAGAAAAGTATAACTTTTGAGGAGTTAACAAATGTGTTCCCCAAGCAAAGCCACAAAAACAAGGAAAGAAATCAGAAGAATTGATCAAAAGTGGCAAAAGAATATAGAATCAAATCTAATAAAAAGGGCAAACATATCACTTGTAATTCTGGGAAAGAAATCGAGAGATTCGTCCCATGTTCATCTCTGTAATAGGCTATAAAAGCCATGTAATCACACAATGAAAAACACACATGTATACGAAGCATGTACTCAATTCTCAGTAGCAATAAAATCAATAGCTTTGTTGAGGTACATTGTTTTCTTCGTTTTTTATTTATCTATGTTTGCTTTTGAAAATAAAAAATGTAGGAGACCATTACCGTTCGAGTTACCACTGTTTGTTGTCGCCCATGGTCGCCGTCGGTCGCCGTCATAGCTGTCGGCATGGTGGCTGAAGCCATAAACAAGGGACGGTTCGGGTATGGTTAGGTAGACCGGGTGTAAAAGAGGAAGGTTCATTCAAACTTGGGTTTAGGCTTATGTTTCGGCTAAAGAACACCAAGGATTTCTAGGTGGTGTTCTTGGGTTTAGGGGATTTGATCGAGAAAAACAGGTTTGGGAGTGTTTTCGTCGATTAAGCTTATCAACACTTATTATTCTACGACCTTGAATTATAGTGGAGTGGATTAAGCTTATCAACGATTTTCAAATCATATCTTCTCAAGATTTGTGTACTCTATATGCTTACAAAAACATATAACATTATTCTTGCACAAAATAATCTCAATATCATGCTTCGAATGAAACAAGTGTAAACATACAATATTGGATACTTGGATCTCCTAATAACAATCTCTTGTTAGACTAACGAGTCCTTATATTGAGACTAACAAAAGTTTGGACTGACGAATCATCAGTTTACGATCGTTTAAACTACCGAGTTCTTAGAATTCTTCGTACAAGTATAATAGTTATTCATTTGTTGAGTGCACTTAATGTTATTGCATGACAACTATTTCCAATGGTTTCAATGACAACATAAAGCCAATCTATCCTATTTAAACACAATATTTCTTTTGTTTTAAATGCATGTGTCTTATCATAAGTTCATTCTCATAACAAAATCACGTGCCATCTCATGTTTATATATAGATGGTTTTTAAAATGAAATAATGAGTACGTAAATCATGCTTTATAGATCAATCATTTGTTTCAACATTTTTATGTTCATACAAACATAGCATCATTAAATCAAATCGTTGTCATGCATAATTTAAAACTAACATCTCTCAAATCTCATAAGCATAAAACCGAAATTAGCAAAAATAGTGAAATCATACTATTGGAACTTATAATAGATGTATAAGTTTTACCTAAGCTTCCGATTAACACATCAGATCGTACTAATGAGTAATTGTAGCGAAGGTCTCGCTAAATAAAAGCGATTGTGTTTTCGAAGGATTTTTGAAAGGTGTTTGTGACTCTTTTGGATATAAAATATTTATTCCGTGGGGTTTTTAAAAGAAACCGTATTAAAAAATGGAGTCGCCACCGGCCACTTAGGTAGGCCGGACACCATAAAACCAGAGATTCAAAAGATTGAGTTCGGGAGTCGGTTACGGATGGGGAAGGATTAGCATCCCCTCACCGCCCAAAAATTGGTACTTTAATAATTACCGCTTTATTAATATTAGATTTTCCGGATTAGAGTGACGACTATTTTAAAATTCGGTCATAATTGCGAATTAATTTTAAAGGCCCCGTTATCCGAGAATAAACGCCCAACCACTATCACTACGCGATCTGGCCGTTTACGCTTTCGGATAAAAGGGCACCGCATTGACAATTTATATATCATATGCAATCTTAGTGGCAAAAATATAAAACATGGGAAAATATTTAAATACAATAAATATTGACATAACAGAATACTAATCTAACATAAAATGCTAAACTAAAACATACATATATACATATTAATCTAACTCATAAATAAAAACATATCTAGCATAAATAAAATATTAATATACAACACAAATTTAAAACATATTAAATATTAATCTAACACATAAATAAAAACAAGCTCAACATAAATAAAATACTATTCTAAAACATACATAAATAAATATTAATCTAACTCATAAATAAAAACATATCTAACATAAATAAAATATTAATATACAACACAAATTTAAAACATATTAAATATTAATCTAAAACATAAAAATAAAAAATAAGACTAAAATTTTAAGATAACTGATACTTCATTAAATTATAAAAATTACAACACTAATAAAAAAGGAAAGAAAATATACCTAACTAGGAGCTCTAACGACGAACTCCGTCGAGATCTACCGCGACCCCTCCAAAAATTTAACTAGATCGGACCTAAAATAGGACCCCGATCGAATGTTGGATCGAACCAACTGGGGTTGAGGGCACTGCCCCCAACCCCGGCCAGCCTTGCGGCCGGCCATGCCCCTATGAATTGATGGCAATTTGAATTGCCAATTTCTCTTCAATTTTGGGCGTGCATTTCTCTTCAATTGGGGTGCCTATTTATAGGCAAATGTGATGGAAAATTGGGTGACGTGGAGCACCTGCGCCTCCATAACGCAAATTTTTTTTTTTTGATTTTTTTTTATATATATAATTTTACTATTATAATAACACTAATAACACTAAAACCCGGTCAAAAATGAGTGATTCTGATTTGCCCCTCTTTGCTTGTTCTTGTGAAACGAGGGCAAAGCAAAGATCAAAAGCACTCATTTTTATCGGACTTTCTGTTTGGTTTGTAGCCTTGGAAAAGCGAATTTTTTTGACATCTCCGCTCTTCCTTGGCTGAATCTTGAGCTCGTAAGTTCTTCCTATATAGAGCTTCGTCACCTTCCGATCTTGGAGTTTTATCAGACTTCCTGTTTGTAGCTTTGGAAAACGAATTTTTGGACATCTCCGTTCTTCCTTGGCTGAATCTTCGGGCTCGTAAGTTCTTCCTATATAGAGCTTCGTCACCTTCCGATCTTGGAGCTACAGGCTCTTTCGACATTGAACCCTTCGCTCTGATTTTTAGCTTTGGAAAAACGAATTCTTTTGGACATTTCCGCTCTTCCTTGGCCGAATCTTCAGGCTTGTAAGTTCTTCCTATATAGAACTTCGTCACCTTCCGATCTTGGAGCTACAGGCTCTTTCGACATTGAACCCTTCGCTCTGATTTTTAGCTTTGGAAAAACGAATTCTTTTGGACATTTCCGCTCTTCCTTGGCCGAATCTTCAGGCTCGTAAGTTCTTCCTATATAGAACTTCGTCACCTTCCGATCTTGGAGCTACAGGCTCTTTCGACATTGAACCCTTCGCTCTGATTTTTAGCTTTGGAAAAACGAATTCTTTTGGACATTTCCGCTCTTCCTTGGCCGAATCTTCAGGCTTGTAAGTTCTTCCTATATAGAACTTCGTCACCTTCCGATCTTGGAGCTACAGGCTCTTTCGACATTGAACCCTTCGCTCTGATTTTTAGCTTTGAAAAACGAATTCTTTTGGACATTTCCGCTCTTCCTTGGCCGAATCTTCAGGCTCATAAGTTCTTCCTATATAGAACTTCGTCACCTTCCGATCTTGGAGCTACAGGCTCTTTCGATATTGAACCCTTCGCTCTAAGACAATGAAGCTCGGAGTCTTTCCTATATAAGACTCTTTGCTTTTGACACAACAGGTTTCCTATATAACCCTGTGTCATAGGTGAATTGCTTTGATTTGGAGTTCTTCCTATATAGAATCATGAGTCTTCACCTTGGAGCCATCAGTTCCTCCTATATAGAACTTTTTGGCGCACGGAATCTCTGAGCCACACGAGTTCTTTTCGACACGTAACCCTTCGCCCTAAGACAATGGAGCTCTGAGTCTTTCCTATATAAGACTCTTTGCTTTCGACACAACAGTTTCCTATATAACCCTGTGTCATAGGTGAATTGCTTTGACTGGGAGTTCTTCCTATATAGAATCATGAGTCTTCACCTTGGAGCTTTCGAGTCCTTCCTATATAGAACTTTCACACGAAGCCTTGGAGAGGTAGATTCTTCCTATATAGAAACTCTCTCTAGAGCTTGAAAACATGTGTCTTTTGTATGTAAAACATTGTCTTCTCATTTGGGATTTACAGTGTGATGGTCTTCGATGTCTCTTTGGATCTGCAGATACATGTCCGAGATGAAAACAAAAATGCTATGACAAATGAATTGACATGCTCCTAATCCTAGTGATGTCGACTATTCATGATGTATGAGATTCAATATCTTGGTGGGCTTGTTTTGGTCCTTATTTGACGTTCACTTTCTCCTTTCTTACGGGCATCGATACCCGCTTCACCGCCAAGTTCAACCATCTCGACCTTTCTTTTTCCTCCAATTATGATTTGGAATTTTAAAGCGCCTTTCGGGTTTTCACTTTAAAGAGATTTTTTCTCGAGATAGTATTTCTTTGACGGCATCGAATTTACGGAATTTTTCAGCTCGCCCCCGTCCATTTCTGTTAGGATCGGGCTCCTCCCGAGAAGGCCTTTTTATGACGTATGGTCCTTCCCGGTTGGGCATCCATTTTTCTCGAGAATCTTTACGGATAGGGAGGATTCTTTTGAGTACAGATCCCCTTCTTTGAATTCTCTTGGCGCACCTTTTTTTTGTTGTAAGCCTGCACCATCCACTTTGGTACATCGACCATGACAAATGGCTTTTAGTCTTTTTTGTCAATGAGATTTAGTTGGTCGAGTCTGGCCTGTACCCATTCAGCTTCTTCCAGTTTTACTTCGTTTAAGACCCGGAGGGACGGAATCTCTACCTCAATTGGGAGTACTACTTTGGTACCATACACCAAGGAGTAAGGCGTTGCCCCCGTTGATGTGCGGATGGACGTTCTATAGGCGAAAAGGGCAAAAGGCAACTTCTCATGCCAATCCTTGTAGGTATCCGTAGTCTTCGCTATGATCTTCTTTATATTTTTGTTTGCTGCTTCCACTGCTCTATTCATTTTAGGACGATAGACTGTGGAATTATGGTGTGTTATTTTGAATTGAGTGCACACGTCCTTTATCATTTTGTTGTTCAGATTGGAAGCATTATCGGTGATGATCCTCTCTGGCAATCCGTATCGACAAATAATTTCATTCTTTAAGAACTTACAAACTGTAGTCTGGTGATATTGGCGTAAGACGCTGCCTCTACCCATTTGGTGAAGTAGTCTATGGCGACCAAAATGAAACGGTGCCCATTGAGGCCTTCGGATGGATCGCCCGATAACGTCCATGCCTCATGCTGCGAAAGGCCACGGAGAATTCATGGTGTGTAGAGGCGATGGGGGTGCATGAATTTTGTCAGCATAAATTTGACATTTGTGGCATTTCCCGGCGTAATCGATGCAATCCCCCTCCATGGTCACCCGAAATAACCGTATCTCATAATTTTCCGAGCTATAGACAGCCCGTTGGCGTCGCGTTCCACAGATCCCGTCATGTACTTCGGCTAAGATTTCCTTTGCCTCCGGGCATCCCACATCTCAGCAATGTTTGATCATGACTTTTCCCCATCTAGGACATATTTCGTTGCCATTTTTAAAGCGCTTTTCTGTCATTGTCGTTTGCCCTTCGGATACTTTTGAAGCTTGACATATTGTAGGATATCATAGTACCATGGATTTCCGTCAATCTCTTCTGTATATACAACAATAATGAGCAGGCTTTTCAAACGTCTGCATCTTAATGGGGTTTCATTTCGCCCGGTGTTTGTTTTAAACATGGATGCCAAGGTTGCCAATGCATCGCCATCCGATTTTCTTCGGGGCAGGTAATTGTTTGACCTTTTCGAACTCTTTGACGAGCTCTTGGATTAATTTGTGATATTTGACCAACTTCGGGTCTCGGTTTCCCACTCCCCACGCAATTGGTAAATGACTAGGACGAATCTCCGAACACGAAGTTCCTTAACCTTTCTTTCGATGGTGAGTTCAGTCCCATGATGCAAGCTTCGTATTCAGCTATATTGTTTGTGCAGAAGAATTCTAATCTGCTGGTGAAAGGATAATATACGTCATCAGGTGAGATTAGCACTGCCCCTATCCCATGTCCGAGGGCGTTGGAGGCTCCGTCAAAGTAAAGTTTCCATGACACATCATCTGAAATCTCTTCTTCGGTTGTAATGCACATCAAGTCTTCGTCTGGGAAACTAAAGTTCAATGCCTCATAGTCATCAGAAGCACGACTAGCTAGGAAATCCGCTACGGCACTCCCCTTTACGGCTTTTTGATTAACATATACGATGTCGAATTCGGATAAGAGCATCCGCCATCGAGCCATCCTTCCCATTAGTCTTTGGCGCTTCCATTAGGAACTTTAATGGGTCTAGCTTGGATATCAACCATGTAGTATGGTACAACATGTCTTGTTTGAGCCGCTTGGTAGCCCAAACTAGAGCACAACACGAACTACGTGATTTGGCGGGTATCATGTTTCGCAATCATTGAATTTCCCGCTTAGGTAGTAGATGGCTGCTCCTTCTTTCTTGACTCATCGTGTTGCCCCAAGACACATCCCATTGAATTCTCGAAGATTTGTTTAGTGGTCGACCGTGCTTTAGTGCGACTAAAATTGGAGCATTTGTCAGGTACTTTTTGTGCGAAAGGCTTTCTTGTCTTTAGAATTATCACCCGCCATCATAAATGATCGTCTGGTTCTTATATTATTCTTATATGAACCCCTGTCATCTTCTTGGCTTGGCGTTACCCCATTCAACCACGGGCTCCACTGCTTTGAATTTTCTGGCCTATCATATAGAGTCTTGATCTATTTCTAGTCACCAGGGTGGGCCAAGATGCTTCCATCCCTTAAGCTCTTCCTTGATCTTCTCGTAGCATTTCGACGGGAACTAACTTTCGGTCCCTATGCTTTAAATCTCATCATCATTCATTTTTAAAGTAAAGTAAAAGGCAATTTACTTGTGTATATTTCAAAAAATAATGATTGTTTGAAAAGATATGATCATTTCGAAAATCACAACTTGGACATTTTGAAAACATTGTTTGGAACAAATGGTAAACATCATAACTTTGGGAGGAAATGTCAAACCTTTTAAAACATGTTTGCCCCGAAATATCAAACACCATAGCGCATCTGTTTCAAGTTGCGAGACCAACTCTAATGAAGCGCTTATTTAGAAGATCTTGACCATTGTGGAGATATATGCCAATGTATAGTTTCTTCGGTCTAATAGGCTTTTGAGAGGAACAACCCTACCTAGTTTCTACCCGTTTAAGGTGGCTCTCTTAATCTCACTATCTCACCATGCCCCATCCTTCCCTCATTTGGGTGTCGATCAAGCACTTCGAAGTTTGACGTTTCTTGAAGAAAAGTTAACCCTTATAGGCGGAATGAAATCTGAAGACATTCTCATTCAACTTGGATATTTATGGATGACCAGAATGGTCTTTGGGGCTTGTAATGTAGGCCTTTGGTTTATGGTTAAGTGAAACAGTATTTCTGTACTTGTGTAACTTGGATATGCCCATTATTCCTTTTCTTTTTTTTTTGGATCACTCTAGACTGCCCGTTTTCGGGTTTTCACCCTAGAGTTCATTTCCTTTCTTTTTATTGTATGCTGCCTTGCATTCTGGCTATATACTGATGTTCGTTTTCTGTTCAAGAATGTTTGATCCTCCAGAACTCCTCGGAACTGAGATTTCTTGAAGGACTACGAATACATTTATGGGAATTCTTGTGATTGGCACGCCAAGATGAAATGTTATTCTTTCTTTTTTTCTTTTCTCAATTTTTTCTTTTTCACTTTTTCTCTTGGATCGCTCTAGACTGCCCATTTTTGGGTTTTCACCCTAGAGGTCACTTCCTTCTTTTGTACCTTCGGATCAATGTATTTTGGCTGGATATTGATGCCAGCAGGCTCAGGTAGACTACTCTTTTTCTTCATTTTCAGGATCACTCTAGACTGCCCATTTTTGGGTTTCCACCCTAGAGGTCATTTCCTTTTTCAAAATTGGCAATCTTCGGGCCGACTTGTCTTGACTTGGCTTCAATTCGAGCTTCTATACTAATTTTCAAAACTGATGTTTACTTGAAATGTGGATTCCTTCATCTCTTGCTCATAGTTGAAGTCTCGTTCTTGTATTGTTTGATCTGTGTGTGAAGCATAGACTGTATTCTTTCTTTCTTTCTTTTTCTTCTTTTTTTAGACTGTTCACTCTGGGTTTTTAGCATTGAATCTCTTTCTTCTTATTCGAGTCTATGAATGTATCCTCGAATCAACACGGATCTATATTGGTATTGATGCGATCTTCCGCTCGGAGTTAATTGCCTCTCTGTAGCTCTTACGATATTTACTCGATCTGGATTGCTTGACCTTCCGATTACCATTTATCTTCTTTTTGTTTTTCATTTGGACATATCCATGTTTTCAACCACTTTCTACGATGATTTTTCTGATCTTCGTACCCAATCTGTATGGTCTCATCTGTGTCTTACGGTAAAGTAAAAGAACACCATTCGTTGACATATTCACAAATGTCCACGAGAATGCCTTGGGGTAGAGGTTTAGGGTCAACTTTCGTTTCAAGGATCTTAAGCGACAAGTGCACGAGAAGATAAATTCTTAAAATGGGAATTGCCCATTGTCTAAACACTCGCTTTTGTTCCTCTGTTGGCCTAAGTAAACTAGCGAGATACTCACATTTCTGATATCACCACAACATTCAATCTCTTCTAAATATATGCAACTTAGAGTTGATCTTTGGGTTTGAAGCAAATGTCTTTGTTGCATTCAAAATTCGAGGACACAGTATAGAAATGATATATACATATGTCCATTCAAAAATGTGTGTATATGCATATGGGAAAACTACCCCATAAAAATGAAATGTTTAATGAATCAAGAATGTAAATATGTTTTTCTAAATGGAAATGTGATTTTTAATTCTAATAAACAATGATTTTTTTTGTTGAGAATTTCTTTGTGAAATGATGAGAAAACCGTAGGGACCTTTGGATTATCTCCAGGGTGCTAACTCATTCTGCCCCTTCCAAGGTATTGTAGGCTTGCCTCTTCTCTTGTTTTCCACCATTTGGATCAACTATCTCGTCATGACTCCCTCGTCAACCAGCTTCTTAATTTTTCTATTAACGACCCCAAATTTCTTAGTATCATGCCCCAGTGCCTCAATGTTTTGAAAGTGATACACATTTATCTCTTTGTTTCCTTTTGTTCCTAGGCAGGTCTGGTCTTTAAACTAAGGTCCCGGAGTGCATGTTCGATGAAGTCCTCAAAGCTGGCTTTCATTTTCCCGAGCATCTTATTAAAGAAGAAATAAGAAAGATGACATGGAATTCTCTTTCCTCTTCATCTACGGGAGGCTGCACTTGGGTCGCTAAACACATACACCTCAAAGCACATTCCTTGAAGCTTTCATCAGGTTTCATCTTCGTACCCTGGAGATACTGACGACTTGCTGTTGGGTCCAAAGCATATCATATCACGGTAGGTCTGCTAGACTGTCGGGAAGTAGTGGATCGGTAATTTTTCAATGTAGCCCTCCATTTTTTTTTGCGAGAATATGGCGCGTGAATCTTGAGGCATCTTGTTCCATTATTATGTGGAAATCTTTGGAATCGGAGGAACGACCAAATCGGGGCTCAAACAGAGTTTTCTTGCATTAAAGACATCAAACTTCTTGTTTTCTCTTTTTTTTCCTCGAGCCCATCTTTTTCTTTGCTCGGATCTGGATTTTTGAGTGTCTTCAATCCTTTTATTCATGATAAAACTCTAATTGTTCTTTGGATTACCCCTCAAAAATTTTATGCAAGGTGTAAAATGTGTCATGATTGTACAATGTAATGCAATGCAATGTAATGTAATGCAATGCAATGCATGAATGCAAATGCGGTGTTGATTCTCGAAACAGTCCTAAAAGACTTTCAATCAGTAGAAAAATGTCCAGTTGCAAGAAACTAATAATGAATTATGGTGTGATTAGCTTCCTTACGGAGATCTTGACTTGGGAAGCAAAACATATGCTCCATGTCTCGGCGTCGTCTTGAGGATGATGGATGACTTCGTCTTCTCTTCTTATTCTATTTTATGGACTTGTGACGTCATGATCTTTATTTTTGTGGCTTCTAAAAATGACATCAACAAGTGCGGGCATAATGCAGATAAGATCTTTTTTAAGGTGCAAAGCGAATAATACGTCTAAAGGGGATGGATTCTATCGGTCCTAAGGGAGTACTTTAAAAATTTTAGGGTTTAAATTAAAATTCTCAAAGATCATTTGGTTCAAAAATTTTAACTTACTTAAAAATGAAACTTTTAGGTTTCTTTTTGTTATTATTATTCTTCCGAAAGTTTTATGAGAGAAGAAGTTTCAAAGCAAAATAATAATATTTTTAATTTTTGTTTTGAGTTAAATTAAAATCGAGAATTTAAAAATGGTCAAATGTGAAGATTTAAAATTAGGATTCTCGCGTTTTGATTTGAATCTTTGCGTCATACGTGCCTTATTGTCGTCACCGTCTTCTTTCGCGATTGGTCTTTGCTCGACCTAACTTGATCTTTGTAATATTATCGTCCCCAAAGCGGACTTTTTCTATTTTGAAAGCCTTTTAATGAACTGTTCTTGAATCAACACCATGTCATGATATGCAACATGAATGCAAATAAAGGCGTTGATTCATTTGGTAATCACCCTTTCAACGACTTTCATGGGAATTAAAGGGTCTAGATTACAAAAGGAGTCCCTATTACAAAAAGAGTCTATTACAAAGTCTTAATTACAAAATAAAATTCTACACATAAACTCTAGCTCTACCTCCTACCTCCTCGTGACTCTCGAGCAACTTGATAAACCTTGGTGCTTCTTCCATGTCCGGGGTTATGAAAGGTCGGAGAGTCGTGGGCTTCGTAGCTAAGTCATTCACACACCTTGTAGCTCGTTGTATGTCCACCATTAGGTCTCGTGTGTATACTTTGACACTACACGCTCGTTCGGCAAATTGTTACGTCGGATCTGTTGAGTAATCTCTAACCGATGTCACGCGATTTGGATCGATCTTTGTCCTTCCTAAGACACCTTTTTCCATGATGAAAGATTTTCTAATCGGGCAAACCACTTGAATCAACGCCTCTATGTAATGTGGATGCAATGATAATGCAACAAAAATATGTGTAAAAATAAAATAAAACACAAAAGAAATGAGTTAGTACCGGATAAAAATAATAAATACATAAATAAAAGGACAAAATTAAACAGAATAAACACACAAAACAACCATATTTATCCCGTCTAAAACACCTAAGGTTATCCGCATGGCTCTAACAGGGTGGGTTTATATGTTCTCTACATGCAGTGTTGGTGCTAGGAGGTACCCGAATTGTCCTTGTTGTCCTCTACTAAGAGTAGCAAGGCCCCCGATCATCACCCATTATAGGCTCCTTTCAACCGGGTTCAATTCAGGGGGACCCATTCGCTTATGCCCGTCTGAAGGGCGATATCCTTTTAAAGCATAAGGTACTCGAGCCCCGAAGGTACTTGCTAGGCCCATACGGGAGAACGATATCTCCACGAAAGCATTAGCGTTTTCCCCCCACTTAAAAAGACGGGTTTATATGCAATATTTTAAATGCGTTAAAATAAACGCGCAATTATGACCGAATGTTAATTTAATAGTTACTTTAATCCGGAATTTCCAATATTAGTAAAGCGGTATTTATTTTGAAAGCTTGACTCTCATTTGTTTTTGAAAAACAAAAAATTATCCCCAGCGGAGTCGCCATCTGTAGCGAAGGTCTCGCTAAATAAAAGCGATTGTGTTTTCGAAGGATTTTTGAAAGGTGTTTGTGACTCTTTTGGATATAAAATATTTATTCCGTGGGGTTTTTAAAAGAAACCGTATTAAAAAATGGAGTCGCCACCGGCCACTTAGGTAGGCCGGACACCATAAAACCAGAGATTCAAAAGATTGAGTTCGGGAGTCGGTTACGGATGGGGAAGGATTAGCACCCCCACACCGCCCAAAAATTGGTACTTTAATAATTACCGCTTTATTAATATTGGATTTTCCGGATTAGAGTGACGACTATTTTAAAATTCGGTCATAATTGCGAATTAATTTTAAAGGCCCGTTATCCGAGAATAAACGCCCAACCACTATCACTACGCACGATCATCGCCCCGTTTACGCTCGGATAAAAGGGCACCGCATTGACAATTTATATATCATATGCAATCTTAGTGGCAAAAATATAAAACATGGGAAAATATTTAAATACAATAAATATTGACATAATGAATACTAATCTAACATAAAATGCTAAACTAAAACATACATATATACATATTAATCTAACTCATAAATAAAAACATATCTAGCATAAATAAAATATTAATATACAACACAAATTTAAAACATATTAAATATTAATCTAACACATAAATAAAAACAAACTCAACATAAATAAAATACTATTCTAAAACATACATAAATAAATATTAATCTAACTCATAAATAAAAACATATCTAACATAAATAAAATATTAATATACAACACAAATTTAAAACATATTAAATATTAATCTAAAACATAAAAATAAAAAATAAGACTAAAA